>JAAALK010000079.1:59790426-61259199 GCA_019279435.1 Zizania palustris | reverse complement strand
CTGGTTACTCTCTCCTTGGTTTCCAAGATCTTGACGGGTTTCTCTATGTAGGTCAAATCTTCTTGGACATTGAGCTGCTGAAGGTCGGCTTGCTCGGTGGGTACACGGAGGCACTTTTTCAGCTGAGAGACATGGAACACATCATGAACTCCTGCCAAGGATGGAGGTAGATCCAGTTGATATGCCACTTCTCCTTGTCGACGGAGGATCTGGAAAGGTCCGACGTAGCGGGGTGCTAGTTTGCCTTTCATGTTGAACCTTTGAGTGCCACGGAGGGGAGTGACTCGGAGGTAGACATAATCGCCCTCCTCAAAGGCTAGGTCTCTTCGACGGTTGTCGGCGTAGCTCTTTTGCCTGGATTGGGCTGCCTTCAATCGGTCTCTTATGATCTTAACTTTCTCTTCAGCTTCTCTCAATAAGTCAGTCCCAAACAGTTGTGATTCTCCGGTTTGATCCCAGAGCAACGGCGTTCTGCACTTACGCCCATAGAGTGCTTCGAACGGGGACATTTGCAGGCTGGCTTGATAGCTGTTGTTGTAGGAGAACTCTGCATAAAGGTAAGTTCTTGTCCCACATTCCGCCAAAGTTAGAGCACAAGCTCTAAAGCATATCCTCCAATATCTGGTTGACCCTTTCGGTCTGACCGTCGGTCCTGTGGATGATAGGCGGTGCTAAAGTTTCAGCCGGGTGCCGAGGTTCCTCTTGAAGGTTCTTCCAAACTTGGAAGTAAACTGACTCCCGCGGTCAGATACAATCTTCTTAGGAACTCCGTGGAGGCACACGATCCGGGTCATATACAACTCAGCCAACTTGGCGACGGTGTACGTTGTCTTGACCGGAACGAAGTGAGCTACCTTGGTGAGTCGATCGACGATCACCCAGATAGAATCATGACCAGCTTGGGTCCTGGGCAGTCCCGTGATGAAGTCCATTCCTATCTCTTCCCACTTCCATTCAGGGACTTTGAGGGGTTGAAGCAGTCCGGCAGGTCTCTGATGTTCTGCCTTGACTCGCCGGCATGTGTCGCACTTGGCCACATACTCAGCTATTTCTCTCTTCATGCTGACCCACCAATATTTTTCCTTCAGGTCTTGGTACATCTTTGTACTCCCGGGATGGATGGAGTATAGAGTATCGTGGGCTTCTTGAAGGATGAGAGTCTTCAACTCAGGTAGGTTGGGTACACATACTCGGTTTCCAAACCAGATGGTACCATGTTCGTCCTCGGAGAATCCGGGGGCTTTACCCTTCCTCATGTTTTGCTGGATCTCCAGGATGTCCGGTCTTCCTTCTGCTTTTCTCGGATCTGGTCTATTAAGACAGGCCGAGACTCCAAGGCAGCGAGGTACGCTCGAGTGGTGATCCCTAGGTTTAGCCTTCCATCTCCTTATAAAGTAAAGGAGCTTGGTCTTGAATCATGATGGCATTGCAGTACCCTTTTCGACTAAGGGCGTCTGCCACCACGTTCGCTTTGCCCGGATGATAATGGATGCCCAAGTCGTAATCCTTGATCAGTTCCAACCATCTCCTTTGCCTGAGGTTCAGATCTGGTTGGGTGAATATGTACTTGAGGCTCTTGTGGTCGGTGAAGACCTCACACCGATTTCCCACAAGGTAATGTCTCCATATCTTCAAGGCATGAACCACGGCTGCTAGTTCCAGGTCGTGGGTTGGGTAGTTCAGCTCATGCGGTCTCAATTGCCGGGAGGCGTAGGATATCACTTTCCCTTCTTGCATTAAGACGCATCCCAATCCTTGACGAGAGGCATCACAGTAGACGTGGAAGTCTTTCCGGATGTCTGGCAGAGTCAGAATGGGAGCTGATACTAGCTTCTTCTTGAGAGTCTGGAAGCTTTCCTCGCAGTCGGGGGTCCAATCAAACTTCACTTCCTTCTGTAGAAGTCTGGTCATAGGCTTGGCGATCTTGGAAAAGTTCTCGATGAACCGGCGGTAGTATCCGGCCAATCCGAGGAAACTCCGGATCTCGGTCACGGTCGTGGGCTGTAGCCAGTTGGTTACCGCTTCAACGGTGGTTGGGTCCACTGCTATTCCTCCGGCAGATATAACATGGCCGAGGAACTTCACCTCAGACGACCAAAATTCGCATTTGCTGTATTTGGCGTACAGTTGCTGCTCCCTTAGCTTTCCGAGGGTCAGACGGAGGTGAGTCTCGTGTTCTTCCTTGGTCTTGGAGTAAACGAGGATATCGTCGATGAATACCACGATGAACTTGTCCAAGAACTCCATGAATACATTGTTCATCATGTTCATGAAAAAGGCCGGGGCATTCGTGAGTCCGAACGACATCACGGTGTACTCGTAGAGTCCATAGCGGGAGGTGAAGGCAGTCTTGGGTATATCTTCCTCCCTGATCCTCAACTGGTGATAACCTGACCTGAGGTCAATCTTGGAAAACACCGAGGATCCTTTCAGCTGATCGAACAGGTCGTCGATCCGAGGCAACGGGTATTTGTTCTTGATGGTTACGTCGTTCAGGGCTCTATAGTCCACGCACATCCTCTTGGTTTTGTCCTTCTTCATGGCAAATATAACCGGTGCACCCCAGGGTGAGGTACTCGGTCGGATATAACCTTTCTGCTCTAGGTCTTCGATGTTGCTCTTGACTTCGGCTAGTTCATTGGCGGCCATTCGGTATGGGCGCTTGGAGATTGGAGTGGTCCCCGGGACAAGTTCGATTCTGAATTCGATGTCCCGCTTGGGAGGCATTCCGGGCAGATCTTCGGGGAAAACATCTGCAAACTCCTTGACTATTGGCACCTCTTCAAGAGCTATCGAGCGAAGGGATGCTCCGAGTGGTTTGCGACTGGTCATCCGGAAGGTGACGGTTACGCCTTCAGGACTGGTCACCGTGACGGACTTGTTGGCACAGTCGATCACTCCCTTGTGCTTCATCAACCAATCCATACCTAGTATAAGGTCGAGTCCGGTGCATTGGATGAGGACAGGCTCGGCCCGAAACAGTACTCCTTGGATGTCAAGTTGAACCTTAGGGCTGTAGAAGCGAGCAGAGGTCCTATTGCCGGGGGTGGCAATCACCATGGGAATGGGTAGAGGGAGCACGTCCAGATTGTTTGTTTTCACAAAATCTTCCGAGACGAAGGAGTGGGTTGCTCCAGAGTCAAATAATATGACGGCCGGTACGGAATTCATAGTAAACGTACCGAGTACGACTTCAGGAGCCTCCTGAGCTTCCTCCGCGCTGATGTGGTTGACGCGGGCGCGAACCGCCTGGTGGGGTGCTGCGCCTTGGTTCTGCTTGGGGTGAGGACACTGGTGCGAATAGTGCCCTTCCTTGCGGCAGTTGAAGCAGATGACCGGCCTTCCCTGACGATCCTTCAGGATTGGGGCCTTGGCGGCCGGTGCCGGTTGAGCGGCCTGGAGCTGGTGGAGCGGGGCGAGGATGCCCGGCGTTGGATCCACCGGCTGCGTGAGGTGGCCTGTAGGCGGGCCGAGGATGGTAGGCGGGCGCTGGTGGCAGGAGGGACGAAGCGGGGCCTCTGGGGGTTCGCCTGCTGATGCTTGAAGGCGATCATCTTCCTCTTCTTGAGGTCCAGCTTGTTCTGCTCAGTCTCTTGAATGAGCGCTTTGTTGACCAGCCGCTGGAAGTCGGCGAAGTCGGCGGCGACGAGCTGGATGGACAGCTCATCCTTAAGTCCCCTGAGGAACTTGGCTTGGCGGAGGGCGTCGGTGCGCACTTCCTCCGGTGCGTAGCGGGCGAGGCGGTTGAACTCATGGAGGTACTCCATGACAGTCCTGTTGCCTTGTTGCAGGTCGCGGAACTCCTGCTGTTTCACCGCGATGACGCCGGCGGGGACGTGGGCGGCACGAAAGGCGATGGTGAACTCCGCCCAAGTCACCATGTGGCCCTCTGGCTGGGACGCACGGTAGTTGTCCCACCATTCAGCGGCGGGACCCTGGAGCTGGTGAGTGGCGAAGGCCACCCGCTCCCGGTCTGTGCAGGGGAGGAGGTCGAGCTTCTTCTCGATGGTGCGAAGCCAATCTCCGGCCTCCATCGGGTTGGTTGTGCTCGAGAAGATGGGCGGACGCACGCGCAAAAACTCGGAGAGCTGCGGAGCGGCCGCGGGTGCTGGTGCGCGAGGGGCGGGCTCCCCGTTCTGCAGACGGTCCAACTGAGCCTGTTGGTGCTGCATTTGGGTGAGGAGGGCGGTGATCAGATGGTTCTGATTCGCCATCATCTCCGCCAAGGTGGGGTGGTTGGCGGAAGGCGACCCGGATTGGCGCGGGCCCGTTGCACCCCAGTTGGGCACAACACCCTCAGGCGCATCTCGGCTTCCTCCTGCTCCGTTGTTAGAGCCGGTGTTCTGGTGGTCGGCCATCTTCTGAATTCATAAGGTTATAAGGCAAAAAGTTGACAACACAATTAACAAGAATATTTCAAGCATATAAATTAAGTGGTAAAAATGTTCATGACAATCAAGTTCTTATTCTACCCACAACACACTCGTCGCGGGTAGCACCACATACAAAATAATGCTTTTTATTTAATTTCGCGTCTCCTAACGCCTACTCGCCACCGGAGGCGGTCTCCGTGCTCTCGGAACCACGAGTGCGCGGCTCCAGAGAGATGGTGGGCTCGAGAAAATTCTCGATGATGGAGTCGGAGACGAGGCCGGGGCGTGGTGTAGGGGCGCTGGTGGAAGGCCTGGCGGGGGAGGGTCGTGGCGGGATCCTCTTGGGGCGAGGGAGGGGCTCACGGATGGGCTTCTTCTTCCTTGGAAGAAGAGGAACCATCTCAGCGATGTCCTTCTGCAGCTGCATAATCTTGCGCTGCAGCTCGCCGTTCTGCTGGATCAGGTTCTTCGTTTCTTCACGAAGAAATGCAACCGCCTCATGGTGCTCGTCGGCGTCGAGCACCGCCTCAGTGTGAAGATCATCCATGGCCTGCAGAAGACGCGACTGCCGGGCCATGACCGGATCACGCACGGAGTGAACTCCGAGGTAGATGCTACGGTGGGCTCCGGGAGTACGCTTCGGCACAAGCCGGAAGGATGAGTTCTGAAGACGATCGTCGTAGATCATCCTCAGCTCCATGAGGGCCTGGAGGGCGACTCGTTGGCACGCGACGTCGAAAGTCGGGCCTCCAAGTGCGGTAGTGTAGGGCGGCAGATGTTCTCCGGAGCCGTGGACGGTGAGGGAGACGTCGCAAGGCCCGGCGAACTCGTCGGGGTACACTCCTTGGAATTCGGGTTCAAAGAGGAACCCGAGGAAGGTGAGCATCATGCGGAGCTCCCGGACGAAGCCCTCATAGTGGCGGCAGTAGCTGTGGACTTGGTAGACAGGCATCTACAAAACAGCAAGTTGAATAAAAGTGAGGAGAGGAACAAAGTTTATGAAGTAGATTTTCAAGAAATAATTTCCTATGGCTAATGGCTAGGCGGGTCTGTTTGGCTTCCTACAGTCGAGTCGGCTCTGATACCATCTTGTAGCGCCCCGATTTAACAAAATCGAGACATTATTGAATTTCCAAAGAAAAACAATAATACAAGAGGTTCATCATGCGACAACGTACATACGATAATATCCATGGTACGCAGACCATATTTATTACAACATTGTTTTAGTAGAAACAGTAATAAGATAATTTAAACAGCGGCATGACGAACGTCTTCTTCGGGATCTTTCTTCTCGACTGGGTCGCTACTCCAGACCGTCTTCAAAGTAAGCATCCTCTGTGGGGTCCAACGGGTATGAGTACAAAAAGGTACTCAACAAGCCACCGCAAATGCAAATAATAATGCAGGATAATAAACAAGGAAGGATAAAGGCTAACAATGCGAAATAAAGCAGTTGCAGTTATGGCATTTAGTGTAATCATATTTTAATCATGCGGAAAATAAACATGAACATCATCAACACCAACTAACTCGAGGAGTACGTTTTACCTCCTCGCACAACAGTCCTTACATGTCAATCCATCATGCACATTCATATTCAAAGTAAACTAACTGGGGGATGTCACGCAACCCGCCCTTGACCGTGGGCTCGGCTTTTCGAAAAGATTTAAGACTCTGATCAGAGATGTACTACTGTACCCACAAGGCACGCACTCATCTCAACGAGATGACCCATTTCACGGGAACTCGTGCCAAAACCTCAATATGAGATGTTCCAAGCGATAACCACCCGCTCTAGGTTTCGCCGGCGCGCCGGGCCGCATCCCGGCTAACGTCGCACCCCCTTTTGCGCCACATTGGTACAAGTCACCCGCAGGTGCAACTTGACCCATCTCCAAATGGTGGCCTCGGTTTGGAACAACCCATACCTTAGTTAGGACTTACCCACTAGACTTGTGGTTAGTACGTAAGTGTATTGCAACGGATCCCTCAGACCGGTCCTTATAGTGCCCCGGGTGCGACTGACCAATGCCCTAGCTTGCACCCGGAACCCACCATGCATACACTCACAACCATGACTCATCACCAACAGAATTTCCAAGGATAAGAAGTAACAGGGATCATATAATAGAACCATTTTGCTACGACTCATTTTTGTCCTATAGCGGCCGTGTCAATACCTTGGACACTAACTAATATCATTGATCATATGGTGACAAGGAGGTTAGGCGAGATAGCATGGCTTGGGTTGCACATCAAGGTCGGGGGATCCTAAATAAATATAATGTAAGGGTTCATTTGACTAATGCATATACATAACCTATGTGTTTTAGCGATAGTCAATTCAAACATGGGTTCAATATGTTCAAAAGAATTGTTTGGTGACTTGCCTTGTTCAGCGAAAGGCGAGGGAGGGACTTCCGGGAAGTATTCCGGCTCCTCGACGGCGTCGTAGTCTTTTCAATAATAATAAAGTAGAATAAATACAACATTCGATATAAACAACGTAAAATCACACAACAAGCATGTGGGTTTTAGTTGGTTTGATTTTAAAGAAAATCAGTTGTTAAGGTTCTGAAATTTATTTCACAATTAATTTAAAATGAATCAAAATGAATTATTGTTTTTCCTAAAAGGGTTTTTAAGTGTGAATAATACTACATTAAGTTTTCTAATCAATTTAATATGAATGATTCAGAGAAAACTCAGTGGTTCTAGTGTTTAAACAGAAAGGAACAATTATATAAATTTTCTGGAGTTTAAATATTTAAATTTGCATTTTAATCCTAAGGGCATTTGAATACTTATTTAAATAAACATGAAAATGTCAAAGTAAACCTACTGTTTTTATTGCATAAATATGTAGAGAATAATTTTATGAATTTTCTGAAATTGGAATGGTAATTTTTAGAGTTCAAATGCATTAGATATGAATTTTACAAGTTTAAAAGCATTTTGGAATTTATTTTCAAATTTTAAACCCCTCGGGTCCACGGTGAGCCAGGCCCACGGTGAACCCGCGCACTGTGCGCGTGCGCCGGGTCGATCTGGACCGTCGGATCTGGATCCGGTGGCCAGGCGCGAGGCGGGAGGGTTAAGTGACAACGGACGGCCAGGATTAAAACGCGCGAAGGGGTACCACGTGGACGCACGAGATCTCGCGTCGGGTTAAATGGAAATCAACGCGCGAGATTAAAACGTAACGCTTTGACCAGATCCGACGGTGCGGATTAGATCGCGTACGTGGACTCACGCGCGTCGTCCGATCGCGATCGTGCGGCCAGGATTTAATCCGGCACGACACGCGCTAAGGGGGTTATACCCCCCTTCGTCTCCGGCGACGGCGGGGCTCGGGTGCGGCGGCGACGGCGCCTACGAGGGGGCTAGGCCCTAGCTCTATGCGAAAACGGAAAGAGGAGGCCAAGGCGGTCACGATGGTACCTTAGATGGCGATGGAGGACGGCTGACGGTGATCGCGGCGAGGGTAGACGCGGAGGGCTTCTCGGGTACTCGTCGGTGGTGGGGATCCAGCGATCTCCTTGGCCAGCGAAGGTGTGGCCGAGGTGGGGGTGGTCCTTGCGGTTGTAGAGGTGCGGTCGACGAGGACGGAGGAGTACTCCGGCGACGGCGGTCGACGGCTGGAGAACAGGAGGCGGTGTTGCGCTAAAAGCCGGTTGGAGGGCGCTCTGTGTGTTCTCGCAAGGCGTAGGCGTGGGGGTGAAATGCGGGTGACCGGGGGGTTTAAATAGGATCACCGGCGGGGGCAGAGGGGGCGTAATCGACGGTGGCCGGGGATAAATGCGCCTTGACGCCGGCGAGCTCGGGTTGACGCGGTTCAACGCACCTGGACGTGAATCGGGCGGGATTAATAGGGGGAAACGGCCGGCGAGGTGAGGGGACTTCAATGCACGCGTCGGATTAAAGGGAGGGGGCCGGCGAGGGCGGATCCTAGGCGGAGTTAGGGCTTCGGCCGGCGAGGGGGGGGATCCGGGGCGGATCTCGCGGGGACGAAGGTCCTGACAAGCGGGGGCCACTCGTCAGCGGGCGCGAGCGGACGAGGGTGGCGACTGACGGGTGGGACCGAGATGTCGGGTTCGCGCGCGAGGGGAAGGACTCGGCGCCGACAGGTGGGACCGAGTTGTCAGCCAGAGGCGAGCGCGGTAACGGGCTGGGCCGGCCGGGAGAGAGAGAAGGGAGGGAGGGGAGCCCATTACTGTTCTAATACTTTTCTGAATAAAAATAATTCCAGAAAATAGATTAAAATATTAGGGTTACTTCCAAGGCTGGTAAAAATTTATAAAAATTCCCAAAATTATATTTTGGTCTTAGGATCATATACAAAAAGTTTCACCTCCTAATTTGGTCATCTACTCTATGTTGTAGTTCAAAAGGGTATAAAGGGGAATTAAAAGTATTTTCTGAAATAATAATTCCAAGAAATTGAATTTAATAATATATTTATTGTTTTGAAAATTTGGGGTGTTACATGTGCTCATGCAATGGCTCTTCTGAAGCTCGAAGGATGTCGAAAAACTTTTGAACCTCTGGTGTTGGAGGATCCTCATGGTTTGATTCAAACTCCAGTCGTATAGCATCAAGCATCTCATCCATCCTATCGTGAGCAACGCTATCATCTTCTTGTTCCACTACTAATACTGTTTTTTCACGGCCTATCTCACCGTGAAAAGTCCAAACTTCATAACCTGACACGAAACCATATTTGCAAATATGCAATGACAACGTCATCTTGTCTTGCCAACGAGAATTTCTGCACTTCATGCATGGGCACCTCGCGCCAGTGTTTGTTGTCATAGCGAATGCACGATCAACAAATTTCTCAGCGTTGATTACCTACTCCCTCGTGTGAGCTCCACTTTTCATCCAACCACTATACATCCACCGTCGGTCGTCTTCAGCCATTCTATAGGCAAAACATTCATTCAATCGAGAATGCATCATAAGTACCACGGGCCTATGTCTATAGGAAAAGATAGGTCCTAAACCCATCCAAGAGTGACCGACAAAACGTGGTATTTATGACGAGCCATGAGTCCGAACGAAATTTCAGCAGCATAACCCCGCTGTTCTCCAATTGCACGCCTGATAGTGGTGCAATGGAGAACAACAAGGTTATGTTACTGAAATCTCATTTGGACTCATGACTCATCATAAAGACCATGCTCTGTCGCCCACTCTGAGGCTATCTAAAAAGGAACAATTTTGGACCTACACATCTCACACGCATGACACGTGTGAGACATGTTGGTCCGAAACGGGTGACGCATAGGTTTCGTTACACTATCTACGTTGTTGTCAAATAAAAAATTATATACGAAAAGAAATATATATAAGAAAGTATATATAGATATAATACTAATCACCCAATGAAATCATAAAAAACTATAAATTAATAGAATAATATAATTAGAATCATTTATACATAATATCACAACATATATTGCATATGAAAACAAAACATCACATATGAAACATATTTAAAGGGAAAAATTAAAGCGAAAAAAATTATTCCATCATGCACAAATAAAATAGTGGACTCTATTCACAAGACTTTATAAGGGCAAAATAGTAATATTAAGTGTGAACATAGCTAGAAAGTAAATGTCATGCTTAATTACAACTAATGGGATTATTTTCTCGCCAACGATAAACATATTGGTATTTAAACTTAATTTGGTAGGCTTTTATTAGTTTCTCTCTAACTAAGTACGTAATTTAGTTAATTAGTATTTAGGACGACCCTAACTTTTCTAGGAGGCCATGCCGCTGCGCATACTCCCCCTGCCACTATACGACCCTGTTAATTTCCAATGGCATGACCACAGAATTTGACAATTCTACACGATGAAGGTGTCGATTGTATAATGCATGATGGAATAATAATTCAATGATCCATTGTAGATTTGTAGTTATCATATCACATCATAACACTGACAATATCATATCATGCACAAATAAAAAGCGAAAAAAATTAAACCCGAATAAAATTACTTAATCGTCGAGCGGCGACGACGAGCGGCGACGGGCGACGGGTGATGGGCGATGGTGTCCGGAGGCCGGCGGTGATGGCCGGTGGTGATGGCCGGGGGCGGCGGCGACGTGCGGCGCGGACCGGCGGCGGCGGGTGGCCGCTCGGGGCCGGCAGCAGCCGGCGGTGGGCGGCGGCGGCGGCGTCGGGGCGCGCGTGTACAGGGATTAGGTTTCCCTGTACGCGCGCGGGGTTGGGGATTATATCCCTTAAACGTCGGCTTTAATGGTGGCCGACGGAAGTTAAGGAATGTGAATCGGCCGAGAAAAAATCCCCTTTAACTTTCGTCGACTTTTCGAAATGCCGACGGAAGTTAAATTGGCCGACAAAAATGTTCTGTTTTGCTGTAGTGAAGCGTGCAATCAAGCGATCTGGTGCATCCAATCAAGCGATCCAACGGTTACAGATGAAAGGGGTTAAAAGTAAAAAAGTATTAGGTTTCAGCCCCTTTCATATGTAACCGTTGGATCGCTTGATTGGATACACCAGATCGCTTGATTGCACGCTTGCATCAAATGAGTGATTGCACAGAATTTTTCCCCATAGTTAAAGTGGTTTAATTATATATCATAATTTAGAACGTATACCAGCCTATTTATATTAAGGGGAAATTACTCACATGTCATTATAATTTTCAGAAATTGCTTATATGTCACTGTCAGTGACTGTGGCGGCCCTCATCTGTCAGTGACACATCGATGGCATATTGACAAACCGCAAAAATTGTAATGGCACGAAAAAAATTAACCCTTATATTAATTCATGCATACTGACATACTGTTCGATCGATCATACATTCATACAAATATACGTGCATGCATGTACGTATGTACGTACCTACACTACCGACGCATGTGAAAATGCTCTGAATATACCACCATGCATGCAGTAGTACGTACCCGTGACGCATGCATGCACACGCGCGTGAAGCGACAGTAGCACACGCTGCTGGCTCGCTCGCGCTCGTACCGACACACAGCTGCATGCGTCACGTACAAAATAAAGCTAGCTGTCGGGCATATGCACGAACCCAAAAAATCACACACGGGTCGTTAACGTTTGTAGCTGCCTGTACGTACGTCGTACACAGCCGTTTCAGTATATCCTAGCTAGCTACAACATATATACGTACGTACGCACGGCCGGCTGCTAGCTAGCTGCTGGTATTACTGCATGCGACGGGAAACATCGATCGATCGAACAAGCTAGCTAAGTGGGTGCATGGAACAACCTGTTCAGCAACGTGCATCTCGATTAATTGACAAGCAAGCTAATTAACTCAAAATCAAGAACCTTATATATAATTAACTAAATGATTTATCACATGCCTTTTGATCTCTTTTAAAGAATCTGCTAAGAGCTAGCCAGTGCACACACCACGTACGTTTGTATATATGTATGGGTCTTCTATACGTATATATATATATATATATATATATATATAGTACGAGCCACCGATTAGAGCTAACGGAATACTGAGCTACTCAATTCTATGGATTATTGGCAATATATATATATAAATGTTATTCTACATCACGGATGTAGAATAGCTATTTTACTGAGAAATCTACTACCGAGAAAAAAGTAATACTCAATTATTATTCTATTGAAAAAAAGTGGTGTAGAATAGTACTCTTGTGTGTGTATATATATGATATTCTACACACGTGGTGTAGGATAGCATTTGTATATATATATATACACACACACACAAGAGCACTATTCTACACCGATCACGGGAATACTACTTTCAATATATATATATATACACACACATAGGAGCACTATTCTACACCACGTATGTAGAATAATTATTCTACACCGATCACGTGAGTACTATTTTCAATATATATACTACTTTAAAAGAAGTTAGTGGTGGTGAGTCTGCCACCACCACCACCACTCCTTCTCACATCAAAACAAAACTCTTCAGCTTCAGCTTCATCATCTATATTTGCATGGTGTTCGTTCTTTTAATGTTGTATTTTTTTCCCGTTATAACACACAGGTACTCAACTAGTATATATATATATATATATATATATATACACACACGTGTTAATAGCACATTTTATACGAGTCCATCCTACGATCCCCAAAAAACACGAGTAATACATTATTTATTTTCACCATACAACATGCAATAAAATCAGATTTAAATAAAATTGTTTAGAATAGTAATATTAGATTTGTTTAGAGCTTTTATTATCGACTAATTTAGACTATTAAACTTAATAAATAAGAAAGCGGGGCCTAAATCCTCTAGAATTCTTTGGAAATGAACCCTTCAACAGCATATATTCAGCTGACATTATCATTTCTTGCCCCCATCGATCCCTCCGAACCAATCCCCCGAATTGAACAGAGCAAGCGGCGCAAGAACAAGCAAAAGCAAAGTAGCACCCACTAGGCAAGACCTCAAGAAATCGATCAAGGAGCTAGCTAGTAGCTGAGCCCCTGCTGCAATGGAGAAGATCAAGGGGGGCGGATCAATGGCGGAGCTCGGATTCGATGAGACTGAGCTCCGTCTCGGCCTTCCCGGGGGCGGCGGCTGCAACAACGACGCCGCCGCTGAGGCAGCGAGGAGCTCCGGCAAGAGGGGCTTCGCCGAGACCATCGACCTCAAGCTGAAGCTACAGCCGGCGTCGTCGGTCGCCGCGGAGGAGGACGAGGGTGACCTGGAGGAGGAAGACGCCGCCGCCACCGCCGCCGCCGCGGAGCCGCTACAGCTGTCGCCGGCCGCCGACGGGAAGATGAAGAGGCCGCCGAGCCAGAGCAGCGCGGTCATCGCGCAGTCGGACCACGAGAAGCCGCGCGCGCCCAAGTACGTTGCTCATCGTGCATGCGTCCTCCTTAATCTTCATTAATTTTCCAAGCACTTGTTTAATTTGGTGTTCTCTCCAGAGCCTGAACGATACGGTCAGCTTTGTAATCCTTCTCGAATCTTCTAGAATCGTAAAAACCATACTAGAACTGAATGGAAAAAAAATCAAAGTATATATCCGGTACGTCGTCCTACATACAAAAGCTTAAGTTTTTAAGCCAGTTAGGCACGCAGTCAGCAAATTTTTGTAAAACTGGTAGTGGTAGATGAAAAGTGAAAACTACTCGTATGCTCCTAGCAAGAACATGCATTAATTATCAGGCAGACCGGCCATTGGAAGGAGTAATTTCACATTTAAGTTGAGATGAAATAATCGTAGCCAGAGAATTTTTTTCAAGTGGCAGGAAGGATCAGAGCTTGTTTTAATTGGATCTGCGTTTTCTTGGGGGGATCGGAGGAAGAGAACATTAGGATCCCAATCTGGATACGCTGGCGATAGAGGCAGAGATGGATACAGTGAGACGAACAGAAGAACAGCACGGCAGTGGGGCACGCATCCGTGCAGCTGGTGCCGCGCCGACGATAAAAAAGGCGCCTTTTTTTTCTCAGTTTTCCCTGCATGTCACTCCACTCTGCTCGTCGTCATCATTCATTCATCCATCCATCCATCGCTGGATCTTAGCTTTAGCACGGCTTGTTTTCGATTCAGAGGAAGAATTAATAGTACGTGCAAATCGCCATTATTGCATCTGATTAGTTAGAGACCAGCAAAGCAATGCTCCGATCGAGCGATCCATTAATTTCATCCATCCATTGCATGCATGTCTGAAGTCTGAACACCATGTACATCTTGATTTTGCTTTGATGGTGGATTCTGCAGGGCGCAGGTGGTGGGCTGGCCGCCGGTCCGGTCATTCAGGAAGAACGTGCTCGCCGTGCGGGCCGAGAAAGGCAAGGGCGCCGTCGACGGCGACAAGCCCGGCGCCTCGGCGGCGAAGCTGGTGAAGGTGAGCATGGACGGGGCGCCGTACCTGCGCAAGGTGGACCTCGCCATGTACGAGAGCTACCAGCAGCTCTCCATGGCGCTCCACCAGAAGTTGTTCAGCTCCTTCACCACCGGTATACATTTACAAATACGTATACAACATCCGTATCTCTTTTTTTTATCATTTTTAACTTGAATACGTAAAATTTCTCTCTTTTTTTAGAAATTGTGTACATTTTTTTTTGAAAACTGCAGGTATATTAGATTAAAGATCTAAGAGTGTATATAAAGTACATGGTGAAGGAGATTAAAAAAAAGAAAAAAAACAGAAGATTAGATAAAAGGGGCTAAACATGATGTTCCGGGTTCAGCCCAAGCTCGAGCTTATTCTTTAATTTTCTAAAATATCTCCGTAGGACTAGATTGAAGGCCTCGAAAGATCCTAGTTAGCGTTTTGCTCCTTCTAGATTTTCCAGGCCACTAGGATGACCCGTGTATACATGGCTTTCTTTGGTATGCCCTAACCTAGAGACGGTGTTGATCCACAATTGGGTGATGAAACTATTTAATGTTATTTGATATAAGGCATTGATTGCTAAGTTGAGGCAAGATTTCACAACGTACATATATCATATTATATGTGTGCTTGTGTACGACTTGTCATGTACGGTGGTTGCTTCTACAGTGTCAGTCCTGGCTGGCATGTCTCACTCTACCATAATCATACAGCAATGCAGCATGGGCATGGACGTCGTATATATACGTACCTGTTTGGCTGTATACCATAACGTACGTATGCATGCATGCATGATTGGGTTAGTCTTGCATGCGCTTGCTCTGGATGGATAGGTTGCTGGTTTTTCTATACTTCAGCAATAGTCGCTGTCTACTTCATAATTGTAGCTAGGTGCATTGCATTGCAAAAAAAAAGCAATCTGTACTTCCTGTTTTGGCTTTAGTTCGTAAATCTGCATTAGCAAAAATATGAATCTGAGTCGATCTGAGCTTGAGCTTACCATGCTGTGTGCGTGCTAGCTGCAAATTTCATCACGGTGTTGATATGATGTTGGATTGTTCATCAGGCAAGTGTGGCGCCCAGCAGGGGATGACGAATGGCCGGGGCGAGAGCAAGCTCGGGGATCAGCTCGACGGGACGGAGTACGTGGCGACGTACGAGGACAAGGACGGCGACTGGATGCTCGTCGGCGACGTCCCCTGGGAGTAAGCCTCGCCGTCGCGTGCACTACTGTGCATGCACAGGACCCTAGTTATTACTTAGCGAGACCTAACACAGACGGCTGCATATATATATTCCAGTTTCCACACGTACGTACGTAGATATGATAACTAACCTGTTCTTTTTCTCGTTTTGCTTGTGGGAAAATGGCAGGATGTTCGTCGAGTCGTGCAAGCGCCTCAGGATGATGAGAGGTTCAGAAGCCATCGGCCTCGGTCAGTTTCATTTTTGCTTCAACTACTGCATGCATGATTCAGAGCTAGCTAGCTGATGCCAACTGGGTCATCCATGCATGCATGCATCCCTTTGCTGATCGATTCCATTGCTGTTTTGATCGATCGATCGATTGATTGATTCCAGCAGCACCAAGGGCAATAATGGAGAAATGCAAGAGCAGGAGCTGACGCGCACGTCCAGAATTAATTTGCAGCGGGCGATATGCATGCATGGCTTCGCTTTGCTCCTCTCTGTATCTATCATATATAGTACCAAGTAATTAATTTGCTGTGCTTCAGTTTCAGTTTATTCACATGTTGTTCATCAGTTTCATCTTGGTGTATGGAGTATATATACGTAACGAAGATGTCACCACCCTTCTCCTCGAATCTTTTTTTTCCCATTGATTTCGTTTCTTCGCGGGAAATGCGGTTGGTGATACCTGTTCTTCTGCAGGGATATGATCCTGCAGCTCAGCTTGTCTAACAGCAGCAGTGCTCAGCAAATGATTGCCTAATTAATAAGCTAGCTAGCAGCATTGTTTGATCTGTTGAGCTAGCTGCTAAGCTGCTCTCTCTGGGTTCAATGATGAGATACATACTTATTAGCTTGATTGTGTGATGCAGTAGGACACACAGGAGAGTAGGAGACATTGTCAAAGTCTCATGTTTAATATTTCCAAGCCAGCTAAAGGTAGGAGGAGACATGCCATGTGCATAGAGATGGGTGTCAGGTTTTAATATAAGTTTCAGTGAAAATGATGCATCCATCATAATATATTGGTAAGAGTTCAGAGTTTCTTTTCTCTTCTTTCTTGTCTACCTGTATTATGTGCCAAGGTGTGCAATACATTGCTCCATAAGCAATAATAAGGTTAAAAAAACGGATTAATTGCTCTTTTGCCATAAAGTTGAATAATGGAGTTCATATTTTTACTCCCGTCTCTACCGTATGGTACCTGGGTATGGTTACAGGCAGCGCCGGTCCTAGGATTTTGAGGGCCCTCTGGCGAATTCATGCCAACGACTCCTCTAAACCATAAACCTTATAATATATGAGCTAATTTTATTTGTATAAAGGAGTAACAAATTCAATAATATATTTTAATTTAACATGTCTGATAATTATCAACGGCGAGAAATAATGTAGACTAAAAACATTATATTTGTACTTGTATAACTATATGATTATCTTAAATAAGAATAGAACTCCATCATATTCATTGCTTCTTATAAAAAGATATTTCTTCGAGCATTTCTTGATGCAAAATCATTAAGAACGATATTGAGATCAATAGTGTCCAAGATATCCTTCTCGATGGTGCACATAGCCAAGCCATTTAACTTTTCTTGTGACATAGTTGATCTCAAATAGTTCTTCAACAATTTCAATTTTGAGAAACTTCTTTCGGCAGAAGCTACAGTCACATGTATAGTTAAGGAAATTCGATAGGCAACTAAAACATTTGGATAGCAATTTGCATCCATAACAAACTTGAGAATCTCAGGCGCTGACATCAAAGAATCTGGCAAAGTCACTTGCAATACCTTTAATTCTAAAAAAAATTGTTGATCTCAACATCGGATGAGTTATCATGAGAAAATTTATCCACAAAAATCTTGCAGTGTGCCTAAAGATCAACTTCATCCAAAGATTTCAAATTTTCTAAGTTGAACAAGAACCCAAAGACATTATCAAATGCCACCATCTGCTCAAATCTAATAGTTAATGAAGCAATTGCATTATCAATAATAACTAGGAAGTACTCTCTTTTAAAGGAGTCCACAACAGATTGTTGTATTTTCTCGTCTTCATCTTGCTCATCAAAATGTCTCTTTCTCGTTCGTTGATGTTTTGTAGAAAATATTAGCTCTATATCCAATTCAGATGGAATGTTTTTTGTTGTATCCATACTAGAAATGAAACCTTCATATCTATACTTCTTAAAATATGATAGGACACCTTCAATGTGTTTGAGAGTAGCATTTATACTCATAATTTTAAAATCTTGGGCTGATAACGATCGTGTACCAATGTATACTGTATATATATAGGCTTGGGCCCCTTCTCGGCATGGGCCCTCGGCCGTCGCACATTGTGGCCGCCCCATAGGGCCGGCCCTGGTTACAGGAACCATATAGGTCCATTTACGGTACCCCATTACCTCACAAGGAGGTAATCTAGATAGTTGATTAAGTATGTTTAAAATAAATAATTAAAATCCACGTCCTATTATCATATTAATATTGTATCCAAAAGGAGGTTGTATGGTAAATCTATCTTAAACTATGCAGAACATATTTCCTTTTGGTGATCTTATGTCCCCTTGTGATGACGACACGTTCAAGGAATCCGGGTGTTTTCGAATGCTAGCTCCAAGCAGAGCAAGAAAAAAAAATCAACAATAAAGAAGCCTGCATTATTTTTATTCACGAGTTCTAGGGTTAGCATGGTATCAGGGTTGCTGATCTTCTGGAAACATGGAATATGATCGAGCCAAACATGTATTGAAAGTCTGAAATGTTCAGAATACATGCAGAAAACAGAAGGATAAGCTAGTACACTAGTACCAACCGGCAACCGTTCAGCCTTTGCATCAACTGGAGATTCAGACAGCTACATCTTACTGACATGTGGATTCACACTCACATGAACCATCTGATCATTGCTCTTAATCAAGGATTCACCATCTATTGAGAATTTGAGATGAACTCATAAATCTATTGGTCTCAAGAAAGAAGAAGATATCTGAATTGTTTGCTGATGTACAGTGGTCCAGTAAAGAGACTACTGACATTGTGTAATGGACAGCAATTACAAGAGAGCGGATAAAAAACAATATAATTGATACTTGGGTATAACTGTTCAAAGGATCCAGGCTCTTTATTGTCCCAAATAGAATAAATCGTCACAGCTACATATTACTGTTTGTTTTGCAAAGTCTCGCAGGCCAGGTAACAGAGTTGCAACGGATACAGGTGCAAGTAGCAACTTATACAACAAGCTCATTATATAGATATGATGGGTTTGGAGACATTACTGCAGGTATGATAAATTAGGATGTGTACAATAACAATGCTCAGGTCTATATGTCTGGTTTAAGTTTATTGTCAACCAAGATGCAAGGTGCATTGGGTTCGCCTTAATCCGACCCCTTTCTGGTCCTCCGATGGCTGATAGAAAATACAAGAGTTAGCAAATCTGTTAAATCGTCAGTGGATGACATTGCTCTAGAGGATAAGGTTTACCTCTTGCTGCGAGAACTGCGGGAGTTGAACCCTTTTTGAGGCATCAGCTAGCCGCTTGCATGGAAGATGTGATTCAGCTACGGCGAACTCATTCAGAACCTGGCAAAAAATTTGGCAACACATTGGAAAATGGAATACAAAAGGGCAATGCTCTTGCAATTTTTGAAAAAAAAAACATATGGCGAACCATCAAAAAACAAGTTACCAGGTTTCTCAACTGTACAGTTCATTTGCTTAGTAGTACAAAAAATTAAGAGCCCTGAACCCTTAGTTTAGGAATGTGCATTTGGATTATCAGGTATCAGATAATCTTGTTCGTGTTTGTTCTAAATAAGCAGCAAAGCATTCAACTGCAACTGTAACTACTATCTCAAAAATTAGTGTTGGTATCAACATCGTACATGGGTAATTTCATTGTACCTTCTCTGCCCGCTGCTACTCGGTTCTAAATTTGCAAGGAACAATAGACAGCAAAGCACCAAAGTACATGAAAAGCCAAAATAGCCAAACGAAACAGCAGTCATGGCAACATATGGATGGTGTGGAAGAACTTCACAATGCCTATGTCCACACATCAAATTGGATTCCACTAGTTCCTGGGATGATGACAATTCACATAAAGTAAGACAGCATCATGCACAGTAGATCAAGCACCAACCCTATTACACAGCTGCTGGAAGACTGATGAATGAATGCAGATAGGGTCAATTATACAGGTGGAGTTGAATTGCTTGCCTGTGTTCTATGTTAATTGGGCCTGAAACCTGAAGACCCAGAGTTGGAGAGCATTGGACCAAGTCACTTAAGTCCACTAAGTCTGCTACAAAGGCTTTCTTGTAGAAGTACACTGTATACCTTTCTAAGGGAGGACAGGACGATTTGCAATGTAAAAAAATTTCAGTTACACATAGGTCACATGCTTCATGAGCATCAGCCATCACAATGTTACCCGCACCAGTGGCACCACATCCAGTCGTATGGTTTCTAAATCTAAGTTATAGATAGGCTATGGTCTGGTATACCTTCAGCCTGTTGCTGCTTACTCCCTGCTAGACTCCAATAGATACACTTCTTCGTTAGGCTGTCTTTTGGTCTATCACTTTCTGGAGGGTAAAATGAACCAAAAACCAAAAGACAAATTAGATGTTTTTCCACCAGATTGGATACAAGAACCAATCTTCTAACTAGATTACAAACAAAACTTCAAATAGCAACCTTTAGGTGAGTTCAATTTTTCTGGACCAATCTAATTCTACAGTCTGAATATGCCTAAGCACATTGATATGTGAAACATGCTGCTGAAGAATGCCTTGGACAGTACGCAACTATTCTTCAAGAAATTCATTTTTTTCGCTAATAGTGTATGGTTTGCTGCTTGGCAACTTAAGGTATGTTTGAACAGAAGAAAACAAGAGGTATGACCTCATGGAAGTTTTCCTCCCGAATCCCTATGGAATAGAAATTTGAAAGGAATTCATAGAGTCCAATAGGAATTTTTCTTATAGGAATATAGGATTGTAAAACATCAAAAATCACCCCAAGTTTTTCATCCATTAAAAAATGGGCGTGAAAATTACTAATCCATTGACCTTGAATCTTCTCGCTAGCTCATTACTAATCAGTTGTGAAAGGAAGCTTATCTAAAAGGAAAATTCACATGGGCATGAGAAATGGGTTGATAAACTGTACCTGGTTTCTGATTGCTCCAATCAACATGTCATGACACCCAGATGCATGAACATTCTTTAAATTAGGGCATTGAAGAAGCAACCGTTCTGTGGCAAGCATTTTCGATTGTTAATGGTGAGTGATAAGTACTATTGGCATACTTGATAGCCTGAAGAAAAAGGGAAAGAAAATAAGACCTGGATGTAGATTTGTACAAGAGTTGAGATTGAGATCATTCAGCTCTTGACAGTTTAGATACAAAGCCTGCAATATGTAAAATTAACAATAAAAACATATGAATAAGTGCTTTCAATGAACCAATGCCTGTCAATTTCTAACTCTTACATCTATTGCTGAACAGCCCCATAGGCTTAGCTTCTTCAGATTACCATGCTTAATGATAAGCTTTTGGTAAACAGGCTGTTTTTTTGAGGTGGGTAATTTCGGACAGAATCTAATGCCACCATTAATTTCACCAAAATATGGCCCCTGTTTTTCATGCTGCAAACTAGCACATAAGGTCATTCCACAATCCATGAGCTGAAGAAGTGGCAATTGTGTTGTTGCAAATTGGATCCCACCTATGAACATATATTAAAGAAAAGATTTTTGTACACTGTCACATAAATGGTAACAAACGGATATATGTTAATGGAGCATGAATAAGAAATCTTAGTCTCACATGTGGTCACATTAGGGCAAAGAGCAAGGAGTAGCCTTGATAAAGTATGAGGAAATGCTTTGCAGATCATCCCAACACCATTATCACTGATGCTAGATCTGGAATATAGTCATTAAATCAGCTAATTTGAGAAAATAATTTCTCATGAGAAACAAATTGGCAGCTTTATAATGACCCATAGTTTAATTATTTTTGCATGTAAGAACATAAAGTAGATCTTACCCACTTAAATCAAGCAATTCCAAGCTTGCACAAGATCGAATTATAGATGCAACAGCTGCATCTGTTATTTTTGAACCTAGAATCAATGATAGCATGCACAAGCCCCTGGTGAAGTAATAACAAGATTGAAATTAAAGGGTTTGAATACTACAGGATTAGAATTGTGATGATAATTATTGTGTTATAGCTCAAAGATTTAACAAGATACCTCAGGTTAGCACTCTCTAGAGCAAACACAGCTTCATTGGATAATTGAGCTGATGACATGTGCATATTTTTTAAGTTAGGGCATGTACAACCCAGGCCATCTATCAATGTAACAAGATCGGTACAATCATTATTTTCCAGTGTAAAGCACAGCGAGATCTCGCTCATATTAGGACAGTGTATGGCCTATAAGAAATTTACAAGAAAAAAGGAATTCAGGCAAAAAAGCTAATAAATTTGCTAATAGTGCTATAACAAAAAATTACCAATTTTGAAAGGGAACAAAGATCTGACAGCCAAAGAATTGACAGGCTTGAAGAGCTTAGATTAAGAAAACCAAGGTTAGAGCAACCACCGATTTTGAGAACTGATAGAGAATGCTTTTCCGAAACAAACCGACTTAGCTCTTCCCTGTTGAGAACGGAAACCACTTTATTCTTGATATAGGTGATGGAAGTGAGAGACTAATGTTGTTGCAAATATTTTAAAACTAACCAATAAATATTAAATGTTCAAGGTGAGATGGCCCAAGAAAAGACGCAAGCATAAGAAAACAAGAGTACAAAATAACATGACTAAGGAATGGATAAAATTTTGCAGCAAAGAAAGGAACTGACTAAATCACATTTTTAAGTAGAATTGTAAATAAGAACAAGCCCCTTGCTTGGCAGTACCTGATTGTCTAGAAACTTGCTTTGACATGTCAATTTTTAGATGAGAAGGTAGCACTTGCAAACAAACGCATACCAAAACTAGCTATTCAAATTATAACCAAGAAAGCGCAACAATAATGAAAACTAAAACCATCATAGTTTTTAAGGCGCTAAAGCGAGGCGAGGCGGTGGAGTACCGCCTTACCACCTAAGCGGTAAGGCGTAAGGTGAGGCGACGCCTTACGCCCATAGAAAATACATAGAAAATACAGGATTTAGGAGAAAATATTGATAGATAAGTAATAAATTCTAAATAGGAATAGCAAGATAGCAATGTAAAAATAGCAATATACTATCAAGTTACAATATTTTTCACTTTATTTGCCTTATAAAATTAAATATACATAGTTAAAATTGTAATAATACATTTAAAATTATGTTTAATGATATATTTAGAGTTCAGTTTAATTAACAATTTATAAATTTTTTGATCCAGCAGCCCACTTAAAGCCCATTAGATTGTTTTTCATCTCTAAACCCTAACTTCTCCCCCACTCACTCCTCTCCCTCCCAAATCTCAGATTCTCAGGCTTTTCTCATCCTCTCCTACCAGTCGCCGCTTCTTTCTCTCTTCCCCTCCTCTCCCCTCTCTTCTGCACTGCACAGGGCCTCGCTGCGGGCAGCTTGCACCCGTCCTCTCCACGCCGCACAGGTCCTCATCATGCGCCGCAAACAGGATCTCGCTGTGCTCTCATCCAGCCGCTCCCACCTTCCGCGCCGCACAGGACCTCACCGTGCCAGATCTACACCACGCCTGGCCTCACTGTGCGTTGCTCCATGCCACTCCCGGGCTCTCCGCGCTAGATCTGACTTCTCTGCGTTGGATCTACGCTGTGCCCGGCCCTCTGTACGCCCGGCAAGCACCCTAGGGGTAAGGCATCGGGACACCTTACCCCCACCGACCGCCTTGTCGCTAAAGCGACGCCTAAGCGACGCTTTAGCGACGCCTTGATAAGTATGAAAACCATAATACAAAAAAGGAAAATGAGTACAAGAAAACACCACATCTCATCATGCATTAACTAATAGTTTTTGAAACATACCCGGTCACCCTGTTGACTGCATTGTCAGACATGACGATCTCAAGAGTTTCTAAACTTGGGCAGGAAAATGCAAGACAAGCCAGCATAGTGGCCTCAACATCACTGCATGAAGCATAAAAGAACAAGATACCTGTAATAAGCATAACATCTTCTCGGTGCAATAAACAGAAACTGCAGGACTAAAGCTACATGAACTACCAAGATACCTTTAGTAAGTATATCATCGTCTCAGTGTAAGAAACCGAAACCACACAAGTAAAGCCATATGAATTACCATCACGACCAGATCCAAAACAAGGTGAAGTATTTATTTGTGCTCTTTCAGATCAAATTAAGTGGATAAGTTAACTTTTGTTGATAGGCTTCGCCAAATGTATATGCTGATGGCAAAACAAAAAGGGCATAGTAAGTGTTAGAGATAACAGATTACATCTGCATGTAACAGCAGGGTCGTGCCTAGGGGGGGTCGAGCCGTGCGCTCGACCTGGGCCCCCACCTTCCTAGGGCCCACCCGGCCACTACAACTAAAATTATTGAAGAATTATTTAAGTTCTACAATGTCTCAAGGAAAGCTAAATGAGCTGACAACTTTACGTATTGAGAAGAACTTGTTAGATGATATTAATATTGCAACCATCATTGATGATTTTGCATCAAGAAATGTTAGAAGACATTTTTAAGGTGATCTATAATATATTTAAGGTAATGATCTTACTTCTTTTTTTACCGCTTAAAATTTTCTGTGATACATTAAATTATTTTAGTTAGTTGATATATAATAGTAAACAATAGTTCTTTGTTATTAGGGCCCATATTTATAATTTCGCCCCGGGCCTCACAAAACTCAGGAACGACCCTGTGTAACAGATTGTATCTCCTATATAAATAAATCTCCCCCCCCCACCTGTTGAGGTGTGCGGGTTTCTTCATGGTATCAGATTTTTTTCTGTTCATGGCCCTCTGCTTAGGCTCCCCGCTCCCCTCTGTTTCCGCCCCCATCTTCCTCCCAGGAGCGTGCGCCTCCGCACCGGCTGCACTGCTTCCGCCCCCTTCTTTCTCCTAGGAGCGTGCGCCTCCGCACCGGCTGCACGCACCGCCGTCCTCCTCGTCGTTCCGCCGCGATTCCCCGTCGGGCCACCGACCTCCGCGCCGGCTCCCGTCGCGCTCTGCACCGGCTGCACCGCGGACCTCCTCGTCACGCTGCCGCCGGCTTCCCGCCGTGGAACCCCACCGACCTCGTGCCGACTCCTGTCGCGCTCCGCATCGGCTGCACCGCCGACTCCCGGTCGTGCCGCGGCTGGCTTCTTGACCGCGGCAATGACAGAATCCTCAGCGGCCTCCACTGCTTCTGACATCTTGGGCGCCCTGGGGGAAGGCTTGGCTCCCCCTGTTTTTGCTGCCTATGTCTCTGTTAATGTGAAGCAGCACGTCCCTATTGCTCTCAGCCTCGAGCGTCCTAACTTTTCTGTTAAGGATCTTCAGACCAAGACGGTCCTCCTGCAGTGCAATAGCCATGGCAACCTCTACACCATCCCGCACCACATGCCACCTCGCTGTCATGTTGTCGTCGTCACTCCGGAGTTGTGGCACGCCCGTCTTGGTCATCCCACACCCGCCATCGTCAACACTCTTCATAGGCTATCTGCTATTCAGTGTAAAAGAGCAGCTCGCCGCATTTGTCACCCCTACCAGCTAGGCAAACATGCTAGGCTCCCCTTTGCTAGTTCAGCCTCTAGTACATCTGTACCTTTTGAACTTGTTCATTGCGATGTCTGGACCTCTCCTGTTTCAAGCATCTCCGGTTATAAATACTACCTTGTGTTGGTTGATGATCATACTCATTTCTGTTGGACGTTTCCCCTTCGGCATAAATCTGGGGTGCATGAGCTTCTTGTTCAGTTTGTCGCTTATACTCACACACAGTTCAATCTCCCTGTGCGATGCTTTCAAGCGGACAACGGTCGCGAGTTCATCAACACTGCCACCGCCGCTTTTCTTGCCGGTCGAGGCATCTTGCTTCAGTCCTCATGCCCGCACACGTCTGCCAGAATGGCAAGGCTGAGCGGATACTTCGCACACTGAACAACACCATCTGCACGCTTCTGATTCATGCTGCCATGCCCCCGTCCTACTAGGTCGAAGCTCTCTCCACTGCCGTGTTTTTGCTCAACCGGCGGCCCTCAACGTCCATACGTAATGGTATTCCCTATCACCTCCTATACCGCAAAATGCCAGACTATTCAATCCTTCGGGTTTTTGGTTGTCTTTGCTATCCGAACCTTAGTGCCACGACGACCCACAAATTGTTTCCTCGACCACCACATGCGAATGGGTTCACTGCGGCGGTCTCAGCTTAGCCTCACCGCTACCAGGCAACACTCGAGCCGCGCTCGCTGATGCAAATTGGCGCGCGGCAATGACAGACAAATATAAGGCACTCATGGACAATGACACGTGGCGCCTTGTTCCTCGACCACCACATGCGAACGTTATCACTGGCAAGTGGGTCTTCAAGCACAAGTATCATGCTGAGGGCTCTCTGGCTCGTCATAAAGCCAGATGGGTCGTTCGCGGTTTTTCACAGCGGTATGGCAACAACTACGATGAGACCTTCAGTCCGGTTGTCAAACCGGCCACCATTCGAGTCGTCCTCAGTATTGTCGTCTCTCGCTCCTGGCTGATTCATCAACTGGACGTAAAGAACGCCTTCCTTCACGGCCATCTGACCGAGACAGTCTATTGTCAGCAACCGCCAGGTTTCGTTGACTCGGTTGCCCCTGATCACGTCTATCTCCTGCAGAAGTCCCTCTACGGGCTCAAGCAGGCGCCCAGGGCATGGCACCAGCGGTTTTCTGGTTTTGTACAGCGGTCCGGCTTCACTGCCTTGACCTCTGACACGTCTCTCTTTGTCTACAAAGAGGGCACCGACATCGCCTACCTGCTGCTCTATGTCGACGACATCATACTAACGGCTTCATCGACCTCACTCCTTCATCGCATCAACGATCTTCTTCACTCGGGGTTCGCCATGACAGATCTCGAGGACCTTCATCACTTCCTCGGGATTTCTGTCACACGCTCCGATGATGGCCTCCTTCTCTCACAGCGTCAGTATGCTGTGGACCTCCTCCAGCGCGCTGGCATGGCTGAGTGCCACTCTACATCAACACTTGTGGATACTCAAGCCAAGCTATCTACTACGGACGGTGCTCCGGTGGCTGATGCCACTCAGTACCGCAGTCTTGCCGGTGGTCTACAATATCTCACATTGACTCGTCCGGATCTTGCCTATGCGGTTCAGCAAGTGTGCCTCTTCATGCACGATCCACGAGAGCCTCATCTCGCGATGCTCAAGCGTATTTTACGATATGTCAAGGGCACTCTCTCCTTTGGTCTACATATTGGTACAGGCAGCATTGCTAGTCTGACCGCCTACTCTGATGTTGATTGGGCTCGTTGCCTAGACTCTCGGCGCTCCACTTCAAGCTACTGCCTTCCTCAACGACTCCTTGGTCTCTTGGTCCTCCAAACGACAGACTACGGTCTCTCGTTCAAGCATGGAGGCTGAGTATCGTGCTGTTGCGCACGCAGTGGCTGAGACCTGCTAGCTTCGTCAGTTGCTTCAAGAGCTTCACGCACCCATCTCTTCGGCGACGATTGTTTACTGCGACAACGTCAGCGTTGTCTACATGACCGCCAATCCAGTCCATCATCGCCGCACAAAACATATTGAGATTGATATTCACTTTGTGCGTGAGAAGGTTCCTTTGGGCCAGGTCCGGGTGCTTCATGTTCCATCAACTTATCAGTTCGCGGACATCATGACAAAAGAGTTGCCTATACAGTTATTCACTGATTTTAGGTCCAGTCTTTGTGTTCGTGACACTCCCGCTTAGACTGAGGGAGGGTGTTAGAGATAACAGATTATATCTGCATGTAACAGATTGTATCGCCTATATAAATAAATCTCCCCCACCTGTTGAGGTGTGCGGGTTTCTTCAGTAAGTACGAAAGGTGTGATGCTGGTTCTACTTTTGTTAGCTTGTTTGAAGCCCATATGACATGAATGCATCTAAGACATACTTGAATGATAATAGACCTATTGGTTGGTGGCCATTAGCTATTTTATGTATTTAAAAGAAAAAGGATACTTAAAGGTTAACAGATGAAAAAGATAAGACATGTGAGGTAAAAAAGCAATTATGGTACACTTGGAGGAGACAAAAACAAGTGTACATAATTAAGAAACAATGGATTTTTCCTTCTTTTCATTTATTGTATTATACAGGCAATTTATGGATATTTATCATTGTATTCAACTATAGTTTTTCTTTTAGCAAACAAAATCATAGTTGATGTGCAGTTGTGCACCTCTCCAATGGCTCATGCATACAGAATATTTTGCCCCACAACTACAGAATCAGTCAGAATGAGTACAAATCATCATGGAAATAAAGCTTCATAAATCACGGCAAAGAGGAGCTGAAACAAATGAAAATAT
Source organism: Zizania palustris (assembly GCA_019279435.1). Taxonomy (NCBI): domain Eukaryota; kingdom Viridiplantae; phylum Streptophyta; class Magnoliopsida; order Poales; family Poaceae; genus Zizania; species Zizania palustris. Next base: position 61,231,231 of record JAAALK010000079.1, on the reverse strand, counting down.
TCTCTTTTTTAAGAACTAATAATAGATGTATGTTCTTTCCATACACACCAATCCAGCAAACAGTTAACATAAAATAACTGAACTTAGCAGGTACAGCCAGAAGCTCATAACAAACTTCTATTGTTGTATAGGTTTTAATAAATAATTGAAGGTATGCCACGATCTCAAATCAATGGAACAGGACTGTTTCTACAGCTCAAAGTAGCAGATTTTATTCTGACTCTTCATCAAATAGTAGCAAACCATTATATGCGCATTTCCTACACATGACTCTAATCAATTGCTGATGGAAGATGGTGTACATAACACCCATGCAACAATATCAAAATATTGTCCAAAAAAGATAGAAATTAGGCCGATCATATCTAATGCATATCTTCCAACATATAATTAACATTGTCACACTGACAAGTGACATCCAGACAAACACTCCTCAAATTAAATATCCACATACCAAGATCTGATGATGCCCTCAATGAAAAGCATGGTCTTTTCTCGTTCAAAGATAGAAAGCAACAAATCAACAGCATTTTCCCAATAGTTCCATAACGCCCTCCCCTTTGATGATGCAACCACTAGTAATTCACATAAAGTAATTTCATGATGCCCACATATTTGATAGATTACCATATTTCAGCAAATCCACCACAAATACCCATAAAATGGCACTCTGTTGTCATACTGATTAGAGATAAAGCATAAACCTTCTAGCAGCACTGACAGATCGGCCATCAGGTACATGGAAAAGCCATCTAGAAATCCCATATTATAAAGGTAGTTGTTATTGTGTTCTGTCATTTAACCAGAATTTAATCGCCCAGACCAAGGATTATGCGGGCCACCCTGTCCAGAGCAGCCACCGATCAAAGATCTAGATATCAATCTCACAGGGCATGATCAGATTCGCATCAAAATCACGTCGTTTTGGATCGGATTCGTTCATCATCAGGTTTGGGCAGTATCCCCTCACCTTTCCATTAGCAGGGTGAGCCGCGAGAGCGCGAGGCACCGCGGGAGCAGTGCACCGACGAGGTTGATGCCGGCGGCGCGGAGGCGCAACTCCTCCGCCGCCCGCCAGACCCGGCCTGCGCAGTCGCGCCAGCCGCGGCTGACCGCGGCGGCGGCCATGACGCCCCTAGGCCCCAGCCGCCGCAGCACCTCCGCCATGACCTCCCTCGGAACGGCCCTCCCGCTCAGCTCCAGCCCCTCCTCCTCCTTCACCACCGCCACCTCTCCCTCCTCGCGCCGTCCCCCATCCCCCGCCACCCCGCCCCCGTCCTCCTCCCCCGCCACCCTCGTCTTCTTCTCCGGCGAGTACGGCGCGACCGCCTCGTCGAAGGAGAGGGCGCGGCGGAGCTTGCTGGCCTCCCCTCCGCCGCTGGCGGCCCCCGAGGAGGACGACGGTGACGGCGTCGGGGCGGGGCCCCCGACCGGGCAAACGTGTCCCTTCTTGGGGAGGCCGCATCGGCCGCAGTTGTAGCTGCCCCGCGTCTTGGGCCGCGGCGGCGGCGGCGGCGGCGGCGGCTTGGGCAACGACGCCATGCGGGCGGGGTGTTAGGGTTTGCACGGGGCGGTTGTTGAAGGCTGGATGAGGAAATAGCCAGAGAGGGCGGGAGATTGGGGAAGGGTTGGCGCCATTTTTCGGGAGCGACCCGTGTCCGATCTCTCTCGAGTCGCTCCATATTGGAGCTGACTGCTAAGCTTGAAATTTACCTTCAAATTAAACATATTTACCAGTATACATATTTCGTATTCCACTTAAATTATATATACATATATATAATATTTGTAAATTTCGTATGTATATATACAGTTTGTTTCAAAAATCTTTGAAATTAATGGTTCGTTGTCACCATGAATAATGCTAGATTAATACAGTTGTTTCGATTCCGTATGTAGCCTGGCAATTTCCTTACGAGATTATGTTGTACATGTAAAACTGTTACCAGATGTATTAAAAACGAAACAATAACATGCATGTAAACTACAGAGGGAAGTACGTACAAATATCATCTAAAACAATTAATTGGTAATTCTGATTTGATTGCACGTTTGCTTACGGTTGAGAATTCCTGCCTGCCTCGATCGGTACCGCTAATTATTGTCTGGTTAGCTAATTGCTTATTGGTATTGGAATATACCCCTCCGAGAGATATTCTAAATTTTATTCCTTAAATCACATATAGGGATCATTCTAAACTTTATCTTTTCCAAAAAATTAATCAAACTACAACAGTTTCCCTATAATCTCGATCCCTATTTTTAAATCCTATAAATATGGTCTATAATATGTAATAATTTTGTATAAAACTTTGATACATTCAAATATGTGTATCGTTCAACCTATAACAACGTGTAATGAAGAAAACAATATGCATGCAAGAGAAAAAATATGTGTAAATAGAAATAGAAACTTGCTAAACTAATCATATATTTTAGAGAGATGAATGGTGATTTAAGAATGGATTAGGAAAGAGACTTATTTAGGAAGACTCTTAGAGTTTCATTTTTCACTAAAATATATAAATTCAAATTTAAATAGCTATATAGATAATCTCTTATAGATGCTCTTTAGATGATTGTGGCCCTGTCCTGCTTTTCCCACTCTATTATTGGTTGTGCCGTTTATTTCTTTGTAAGGCGACACATTTATATATTAACGTAGCGCACAAAAACAAATATACCACTAGTGTTTACAGAAAAATACAATGTCTACTTATAACAAGAACCATCAATGATAAATTAAGAATGTTTTAAATTGCTAACTATGTATTATAATTTATATGTGAAGTTGTAAACTTATAAATTTTAAAATTTGATGAAATTGGATCGATTACCGCTCGACTAGGGATGGCAACGGGTTTGATGAAAACCCGCCCGCGAAGAAAACCCACGAAACCTATGTAAACCCGAACTCGCGAAATCCGTGGGTTCAAAACTAAACCCGAACCCATCGTCCATCGGGTACCCGAAACCCGACGGGTAACCCGCGGGTTTAATTTATAATCTACATGAATTATATTACAACATAAATATAAAAAAACACAAAAAATATAAGATTGTCACATTACCAATACATAATTTAAAATGATGAAATCACTCAACATATCTCGACATAACATTATCATGAAAAATAAAAAGATAATGAGATAAATTCTATGTAATTTTAAGTAATTGGGTAAACTCGGAAAACTTACGGGTTTAAATCTAAGCCCGAACTTGAACCGATAATAAACTCAGGTAAAACTGCCATCCATCCCTATGCTCGACTGCCTGGTTAACGCGGTAATCGCCCGTCCAAACTCACACGATAACTAGTCTGCACATAAGATTTATGAACCCCATCTATTGTCTCTTAATCGAGATGCTTATTTTTTTTTTCTAATTCTAGCTAAGTGTCGGTTTTCGCGCGTAGTGATGCAGTTGCTCTGAAGTACATACCATCTATATTTTAAATTCCTAGTATCGTGGCATTACATGTCCGTGTGACCGTGTCATATACTTTTCTATACTATTAAGTTACATGCATGTATTGAGTACGAATTCCTTTTAGATTTGTTAATTATAAATTGTTTTATAATTTTAAGATACCTCCTTATATATTTTATGTTTGCTCTTAGCAAATTATTTACCAAACCATAGCATAAAGCCATCTCCAATGTTTAGTGCTAACGTGTAGGTGTTTAGTATAAGAAAAAAAATTAAACATCCTTGTTAAGAACCCTATATTCCAATGTAAAAATATCTAGTACTGCTATATTTGTTAGTTAATTTATTGCTACACTTACTTGACTAGCCGTACATGATTAAAATTATCTTGTTTAGCACCCACTACACTCGATGCTACAGTAAACAGCAGGCTGGTGCGTTAAACACCCATGTCTAAAGATGGCAATGGGTCTATACCCATCGGGTTTGACTATCTCAAACTCATACTCGTTAGAAAAAATCTCTCTGTCGGATAACCCATATATACATGCGGGTACCATGTCTCGCCCAAACTCATACTCATATGAATAAAATATACCCATCGAGTATCCATATCCATCAATAAACATCATACACAAAATAGGATAACAAATAACAATTGTATATCTATCCCCACAAAAACAGTATTTCACCTAAATAGATCGATACCACATTCAGTCATAAGATCAAAATTACATATATAAACAAACTCTCAAACACAATACATCAATGATTTAACCTACAACGATAGTAACAATAATTTAAGCTCCAAAAAATATAGCTTATTGGGTGATGGGTATCCATCGGGTAACGGGTATAGATATTAGGAAACCATGCTCATATCCGTGTTGGGTACTATTTTTTCTTATTAGTAGACATGCAGCCACGAGTGAACAATTTGACACCCGTATATATACCTAATAGGGTTAAAACCCATCGGGTTTCGGGTATCCATCGCCATCTTTATCTATGTTGAGGTAAAAACCGTTTTTTTTTGTTGTAAACGATTCTGCAGGCTTCCGTTTGGAGCTAGCAGGGAGCTTGGTGGAGACCGGAGACGGCGAAGAGTACGGCAGTCACGCCAACCAAACCACCTCGCGCTCGCCTTCGGGCTTCGGCCGCCCGCATTTCTCCACTACCTTTATTTTTTGCGCTTGGTCGCTCTCGCCCCTCGCCACGACGCAACGGCTGGCAGCACTCGGCAGCGCGTCTCCGTCTCTCTCTCCACTGACCTCCCCCACTGGCCACTGCTCGTCTCCTCCTCGATCTCCCTCCCTCCTCGCGTCGCATCATGCGCGGCTAGCCAGCCATGCAGCCCGCCCCCGCGTCGCTTCCGCCTCCCGAGCAGGAGCCGGATGCCGAGGCCCACACCCCGTCGATGCCGGAGGAGTCCAAGGCGGAGGCTATGGTGAAGGAAGAGCAGCAGGAGGAGGAGGAGGCGGAGGGGGTAGGGGAGGAGGAGGAGGAGGAGGAGGAGGAGGAGGAGGAGGAGGAGGAGGAGGAGGAGGTGGTGGTGGTGGAGGACGGGGAGAGGGAGGTGGAGGAGCGGAGGAGGGGCAGGCGGAGGAAGAGGGGGAGGAGAGGCGGCGGCGGCGGCTCAGCGTCGTCGACGGGGGTGGTGATGGTCAAGCGGGAGCTGCTCGCGCGGTGCATGACGTGCCCGCTCTGCAACCGCCTCCTCCGCGACGCCACCACCGTCTCCGAGTGCCTCCACACGTGTGAGTTCTTCTCTCCATCTCCTCTCCGCGACTCTGCCTCCGCCGCCTCCGCCGTCAATATGAGCTAGGATCCGGTTTCTCCGATGGCGGTTGCGCCTGATTCGGCCCGTCTCGCCGGCTCGTGCGCCTCCGCGACGTGGGATTCGGCCCCCTCGTGGTTAGCTCACCTCGGAGCTTCGGGGGCCGCTTACGGAGTTATGGTTCCGCTCGTTGACATGTCGCCGTCTGGCCGTCTGGGATTTCGCCTTGCTTGTCGTCGACCTATTGGCCGGATTTATTCGTTTTTCTCTGTGATAGCTGCTTCAGGTTAGCTAACGCGCACAACATGGAAAATGCCGGGTTATTTCACGTAAATCCTTATCCTGTATTATGGATCCACTGGTAGTTCTGCAAAAATAAGCTGTTTGGCTGGGATAATTAAAGCGGCCGAGATAATTAAGCAACTGAGATTCAGTAATTGTCAAAGTTCGGGTTCTCCTGCGTGACAATGCTGCCTCATACAACTCGTCGATGGGTTGTGAATTGGGATGAGTTCTTTTCTTCTGAGGTAGAATTGTCAGGCTCCATATGGTATTCAAGAGAATGCTGCATGTAATTCGGAGTTGACAATTTGGAACATGCTGCTTAAGTAACTAATCTTTAAGATGGTTGGCTCCGTATCCTCTGCACAAAACCCCTTCCGTGCACAAATACACAAACTTCATCGTAGACCCACATCCAAAATCCAACGATCTTGGTTTGAAGGGATTTTTTGCAAACTAGCATGGAGAAACGGAGATGGACTGTGGAGTTTTTTTTTTTGCAAAAACAGAGGGTCGTTGGATTTTAGATGTGGGGCTACGATGAGGCTTGTGCATTTGTGCACAGAGGGAGTTTTGTTCATAGGATACGGAGTCTTTACTGTATAAAGCAGAGCGAAATGCTAAAGTAGCAATATAGAAGCTTTGTTTACAAATAATAGAGGTATAACTTGGGTAGAATGTTATTATTAGCTAATTCAAAGTCATACGAATTGCTACTTACGTTTTTATTGAAATAATTTTGGGTCTCAGATTTATAATTATTTTCTCAACTCAATCTGTCTAATTTATTTGCCACAACCATATATTTTGGACGATAGTACTCATATAATTTTTAGTTACTGGAAGAATGGAAGATACAGTATTCATGTAGATTTCAAAGCATTGATTTTTGCATCCTGATTCAGTTTGCAGAAAATGTATATATAAGAAGTTAAACGACGAGGAGGTAGAATCCTGCCCAGTATGTAAAATTGATCTTGGCTGCACTCCACTTGAGAAGCTTAGGTATGCTTATCATCATATCTATGCACTCAAAATGTATTGACTTTGCTTGTTCCTGTAGCTCGTAAGGTAAAATTAACTGTTGGTACTGTCCATTTTGACCTTATTGATTTTACTATTCATAGTATGACTAGCCATTGCATATAGTACAAGTAGAACATGTCACTTTGTTGATGTTCTAGCCGGCAGATTTTTCCAGAATAACCTGGGATTCGTTAGCGGTGTCGAAAACTGTGATAATCTCTTTGTCACAAGCACTGGAACACGATATCTTTATCTAGGTTTGGGCCACCTAGAGGATAATAGCCTTAAGTCATGTTGTTGTATATTACTTGGATACATGAATATTACACCTTAGAGTTGTCTAGGCTCCACATTTCCAAGATTTAAACAGTAGAGTGTTTAACATGATCCTTGCCATCATTTAAACAGGAACAATATCCTAGATTAATTAGGTTCCCATATTAGCTTGAGGGGAAAATGACATTTTAGCTTGCTTAGTGGCCAAAATGGCATGGAAGCAAATTGCAGATGATTCGGGTGGCAAAAAAGCAAAGTTCATGAAGAGGATGGCATTTGAGAATGAGCACTTGAAGAGTGGCAAATAGTCCAAAGTCTGTACCTGCAATCTACTTATACTCTTTTTTTTTTATATACATTCCATAACCTTCAGGGCTGATCACAATCTACATGATGTAAGATCCAAATATTTCCATTTAAAAGAAAGAAGATTACAGCTGAAGAAGTTTCACCTCCTATTTCACTTCTGAGTAAAAGGAAAGAGAGGTCTATCTCTTCTCTGGTAGTCAATGCACCTATAGTAACACCAACAGGTTTGACTGGGCGGCGTACAAGAGCAGTTGCCAGGAAAGCTGCTGCCTTGCGTTGCCTTGGTCCTGGTATTGATGATCCTGTGAAAAAGGAAATTGACAATGGTGAAAAGCATGCTCACAATTCAAGCTTACCCACTAATTTGGGTAATATGCCACAAACAAGAAGACAGGTAAACAATCCACACCTTGTGGTAATCATATCTCCTGTAATTTCATGCATGTTACAGTTAACTAGCCGTGGAATGTGAATGCTAATTACTAAATTCCCAAACTTCAATAGCTAAAAGAATGCACATGCATGCCTGCAGTTAATTGATCATGTTGTATGCAGATGTTGGCTTATGCAGAGGCATCAAACCATTCTTCCAATAAAGATGGCGAAGGTGATCACAAGGACTTGGCAGATAAGGCTGATGAGCTCTGGAGACCTCTAACTTGCTTGGTAGGAGCTGCAAACAGGACAAAGTCATTTAGATCAAGTTCACAGAGTCCAGTTGTTAAGAAAGAACTGCTTAGTGACTCTACCGGCAGCACATCATATAACAAAACAAAAGCTAGGGAGCATCTGCAGAAGTCGAAAATAGAGGATGACAAGAAAGATGTTCTTTTGCTGAAAAGGAAAAACCAAAGGACTGGGCGGAGGAGAGAACGCCATGCCCCATCCAATGAAAAGGCTGATATTGCAACTACACAAATTGAAAAGAAACTCAATGTCATATGGTTTTCGCTGGTTGCCTCATTTGAACAGTAAGAATTGGTGATTAATCATAGTACCGTTTTGGATTAAAATTTAGAAGAAAAAAAAGCAATAGCTACCATAAACCTTTATCTGATCCTGCTGTGCTCTGGTTATTTTCAGGGAAGGAGACCCACCCTTACCACAGATACCTTCCAATTATTTGCGAATAAGGTGAGCTCTCATTTAATCTGTCCTTGAAATTCATTCAAAGTCTAATTTAATCTGTCCTGATCTTCACACAGATCTTGTTTGGATTTATTACGCTGGACTGTCAGTAGATAAATTTTGATAAAACAACTCTCCAAGAGAGAAAAATGTTCATTGAGGAGGAACAAAAAAGAGTAGTGATATGTGCATGGTTTATGGTGAATAAGTTTAAGCTGACAAATACAAAAAAATCTTTGCATATTGGAGCTGATTGGAGATAGATCATATAAGTCACTCGGTTAGTTTCAGTGTAAATTCTTGTAAAGAGGGACTTTGATCTTCCACTGATGCTTGACCACTGATTCCAGAGATAGTAGAGCCAAGGTTTGGCAACATGTGTGTTTCCAGCTGCTGCACCTCTAGTCTGTTAGTTACAGCCGTGGTGTTGATAACTGTTTCTTTTCCAACATTAAGCTAAAATTTGCACCAACCTGTAATGTTTAGTTGGAAAATATAAATTTGCTCACAAACTTCTGCAAGCCAGAGTGGCTGTATGTAAAAGTTAGTTGGAAGATATGCTGGTTTCTTGACAGTTGAATCAAATGATAACTTCAGAAACTATGTGATTTGTCTGTAAAATAGAAATCCCTGCTATATTCTCAATGACATACCATCCATGTATTTATGCTATTTTGCAACTTGATATCTGTTGACAGTTCTGATTATGGCTAATACACTAACTGTGTTTTTACAATAGAGATGGAAACATACCTGCCTCGTCTATCCAGAAGTACCTCATGCAGAAGCTCGGTCTTCCTAGTGAGGCAGAGGTCAGAGCTATATCTGCATCTTACATTGTTTAGATTACTATTTGTGTGCACTTGGGGTTTCTCTGCTAGACTGCTATGGAATGCATTTGCGTTAGATCTCTGGACATGGCAGGCTGCAGACTTGCTTCATTTTTTGGTCAATTTTCCTTCGTGTGCCTCTTTTTTCAATTTGAGCTGTAAATCACGCTAATCAGAATCAATGTCATGTTGATGACTGAAAGTTAATCCATAACTTTCAGTTTGTCATCTAGACTTTTATCTCAAACAGCTGGTTTTCCATCTTCTCTAATCATCCCATACCGCTTGCATTCTTCCTGCTAAGAGCCTGCTATATTTTTTCCTCTGACAAGTGACAATCGTAGAATGTCCCTGCACTTTTACATTTTAGAAAAGAATTTCCACCCGGAAATTTCTCTCAACTTTTTTTCACTTTGCAAAGACCCACTCACTGTAAGGTCAACTGAACATGTGGACTTGTCTGGATTTACAGGTCGAAATAAACTGCTGCGGGCAGCCGGTGAGCCCTACACAACCTCTCTGCAGTTTAGCAGAGTTGTGGCTGAGGGGACGATCAACACAGACAACGCAGACCATGATAGGCTCCCCTGCCAAAGAGTTCCTAATGGTGCTTACTTATGGACGGCCAAAGGCACCACACAAGGCTTAGCAAGCACAATTTTTTTTTTCACCTAAGGCTGCTCCCTTTTCCTGCATGGACAGCCACCTGGGTCCCATGGAAGAGGCCATCCAAGATTAGCCCTGACTGGTACATAGCCTCGCAAGTCACAATGTGGCTGGCTCACTTGGCAGCCAGCCCTTGGCGTCATATTCATGCATTCGTACATGTTATTCGATTCCACAACGATGTCCTTTTCCTTCTTATTTATTATACAACAGGGGCTGTAAAGATTAAAAGAAAAAAAAGGTTCTTGTCAATGATACATTCAGGCATTGTTGCCAATGTTTAGGTTGGTTATATAGAGAGGAACAATTGTAGCCTTTTCGTTTAAGAGATGACTAGAGTCGATTGATGCGAAGTCGTTTTTCGGCCGTATCATGGATTGTTGTTCATGTACCTTAGTGATTATCTGCAAGGACGGATGTTTTAACTGGCGACACCAGTTTCTTGCTGTCATGGTCAGAATCGGTCTCGCCTCTGACATCTTGTTTAGATGCATGTTTTTGTACATAAGATCTGATTTACCTGTTGAACACTGTCTCTGTTTTTGTTTCCGCTGACATGGCAGAGTCATCGACACAATTATCTCAAGATTGATATGACCTTAACCCTGTGGCGATAGATAAGATTTTTTTTTTTTGATGGCGATGAATAAGAACGAACGTGTCTCGCTACACTCATCCGCTGTCAGTCACCAACTTAATGTAGTGTTTGGTTTGTATGAGGAGGAACGGAAACTGATACGAGGTGATACTGTTGTTTGATTCGAGGGATGAGATGGAATCAAGTGAAACCGAACGACGAACGACCCAGAAACATAATATTCCTTTAGATGTTGAATCGTGTTCCTCAGAAACAAAATTTTCCTTGTAGATGCTGAATCGCGTGGTACTAATTTTTTCAAACAAAATGGTTCCAAACCTATCTCGTTCCATTCTCGGCGTACACGGAACCAGACACTAAGCAGTCTAGGTTTGTAATCGATGTGATTTTTTAAAACAAATTATATATGAAAATTATGTAAAAATTAATTTAAGTTTTTTTAAAATTTTAACATTATTTAATTTTAAATAATTATCATAAACTTCAGTTTTGTCCGTACTCTTGTGCTCGTATTTATCGACAACTTACTGCCGACCTGTTGACCATTCAGCAGTCAGCACGGGCTGGGCTTTGGATTAAAATTGACCGACTTGTTGGGTCGTGACGGGCCAGACGGCTTGTATTTTCCAATTGTCAAAATACTCCTGGTTTTAATGTTAGAGTAGGCCCGGATTGATTCGGGCTGGACTTGGGCTTTTTCCTCCCGTCGTCAAGTCCCCCCTTGCTGCCATTCGGCCGACGAAACCCAGCGACGGCGGAGCTCGAATCCAGCGCCGGCGCACGTCGAAGGGCACCGGAGATGCAGCAGGTGGAGTAGACGGGGGAGCAAAACCCTAGTCCCATCCCGACCCCTCCCACCCCACCCCATTCCCCAGCTTGTTCTGTTCATTTTTTTTCTCCTGTACGCGTGCGTCTGATCTGATCTGGGGGGAGTTATTGGCTGCGGCGGTTGCAGGGGGACGGCGCGGAGGCGCAGGTGACGTGGGATGACCAGCAGAACATCAACAGATTCGGCCGGCTTAACAACCGCCTCCACGAGCTTGACGACGAGATCAAGCTCGCCAAGGTCTCCTCTTTAGATCCTCTCCTTGTTTGCTGAGCCGTGCTCTCGTTTGATTTATTTCCAGCAGGGCAATGTTTTTTTGAAGCGTTAGTGCGGCTCGCAAATCGCAAGAAGCGATAGCCTATATTGAAAACTGAGAATCAGTACCTATTTTTGTTTGGGACTGAAATTTTTGGGAAATTTTTACAAGGAATTTTGACCTTATAAGAAATGTTGAGGCTCAAACTTTAGGAGGTAGGGTAATGAGGTAATCTATACTAGTGGTGGTGAATCTGACACCACCACTAACTTTAACAGGTGGATTGAAAATAGTAAGTACAGTGCCACAACCTAATAGCAGCCCATGATTCATGAATGAAACCCTAGCACAGGACTTGGAACTCCAACCAGCATCCCGTCGCACTCGCCCCCGCATTTGCCCGCACCCACCGTCGGCGTGTTGACTCACCTCCGCCTGCACTCGTCACCATCATTAGCTTCTTTTAATGTTGTAATTTTTTTCCTGTTATAAGTTACAACACATGAGAACTCAACTAGTATAAGAGATACTTGCTTAGAGTATATCAGTATAGTTCTCTTTATATGTGTTGAATGGGAAACTACAATTGTACACTTGTACATAACCATGCTTTCAGCTTGAAAGGCCATGTATTGGAACTAGGAGAATATCCTATACCCCTTTCTTTACTGAAACCATTATAAAGAGATGGGAACTCATGCAAACACCTATTTGTTGAGTGAATGCCATTATCCTACTTGATATGGCACTAGATGGTAGGTTTACCCTTGATGGCTAATTTTATGAAGAGTGTGAGCTAGAGCCCTCTTTGTTACCATATTCAAATAACTTTCACTTTTGATTGCATAGAGGGATCTTCATGTGGGTGGCCAAGTGTCGTTCCAAGAGCGCCATGACCACTTCCATAATCATCAAGACGACCATTTACTTTTTGTGGGGTACCAAATCCACATGTCATATTGTGGCTTTGTTGTTTTGTCCTTGTGGAGGACCATATATTTTGACCCAATATATTATCAAAGCCTTCCCACGGGGTTTAGGATTTTGATTCTTCTTGGTTCTGCCAGATTATTTCTCCCTATACTATTCTTTCAGGCTGACCAACATTGATCTATAGGTAAAGGAAGCTTGCTTAGTTCGCACACGCACACTGGCGTGATAGTTTGGCACCTTTCTAATGGTCACAAATTTTTGATGTTCCTTTACTCTATTTGACATGAAATATTTTACATCCCTGATCCCTGTATAAGCAGAATAAGATTGTAAATTAGTATTTTAATTTACCATATGGGTTCAAAATTTGGATGCAAATATTTATGCCCATTATAGTTAGCACCTTTCTCTAGAGGCTACATTTAAAATTGAAACCCCAAAACCTACCCTGTAACACAACAGCGCTAAATGCCGTGCGTCCTTTTACTCTATGTTCCAGGAAGCAAATGAAAACCTTGACGATGCTGGGAATGAACTCATCCTCTCTGATGAAGATGTGGTGCGGTTCCAAATCGGAGAAGTATTTGCTCACATGCCAAGGGATGATGTGGAGACTAGGCTGGAGCAGATGAAAGAGGATGCAGCTAAGAAGCTGGAAAGGCTGGAAGAAGAGAAGGAATCCATCCTCGCCCAGATGGCTGAACTGAAGAAGATATTGTACGGAAAGTTTAAGGATGCCATCAACTTGGAGGAAGATTAACATCAAGTACTGGAACCGCCGTGTATCCAGTGATATGATGAGGTGCTGTTCTAAGAAACTGTTTCTTGTGATGCTGGCCTGTGTAATAACATGATGAATTTAGAGTTTTACCCCGTTCTTAACCAGCAAACACAGGATGGGATCAATTCAGGTTAAGAGTATCATGATACTTTTCGTGGCATGAGTGCAATCGTTGAAAGTTTCATGATGGTTGCAACCTGCAATCCTTGGCCGCAAAATTTGAGATCATCCAAATAACGGTAGCAACAAGTTTTTTTTTAACTACTCCCTTTTTTAGAAGAGCAAATGATATGCACATAATATCATGAAACTTTACTAAAATGCTATGGCTTAACTTTGCTAAAAGTAATTTTGGGAAAATGAGTGGGGTTTACCCTAATGTATTAGAGCAATCCAGACAGAAATCCCAATTAATATGATCAATGTTTTAACAATTGTAGCTCAGCCAGACCACATGGTACCATGGAAATAAACATACTTGAGATTACAGAAATCACTGCTTGGGCATACACACATGAAGCAGGAAACTGACTAGAATTCAAAACTTGAAACAGTAAATTTATCCACAGCCAGGAGCCCAGGATAAACATTATTCTGCAGCAAAACTATATTCATCAACACAAGCAGCTAAACCTCAGTTTGTTGCTACTAGTATCCATAGTTTGGGTAGGTGGAGCCACCGTAGCTGCTGCCTCCATTGTGTGGTGCAGGCCCTGCACCCGCTGCACCTGATCCATAGGGTGCGCCGTATGGTGGAGGGTTAGAAGCTGGTGGAGGGCCAGGAGCAGCTTCTGCCATGAAATTCTGCAACCAGCATATGCTATTAGCTAAGAGAAATACAAGTATGAAAAGCACAATGGACCGCCCAATTGTCATAGCAAGATGTGACACATGTTCATGTTCCTCTATATATTTCGTGATTTCTTACAATGCTAATGCTTTAATTCCCTTTGTTACCAAAAATTCAACACCTTCAAGCTCTCAAGTTTCTAGGTTTTGAGTTTTGACACCACTATTCTCCCTCTCTCAATCACTGACACGTCTGTAACTTGACTCAAATTATTATTCCCTCTGAATGCTTTGATTCCTTATATAGGTCGTTTTAGACTTGTATACAAGAATTAATAAATTAATTCAAACAACTTTATTGTCCATAGTTCTGCTTTGGAAAAGGTGAGCTATTTATTTAGGAGTGATAGCATTTATTTGATAAGGGCAAAGAAGGAAAGATGAAAAAGCGTCTAGAAATTCTAAAACAACTTCTATTTAGGAAAGAGTTGAGAATGCTAAAACGACTTGTATAATGGAAGTATGCTACCAAGTATACCCTTTATATGAAACTTTTCTTTCTGCCTGTCTTAGCTTATGCCCTTTTACTGAAACTTTCTTTCTGCCTCTCATAGCTCTCAGTAATTTACTAATTTATGTTCATAAATCATAATTCCAGTCACATCTAGTCATATCCATATGGTGAGCTTCATGTCACACAACGCACAGCCAATACAGAATTGCATAGTGCATCATAGTTATAGGCTTATAGCAGTTATAGGTTATAGCATGAGCTGTATTTAGATATTGGAATTTGCAGAAATAAAAAAAGAAAAAACTATGGAATTTACATGCATAACAATGGAAAATACTAATGCAAGTACGCAGCAGAATAGCAAATAAGACAGAGAAGATACCTGGATCAATTGCTGGGCAGTTTGAACTTGGGATGCACTGCCAATTATCTCAACTGTCATCTCTCCAGGTGCACCTCTGCTTTCCTGAATAGTTACTGTTGCACCACTGTGCCTACGGATATAGCTGATACTAGCACCAGCTGCTCCAATCACAGCGTCAGCATAGGAGAGAGGAATTTGCAAGCTGTGTGTCACCTTTTGAAGAATGCATATTAGCATTTAAAAAAACAGAAGTATTATCATGCTTAGGTGAAGTGCGAGAACTAACCTGAGAGGCCGCTTGTGATGGTGGTTGATTCCCTGAAGCAGAAACGCCAATAGGTGCTTCACGCCCATATGCAGAAATACCATAGTGTGGTTGCTTGTCCATAGGGGTGACATCAGGGGGAGGATAGTAATTGTCTTGTGGCCTTGGAGGCATGAACTGTGGATTTCCAGCATAGCCTGGACCACCAGGAGGGAGGTGACTTGGAGGAGGGGCCCAAGATTGAGGAGGGGTCCAAGATTGAGGAGGGCCCCAATGATGTGGGGTCGGCATTGCTTTCTGTACACTCTGCATTTTCATCTGTAGAGAAAGAAATTTAGTGAGTAGTGACTAAATGATACAAGAAATAAACTCATTATTTACAGGAGTACAGGATGCCTGAGAACAATCTTACTTGCATTTCAAAAAGTGGGAGAACACTGCGGTCAACAAGAAATTTTCTTAAGTGACTTGCTATCAATTCCACTGCTTTGTGGACACCAAATGGCTCACCTTGTATCTCCACAACTCTATCGTCATTTAGTGCAACATGAGGCAAGTTCTCTGAATAGAAAATTTTAACAGTAAAATAGTCGTTTTTTATATATTGTAAGATGACTGATAACAATATGCACGTGAAGTATTCATATCGATTAGTAGGAGTCACCAGATAGGCAGATAGTATAACAGTATACCAGTACAGATGATAAACCAAAACCCGTCAAACAAATGATACAGCCAAATGTTGTAATAATCAGATAATCAAACAAATCATAATGGTACAAAGTTTAGAATTCTGTATGCATTATAAATTATATTTCAGCTGAATCTATCAACAAAAAAAGGTGAAAAATCCTATCAAGTAACAGAAACAGAAGCTTGTTTTTTTTTCAAAATTAACACAATATTTAAAAGGGAAAAATGAATATTGTTTTCCATATTTCATGGAAAAGCATATAAGAAAGGCCAGTTTCTACAGGTACCAACAAAGCAATGAGCTCAGAACATAATCTCCATAATGATTTCTTCTTGATAGACCAGCTTCTGCATGACATCAAGCTATGGAGTTTGGACATCTAATATTCATATTGAAGCACTAAAGCAGATGAGGTATTCGTAATTAGGTGGATCAATTAGAAGTTAGAATTGACATTAAAAGATGCATCATTGTTTTTCTCTTGATAATGAAAAAGATAGTTTCCCTCTTGTGTCCTCTATGTACGAAAGTAGGAAGAAACACAGCATATGTGGAATGATCCCATGCATGTATCTTATGATATATCAGAAAAAGAAAGAAATCTAGTACACATAGAAATATACGGAAAAGCCTTACCAACTATACGGACAATCGACTTTGAAGAATCTTGTATGGATTTAATGGTTGTTCCCTGCTTCCCAATAAGGCTGCCCGCTTGGGAAGCTGGTACTAGCAGTCGTGTTGGTCCTATATTACCAACATTTCGTTCAGGTTGACCAGATTCCCCATCTGAACCATCAGCAATCCGTTTATGTACTCTAAGTAAACCGTCCATAGCAGGAGATATAGGTGCATCTGGCTCATCCTTTGCTGAAATCATTACCTTAAAATGAGAAAGACAATGTTTTTCACCAAATTAATGTAAAAAAACAAAATCACAATTAAATATTGCATATACTGCATAATGGTTTGATATAATCAAATGACCAGACCGAGATAAACTCAAGAATGCCAGAACATATGAAAGATGATATGCAGATTCTATCATAATGAAATATTTGATTCCTTGAACATATGCAATGAAATGTGGACAATACCATAACTAGATTCTTCCAGGTTACTTCACAGTTTCTAATAGGCAAAATTGTTCTCTGCAAATATTTAGGCAAAGTATCTCTCCAAATTTAAACTAAACAATCATAATTTGTTTCCGTACACTAAGTATGGACCTAATGAAGGGTGTGTGTCTCCCCTTTCCACTGAAGGAAAGAAAACTTTTGAATATTACTAGATTAATCTCTCACATCAGCTTATTTTAACTTAATTGATATTATAGACGTAAAATTAGCAGTCAGCATGCAGCAACAGATCATCTCATGCTATTTTAGATTTTTGACTACAAAAACAAGAAATAAGAAAACCCAATAGCAGTATAATTGCACAATCAGCGACTATACATGGTGTTCAAGGAGTATGCACAGTTGGCTTCAAATGCAAGAGATAAAAAATCCCAATAGCACAATCAGAAATTATAACACTGTTCAAGGACCCGCACAACCAAGATGGTTATCATTTCTTTTTAGTCGTTATGCTTCTTTACCAAATTAAACATCCAATGGCTATTGTTTACCTTACTATTTTACACTGGTCAAATTGTATTGTTTATCTTATCTTCAAGCTAAATGAAGAAAGATTATACACATTTTGTTATTTTCTCAAGTGACTAAAGATTTAATATGCTTGCATGTTCATAATTTTAATAGAATGATAACAATGATTAAGTACAAAACTTTAGCTAATTCCAGAAGGAATACAAAAATATGTAAGCATTTTCATAGGTTGACCAAAAAGATAAATTAGTATCTGATTCACCACCCATCCTAATTTTAAATTATGTAGTATATTAGTATATATGGCATTCATTTAGAAACATCACACGCTATTGAACTTTTTTGTTCTTTTAATTTGGTTTGTGGAGGTGTCATCATTTCCTTTCGGTCAAAAATCAAACAGATCGTAGAATTACCAGATAATGTGTGGTGTATCTTGAAATGAATCTTCATCCAATACTCAAAGGATCTAGAGCATATTTGCAGCACAGAAGCACAAAATCTCGACTTTCACAACCATGTCTGTTCATCGATTTGGGAATGGTGGTTTGATTTGGGGCCTTAGACTGCAGTCACAACCTGCAAACATTAATTTGTGTTACTATTATCAAAGGTAGTCAATTTAGGACTTTGATGGATGGTCACATTTCTATTCTTATTAGTTTTAGAGCCATTCTTAATATGTGTGAACTTCATCATTTTGTACTTTCTGAGCGTTGTCTTGTCTGGCTAATAAGTAATATTACATACATTGGCTTACAACCTAGATGTTAAGTGAAAGTTTAGAAAGTGGGCAAACTCCCAACTAGGTGTTTTGGGAATAATAAAGCACACTATATGACTGTACAATGAATTAATGGTACAGCATGATATAGCTCAGATGTTTAACAAACCATCTGATATTAACCATAAAAACTATATGACACCAGTAATTCCATGGAAAATTTTAGCTTCTTTTTCAGAAGTATGTTTTCTGTGACCAAGAAAAATGAACTTCCTTGTCAACATGCATGTTAGCTTTGTTTGATTGTATGATTACTATTTACTAGTAATACCGGTTTCATGATTTGCACTAATATTGCAAGGTAATCTTGGAAATCATAAAGGGAAATAATCATTGTAGATATTGTTCAGTTTACTTGAACACAAGTTTCTCCTTTTTTTTTATTAGTGTATCCATGAGTATGAACTTAACATGTGCTAGGAATAGGATAATATTTATGTTTCATAGATTGAAGATAGATCCAACACAATTTCAACACTTACTCTTTGACTATAATATAAGTAAAAAATTATCAAAGATAGGACAGTTTTTAACAAAGGATAAATTTGATACAGGTCAGCTTCCTCCAAAGCATTATAAAGAAATCCTCAGTGTGCAATAGTGCAATAGTAGATTATGCAGTTGTCGATGACACATGGCAGATCATTTTAACTGCTCGCTGCAAGGGGAAAAGTAATTAAGTACAAATAAGGACACCTGAAACCTGAATACAGCTGTGCTGCCTGAAAATTATACGGCCAAACTTTCATCTCTCACTAGCAGAGTTCAAGAAGGCGCTAGGCGCTAGACAGGCATTGCCCTAGCACCTAGCGCCTAGGTTCTAGACTAAGTCAGCAAGTCAGCAGTGTTTTGAATAGGAAGAGTGTACATGTTTAATCAAAAACAGTGAACAAAACATATGTTTTAGCAAAGTTTCAGCACATCAACATAAAAAGTAGTGCCATGTATTAACTATTAATGTATTAATCCATATTATAGTTGTACCAGTATAATGTAGACATGCCTTCTCTAGTCTTGAGTATGTCACTTCGACTAAGAAAATCGACTACTATCTCTGCCAAAGAAAACAAATACAACTAGCAGAGGACAGGCAGCAGGCAGTGGATCTGGCGGTGGACAGGTGTCGGGCGGTGGATCTGGCAGCAGGCGGTGAGCTCAGCGGTGGATCTGTCCATGGTTGACCACCTAGGCACCAGTGGTGTTGAGTCTGCCACCGAGCCCCGAATCGCAGCGGCAACCCGCTGCCTAGCGGCTAGTGCCTTTTGTCCACCTAGGCAGCGCTTAGTTCCAATTTTCGGAACATTGCTCACAGGCATTACTAAACTAAATAAGTCCTAAGTATTTGCACACCTGTTGTATACACACAGTTTCACCAGACACCTAAATAAATCAGTAATCACATCCTACAATTCATGCAAGTTTGATAAGGTAAGTTTCAGTAAAGTATTTCAAGTTTAAGGCAACATTCAGCGTTCTACTAACTTTTTAATCTATATGAGTATATTCCCCTGTTATAATGAGCCCTAAAGTTTGCAAAAAAAAGGCAAACAGCACTGTAACCCAACTTTAGCTTTGAGCCATTGAACACGCCAAAAACCTATAGACTTTGTCTCCCCAAATATCAAGAAGAAATATGATGATTGAATTGTCAATTCAGTAACTCATCCCAAATCTAGACTTACATACAAAGTTTCTAGCTGATTAATTCAAAATGAAACCATCAATAAAATGTGGCAAATTAATTTGTTTTCTTGAGAAAGAGGAAGTCAAATTGAGTTCAACTTCGACTGGTGGCAAGAAATGCACGTACAGAATATGAGCTGCCAATTTAGGCCAGTTACTAAGCTTTGTCAGCAGTAAAAAGCAGAAGGAAAATTTACTGCTTAGTGTTAGAGTGTGTGTGTGTATCTGTCATGTGGGTCCCCCTGTCTGTGTGTGGGCCCTTCCTGTAAGGCTCTCCTTCTTCTATCCTCCCACCCTAGGGAGAGGAATAAATCTAGACCTTCCTTCATGGTATCAGAGCCTTAGGCTCCCCCTCTCCTCTCCTGCCGCCGCCACCTCCATGGCCGGCGAGCCTCCTCCGTCGAGCCCCGTCTTCTCCTTCTCGTCACTGGCGTCCTTCTCCTCCCCTTTTCCTGGGCTAGGCACCGCCACCATGGCCGGATCCGCCACCCCCCTGCCCGGATCCGACGCCGGGGCGGCCAGATCTGGCGCCGCCGGCTTCCCCCCGCCTGGTTTAGCCGCCGCCGGCCTACCCCCGCCTGGCTTCGCCGCCGCCGGCCTCCACCCCAGCTTCTTCGCCGCCAACCCGCCCCCCCCCCCCCGCCCGGACCCGACGCAGGGGCGGCCGGATCTGGCGCCGCCGGCCACCCCCTGGCCTCTGGGGCGCCGCCCCCCTTCCCCCCGTCACGGCCATGGCCCGGCCGACCCTGGGAAGGGGGCCCTCTTGCTGCCGCCGGCCTCCCCCAGGCCTCTGGGGCGCCGCCCCCCTTCCCCCCGCCACGGCCATGGCCTGGCCGCCCATGGGGGGCCCCTCTTGCTGCCGCCGACCTCTCTATGGCCTCTGGAGCGCCGCTGCCCCTTCCCCCTGCCACGGCACTGGCCTGGCCGAACTTGGGTGGGCCGCCGCCCCTCCTCCCCACCGCCGTGGCCTCGGGCTGGCCAGCCCCTACCGATGTGGTGGCTGCCGACGCTGCTCTTGCTGACGCCCTTGCCACTGCCAAGACTGCTGCCGCTGCTGCTCGGGCGCGCGAGCGAGCAGCCGCTCTTGCTTGGGAGAATGCACGCCAGACCGCCGATGCACTGGCTCAGCATGTTGCTGCGGCCGAGCATCACCTTAGGGGTGCTGACCCCACTGCCACCGCGACTCCTGATGTCGCCGCAGATCCGGGTGCCGCACAGCTCCACGCCCAGGCGGCCGGTGTCCAGAACATCCGGGCGCTTGTGCCAGTCACCCTTGATCCCTCATCGTCCTCCTACGCACGCTGGCGCGATCTGGTGCTCCTCACCCTCCAGCGCTATGCCCTAGATGACCACGTCCTCATCGACACTCCGGTGGTCGCCCAGGGGTCCGTTTGGCGGCGCATGGACAGCGTGGGGCTGTCATGGATCCTTGGGTCCATCACTGTCGAGCTCCAGGACATCATGCGGGAACTTGGTGGCACCGCTCGACAGGCCTGGGTTGCGATCGAGGGGCAGTTCCTTGGCAACCGCGAGGCTCGTGCTCTCCAGTTGGACGCTGCCTTCCGCACCTTCGTCCAGGGGGATCTCTCCATCTCGGAGTACTGCCGTCGCATGAAGGGGATGGCGGATTCTCTTCGTGACCTTGGTGAGCCTGTTGCGGACCGCACTCTTGTCCTCAATATCCTCCGCGGTCTCGGCAACAGCTACGCCCATCTCCGGACGTGGATCACCAGGACAGTGTCGTTTCCCTCCTTCCACAAGGTTCGTGATGACCTTGTCCTCGAGGAGCTGACTCGGGGGCTCGCTCCCACATCTACTACCGCGACTGCTCTAGTCACCTCCGGCTCCAACCGACCGGCCTCCCAACCACCGCCGTCGCCGGCTCCCTCCCTACTTGGTACTCCTCCCTCTGGTTCCACCACTGGCGGGGGGGGGGGGGGGGCGTGGTGGCGATCGTCGTCGCCGGGGAGGGGGCGCCGTGGTGGTACCGGTCGCGCTCCGGCTCCTACCTCCGCCACACCAGCCCTTGCCGCCAGGAGTGCGCCCTGGCCATCCTTCTCCAACCCATGGACATGGCGCATTTCCATGTGGCCGGGACAATTCACTCCTCGGCCTCCTACCCCACCTGCGGCCATGCTCACCGGGTGGCCGGTCCCGCCTGCTCCTTCGGCGTGGGGCCCGTGGTCCGGTGGGTGGGATCAGACGGCCCTCGCGCAGTCATTCAACACCATGGCGTTGACTCCGCCGGCCGTCACGGATTGGGTGGCCGACTCGGGTGCTTCCTTCCACACCACTCCTCATGATGGTATTATCTCCTCTCACAGGCCCCCCTACCCATCTCTCCTTTCTTCCATCATGGTTGGGAATGGCTCATGTCTTCCGGTCACCTCCGTGGGTGATGCGGCTCCTTGTGGGTCTTTTCGCCTGCAAAATATTCTTGTTGCTCCTGACATTGTTCACAATCTTCTTTCCATTTGTCAATTCACCACTGATAATTCCTGTTCTGTTGAATTTGACTCTTTTGGTTTGACTGTGAAGGATATGGCCACCCGACGTCCTCTTCTCCGCTGTGACAGCACCGGACCCCTCTACACGCTTTGTCTTCCACCTTCCGTTGCTCCACCCTCGTCCGCCCTTGCCGCCACAGCGTCCACACTCTGGCACCGCCGGCTTGGTCACCCCGATGTTGACATTTTGGCTCAGCTGTGTCGTAGCTCCTTTATTCCTTGTACTAGGGCTACTAGTGAGCATATTTGTCATGCCTGTCAATTAGGTCATCATGTTCGCCTACCTTTTCCTATTTCTTCCTCGCATGTTGTTCATGCGTTTGACCTTATTCACCGTGACTTGTGGACCTCTCCGATCATGAGTATTTCTGGTTATAAATATTATCTGGTTGTTCTTGATGATTTTTCTCACTACTCATGGATGTTTCCTTTGCGGTCCAAGTCGGATGCCTTCCCCACGCTCACTCACTTCTTTGCTTGGGTTTCTACTCAGTTTGGGGTTACTATCAAGGCAGTTTGGTCGTGAGTTTGACAACTCTGCTTCCCGGGCTTTCTTCCTCTCGAAGGGAGTCCAATTGCGCATGTCCTGCCCCTATACCTCCCCTCAGAATGGCAAGGCCGAGCGCATGATTCGTACCACTAACAATGTTATGCGCTCCATGCTCTTTCAGGCTTCGGCTCCCGCTCGCTTCTAGGCTGAGAGCCTCCTTACTGCCACCTATGTGCTCAACCGCCTGCCCAGTGGTGAAGTCTGCTACTGTCCGGACCGTTCTCTCCCTGGCACTCTCGAGGTCCTGGCTAGTTCACCAGCTCGATGTGAAGAATGCCTTCCTCCATGGCACCCTGGCGAATACTGTGTACTGCAGCCAACCTGTGGGCTTTGTGGATCCCGCTCACCCTGAGCGTGTTTGCCGGCTCAACAAGTCTCTGTATGGTCTGAAGCAGGCTCCTCGGACTTGGTATAGTCGGTTCGCCTCCTTCCTGCTGTCTTTGGGGTTCAGCAAAGCCAAGAGTGACACTTCTCTATTTGTCCTCCACCACGGTGCTGACTCAGCCTACTTGCTGCTTTATGTGGATGACATTGTTCTCACTGCGTCCAGTCAGTCTCTGCTTCAGCGGATTGTCTCCTCGTTGCAGCAGGAGTTTGCCATGAAGGACCTTGGTGTGCTCCATCACTTCTTGGGAGTGACAGTGGAACACCACCCTAGTGGCCTCTTCCTTCACCAGCGCCAGTACGCCTTGGATGTCCTTCACCGCGCCGGGATGACTGACTGCAAGCCCTGTTCCACTCCAGTCGATGCTTAGTCTAAGATTTTCGGCACCAAGGGTGCACCAGTGGATGATCCCACTGCCTACCGAAGCATTGCTGGCGCCCTTCAGTACCTCACATTCACTCGGCCGGATATCTCCTATGCGGTGCAGCAGGTGTGCCTTCACATGCACGACCCACGGGACCCACACCTTACCGCTATGAAGCGGATTCTCCGCTATCTACGCGGCTCCCTCGACTTTGGGCTTCACCTTCGGCGTTCTCCTATTGCTGAGCTCGTGGTTTACACTGACGTCGACTGGGCGGGTTGCCCGGACACGCGACGCTCCACCTCCGGCTACGCCGTCTTCCTTGGTGGCAACCTCGTGTCTTGGTCATCCAAGCGGCAGCCTGTTGTCTCCCGCTCTAGTGCCGAGGTTGAGTACCACGCAGTTGCCAATGGGGTGGCCGAGGCATCCTGGCTCCGGCAGCTCCTCGGGGAGCTCCATAGCCCCCTCGCCAGGAGTACTTTGGTCTACTGCGACAACGTCAGCGCCGTCTACCTCTCCACCAACCCCGTCCAGCACCAACGCATCAAGCATGTGGAAATCGACCTCCACTTCGTTCGTGATCGTGTCGCCGTGGGAGATGTCCGTGTTCTACATGTGCCTACCACCTCCCAGTTCGCCGACATCTTCACCAAGGGCTTGCCTTCCTCCACCTTCTCCGAGTTCCGCTCCAGTCTCAACATCCGCTGCGCCTGAGTTTCGACTGCGGGGGGGGGGTGTGTGTTAGTGTGTGTGTGTGTGTGTGTCTGTCGTGTGGGTCCCCCTGTCTGTGTGTGGGCCCTTCCTGTAAGGCTCTCCTTCTTCTATCCTCCCACCCTAGGGAGAGGAATCAATCTAGACCTTCCTTCACTTAGTAGTCTGTTTATATCTTATTCTAGAGTGTTTCTTTGCTAGTGAAAGGAGTCAAATGTTAATCTGTTTTATGCATGTCATCAATGCATGCATGACAGAAGAATTAACGAGTAGTTTTGTTTCACCGTAAAGCTGTGCATGAGCTACAGCAATTTGTCGATGGGAATTTACTAACAGCATCTAGTAGCTAGCTGTACAAGTCAGCATGCACCAAATAGCTATAGAATGAACTAGTGCTTAGTTGTAGTCTAGTACTCTAGTTGTGTTAGGACTAATAAACAAATAATATTTGAGTATGCCTGTTTGTAAAGTCCTTATAATGACATGTACCCCTTTATGTAAACAAGTCTTGGCATGTGGCAATAGATAAGTATTCTATTGCATGTGCACTTGAGTGTTTGATCCAGGTGTAGAGTTAACAGAAAACACTTAAATTTAGTGTTGCAATAAGGAATTAACCAAGCATGACTTCATGCATGAACATGATGTAAAAAAATTATGAAATATGGTGGTGCTTCATGAATCAATGAGAATGAACAGTTGAACACATCATCATTTTTTATTTCGTAGAGAACTTACTGCTCTTTCTGGTACACCAGGAGGGCCATCAAGTATTTTTATGCGAGCTTTAGACTCCTCACACATCTTTTTGATAAACTCCCCTTTGCGTCCAATGATAGCACCTACCTTCTGAGCTGGGACCAGAATACGAAAAACACTCTCTCCTGGCCAACCAGGCCATTTCTTATCATCAGACTCTACCTCCAAGCTATCCTGTTGCTGCATCACTTCCCCATTGTATGAATTCTCTAGCTCTTCCTGATAAGGGTTTGATGGTTCCTCACTGTACTGATTCTCTGGATCTTCATTGTACAAACCCACTTGTTGCATGTAAGGATTCTCGACTTCTACATTGTGCAAGTTAATTGGTTCTTCATTGTACGAATGTGCAACATCGCTGTAAGGGTTAGGTTGTTCTTCGCTATAATGGTTTTGAAGCATTTCACCAAGATCATTTGTGGTAAAATTCTCTACCGGTCCATCCATATTTGCTGGTCACACAAAAAACAAAAAGAAAGTTGTAGTCAGAAACCACAAGTCATCAAATTTAATCAAACATACACAATTTAAATTTATCAGGAACACATTTAATGTTTCACAGGCAAAACCTAGTGTGCAAGACCTTACAACTTTCTTTTGACTGTATGTATGGAAGCATGTGCTCTCCTCCATAGCAGTTTTAGTGAGTGGCTACTCTACTCCACTTCTAAATGTGTAAATGGGCTAGTGACCTTGATATCTAGCAGAGATGAACTTTGTTGAATACTTCAGAAAGTGAATGTATTCCTTTATAACAAATAGTTGTATTACCACCTCTGCTGATAAATTTTAGGCACACGCATATGCCGACATCCCAAAAAATTTAAATTTTCCCAAACAGTCAGTCAAACAATATATAGGTTTAGTGACATACAAGGGCTCTTGTTGGATCTGTATTTGAAAGCCCTTTCTCATGATCTTGATTTCATATTGTTGAAAATATATTGCACAAGAAATAAGAAATTGACAATCACAAGGTGCAAGCATCGTCATACATGATACATCGAACCCTATGTCAGACCTGATTAATCCATATTATGGTCCCTGACACCCTAGATACCTAAATCCTGCAGCCCAAGCACAACAGCGCCCTATAGAGGCAACATCGAAACCCCCTCCGCTAAAATTACACCCGATTCCCCAGGACCCAAACCCAGGGGCCGACCAAGGCGTGACAAGGTCAATGCAAAGAGAAAAGCTTCCAGATCTACAAGAGAAGCCAAGGTCAAGGCAAAGAGGAAAGGTGTGGGTAGCGAGAACCGAGAGAGAGAGAGGGGGGGTCCGTACGGTCTGGCTCTCACCGGCGACGGCGAGGATGCGGCGGAAGAAGCAGGACGCCGCGGGACGGAGATGGCCGCTGGTCGTCGCAGGCGGCGGCGAAGGCGAGATGGCACGGCAGTCGAGGCCCGAAGGGATGGGGGGATCGGGATCGAGAAGGGAGGAGTAGTCCAAAGCGAAATCCGTTGGGCCGTTGGCTAAATTTTTGTTTTTGTCTAAAATAAAACTTAAATATCTTAAATGTATTCATATTTATAAATACAAATATGCATTATTAGCTATATTATTAACTCGAGCTCTCTAGTCATTCATTATAATATGCATTATTATTATTATTATTATTATTATTATTATTATTATTTTCTTTGCACGAGTTTATCTATTATGCATTATTAGCTAAGGTTCTTCTTTAGACTTAAGGTTTCTTATTGTTCATACCACTGTTGTTGTTTCATGCTTGGTACCAGTTGAACACATCTTGACCCTGTGATGGCAAACAAACTAGTCAAAATTCTCCTAATTTGAAATGTCTCTTCCAAATTAACATAATGAGTATTCAATGTTTCATACAATTCGTTCATACAAAATAAGTCCAACTAGTACAATATTTTCATCATACTACATAGACAAAACAAATACGATATTTTCTTACAAAAACTGTAACCGTTTAGAACCGGAGAAAAGCTTCTCGGAGTTTTTTTTGACAAAAGCCTGTTTGACTTATTTGAACAATTAAGCTTAAACCAGAGTTTACTAGAAGAGGGACCTTATTTTGACCCGATTATTCCTGATATATCACTCAGACAGGTCAAGACATGTAAGTCCTGAAACAACGTGTGGTGTGTCAGTGAGATAGACAGTGACAAATATAAAACCGAACGAAGGTCCCAAATGTAAACCTTTCTCTATTTTGGCTGAAGGGCATCAGCTACTTGGGGTAAAGAAACTGAAGGACCAAATTTTGTCTGAATTCTCAAAGCAAGATTTCGGGGCCCATCAATCGTTCCTCGGCTAACTCCTTGAGTCTCTGAGTGACCTTCTCAGCAACATGCACGTAGGCCTGTGCAGATGCAGAACCTGGTGATGATATCACAATTGGATTACCTTCGTCCGAACCTGTTCTGATGTCGATTTCAAGAGGTATCTATTGAAACAAGTCAGAAAACAAGTAAATGGTCAGATGGGGTGGAGAGACGCAGGAGCAAAACTACTGAGTACAAGACTCACTAGCCAGCCAGTTCTTGCATAGAATTGAGTTGAAAGCAAAAGTTCTCTAGATATAATCAACAATAAGTATCAGGCAGGGCACTGTTGTTGGGTCCAGTCTGATTCTTTGGTATGCTTCAAGAATATATGCTTTAATTTCACAAAACTACCCCATTGCCATGACTATAAAAAAAGCTGCATCATTTGTCTTGTGTTTCAAAATTATAACAATTAAAAAACAAATGGCAGTGGACATGACCACATGATGCACTGTTTAACGACGATACAGTCGCAGGTTGTGATATACTGATATTGTTTAGTGAATCAACCTAAATATATTGATCAGCCAACCATCAATCAGCAGCAGTAAGGATACGACCAAACTGTGAAACATGGTACCAAAGTACCTATTTGAAAATGGCCCAGTTTCTAAACAGCATAAACTAGTAAATTTACAACAAAAACATGACAAGCTGATGCCTTTAGCATTCATAAGAAAAGTTTATATTTTATAAAAGGTCATTTGTAAATATAGTCTAGACTCCAAATTTATGATTATTAACTATATAGATATCAAAACAACAGTAAGATGCTATAGAAATTGTCCTTTTTCTCAGATATCAAAACCATAGCTAGGTGAAGACAATCACCATAATTGAAGGGGAATTTGATCATATACGCATCCTTTAAATGGAAATTGAGGATTTACCCACTACATCTCAATGACATGCGGGGTCTACATAGGTCAATGACATGTGGGTCAGGAGGGTAAATCCTCAATTTCCATCTAAAGAATGGGTATATGATCAATTTTTCCTTGAAGAAAACCACAATTTCATGCCAATTCTAAAAGGTTCTGCTGAATTTCTCTCACCTCACCAAGCAATTTCATATCCATGTCTTCTGCAGTTCTCTGAGCTCCACCTTCCCCAAAAATGTAGGATTTTTCACCACATTTTGGGCACTTGAAGCAGCTCATATTCTCTACTAACCCCAGAATCTGCCAAAATACATCACTGATTCACGCCAGGAAGACTAGGGACATAATTAGGGAATGGTACAGCCATACAGGCATCAAATAGAAGCTAACATTTTCCAATCATAAAATGAAAGAAGCCTTATGTGATTAGACTGACGAGAATGGATGTGCATCTGGTAAAATAGCATCCAAAGAAATATATAAGTTAAATAGACTGTACAGGGACTTGAACTTTACGAAACATATTTGCTCCTCTTCTAGCATCAATTAGAGCGATATCTTGAGGAGTTGAAACAATTAAAGCACCTACAGAAACAACATATAAAACAAATACTCAAAAATCTGTAGCAAATCATCATTTCAAACTTCACAGGCAGATTTATAAATACCAGATAACCGAAGCCTTTGGGACATTGATAGCTGAGCATCACCAGTGCCCGGGGGCATATCAACGACAAGAATATCAAGATCGCCCCAGGCTACTCCCCTTGTCATCTTCTCAAGAGCACTCATTACCTGATACCAAGAAAATTTGTAGTATTAGGAACATAGATTTTGTCAGACAGTTCACCATAGTGGAAGTATAAAACAATATTGTTTGTTAAGGTAAACATATTATCAATGCATGTCTGAGATAAAAGGTGCACATCTAGTGAAAATGACCTAAAATTTGAAATTTGTGCATATTCCTTAAAAATCAAACTCAATCATGTTTTTGAGATTAGAAAAGGGACAAATTAGACCTATAATGATGCAAACAGTTCATTTCTGCTTTCTTTTGCATGTACAATGTGTTGTATCTCGATAATGGGATTACGGGAATGAACCTATATATGAAATTTTGGACAAAGAAAATATAGTCCCACACTCCCACTTACATCTGAGTTTTCTATTTTTTGAGAATTTATTTAGAACTTCTGCATGAATTTTTGGAAATTACATTGTTTTCAACACTAGACCAATTTCACAAGATATGCTCTCAAGATAAAAACATCAATTTATGGTGTGCTATTGCCATGAAACTTAAAAATTTCAAGTGCCAACTGGCAAATAGTTTTTAACTAGTCAATTGAACATAGAGAAGTTTCGATAGAGCAGCAGTTACCAT
Source organism: Zizania palustris (assembly GCA_019279435.1). Taxonomy (NCBI): domain Eukaryota; kingdom Viridiplantae; phylum Streptophyta; class Magnoliopsida; order Poales; family Poaceae; genus Zizania; species Zizania palustris. Next base: position 61,201,564 of record JAAALK010000079.1, on the reverse strand, counting down.
GACAACCATGTGGAATGAAAAGGTAGAGAACACATCCACATCTACTAGCCCCTTCTAGTCCTACCAAACACTATTGTCCCAAAGATACAAGAATTGCAAAAAGAAACCGTTTTGAAATAACAAGCGTATGGACTGTGCTTGTAGCTATGCAGAAAAGAGGGGTATTATTCTGTGTGCCTGTGTTGTGTACTTGTGTTAGTGAGGGGAGACTAAAATTAGTCATGCTCATGACACACACTGTGCTTTTACGTTAATATGTATGTTCCTGAATCCTGATGATGCATCTTTGCATATTACTTTTTTGCATGTATATATCAAGGATGGAAAAGGAACAGAGAAAAAACATTTTACATGTAAAATACATGTCCCATAAGGTTATAAACTATAAAGTATAAATATTTCAAATGAGAAGTTAACAGAAGCACATAAAAACAAACCATAGGACCTCTCCAAACAATTGGTGCATCTTTATCTACTAGAAACCCAATGGACATACATCGCACTCCATGGTTCTCAACTGGAATCATCTTCATATCTGGAAAAAAGAAAGATAATTACAGTCATGGAGACATAGCAAACACAAGAAAAATGGCAGGTGAAGGTAAAACTCAAGGTTCAAAAATTAGGTAGTTTATCATGGTGGTTTGGCTATATCTAGGAGTACTTGTTTAGAGATAATCAGATAATATTTTTATTGGTAGGTCATCCTCCACAGTCCACACACACACAAAAAAAGATGTCCTATCCTTTATATTCTTGGAACAGCATAAGAGTAGACGTCCAATTTTTAAGAAGAAAAATTTGCATGTACTTTCTTGTGTGTTGAGAGTGATACAGCAGATACCTTCATTTACTTCAGGCTTTGCATGGAGATTCATCATTGTGGGAATGGATGGTCCATATATGTCAGCATCTAACAATCCGACCTTAAGCTGAAACTCCTTGGCAAGTGCTACAGAAATGTTAACTGGAAGAAACCAAATAAAAAGGATAAATTTTCTCTCTCTTTTTTGCAAGGATTTGCTTCTGCTGAGCGACATAGGTCAGCCAACTTTGTTCTGTCCAATTCAATTAGTACAAGTTTGGTACATACCTAATGAGCATGGACTACAAAATTAATAAATCTGACTATCATTAACCTTATTGCCGCTAATTTGGATGTAAAAATTGATAATTTATCACTCTCAAGATGGTCCATTTAAGTCAATGGCATGTGAGCTAGGATGGCAAAAATTAAACCATTTCTTAGTGATGGCAAATTATCGAATCGCTGGGATGTAAAAAGGCAGAAGCTATGCCCTTAAATCTTTCATATCTACCCTGAGAAAATCTGGGCATCTGGCACTGTTCTACTTCCAGATAAATAATAGGTAGCATCTGAATCATCACTGATTCTTTACTTCGATGTGAACTCCAAATCTGGATTCCCAAACCCATTGCAGTTTCCCAACAAGCTCCTGCACTAGAAAAAATTGGAAAGAGACGACGGAGAAAGAAAAGAGAACCTGCAGTGGTGGACTTGCCGACGCCGCCTTTTCCGGAGGCGACGGCAATGATGTCGCCTACCCCGGCGATCGAGGGGCCGCCCTTCGCGGCGGCGCTATAGCATCTCCTACCAGCGAGCAAAGCCTACGGCGAGAAAAAAACGCACTGATGAAAAGCAAATTGAACGGAAAGACGAAACATTTTCTGGTTCCTGGAGCCAATCAAGCGAGTGGGAGCGAAAAGGAGGCAGATTTGCCGCGGGAAACGGTGCAAAAATGAAAAACATTCGGAACCAGTAACCGAAGCGCTCTTCTCTCACCGCGCGAGAGGCGATCCGGAGCATCGAGAACCAAATGGCTGGGGAAGGACGCGCCCCCCTTCCCTTCCTTTTTACTGGGATCACGACGGGGGCATGTACGGCGGCGGCAGCTGGCCGAGCTCGAGAGAGGCGGCGGCAGCTGGCCGAGCTCGAGAGAGGCGGCGGCGGCGGCGGCTGTGCCCTTGAGAGAGACGAGGAGCAGAGTGAGATTTGGGCCAGGGCCCAGGTGTTTTGGACTGATGGAAGATTTGGCCTATACGGCCCAAGATTGAGTTTGTATAATGATTCAGTTATACATACACTTCTACCTACGGATTTATCCCCTAAAATAATAACTATAATCCAAAAAATATCTTTATTATACTTGTTAATTTAGAAAGCTTTTTATTCTTCTCTCCACACTTGCTACATCTAGCAAGCCAACCAAACTTGCTATTCCATTGAGTGTTGAGTTTGTTTAATTGTTTTTATTTCTTTGCACGTGTATAAATCAATAAAATATAGCTACTATTCAAATAGAAAGTCATATTTAACAAGTACATTGGAGTGAATAGCAAAATAGTAAGTCAATTTAATTAGAAAAACTTGTTATTGCTACGAATAGCAAATCAAAAATAACAAGTACAATGGAGATGTTTTAACCGTACAATATTTTCATAGATGTGTTACACGATGTTCGTGACCTTTGTTTGCATAGTGTTGAGCTATTAGTCCGATGTGAACTTGCTATTCCAAAATTTCAAATGCCCTCTAACTTTACTCGAGAATTTATTATCTAGCACCTTGAACTATAATAAAACCAGCAGAGACATTGCATCCATCCCGTGAGCGGTTCGGTTTCGGTGAGTGGTTTTGTATGTGTGTTGTGCATTGACTCAACGTTTTAATCATGTTTGTACGACTAGTTTAGACCACTAAACAAGCAAGAGAAACATAAACATGCGTAAAATAATGTGATTACAGTACGGAGCAGGATGATAATAATCATATCATATCGATCAGTGTGTAAAGATGAGAGACATTGGTCTGCCAGTTTTTGCTTATAATCCTGCCCCCGTGTGGGCGGGTGTGGCCGGCGAGGGAGTGGTTGAGTTGGGGAGAAATTGGGAGAGAGGAGGAGGAAGAAAGACACCGACGTGGCAGTGTGATGTGGCGCTCACTGGATACAAAGTGACAAAAAATTAATCTGCTCATGTAGAGAGTGGCAAAAATTAAAGGCGACAAACAGAGTGACATTTGAAGAGGTGGCAACAAAGAGAGTGGTAAATTATTAAATTCCCCCTATACCTCATCCAAAAAAATTACCAACCAAACTCAACATCTCAATGTCGTCCATTAGTACCGATTTTTTTATTTTGTTGAGTGCATATAGTTTTCCGAGAGTGCATTTCTACGAGTATCTCATCAAAGATCTTGTAGAGCCCCAGGACATAGGTGATGGATCGGTGCGGGGCTAGGGGAGAGGTGCCGGCGGTGGATCTAGGTGGAGACGGCGCCGGCGAGGCGACGGATCTAGGGTGGAGGGTGGCACTGGTGGTAGATTTGGGGTGGGGCGGCTAGGGTTTGACCAAGGGACTGGGGACGGAGTGACCGAATGGGGGATCACGGGCACGGGGGCTCCAGTCCCAGCGGCGTAGAATTTTCATGAAACCCCCTGGATTATCTGTTTTTAGAGCGCGCTCCAAAATTCAGAATTTTCTCTTCTTTGCCTATAAAATCCCAGGAAATGTGGTCTCATACGTAAAAATCACAACTCAGAAGAGCGTACGACGCAGGAACTTAATGTAATTAGAGATAAAGTGGAGGGTTTTTCTGCAAAATTGCCAACCCATCGTGGGGGACACATGGCGCTCGCTGAAAGGCCCACAAGAGCCGGAGCGCGGAGAGAGCTCTAATTCTCCGACGCTTTAAGGATAGTAATTAGGCACTTAGCAAAATCTCTTTTTAGTGAGTATAATTGTTTGCCGAGTGTTTTTCAAAAAACACTCGGCAAATCCATTTTATCGAGTACCCAAAATAACGCACCGGCACAAATTTTGGCACTCACTGAATTTACTTTCCTGTATTTATGTAGCTAGAACCAGCATCCAAACACCCGCATATAATATATCTATATATAGAGAGAGAGATGAGAGCGTTATTCTACACCACGTGTGTAGAATAACTATTCTACATGGACCACGGAAGTACTACTTTCAGTAGTAGATTTTATCATTAGAATAGCAATGGAGTACAACTTTTTTCTCAGTAGTAGGTTTCTCAGTAGAATAGTTATTATATACACGTGGTGTAGGATAACGCTTCCGTGTGTGTATATATATATATATATGACTAATAATATGCATGTCGACTTGCTAGCAAATAGCAATGCATGCATGCAAGTGGCAAGCTCCTTATGGAAGTGGAACTAGACTAGATGGAAATAAAACTCCACGTGTTTTTCTCTGGAAAAGTAAATGAGCTAGGTCAAATGCATGCACTTTCTTTGTTATATATATATATATATATATGCTAGGTGGTTCGCAGTCGTAACAAAATTTGAATTGTAAAATTTAATTTTAAACAATTCGTTGGAAAAAGATGCATGATTAGCATTAACTACATTGGGTGTCATTGTATAAATATATAGAGGGGGTAAGGACAAATTAAAACATATGTTACACAAATATGACTTCCTTTAGTTAAAGCAGTCGTTAATTAGGGCGTACGCGTTGACCTTAACCCTAACACGTACACATGCATGCGCTTTGCATTGCACGAGTTGGACTCGTCATCGTCATCGTGACGCCGGGTTTGATGACTTTGGTATGTAATAAAGACTTCAACCAACATATTATATTTCCTCTCTAAGTTCATACTGCCGTCCAACTAACTGTACATGCATGTTCAGCATGCATATGCATGCATTGATGCAATATATAACTTATGTACATACGCGTCGTATGAGTAGTTGCTCTCAGCTAGCTCCCTATATATATGCATGCATGAATGCTTTGCTAGCTATAGCTGGCCTCGTTAGTTGCACTACACAATCTCTCGGTTTTATTTACAGGCCAGGCACAAACACGTACACACGCACATTACAAACAGTTAATCAACTGACAAGCTATAGCTAGCTAGCCATATATATGGCTCATTTGATCAAGCTTTTGCGTGCCTTGGTCGTGGCAATCCTTGTGATCTCGTCAGCCACGGCGCCGGCGGCGTACTTCCCCGGAGGAGCTGTGGCGGCGGCGAGGCCGCTGCACGACGAGGCAGGTACTGCTACGACGCCGGTTGCGTCGTCGACGACGACGTCGTCGCTCATCATCATCGGCGGCCTTCTTCATCAGCACGGTGGGCGACGGCAGCTGGTGGCGTCGCCGGACGTCGAGCAGGCGTCGAAAAGCGCTAGTAGTTCATCCAACCGTTCCAACAATCCCAACATCCATAACTGATCGATCTCGACGTACTTATACATGTACTCAAGTTCAACATTCTCTCGAGTCTCGAGCTCGAGTACATGCATGCATCACATGCATGGGTCGATATATATATTGATATCGATAATTTATCGTATATCTTGGATCAGTATATTGATAATTGATAATTTATCGTATATTTAGGGAAAAAATCCTTTTCATCGATAGTGATTCCTTTTCATCGATAGTGATTTTGTCAAGTATAGTGGTTTCATCGAGCATCTGTCCTATTAAGAAACTATGTGTGTTGTGTTATAGGGCTCACAATTTCATTCGACTTTCGTCTGAATTTCGCCGGTTTTGGTCAACCGGAGCTAAGCTTCTTCGACTCGCTCGGTTTATATCAAAATCTGGCGAAATTCACGAATTCGAACGTACTGCTAGATAGGGTAAAAAATATAAACCCGGTCGTTATGTTCATCATTATGTACGGAGTGATGAGTATGCATATATGTGCATGAGTGAATATTTGTATGGATTGACATTGAAACACTGGTTTACTTAGCTGCTTGTGTATGTCCATGGTTTGCGATTGTTTTACTTGAGTACCAATGACACGCTAGCAGAAGCCATCCACTATAATTAATACTACATGGATCATTAATATCCATTAATATATGTTTTACATGATTGTATGGGGTAGGGGATTACTGTTTTTTCCGTTATCTATCAAATATTATTTTTAGATAAAAATATGGTAGATGTATTAAAACAAGACAATAAAATCTAGCCTAAACACGACAACTGTTCTTATATGGATGAATTAGCCTAAACATTAACAAACCTTAACTGAATCTTATAATCTTATTTTACTAGGTTAGCTCTTCACGATTTTGTTCTATTTTGCCAAACTTTATTTTAGTAAAATAGTAGAAAAACTACAGGAAAATCAAAACGAAATGCATGTTGCGGAGTAATTCCTATTTTGAATGACACATGCATAATTCTGAAGAACAGATAAGTTAAGGAGCACTGTCACTATCAGGCAAAAGTAACAGAAAATTCATGTTTTTTAAGGTCTGCAGTACCCGATCCGAACATAGCTTTGCATCGATCCATGGGGCTCATTGTCTGTCACCAAGATCACAGCAGGCACCTAACAAGAATCAGAAACAAATCAGTATGGGGCTCATTGCAATTACATGAAATAACAAATCACGCCAACAATAATCAATTTAGCCAAATCCTACAAATCAACCGTTATTCCGTTAATGTGAAACTATACATAACACACACGTCAACTGTCAAAACGGGTTAAATTGTTAAAATACCATCTCAAGAGAAATCTAATCCACTTTTAGCTGTTTTTTTAAATATGGTATCTAAATCATCTAGTTTTCACTTGCATCGTACCTTTGTTGCCAAGTGATGTAAACAACAGTAGTCATGTCAGTAAAAAATAGCCTGATTGGATTTCAAAACCATTAATGGGGTATTTTAAGTTTTTAACCGGTATAGAGGGTTGTAAAATGTTTGGTTCCACAGTTTAATGTTGGTTTTTAGACTTGGGCAATATTTGAGGGACTAAAATAGACTCTCTTTAGCCCCAAAAGTTGCCACAATGGAAAAATAGTAAATGCAGAACAAAGATAGGCAATTTATCAATTATCATAACAGATTAATAGAAACATACTGGGTTATAAACTTATAATACTGAATCATGAATGATGGCTTGCGATGCCAGATAGCAAACCAAACTTCTGGTAGAATTGGCGGTTCAATTATTGATCTGAGAGCTGCCTAGTGAATACTGAATAGAGATTGCCCACTAGGTTTTGACTAGTATAATAAACCTGTCTGTTTCAAAAAGTCGGCAAGCATAGTAGAGGGGTGATATATTGATCCAGCATCCAGACCAGCTCGGAATATGCATTCCATTCAAAGATATAAACAGTCTAGTTTGTAAGTATGCCAATATGGTGAATACTTGAAAGTTTGATCTGGTTTTGCAAGTATGCCAATATGGTGATGCCATAGTTGCCAAACAAAACTATCGTTAAAGGTCTTATGAACCGAATGTGGGTTCTATGGACACTGGCCATCTAGGAAAACTGAGGAACATACTAAATCATCATTATTCAACAAAGATCACTGGTCAAAACTTGCAAACATACTGAATAGATATTAATTCGGAATCCATGGCCAAAAGCATCAAACTAGATAGAACATTACCAAACCAGGAATACATTACAGTAACAGGTGCAAATGTGAATCAAGTTGATGCGATACATAAGAACACTGTTATAAGGAGAGGAGGGAGAGAGGGAGAAAGGCATGATCCAAACAACCCCTAAGGCCTCGTTTGGCAGCCCGGTTTTCCACAGGGATTCCGGCCTTTTCCCTTGGACGCGAGGCCCACGGGGCTATATTCCTCGGGCTATTCTTTTTGTCCATTTGGAAGCCCAAGAGATGGGAAATTTTCAGCCCATTCCACGTGATTTTTCCAGGGAAGCAGCCCACACCACCATAGGTCAGGAAAATTTCCCTGTGATGCCGCCGCATCCATCTCTCCCAGGGCGCCGCTAAGCTGCTCGGCCCTCCCCTCGCCGCAGTCGCCTCCTCTGTCCTCCCCCCACGATATTTCCTTGGATCCCAAATAGCACATGGGAAATTATCCCGTCCATATATTTTTTTGACATGGAAATGAAGGGGTTAGATGTCACCTAAAAAATTCCCTTTGGGGCAAAATTCCTTGGTTTTTTATCCCTAGCTCCCAAACATAGCCTAAGAGATTTTCACTCTACTCATACAAAGCAAACCGGTGTAGGCCTGTAGGGTGTACCCCAACATCCCAACAATGCACTAATGCAAGCACATAGAAATCACATTATGTACAGAAAAAAATGATAACACTGTCCAACCAAAATGAATAGAAAGAATGAAAGATGCAGATAGCAAAGAGGACCATGTAAAAAGAACTAATTATTTGCTTGCTGAACCACCCCTACTAACCTACAGAAACCAACTATAAACTACTAATTTACCCAAATAATGCACAGAATAAGTCAGTGACTCACAGAAACAGAAACTCATGTCTAAAATCCACAGAACTCAACTGTTGTTTAACAAGTCAAACCAAAACAGGAACTATTGTCCAAACAAGGTACCGGATCCACCGATCAGCATGCATAATCTTCTATGTTTTCCATCCAATGGCCAATGCCCAATGCAATACCGATCCACCGAACTATAAATTCTACCAGGATCCTTTGTGCAACACCCAAACATTTGAAAGCTTCCTCAACACAATAGCCCTTAAAGCAGCGCAATATCACCACGTCCCTGGATAGACCATACAAGCTGCAGTGGTGCACTAACCACCCCGAAAAAAGGGCATACTAATTTGTCCAATAAAAAAAGGGTTAATGGCTTCTGTGCCACCGTTATTTTCCAAAACGCCAGATATACCATTATAATTTCACTATTAGCTTGTATGCCATTATTATTCCAGATTCACTCCTCTATGCCATTTGGACCCACATGCAGGATACTAGATTTCGAAAATTCCCACATTACCCCCACTATTCATCTTCTACCTCTAAGCCCCGCCCCAGCCCCTCTCCGTTGAGGGACCCCGCTCCCGCCGGCTGCCGCCTCCCGCCATGGCCACGTTGAGGGCCTCTGTCGGTGCTCCCATCAGCCGCCGCCTCTCGCCATGGCCATGCCGAGGGCCTTCGTCGCTGCTCCCGCTGGTCGCTGCCATGTCTGTGCCCATGGCATTATTGCTCTCGCTGTCGCTGGCCATGGCGTCCCTCGCAGCGTCGGTTGCAACCGCCACCGGCGCGTCGTGGAGCACGTGGCCGGAGGACGACCTCCTGAACGGATTGCCAGGGTAGCCGGATGTCAGGTTCAGGCACTACGCCGGCTACGTCGGCGTCGGCTCGGGCAGCGGCAAGGCGCTCTTCTACTGGTGCTCAAGTACGGGGCGCGTCCGGAGGAGGTGTTGCCGCTCCCGCGCACCCAGTGCGAGGGACGCTCACCATGGCAGGCGTCCAGTGAAGTGCGGAGGGGCGTGGAAGGCCAAAGGCGGAGGTGTGGAGGGCCGGCGGCGAAGGTGGCGACGCCGGGAACAGAGCAGTGGCCGAAGGGGGTGGGAGAAAGAGAGGAGGAGGGAGGAAGAAGATGAACAGTGAAGGGCAATATGGGTATTTGCGACCTGCATATGGGCCCAAATGACATAGAGGAGTGAATGTGGAATAATAATGGTATACAGGCTAATAGCGAAATTATAATGGTATATCTGGCGTTTCGAAAAATAACGGTGGCACAGAAGCCATTAACCCATAAAAATAAGCATGAATCTGACCAAACTTAACTCATCGAAATAGTTAATCAGTCAGAACCCAAGCACTGGGAGTAACGGTGACACATCTAATCGCAGAAACATGCTCCGGATCGAGACGCCGGCCGTCTAGCGCGGATTCACCAACGGGGTCCCAAGTTCCATTCTCAATTAAGCCAGTCAAAGCGGAACAGAGGAAGAGAGGGGGGTCTCACCTAGTAGGGGACGGGAACGGGGCCAAAAAGCCCCTACAGCTCGAGCTTGAGCTCGAGGACGTCGGCGTCGCGGGTGAGGAAGTGGAGGATGTAGGGGGCCGCGCGGATGGCGGCGACGCATGAGGCCATGACGAGGAGGTGGGAGCGCAGCTGCTTGTACGCCGCCTCCTTGCTCGGCCGCCGCGGGATCGCGCCGAGGAACATCTTGACACCGGCCGGGCTCTGCTTCTTCCTGATCCTCCCGAGCTCGCGAGGCGGCGAGGGCTTCGAGCTCTGGAGAGGCGGTGTGGGCTAAAACCCTAGACGGCGAAGACTCGGGCGGCGCGTCAGGGGGAGCTGAGTCTTTTTGCCCCGGACTCCCTGGAGATCGGAGAAATGAGAATTCTGTTGGCCCATGGGCACACTGACACATCGATGGGCCCACTTTACGCGCCGCCATGACAAAACGGGCCATTCAGGCCCATTATAAACCAGACACAAGACGGGCCTTGCAGAGTAAAGTTCTGGAATTTTTTCTCAAAATAATAAATTTTTCATTCAAATTTTAAAATTTAGTATACATATTTTCAGAATTTACAAAAATAAAATTTACTTAGATAATTGGTTATCCATCTAGATGCGATCTAAATCGACAAACCATTGGCTAGAGTGCTGGTGTAGGCATATCCACATAAATCAGCATGTTTTAATCTGTCGACCTGACGATGAATGATATGTCGATTTACATCAGCATATTAAACACCAACATAAGCCCAATCTAAGTGGCAGTATACCGATTACCGACAGAGATTGTTTTTGTAAATTCTGAAATTTGCATACCGGATTTAAATTTTAAATAAAAATCGTATTATTTTTTTAAAAAATTTAAAGTTCGGACGGTTCAGAATTTTATTGAACCAAAATAAAAAATCGCATATTTTTTAAAGATCGCGAGGCATTTGTGGAAAAAAAATTCAAGTCAACTGACCAGGTCCAAGTCCAACCCGCCTGTCTCCCGAGTCCCGCCACGGTAAAAGGGTAAAACCCCGGGCAGTAATAAAACCCCCGGGCCCACACAGCGAGAAAAGGGGGTAAAAATGATTGGGTTAATTTTGATTTGGTTTGATTAATCTCGTATCCAGGGGCGACACCAACCCGCTTCACGCACGACTCCTCTCCTCTCCCCCTCAGATCGGCGGCGAGCAGAGCGGCGGCGGATGGCGAAGTCGAGCGCGGACGACGCCGAGCTGCGGCGCGCGTGCGCGGCGGCCGTGGCGGCCTCGGGCGCGCGCGGCGAGGAGGTGTACTTCTCCATCCGCGTCGCCAAGGGCCGGGGCATCTTCGAGAAGCTCGGCCGGCTCGCCAAGCCCCGCGTGCTAGCGCTCACCGGTCAGTGCCCATCCCTCTCTCCCTATTTCTCTCTGCCGCTTTGCTTGTGTCTGCTTTGATCTGGTCTCTGTGCTGCGTGCGCGCGAGGGATTTTTTTCTTCGTGAGTCTCGAAGTAGCTGATTTGGTTGCTCGGAGGCGACGCAAGCTCGTTTAGGAAGAAAATGTTTGGACCCGAATTGAGGCTGTTCTGTTTGATCTTCACTAAGGAGATCCTTCCTTGGATTCGGCTTGCGAGGGTTGTGATCTGGGGAGCTTAGATCGAACGAAGGCCTGTGATTCGATTTGTTTTGGCAGTCTAGGTCACTAGGGGTCTATACTTGACGCTGCTTTGAGCAGATCCATTTTACTTTTATTTGATGCACCTAGCTAATTGCCAAAATTAGTATGCTTTCTTGCACGTCCACTGAACTTTCCAGATAAGATGCTTTCATATCGTGCAAGGACGCAAAATCACCAGAGTTTTGGAGGTGTTAGCTTTGATCATGTGGACTTGAGATTGAAAGTTCAATTACAGGCCCCCGTAAGGCCAGAACCTAATATACTGGTCGATAAAAACCTTCAAGCAGCACACAGGACCAGTAATAGCTGGTGTATCTGTATGCTAGGCAAGGTACTGGAGTTGATTGGGCATGTCCTTGTGAACTGCGATTAGCTGGAGCCTGGAGTTGATGCAATTGGGTTGAGAAGCTCACAAGCACCCTCAACTTGAGGCCTTGAGGGATGGCGGGATGCAATGTCCCCCACTGTGAGAAAAAATTTAATGTCCTTCACTGTGAATAAAAACTTCAGACTGTTAACTTCAAGCTTGCTTTGTTCTTGGCAAGTGGATAAGAGATTGAAGAGGTTAAAAACTTGTGATTTGTGAAAAAGGAAACTGATCTCTCAATGTAATGATAGTCTTATCCAGAATTTGTCTGCGAACAGTGTTGTCTGTGGGGGTTTAGACTACATTGCTTCCATCTACATTAGGTTGGACCAATGCCATCATAGTCATTACCAGTTGATGTGAAGTGCCATATAAGTGAGATAACTAGCGTAGTCGAGTCGGTGTAATCTCACATAATCTGTGTGTGACTCTTAGCAGAAACTGATTGGTTTGCTTGGAAGATTGCTAGATAGTTTACTCTGTTCATTTAATTTAACTGCTACTTTAAGTGTTATTTGGTATGCAATTGTTCATATGGAAGAAACAGTGATCTAGATTGCCCTGTCCCCAGGGGTATTTTTGTTTATTTTGATTTGAAGAAGCCATAGGGTTGTAGGAATGCTCAGGTTGATGTGGGTTGACACACGTTCTATTGCAGAATCAGAATTTAATTATCTGTTGTGTTTGGGTGCTACACTCTTTGTAGCTATTCGTTTACTACAAGAAGTAAACATTGACATTTTGATATTGATTATTTGGATTGATTTGAGACAGTCTAATTGAAGTGAAGACTTATTCCTTGGTTAACACAAATCAACATGATAGTTGTTTGTTTGAAGTGTTGTCTGCGAAAATATGTTGTAAACATATTTTGGACTCGCTAGTACTTAATAGTGGAGATTGGTTAGTATTTCTGTTTGCTAGATGTAGCTTGATCAACATCTAATTAGGACTGAATTATTTCCCCGCTAGACTATAGGTATCATCTGTTTCATAATGGAAAAGTGTAAAACATATGCCTGTAACAGCTGCTAAACGGTATCAACTTCGCAGTTAAACAATCGACGAAAGGTGAGGCGGCCAAAGCTTTTCTCCGAGTATTGAAATATTCATCTGGTGCAGTACTTGAGGTTTGTTTTCAATTTTCATCACCACATAATCTTGTTGGCTAATGATTTACTCAGTACATGACTGTAACTAGTACTATATCTTACTTAGTGGGACTTCCATCTGGGTAGATATACTGTCGTTAGAATATGAATCATATCTCTTCTGTGTATTTTCATTGCACACTTGTACGATTGTACCCTTATATATTGTCCACCTCATGATATGTATATGTGATCATTTCATCTAGCTTGTTTTTACTAGTGTAAGTTTGTAAGATGCCTGCATCATAAACTACTTCAGTAAGCAAATCGCACTGTGTTCTTACTTACTACTTTGTGCATGTTCTCTTTTGTCTTCCTAAGAAACATAATATCTTCCTTTTGTTTCAGCCAGCCAAACTTTACAAGTTGAAACATCTTACAAAGGTTGAGGTTATTTCGAACGATCCTAGTGGTTGTACATTTGTGCTGGTACTTTAAAGTTTAATCCCTCTTTTGCATTAGTTTTGTGTATTAGTTAAAAAGCTAATGGTTTTATCCATTTCTAACTTGTTCTTAATAATGGTCTGGATTGCAGGGGTTTGATAACCTTAGGAGTCAGAGTGTTGCTCCTCCACAATGGACAATGCGCAACATTGATGACAGGTTGTTACCTAGAAAATTTCTCAGTGATATTAAACTGTTACTTTTAGTATCTTCTTCACATGTCTTCATAAATGTACAAACTCAGCAGATGTATTATACAGTGTTCTACGTGTATGTGCAGGATCTATCTGCCTTCCATCTATATGTTGAGTCATTAAAAAAAGGATTTCCATGTTCTATGTGTGACACTCTATTTCATTGACATGTTACAGGAGAATACATTGTTGTGTTTATTTGGGAGGCTCTTAACAAACTGTTGATATTGATTCTATTACAGAAACCGTCTTCTTTTCTGCATCCTGAACATTTGCAAGGAGATACTTAGTTATCTTCCGAAAGTTGTTGGAATTGATCTCGTGGAGCTAGCTCTCTGGGCCAAGGTGCATATTATAACCTTGCCTTTCTTTACCTAACAATGTCTTTTGACTCCCCCCCTCAACTAACTCCCTCTTGACCTCTCCCTCCCTAATTACTAGTTGAATTAATGGGAAAATGGGAAACACAAATTCAACACATATTATTTCCCTAAAAACTTCAAATTGGGGTAGAAGTCAAAATTTTCCAGCTGCGACATCACTTTTGTACATATTAAATGACTTTGATAGATTTCTTGATAGACACTTTCTATTTTCTAAACAACTTTTTCCAGGAAAATATACAGACACCAGATAACCAACAGAGCACCCAAAATGGGCAAGAAAAATCTGTCACTACTCAAACTGAGAGGAAAGTAACTGTAACTGTTGAAAATGATCTTGTGTCCCAAGCAAAGGATGATGAGGAAGACATGGAGGCACTTCTTGACACGTAAGTATGGGCTATGTCTTACATGGGGTTTCTTGTCTAGTTATTATGAAGGACTTCAAACTGTGGCTGTAGCTTTTATTATTCTTAATTGTTTTAGCTCTACCTTTCTATTTACCCTTACAAGTAAATTGCACATGGGTCACCCAACTTATTCAGCTATTTCAAATAGGTCACTAAGCCATACCTGTCAAGACCAACCTTGTGATCGTTCCAGTTTGCTTATCTGTATTGAATGATTCAGTAGCAGACTATTCTGATGTACCCTGCTGGTGTAGATTAATTAACGTTTTAAAAGTGTATATGCAGCCATGTGCACTATAATATTTTCAAATAATGTAATGCACACAATAATATCTAGCCATGGCTGAGTGAGTAAACACATTCTTTGTGAGTAAGGCATCGCCTTGCCTTACGCCTTACTACTTAAAAGGTAAGATGTCCTCGGTTGCCTTGCCTTGCCTTACCACCTTAATAACTATGATATATGTAGAAATTAACCGATGCTTATACTTGAGAATTGAGATAATTAAGTAGCAAATCTAAAACAAGTTCAAATGTTCAACAATCAATATAGCATAGAGTCACAAGCTAGCAACAAACAAGAACATTTAAAGTGTTTTGATGCATTGGCTCTGATGGCTGCACAACATCAATAGGTAGATCCAACGATCAAGATCCTCTATTAGTCATTTAGTCTCTCTAGGTTTGGTTCATCCAAAGAGAGTTGAGCTTGTTGAAGAAAATCAACACCACCATCAAGACCAACATCGTTACTGATTTACCGAGTAGGCTAAGGTATTTTGCTCCCTATATGAATTGTTAGCTTTTATCCGGAAGGTAATCCATCCTTTTCCTTTCCTTTATGATGTGCCATACTATACAAGATTACCTAATAGAGCTGGTCCAACCCAACCCCTAGTCAGTGGCAGGTAAGCCCATCTTGGAGATACCCGGGTTCTATATTCCCGATAACTAATGACATGGCACACTAACTTGTGCCACCATGTTGTAGGGCATATATGTAGTAGTAACAAGTCACGTTGTAGATCATATGCATTTTAAATGGGGAGAGGAAATTCTGAAAGGTCAAACTCAGAACTCATGGGTCAAGTGCAACTTATTTTAGTCTTTGCTATCGTCATGTATGACAAAGGTGGAACTCATGCCATGATGGCACAAGTCAACATGAAAGTCATCACCAATGGATTTGACTTGGATTGATCCACTTAAACAAGTTTAGTTACCCAGATACACATATTGAAAGTTCAGTGATCTATACAACCATACAAGTCTGATGACCCAGGGTGCAATTAGTCTTACTCCATTTATAGTTTATACTTACATATGTGCTAATGTGCTAATTAATTTCTGTCCATCTATCTCTCTATTCAAGCTTTAGCATCACTACTCTTTGGCAGACAAATTTGACTATTGCATATAATGCAGATACGTTATGGGCATAGGTGAAGCAGATGCTTTCTCTGAGAGGTTGAAGCAGGAGCTTGTTGCTTTGGAAGCAGCAAATGTCTATCAATTACTGGAGAGTGAACCTTTAATAGAGGAGGTACTGCCTTCTTTATACTTAGTATTCCTCAAATTTTTATGCAATGAATGGTAACAGGTTTACAATGTCATCACTCATCACCCATCTGATTGCATTGCTGCCTGCATTTACCCTTTACTTTTTCAAATGATGATTGTTGATTTTCATGTCACAATATATTTCATTGACTGATGGAACTACTTTGATTTTCAGGTCTTGCAGGGTCTGGATGCTGCTAGTGCAACCGTAGATGATATGGATGAGTGGTTACGGATTTTCAATCTGAAGCTCAGGCATATGAGAGAAGATATTGCATCGGTATGCTCATGAGTATACATGTTTATAAGATGTAGAAGTCTTTTAGAAATTAGAAGTGGACTTTTTTTATTCATCTGGTTGACATGCAACATATTAAAGGCCATTGCAGTTTCTTAGATTATGAATTTGAGATAACATATATAACCTCTTTTGGTTGACTAGCATGATTTATACTGTCTATACTGCTAACTGAGGTAACTAGTCCAAGATCTACAATGTTGGGACAGCAAATTAACTCAAAACTCATGTGTCATGTAAAAACTCTGAGTACTTAGCATGCAACAGCCTGGGAAGCCCTGATTTCTGCTGTTATCTGCTTGTTAATCTGATTGCGTCCTCTGATTTTAAGCAATTTTCTAATCTGAAACTTACGATATTGAGAACAATGTTTCCAACTTTCTACCCAAACTCATCATCATAACTTTATTATTGTCAGAATTGGTCTTAACTTGTTGACATAATGAGCTGCTTTAACCACCTAGTTGCTCCAATTGCCTTGCCCTGTTAGTTGTGTTAACTGGCTAGTTATTGTCAGTTTCTCAATCAGGGTTGGAATTCTTTTTAGTAGGTTATACAAAGCTCCACCAAAAGGTGTGAAACACAATTTCCATAGTACAGAAGAACATGATTCTTCCCCCTTATTGTGGATTTGCGTCACTTGCCTGTTGAAACTCTATTTCTGTGATCATGGTATGGTCATGTGATATGTGTTTTTGGATACCACGAATATCTACAAAATAAGTATCTCCAGATCTAGTTACACATGTCTAATGTTAGTTAAAGAATATATTTTCCATAAATTAGTGTGATTATAATACACTACTTTTCTTGCCTACGTTCCTTATTTTCTTGGTATTCAAACTATACATGCCCATATTTTGCAGATTGAATCACGCAACAATGGCTTGGAAATGCAGTCTGTAAATAACAAAGGGCTCGTTGAAGAGCTAGAAAAGTTGCTTGAGCGTTTGCGGATTCCGCCAGAGGTATGGTTCACAGAGAAATGTTATTTATCTCCTGAAATTTGATGCGTAATATTTGGTTGTTTTATTTACTGATGCAGTTTGCAGCATCATTAACGGGAGGCTCGTTTGAAGAGTCACGGATGCTGAAAAATGTTGAGGCATGTGAATGGTTGGCAGGGGCAATCCACAGCCTTGAAGTGCCAAATCTAGATGCATGCTATGTTAACATGCGGGCTGTAAGCTATCTTTGTCTTATTTTTTCTCATATTATACATTTATTTCTTATCAAGACATGCACAGGGATTTTATCATGATAACAGTGGAGTCGTAATAACCTGCACATTGAACAGAACACAATTTTTTTGTAAATTTGATTCCCTATTTTGAAACAAACTAAATGACCTTCTGGAATCACATGAAGTGGTTAGGGAACCATCTACAGGATGTAGTTGTTTCACAAACAAATGCCCCAATTTTAAATTATTATCAGTGAATAGTGATTGCTTCATGTTCAGTTCTGACTCTGCACCTTTGATTTAAACTATTTCTCTCATAAAAAACATTCCAGGTTAGGGAAAAAAGAGCAGAACTAGAGAAGCTGAAGACAACTTTTGTTAAGCGTGCATCAGATTTTTTGAGAAACTACTTCTCTAGCTTGGTGGACTTCATGATTAGTGACAAAAGCTATTTTTCTCAGGTTTCTTCATTGCCACATCGTTTGCAGTTGTTTATTACCTTTTCCATTTTGTTTAGTGAGATGACTTTTTTAACTGAAAGTAGCGAGGGCAATTGAAGCGGCCTGATCATGCAGACCTAAGGTACAAATGCAGGACTTATGCCCGACTTCTGCAGCACTTAAAGGTTCTAATATCTTAACATTTGTTTTGTAACATATGTCCTATCCATCCATTACATATCATATATTATTTCCGCTTTCTCTCATTCATTCCTCATTTTGTGCAGAGTCTGGACAAGGGCTGTTTAGGCCCTTTAAGGAATGCATATTGTCATTCTCTTAATTTACTACTTCGTCGAGAGGTCAGAATAAAGATAATTGACATGTTCATTTTGTTTTCTTTCTTGCATTTTAATGCTCAATATTAATCTAAGAAAAACTTATGAATGAAATCATATCAATGTACACAGACTTGATCTGTCTCTATTAATTGATGTTTCCAAACTTATAAACATATTATTTCTTCTCCATAATTTGATTCAGGCACGTGAATTTGCCAATGAACTTCGGGCCAGTACAAAAGCACCCAAAAATCCAGCTGTTTGGCTTGAAGGCTCTAATAATGCTGGTCAGAATGGCAGTAGTGCTGACACTTCAACAGTATCTGATGCATACTCAAGGATGCTTACAATATTTATCCCACTTCTTGTGGATGAGGTTATTCCTTTTTCATCAGGGCAGCTACAGGACTAAATTTGCTTGATTGTATGGGCAAAATAATGAATCTAACCTTTGCAGAGTTCCTTTTTTGCACATTTTATGTGCTTTGAAGTACCTGCTCTTGTTCCAGTTGGTGCCTCCGAGCGTTAATAAAAGCAGATCAGGAGGAAACGACCCAGATGATGACCTCAGTCTTATGGATCCAGATGGCAATGATATCAAACCAGGTATACTTCTAAGCTTGTGTTGATGAATATATGCCTCTATGTTGCATTGATGAAATGCCAATGCTCCTTTTCTTATGTGAGAATCCTATTTCCAGACAATACATCTGTTGAATTGGGTACATTGAATGATGCTCTCCAAGAACTACTCGATGGAATCCAGGTAGATTTGATGATACATTCATTGAAAACTTAGCCAAAGTAAAAAACACCTTTTGGACCAAAGGGAATATGATTCTTTGATTTCTTCCTACATAACCATATTGCTATCAAGTATTATACTTCCTTTTACTGGTAATAACAGAATGTACCTTTTGCTACTCTTTTAGGAAGACTTCTACGCGGTTGTAGATTGGGCATACAAGATTGACCCCTTGCGTTGCATTTCAATGCATGGGATTACAGAACGATACCTGTCCAGTCAGAAAGCTGATGCTGCGGGGTTTGTTCGCAAACTGCTTCATGACTTGGAGTCAAGAATATCCGTACAGTTCAGCAGGGTCAGTACCCTCAGTTCAGGCTGTCACTACATTGTAGCATTTAGAAGAAAGTGGCTCCCCATCGGCTACTCTTATTAATGTCTTTTTAATTGTTTTCTCTTTCCAGTTTATTGATGAAGCTTGCCATCAAATCGAGCGTAATGAAAGAAATGTGCGTCAAACAGGAATTCTAGCCTACATTCCAAGGTACTTGACTTGATAAATTTGTAAACTGGTATGCTCAAACAATTGTAGTGGTGTAGATACACCATCATCTATTCACATCTAGCAGCACAGTGTATAATTTGGTGCTACTTGATTGAGTTATTCTATGACTACATAGTAATGGAATTGTCCATGTGAGGTACCTCTCCTTCTGGATATTTTATCATTTACATGCTGGTATAGTAGTGCTTAGTATCATATATCAAAAACTTTATATGGTTAGAATTAGACCAAGATAAAATCCCTAAATCTATATTGGATTTCACTACTAAATACACTAGTTCATAGGTTTGATAAGAACATGAACAACCAAAATAGAAAAGCTCCTATTGAAAAACTGAAACTGAATACACATGGTGAACTTGACAGAATGAATCAGTCATCCAAAAATCATTGTGGTTAGCATGACTCATCAGATTCTCAGTTATGCAATGCCTATGTTCAGTTCTCACTGGAATACTTGAAAATTGATGATAAAAGGGCCCTTTTCAACCTCTGCAATGTTGATGTATAGCTTTTGTACACTATTCTACTAAAATATAAGGTAGAACATTGATTAGTTTATTTGGTAGAACTGTTAAAAAATATGAGCACTTTATGGGCATTGGTATGCCATGTTATGATTAGAGTGTCTTTGTTTTATATCAACCAAGATATTAATAATACAGATACATAATTACATATATCACTGTTATATGTTCATTTTTTTATTTAGATTTGCTGTCCTTGCATCACGGATGGAGCAATATATTCAAGGGCAGTCCAGAGATTTAATTGATAAGGCATACACAAAGCTAGTGAGTAAAACTTCCCTTCCAACTTACACCTGTTTGCCTTCTTGGGTATTCTATATGCAAGTATGCAACTAGTAAATTTATGTCGTATGGATGTAGATAGTGTGCCAGTCTGCTTTGATGCAGGCAATTTCTATTTCTTTAATAGTTGTATAAACCTTACCTCTTTTTCCCTACATCTAATTTTCTAAGTAGGATGGCAATTCGACCTATTTTTGCTATGTGAATAAACTGCTCTTGGTATTATGGTATTATAGGTCAGCACAATGTTTGCGACTTTGGACAAAATTGCACATAGTGATCCCAAAACTGTGGACATTGTATTGATAGAGAATTATGCTGCTTTCCAGAACAGGTTACATTTCTTCCTTCAGCCATTCATAATTTTTCACAATCTTTTTTTATCATGATATCTTTGTATTGATTATTTGAATGTATTGTTGCCTCTTCATTTCCCATAAATAAATAGGTGTACTAGACTAATAATATATTTTCATTGGATGCAGTCTTTATGACTTGGCTAATGTTGTGCCAACTCTTGCAAAATTCTATCATGAGGCCAGTGAATCCTATGAACAGGCTTGCACTCGTCATATCAGCTCACTTATTTATCTTGTATGTCAATATATCAGATTCTGTTTGCTGTGGATATAATGCATTTCTTTTTCCAAAACTAAATCTTTTTTAACTTATGGCAGCAATTTGAGAGGCTATTTCAGTTTTCTCGAAAAGTCGATGAATTGACATACACCATAGCTGCTGAAGAGGTGAACATATATTATGTTTTAGGGTGATACTAATCTCCATGAACCATGGTTTTCAATTTTAATTAATAATATTGAATTGAGCTGCTTATCTGAAAACTGGCATGTTTGTGGACCAGGAAATTGAGCCTTTTGGTATGAGAGTCACAAATAACTCACACTGAATTTAAGTTATTTAGGGTTGTCCATTCCATTGTATTTAAAGGCAATGATTTACATAGTTTTCTACTTCTCTTCTTTTTAATAACTTCAAACTACTTATTTCCTCAAAAAGAGGATGTGGGGGGTGACGCTGTTGTAAACTTGTAACACCATCTCAAGATATTTTGTGGCTTACTGGCTTGTGAGTTGTTTGTAATATCTATAGGTAAAAAATGCATTCTTTGCATGTGTATGTTTGGGTTTTTGATTGATATCATGCTTACATATATATATATATATATATATATATATATATATATATATATATATATATATATATACGGTAACGCTATTCTACACTACGTGTGTAGAATAGCTATTCTACACCGACTACTTTCAGTAGTGGATTTTCTCAGTATAATAGCAATTGAATACTATTTTTTTCTCAGTAGTAGATTTCTCGGTAGAATAGCTATGCTACACCCGTGGTGTAGGATAGCATTTGTATATATATATATATATATACACATTTAAATTGAGGGTAGTTATTTTTAATTCTATATCTTATAGTATTTTCATTTGTAATCCCCCACAGCGCACAGCCGTGTTGCTAGTTATAATTAATTGATTTGATGGGTATAATAGTGAAGTTGTAGGCTCCTGGTTTATTATTTAGTTTAGACGATTCCTTACTGGTTACTGTGGTGTTTGAAGTGGTGATAGATCATGTTGCCTGTTTTTAGCAACACTTGCATGCTGCTTTTACTGATTTCTATTGGAAAACTGAAAATAGCAATAACTTGAATGCAAAATTCCTCTTCATTGAAGGAACCATCTAAGTTTTTTCCCTTTGAAATTCAGATTCCTTTCCAGCTTGGGTTGTCAAAAACTGATCTAAGGAGGGTGCTCAAATCAAGTTTACCTGGGGTAAGTAAACAGAGAATTCATTCATGGTGTTGATGTTCTCAATTGCTTTTCTAGTTTCTGCCCAGTAAGCCATAAGTAACAGGGTGTGGGGTTATCATTTTTTGTTCAGAAGCTGCCGAGTATGTGGTTCATGTCGTTTTATAATGTGGTCTAACCATCTCCCCCTCCCTCCCTCTTCACTTTTAGAATAACGATGGCAGCACATCCTTATTTGTGTTGCTTGTGAAGCTTGGTGTAGTGTAAGTGTGTAACACTGTCAATATGAATTCACACCTTAAATTGTGCAGATTGACAAGTTGAACATGCACCATTATTTCTTTTGTTTAGGATCCTGATGGCTCAGTGCGACATTTTCCATTTGAATTAACAAAGCTGTAAACATGTGCAGATTGAGAAGTCAATTGGCGCCATGTATAGGAGGTTACAGAAGACACTCACGTCTGACGAGTTGTTTCCTTCACTGTGGGACAAGTGCAAGGTAAGCTAGTTGCGTAACAACCCTATATACCTCTTTGGCTTTTCTGGACTGTCTAAGCTTGTTTGGGATGTTGATGCAAGCACTGCAGAATAATTTTATCGCCACCGTTTCTTAACGAGGAACGCCCTCATGTTGGTTTCTGTCAACTACTGAATGTTTGCAGAAAGAGTTCCTGGACAAGTACGAGAGCTTTGTTCAGATGGTGACACGGATCTATGGAAATGAGTCCATCATGTCAGTTGCCGAAATGAAAGAGAACCTCGATAAATTTTAGATACGAGTACAGTGCCATGTATCATTTCGCAGGGCGATAGCTTATCTATATTCAATTTGTTTCATTAAATTTTGCACATTCACTTTTGTTAGGTTTTATTAGAGTAAATATATGTCCCCTGGTTAAGTATATTTGTGTGTGGCCTTCTGTATAGAAGCGGTGGACAGAAACATGTCGAGCAATCATATCAGGCTCACTCAAGACAGCTTTTGTCGTGCAAACATGCATCAATGTAACACCGGTCTGGAGAAAATGTGTCCCTTTGATGTCTTTATTGAATCTTTTACTGTCTTTTGTTGAATTTAAACTGCAAATCTAGCATTACTTGAGCAGCACATGGCAACAAGGTATGCATTCATTCGTTAATTTGCCGAAATCTTGGTTGAGCTCTCAGAGTATGAAAAAGTTTAAAAAGATGTTGTGAGCTTGAAAAAAGTTGAAGTTGTTTGGTTAGAATGATTATGATTTCTATTTTGTTAGCTCCTGATGTTTGATTATATTATTAATATACAATTTTGTATTTAAATAATTGTAATTATGAAATTTTGTAATGTTTATATTGAAATTATATTTTTTTGAATTATACTAAAATGATATATTTTACTAAAATTTTATCTTTTAAATTTTACGTGAATTGGTATATTGTAATGATATGGTAAGTATTTTTTGTTTAAAGTTAAATTGAGAAGTTATGAAAGTTGTGTTTTCTTAGCGTTTGGACTACAAAATACTCTTGTTTTTAAAAAGACTGGTCGGACCTTTGGCCTAATTGGGGTTCTAGATTCATGACCAATAAATTGGTTGGAATTTTTCCAAACCAAACATCGGGCAATGGACTATTTTTTCTGATGTGTTTTATATTATAAGTTGTTTGACTTACTTTGACTAAAAATAATGTGTATTAATTAAACTCATCTTATATGCTTTAACTATTGGTTCTTTCGCCAAATATCAATAAATTGCTATGCTAACCAGTCGCTAAAAAACGCATATGTACTTTCCTTTTACTTATGAACGAACAAAAGTTACAAAACTACAAACATTTTCCGTAATACTCATAATACACAAATCTACTGTCCGCACACCTGTCTAGTTAACTTGAACTTGTGCACTTCTCTTCTTTAAGTGCATGCGTACGGGGGGCTTAATTTTCATGTGTTTACATACCCATTATATGGCAAATTCTTAAATCTCTTCCATTACTATATCTAAACTTAAAAATAGATGTTCTATTTAATTTTTGCTTATAAAATCCAGGTTAAAGAGTAGGCAAACAAGGTACCCATTTTGGGTGAGAGGTCAGACAAACCCAAAATAGGGTTTTTTTTGCTTCTCTTTACACGCAGTAAATCTAAGCATGCATGCTGCATTATCTGTTGTTGGAGATAGATGCTTTTGAGTGTGTGACTCATTTCCTTCATTGCGACTCATATCGTATACATGTACTTGTTTTACTTCCTATTGTTGTTTTCTAACGCTCCATTTTTGACTGGTAATTAATCTGGTTTATAACCGCGTAATACGTATTATCTATTATGGTTTTGCTTTTGATTAGAAGGCTGTCCATGTCGACTCGTCCATTTCCAGCTGCGGCTGCTGCTCGCCGCATCCCATATCCGTCTTCGTCGCAAACTGCGCGCCGCCGCCGCCGAACAAGGCATCGGCCCCTATGTTTGACAGAGAAACGCTTCCGCCGCTACTGACGACGATGTCTCGCGGCTGGCTGCCCCCGGCGGCGAACGGCAGCGCCTTGTGCGCGGCGGGGTTCGCCACGAAGACGGTTCCGAGCAGCCCCGGCGCCGCGGCAGCCGCCCAGGGGAGCATGGCGGCGGCGGCGGCGGCGCCCTGGCTGCTGGCTGCCGCCTGCAGCCAGCTCATGTACGCGGACGCGCCCACGTCGAGCCTGTGGCCGAAGCTGTCGCCGCCGGCAGAGGATCCCCACGGCGTGAAACAGCCGCCGCCGTGGATGGAGGAGACGACGTCGAGCTCCTCGAGCGAGGAACCGTGGTGGTGGTGGTTGGTGCCGTCGTTGCCGCCGCAGGGGGAGGAGTAGTACTCCATCTCCGTACCTCCGGCCACCGACGGCGGCGGCGGCGGAGCCACCTTGACGATCTGGCACTTCTTGAACACCCTGCACACCACCCACTCGTCCTTGCTGGGCTTGTAGGGGAACTTAGTCTGCAGCCTGTACTCGTGCATGACCCAGCTAGTCTTGGCGCCCTTGGGAGCTCTACCACTGTAGAAGACGAGGGTCTTCTTCATGCCAACGAGCATGCCGGAGTGGAAGATCTCCTTGTCCTTGCCGGTGGTCTTCCAGTAGCCGGAGTCGGTGGCGCGGTTGGTGCGGATGCCCGTCGGGTACTTGCGGTCTCGCATGCTGAAGAAGTACCACTCCTTCTCCCCCATGCTAGCTTTGCCTGCATGCATTATACGTATACGTATACGTATACGTATGTAAGGCATGCATTATATTCCTACGTATGGGTACGTGCACTGTATGATACGTATAGACAGTAGACGAAAGCATTGTATATTTGTATGTGCATACAATATTACTCTTTAGCTAGATCGATAATAATGTACACGTACGCACGCACGTACGTGTAGTAATTTAATCTCCATTTAATTTATGCATGCGTGCGTGCAACTAGCTAGCTAGGAGCATCAGTCCAGTGCAGTGCATGGCAATGCAATTCTAACCAAATCGATCAGAAGCAACTAATTAACAAGTAACAAGTCTGAAAAACAAAAAGGTTAATCACTTAATCGAACAGGTTGTCGAATTGGAGAGAGAAAATGGATCAAGTCTCAACTTTGTGATGGAAGGATCGAACACAGGTGAATTATTACGTAGTAGTGGATAAAAATCCTACATTTTCAAGAAAACACACTCAATTTGCTCAAAATTCCAGGAACTATATAGTAAGTAGTAATTAACTAGCAGTAAGTGCACAAGAGATCAAGATGAATTGATGAGAGAAGCAGAGAGGTCGGCTTATTACCGGGGAGATCCCATGGCTCGCATTTGTTGAGGTCGACGTCGGCGATGGCGCGGGTGGCGAAGGCGAAGTCGGAGACCTTGCGGGTGAGGTAGTAGGTGACCAGCTCCTCGTCCGTCGGGTGGAACCGGAACCCCGGCGGCAAGCCCTCCTCCATATATATATCCTCCCCGCCGGCGACCACCAGCCGGTCTTCTTCTCGATCGCCGGCAGCCCCCGCGCGCTCTCCCGAACACTTCACTCCGATCCCGTGGCAGAGCAAAGCTATCTCAGCTCGATCTAGTCACCACGAATGTCCATGGAAGAGGCAGCCGCGCGCTACCCTTATATATAACGTATCGTACGCGCGCATGTGTGCGTATAGACAATCATTAGCTAGGTTGATCAGTGGCGGCACCTGGTCATCGTCTTCCTCCTCTCTTCTTCTAGAGCTAAGCTAGCTGCAGCTATCTCTAGTGGGATAGCGGTGGGATACGATTGTGATTTCTTTCCAGGTCGCAACAACCGCGGCCGCGAGAGCGACGGGAAGGAATATTATATTGCCGGTGACGGCGACAGGCCGGCCGGTCGGATGCATGATAATTCTTCCATGAATCTATCTATCTATCACACACTCGATTCGACACTCACGCACGCGGATGCAGCAGCTGGCGATGATCTAGGCGAGCTCGACCGCTTCGATTCCAGCCAACTCCAACCACTCCCCAACCACCACCACCACGTACCACGGTGAAACGGTGACCCGCGCAGCCATGCACGCATGCAGCTAGCTATCAGCTGGCTTGCTAGCTCCCTCTAGCTAACAGCAGCATTATTATTACAGTATTAATTTACTTACTAGTCCTAATCACACACACACACTGCTGTGCCTACTTAAGTGGATAAGACAATGCAGTGCGCTATCAGACAGCCATACTTAGCTAGCGAGTACGTGTGAAAAAGGACAGCAGGATCGGAGGTAATACGTGCTGCCGTACGTACGTAGTAGACTGATTAATCTAATCTAATCTAATCTAATCGGGTTCGTTAAGTTGTTTGCAATCAATATACTCCAGTGATCGTGCAGGTTTGGATTTGGGCGATCGTTCCATCTGTCACGTCGAATCGTACGTTGTAGCTAGCGGCCGGCTTTAATTTGTTATGCTTCTCGATCTGTCGGCCACGAAAAAAATGGTGACTGAAGACAAGTAGTAACTCTGAAATTTACTCGAACGCAATTTATATTATATTGTCAAACCGGTCTTTAGCAGTAGAGTGCACGGTAGTGAGCTTTTGTTATATATATTACCAATAATAAATTCACGATGTGTATATTTTAGCGAGCCGAGCTAGGCTCGATTCGGATGGTTTAGCGAGCAAAAAATATGGCTTGGCTCGGGCTCGGCCAAGCCACGAGTTGGCTCGGCTCAGTAGTATCACTGTGCACTTATCTTTTTCAATCTATTTCAATGTATTGTACTTCCATAACTTAGAAAGTGACATCGTGGGTACTCATTCCTCTCAGAAAATCAAGTACAGTGCCGAGTGTAGGTGACAGTGGTCGGTGGGAGTAGCGGCCTAGGGACCGCTGGCCATCGTGGCATCAATGTCACTAACCGTTAGGAGGGGAGAGGAGATGTATCCAGTGTTCGCTGTTCACAACTCAGTGCTCACATAATGATGCAAATACATGGTTTGATGTTGTTCATTGCTCACGAATTTATGATTTTATGCACCAGATAGAGAGATAGATTCACTCAATGTGTCGGTGACTGAGCCAACGGACCGTTTCGCGAGCCAAGTGCCAACTGCCAACTAGGCGCACCAACAACTCTTTCCGCCAACTAGCGCCACGTCAGGCGTCAGCTACAGTCGACCGTTGAACGATCGACTCCACCAGGTTGGCCATTGAAGTGTTGTCACATCATAGGAGTCGGTCGTTCAACGGCCAACTGACGCTGACGTGGCGCAAGTCAGCAAAAAAAGGTCATTGCACGCCGAAGGAAAGCCAATGTGGCGCCTAGTCGTCACTTGGTTGCCCGACTGACGCTGACGTGATACCAGTCGACCGACTAAGTATCGACTGCTGCTACCTATTTTGCAATTTTCTTAAACTATCGTAAAATTTGAAATTTTATTTTTTTTAAAAAATATTTTTTAAAAAAATTTCCACCTCGCCCGCCCTTAATTTCTCGGCCAATCGTATGGCCTTTTCACATGTATGATCCAACAAGCAGGCGAAGTTCATGTCTCGAGTCGCCCAAACTTTTCAGCGCGATTGAAACAAACCGTGGATACAACATTTTGGCAGGAAATGGTAGTGCAATTAACATGCTATACTGATATATATAACATGTATCAGTTTAATTATCATATATACAACTCTCTACAAGAGTACAAGTTGACAATAATATAGTTGCATGCGTGCATGCAACAAGCATAGATACGTCCAGCTGAGTGAGTGATCGATCGATCGATCGATCAGTCCTTGGTCTTGAGTTTACCCCTGAGGCAGGACTTGACCATGCTCTTCAGCCTCTTCCCCTTCTCCGCCTTGCCTCGCCGCTGCTGCTTCTCAACGCCGGCGGCGGCGGCGGCCCTCGAGCTCCTCAGATCCGATGTCACCTCCATCTCGTCCTCCATCTGAGCAACCTAGCTAACCATGTCAGTTTGATCCTACGTACGTACGTACTAGCTGTGGAGTGTGTGTGTTTTACCTTGAGGACTCGGTTCTCGAGGAAGGCGATGCGGTCGACGAGGCTGCCCTTGACCCGGGCCTCCTGCAGGGCCTCCTTCACCGGCCGGCAGCTCATCAACCCCCTCGGCGTGCTCGCCGCCGACGACCCGCAGTCGCTGACCGTCGTCGTCGTGGTCGTCGACGGAGAGCTGGTCGACTGCCTCCTGCCGCTGTCGACGCTGCCACAGCGCATCTCCTCCAGGTAACACCACCACCAGGTCCAGCCGATCCACCCGCAGCATCATGCTCGGCGCCGGCGCCGGCGCCGCCTGGCTCACCACCACCGAAGAAGCCATCATCAGTTGCCAACTAGTTGCTGCTACGATCTCTTGTAGTCCTCGCAAGCTGCACGTTAGCTAGCTAGCCAGCTAGGCTCGACGGAAACCTCAAGTTTGTAGCTGGCGCCGCTGCTGTGGTTGGCGGCGACGACATGCGTGCACGGGTGAAACTATAAATAATTAAGCGGCGTTGCCGGTGGTGGGGACGACGGGCTGCACGTGTCACCGGGCGCTTACGTGGCAGACGGGCGCGCGCTCGAACGCGGTTGCAATTGCATGAGCGCGCCGTCGTGGCCTTCGTTGGAGCGCCTGCCGGTTCGAACCGCGAAAGGGACGGCGACACGTGGAACGGACTGCGACCGACGTACGTACAGTAGTTCGATTGACTCGGGAACCAGAGCATTCTAGATTTGCATGACACGCCTATAATTTCTTGTAGGCTCTTTGTACTGTGTACAAAGTACCTTCCATGTACAATACACAAATGCATAAGATAGATCGTGACTCTTCATCTAAAATCTAATGATTCATGGTTTGGAGGGGTTTTTTGCAAATTGATAGGAAGAAACGGAGGGGGTACTGCGGAAGGGTCTTTTTTACAACAAGGATCGTTGGGTTTTAGATGAAGAGCCACGATCTGTCTTGTGCACTTTGTACATGAAGGGTGTTTGTGCACAGGATACTGAGCTTTCTTTGTAAATGCATAGACAACTTTCGTCCATAATTTTCTTAAAATTTACAATACAAACGGATAATATTCAATAAGAATAATCCGTAGATAACATGTGTCTGTTTAACTCTTTACAGATATTTTAATACTTATATGTAACCATAACCTATAAATTTAAATATGCATGGAGTACGAGCTTTATTATCTATTCACCAAGAGACGACGTAAATCTCCATCATAATTTATTGCTGTGAAATATTTTTTTTACAAAATACTAAGCTTAGAGACGGCTTGCGGCACGCCGTTATACGTGCCGTGAGCTGCAGCTAGAAGCTCGCTTTTGACTTTGAGTTTGTATGAGGGAGCTTCTAGTAGCTGGTCACTAGCTAGCTAATCTGAGTAGCTGGATAATTTAAATATTTATTTAATGATAATCTAGAAAATTTAGTGTTTTCTAAATTTTGAATTATAATTCATTTTCAAATTCGGTCGTTACTGATTCTGAACCAGAATCGGTTCAAATTCTAGAACACGGACTTTATTTGTGCCAAACTGCCAATTTTCCTCAAAAAAATTCAACGGCAAGCCTGGGCAATGGAGATTGCCGAGGCCCAGCCCAATTGGTGCTTCTCCCTCCGGCAGGCAGGAGCCAGCGCCCAGCAGGAGGACTCCATGGGCTCGCATGGTGGATCTCGAGCCCATAACTGTCCCATCCTCCGAAAACCCTAACCCCCGCCTCCGCCGGTTCGCCGGTTCACCCCATCCCCCACCGGCCACCACAGTCCCCGCTCCGACGAAACCCTAAACATGGCGTGGCGCGGTGCCGCCTCCCGCTCCGTCCTTGCCGCCGTGCGCAGCCGCGCCGCCGCCTCCGCGTCGCGCATCCGCGCGGCTCCACTCCCTTCCGCCCCCCTCCGCCGCGTCCCGGCCTTCTCGCCGGCCGCCTCTGCGAGGTGACAGAAACGGAGCGAGCGCACTCGCGAATCGTGATAACCTTGATGTTGGATGGTGTGATGTTGACCGGCTGTTTTGGCCCGTGCAGGCCGCTGGCGGCGATGATGGGGTCACCGGCGGCGATGGCGGCGAGGCTGACCGCACACCCGTCGGCGAGCGAGCGGGCGTGCTGTGAGCTCACCCAGGGTACCCACTTCTGCCGCACTTGTCAGGATCGCTAGCAAGTTAGTGGTCATGAATCGTGCTATATTCCTCCATCATCGCTGCATCTTATTTCTTAGAATCATATTTTGCTTATTCCATTGTTGATGCTTAGTTTATGTATTTGCACAATTCATAATACGCCTGATGATTGGTATGGGTACATAGGGAGAATAGACATATTTGATAAATCTTCGGTTGTTGGACTGTTTCGGGCATTATCAGAACTTTTGTGAACTTCTGTATCATAAGTCACTTAACGTTGTGCTTTTATCTTTAGTAACGTTATGTCTAAGAATGAAAATTGTTTGCTGGACTTTAGACCAAGATGTTAATAATAAATCAGCACTAGGATTACTGGAGAGGATAAGGGTTGCCATAGTAGACTCAGTATAACAGTGATGGTGCCTTTGTGCCAGCGTAGGGTTGTCTATGAAGTTCAAGTTAACATGTCCATGTGTATTACTTCCTGTAAGCGGTTGTTTGATCAGAATCAAACCTTGAAATCATGACGATCATAACAAGCTGAGTATTAAAAATATTGTTTTGCTATCTACAAGTGTAAGGAATTAATACTTTAAGTATAAGGAATTAATACTATATTTGGTCCCTACTGCCTACTGACATGTTATGTCTATGGTGTGAAGTGGGACTAAGAAGTAAGCAGTAGAAAGATTTGTTGGAGAAACATTTGGTAGTATGTTCCCCTAAAAATAGGGATAAATACTACTTTCAGAAACTTGTTTGTCATGAGAGTCGTTTCAATTAATGGGCTTCCTCTAAAATGCTAATATGACAAGCAGTGTTATGTGCTAATACGAGTGACCTAGTTGTATCATTTGGTACTTTTTTCCCCATCAAAGATTGTTATTGCCAACATTATTTAATACACTATCCGGCATTTGCATTTGGAATCATAGCTATAAATTTGTGTCGTAACACAATAATGCTAGGTTATTTCAGTGCCTCTGTACTGGTTGCTATTACTCATTGAAATGTGTCATAGTTACCATATTGGTACTCGTTGTGTAGACATCCTTCAGCAGTGCTTTCTTTATTCTTTGTTTGCATAGTATGAACTAGTTTATTCATTTACAGTGTAAAGTAGTACACCTGTTTGCAATGGGTCTCAATTCATGTACCTGCATTTTTGATTATTTAGACTGCGTAATTTGTGCAAGACACTCCTTTGCTAACAAATTATCTCTACATGCACCAGCTTGTATAAATTATTTCAGCGGTACTGAAATATTTTGTTGATTTGAGGATTTCTGTGGTTGGAATCTGCTAGGAAATGGAGATGATGCATGACAGCATGGAAGGCCAATTTAAATTAAACAGTGAAGGTGCTGATTTTGAAGCAGTGTAGAGTGTACTCCAGTTATTATATCAATCTTATCTTGTTAAGAAATCGATTAACCCAACTGGTGTAAGCCCAAATGAAACAGCATATTTGTTAGTGGGAACAATGGTGAAAATGATAGGTTTAAGCTCTTAAGTTCCTTACCATACATTGTCTTTATAATGTTGAAATTTGGGCTACGCACACTTTTGTCTATTATCTGGAACTGAAATTATTCTATTTTTTAAAAAAATATTCTTAAGAGGTTGTATGCACCCAGCACCCAGTAATTTTTATGATTTGTGGTATATATGTCAAAAGTTACAACAACCCTTCTGTACTGAATACAATGTCCATGCAAGGTTTTTGCTAAGCTTTTTTTCAAGACAAATCTTATCCTATGGACCACGGTGTTAGTAATCTGGGAGATGGGAGCTCTCTTTCTCTCCATTTTCATCGACTGTTGACTTCATATTTTTTCGGTTTGTCAAAGAACTACAAGTTAGCACATTGGCAAATACACATGTGATTATTGTCCCTCCCTTTTGCTATGATTTTTATAATTTAACATGCTCTTCTAAATTGCTTGTAACGAAAAGTACTTCTTTAGTCTTACATGAAATGTCACCTTGTTTTGCAGGTAATTAAGGCCTCAACGTTGCTATCCTTCCACTGCTAGGAAACAATTCTTTTGGATTAAAAGCTTTCTGGTTCGTGTTTGTTTTTTCCTGCGTGATGGAAGCTATGAGAAAGCCTATTACTGGTTCATCAGTCCCCAAGTGAAAAGGACATTGAACAATTGAACATGATTTCTATACTAATAAATCCCCTGTTAATCAGCTACTTATTGTTTTCGTTTTGTTGTGAAATAGTGGCACTGAATCGATATTCCATTGAATCGGAATGAATGCCCGTGTGTTTGTAAAAAATATCCCCATGTCCTTTTTTTTTTGCTTAAGAAATAAGAATACCTTCTGACTTGAAATGTGAAAAACGGAAAATCATGAAATTTGAATTGTGAAAACACCGGGTTGCCTGCCTCCACGGCGTTATAAATTTATTTAGGTTATCCTCTGCAGGAGTCTATGGTAGCCTTTGGCTACTGTATTTACTAATGAGTTTTGACGGTATGAAAATAATAAATAAAGCTTAGGTAACATACTTTGATTAGTTAATTCCGTTTTGAGGTGACACATTAAGTGATTTGCAACTAATATCTATGGAGTATAATACCACCTATAATATGTTGCAGCAACATTAATGGTGTAAGTTTGTTCAAAGCGTATGAACTATTTTATGCATTATGATCGTCAATTGTTGATCTGTAATGTTTACCCAAAAAACAACAAAACTAATACCAAAATTTTTAATCGATGTATCATTTTTTCCCTAAAATTTCTATAAATTTTTCCAGTTTGTCTCTACTTTTCCTTAAACTTATCAGCTTTTATTTGATGTAAACTGATAGGATACTGTAGTAAACCGATAGATTACTAAGATGGTGTTTGGTTCTT
Source organism: Zizania palustris (assembly GCA_019279435.1). Lineage (NCBI taxonomy): Eukaryota > Viridiplantae > Streptophyta > Magnoliopsida > Poales > Poaceae > Zizania > Zizania palustris. The sequence continues at coordinate 61,168,024 of JAAALK010000079.1, read as the reverse complement.
TGGACTAAAGTTTAGTCCGTGTCACATCGAATGTTTAGATTAATTTGAAGGACTAAATTTGAACTGATTATAAAAACAATTATAGAATTGGAGGATTATTCATGAGACAATTTTTTAAGCCTAATTAATCGATGATTAGCAAATGTTTACTATAGCATAACATTATTAAATCATGACATAATTAAGCTAATTAGATTCGTCTCGCGAATAATCCACCGATTATGAAATGAGTTTTATAAATAGTCTACATTTAATACTCCAAAATAGCATCCAAACATTCAATATAACCGGACTAAAATTTGGGACTAAAGAACCAACGGGGCCTAAGACTAAACTGATTGGTTACCTGCATCACTAACCTATGCCGGTTCAGTTAGCACGAAAAAATTTAAATTTTGAATTTTGATTTTTGATTTTTGATTTTAACTTAAGTTCGCCCGATTTTTTTTGAATAACTAACATAAAAAAACATTAAGCGTGCATCTGGACGCCATGTCTGCTACTCCAGACATCGGAAGTTGGCCTCGACTCTTCACGTCCGGTGGGTTTCTCCGGCGGAAGCCATTTCTCCCCTTTTCTGCTTCGTGTTGCTCTCTCTGCATCTTCATTTCTTCCTGAACTCGTTTTCTGCATCAAAAATCAACCATTTTTATCATGGAAAGATTAGGATGGTTGGCTAAGCTTGTTCTGTGCAGGTGTGGCCATGAGCTGAGCTGAGGAATCCTGGTGAAAGCTGCAGGGAGAGGGATATGATTAATGATGACCACATGAACCACATGGACGATCATGGCAAGCATTTCTTCAAGGTCATGGTTGATGGTTTCCGGGAAACGATGGTAGGCTGTCTTCACTTCAAATCCGCCTGGATACTTGCTTCGCCATCTCCGTCAGATTTTGCCCTAGTTTATACTCACCGGCTCAAAATCCAACGCATCAAGCCGTAATACTAGTTTCGTGCCGCTGAGCGAAACCGTGACATTTTCGTGACAAAATGGTAAGATGTTTTAAAGTTGTGTGCTTGAATTGAATCTATCCAACTCCAAGGCTTGGTAAGAAATCTTAGCAAAACCATCGTTCTCTAATCTCTATGTGTTTGTGTCCTCCCAATTTCATCACCTCCTTTTCAATTCAACCGCAAGCAGTGGCGGAGCTAGACCGAAAATGTAGGGGGGGCTAAGTTTACAGGATCAAGGGTTCAATACATTTTTAGTATAATTAATTAATTTGTATTCAATATTTGTTCTTTGATTCATGAAGTTTTATTATTGTGAGAACTAGCTCAATTCGTGTTTATATTGATTCTAAGAAATAAGATTCTAAAAATAATAAGCAATAAACATGCAATAAATAGGGATGCACGGTGCAGGGCGACACCGACCACAGTAACGTAGGACGGTAGAACATGGCCGACGTCTGCCGCAGGTGGCGTGGCCAAGTGGGGGACTATTCAAAACGAGCAGGGTCACATGTTGAGATTTTAATTGAGATAAAAATTAAAATAAAATTATAAATACATGAATAACCGGTTATTATAGATCACTTGATAATTCTGTCCACGTGTATATGCTATTATAGAAGGAAGTTATGTATATATACAGGCAATGCAGTTTAGGAGAAAGTTAAAAAGTATATATGAAAAATAGAGAAAACTATGTAGGTAAATAAAATACAAAGAAATTTAAGAAAAATAAAACAAGATATGTAAGATTCTACCGCATTCTAACATAAAAATTTATATTAATAATTAATTTTTATTATTATTTATATATAAAAAAAATGGAAGAGGGGAGCTGGGGGAGCTGTAGGGGGGGCGCGCGCCCCCCCAGCCCCCCCTGTATTTCCGCCACTGACCGCAAGGCTTAGGCACCGTTTGGTTCTTTAGTCTCAAATTTTAGTCCTGTCACATCGGATGCTTGGATGCTATTTTGGAGTATTAAATGTAGACTATTTATAAAACTCATTCATAATCGGTGGATTATTCGCGAGACGAATCTATTGAGCCTAATTACGCCATGATTTGATAATGTGATTCTACAATAAACATTTGCTAATCATGGATTAATTGAGCTTAAAAAAATTATCTCTTGAATAATCCTCCAATTATATAATTATTTTTATAATCAGTTCAAGTTTAATCCTTCAAATTGATGTCCAAACATCCGATATGACACGGACTAAACTTTAGTCCACGGAACCAAACATCATCTTAGTTACTAAGCCAGCCAAAGGCAAAAGGAAGGATGCAGAGTCCATGTGGCCAAACATTTCTAAATTATTTGGATACATGAAAACTATATACATGCCTTTGGTTCAGAGATACTTTGTCATTATTGTAGTTTTTAACTTAATCAGCATCTTGTTAGTAAAACTATAACTAATGGAGATAGTGCTAGCTGATGAATTTGAGAAGCAAAAAAAAAGTCATTTTTCAAAGGATTGGAGTACTTAATTTATTATTGCGGGTCTTCTTGTGCACAATATTCAGATGGTCATAAAATATTGTTTGGTTCTTAAAAAAAGGACAGTGATGGTCTAGTCTTTAACTTCTATGAACTAAACATGATTAAAGTTTATTTCAGAAATTTTTGGTAGAATTATTTTCTGTTCATTCGGATGAATCTAATTTTCACTACAATGCATGATTGCCAAGAGTTGTGTTTATATTTTTCTGCAGGCCATTCCAGATGAATTTGTGCGACATTTCAGGGGGAGAATACCAAGAACTATAAAGCTGCAATCACACAATGGATGCATTTTTGATGTTCAAATCACCAAGAATTTGGGCAGATTATCCCTTCAATCAGGATGGAAGGCATTTGTGAGTGCTCATGACTTGGAAGTGGGGGATTTCCTAGTATTCAAGTATGATGGGATCTCCAAATTTAAGGTTCAGATCTTTGGTCCGAGTTGTTGCGAGAAAATGCCTTCATGCCTTACCTTGAAAAGTACCACACACGGCGGCGACAGAAGTGAAGAACCCTTGGAGATTTCAAGTAATTTCCATGATCTTTGCGTGAAATCAAATGACATCATTAATACCGGTCCATTGATCTCTCTACCAAGTCACTAGGCTATATTACTTGACAACTCACAAGGCCAAACCTGTAGTAGTGATTGTACTTTTAGACTCCATTGGAACTGTATTTATGGTTTCCATTTTTCTCTTTGTACAGGAGATGTTGCACCACGAGAATGTGATCTCGAAGTGAATTATGTTCCAAGCTACATCCTCCCAATCCGCAATCGCCTCACTGCTACACAGAAGGAGCAGCTGGAAAATAAAGTTCGAGCTATTTGTTCTGAAATCCCCATCTTTGTGTGCGTCCTGAGGAAGAGCAGCATCCATGGGAAATCCTGTAGTGTGGTGAGTTGAAATTTCTTCTTGAATGGGCGTTGTGTTGTGCATTAACAATGCTTACATTGATAAACAGATTGTTTAATTTTAGCATGGCAACTGACATGAACAGGAAAAAAAATTGTATCCCTCAATTTGCTTTATTTCTGGTATTTAGAACATCAATTATAATACTGCATCGTATCTTTTTTTTTTAATTTTCATTACAAGAACCCTGTCCCTCGTAATTAGGACATAATTCGAGAATATGCCAATGTATATCTTCCATTCAAGGAGCGAGCATTGACACTGCAACACCATGGCAAGAATTGGGAGGTGCAATGGCGCTTGATGAAGAGAAGATCTAAAAGGATCTCGAAAGGGTGGACACGATTTGTGCATGACAACAATTTGCGTGTGGGAGATATCTGTCTCTTTGAGCTACTGAAAACGAAGGAATGCATCATGAAAGTTCATATCATTCACAGCAAGTAAATTCAGACATGTGTTTATCTTCTGCTATTGGTGCTGGCTTTTGCAATGGTCACAGTAGTGTGTTTTTTTATGTTTGTATTTGATAATCATCTATAGCTGACTCTGCTGATGCACACTATGTGAATATATGTGCATTATGATATATCCATCGACTGATTAATTTAATGTCCAACTTCAGCAGTGGCTCCTTTTCTGGACTGAACTGGTTTATGTATGTCTTATCGTGCAGCCAAGAACTGCATTTCTATAATATTAGCAAGTCTCTGTAAAGTTAAAATTTTGATTTCATTTGTCTCTGACCGTGTAATCTTTTATGATCAAGCACAAAGGTCTGTCGCTTGCTTGCTGATTCAATTATGCAAAACTGGTGGGCATATTGTGCCGTGTAATCTCTTGTGCAGATTTTGCATTCTGGGAGTGTACCCTGGTGCTGCAGAGAAGAAGCTCCTGAAAATACAGAAAAATATACACAAATCAGCACAAGTGATGGATGCAGTCACCATGGGGTATCATGAAGCATCTTTCATCTTCAGAGAGAGAGAGAGAGAGAGAGAGGAGAGAGAGAGAGAGAGAGAGAGATGAAGCATGTGTAGGTGCTGTCATTTCTGTGTTCAAGAGAATCTCATGGAAAGACGGATCAATAAATATAGCCGTGTAGGTATTGGCACTATATCAGAAGTATACCCTTTTGATTTCAAGTTGGCAGAGAGAATCTCATGATTTCCTCTCGTAGCAAAAGCAAAAAAAAACTAAGATAGAATGGTTAATTGGATCTCTTTATAAGCTAACAATAAGATTTATATATGTTGGCAGCTTGGATCTTCATGGTGAGTATATATAACAGTGTGTAACAAATAAATCCATGAGGTATATATTGTCATTAACGGAGTTTTTGACAGTAGACGTAGAATTTTGGAGGATTTAATTTAATTCCGATGAAAATCTCGTAAAATTCATGTATTCCGAAAAAATAAAGAACCTTATATGTGCTCCGTTGAGCAGTTCATAGGCATTAAAGTTTATACGAGCAAACATAAGAGCTAAGTGTGTGTTTGGTTGAGTTGTGGATTCTTAAATAGTTGTTGTGAGCTGTAAGCAGTAGAAAAGTTGTTGTGGACTCTAAAAAAACTAGAAAATTATTTGGTTGAATAGTTGTGGATTTATGTTTTGATAGTAAATGTTTGTAATACCCTAATGTTTAGTTGTGAAAGTGTATCAAAGTGCATCTAGACCCTTATTTAATTTTGGTGTATTAATGATAATATTGATAAAATGTTACTAACTAAGTTGTTTAGATGATTGTAGAGATTTCACAAGAAAAGTGGTTACATTTGAAACAAATTTGGAGAAAAAAGCTCCATTTGGTCTAAATAAGCTCAAAGGTTAAAATTGTCATTTTATTCTTTATCTTGAGTCTAAGATCTTCATACTATTAAGAGGGATGCGTTTTGGTTTTGTTCCAAAACTTTGTGCTTAAAGAAAAAAAATTGAAAGATTTTTGGACAAGTTCAATTTGAGTTTTGAATTTTTTACACCAATCGAAACTTTCAATTTAGGATCGGAACTTCCGATTTGAACTCTCGGCCTTGAATTAATTTTAGGTCGGAACTTTCGATTTTATCTCTCAGTCTTGAATTAAATTTCTATCAGAACTTTCGATATGTGATCAGAACTTTCGATTTGAATTTTATGTTTAGAATTTATTTTCCATCGGAATTTCCGATATGGGATCGAAACTTCAGATTTAAACTTTGTTTGGAATCTATTTTCCATCGGAACTTCAATTTTAACTCTTAGTTTGGAATTATTTTCCATCAAAACTTTCGGTTTTCTATCGGAACTTCTAAGGTGAGCGACTAAAAATGCCCAAACTGTCAGATTTTTAGGAGCGTAGTATATAAACCCCACCAACCACTTTGAATAGCACCCTGATTCGCTAACTCTCTCTCTCTTGCAAACTCTAACTCTAGCTAGATCCCAAGCTTTCTAGTGTTCAAACTCAGAATCTAGAGCGAATCATTGTGATTCGCCTTGAGAGCTCAATTGAAATTTTCTCGAACTTTGGTTGCTGTATTTTTTGAAGAGACTTTTGTAGGTTGGCTTTGTTGATTTTGTTGGATTTTATTACAAATATCTAAGCACAAAGATTTGAGTTGGCAAAATCTTTAAACACATTTATTACTCTTGGAGGATTCTTTCTCCTAACGGCTAAGAGTCACTCCGCGAGCAACCAAGGAGTTTATGATTGCTCGAAGAAGTTTGTAAAATCTCCTCCTTGACTTTGACAAGGAACCAAAGAGAAAATCCAAATTTAGTTAATGCTAAGACTTGGTGAGGAAAGGGTTAAAAGAGACCCGGCCTATCGAGGTCCCTCAATAAAGACGTAGAATCGTTAAATCTGAACTCCGAGAAATATATCGTTTGTCTTGTGTGCTCTTCTGTTCATAACTTTTCTAGGGTTCTAACTAGGTAAAACTTTATTTTTACCCGATCTACTTTTTGACCTAGTTTGAGATCAACTCTTAGTATAAAAGTTTTTCCTGATATACGTGCTTACATTTCTATTCAAACACTTTCTTTAGAAAACAAATTTTAATTTAGGCCGAATTTTCTCTGCTGATCGGAACTTTCGATCGACCAAAAGTTTTGGAAAATTATGATACATTGGAACTTCCGAGATCCCGTCAGAGCTTTCGATCCAGCAAATTTCCATAACACTGTTTTTCCGCAAGAAATTTTTATATTGCATGTTCACCCCCACTCTTGGCAACTTTCAAGTTACACTATTAATATGCACTCTCAATATAAAACATTAACTTGTTTAATGATGTGTATTAGATGATTGTCGCAATAAGAAAACTAAAACAGAATTATTTATAACTAAAATATATTTATGTTTTCCAATAATTATATATTAACTTTTATTCTTAGAAAACTATTTAGTTTCAAGTATTCTATATCAACTGAAGGGGTATTTTATTAATGGTAAAGGTGTGTAATTTCCATCAAAAATTGATTGCGGGAATCTATAGAATCTGGATTATCCCTAACTTTCAGTTTGCACCGTAAAAATCTACAGGATTATGAAAAAGTTAGATGTTCAAAAATCCCAACGTAAGAAGATATCTTATCTATATGTGTTAACATATTAGATCCAGCACTACACATACAACATGCAAACTCATTGAAGCCCAGCCAGCCACACACACGGACCTGATGAAGCTAATATAATATCAGAAAGATGAAATATTAATGGACACAAATTAAACTTGATTGCATATAAAGAGCCACGGCAATCACACTTGATAAAGTATTGTTACGTGGAGACGACATTATTAGTTGTAACTAGGGAAGAACTTAGCTTGAAACAGGAGTGAAAAAACTGGTTTTGTGGCTATCTGTGTGTACATGCAACATGCACTCATGCGTGCAGTGGTAACGTAGTGCAAGAAGTGCAGCGGCGGCTTTATTACAGCCGTCCTACCTTGAGCACTACATAAAGTTTGTGAGAGCAATGGACAGTCTAGTGATTCTAATTAATTTCTAAGACTGCTGTGGTATACTGGTGCTTAATTCTCAGCTGTTTCGTATTTCTTAAAACAATATATCCTTGCTACTCTCGTAGGTGTATAAATAATAGTCGTTTTCAAATGAGATGCGGGAGTTGAACCTGGGTGATAGCACTAAAGTCTAGATTCCATAATCAGTTGAAATAATCCTTATAACTTTATTTAATATCACCTTGCATTGGTATTTGTAATTTTATCTAAACGACAGAGGAGCTGAGTATGTATATACCAAAGACTAATCAATTAGTTGATATATATTTCATGTTTTGTTCGTGTTAAATATGCCTGTAAGTAATAAGTTTGTATGTTGAGTACTCAAGAGGTATGCATATATATGTGTCTGAAATAACTTCTCGTCATCGAAATGTCAACAATTAGCATCTAAATATTTTAATATTTAAGCTTAATTAAAAAGTTAAGATATTATGAACTTTGGCTGGACGCATGCATGCATCGATCTTAGTCATACATAGTTGCGAACTTGGTCACGGTGCCTACATGATCCAAGCTTAATTTATACGAGATCACCGATGCAAACTAACGGATATCCCCCGAATTGAAACTGCATGTGTACGTAGACCCATAAAAGCATGGTGTGTGTGCTCTACTAAATTATCGCATCTAATCTAGACGAACTTGTATATTAATTAAGCCACTAGTTTAGGCTGCAATTTGCAAAAAACACGGCTACTACAGCTGGTTTTAGTCTCGGAAAGCAAGAGCTAGCCAGCCAGGAGATCGAGCTACTAGCAGAGTGCATGCAGAGCTAGCATGCACCAACGACCGATCGGTCCATCGATTAACGCTGCTGCTCCTGGGCGTGCTTAGATGCACTAAGCCTTCGTATAAATACAGCTAGATCACACTCGCTAGCTAGCTAATTAAGCACACTAGCTACCATACTCATCCATATATATACAATTATACACAGCTAGATAGATAGCTAGCTCCTGCAGCTGAGATGGCATCAACGGTCACCAAATGGCTCCTGGTGCTCTCCCTGGCCGTCCTCTTCGCCGGCGCCGCCGCCTCGCGCATTGGAGGCGGAGGCACCGCCGCCACCACCTCGCCACCCAAGACGCGTATGGACGACTCTGCCGCCTACCGTCCCGATCATTACGGCCACGGCCACGACGACCATCACCACCACGGCCACGACGGCGATCATGACGCCGTGGCGGCCTCCTCCTCCGGCGCCGCCGGCCGTACGTTGTTGGCATCCGACGCTGACGCGGCCTCGGGCTCCGCCGGCGGGTGCATTCATCGCCATGACGGCCAGCGCTGCAGCATATGCAATGGCCCGCATGCTTAATACGGAGTAACACGCACGTCGTATGCCGGCCGTGTGTATGTGTATCTATCCATCGTACGGTACTATAAGAACGAGCTATACATACGTACATACATACATATACGTATATGCTATATATATGTATACGCACGTTGCGTTGCGATTATGCCATGCGAGCAAGCCATGGGTGTACGTATATACGTACGTACGTATAGTAGTCTCTGTGTGACTTGTGAGAAGACAAAGTACGTACACGTCAGTATTTGTGTTTACTAGAGTGTACGTCGACTGTGTGTGCACGTGTCGTCGTCGTTGTTGTTGCTTGATATACATGCATGGCGAGTATATAAGATTATATAAGCTCGTTCGTGTCTGCTGTACGTATATATACCGGCATACCTATATTTATATTTAACATATTTGTTTTCAAATGAATAAAGTGTGGTGTTAATATGTGTATATATGTACGTACTTTGCTTAGTTATCCGTGAATCTATCAACATCGTCTATCTAGTAGGGGAAATATTCTACGCATATCGGCTAGCCGTGCACATGGTACATATGTGAGATCTCCATCTTCAATTTGTAATTCAACGGACAACAGTTTCGCTGGGGTTATTGCAAATGTAGCAAGGAACGAAATTGGGGAGGTGAGAGGTATTTTCTACTAAATGATCTGGTAGAGCTGTTGTCTGTTAAATTACAGATTGAAAGTAGAGATCTCACGTATGCACTATGTGCACGACCAGTCGATATGCACGTGATATTCTCTCTAATAGAAAGCCTTCCTTTTGCATTGACATGAAGCTTCGCAATGTTCTCATGAGTGTTTGAATGGACTTGTACTATGCCGAGCAGGATAGTACATGACGACATGACGAGGCGCCGTCCTGTACCTGGAGGACTAGTGTCACCGCGTGCCGGCCGCCGACGGCCGGCCGGCATGGCAGGCTCGCATACTGGAGGAGTTAAGGACGACGGACCTAGTCTCACCTAGCTAGCTATGACTTAGCGCCAAGCGCAAGGCGCCGAGGAGACGTCGACGGCCGCTCCGGGCGCCGCGCGACGTGCTGTCGCCTATCCGCTCCGCGCGACGTGCTCCTCGGAGTCCGCGCCTGCCGGACGACGTAGGCGACGGAGCATGCTGCTTGTGCAGGTGCTCGTAGCTCGCTTGTCACGGCGTGGCGTGGCGTGGGGGCCGGATCGGACGTACGTCCGCGCGCGCGTCGACCGTCGATCATACGTCAGGTCTCGACGCGATCTGGGGCTGGGGCGCGCTGTAGCTACCTCGTCAAAGGCTGCCGCGAGGATGGTCCATGCCGGCTCCCAGCCCGGCCGGCGCCCGGCCACCCGGGCCATGCCTGCAAACCTCGGAGACGGCGAGAATGAAGTACTCCGTACGTGCCATGCACTCCTAGGCCCTAGCAGGGCACTACCTGCCCCTCCCGTTCTAGTACTCAAACAGAGTCATGTCTAATGCTCAAATTTATTTTCAAACATATATACTTCTCAGCTGAAATAAACAAGAAATTGTCGCGACACGATTGATTAAAACGAGAGAAAGTTGCTGATGGATTTAAACAAGAAACAACTCTGATTAGCTAAGATAAAATTTAAATATTTCTTGCATAATCTCTACTGGCTGATGAGCCCAGCTGTGGCAGCGAGTGAGAGTGACAAGAACACATCAGCTGAGGCCGTGTCAGTGGGCAGGAGCCTATTTGCCCCCTCCTCGGTCCGCGGACTCTTGTCCTCTTCCCCTGCTCACTTCCCTAGGTTTTTTTTGTCACATGCAACATTGCTCTGCTATGCTCTGATCACTTCCCTTCTTTGAGTTCTTTCCCCCACAAGAATATGCTCTGCTCTTCACTCATCTATTCACCTTATCTTATCTCATCTATTGTTTATTTCACTTCTAGTGCTGCTTTCTCCAAGATCCAAATGCATGCATGGTTATTGCGAGAATTCCATCTTAATTGCATGATTAATAGTAGCCGACATACGATTCCTTGCTCTGCGAAGAGAGAGAGCTACTTGACATGGCTAGGCAGGTCGCCCTCATTCCAGTCTCTTCTCTGCATGCACTGCACCCTGCGTCGCCGTCTCGTCAGCCTTCTGTCACCCTCCGTACCATCACCTACACCGCCGGCCGGCTTGTCGTCACTGTGCGACCGTTCACGCGCGTGTATATATGTACACCGTGCTTGCACTTAGCTTGCAGAAGCATCGAACAAGTGACACACAATCTCTGGGGCGGATTGGAAGTTGGAAGATAGCTTAGACGGACGGCCGGACACAAGTGGTGATGGAAGCTCCGCTGCAGCAGCTGCCGGCCATGGCAGCGGCGGCGCTCCTGGCTCCCGGCTTCAAGCACGACGTGGCCGCGGCGTCGACGACGGAAATGGCGGGCCTGCAGCAGCTTTCGGCGTTGGCGGCCGCCGCCGGTGGAGCAAATGGCGCCGGCGGCGGGAAGGAGCAGTGCCCGCGGTGCGCGTCGCACGACACCAAGTTCTGTTACTACAACAACTACAACACGTCGCAGCCGCGTCACTTCTGCCGCGCGTGCCGCCGCTACTGGACGCTCGGGGGATCCCTCCGCAACGTCCCCATCGGCGGCTCGACCAGGAAGCGCATGCGCCCGCCGGTGCGCCGCCCGCCCGTGCACTTCGCCGCCGCCGCCGGCGGCGGCAGCGGCAGCGGCAGCGGCCTGGCCCTCCCGGCGCCGAGTTCCCACTCCCAGCAGGCCGGCGGCCTGCTCAGCTCACTGTTCGCGCTTGGCGCGGCGCCGCTGCTGGAAGGGCACGCCGGCTTCGACCTCGGCCTCGGCCTGCCCGGGCTGGGCCATGTCACCGCCGCCGCAGCCGAGGAGGCGGCGGCGGGCCTGCACGGCGCCCTGGACCTCAGGGGCGGGCCGCCGCTCCTCTGGTCTACCGGGCTGTTGGAGAACAGCAGCGTGGAAACGTGGAAGGTGGCGGCCGGCGGCGGGGCGACTGCCGTGTGGCCACTGATGTTCTCACAGCCACCGGCGGCGTCGCCTGCCGGCGGGCTGCTGCTGCATGGAGGGGCGGCCCAGCAACCGCAGCTTCTGTGACACTATGAAGTATGAACAGGAACACGCATACGGTCGCGTCGTGTAATTGCCATTTGCTTTGTGGTCTGGCTACTGCCGGTTTATGTGCGTGTCAGTGTCAGTGTCAGTGTCAGTGTCGTTCTTGTATTATTATGATACGAGTTAATTACTGTGCTATAGCTAATAGCCTACATTATCGAGCTATCATAAATCAAATTTCTATTTTTTATGATCATTCACACATCGATCACCTGCATGCTTTCTTTGTAGGATTATAATTGGAAACGATATTATAAAGTTAACGTAATTTAGAGTGGATTTTGAAGATCTCTGAATTATCTTTAAATATCGGGTTGTTTACTCGTGTCTCTCCTGTACCAGTACCACACGAGTAGGTATTTATAAACATTTTACAGACGAGGTAAAACTGATAAATAATTCAGTGGAGCCCCTCATTGTGCCCTTTGATCTTATAATAGATTTTCCTTAGAATTAAGTTATAAATAAAAGCGCGAATTATCTCTAATATATATATATATATAGAGTGAACCAATCCATAATAATATTTATGGTTTGATCCTCAATTCCACTGATTGAGCGAAAAATGAGGAATAAAACATCTACACTTTAGAATAAAGAAGCCAAAAGTGGTGATATACTACAGGAAAAAGGAACCTTCCGAAACTTCTAACTTCCATCGGTTTTCGACCAATAAAACTAACATACGAAAGATACTTATTTTCCATCGATCGCTTCATCGGCTAGATTAGGCCGACGAAAATTCACGCATCGCACGGTAACTTCTGTCGGCAAAGTTGAGTCGACGAAAGTTAGACTACTGAGAACTTCCGTCGATTATGATCGGCCGACAAAAATTAAGTTTTTTTAATTCACAATTACACATAATAAACCATTCACAAAACATTCGTATTAATATTCAAAATCATCAAAAACCCAATCACATTAACATTTAAAGTCAACAATTGAAATATATTATCACATTCAAAGTCACTAGTCACATTTAAAATTACAAGTCAGGTTTAAAATCACAAATCATATCTGAACTTCTTTCTGCCATTTCTGAACTCCCTCGCCGCCGCGGCGGCCGCCAGCACCGAACGCCGGCTCGGAACTCGGAAGCGACCGCGCCTCTTCCCCCTCTCCTCCCTCCCCACCAATACGCTCGTCTCGGTTCCTGACTCGGCTCTATCGCTGTAGCTTCTCTCTTCTCCTCGGATTTTTTTTTGGCCCCAGAGGAGCCGCTGCTCGTGGCTGTCTGTGACTGCTCTGCTGCTCGCTCGCGTTGCTCGGATATGGGATCGACGGCGCTCGGTAGCGAGGCTCCTGCTCGCGTCGGCTTGGCGCCCAAGGTGACCACTGTTCTCCTTTGCAATTATTGGATTCGTGATTTGGTTCCTGCGTGCCGAGTTGATTCCGTCTTTGTAATCGTGCCCTGTATGCATATCCAGAGAACTGTGAACCTGATGTTGTTTCGTTGGAATTGTACCTAGTAAATTGTAGTTTGCATCATCGGTTCATTCATCGGATTGCCGGAAGCCACTGAATAACAGAATCGATATTGTAACGAAGTTGATTTCTTTGACGCCAACAAGCAGAGTTGAATGTACTAATTTTATGGCTAAAAAGAGTGTGTTGGCGTCCTAATTCCTAAATGTGGTCTTACTTTATCTTGCAGTTCATAACTCATAACCAGTGATATCTGTTTGTTCTTGATGTGCAGAATGGAGTCTTTGGATCCAATATGAAGCAATCCAGTGGTTTCATGCGCAAAACAACCCCTAAATTTTTTTTCTTGTTTTGTTAATAAGATCAATCTGCCTTACTCAAAATACTTAAAAATAAAGATGTGCGCTGCAGGTTGGATTGTCTTCTTCTGTCCGTGTGAGGGCATCTGTCTCTTCTCCACCACAGAAACAGTACTCTCCCAAGGCATCAGGAGTTAAATCAGGGGAGGAGGTGCGCATTGCAGTTCTAGGGGCCAGCGGTTATACTGGGGCTGAGTTTGTTACACTTTTCCCTGTCAGTTCTGTGGGTTCCTTTCACCACACCTGTCATGGTAATTATTGCACTCCCGTTTGTTTCTCCTATTATGGGTCAGCATTTCTTTGCTGTAGTCCCCTTTCGTTTGAAGATTTTCATCATCTTTGGTTCCTTTGATAAGATATTCAAACACCCACTTTGCATTGACAGATCGTCCGACTGCTGGCAAACCACCCTCAGTTTCGTATCAAAGTGATGACTGCTGATAGAAAAGCCGGCCAACAATTTGCATCTGTATTTCCTCACTTAATAACACAAGTAAGATTTTTTCTTGATCCTTGGTACATCAAAAATTGGCTGAATCATTTTGTAGTGCATATAATTGCTGTGTTATAAATTTTGTTGGTCAAAACTATAGGATAGTGTCGATCTTTTATTACGCAGGACCTGCCAAATTTAGTTGCAGTAAAGGATGCCGATTTTTCGAATATTGATGCAGTTTTTTGTTGCTTGCCACATGGAACAACCCAGGTTGTCCATCATCGCCATGCCTTCTCTTCTTATCATTTGCTTAAGTGTATAAAGAAATTACAGTTTACACTCTGTTGGGTAAGCTTGAGATTTTAGAAAAACAATCTAAGCTATATCTGACTATATTCTTTCACCAGGAAATTATTAAAGGTTTACCACAGCAACTGAATATTGTTGATCTCTCTACGGTATGGTCAATAAACTCATGATTTTTCTACATAGGTATCATCTCTGATGCTTAGCAGCCAGTCATTCTTATAGGTGACTTACCATGTTTATAGGATTTTCGATTGCGTGATATTGAAGAATGAAGAGTATGCTGAGTGGTATGGACATTCTCATATGGCACGAGAACTTCAGGTATTCCTCAGCCACTTAAACCTACAGATTAGTTTAATAACTACCACTGGTTATGTAATCTTGTTATTACTCATATCTTTAATCCAGTTTATATTGTTCACGGAATTTACACTGACCTTTTTTGTGTGACAATTTTTCGGTGCTTTAAATTGGACATCTGTAGACATATGGTAATTCAAATTATTTATTTTGAGTCATTACGTTTGTTTATATGAACTCATTTCTTTGGGGTTTGTTTTCCTGTTTATTTAGCAAGAGGCTGTATATGGCTTAACTGAAACTCTTTGAGATGAAATAAGAAATGCATGGCTTGTTGCAAATCCTGGATGTTATCCCACATCTATTCAGCTTCCTCTTGTTCCTCTCATAAAGGTGAGGAATAATGATTAATAATAAAAGTTCTTTGTCTTGCAAGTCTATGATTAATCTCGGTTGCATGGAGACTATATTTTTATCAAAATTCTAAGCTTGTGAGCCATTCTCATTTATGTTTTACATCCATAATATCAATGTTTTCCATTATTCCATAGCAGTTCTCTTACCGAGTTACCGTACAGGCAAAACTTATCAAAGTGAGGAACATTATCATTGATGCAAAATCTGGTGTTAGTGGGCCAGGTATGTATTTTACATGAGATACTCTGACTATAAAATAATTATAAATATTCCATGTATTTTACGTGGAGCTAAGGAAGCCAATCTCTATACGGAAATAGCTGAAGGCATCCATGCTTATGGAATAAAAGGCCACCGGCATGGTAATTCTTTAGTGGCCCTACTTATTTCCCCTTATGAAAGACTGATTGGGGTCTTTGCTTATATTTATATTGTTAGCACCTTTAATGTAGCCTTACTGACACAATGAGATAAAACTGTCAGTTCCCGAGATTGAACAGGGACTTTCAGATGCTGCCGAGTCAAAAGTCACTATCAGATTTACTCCAAATCTGATCTGTATGGTAAGCACATGTGCACTTTTGTTGACTTAGTAACACCAAGTTCTTCAGTTACCTCTGTACTGTACCAGAAGTGTATATAAATTGCTAAATCAAATGATTCATCTGTATATGTAACAGAAACGTGGGATGCAGTCTACTATGTTTGTCGTAATGGCGCCTGGAGTGACTGTCAATGATCTGTATCAGCATCTCAAGTCTACTTATGAGGTTTGTGTCT
Organism: Zizania palustris; assembly: GCA_019279435.1. Taxonomy (NCBI): domain Eukaryota; kingdom Viridiplantae; phylum Streptophyta; class Magnoliopsida; order Poales; family Poaceae; genus Zizania; species Zizania palustris. The sequence continues at coordinate 61,152,197 of JAAALK010000079.1, read as the reverse complement.
AAGCATGTGGATAAAAGTAACTATCTGCATATTTCAGAAGATCCACAGTATTCAACTGAAGTGAATTCACCAGAGTTTTAGGATTTTGTAAGAGGGAGTATCCCTGTTCTCGATAGCACAGGTGTTCATTCGATTCTTTTCCACACATATGCCTTTTCAGGGTGAAGAATTTGCCAAGCTGTTACATGGTAGCAGCGTTCCTCACACACACCATGTTGTGGGATCAAATTACTGCTTCATGAATGTCTTTGAGGTGTGAGGACAGAATTCCTGGATGGGCCATCATCATTTCTGTTGTAAGTGTCTTCGTTCATCAATATGTTTCTCAAGCTGGCATTTAGCAATCTAATGTCATAAACTTCTGATGCATAATCCTACATCTTGTTTTCAACTTTGCAGACAGATAATCTTGTGAAGGGAGCATCGGGTCAGGCCGTGCAGAACCTTAATCTGATGATGGGACTGCCAGAGAGCACTGGGCTGCAATATCAACCCTTATTTCCTTGATCCTTTCTGTCTGTATTCCATATGTTCTCTGTCAGGATGATGCTTTGGAGTTCAGCTCAACATCAGATGTAACCAAACCAAACTTTCTCAATGCATAGTTTGGTTTGTGCTGTTATAATTTTTATTGAGATAAGCTACAATTTAGCAGTTTAATTAATGAGGAGAACTGGCCTAGTTGATTTGGGCCATAGAAATCCTAAGGCTAAATCCTGTACTGATTGTGGTTATGAAATGAAATGAAATAAAAAAGTGTAAACTTCAGTCAAGAGGCATCAAACCCCACCTCTATCATTGATATAGATAGGGGTATCTTATTTGTATTTGTACTCTTCAGAATTTTTTACCTGTTTATGCTTTACTTTATGAAGATTGAAGCATCTCTTAGTTTTAATAGTTTGTCTATTAGTTTAAAAGTTTCTCCTTATTTTTTTCTTGTGTGACATGCTCAGATCCTAAACTTTGCTACAATAATTCAAGCAACAGAATATAGTGAACTGTCATTCTAGACAAAAAAAATATCATTACCTTTGTTTAAGTCAACTTTAAGTTTCTCTAGTTAGGTCCCATATATTTTCGAAATGCTTAAAAAATCCCTAATTGATGTAAATGGCAAGCATGGCCCTTATGGAAATTTATCATTTGACTCTAAATTAATATGGTGAACTCTGTTAATGTTATAAGTTTCAGTTCATGAATATGTCTATGTTCCCCATTTTTACATTTACTGATTTACTAGTTAGTTTTTTGGTAATACTGCACATCTCAGCAAAACTTATTAATTTGTTGCAACTATAGAAGTCTGTCAAAAACAAATATCTACTCCACCATCCTATAGTGCTTTAAAGTTTAAAATTTGTTTCAACTTTCAAATATATCAACCTAGTACTAGTAAAATATAATTTTTACTTCTAAAGTACTCGTACTATCTCTGGATTTTATTACTCATTATTCTACCTAATAATATTTCCGGGCCTACACTCACCCACCCCAAGAAGATTATTATGGTATTTTGCACATATCCATAATATATGACTAATCATAAAGGTTGTTGTATTTTAGAACGGAGAGAGTACTTATCTTGTGAGTTCTGCCCAAATTATCAATGTGGTACATATCTTGCCAGGAGGCTGTAGTGAGCAGTCAAAACTCAAAAGTTGCACATTGTGTCATGATTGGTAAGTCCTAGATAGATATCTTAGAGCCAATTGCAAGAAGGTGATCTGGCAAGCATTAGCATATTTTGTGGTCCTTAGGTATTATTCCTCTAGGGGGGTCCTCCCTAATATTTCTTTTTCGAAGAACTTGCTATTGGGTCTAGTTAGGGGGATGCATCTAGCAGATTTTCGAGTTAAAATCAATTGTTGATACTTTCTTTCTGACTATACTAATCAAAGATGCTACATGTTTGACTTGAATTTGCTAGATGTTAGGAAATGCTTTTGTATCAATTTGTCAGCCTTTGACCTTCATTGTTTATATATGATCTTTTGTCTTCTAGTTCATTCTATATTTTCTAAATTCTTTTTTGTTTAGTTTGACTACTTGGAACCTGCATAAATTGATTACTGTGAATTCTTTAAATTAAGATACATGTTCCTTTGTTTCTATTCAGTTTATCTGGGGGTATTTTAGGTAGGGCTAATCTGTAGATGGGCAATTGAACATGTGGTTGGTAGAAACATGTTCCTCTGTTAATATTCAACTTTTATTTATCATACAGGTACATGACTCCATTGAACTGTATAATAATAAAAAAAGTCGATGTACCTGTTATATTGTGCTTTCATTTACATGATAATAACATAACTGTGGTCAATTGGGCATTAAATATGTTTGTTGGTCCAGGAAAAACTACTAGATTTTTCATAGCTCATGTTGGGAGGCATGTTGTGATTTTAGTTGGATGTGATTTGTAGCTCACTCTAGTTGCTGTCAGAGTAAACTTCCTGTATAATTGTCACAAATTTACAGTGCAAACATGTTCAATCAGGAGCAATTTGCATGTTCTGAGTACCTTTGTTTACTGTTCTATGTTCATTTTGTATATATGGTTATGCAAGTTAGGAATGAACACTTTCCATGTTTTAAAATCTTAGATGCTTGTCTAACTAGTTGATGAGAAGGCTGGTGATGGAAATAAACTGAACAAAATAAATTAAGTTTGTGCCATAGATATTCATTAAATACTTTTAAACATAGTTGATTAAAATTATTTACTGGATATTCAATCATATTGACATTTCTGTTGAAGTCAACATATAATTTTTCTCATTTTAAATCAGACATGCAATTAGTTCGGTCAAATGAAACTGATGTCGTTTTCAATAACTGAAAATGACACATTGGAAAAGATAACAGGATAGTTTTCCCCACAATAAGATAACTGAATCCAACTTGCAAACTAAGTACCTTTATTAGCTATCTTAATAATACAACAGTGGGGGCTGTTTTTCTATTTATGATTCATTATTGGTAGTCTACTTGATTTATGGCTAAGGGATTTCATATTGCCCCTTCAGATATATTTGATGGTCTTTGAAGGGAATAATTTCAATGCAATCAGGCTTCTTCATGTTGCAAATACTGAACCTTCTAGAAGTCAAGAAACATATATCATGCGCTTTCGCATATTTATCTATGATCTATGATGCTACATTCGTTCTTATGCTAATTGGAAATGCAAGATTGTTATATTGGTACTCGTTATTCACGGTATGCAATTTAGCTGCATAACAGAATAGCATTTGAAATTTCTGAGTTCATACAGCCAAATACATAGCAAAAACCAGGGCTATAAGCAAAGCAAATCTTTCTTGGTCCCTTCAGTTCATTTTGTTTGCTGGCATCTCATCATCATTGTTTATTCCCCTCTTTGATCGTCTGTGTGGAACAAAGAGGCAAGAAGAACAAGAACTCTTTTGAAGGTGAAGGGACATTGCAGAAATACAATTCACCCTTGTTCTACTACTGGATGAGTTCCTGCTGTTGAGGAGATCAGCATTGGATCATTGGTGATTCAGATTTGTCAGATTATTACTGCAAGACATACATTGCACGGGGTCCTTTTGATTTCACATGCTCAGTGATTTCTATCATATGCCACAATCTGAATATTATTGTTCTCCTGTAGGTGTCTGGTAATGTTTGCCTGGGACTACTACTTGAGTTACCATCAGACAGACATCATATTATGACAACTACATCCATGAACAGATTAGCTGAGTCTTTAGATGTTTTGAGCCCTCTCAAGTTCTTTCTTCTATACACAGTTCAGAAAATGCATATGGATCAGTGGAATTTCTGTGTTTCAGTGGGCAATCTTTTGATGAGGCAATGGGGGTAATACAAACAGCAATGATGAAAATCTGTGTGTTTGTGAAGACAGGCTCGAGATCTGCGGAGGCAATGTCGGATATCCTTTTTGAGCTCTTAAGAATGATTAGATTCCCTCACCATGTTCGTGCAAGCCTCTCCTGGCAGACCTCAACTTTATTTATTGGATGACTTCATTGCAAAACATTGTCTACAATCTCATAACATCGACCCTGTATTAATTGCTAAGATAAGCCCATGTCTGTTCTTGTTTTGAACATCATATACTTGTTTTTCCCTTGTCCTTGATGCATCAGACTGGGGGGTTTCTTCCCAATCATTGAAATTGGCCTTCTTGAGATGCCTCTTGAGCTCTGATTGGCTTGACTTCTTAAGTGTGGATCTTGGTAAAGTGTGATGTCTTGTCTACCAACTTGTAACAACTAGCAGTTGAAATTTTCTAATCTCATGGATGTGCACATCTCCAGGCCATGCCTGGAGGGGTTGCTGTCACCACAGTTCATCTCCAGCCTTGGGCATCCATTTCTTTAATCATGACTGCATTTCTTAATTCTGTAAACTGCTGTGCTTTTCAATCAACCTAGTGTTTCATCAGTATAAATGATGCTTCCATAGCCTGCATTTTTTCTCTCCACCCAGCACAAGTGCACCAACACAGCACGGTCCACACATCACCTCTAACGTCTCTCACATCCAAAACTTGTACCAGAATGGAGCCAGGAGGAGTGATCGCAGAGGCGGGATGGAGCTCGCTTGACCTGTCGTCGCAAGCCGAGGAATCGGAGATAATGGAGCAGCTTCTTGGCACCTGCTTCCCTTCCAATGGTGAGGATGATCACCATGAGTTTCCTTGGCTTGTTAAGGAGTCCAATGCATACTACCTCCATTGTAATGCTAGCTCAAGTGGGTATAGCTCTACTATCAGCAATAGTGCTGGTAGTGGTAGCCTCAGTCTCATTGCACCATCTGAGTACGAGGGATACTATCTGTGTGACTCAAATGAAGCCCTGGGGGTCAGCTCCTGCACTGCATCACTGGACTTGAACATGTTCCAGGAGCAGGGTGCTGCTCAGTTTATGGATTCCATTCTGAAGAGGAATGGCGATTCAAGCTGCGAGGATCTTGCTGACTCGAGTGTTAACCTGCTGGGTTCCATCGGCACTTGTAACAAAAGAAAGGCTGAGGAGCAAGGCAGACAAGATGACCAAATAAGAGTGAGTGCTTGATGATTTATCCCTTCTGGCTCTGCTACAACAATGAACAATGTATAAGGCATCTGTTTAAATTTCAGATGCGCAAAATGTGCATGCTGACGGATTGAAATGGATGTAATGCAGAGTAGGAAATGTGCAAAGAAGGCTGGCTCGAAGCGGGCAAAGAAGGCGACACGGTGTGAAGGCGAGGATGGCAGCGTTGCTGTAACAAATGGGCAAACCTTGAGCTGCTGCACGTCTGAAAATGACTCGATTGCTTCTCAAGAATCTCCTGTTGCTGCTAAGCCGAATGGCAAGGCTCAGTCTAGCCATCGGTCGGCAACCGATCCCCAAAGCCTTTATGCGAGGGTACTACAGATGATCTTTTGAATTCACTGTATAGCAACTACACAGATCAGCAATTGATTACACTCTTGCTTGTCGGATGCAGAAAAGAAGAGAGAAGATCAATGAGCGATTGAAGATACTGCAGAACCTTGTTCCAAATGGAACCAAGGTGAGCTTCTGAGCAAAAGCATCGTTGATATAAGTACTATTGATCAAACATCATCATAAAACAAGGCCAACAACTCAAACTGCATCCTTTCAATCTCCTTTACAGGTAGATATCAGCACTATGCTGGAAGAGGCAATGCAGTTTCAAGTCTCTTGCAGCTTCAAATCAAGGTGAGGCTTTTCACGGTGCCGATGAGAACTTCAGCTTACTCCTTTTTGCTGTTTGTCAACATTACTAAGCAGTTGTCTGGTTTTGACCTACAGCTCCTCAGCTCGGATGAAATGTGGATGTATGCGCCGATCGCTTAGCAATGGGATGAACATCGGAATCGATTTGAACCTCTCTCAGCACTGACAAGACACTTCTAACAGCCTCCAGTTGCCAAGAAAAGCAGCAATCTTACAGCACAATTTGGTTACTCACTCGGAAGAGTTCATTAATCATTTACTACTAACATGCAGCTGGTTTTTGATCAATAAGCTATGATGCACAATACAATCCCAGGCTTAAATAAATACCTAATACAATGTTCTTCAGAAGCTTCATTTTTTTAACTAGTCAGCAGTTACTGAAGGAATGACTGGAATACTGGAAGAGGCTCTGTAACTTGTCAAGACAAGAAAAGGCAACTTGTTCTTTTTCTTCTGGAGAAGGGAGGAGGCTGCCTCGCCACATTTTTCTGTTATTTTTTCTTCTCAAGTTTGCTCTATGAGCAAATTGATCATATATCCTCCTTTTAAATGAAAATTAAGGATTTAATTTCCACATCTTAATGATACGTGAGATCTATTTAGATCAATAATATATGGGCTGAGAAGGTAAATTTTAGATTTCTATATAAATGGAGGGTACATGACTAATTTTTCCTTCTATAGCAGCAGTGTGTGTGCAAAGTATGTGGTAACAGAGAACATGTTTACTTGGAGATTGGCGCGTGTGTGTGTATATATATATATATATATATATTAAGAGAGAGAGAGAGTTAATGATGCGTTACATGGTCGTGAAATGTCGTGTTGAGGATCAGATATTGTAATGATCCACTTTGTTTTGTATATTGGTTTCTCTGATGATCACGTCCTTTTATGCCGCTATTTGTTCGTTCGAAACATGAAGAAGCGTGGCATGCGTTGCACATTTTTTTTGTTTTCGTCAATGAATGCTAGTTGAATTAATGCCCGTATATTACGTCCATTATTGATCTTGGTGTCGGCCGATCGTTTTAGACCCAACAATGTTCCAAAAATCAAATTTGTATGATGATTTAAAAAAATAAAAGTAGGTAGCAGTCGACCGAACAAGTGTCGACTGGTACCATGTGGTGGCCAATCGACACTTGGTCGGCCGACTGGCGCCATGTCAGCACCAGTCGGCTGATGGTTTGCCGAGTGACGCCCGACCTACGCCGCGCCATGCTGAGCGCTCGCCCCGCGCTCACGCGTCCAGCCTCGCGAGAGGCGAGGGGGCGTGAGGTCAGACGGTGCGGGGCGCGCGGCGCAACCTAGGTGCCAGTCGGTCAACCAAGTGCCGATTGGCTGTCACGAGACAACAGTCGGCCGATGGTTAACCGGCTGACATCTATTTTTTAAAGTATTTGATAATATTGAATAATGATCTTTTCGGAGGTTTCCTTTGGGGATGAGTCAGTGAGAGGTGTACTGTATTAAAAGTACGATGCTACGAATATATTTTTGGGGCTAGAGTCGGCGGCGAAGTTGAGCAAAACAAGACCGACTTCTTTTCTTAACTAGACTACTAGTTAAGCTATGAAAGATACATATATTAAAGGTATGCTTGTTTCAGTTTAGTTTTAGTTTATGATTATAACAATTTAGCTTATTGAAAAAACTGATCTTATTGGATTGTTATAATCTGTACTTTAAATTATAATAAAATTGATAGAATAAAATGTCTTGTTTGTTTTAGGTTATGAAAAACTATATTGCTATAATATCAAACCGAAAAAAACGTGACATAAATTAAGAGAAGTGCATATATGTTCAAAATACGAGATTAATACCCAAAGATAATTTGACAATTTATTGGTGTATGTACAAAGCTTTTGGAATTTTTATGTACTTTTCATCTTTTCTTTTACGTTTATATTTATCAAATAAATGTTCTTCTATTATACATAAACAACTATTTTTTTCTTGTATATAAGTCCAAAATAACTTACGGATGGTGTTTCCCTCTCTTGCGACACCATCCGTGGAAGAAAGATTTGCTATTTGACATTTTAAAGATGTACACTTTGTTATAATAATATTTTGAGGTTGATACGTAGAACTGTCTGAATTAATAAAGTGAGTTCAGATGTAAAAATACTAGTAACTTCTTTGGAACCTACTCGTAATAACCAACCTGAATTCAAAGTCGGCTTCCTTGCCCAAAAAATAATAAAAAAACTCCAATCTGATGCTGGCCTCGCCTCTCGCTGTAGAACATGATGGATTGATGGGTACAGTATTACTCCCTGCCCGATCAGTGACACATATCTAAAAACTCTTGCAGCCTGTCGATGATCGATTCAGTGTGCTGTTTGCGTTTACTCGTACGTGGAAGGATAGGAATGATTCAGGGTTCATCCTTCTTCAATGCATGCGTTTACTTCTTCGTCGGTCACAGTGCGTCGACATGCACGACTGATGCTCCAAGTCTCAGCTAGATCAATCAGCAAAATGTCCTTCTTTCCTGACGAAAGATTGCAAGCCAGGTGTCGTTCACAATCACAGCCTGAGTAGAGTTAAAGGCTCTCCGGTTACTGCGTCTGCGATAATTTCATCGAGTTTCCATAAAATTTGTATCTTAGAGTTGTTTATGAACATTACATTTGACGAAGTGATTGGCTCAAGGTCGTTCATCCATTCAGAGAGAGCCACTTAAATGGAGGCGGCTCAGAGGCGATGATGCCATTGCCCCCTCGCTCTCGCTTGCCTTTCTCCACCCCGTTCCCACTCTCTCTGGTCTCTTCCGCGGCCAGCTCAGGCGGCCGGAGACCGGCCGGGTCGTAGCACGGAGCACCCATGGTTGCCTGAGCGACTTGACGGTTTTCACTAGCTTGAGTATAACGGTAAACGGTGTGTCCGGGATTCATCATGGAAGCAGAGGACGAGTGCTTGGCCGGGTGCTCCTTCTCCCTCACGTGCCAGGAGGACGGCGCCGACCTCGACGACGGCGACGACGGGGGTGAGCTTCTGTTAATGCATAATGGCGCCGACGATGGCGATGGCGAGGTGGGGGAGTACATGGGTCACCTCATGTCCAAGGAGAGTAGTTTCTGCTCCTCGTCGTCCTTGTCCGCCTCGTCGTCGACGTCGAGGTTCTCCGATGCCTGCACCGGCTCGGCGCCGTCGATGGCCTCGGAGGAATGGTTCCAGCTGGCGCGCCGCGCCACCGTCAAGTGGATCCTCGAGGTGAAATGTTGTACCTGTACCTGATTGGTTTCTTGATGGAACGGAGCCGCGCGCCGGTTAAGCTCTGACCTCTCGCCGCCTCCATTGCAGACGCGAGGGTGCTTCGGGTTCTGCCACCGCACGGCGTACCTGGCGATCGCCTACTTCGACCGCTTCTTCCTCCGGCGATGCATCGACGTGCGTGCGTAGTATCAATCGCCATTATTCTCGTCTCATCTTTGGCTCAGCTAGCTTCCTCTTCCCCTGTTTCTTGGGCGGCTCCATTGATGGGTGGATGGGCGTGCATCCGTGCAGAGGTCGGTGATGCCGTGGGCGACGCGGCTGCTGGCCGTGGCGTGCTTGTCGCTGGCGGCGAAGATGGAGGAGTACCGGGCGCCGGCGCTGTCGGAGTTCCGCGCCGACGACGACTACGAGTTCAGCTGCGTCTCCATCCGCCGCATGGAGCTGCTCGTGCTCTCCACGCTCGGGTGGCGCATGGCCGCCGTCACGCCCTTCGACTACCTCCCCTGCCTCTCCTCCAGGCTCCGCCGGGACAACAGCGCCGGCGGCACTGGCGCCGCCGCTCTCGTCGCCGTCAAGGCCGCTGCCCTCATCTTCTCCGCCGCCGAAGGTAAGCTATCTACTCTCCTGACAACCACATCGATCTATTGATGCCCGAACCAATCCATGCTATGCTTCTTGCAGCGGCGAGCGTGCTCGACCATCGGCCGTCCACGGTGGCCGTCGCCGCCGTCCTGGCGGCAACCAACGGTGCGCTGACGAGGGAGGCATTGGAGTCCAAGATGAGCAACCCTTCCCCATCCTGCCGCCTCGAGAAGGTCGCAACTCGCAAGCTGTAGAAAACCTGCACATCTCCATAGATCAAACCTCCTCGGCTCCTCCTCGCCTAAAAAATCTCTCCTTTTGGCGATCAGGAGGACGTGTACGCGTGCTACACCCTGATGCTGAGCAAGTCTACGACGCAGGCGAGCAAGGCGTCCAGCAAGAAGAGATCGTCGCCTTCGTTGTCGCTATCGTCGTCATGCTCTGATTCGACCGACGCCGGTAGTACATACGACTCCGACGAAGCCGCCGCCGCCGCCGTCGCGGCGGCGGCAAGCAGTAACACAAAGAGAATGAGGCTGGAGCTGCCGGGAGGCATCCACCGATGAGCGGCGGCGCCGGCCGGGACACGCATGGTTTTTGTCAGTTGTCTTGGGCAGGCAGCTCATGTTCTTCTTGTTCACCATTGATTTATTTCTCCTCTTTTGTCTTAGATTTGTTCAGTTCTTTGATCGATGCATTGCCAAACAAGTGGTTTTCGGCAGTGCTCCCGGATTGGATTGCTTGGTTCCGGCTTGACATCGAGAGGACAAAGCAACCCCAAAAAACAAATAAACAGAAGGATCAAGACAGCATGAGCTTGAGCTCGATGAGCTTTTCCTAAGGAGAGGAGAGCTGATCAACTCCATCTCAAGTGTGTGTGTGACTGATAGAGATCATGAGAGATAGTGACAGAATGAATGACAGTTAATTGCAAGCAATGGAGAAAGCTGCTGCCTGCTGCTACAGCCGCCGCAGCTGCTGAGCTGCACGAGCAATGTACCATGGTCCATCTCCGGCTCAAAGTGTCAAAGTGAGTGTGTGCGTGCTCCGGTGCTCGGCTCGGCGCCGGCGGCCCCGCTCGATCCGTGGGCGGCGCGCTGGGCGGTGGCTGCAGCCTGCAGTGCAGCTGGCCGGGTCCTCGCATGCAGCAGCAGCGTCTCACATGCATCAGCCATCAATGCATGTGGCCGCTACTACTACTGCTACACAGTGACTTGTCAGCTGCAGTAGCCTTTGTAAGGGTTTGCGTGTGTTCATCGGTATCTTTGTGACTTGTGAAAGATCGAGACGATCAGTTTATTCATGCATGATGCATGCACGGGTTGGTTCAGAGATCAGACAGTTTTTTCTTCAGGTTCTTGCAAACTTTTCAGTAAAGAGCAATGTGATCCTTGGACCAATCGATCGTGCAGGTGCAGGCAGCGGAGGCTGCTGCTGCTGCGACTGGGTGATCGGCAAAGCCGGCCGGGCATTCCACTATTCCAGCAAGCAGAATCCGAGGCGACTTCTGCTCTCGCGATTGATATATTGCGGGTTTAGGATTGATGTTCTTTTTGAAGTATTTCGAATCAGAGCAAGAAAAAATGTTTGTTTTTTTACAAAACGATTTCACAATTGTTTTGATTCAAGCTTAAAAACGTTTTTGATATAACCTAGATTCGAAACGGGGTTTCTCTCAAAATCTAAATCCTAAAACAACCCGTATGTGCTACATGCTCCATCATCAGATCGGCTAGTTCTACATCACAACAGGCCTTGCAGAACAATACATGGATCCAGGGAATTAGATCGATATTCACTTTGCAACAGCTGGAACAATTCATCACCATTGCAGGGTTGATTCAAAATGTGGTGCTCGAACAGAATAGACAAGATCTTTTCAGATGGCGATGGACAACGGATGGAGTCTTTACCGTTAAATCTGCGTACATGATTCAATTTACTAGTTTCACGTCTCCAGTTATAAGTAATGAGCTTTGGCGCGGTATGGCAGAATTGAAATGCAAAATTTTCACATGGACTTTGATCAAGAAAAAGGTCCTTATGGCCGACAATCTGTTAAAAAGGGGGTGCCCTTGCAACCCATTCTGCGCATTATGTATAACAGAGTTAGAAATTCCCGATCATTTCGCATTTGGCTGTCCTTTTACTAAAGAAGTCTGAATACAGGTGATTTCTTTGCGACGCTTGTCCGGGATTCTGAGCCAGCTTCCAAACAGTGGTTATCAAGATTGGTGGCATGCTTCCTACCAACTATTAGATAATTTACACATGGTGAATGTGTGGAAGGAACGAAATTGACGTATTTCACTGATTCTTTTGAGCCTATTTCGATCATCGCTCAAAGGGTTGCTACGGATTTCGACTTTTTTAACCTTGCTACTAGGCCTGGCTAGTGGATTAGGTGGTCTGTTGGTTTTTTTCTTTGTTTTTTTAGTTTGTTCTTTTGGTGGCAGAGTAGGCAGGTTTGAGTAACTGTGGGGCATTGTGTTGTACTGCACAAGTATACTTCAAATTTTTCTTCTTCAATACATCGCAGCGGCTCTCCCGCTCGCATTCAAAAAAAAAATACATCACAACTGCAATTGCACATATTGTTGGTTCCTCGGGCTGTCCACGGCCTAAGACAAAAACGGTACAAAAACCTTAGAGAATAAAAGGACAACGAGACTTAATATCCGGACCTAAAAAACAAAGACCAAAGAGAATAATAAAAAGAAAATTTTACGGTGCCTCTAACAACTGCAAGACACTCATTTTTAAGATTTAATGGTATAAATTTAAACGAAAAAAAATTTATTACCTCTCATTTTTTTCTTTTTTTCTTCCTTTTCTCTCTTTTCCTCTCCCTTTACTTTCCTCTCACCGACGACAGCAGGGGCGGCAGCCACGATGGTGGACGGGAAGCGACAGGGCAGCACGTCAGTATGGCGTGGCGTCGCGACAACAGAGGATGATGGGGTGGCGACAGCGGACGCGGCGAGTGGCGGGGCGTAGGGGCAGGACATCGCGGCAGCGGAGGCGGACGAGGTGGTGGGGCGTAGGCACGAGGGTGGGTCGTCGCGATGAGGGAGGCGGATGAGGGCGCGGGGGCGGGGACAGGGTGTCACAACGACGGATGCGGATGGGGCGGGGACAAGGCGTCACGGCGACGGATGCGGATAGGGCTATAAGACACGGCGGCGGACAAACAGTAGCGCTGCGGCAGGGTGCAGGGTTGTGCCGAGTAGGGGCCGCACCAAAGCCGTGTGGGTCATGGCGCAGGGAGACGGGGCGGCGACTATAGCGACAACGGCGGTGGCAACAGCGATTGTGGTGGACTTACCATTGGGATAGAGAGAAAAAGGTAAGGTCGGAGAGAAAAGGGGTAATAGTGAAATTTTATTTTTTTTATTTAATTTAATTATGTTAAAACCAATGATTCATATTGATTTTACCTATAATGGTACATGTGGCAAGATCCCGTTCGATTATTACCTTGCAAAAACATTTTGTTAATAAGGAATCTACCAAAACATACACGCAACCTTAACGTGATTATTTTGCAGTCTTAGCCAGAACTGCATATAGTTGCTGGAAGCAAGCAACCCTGCTCCTGCCAAGAAAAACATATGCAGCTGCTCGGTCACCGATGCAGTCAAACAATCTTGGGGACAAAGACGTACCTCTGTAATTTTGCTCCGTTGTTCTCTCGTGATCAGTTTTGTTCACACATCTTGTTTCTACTCTCCTGCCAAGATCAGAAAGGAATATGTAATATGTTTATCCACGCATGCATGTGATGTTTTGGGATCATGGAAAGGATAGTTTTTTCTCATCTGCCATTGTTGTCAGAGAAGGTTATGATCTGCACCACTGCTTATGTGGAATGATCCTGATCCAAAGTGTCTCCCCAGTACACATCACAATACTGACATTGACAACATGGATGCTGATATAGCTAGTATCAACAACAACACTGGCAGGCTGTTAACACCCCAATCACATCTGCTGGTGATGAGTCTGTGAGTCTGTGATACCTCTCAAAGACTGGAGAAAAAACTATGTGAGTGAATACACAATGCACCTTTGAAAGAATTTGAGTCCTGGGTAAGGAATGGCAGTTGGAAATTTATACTCACATGTCTCCACCCTCAAGTGAAAGGCTGGAGCTGGCATGCATGCATCAACTGTAGCAGTGTCAGGGCTGGCCCTTACAGCAAGCAAGCACACACTCTGCCCACCCTAGCAAGCTGGCAAAGGATTTGCAGTGGCATTCAAGCCTGTAAGGACCTGCTGCTGCATATGACAAGGGATCCAACAAAAAACACAGAGATAGCTGAGTATCTAGCCATTCATCACACCACTGTCACACACTGTACACAACTACACACAACACACATTGTATGGTATATAGTATATTGGTGTGCAATGCAGCATCCGTCTCACCTTGGTCAATGAATCGTTGGCATGTTCCTGTTTTTTTTTTGTGTGTGTTTTTGACCATGGATATCTTCTGCAGCAGGGACACTGTTTAGAATGTGTTTGGTAGGGGTTCACAATTTCAGATTCTCATAGAAACGTTTCGGGTCTAGATTCTGTTCAAAATCAGAATCAGAATCAATTATGAAATCGTTTGACTGTAACTTCAGATTCTACTCACGTGTATTTTCAACGTTTTTGTATTCAACAATCAACATTTTGCAATTCTTATAGAAATCTCATGTCTTGTTGTTTCAGTCGGCAACCATCAGTCACTCACTGGATCATCTGTTGAATTGTTTTGACAAACTCCTAGATGGATCTGTCCCTGGATCCACAAACTCATCATCAAAGTTGAACAAGAATAAGAAATCTACACGGAAGAAACACCATCATCATGGCGCCCCTGAAGTTATACCTGCAAAATATTCTTCAGCCTTTGATGCAGAAAATCTCTTTGATCTGAAACTTGCAAAGCATCTTGTAAAACAATGTAATTAACATGAGGTTTCAACTGTAGTCACCAAAATCTGTATGGTATGTGTATCTTGTGCAGGGAAGGGAATGCAGTGAAAGGAACAGTTAATGTGTTCATGATTACCACTTCAATTCTTAAGTTTATTGTCGACACAACAACCATGAAGCTGATCAGTGATAATAAAGTAGATTGTCTAAATTTTGCATTGTCCTAATGAAGAATCATGAATAGCTAACAAATCATTCGATTTTTTCAAAGAATTTCATAGCAATTTGATGAAAATTTTAAAAAAGCTATGAATTGGAACCAATACATCCCTAATCTCTTTTACATAAAAACCGGATTATAATATTTTTAATTATATGTCTTATTTGGGACTCCAGCTCCAAATTTTTTTTGAGGATGTTCAGTTTTTCTCTGAGAAATCTTGTAACTAGAGCTGTGAATGAATTAAGAGTATTTAGATGATTAATTTAGTTTTTATTTTATACTAAAAATAAAAATTTAAACTATTTTATTATATTACATAGGCTCTAAATTCGACGGTTGGACATGTCCATAGTGTGCTATTTTTAGTTGGAATTGAAAAAAAAAAGAAAAATTACTCACATACCATTATAATTTTTAAAAATTGTCTACATGTCACTGTCAGTGACTGTGGTGGCCCCCATCTGCTAGTGATACATCAATGATATATTGACAAGCCTTGGAAATTGTAATGGCACTGACAAAATTAACCCCGAAAAATAGAAAGACGGAAACGAGATAAAAGGCTTAGCTGCAAACAAAGCCCAGCAAGTAGCAGGCAAGCCCATCTCAAACCCACACAACCTAAACATGGCGCACTGCCTCCGCGGCAAGGCCGCCGCCGCCGCCGCCGCCGCCGGGGAGGCGTTCCGCCTCCGCTGCGCTGCGGCGCCGTGGCGGAGGGAGGCCTCGGCGTCGTACCACCATACGATACAGGCGGTGCCGCGGGAGACGGCAGGCCCGCGCGCGGCGGCGCGCGAGCGCCGCAAAGGCCGCGTCCCGGCCGTGCTGCTCACCCTCGCCGGGGCCGGCCCCGGGGAAGGGATCGCCCACCGGAGGATCCTCACCGCCGACAGGAAGCTGCTGGGGGAGATGCTGAAGCAGTCGCCCTACTTCCTCTCCACCCCGGTCCGCCTCCAGGTCCGCGCCGGCGAGCGATCCACCGCCGTCGTACACTCCGGCACTGTCCTCCCTATCAAGGTTTTCCGGCGTTTCTGATCTTTCTCCATTGAATATCGCATTCATTCTTGTTCGAAATGTTCGCTACTGTAATTGCTTCTGGCAAATTGCTGGTTGCTACTACGTTATACGATAGCTATAGTCACTTCCTAGTTCTTGTACTAACTTTGTAGAAATTTCTCCCATTCCTCCGCTGATGTTCCAGGCTGCGATTGTTTGCTGCTCTTGATCTGGCTCAACACGTCAGTACTATTTCAGTATGTTGCATATAATGCATTGTTGGTGATATGGATGCTCCTGTGTGCAGGTGCACAGAGACGAAGCAACTGGAAATATATTGAACTTGGTGATGGTGCAGGCAGATGAAGGAACAATGCTGAAGGTGAACTTGCCTGTAGAATTCAAGGGGGAGGAAGTCTGCCCTGGATTAAAGAAAGGTACAAGTTCTCTTTATGTTTGGCAAAATTGATGTGTTATGGATAAGATGATTGGTTACAGCTTTAGATGAAATCCTAACATGGAAATGTGCTTATGTGCATTCCCCGATGCTACCACACTTGCCATGAAATGCCTTTACCCTTCTATGGTAACTAGATACCCCGAATATCGTGGCTAGGGATCAACAAATTTGTGGACACAGCTGGCTGTTCAGTCAATGTAGGAGGATGAGCAGTGGCCATGTACTGTGGTCAGTGACTCCTGTTTTGCCAAACCATTTTTTCACCCCTAACCTTGTCTGTATGAAATATGAAACATATTAGTCATGGTACAAAGCACTCAGCTTAGTTTCAAAAGATGATCATTGTTGTGGTTATGTTGCACTAATCATCTTGCTCTATTTTTTATGCTTCCATGCATGTAAATTAAAATGCATGCCTTCTGGAAATGGTAGTAAATATTGTATGTTGAGCTATAGAATATCCATAAGTTATCTTGAAATTTGGTGATGTAGAACTTATCACCAAGTCATTTAGGGTCCGTTTGGTTTCGGGGCGAGGATGGATAGGATGATCCCATCCATGGATTTAGGGATGGGATGATACATTTGAGGTGTTTGGTTGGATGGATGGGATGAGACAATTTTTTGTTTGGTTAGATGTATACGACTTGAATGAGATAATGTTAACTTTAGTGGGACCCACTTATCAAATATATTTTTTTAACAAAAATATAATCAAATGAGATCTTATTTTATAGATTAAATTATAATCAATACAATGATGTAATTAGATCATAATTTGGATAAATAATTTGGGAGTAAAAATCATTTGAATATTTATAAATGAAAAATTAAATGTTTAATAACCAATCAAGAGACGACACGTCATCTCATCCAATATTGGATGAGCTCATCCAGAAAAATTTCATGAATCTCTCTATCCAGCATATTGAAGGAATATTCCTCTCGGTGGCCATCCCATCCAATTTTGCCCTCCAACCAAATAGCTGACTGGATGGGATGGCCCTATCCTATCCAGGGATATCCAGCGAACCAAACACACCCTGACTGAATGAGTTTCCGTGATTTTCTGATGATAGGTTTACTCTACCCTATGCACAGTTTTTTCAACTTTCAAGCTTGTTTATCGGGCCTCAATAATGACATCAAAATGTAGCCATTCTCCATATCTGCACAATAGGCTGAGATGCATTTTGAATATTAGTATGTTTCCATTACAAATTTACTAGGGCACATAAATTCTCTATCATTCTCTTACATGTAAAGTGCGGGGATAACTTTACTCCACGAGTTTGCTTACACACAATTGTTTACAATTTGTGTATCAGGATTCAATAATGACGTCAAAATTCAAAACCTGTACAAATAAAAATAATGTATCAGCTTGCTTGTTGATATTTATAAATAAAAATAAGAAACGAAGTTGTCAGCATGGTTTGCTTATTCCTCCACCCATGGGATAGGCAAGGCAGGGGTATGGTTTTGTTTGTTTGATGTGTGTTGGGCCAAAGGTTGGTATTGGAGCCTGGGTAGGAATTTTTTTGGAGGTATGAGCTTGCGCATGAGCCCATAAATGAGTGGTAGCAAGTTTCGGCTTTTCGCCAAGAAGTTATCTTGATCTTATGTAAGTAGTGGTCACTTAAAAAATAGCTTGTTTTGTGACGCATAAGCTTGTGGAGCTTTTAATGCAAAAAGACAACAATAAGAAGCTTGTAGAGTGTGGACATAGTCATACTTATCAAGGCGTCGCTAAAGCGTCGCTTTAGCGGTAGAGCGCTCGGCGAGGGACACCTTACCCTCCAACGTTGCCCCCGCGCGCGGAGAGGCCTGGTGTGGTGCAGATCTGGCACGCAGAGGCTGGGCGCGACGCAGATCGGGCATGGAGAAGCCGGGCGCGAGGTAGATCGAGCACAGAGAGGCCAGGCGCGGCGTGGCGCAACCCGACGCATGGCCCGGCGCGAGCAGGGCATGAGCGTCGCACAGCCATGCGCGAGCGTGGCTCAGCACATGAGAGGATAAGTCTATGTGTGTGTGTGTGTTTTGGCATGACATGTTGTTTGGCATGACATGTGTGATGTCCATGTGTGGACAAGTTTGTAGTCTTAGCACCTTTAGCATCTTTTGCTTTAGCATCTTTGACTAGCATCTTTGCTTTAGCATCTTAGACTAGACTAAGCATCTTTGCTTTAGCATCTTAGACTAGCATCTTTGCTTTAGCATCTTAGACTAGCATCTAGCATCTTGGGCTACATGGCTAGCCTATAAATATGTATCCCCAACCATTTGGGTTGGCATGGCATTTGAGTGAGTTGAAAGAGAAGAAAATTGCCCCAACTCTTGAGTGTCATCCTTACCAATGCGAGTGTTCTCTCTAACAATTGGTATCAGAGCTGTATGGTTCTGTGACCTTTCCAATCCCCTCCGCAACTCTCTCCAACGGAGACGCCCTTCTCCTTGTTCATCTTCCTCCCTTGCCGGTCCACCGGAAACCAACGACTCGGCGAGCTCCACCCACACTCCGAGCAGCAGCTCGATTGTAGCGGCTTCCTCCCAGTGCAGCAGCAACCCCCACGACCCTTCCACTCTACCACCACGCAATGTCCACAGGAGACTCTCTTCGCTCGGTCACCTCGAGCGCACGACGTCGGCAGGAGGCCGAAGTCGCCGCGGCGGAGGAGCGCGACCGGGTGGCGGCAGAGGCTGTGGCAGCGACGGCTCGGAAGGCGAGGTTGGCGGCGGCAGAACTGGCAGTAGCGAGAGCGGAAGAGGAAGCGGCGGCGGCTATGGCTGCAGCACGTGTTGAGGCGGCAGAGCTCAAAGCTTTGCGCCACGGTAGCAACAGTGGCACTGCCTCCAAGGGAGGTAGCCTCGACTTGGAGGCCGAGTTACCAAGGAGGGCGAAGGATGAGCGGGTGGCGCAGTGGGCAGCAGCGCAGCCCCGTGCTCGCGGCGGCAGCCCAAACGGGCCCAGACGCGCCGACAACACTCCGGGAGGATGCGCACGCGACGGTCGTGCTCATGGCGAACGCGACCCTCACAGGCGACGTGGCTCTCCTTCCCCGGACCAGCGCCATGGTCATCGTGGCTTCCAGACCATCATCAAGGACGCTAGTGCTGGTGGTGGATGGCCCACCCTCACCAAGACCAACTACACCCAGTGGTCCATGATTATGAGGGTGAAGCTCCAAGTGCGGCACATGTGGGAGGCAGTCACATACGACGACGTCGACTACGATGATGATCGACGGGCGCTGGAGGCCCTCGTTGCTGCAATTCCGCTGGAGATGCAGTGTTTGATTGCTTGCAAGCAGACTGCCAAGGAGGCCTAGGATACTATCGCTGCAGTATGTATCGGCAGCGATCGCGCCCGCAAGGCTACGCTGCAGGCACTGCGCAAGGAGTGGGAGAACCTGGCTTTCAAACCAGGTGAGGATGTTGATGATTTTGCTCTTCGTCTCAACTCTCTACTGCAGAAGTTGGTGCAGCATGGCGAAGACCTCATCAACGAGGAAAGAGCTGTTGAGAAGCTCTTTCGTTGCGTTCCCGGGAAATACAAGCAAATGGCTCGTTCGATCGAGTCCTTGATGGACCTCTCCAGGATGTCGATCGGAGAAGCGATAGGTCGCCTCAAGGTCGTCGACATCGACGAGCCCCAGCCATCTTCAGAGCCGGCCACCACTGGTGGCAAGCTTCTCTTCACCGAGGAGCAGTGGCTCGCTCGCCAGCGAGAGCAGAAGAAGGGGGAGGCATCAAACAAGCGCCAGCCACGCAGGGGGCGCAAGGCCCCCAGGCGCGTGGAGGCGCTACTGGCGGCGCCAACAGTGGCCGCAAGGCCACTCGTGATGACACTTGTCACAACTGTGGCAAGATCGGCCATTGGGCTAGGGACTGCCGGCAGGCGAAGCGCGACGGTCAGGCACATGTCGCGCAAGCGCAAGAAGAGCCAGCTCTGTTCCTTATACATGGGAACATTGAGCTGCACTCCCCTCCCACGTCGACAGCTGCCGCTCTTCTCCACGTCGACAAACCGCGCGCACACGTCTTCCTCGGCAATGGGTCCAATGATGACAAGATTGACGGGTGGTTCCTCGACACCGGCGCCACCCATCACATGACCGGGCGGCGGCGGGACCACTTCTTCGACCTGGACTCCAGCGTGCGAGGGTCCGTCAAGTTTGGGGACGCCTCCGCCGTGGAGATAAGGGGCGTCGGCTCTGTCATCTTCACCGCCAAGACAGGCGAGCATCGGATGCTCACCGGTGTCTACTACATCCTCGAGCTGAGGAACTCCATCATCAGTCTTGGCCAGCTGGATGAGAATGGCTCGCGCGTGGAGATCGAGCATGGGGTGTTGCACATTTGGGATCATCAACACCAACTTGTCGCCAAGGTAAATAGAGGAAGCAATCGCCTCTATGTCCTTCATGTGCAGGTGGCGCAGCCTGTGTGTCTTGCAGCCCGCCGCGATGACGACGCGTGGCGGTGGCACGAGCGCTTTGGGCACCTAAACTTTGAGGCCTTGAAGCAGCTCGGCATCAAGGAGATGGTGCGGGGCATGCCGAGTGTCGAGCATGTGGAGCAGTTCTGCGACACCTGCGTGCTGACCAAGCAGCGGCGACTCCCATTCCCTCATCAGGCGAGCTTTCGCGCCAAGGAGAAGCTCGAGCTCGTGCACGGCGACCTTTGCGGTCCCGTGACACCGGCTACCCCTGGAGGCCGACGCTACTTCCTCCTCCTCGTCGACGACGTGTCCCGCTACATGTGGGCGGTGCTTCTCGACACCAAGGCAGCAGCCGTAGATGCTATCAAGCGTCATCAAGCTGCCGCGGAGAAGGAGTGCGGCCGCAAGCTCCGGGTGTTGCGCACGGACAACAGCGGCGAGTTCACGACGGCTGAGTTCGCGGCGTACTGCGCCGATGAGGGCATTCAACGCCACTACTCCGCGCCGTACACACCACAGCAGAACGGCGTCGTCGAGCGCCGTAACCAGACGGTGGTGGCCACTGCTCGCGCCCTCCTCAACCTCAAGCAGAGGGGGATGCCGGCGATCTACTAGGGAGAGGCGGTGATGACTGCCGTCCATCTCCTCAACCGCTCGCCCACTAATGCTCTTGACGGCGAGACGCCGTATGAAGCCTGGCACGGACGCAAGCCGACGGTTGGCCACCTTCGCGTTTTTGGTTGCCTAGCATTCGTCAAGGAGCTCAGCCACATCGGCAAGCTTGACGATCGGAGTACGCAAGGGGTCTTCATCGGCTATGCGGAGGGCTCCAAGGCCTACCGCATCCTCGACCCTACGACACAACGCGTCCACATCTCGCGAGACGTTGTGTTCGACGAAGGGCGAGGCTGGACATGGGGCAAGATGGCGGATGATGGCTCGACTTCGACGATCAACGATTTCGTCGTCGAATACGTCTACTTCGAGGGAGCAGGGGGAGCTAGCAGCTCACCTTCACCGAGCTCGCTTGCCCCAGCACTTGGCACATCAGCAGCTCCGGCAAGTACTCCACCACCTCCTGCACCGGCCACACCTCGCTCTCCTACACCGGCGCCCACATCTCCGGGATCGGCATCCGCAGCTTCAGGCCATGATGAGCAGCGCACAGTGGAGTTCACTTCTCCATTATCAAACGACGGGGACCGTGTCGATGCTTGCCATGACGGCGAGCCTCTACGTTACCGCACCATGGATAACATCCTTGGTGAGCAGCCCGTTCCTGGGATGGCGCAACATGACTTCGATGCAGAGCTGCACTTGGCGCACGACGACGGTGAGCCATGTTCCTTCGCTGAGGCGGAAGGAGACGCGGCCTGGCGCGCCGCGATGCAGCAGGAGATGGACGCCGTCGAGCGGAACCAGACATGGGAGCTGGCTGATCTTCCGGCCGGCCACCGTGCCATCACCCTTAAGTGGGTGTTCAAGCTGAACAAAGATGAGGCCGGGGTGGTGGTCAAGCACAAGGCTCGGCTGGTGGCACGCGGTTTCGTTCAGCAGGAGGGAGTCGACTTCGACGATGCCTTTGCTCCTGTTGCACGGATGGAGTCCATTCGTGTCCTCCTCGCGCTGGCAGCCTAGGAGGGTTGGCGTGTTCACCACATGGATGTCAAGTCTGCCTTCCTCAATGGCGACTTGAAGGAGGAGGTCTATGTTCGACAGCCGCCGGGATTTGTCATCCCCGACAAGGAGAACAAGGTTCTCCACCTGCGCAAGGCCCTCTACGGCTTGCGACAGGCACCATGAGTTTGGAACGACAAGTTGGACTCCACTCTCAAGCAGATGGGGTTCCATCAAAGTGCTCATGAGGCTGCAGTCTACCGGCAGGGCAAGGGAGACAATGCCCTGCTGGTAGGCGTCTACGTTGACGACTTGGTGATCACTGGCACCAAGGAGGTGGAGGTAGAGGCGTTCAAGACGAAGATGAAGGCCACCTTCCAGATGAGCGACCTAGGGCTCCTCTCCTTCTACTTGGGGATCGAGGTGCACCAGGACAACTCTGGCACTTCACTTCGCCAGACCGCCTACGCCAAGCGCATCGTCGAGCTGGGCGGACTCACCGACTGCAACCCAGCCTACACTCCCATGGAGGAAAGGCTGAAGCTGAGTCGCGACAGCACGGCGGAGGAGGTGGACGCGATGCAGTACCGACGCATTGTGGGCAGCCTTCGCTACCTTGTCCACGCGCGACCGGACTTGGCGTTCGCAGTTGGCTACGTCAGTCGGTTCATGCAGCGACCGACGACGGAGCATCAACAGGCCGTGAAGAGGATCCTACGCTATGTCGCGGGGACCTTTGACTACGGCTTGTACTACCCGAGGTGCCTTGGTGCGGCACATTTCATCGGGTACAGCGACAGCGACCACGCCGGCGACATCGACACAAGCAAGAGCACCAGCGGGACGCTGTTCTTCCTTGGTAAGTGTCTGATCAGCTGGCAGTCGGTCAAGCAGCAGGTGGTGGCCATGTCCAGTTGCGAGGCAGAGTACATCGCAGCCACTTCTGCATCAACTCAAGCTCTCTGGTTGGCTCGGCTGCTTGGCGATCTTCTTGGCAGAGATGCCGAAGCGGTGGAGCTCAGGGTGGACAGCAAGTCTGTTTTGGCTTTGGCAAAGAACCCTGTCTTCCACGAGCGCAGCAAGCACATCCGGGTGAAGTACCACTTCATCCGGAGTTGTTTGGATGAGGGGAGTGTGAAGGCCAGCTACATCAACACCCAGGACCAACTCGCCGACTTCCTCACCAAGCCGCTTGGGCGGATCAAGTTCCAAGAGCTTCGTGCCAGGATTGGGATGGTTCAGATTTCCCAGAAGGCGCCACACAAGACTTAGGGGGAGATTGAGAGGATAAGTCTATGTGTGTGTGTGTGTTTTGGCATGACATGTTGTTTGGCATGACATGTGTGATGTCCATGTGTTGACAAGTTTGTAGTCTTAGCACCTTTAACATCTTTTGCTTTAGCATCTTTGACTAGCATCTTTGCTTTAGCATCTTAGACTAGCATCTTTGCTTTAGCATCTTAGACTAGCATCTTTGCTTTAGCATCTTAGACTAGCATCTAGCATCTTGGGCTACATGGCTAGCCTATAAATATGTATCCCCAACCATTTAGGTTGGCATGCATTTGAGTGAGTTGAAAGAGAAGAAAATTGCCCCAACTCTTGAGTGTCATCCCTACCAATGCGAGTGTTCTCTCTAACAGCACAGAGGCAAAAGAGAGGAAGATGGGAGAGAGAAGGGGGAAGTCTAGGCGGCTGGCGGCTGGCCGAGGGGAGGAGAGGGAACTGTGCTGAGAGTGTGGGAGAGAGTTTAGGGTTTGTAACTCGGCCTGGTTTGTAACTGGGCTGAGTTTGACTAGAATTATATGAATAAGCTGAATTGAGCTTTAAATATATTATTATATATATTTTAATATTTGTTATTGTAATTTTAACTATATTTATATTTAGTTTTTTGTTTTGTAAGTTATATAAAGTGATAACATTGCAATTTGTTATTATATCATTATTTTTATGATTCTATATTGCTATTACTATTTAAAATTTACTACTTATCTATTAATATTTAGTCATAAATACTATTTTTTATATGGGCATAAGGCGTTGCCTCGCCTTACGCAAGGCGGTAGTCCACTGCCTCGCCTTGCCTTACCGCCTTAATAACTATCGACATAGTAAGCTTTTAGGCTTTAGCTACATCTGCCATAAGTTAAGGTTTAACACTGCACAAATAGTTAGCATTTTCAAATGGCAATATCCAGATCATGAGTTTAATGTGCTTTGTAATTCTACCATAACTTATCAAAGCTTACTCATCTATGTAGCAGAATAAAAACTGATTATTTCCCATTGTCTCAACAGATGACTATGTATTCCACAATGAATTGCTCAAGTCAGATTAGTAAATAACATATGGTACAAATTACTCTATTGCTTCTTATTTCCTAATTCTAATCCAATTAAGATGTTAGACTTCTAGGGACCAAATTACTCCTGTTAATTGTAAATAGATGCTGTTTAAGACATTGACAGTGCCTCAACACTAAACTATGTGTTGTTTAAGTTTGAGTACACTATTTCCCATTTATTTGGGAACGGAGGCCGGAGGGGCATCAATTTTCCAATTTATGATATAATAAAAGGACTCCTGCCTTCATAATTAAGGAAGCAAAGAAACCATTCTGTTGACCTTCCATTAGTTCTCCCATTATCTGGGAAAATGAATAATGAGAAATATGAAATTTCCATTATAATGTACTCTGTAGGCGACCTTAAGTATCTGTGCACCAGGTCTGCTGCATTCTGGAAGTTAGTTTGTTTATTGCAAGCGGGCAGGTGTCACATATGTTCTCTATTATTTACTTCCGCATCAACTGTGGTTGTGTGGTCCTGATCTGTCACTTCCCATCATTTGTATCGAAGTCTTCGTGTAAGGATTGAACCATGACTTTAGTACTTCTGTAATGATAAATTGCAATCAATAGGTCCCGAATATGCTTATGATTTGTAAAGCCTGGTCGATTTATGAGGGGGACAACTTCCGACATCCAATTTCCACTGGCCTCAATGCCGACTTTGGTGAGCTTATCCTCTCTTTGGGGGCCAGTGGGCCATATGAGCTTAAAACTTCATTAAAATGTAGTTAAATCTTTTCATTGAATCTATTGCAATAGCACCCTGCTTGTAGAGTGTACAGTGTAGCATCATAACTTATGCTCAGGATCTCTGAAGCCATGCCCTAAGTTGTTCAAGTAGTTTTCAGCTAATCAGGGCATCAGGTTATTGCTAAACTGGCAGTAGTCGAAGAGAACATGTCAGAAAGCACAAGTCAGCACTCTGAGCAAGGGATGATAAGTGGTTGGCAGATGTATTCAAAGTTTAACTTGTCTGTCTGTCCTTTCATTTACATATTTGATATGGCCAATCCAAAGAGTTGTAGTATATTCTTGATCATAAATTCATAATGGCACTATTTGATTTCACGTTGTGCACAGTGACACTTTTTTATGACTGATTGACGACACTGTACACTTTGGATGGGAGTGACAACTCATCAACCTGCTTTACATAATTCATATTTGGTACCCTCTCAGTGCCTAGATTTCTCAAGAGATAAACATGAATGCATGATGCATCTGATATGCCACTACACATCTTCCTTTACATGTGGAACTAGGAGATCTCATTCCATCATCCTTTTTGCCTAGATACCATGGTTTTGTACCTATGGAACATAAACTTGTGGATTATATTCACGCACACACAACCAGTCGTCCTGGACAATATACTATGACATGGTCAATATCTGGGGCAGTGTTTATTTTTTGTGTGAATTATCTAACTCTTGCTTTGCTATTCTTTGATGTAACTATCTAATTGTTGATTTGTTGTTTTTCTATACTTGACCTGACTATTGAATTCAATCGATTATGCAGGCGGCTTTCTGCAGAAAATAAGGACCAGCTTGGTGTATCTCTGCCCAGCTGAGCACATCCCTCAAAAAATTGAGGTGGACCTGGCAAATCTTGACATTGGAGATAGGGTATCAATGAATGACATTGCCGTCCATCCATGCCTCAAGTTACTGAGTAAAAACGAGACAATGCCTGTCTGCAAGATCTTGGCGTCGAAACCAGTTGAATAGGAATCCATGCAAATATTTGGAGCTGGTGACAATGTACCCCGGGGGGCTGGTTCAGCAGCCTTGTAAGTTCATCTTGCTCTATGCTTGCATATTTAGTAGCTGTTTGCCAGATCCCAGGGTGTTAGTAGGTTCAGACAATTTTTCATGTTCGGGATCGATTTTGGCTGCAAGGTCATAAAATAACACAAAGTTATCTCAGTTAAGGAACATGCAAGACATTTTCGTCGATTCTTGGTTGCGTCCTATTGTCAATCATTCCTACTGAGTTCTTGTCACGATCAAGCGCGTCTGCGTGTCCCGTGTACTTGAATACTGGATACATGAACTGGAGCGGAAACATCGTATCATAATTAAGAACAGCAAGCTCATGGCGTCACTGAAGCATGAGCGTGTATGTTGTCATGTAGGGGCAAAACCTTTTCGTATTTAACCCTTTTGGAATTTAACTGGCCGCGTTCTCGAGCAGGCGCTCCAGTTTCATGGTCAGGCACCAGTGAGGCTATTTACAGTGGACAGTGAGGCTATTTACGGTGGAGGTTTCATTACACATTAGATTTTTTGCTGACATGTTATTAAATTAATGAGGGATGAGA
The DNA here is from genome assembly GCA_019279435.1 of Zizania palustris. Taxonomy (NCBI): domain Eukaryota; kingdom Viridiplantae; phylum Streptophyta; class Magnoliopsida; order Poales; family Poaceae; genus Zizania; species Zizania palustris. The sequence continues at coordinate 61,125,306 of JAAALK010000079.1, read as the reverse complement.
AGGAAGCAGTGTTATCTCCATAACATGTGCTAACCTGTTTCTACGTTCATTGTGAGCTAAATCGTTCTCTCGGAGAGAGGGTTATTTAATTACATTGGTTAGTCTAGAAAATAGTAAAATGAAACTTTCCACTGAGACGAAAATAGTGAAATGAAACTCTCCATTGAGACAGTGTATTTTATTCAGTTGTAAAGCTCATGTGAGTTTTAGAAACAACATTAAGAAACCTACCACTGACCGATCATCTGAACTTTTCTGGGATGAATGTGAATCCAAGATGGCAAAGCACTGCTATTAGGATGTTCTTAACTCTAACTGTGCTGTTGTTTTACCTTGTAGAGCTGGCTTCTTTGGGTCATCAAGGCCACAACGCCCTGGTGACAAAAACCAAGCCACGACGAACAAAAGAAGCACTTACCCTTTGCTAGCTCTCACCAGCAGCAGCAGCAGCAGCAGCAGCTAGCATGTGCTGTGTTGTGTGGTGTGGTGTGGTGTGGTGTGAAGTGGTGATCTATCTTCCTTTGCAGTTTGCACAGGCCTCGGATGGCAACAAGACAATTCCTGGCGCCTTGCATTGGGTGAACGGCCGGCCGGCCGGTCGTGGCAATAACTCCAAACCGCGCCCAGGAACAACAACTATAGACTAAATTGTTCAGAGGTCCCCCTACATTGATCGATCGAGCGATCGATCGATAGATAGATGCATTCAAGTCTGGTCCAATTTTGAAGCATGTACGTACGGTTCCTGCCACACGGCTGCCGTCTGTACGTACGTTACGTCGTAGGGGAATTTAGCGGCGAAGTACTCTTTTATGCGTAGCGCGCACCAGGCCAGTTCAATTCGTTTATACTGTTTATGTATAAATCCAGGGATACGATGGTTCATGTACAGTAGATGAAATGTATAAATCCAGGGATATGATGGTTCATGTACAGGAGATGAAGACGGCGCACGTAGCAATTTGTGTTTTTTTCTCTCCCGTAATGCAATGCAGCTTCACAATTTAATAATGGCTCTGTGGCCAATTGGCCATGGAAATTGATTGCTACAGCTAACACTGGCATATGGCTGTCTTCTATTTCGTCTGAGCTCATGAAAAATCTAATGCTTGAATAGCCGTTCCCTCCTTTCCATAATATAAGGCCTATAATTTTTTACAAATATTAAGGCACTTGTAATATGAGTTGCATAGCCTTGTAATATAAGATGTATGACTTCTTGCATGCATCAAGCTCTCGCATGAAATTCTTCGAAAACCGGTCACCATTTATTAATAGTGTTTAATAGCTAAATATGTTTTATATTATGGGAATTAGATTACAAAATTATAGGATTTATATCAGGGAAAGGAGGGAGTAATATATTAGATTACAACTCAATAATGATTGGTCAAACGAGGCACCTACAAATTAAAGCAAGAGGCAACTCAAGGCTTCGGATTGGGATCGGACAACTGCTTTAATTAACTTATATTAGCCCCTTGATTGCACGTACACCCATAAAAAACGTTGGTATGCATGCACTACACTATACTACTATCTCCCCTGTACGTGCCATCAAACAAGTGTATTTTTCTTTTGTAAGTGATACAAGTCTGACCGAGTATATAAAACAATTATAATAACAATAATTTTGATATGAAATGAGTATCATTAGAATCATTATAAAATATATTTTTATAGTTTACTTATTTGATATTTCATATATTTATGTTAATACTTTTTCTATAGATTTGGTCAAACTTAACTTTTAATATATTACTTACAGCATAATTAGAAATACACTTATTTGAGGGCAGTACTAGATCAATCACACCTTCTTAAACGTACACATGCAATGGTGCTTAAGAAACGAAAATTCGTAAAAATATAATTACAATTTTCTATAATTTGAAAAATGCAATTGTCAGTTACTAACTAGTAACTGTAGTAGTAGTAGTGTGGTAGGTCTCATCTGTTAGTTACTATTAGCAATGCATTGATTTTAGTGCAAATCTAGTACAATTCATAATGACATTGCTAAAGAGTACTGGTGCTGGGGATAAATTTTAGAGATTCATGGTCAAAGGATGAGCGAGGCATCTATTTTAGTTATATTTACAAGCTAATAATATATGGCAGTATATGCAAGATATATGGGTACAACAAGCTAGCCCTTTCTGTTGTGATACGTTATTTCAAAGTTGTAAATGCATTAGGCATCCATATATATACTCCCTCTAGATCCATATTTCTTGGCGTTCTGAACATATTAGTGTGCATTTTTTTGTTTTGACCGTATTAAATATAATATGATTATATTGAACTTGTGGTTAATGAGTTCAAAGTGACCTCTCGAGTGAAATATGAAACCAGCTCAGGGACTACGTAATACTCCTCTTTTCCCATAATATAAAGCGTATATTTTTTTACAGGTAACAAGTTACTTGCAATATGAGTTGTATAACCTCGTAATATAAAATGTATTGTCTCTTGCATGCATCAAACTCTCACAAAAAACTCTTCGAAAACCGGTCATTATTTATTACTAATGTTTAATAGCTAAATACGTCTTATATTATAAGAATTAGATTAAAAAATTATAAGCCTTATATTACGGGAAGGAGAGAGTATGTTAACATTAGGTTTGGTGGCTCATTTATTATCACTGATCAATGTTAAAACACGAACGTTACTCCTTCCGGTGTACAAATAATAGTCGTTTTGATTTTTATTGAGAGTGTACAAATATTAGTCATTCCGTCAATCGAAACATTGCTGTCAAATGGGATGTGGCCATCGGGAGTTGAACTTGGGTAGCACTACTAAAATCTAGGCTCCATAACCAATTGAAATATCCCTTATAATTTTATTTAATATCACCTTGGTATGTGTAATTTTATCTAAACGACTATTATTTGTACACCGGAGGGAGTACTTATTGTAGCGTGGAGTACTTAATCTATTGACGTACGTACACAGCCATGTCCCATGAATTAATAGTTACTAATTGCAACGTAATCTTTGTGCCGGCCGACAGTGTTGCTCCAAACTTTTAAGTAGTGCATGGTTTCTAGCTAAGCTAGATATTCTTGTTTTCACTGCATATATATTTTCCTGGGCTAGCTGATATCTTTCAATCAATAATCTCTGTGATAAGTGTTATTTTTGCATGCAACAACAAGTAATCAATCAGTGCAAGCTAAGATAGAGGTTAATTTTGGCAAGTGCATCGGCGAGTGCACTTGCATGTGGGATGAAAGGGATATGACTATGACTATGAGCAGATCAGATTGGATAAAAATTGTGGCGGGTACACTTGCATGTGGGATCGTGAAGCTGAAATTTCAGAAGACGAAATTAAAGATGGAAGCATTGCATTGCTTCCGATCGGCGTCCTGAAACGTCCGGACACCGTCGTCGTCATGATTTCACCAGCATGCATATATGTATGCATGTAAATTAAGAGAGGAGATGTCAGGCAAGCACAGTGACTTCATCGCTGCTTCTTTTGTATCTTTCTGAAGAAAGGACACGGCTTAAGGATCTTGGCATGCATAAGAGAACTGTGCTTATGATATCACGAGGACAGTAACATATTTATGATGAACTGTGTGAGCCTCAGATTTCTTTTGTCACATTGCATTCATAGAGCAAAGACAAGGACCAAATGAAACAGCAGCAACAAGGAAAAGAAACAAATTAAACAATTATGTATGTATGTATGTACGTTCGGAAATAAATGGCCAAGTGAACAAGGATTGGTATTATTATTGCACAAGAATCAAATCAAAGTGTTTTTATTTGACCTTATATATATATATATAAATATATATATGATTTCTGCTCCCTGTGCTCCCCAGCTGGTGCCTGCAGCTTATATCACTCTACCAATTGCATGTTTCATTATTTGACAATGTTTTTTCCCTGTCTTTGTAGCTAGCATGCTCCATGATGAGTGTGTGTCTGTGTGCCTGTCTCTGTTTCTGGCTGCATTTATTCGGCTCTCACTCTGGAGGGAAAAGGCAACCCATGAAGGAGCCTGACAAAGCATATTTCCAGGAAGTATGATAAGTCAGTGAATGAAATTGATTGGGCTCAAGAGAGCTGCATAGTATATCATATGCGTCATGACAAGAGTATGCAAATGCCTATGTCCAAATCTCTGATATATGCAGCAGCGGAGTCAGCTGCGCATTGCTGCGCGCAGCTTCAAACGGGTCCCCTACACACAGTACACACACACACAGACAGACAGACAGAGATGCATACATTGATACACTTGCATATCAAAAGAGATCATTGAAAGTTAATTAGGGAGTGTTCTGAGAAAAAAGTTTGTAATTCAGACAATCAAGAGGTGGCATACATTTTTATTAAACAAACTCCTTGTTGACAGAAACAAACAAGCCTATATATATATATATATATATATACAAATGTTATTCTACACCACGGGTGCTATTCTACACCGACGTGGAATGGAGGGGTTGGGATTGGGTGGAGAGGTGGGCACGATTGGGATGATCGGTGTAGAATAGCATTACACCCGTAGTGTAGAATAGTGTTTCCGTATATGTATATATATATATATATATATATATATATATATATATATATATATATATATAAATGACAGGCATGAATTCAGCAGCGAAAATATATAAACGCACAGAAATGAAATTTTAGATTTGACACGTTTTGAACTAACATGCTCTGCAGTGCCCGTCAAATCCTGACTTAATTATGCACATTGCTAGCTATGTGTACTAGTTTCAGGAATCCTGACTCATGCTAGCTATATGCAATTCTCCGAGTCTGATGTTTACAGTGAAATTAAAGATGAAAATTCGTACTACTATATGAGCTTCGCTAAGAACAAATTAAAGTTTTGTAGATTGTGAAGCGAAACCATGCACTGATACCGATGAGCCGATTTTTAATGGGCCATTGAAATCCACAAGTTTTCCATATATCGTGCATGTGCCTATCTAGATGGTGCTCGAAAAATTCCAAAAAAAAATTCCCATGCATTCAGTGGAAAAGCAAAATTAAAATTTCTTATTAGTTGCCCTTAAAGATCCTTCAGTGGGATTTCTGAATGGCTATAACAGTGGTGCTGCGCGCTGTGCTTCATGTGAAACAACAAAACCCTGTTGCTCAAAATGCAGGTATATATGCATGCATGGTAAATCTAGATTATCACTTCAGTTTAATTTTGTAATAGGTCATAGAAGAACAATGTATTATGTACGTACGTCCCAGTAATGTTGGCATAGCTAGTAGAGAGGTATAGTAGTAGAACCTTCTACTATACCTACACTGTTTGATACCAATGTGAATCTATATATGTTTCCACCTCAGATTTTCTGTCATGTTATGCAGATATTATCTGTTAACTGGTAGCACGTACGTACGCGTACCCCATGTACCAGTCAGAGAAGTAATTTTAGAATTTATGTGGCAGTATTATTGGAGTTAGCAAACAAGATCGAGGTAATTAAGAATTCACACAATCAAAAACATGCAAGCGACTGATCGAGAGTAGTAGATCAGCATCAGCATGCACTTCCATTTTCTTCCTTTACTACAGTACTGCTTCCACACCAAAAACTTAAATAAACCCAAAGGGAGAAGAAAACGAGGCTATAAAAATAATCAAAGAGAAGAAAACGAGACGATGATATATACTAAAAAAGAGGTATGAAACAATGTGCTAGCATTTATATATGTTTCGGAAATCCATTATATTCGATCTTTCGGCTATTTCTTTACCACCTAATAAATCAACAATCTTTTTCGAAGAAACAGCAACAAATTTATAAATCCAAACAATTAATCAGATGGAATCGAGAGGGACAAGTGTCGGTGACGAAAAATACCGTACCTTGAGAAAGATCACCGCTCGTCTGCCTTGAGAAATCATATGGATGATGCTTTCTGCTGCAGGGAGCTATGGATGGATGCATGTCAGTTTGATCGATATCATATGATCAAGAAGACGAAAAAGACTAGTGACCGATCGACGAAGGAATTAACAGCTGCAAAGAAACCAAAACGAAATAGATAGATCAAGACCAGAATTGAAGATGCAAGACACGAACACACGCACACGCACGGCGACGGATCGAGGCGCGGGTGTGCGGCGGTCAGCCCGCGAGCGAGGCGCCGCCGCTCATCCCCTCGTCGTCTGTGTGGCGGTCGTGGTGGTGATGGTGCTGTGCGTGCGACAACTCGCCGTGTGAGCGGCGGTCACCAGATGACGACTGTGGCGGCGGGGACGGCTCCTCCATGCGGTACGGGAGGGCCATCGTCGCCTTATTCTGCGTCGACGAGGAAGACTGCAGGTGGAGGAACGATCCGTTGTCGTAGGCCGTCTGGTCGGCCGACCCTGTCGGCTCGACGGCGACCGTGGCGGCGTTGGCTGCGTAGAAGGCCTGCTGGCGCATGCGCACCATTCTGTCCATTTCATGCCCCCGGGCGACCTCGACCGCCGCGGCCATCTGCTGCGCTTCGATGATCTGCTGCTGATGGTGCGTGGGATGCGCCTGCAGGGCCATCAGCTGGTGGTGCTGGGACTGGGGCATGTACCCGGCGGCGAAGGGGACGGCCATCCCGTGGTGGTAGTGCTGGCCGTCAGCGGTGGCAGCTGGGAGGTAGTGCGGGTGAGACCCGGCGGTGACTAAGGGCCCGAAAGCGCGCGGGCCGATGTAGGCGGCGAGCTCCTTGCGCGCCTCGTTGATCTGCTCGCGCGCCTCCTTGATCCTCAGCTGGAGGATGGAGATGTAGGCGACGCATCCGTAGACGGGGTCTCGGAGGCGCGCCTCCGCCTCATAGGCGAGCGAGTTGACGGCGGCCTCCCGCTGCTCCTGCGGCAGATCGTTGAGCAGCTTGGTCACGTTGCTCGCGCCGAACACCTTGTGCACGTTGGAGAACTTGATCGGCTGGTCCGGTGGGAAGTAGGGCGCGAACACGCACCCCTGCGTGCACTTGCGCCGCAGCAGCTTGCACGCCGCGCACGGCGAGCTCGACGACGACATCAATCCCGATTGATCGATCCAAACACCACCACCGCCACCACTACTCCCTTCCTCCACCCGATATTGATATTTATTGAGAGAGAGACAGAGATCAACGGCCTCAAACAAACCCTAACTAATTATATTTCTCTCTCCTTTTCTCATTTATCTACAAAAAAAACAAGAAGCAAAATTGAAATTAGATCCGTTCAAATTTACAATAATGGCGTATACGCATCGGAGCAGATTGCTTAAGCTAGCAGCAGCTAGCTAGGGCAATATCATTGTCAGCGTCGTCAATGTCGTCGTCGTCTCTTCGGCCGCGAGAACGCATTAATTAACTCACCCATTCTTCCGGCGGGCACATGTCCTAGACTCCTAGCGCACGACGACGACGGGCGCGCTGCGTGCGCGTGCGTACCTGTTCCGAGGGGCGAGGACTATACGCCGCCGGTCGGGGAGGGGATCAGATCCGGGCGGCGGACGGGCGGATCTGGCCGGCGCATGGCAGCGCCTCCGCTGTACCTTGTCGGCGGCGAGGTCGACGTCCGGCGGCGGCGGCAATGCTGCATCACAACAACAAGGGAGGAGAGATAGCCCGCGGTCAGGATCCGCGCAATCGTCATCGATCATACCACATCCACGAACCGGAGAGCGAGCCAAGAAACCAGGCAGCAGCCAATCCTCGCCTCGGTATTCGCGCGCGATTGCAAATAAAGTTAGAGAAAGAGAGAAGGAGGGGGGCGATAAAATAAATTGATGGTTTACAGGGCGCGCACTGCCTCCCTAGACACATAGAGGAAGAACCGAGGAATGAAGGAAGGAGAAACAGCGCGCAGCCACAGGGGAATTTAGAAACGGGAGATGCGATCGGATCGGAGGGGCGCACCTCGTCCGCCGTGGCGTGTTGGATCTCGGCGATGGATTTGCGCCGGGTTGGGGGATGGAGCGAGGAGGTGGAGGAGGAAGAGTACTGCTACTACTCAGATCCCAATAAGAGAGAGGAGAGGAGAGGAGAGGAGAGGAAGAAATACTAGGCGGCCGGCCTCCCTCTCGCGTCGCCAGAAAAAGAAGGAATTTTACTACGTATAATATAATTTGACGCGTATTAGACCGACTCCAATAAGAACACCTACGACTTTTGAACTAGTACTACACATGCATCTCTATCATAATTGTTATTTTTACTTGTTATTCATAGTAATAGCAAGTCTTTCTATTTCAATTGGCTTGCTATTTGTTACTCACTTCATTGTACTTGCTATTTTGCTATTAAAGTTTAGCGAGAGAAATAGCAAGTTCCATAAAATAGCAAGTACAATGGAAACATCTTTTGGATAATTCTTGCTATTTTAAGGATAGCAAGTTAGATAGTAATTACAATGGAGATGCTTAAGTAAATTTATTTTTTAGAAAAAAATGTTTACAATAGTATAGTATTAGATGTGAGACTCTTTCTAACATTAAAAATTAAAAAACAAGGCATGCTCTATCTAATGAGCAACTATCAAACTAAAAAAAGTAGTAGTATTTAATTTATGAAACTAGTATGCATACATAGAATCCATGTCTTATCTTAGTTGACTTAGTATCATCTTTTATAAAACTAGTACGGAGTCAAAAAGATTCACTTAGTACTACTTCTTATTGCACATTGTGGATGCTCTAAGGTTAAAATAGGGTGCTGATTTTACAAACAAATTTAGCGCTAAAAAAGTAGATAAATGTGTATAAAAAGTTTTCCATAATTTGTATACATATATTTTTAATAAATTATACTCCATACATCCTATTCGTTAACATAAAATGTTAAATTCAATACTAAATTGATGTTATATCACGGAACTGAACTAAGGGATCGGAGTAGGGTTTTGTAGTTTAAAATATTTGGTACATTCTGATCCGGTCCTATAATAATCTCATAATTGTAACTCATATTACACTAAACATCCATGCGTGCCAGTGGGTGGGACCAGTATCCAATTAAGTGGCTTGGTTTGAGATTAGGAGAAGTATCCTACGCACATCAGCTAGGCGTGCACATTGTGCACATGTAAGATATCCACTTCAATCTGTAATCCAACGTACAGCAACTCACTAAATCATTTAGCAGAAAACACCTCCTATCTCTCCTCATTCCGTTGCTTGCTACATTTGCAATAACCTCCAGCGAAGTGTTGTCCTATTGGATTACAGATTGAAGGTAGAGATCTCACATGTGCACCATGTACACGAGCACACGGCTAGCTGATGTGCACAAGATACTTCCCCTTGAGATTAACAATCCAATACACTTGAGGTCTATATAGATTTCACTTTGGAAACAAAAATCATTTGGTGCGGAAAAGTTTGCATATCGGGTTTTCATGAGGAGTAAGATAAACAAAAACATTTATATCTAATTTCTTTTTACCATTATGATGGAGCTGGAAATTAATGTCGGAGAAATTTAAAAGCAGGTGCAAGGGTTCACACTACGAGAGAAGCCATCTTTGCCTAGTGCCTCTAGCACTAGGCGAAGTCCATAATGTACTTGAAATCCTCTGATAATATATGTTGCATTTTGAGTGTAAAAAAAATCCAAGACAAATCAAATTAGAAAATCATGTACGGTCGAAATAAGGTTTTCACACAGAAAAAAATAATGAGTTTGCCGAGTGTTTTTAAAAAACACTCGGCGAACCATGTGTCTTTGCCGAGTGTATTTTAAAAAACACTCGGCAAACCCCGGAAAAAATATTTGCCCACGCAATCACGTCGTCATGATGTTCGTTAGTACTTTGTTTGCTGAGTGTATTTTCAAAAAACATTTAGCAAACCTGTTTTTGCTGAGTACCTGAAAAATACACTCACAAAGTTTTCGACGCTCAGCAAATTTTGAATTTCCGGTAGCTGTCGGTTCTCATATAAAATTTCACTTCAATATTTTTTGATTATATTCCTTCTCATTTTACATAATTTTTTGGGGCATTCTATATCAACACAATTATTGCCCGGAAACGTGGAATAATCTCAGTTGACTACTACTGTGGAGTAATATCTCTCTTGATAAATACAACTCTCAGGTCTCAAAAATACAATTATTTCTGCAATTAAAATTTTATCACAAATATTATAACTTATACAAATTCCCCTTAAATCTTTATATTTTATTCTAGAGTATTAATTATATGTAATACTAATTGCTTAGAGTACTAGTCGAGAGAGCTAGTTCGACTTTTTTCTTACATCTTAATAAACGTACTAAAGTATAGATAAATAAATGATAATTCATAAATTTCTAGTGTATCCTAAATTTTGTCAAATAAAAAGCAAAATTCTAATAAAACCAAAATATGTTTACTTCGGTGTAGTTATTTTTCCTGATCCTAGTATATGTGTAATAAGGTCATTGTTGGGAGATTGGGTGGATGCATGTGCCCTCCAAAAATAGATCGGAGATGTCGCTGTACGAGGTGTTATTTTCGGTGGCCACACGTGACGTACGTGCATGCTAGCTACCTGTCACTGTGCCCAAGCTTCAATTGGGCCGGGTCGGGCCGGGCCGGGCCGGCATGTGTCACGTATGGTATCATTGTACGTGCTATGTTGTGTCACCTCTTCATCATTGCGGAATTGACAAGTTGGGTACGTTGCACAAATGCACGTGCAAGCACGCAATGGAACAGTAACCCATCGATTATCGCTGTTTTTTTTTGTTCATAAATTTTAGAGAAATAAATTGAAGAATGTGCACCGATTTGTTTGAAGCCCTATGATTTTTTTTGGAGAAACCAACATATACAACATATAGACGTGACACGAGGATTTTTACAGAAGATCATTCTAGTACTACTCTCCTTTGAAATACTCAACGCCGAAGTTTCATTTCACTATTTCTTAGGCTAACCAGTGTAATTAAATGTAACTAGCTCTTATGAAATACTCTCTCTCTGATGAAACGATTTGGCTCTCAGTGGGTGTTTTATTTCGTTTTGTCCGTCTTGAAAGCAGGTTATACCATGTCATGGTGATGACACTATTTCATTCTTTTTCCTCATTAATTGAATGTCATGTTAGAAAAAAAATCTTATATGACATGGTAATTAATACAATGAAACACCTCATAAAACTTTCATTGTGAATAGTCTTATATGAATCTGATGTCAAATTGCTAACATCGAGCAATGCATAAAATTTCTATAGTTTAGACGGAATCTAAGACACGGCAATCCGGGTTGTCAGATCGGACACGGTGGTACAATATATTTATTATACTACATTTTGTTGACTCAAAAATATTACGTTCCTTTCTTTATATTTTAGCGTTTCAAAATTTAAAACTTATTCCAAATATAATAATCTTGTATTAGAAAAAATATTACTCAATTAAGTATATGCTATACTCAATTAAAAAATAGTTTGCTATACTCTGCGCTGAATGCCTGAATCGTCTCCGGCAATCTCAGCTATTTTGTTTATTTCAAAACTTATATAATTCTGAATATCTCTACTATTATAAAGCGGCTAGATTTCCGTTCCTCCGTACGCAAGCCTGCCTCTCCACTTCCCACAAAAAATCAATCAAAATTTATACCCTATAAAAACCGGTGCCCGAACCGGCCCGACGCCCTGCAACCGTCTCGAGTGCGCCGCTGTTCCACCCTCCACGCCACGCGCGCGCAGCAAGCGCTTGGCTGCGTGAGAAAAAAAAAGAAGAAAAGAGGAAAAAGAAAAAAGAAGAAAAAGAAAAAGAAGAAAAAAGGAAAATAAATAAAAAATAAAAATAAAAATAAAAAACAAGAAAAAAAAACTGTATTTATATTTCAGTATTTTAATTTATGTATTTTGCGCGGAAATAAAAACCCTTAGATTTCTGAAAAAATCATGTAGAAACATGAATTTTACGCAAAAACCCTATTATAGAATAAGATTCTGTTGCAAAGCACAGACCTCTGACTAGTAATATATAATAAGAAAATATCGATATGAAAGCTAATCCTCAGCGTGTTTCTGTAATTTTGTTGAGAATTAATCAGAGTGTGTTTCATGTATAATCCTCAGGGTGTGAAATCGTAGGGTATTTATCACATTGACGAACTAAAATATAAATCTTAAGTCTGCCCTTCTATGTTGACCATAAAGTCTCAAATATTTTCATGTTCTCTACACTATGATAAAAATAAAAAAATATAGTAGTCCATCTCATCAAATGGAATAAACTAGAATCCTATAAGGTATGATTTGATATAATACTAGAACAAGGCATAATTTGATATAATACTAGAAGACCGTATAGTAAAATGATTCAGTTTAAAGTTAATGGAGTTATTTATTTTTTTAAGAGTTTGAGATGTAATATAGACACATTCCATATGGGACACATCGTATTTTTTAAATAATATATTTTTATTCAAAATTTCAAATTTTATATGCAAATTTTAGAATTTACAAAAATAACATTCTAGCTAGCGGTAATTGGTCTGTCGGTTTATGTCAATTGACCATAAATCGATAGATGATATAGTCAATCTAGACCGATCGGCTAGCATTAGACTTCTGTCGATGCTTGATATGTCGATCAGCATACCATCCGCTAATCTAGACTAATTTACACCCTTCATTGACCAACATAAATCAGAACCTACCGATTTAGACGAATATGCACACACGTTAGTCCATATCTTGACAGAATACTATTTTTATAAATTCTAAAATTAGCTTAACATATTTAAAATTCTGAATAAAAATGTATTTTTTTAAAAAAATCGGATCCATCGTCCACGGAGAGAAAAGGCCCGTAAGCTTGCATCGACCAGGGCACAGTCACTGTCTTGTGGGCCCGTGAACAGGCCACCCAACCCAAAGCACCAAATCTAACCGTCCTATTAATTAATTAATTATTATTCACCTCCCCCTAGAGGAAACCGACCTGCATCATGACGTCAGTCTAGGAAATGACCTTATCGCCCCTCGACTTCCCCGCACCTACAGCCGGCAAGTCGATTCACACCGTCCGATCCCCATCGCGGCCCGCCTGGCCGAAGCCCATTTGCGTAATCCCACGCGGTGCGCTTTTTGACCGGGGCCCTCCAGATATTTTCCCGCCGCCCAATCCCACCGCTCCACGTCCTACCTAACCCACTGAAACGGTGGCCCCGCGTACCAGGCCCACGTTCCAGCCGCGTAGGGTAGACACCCATCGCGTACAGAAACGGTTATCCACTTATCCCTCACCCACCGACTTCCCCTTTCACTGACTTGTGGGACCACAATGTTTGGGTCCCACACGTCAGCTTATTTACGTAGGCAGCGCATCCCTCGGTGCTCGTCTTCTCCACTGGACAGAGAGAGATCATAATACTAGTAATAATTGTGTGAATTTATATTAAAAATTAAGGATGAGAAGGGAGGAAAAGGGCATCGAGCTAGCGAGGAGGGGGGAAAGGGGGAGAGGGGAGAGGGGGAGAGAAGAGATCACGAGGTGGGCTTGCTCCGCCGCGCAATCGCAGGTTCCCAACCGAATCCGCCATCTTGTAAAAGGGGAGGAGGAGCTGAGCGGGAGGCGGGAGGTTCACGGGAGGCTCGCGCGCGGGGGCGGCTGGCTGCTGGCTGTGTGCGTGTGCGTGGGAGGGGGAGGGGGAGGGGGAGGTTGGTGCTTCTGTTGCGGCGGCGGCGGCCGGTGAGGGAGGGGCGGAGGAGATGGACAGGGCGGCGCTCACGGTGGGGCCGGGGATGGACATGCCGATAATGCACGACAGCGACCGGTACGAGCTCGTGCGCGACATCGGCTCCGGCAACTTCGGCGTCGCGCGCCTCATGCGCAACCGCGCCGACGGCCAGCTCGTCGCCGTCAAGTACATCGAGCGCGGCGAGAAGGTCTCTCTCTGACTCTCTCTCTCTCTCTCTCTCTCGTTCCCGCCTTGTAGCTGCAGGCGTGACACGCTCTTTGTGTGTGTGCGCGCGCGCTGCAGATTGACGAGAACGTGCAGCGCGAGATCATCAACCACCGGTCGCTGCGCCACCCAAACATCATCCGCTTCAAGGAGGTCATCCTCACGCCCACGCACCTCGCCATCGTCATGGAGTACGCCTCCGGCGGCGAGCTGTTCGAGCGCATCTGCAACGCCGGCAGGTTCAGCGAGGACGAGGTCGTCATCTCCCTCCCGTTCTTCCCTACTCGTATAGTCGTATTTACTTAACTGATCAAACTTCCTTCCCTCCCCATTTTGCCCCCGCTTTGTATTGAAAGCATAAGGATTAAGGATTTCTGGGGATGCCAGCTTACAAATATTCAGCAAAGGCAACTAATCTTCCAGCACAGCCAGCACACAATCCAAAACATTATTAGCTTCAGCCCAAAATATGTTCTAAGTTTTGCAGCAACAACTAAAAACTTTTAACAGGCGACGTAGCTATTTTGGCGATCTTGGACGCTTCTTGGTCTGTCGGATACAATCGCCGGTCTCTGTATACGCGTGCACTTGTAAACGACTCATATAAACGTCCTTGTAAATTTCAGGCACGTTTCTTTTTCCAGCAACTGATATCAGGAGTCAGCTATTGCCATTCCATGGTATATGTTCTTTGTCTCATCTTTACCTTCACCAATTATAGGTCGTTTGATACGTTGTAGTTAAAAATTTTCATGTTTTGTGGTTACCTTTTTGTCAAGCAAGTATGCCATCGTGACTTGAAGCTGGAGAACACCCTGCTCGACGGTAGCACGGCTCCTCGCCTCAAGATATGTGACTTTGGCTACTCAAAGGTACTGTGGGATGCACGCTCTATGGATTACGCTGTGTGCTAATCGCCCGGTTGTCGCTAAGAATCCACAGCCTTATCCTATTTTTTTATTCTAAATTGGAATATGAGCTGTTCTTGTCACTGTAGTCAATCTTTGGGGGATCTTCAATCTTGTACTTTATTCCGTGATGACTCTTTTGTGCATTTGCAGTCGTCAGTTCTCCATTCACAGCCGAAATCAACTGTTGGTACTCCGGCGTACATTGCCCCTGAGGTTCTGCTGAAGAAGGAATACGATGGAAAGGTACTTGTTCCTTAATACTTTACTTGCTCTCTTTCCTCCATATGATGCTGCAGTGCTGCCCTGATGTAATGCTATTTATGGCATTATCTCCACTTAAGCAACCATATTTGCTTTACAATGCATTAGCGCAATTGCTGACTATTTGTTCCTCAACAAAGATTGCCGATGTGTGGTCATGTGGAGTAACCCTTTATGTAATGCTGGTTGGCGCATATCCTTTTGAGGATCCAGACGAACCAAAGAATTTTAGAAAGACAATTCAGGTTTCCATTGCAATCATCTTATATATCAGTCTGAGAATTGCATTTCCATTTGGATTAGAAAGCTGATGAGCTTGATTTGGCAGAGAATACTGGGTGTGCAGTACTCTATTCCAGATTATGTCCACATATCTCCAGAGTGCCGGGATCTTATTTCGAGGATTTTTGTGGCCAACCCAGCCACTGTGAGTACTTCTGGCTTTTGTACTGTAGCTGCTATCATTTTCCACACTCTTAAGTCTTAAGATAAATGACCACTGTTTGGACATACAGAGAATCTCTATTCCCGAGATA
This sequence comes from Zizania palustris, assembly GCA_019279435.1. Lineage (NCBI taxonomy): Eukaryota > Viridiplantae > Streptophyta > Magnoliopsida > Poales > Poaceae > Zizania > Zizania palustris. The sequence goes on along the minus strand of JAAALK010000079.1, from coordinate 61,109,725 downwards.
AGAAATCATCCATGGTTCTTAAAGAATCTCCCAGCTGATCTAATGGATGATAGCACAATGAGCAACCAGTATGAGGAGCCGGAACAGCCGATGCAAAGCATGGATGAGATCATGCAGATACTGGCAGAGGCGACCATACCAGCAGCTGGGTCTGGTGGAATTAACCAGTTCTTGAATGATGGTCTTGACCTTGATGATGACATGGAGGATCTTGATTCCGACCCCGATCTTGACGTGGAAAGCAGCGGGGAGATAGTATATGCTATGTGATGCTGTGAATACTCCTAGAGAGGCGGATTGCTGTCTGTTGCCCTCCCCTTAACCAAGGGAAAGCCATGTTGTAGTAGTTGTTGGATCATTCCATTGTGCTTGTATCATGTATATGTGTTTAGGCAAATAAGAGAGGCCCCAGCTCGCCCAGTACATGAACTTCCATTGTGTCTGTATCATGTGCAAAGTCATATTGATTTATGTGGTGAGTTCAGTGAAATTTTACCTTCCTGGTTCAGATGGATTCTTTTTTGCGTGCGTTACCCAGTTAGCCTGTTGCTGATATTCAGCGATCAAGGTAGTAAGTCAACGTCAACAGCTGCACACGTATGAAGGGGTCAACCCATCCCTGTTGACCGCAAATTCCGAGGCAATCCCATCGCTTGTTGACTCAACCGTCTTTTGATCTCATCATCTCAAGCATGAACCCAGCCATTTCCATTTTGACAGACCTAACATACATGATACATGTACATCAAGGATTTTTTTTGAAATGACAGATTTTATAAAACAAATTTCAAATCCATTACATATTTTTGAAAATTTGCAAAATTAACCTTCCGTCGGTATTTCAAGTACCGGTGTAAGGATTTATGCCCTAGTTCAATACTTCATCGACCGATTTAGACTAATCGAACGGCTCCAACGCTTTGTCGATAGATGAAACGCTAACAAAACACTAGATCAGCAAATCATTGGATCGACGCTAATTGGGCGAATCAAGCGCTCACTAACAGAGCACTAGATTCATTCGCCCGGTCAGCCCATAGTCTAGATCGGTCGTGCTGATCTCGGGCCTAAAACCCTAGATCAGCCGACCATAGGTTAGTTTTTGTAAATTTTCAAAAGCATATACCATATTTATTTATTTATTTAAAAAATGTATCGTTTCAAAAAAAAACCATCAGGCATGCCACAATATGAAAGCAGAACATTTGTCATATTTATTGCAAAGTCAGCATGATCAAATGTTCAAATCCTGCAGTTGCATAAGACAGATCACGGTTATAGTCGCAACACGGCGGCAGACACACTCTACGCAGGAAGCAGGGGATTGACCACATGACCGATGAACAGCACCACACCTGTCATGTCCTCCCTGATCAGGAAAAGGAAAGGATGATCTGCAACGAAATCCACAGGACCTATTGGCATTGACCTGAGATTGACAACTGCTGCAGATGCAGCGGCAGCCTCCGTCCCTTCCTCATTCACCTCGACGAACGACTTGTGGAAAACAGATGAAACAAACAGGCTCTGCCCCACTGGTGAATCGACCATCTCTGTAAGATCAGCTTCTGTGCCAAATGGCAGGTGGAGCCCCAAACCTTTGAGCAAATCAGATGCTTCAAATCCAAAGGATATCTTGAACTTGGGAAGCTTGAACTGCCCGACAGTAACCTTCCGCATTGGGACGTGCTTATCCAGGAACTCTGGTTCAGAGTTCAACTTTTCAGCCAAGCTCCAGAGGCCATCCTGTGCTTCTGGAAGAAGTATGTACATGGAGAACTGCCTCTTGTCCTCACCTTGCTTGTAAGGAAGCTTAAGTACCTTCAAATTGTCGTAAGACGAAAGGTATTGCTCCTTTGTACTGGACATGAATGGTGCTTCAACTGACTTCCCATCAAGAAGGTGGAACTTGCCATCTTTGGTTTTAGAGGCATCAAACTTCTCAGTCCATGTTCCTTTGAAATAAAGTGCATTACCAAGAACCAACCTGGTAGTCTGGTCCACGGATCCTGGAGGGAGGATCTCTTTGATGAGGCCTGATGTGACTTTCTCTACCCATGAGTTCACTTGGCCAGCAACTTCAGCAGCCTGAAAGAAAAGAAAATATACCAGCATTTAGCACTATGTCAAGCTTTGCAATGTGAGAACTGACAAGTGCACTAACATTTCCATAAAGTAATTATATGGCAAGGAACTACCGATGAAACTCATGAACGATTAGCGTTACACATTAGCACCGATCAAAGTGGTCATGACACTAACTAGAAGTAATGGCGTAACCATACATAACCAACACTAACTTTTCCACAATTACAATGAGTAATGGCCTAATGGGCTCACCTTAGAGAAAATTTCCACAATGGCAATAAATGAAACAACATAAATAATTCCCACAACAGTAACAAACATCATAAAGTAGCTGCTACCCTAATTTAACAAGAGCAGAAGTCAGGGAGTGCAGGGTCTAAATAAACTCTACAGCAAAAAAACTGCAACAAGAAACCAAAATAGTAAAAATTTAATGATCCATTAATTCATAATGATCCTATTACCAACTAGTGAAACCCTACTGTGCTTAAATAACTCACACTGACAGAAATGACAATGAATTATCAAGTCTTACACTATGACACCACAAGCTAAGAGACAGAAGACTGGAATTGCACAACTCAAATACCTTTTGATAATACATTTATAATTTATATGGTAAAGCCGAAACTTCAATTTAACCTTACAAAATCAACCAATAGATTTGAAGTTTTCACACTGTTTGACATGCCCAGACATTAGGTAAGAGGTAAAATATCAGAATTGCCTTGCACTAACACAATTACCCTACTATTCCCTAGAGATGCTTGTAAACAATGCTTCCAGTGTTAGCATATTTGCTACGAACTAACCACTAAATTAAAAGACTAAATTGGCTAAAATATTTAGTGAAGTGTCTAAATGTAATAGAAGATAAACTTGTATCTAGTCATATCAAAAAGAAAACTAGACATCTATACTAAATTTTTCAGTCAAGGGCATAACAATCCTAAGTCATGAAGTACTAAATAGGCAGTGAAGGGGGATCGAATTCGATCATGACCTTAGTTTGGAAGTCTACGGAGTAGGTCTCGGCCTTGTAGCTGCCCACGGCGACCTCCTTGAAGGTCGGCTTCAGCGACAGCGACGCGTCGAAGAAGACGCCGTCGGCGAAGGCGACGAGCGGGCCGCCGGCGCCGGACGCGTCGGCGAGCACGAGCTGCACCACCTGCTCGGCGAAAGCGTGCAGGCCCCCCGCAGGCCCCGATCCCCCGAGCGCGGAGGCGAGCTGGTCGCGCGTGGCGCCGCCCGCGCCAGCCGCGACGAGGCTGAGCGCGACGTGGAGGGAGAGCGGGGAGAAGGCGACGTTTTTCCCGGCCCCGCCGTCCGGGTGGCTGGGGGCGGAGAGCGCGGCGGCGAGGCGGAGGGCGAAGCGGGTCTGGTGGGCGATGGAGACGCGGAGGTCGGCGGTGGCCATGGTCGCGGCGGGGGTTGTGGTTTCTTGGACCTTGGGAGTTGGGAGAACACTGGCGAGTGAAGGTGTGGAGGAATGCAATTTTGCAAGGGTGTTTTCTGGTTATTTGTGGGTACGCGTCGGCGTCACGGAAGCGCGGTATCTGTGCGTCAGCTGGAGTGGCGCTTTGTTTGATTTTTTTTATAGTTGAGGGGGTTTCGTGAGAAATGGCAAAAGAAAAAGGAAATCTTCCTAAGTCCTAACCCCTTATATATATATTTAACCTCGTAACCTTTTAAATATCATTTACTTAACCCTCTAAATTAATTTTGCAAAGTGGTTTTGCCCTACTAAAATGCTACGTTATACAAGATTGACACATTGATTGCATGTGTCTATATAAAAAACTAACAGTCATGTATTTTAGACTTTTCGTTGACTCCATTAGTGTCTCGTTCGCTCCTATGTCTCTTCCCTCCCTCTTTAGCTAGACAAACGATGAACTGATAACTGGGAGTAAACTATATGATTACAAGTTTACAACACGAGTTGAAGATGATTTTTCACCTTGTAGTTGCGTTTTTTTAGTAATGTGTTAAAGAAAAAAAATGAAAGTTGGAGCTCCAAAAGTTATCTAAAAACAAATAATGACAAGATGAGGTGGAAATTATTCTAGACACTGTATTCATGGGACAAGAAATAAACCATGTTTAATGTGGCGCGCTAGCATAATAAAACCACTTTGTAAAAACACTTTAGGGATTAAGTAAACATTATTTAAAAAGCTAGGGGTTAAACAACTAATTTATTAGGTTAGGAGTTAAGTAATCAACCAACCTATAACACGTGAGGTTATGTAAACTTAAGGTGTGTTTGGTTCGCTGGATATCTCTGGACGGGATAGGGCCATCACATCCAATCAGTTGTTTTTGAGGGCGAAGGTGAATGGAATAACCAACGAGAGAAATATTCTTTCAATATGCTGGATGGAGAGATTTAGGAAATTTTTCTGAATGAGTTCATTCAATATTTGATAAGACGACGTGCCGTCTCCTGATTGGTTATTACACATTTAATTTTTCGTTTATAAATATTCAAATGATTTTTACTCCCAAATTATTTATCCAATTTATGATCTAATTACATCATTATATTGATTATAATTTAATCTATAAAATAAGATCTCATATGATTATATTTTTGTTAAAAATATATATTTGACAAGTGGGTCCCGCTAAATTTAACCTTATCTCATCCAAGTTGTATATATCTAACTAAACAAAAAAATGTCTCTTCCCATTCATCCAACCAAACACCTCAAATATATCATCCTATTCCTAAATTCATGGATAGGATCATCCTATCCACACTCCTTCCCAAACCAAACGGACCCTTGTTCTCAAACATGGGCGCACGAAAAATCATGATAATCTGAATGATTGTTGTGGTTTTGTGAATGTGGATATTATATGTGTACAGATCATTACTTAACTTAGGTTCAGTTTGTCTTAATAATCATAATTAAGTACCATATATATATATATCAGGGCATGTGAATTTTCTATATACCTACGAGCGTACATAGATATAGAATAGAAAACATACCTATCACTCCGTGAGTATCCATTGCACGTAGACATATATATCTGATTACTCGCAAAGCTGAACGATGTACCCAACTCCTTCGAGTGGACGCCAGTGGGTACCAAGCGAGAGTGTTGGAATTCTGAGACAGACCCGTACGAATATTTCAAATTCTTAAATAAATCTTAAAAGCCCGTGTCCCAATAAAGAATATTATGGAATTACCTCAGCTCGAACAGTACATCAAGGCTCGCTGGAGGAAGAATGTCTTCCGCTCTGGCGATTGTCCTGGCGACAAATCTCTCAAGACTGATTTTCCTTTCGGGGGAATCTTCTTCGGCGCAGGTGACAGTGGTGGGTTCCCCGGGTAGGCGGGACTCTCTACTGGGCCAGGAAAATTTGGAGTTCTCGGATGACCCAAGGTGTGTTGGGCCGGTTTTTGGTGCGGATGTTGGGCCGCGCGGGGGCCAAGGAATGGGGGGGATTCACTTGGGCAGTCAGAATTTAAGGCCGCTGGGTCTGGTTCCCGAAGGCGATTCCTATCTCGACGACAACGTTCCACCTAGGGTTTCCTGCGCGTGCAGCGGAAGTCTGGCGATTCGGAGCTGGCGCTCGGAAGATAATCCAAGTGCCGCCCAGGTTTGCTGATTCCCGCTCCTTTGCTTCGATTGTTAGGGGTGATCTCATGGATCACTTTGGGGGAAAACGAAAAGAGGCTGATCGGAATGCAAACTGGGAAGGAGGAGGGGGCCGTGGTGTTGTGGATGGGAGTAATCTGGGGGGTGCTGGAGCTGAGAACTATGGGGGGAAACTAAAACCTCTTGAGAGAGGTGACTCTTGGGGAGGTGATGGAGGCAAGGGGTTCGGCGGCGGGTTTCTGCGGGGCCGTGGCTGCCATGGTCGAGGAGGAAGGGGGATTCCTCTCAGCTAGAGGGGTCCTCCATTTGGTGGCCGGGGTGAAGGTCAGGTTGAGCATGAGTTCCCTTGGAGAGAGAACCAGGCCTTTCGAGAGATGAAAGGAGATGACCTTGTGTGCTACAATTGCGGGTTGGCTGGCCATCATCAAGTGAAGTGCCAGCGGCCTGTGATCTGTTATTCGTGCAAACAATCTGGTCATGTTTCATCTAATTGCCCTTTGCTGGAGAATCAGAAGGGAAATAGATCGCTTGCAAATCTACCAATTGAGTTTTGTGGTTTTGGATTTCCTCACCATGGATTATATTTCCTTCAAACTGAGAAACCAGAGATTAAGTCTGAAGTTTCAGCAGTGATTGGGTTGCTTACAGTGGAAGATGGGGTGTGCTATGAAAATCAGATAAAGTTAGAATTAGCCCACTTTTTCGAAGTTGAATGGGTATGGCAGGTTAAAGAGATTGATAAGGGTCAGTTTTTGGTGGAGTTCCCTTCCAAAGAAATGCATAAGGGCCTAACACGCTTGAATTCGGTGTGTTTTCAGATTTTCAAGCTCAAAGCAAGAGTTGAAGAAACTGAAAGGGTGATCGATTCCTTTGGGGTTTTAAGTCAGGTGTGGGTTAAGGTGTTGGGAGTCCCCAGTGTAGCTAGAACTCTGGTTGATATGAACAAGCTAGCTGTCCTGGCGGGTAAACCAATGGATGTGGATGTCTCTAGTCTGATTAACCAAGGGCTTGTGAGGATTAAAGTTGCTTGTAAAGATCCCACAAAAATTGGGGGTACATATGAAGTCTTCATCAATTTTGTGGGATATAACATCACTTGGATTCCTGAGCTTGATACAGTGATACCTTTTCCATTCAAACCTGAGGGGGGTTCGGTCCGTTTAAATGATGACAAAGGTAAGGGTAAACAAAAATGGAAGATAACAAAGGAGGAGGGGCTGATTTGAAAAAGTTGGAGGATCCCAACCAGGGTGATCAGGGGAAAAATGACTCGAAAGATTCATCTTATGGTTGGCAAAATAAAGACGTGGATGACTCTAATTCAGGATGGGAGGTAAAGTAGACATCCCTGAGTTCTTGGCAGATAGCTCTGAAGAGGATATGGAGGAACAAATGGGGGGTGAGTGTTCTAAGAAACACAAAGGGTTTGATGATGGTGTTGATACTGCAATAAAGGAAATTGACAAAGAAGATACGGGAGAGCATGAGGTTGAGATGGATAACAATGAGGAATATGTTGAAAGGGAAACAACAACAGAGGGGATGAAGACAACTTCAATGGTTGTTAATGGGATGAATGATCAAAAGAATGAGTTTAATGACAAGGGCTATAAACGTAGAACCAAGCATAAAAAGAACCCTCTGGTGGCACAACGGTTCAGTGCAAGGATAAAGAGGGATGGAGTCCCCATTCAACTTAAAGCCCAACAGAGAGTGGATCAGATGAATGATATTACAGGTACATCTCGTTTCACATCGTTTAGCAAAACTGATTCTAAAGTCCTTGCAGAAATCGGTAAACAATCTGGGGTAATGTTGGGTGAATCTGAAAAAGAGATTTATGCCAATATTGAATTTCTGAAAGCTAAAGAACTTGCTCAAGCTTTGCTTTGTGTTGCAAAAAAGAATATTGTTGATAATCAAAAAGTTGTAGTGCACAATGAGGTGAATGAGGATGCCATTATATATCCCATAGTTGAGGGGGGATAGAGATGAGGATAGAGCCATTGGGTTGGCTGGTAGGGATGAATGTGATAAATGAAAATTATTTTCTGGAATATTAGGGGTATTGGTAGTGGGGGTAGGAAAAAGTTGTTGGCTGACATGATTAAAGACAACATGTGTGATTGTATTTGTCTCCAAGAAACTATGAGGGATAGTGTTAGCCAGAGAGATTTAGATTTCTTTTGCGGTAAGAGAGATTTTTGGTGGTTAAGCAAGCCATCAAATGGGCGTTCTGGGGGGTTACTTATGGGGGTGAATATGGATAAATCTAGTATAGGAAATGTGGATCAGGGGGAGTTTTTTGAGAGTGTTATAATTATAATGAAGGATTCAAAGAAAGTTTGGGAACTTATGAATGTTTATGGCCCAGCTCAAGAGGAGGGCCGGGGGAGATTTCTAACTGAATTGGCTCAAAAAATGAGCACTCAGGAAGTCCCAATTCTTATGGGGGTGATTTCAATCTTATCAGATCTCCTGAAGAAAAATCCAGGGGGGTTCTGAATAAAAAATGGATGAGGGAGTTCAATTTGTTTATTTCGAATGTAGAGCTACAGGAATTACACAAGACAGGGTGCATGTTTACCTAGACAAATAAAGTTGTTCCTCCCACTCGAGAGGTTTTAGATAGGATCCTGATTTCTAACAGCTGGGATAGTTTGTTCCCTTTAGCTTCTGTGCATAATTTGCAGAGAGTTGGTTCGGACCACAGTCCGCTTCTTGTGGATGTGGATAGAAAGACAAAAAAAGTGAAAGGGGGGTTTAAATTTGAGAATACATGGTTACTTAAAGAGGGTTTTCGTGATTGGGTTCTAAAGTCCTGGCCAAAAAGGTCCAAAACAAATGTTATGGACCATTGGCACGATATAAGCTCATCTCTTAGGAAAAAATGAAGGGTTGGGGGGTGAACATGATCAGTCAATTACATAAACAGAAATCTGTACTCCGGAAGGAGATTGAAGGGTGGGAAGAAAAAGTGTCACATGATAATATGTTGTTGACAGACTGGGGGCGTATGTATGAAACATAGGGTAATTTAATGGACATCTACCATCAAGAGGCCTCGTATTGGCGAGACAGAAGTGGTCAATAGTGGCTTTTACAGGGGGATTCGAATAGTTCCTTTTTTCATAAAATTGCCAATAGAAGGAATAGAAAGTCAACTATTGTGTGCCTTGAGCATGACAGTCGATCTATTTCTGATGTGGGGGAGCTTAGATTGCATATTGATTTGTTTTATAAAAATTTGTTTGGGTCTGAACAACCCCCTAGGGTTCGGTTGGATGAATCTATGTGGAGGGATAGAAGAAGATTATCTAGCGGGGAGTGTGCAGATTTAGTGGCTCCTTTTACCTGGGCTGAACTTGATCTTGCTGTTAAGTCCATGAAATCTAATACTTCCCCTGGTCCAGACGGTTTTTCTACGAATTTTTACAAAGCCTTCTGGCCCCAATTAAGAAGTGTTTTCAAAGAAATGCTGGATACAATGAGAGACAATGATATTAATCTGGCTCGCATCAACTATGGGGTGATCGTCTTACTTCCTAAGATTAAAGAAGCTAATAACATCAAACAGTTTAGACCCATTTGTTTATTGAATGTGTGTTATAAAATCATTACTAAAGTTCTTACAGCTCATCTTACTAGATGCGCCTCTAACATAATTGACCATAGACAATAAACTTTTATTCCAGGGGAGAAACATTTTGGAGGGGGTGGTGACTCTTCATGAAGTGATTCATGAGCTAAAGAGTAAAAATCAAAAAGGGGTGATATTGAAGCTGGACTTTGAGAAAGCATATGATAAAGTCCAGTGGGGGTGTTTGCTGGACGTTTTTCGTAGAAAGGGATTCGATGATAAGTGGATTAGGTGGATGGAGAAGGTCATTGCGGGAGGAAGGGTTGCAGTTAATGTTAATGGCGAAGTAGGGGGGTTTTTTTAGGACGTATAAAGGAGTTAGGCAGGGAGACCCCTTATCTCCCTTACTCTTCAACCTGGTGGGTGATGTTCTATCTGAAATGCTGGTTCGAGCTAAGTGAATCTGGGTTTTAACTGGGGTGGCCCCTCATTTGATGGAGGGGGGGTGACCCATTTGCAATACGCGGATGACACTATTCTGATGATAGAGCTGACGGAGCAAAATTTGGTTACACTGAAATTTTTATTGTATTGCTATGAAAATATGTCGGGGATGAAAACCAATTATCAAAAAAGTGAGGTGTTTGGTATTGGTATCTTGGATGAGGAGCTTGAGGGGGTAGCAGACATTTTCAATTGCAATTTGGGGGCTTGGCCGATGAAATACTTGGGTTTGCCAATTAATAAGTCAAAACCTAAAAAGAAGGACTTTGAAGAAATTATTTCAAAAATTGAGAAAAAGTTGGCTTCTTGGCAAAATAGTCAGTTATCTTATGGCGGTCGAATGGTTATGATCAATGCATGTCTTAGCAGTATCCCTCTATATACCATGGGGGTGTTTGTCCTCCCTGAGAGTGTTTGTAAAAAAATCGATTCTATTAGATCTAAGTTTTTTTGGGAAGGGATAGGGGAAAAAAAGAAATACCACATGATCTCCTGGCAGGCATTGAGTGCGCCTAAATGCATGGGGGGATGGGGTTCATGGACATTAGGGCCATGAATCAGGCTTTGCTATGTAAATGGATCCATAATATTGAGCAAGGTCATGAAGGTACCTTCTATACGATCTTGAGGAATAAGTACAATGTGAGCAGAGGGACCTTGCAAGCAGATATGTATAAAGGTTCCTATTTTTGGAAAGTTCTTAACAAAGTTAAGATGTGGGTTATGTTGGGCTGTGGTTATGAAGTGGGTTCGGGAACTACTGTCTCTTTTTGGCATGATGTGTGGGAGGGTGATGTACCATTGAAAATGATATTTCCTGATCTTTTTGAGGGGTGTCAGGATAAAAACTTGACGATTGTAGAGACTGTGAAGATGACCCAGGATAACACGTTGTTAGAAGATCGTTGAGAGGGGGATGTTCAGAATTGGAATGCTTTATCAGATATCATTGGTAGAGTGGAGCGGGGGGTTGGTTGAGATCGGATTCGGTGGCTTTTGGATAAGAAGGGTTTCTCGTCTAGCTCAATTTATAATATGATTGTTTTTAGGTGGGTGATTGATGTTGACAGTATGATTATTTGGAAATGTGGGGTCCCCCTAAAGTAAAGGTTTTTGCATGGCTAGTTTTGAAGGGTAGAATTCAAGTAGGGGATCAATTGAAACATATGAATTGGAATGGGGATCTTGCTTGTAAATTGTGTGGCCTTAACGAAACTGTAGATCACTTGATTTTTGAATGTGGTATTGCTCGTATGCTTTGGGTCTTTGTCGTTGAAAGCCTGGAGTGGCATCTCCATGTTCTCAACAGAAAATCTTTCATGGAAATGCTTGGTAAAATGAGGGATAATAGGAAAAAAACAATTGCCATGCAAGTGCTGGGGGCGATTGCCTGGACTATTTGGTTAACTCGTAATGAGTTCATTTTTCGAAATAAAGTCTGTACTGATGCTCTTCAAGTTGTTCATAAACTAATTGCATTTCTCACTCAGTGGCTTCGACTGGTGCCAGTACGCTTGAAGGAGGAAACATCTCGTTGTTTCGACTTGTTGCGTGCAAGGCTTCACCAGCTCGTCCACCGGGATGCTCCTCCCGTTCCGGGTGCACATCCATGAAGCTCGGTGTGACTCCCAAAGTGAAAAGGATCGTGTGTAGGAAAACCTTTGCTGACTCTTGTAGCTGATTGCCGGTTGCGTGGTTTTTGGTCTGGTCTGTTCCTGTTCTGCCCCTGGTTGGAGCAGCATGGTGGTTTGCTGTTTTACTCTCCTTTTGGGTGTGGTCTGTGGCTGTCTTGTGGTGAACTTGACTGTGATACTTGTGTTGGTGGTCTGTTCAGTGTTGGCTTGATCTTCTCTTGTAAAGTCGGTCTCCCCGACAAAACTACTTTGTTTACTGCTTTCAAATAAAGCGGGGCACTCATGTTCTGAGTTGCCTTTTTTCAAAAATAAAATAAAATAAAGAATATTACGTAGTTAAGAATCGGTGTTGAATTCAGCACTGCCAAGTACCGAACTCGAGCTAGGGATTCGGAGGTCGGGGATTAGCACTTCCCGAGTGCTTGATCCGAGTCGAGGTCGACCTACTGAGTCTGACCACGAGTTCCCGAAATCCGACTTGTTTCCTTATGAGGATGCTGTATTTTCTTTTGTCATTTCGATTTTTGGGAACGCAACAAAGTTTACGGGATATGGTTATATAGAAACCGACTTAATTGAGATCGTGATCGTAACACGAGATATGGTTTCGTGGGACCACATGTCACGTGGCAGCCATGCGGCTCTCAAAGCTGATGTGGATGCATAGTTGGTAGCCACGTGGCGACAGCAGGGAACCCCTCTCCTCTCTCCGATACTTCTCTCTCCGATGACACAATAGCTGATATATCGCTTTAGGAAAATAACACTCGCTTACGTCATAACCCATATTTCAATTTCCAGCATTACAAAATAACGTTAAACTTCAACAATCCATAACAAATTCATTTTCACTCCAAATTATACTGTTCAAATTATAACGTAATCGTCGCACATATATTAGCAAAACTACATCTTCGCCGAGCTGAGTCAGAATTTTTGTCGGGTGCATTATCTATCTAAAGATGTCGTTGAATTCTAGTATAAGCCTGTAGATTGCGTATCTCCTCCCTCGAGATCAGAACTCACAACTCTGCTTATGTTGTACAGTACTTTTGCAGGCAATTACCATGAGCTAGTTTCAATTTGCAACATATATCATATCATATATATGGTACGATCAACTTAATATCACGTACGCTAGCTCAAGCTAGCTTTCTTGCTACAGGCCAAATACAGTAGTGTCATCTTAGCGTTTGCGTGTCAGCAACACTGGCCGGATTCGATCATCCTTTGCATGCATGCATGCATGCGTTGGGCAAACGATTCGATTCGATTGGATACGATTATGCAGCTATAGCTAGAACATTATTGCATTGTCTCGATCGATCAAATCAGGACGTGCATGCACGCAGGGGTACGTGCTGGGATTTGCTTGGTTAATTATATTTGATGAAGATATATACAGTAGCTAGCTGCCTATTAATATAATTCCAAACAGACAGGAAAGAACAGCAGCAATCCAGACCACTCTTTGACTTGATATGATCCACTCGATGCCAAAGCCAAACCCTAGCTTAGCTACTGTATTATATTCCATCTCGCTATGTCGTCTTATGATGATCGTTCTCTAATAACTGTTACTATGTATCACCAGATCGATCACGATCAATATATATATATATATATATATATATATATATATATATATACATACATATATATATACATACATATATACATACATATATACATACATACATATATCTATGTATCACCAGATCGATCACGATCAATATATATATATATATATATATATACATACATATATATATATACATACATATATATACATACATATATACATACATACATATATATATACATACATACATATATATACATACATACATATATATATACATACATACATATATACATATATATATATATACATATATATATACATATATATATATACGGTAACGCTATTCTACACCACGTGTGTAGAATAACTATTTTACACCGACTATTTTCAGTAGTTAATTTTCTCAGTAGAATAGAAATTGAGTACTACTTTTTTCTCAGTAGTAGATTTCTCGGTAAAATAACTATTATACACCCGTGGTGTAGGATAGCATTTGTATATATATATACACACACACGCGTGCGCGAAAGCGCTATTTTACACCGACTACTTTTAGTCTAGTAGATTTTTCCAGTAAAATAGTAATTGAGTACTACTTTTTTTCTCAGTAGTAGATTTCTCGGTAAAATAGCTATTTTACACCCGTGGTGTAGGATAGCATTTGTGTATGTATATATATACTAGTCAGATGTCTGTGCTTTACAACATAACCTTATTTTGCAACAAGGTATTTGCGTAAAATTCATGTTTTTGCATGATTTTTTAGAAAATCTAAGTATTTTTACACAAAATTCGTGCATACGTGTAAAAATAAAGAAATTTAAAAACTGAAATGCAAAAGTATATTTTTCTTTTTCTTCTTTCTCACCTTTTCTTTTCAGTTCGGTGCTGCGCCCGCGCAGGCAGACGTTGCGCGCGTGGTCCGCTGCACGAGGCTTGAGCAGTTGTGCAAGGTGCTCCGGGCGAGCCAACGGTTAGGGGTAGCTTTTACAGGGGGGATTTAATTATTTCCCACTCTTAACATGTGAGTGGCAACAAAAATACCACTCTGAGTCGCTGACATGTAGGGTCGCCTGAGTCACTGACATGTGGTCCATTAATTGACACATGTTAAGAGTGGCAAATAGTTAAATTATCCGTTTTTTCGGGGCGTAAGTTTTGACCCTTTTATGGGATGTAGGAAGGCACACACGGGGTTGCGGACGGACAACACGGAAATCTGGACGCTTTAATATAGTTCATATATATATATATATATTAAATCGGATTTTAGGATGATTAATAATTTGTTATTTTTTGATGTTTAATCATTTGACACTCACATAAATGATATGTGTGACCGTTTGAATATATGGCCATGGATCCAAATGATAAATTATCGAAAGCCACTTTTTTATAAGGCAACAAATCATCAAATATTCTAATTAATTGTTGTTGTATCGTCATTAGGCGTGGTAAAAACTTGCTGTAGCATCTTAAAACCAATTAAGGGGTTGAAAAAAGATGAGCAAGCATGCATAGAAAGGAGCTAGGGTTAGTACTAGAGATTCCTGATCACAAGGGGGGAGTCAGCACCATGTGTCAAAGCCTAACAACTCCAATAATTAATCAAAATTAAAGCAATTTTCATCATGCCACTCTTGATTACGATGCCACTCACTCACTCACCAGAAAAATTGATCACTTGTCACTCACTCACTCACTCTTAAAGATGAACTCTTGATTACGATGCCACTCTTGCTAACGATATGCAGAACCATTTAAGTTAACGAACGTGGATTAATATGACAAAAATACGAAACCGCTTCTTAAGATCGACAAATTATCAAATCTCTCCTCGTAACGAGAGGTCGGTTTCATCTTCGCTGAAAATTGTTCAGATTTTGCAACTCTGTGTTCTAGCTACAACTGTGGGGATCCATCATCAGAAATGAATGTCGAAAGGCTCATTAATTAGGTTTCATCTCAAGTCAAAATCAGTTGTAAAAATGGGGCTGGCCAAAGTCTCAAATGCAAGATCGTAAGTTGAGAAGCAACATCTTTTGCTGAAATTTCCATTGGTTCCCATTTCCAAATCGACCTGCTTGACTGAAATCAGATATCAGTCTGAAAAAATACTCCTTTTTTTTTCTCCTTCCAAATTACTCCTTGTGGATCACAACCTCCTGTAGATGATTATGGATCAACCACACTTGGGTTGACTTGAGATACAGTGTACACACAGTACACCAGACAGAAAACAAAATTCAGCAGCCATGAAACATGCTTTGCCCCCTCCCTGAAAAGAGCCGGTTTGTATTATTCGCACAAATTTCTTGCCAGATTTTGTCTAGTTGCCCAAACGGTTGATGTGATCTTCATCTCATCCTCACAACACAAATTTCGTTGTTTCGATTGATACATAAATGTCAACTTATCCAGAAAACATAAATGAAATCATTACCGATGAACTTCTGGTGCCAAATCATCTGAGGGGGGAAATCAGATAAGTTGCAGTTTTTCTCCTAATGATATGATGAACTTAATGTGCGATGTATTTTTTTTAAAAGAACATCGTAAATACGCTAAAATCAACACTTAAGTCCAAAAGTTTAAGGTTAAAACATAGATAGTTCGAATACAAAAGATTACAATACTAATTCTTCTCTAGTCCGCGAGTTTTCGTATCCACGAAAGTCTTAATTATGACATCTTATAATTGTATGCTAGTGTCTACTTGTAATTAAGTCAAATAAAACAAAATTTAGGCATTTTTTAGTTTCTAAAACATAAATGTAATGCACTACCTAAAAATCCCATAGGTACTGCAATATCCACCTATAATTAAATTATCATAACAATATTTCAGCCTTATAATCCATGTATGAAAATCTGGATAAACCTAGAGTAAGCATGCTTAAGCATGCATACACTACAACAAAACAGGAAACTTCTGTGGCCATAGCCCTTTCCCGACAAAAAAAGCTAACTTCCGTCGGCAAAAGGCTAACTTCCGTCGGCTTTTGGCCGACGGAAGCGAGTAGACGGAAGTTAGCTAACTTCCGTCGGCTTCACGTGGCCGACGGAAGTTAGCGCCGAACTCTGCCACGTCAACAGAGGGGCGCTAACTTCGGTCGGCCAACCTGGCCGACGGAAGTTAGTGGCACCTAACTTCCGTCGGCTTTGACTCTAGCCGACGAAAGTTAGCCTTTCTGCCCACGTGGCCGAAAGCAGCTAACTTCCGTCGGCTATGGTAAAAGCTGACGGAAGTTAGCTGGTATTTTTTTTGTTTTTTCCTGGTATCCCTACTCACATTCACATCCAACCACAATTTCAATCACATTCACAATACACATTCAAATTCACATTTCACATCCAAAATCAGATTCAAACTTCACATATAACATCCAAAATCACATCTCACATCCAAAACTTCACACATCACATCCAAAATCACATAACACAACTTAATTCACATTCAAAGTCACAATACACATCCGCATTCACATATACAATCCAAATTCACATACAAAGTCACATAACACATCGAGATTCAATCCAGGTTCACAATACACATCCATACTCACTGATCGCCCACATTTGGGTCGTGGGTGCCGCCGCTGCCTCCCGCTTCATCCACATTTGCCCCAGAGGCTCCATCCTGACCAGGCGTACAGAAACTCTGAAGAAATAGACAAAATTAGAGAACGAACTCAACTACCCTTCTAAACGCTAACTTAAGTATCTAGGAGGTACCTCAGGTGATGTAGGAGATAGTGGTGGTGGCGGGGGAGGTAGTGGTTGGAACATGGACATGTCAAATCCACTATTTTGCTGGGCTAGTTGCTACACATGTTGTAATGTAATCAGTTAGTTCTAAACCTATTTCTGAATACTTTTGAACCGGCGGCGCAAGGGGAGGGGTAGCAGAGGCGGCGGCCGGCAGCGCAAGGGGTAGAGGTGGCGGTGCAAGTGGAAGGGGAGGTAGAGAGTCGACGATCATGCTCTAAAAACACTTTCTTTCGAAGTGATGACCTAATCAAATCACCCAACGCACCTCTAAAAACACAAATTCCAGTTTCAAATCAATTAGTACAAAAGTTGTGCACAAACAGATTCAAACGCGTAAAAACAGCTTTGATTCAAGCTTTTAATCAACTAGTGTCAAATTACTCACACAATCAACCAATTCAAGTTTGTAAAGACAAATTAACTTGTTTCAAATCAATCTCACATGAACTTCATTTACTTCAGAAAGTTTTCGGACGGTGAATAGTATTGATAACTTCAGTAACAAGCATAAATCACTTTTAGTTCAATTTGCAAATTTCAACTTCAAAATTATTTCAATTCAGCACATATATAATCAGAACTTGACGAGGAGGCTAGATACTGAAACTTCACAAAGCAGCACACTAGTTTCAGATAAGTCGGCATGATAAATAATAAATGTAGAAAGAGAGAGAGAGATGGGTACCTCGATGGGCGGCGACGGGTGGCCGTCGGGCGGTTGGCGGCGGTGGGAGGCCGGTGGACGGCGGTGCGGGCGGTCGGCGCAGACCGGCGGCGGTGGGGCACGACGGTGGGCCGGCGGTGGGTGGCCGGGGCGGCCGACGGCCGGGCGGCGGCGCAGGCGACGTCGACGGCGGCACGGGTGAGAGGCGACGAGGGCGCGGGCGAGAGGCGGCGAGGGCGCGGGCCAGAGGTGGGCGGCGGCAGCGCGGGCGGGAGGCGGCGGAGCAGGCCAGAGAGGCGGCGAGGGCGCGGGCCGGAGGTGGGCGGCGGCGGCGCGGGCGGGATGCGGCGCGGGCCGGAGAGGCTGGTGGCGTCGTGAGCCGGAGGTGGGCGACGGCGGCGCGGGCGGGAGGCGGTGCGGGAGCGAGGCGGCGGCGGGTGTGCGCGTACAGGGAGTTAGGTCTCCCTGTACGCGCACGCGGTTGGGGAAAAAGTCCCTAACTTCCGTCGGCCAGCATTAAAGCCGACGGGGGATCCGATCGGCCGCGGAAAAATCCCCCGCTAACTTCCGTCGGCCTCCAGGAGCCGACGGAAGTTAATTTGGCCGACGAAAATGTTCTGTTTTGTTGTAGTGATATAAGAATGAAATAATAAGAGGGCTGGTTGTATTTGAACAACCTAAACTAATTTAATTTGATGTGACACCACATCTAAACAATATATCTTGTACTAGTTATAAGTAGACACGGGTGTTATGAACCAAAATAGAAAAATTTAGTACCGTCACATTGGATATTTAAATGTTATTTTGAAATACTAAATGTAGACTATTTATAAAACCTATTCATAATTGATGGATTATTTACGAGACGAATCTAATGAGTCTAATTATGCCATGATTTGACAATGTGATGCTACAGTAAAATATTTGCTAATCATGGATTAATTAGGCTTAATAAATTCGCCTCACGAATAATCCTAAAATTCTTCAATTATTTTTATAATTAGTTCACGTTTAATTCTTCAAATTGATGTTCAAATATCCGACACGAACTAAATCTTAGTCCACCGAAGCAAACGTCCGCTTAGGGTTATTTATCCTTCTCATGACTCATGGATGAATGCTTGTTGAGACATTTGACACAAAGCACGCTGTTATACCCAAGACCACACTTGAAGATGCTTTGTTGCATGCAATTAATTGCCTTGGTGACAGCTTGATGAATTGTAGCCATTTGTCCTGTTGATATTTCATACTGGTCCCCCAAAACAATGGCTAGCTACTTACTGAGATTGGAGTCAAACCACAGGTTTCATCTTGCTATCCTCAAGAAGAGCAATTGCCTAGATTTGCATCTGCAAGCATGAGAGGTAAATACACAAGACTGCATCTGTCCTGTGGACATAGAATCAACAAGAAACCCAGAGGAGTTGAAGGAGAATCTCTTCCACCTCTAAAGTTCAAAGAAGTAATAGAGATGAATCTAATACCAATAACACAAGGAGAATTATCAGCAAGGCAAAAAAAAATCAACAAGAGGGAGAGAAAGAAAACAAAAGCAGAGACAGGATTATAAATGCAGCTATCAGGCAGAGAAAGGGGAGGGGGGCCATCAACGAGAGAACATTTAAAGGGGGCAGGAAAGTCCATTCACAGCCAATGAAATGCCATCAGCTTTTGATATAAAAAAAACCAAATCCATTAGCCCTGCATTAGAGCTGAGCAGCAGCAAGTTGCAAGTTGCTCTGGAGAAGACGCATGAGCAGGGGAGCTCTCCTTCTTGGCGTCTGCCCCTTCTGCGGTTCTGGCGCTGTTCTTTTCTCATCTCTAGGAGCAGCAGTTCTTGTAGTTGTAGCCGGGCACCTGCGGTAGAAGCAGAGGAAAAAGGTAAGCTTTACTGAAAAGGGTAGTTCTTTTAATCGACATTCACTGCAGTTAATGGTGTTTTCTACGAGCAATTCGGTGATATTTTTTTTTGGAGGGGATAGGAATTAAGAAATGTTTGGTGTTTCTTCGATGTTTGATTGGCTTGGTCCTTGGCTTCTCCTAAAAACCAGCCTTTTCTTGCGCGGTCCGCGACGTTTTCAGTTTCCCACTCGAGAAGAAATCGCAGCTTTTTTCGTTACAATTTCTGTGCAACGAGGGGACACGATTAGCGGGGTCGGATCTCGCCGAGCCCTCTCTCTCCCGGAAGGTTGCGGCCGGATCTTCTTGGCGCCGGCGTGAGGTTCCGGCGCAGGTGCGTCGGTCCCGCCAATGCTAACTCCGCCTGCACGGCTGCACCCCTGTCGCCGCTGCTCTCTCCGATGTATCCTCGCCTTCATCCTCTCCATTAATTATCTAATTCTTTTTTAGGGCATGGGCATGGATTGCCTTTCGATCTCGCGGTCCAGAATTCTGTTTGATTTATCTTCCCATGGTTTAAAGATAGTTAAAGTAGTCAAAGTACAAGTTGTGTTTTTTTTCTCCGTCGATTGCTTGAGAAAATTCACATGCGTTGTACATCTGCACGCTTGATCTTGCAAATGCATGTCGGCTAGTTTTTTTTGTCAAAAATTTGTGCCCTTTTTTGTTGAGGGATTGCTATTACTGATTGTCTGATTTTATGTTCCAATCTTCAATTGGCATTTACTGGTCCTGCTGAATTTCGAGATGCACATTTCAATACAATTGCCAGCCAAGATGGGAGAAAAAAAACCAAAACCTGTGGTCTGTGTGGGCTATGGGTTGCAATTCTTTAATAATCTCCGTTTGACTGCCTACATGTGTTACATCCTTAAAAAAAATTCCATCTTGCATACTTCTCGTTATTCATGTTGCTTGCTTGCAATTTTAACCAAGATAAGATTCCTCGACCCCGTCACTGGTGCTTGTTCCCATGGTCTCCCAACATTGCTTCGCCAATTATTCCCCCTGTCCCCTCACCTCAAGATGCTGCCCTTGTGCTCTGCAGGTCCTGCTGCTCCCTGATCCAGCTTGGAGGAAGAAGAGCCCTTGCCCTCTTGGCATTGTGGTCTCCTGGACCCAGATCTTGATGCAACTGCCGAACAGTTTTTTTTACTGATCTAGTGGTGGTCTGGTTGGGTTCTTTACCTGATTTGGTGGGGGCTTTGCCACTGCGCAAGGGGGACAGCTTGGCCTGGATCTTTCGCTAGTTGTTGGCCCTGTCCTTCACATGGCAGCGGCAGCGGCCACCGGTTTGGTACTTTCTTGATGGGTTAAGTGCGGTGGGTTTGTTGCGGAGTTTTCTTCTTGGTTCCCATTTGGAGGAGGACGGTGCAGTTGAAGGGAAAGGAGAAGAGCAAAAAGAAGAGATGAGTTCTTCGGTTATTTTTTCTTAAGTACGGCAAGATGAAGCATATGAAACTTGGATCAAAGCCGGACCTCTTTCAGACAGAGGGCGGCAATATCAGGTTAGTTATTATGTTCATATCCTAGACCAGAGTTTTTTTTAAAAGATTACATTTGATTTCATTTGTACTGTTCTGCTCTGTTTTTATCCTCCACTTCACCACCTTTTCTTGTACATGGATGTTAGTTGTGGATTGTTCTGGTGAGCTCGCGAATTGTGAGATCCATCTCCCTTGATAGTAATTTGGTCTTCCACATTGATAATTCTTTCATAAGTGCCCATTTGATGGCATAACCGTGCCTTGATGTACAATTTGGTCAAGTTTGTGGGGATCCGCTTTCAGTTTCTTGAAACAAAATCCAAATCAATGAAAGTTGCTACTGAGGTAAATCATACGGTAGCTAGTCATATAAGACTAGGAAATTATTAACTATGGTGGAAGGAGGTCTAGTTTTGTAGTTCTATGATCCATTTCTTGATTAGAAGGCTCTCAAGAAGTTTAGGATTTGCATGAAACATCCAAAAATTATGAACTATTGGTAGTTACGGCTACAAATTTTTTAGAAGTACTCATTCCATTTGTTATTGACAGTAGGTCAGTAGCTGTTGATTAAGATTTTGAATTTATTACTTGTGACAAATAATTGTTGGATTAGTTAACCTTTCTGAAAGTTGTATAACTAATCCATGTTTCATAGCTTTCACAATTTATATGTAGCATGATTGCCAATCAACTCTAATACATTTACACTAGGGTTTCGATCTCTTTCTCATTTAACAATCTTCACGGTACTGGCCGCCTAGCATGCTAACTAGTGCATCTTATGCGGGCATTCAGATGACTAACTGTCCAACTGATCTTGTTTATACACCAATTCATCCTTTATTGCTAGCAGCATATGTTCTTACACATCACCTGTACTTTGAGGGCACATGTGCATTTACTGATAGGAGTGCCTTTCTTAATTTTTTTGGTGTTCACTTTTTAGCTTAATGGATTGCTTTGTGGCTTTGTGGTCTGTCATGAAAATTAAAATCTTGGAGCTCAATGTACATATTGTAGTTTATTTTTTTGTTCTAGAAAGTAGGACCACTAGTTAGCTTGCACACTGCTATTAGTTGTGAAGTTGCTTTTCTCCCACCTTTTTCCTATCTTTGATTGTGGCACTTTAGGCAAATGGTCGGTCTAGCTCACTTTTAGCTGATTCGGTGTGTGGGGATTTGGTTTTGCCATGTCATTTCTGCTCTGCATTACTCTGTATTTTGCTTATGTGAAATTGCCCCAACATCTTAACATATTTGTTGTCTATAAGACAAGACTAGACTTTTATCTTCCAATGTATGTGATCATCTGGATTCTGGAATCACTTCATGAAATATAGCACTTTAAGACGTTTGATTGTGTTTGCCTGTTAATATCTATGTAATATGACCTTTAACGCTGTGTTTTTAGGATTTACAGGAGCTTTCATGCCATGATATATATTGCTGTTTGAATAATAGCATGCACTCTTAGGAGGGTAAATGAGTAATATATATGGTGATGCGGCTGTTTGAAGTTTGTTTGTCATTTTCTTTTCTACAACAACAAAGTCTTTCAATCCTAACCAAGTCGGGGTAGGGTAAAGTTGAAACCCAGCAGGAGCTATTAATCAAGGTTCAGGCACATGAATAGCTTCTCTCCATGCACTCCTAATTCAAGGCCAAATCAAATCTTTGAGAATATTCCATCCTTTCAAGTGTCTTTTTATTGTCTCCTCCCAAACCAATTTCTGTCTTCCCCTGCCTCTCCTCACACTACTGAATAAACTATGAACGATGCTTGCTGACCAGTATTTCTTATATAGTTATATTGCATCCATTATAGTTAGAAAATAAATCAATCTGTTCATTTTCTTTGTCTCATTCACATGCATTGTTCATCGCGTCAATTTGATGCTAATTTGCAGCGTGATGACATTCTTTTCAGGTTTGTTGCAACAGAATTGGCAACAGATATTGTTATATCTATTGGAGATGTTAAGTTTTATCTTCACAAGGTACCTCATTAGTACTTCAAGGATACTCTTAAACTTCAGTGGCTTAACGGCTCCTATATTGTACGTTGTACCAAATTTGGTTAAAAATGGTTGACTAATTGTTGAAGTCTTTCCAAGGCTGTAAAAGTTGTATTTCACTTGAACTAGTATCAGTTTTATATTGCTCGGGGGCTGTTCTCATCTTAGTGCACACTTGTTCTATGTTAATCAACTAATTAAGATGCTTTTTATTTGAAGAGGAAAAATGTATTTACATAGTTGGCTTATTATTTGCAGTTTCCTCTTTTGTCAAAGAGTTCCCGCTTGCAAAGATTAGTGGCTGCCAGCAATGAGGAAAGCAACGATGAGTTGGATATCTCTGACATCCCTGGTGGACCTTCAGCATTTGAAATCTGTGCTAAGTTCTGCTATGGCATGATTGTAACACTCAATGCATATAATGTCCTTGCCGCTCGCTGCGCAGCTGAGTATCTAGAAATGTTTGAGACCATCGACAAAGGAAACCTCATCTACAAAATTGATGTCTTCTTGACATCAAGCATATTTCGTACCTGGAAGGACTCAACCATAGTACTGCAGAGCACAAAGTCATTGCTACCTTGGTCTGAAAATTCAAAAGTAATAAACCACTGCATTGATTCCATTGCATCGAAGGCATTAATTGATCCATCAGAGGTTGAGTGGTCATACACGTACAACAGAAAGAAACTACCGTCAGAGAATGGGCACGATTCACAGTGGAATGGTGTCAGGAAGCAAGTGACAGTCCCTAAGGACTGGTGGGTTGAGGACCTTTGTGATCTTGAGATGGATTTGTACAAGCGGGTGATCACCATGATCAAAGCAAAGGGAAGAATGCCGGCAATAGTGATTGGGGAAGCACTGAGAGCCTATGCATACCGCAGGCTGCTGGGTTCCCTAGAGGATGATGTGAGCAATGGAGTTGATTGCACGAAGCGTCGTGCAGCCCTTGAGACCATTATATTTCTGCTGCCCAATGAGAAAGGCTCTGTGCCATGTGGTTTTCTTCTTAAGCTTCTAAGAGCTGCATGCTTGCTGGAAGCTGGAGAATCTTGTCATGATATGTTGATCAAGAGAATAGGCACACAACTGGATGGTGCTTCAGTTTCAGACCTGCTTATACCAGCTAACAGTAGCGAAAACTCCTTATATAATGTTGACCTGATCATTGCAATAGTGGAGGAGTTTGCTTCGCAGGATAGTGATAATGGCAAGATGAATTTTCAAGATGATGAAGAAATTGTGGAGGTTGAGAAACATAGTTCTGTTTCCAGCACCTCAATGCTGTCTGTAACAAACCTTATTGATGGGTATCTTGCTGAGATTGCTAAAGACTCCAATCTCCCCCTTTCAAAGTTCATTGCACTTGCCGAAATGGTGCCCCCTGCGTCCCGAAAAATGCATGATGGCCTATATCGTGCTATTGATATGTATCTAAAGGTAATATACATTTACAAATCTATCCACATGGTGCTCTCATTGTTGGACTTGAAAAATATCTTAGACTTCTTGCCATGCTTATAGGAGCACCCTAGCCTATCAAAGAGCGAAAAGAAGGTATTATGCAGATTGATGGACTGCAAGAAAATGTCCCAGGATGCGTGCATGCACGCAGTGCAGAACGAGCGCCTTCCTCTGCGTGTGGTCGTACAAATTATCTTCTTTGAGCAAATCCGAGCATCAGTCCCTTCTGGGAGGAGTGACGCGGCA
The DNA here is from genome assembly GCA_019279435.1 of Zizania palustris. Classification (NCBI taxonomy): domain Eukaryota; kingdom Viridiplantae; phylum Streptophyta; class Magnoliopsida; order Poales; family Poaceae; genus Zizania; species Zizania palustris. The sequence goes on along the minus strand of JAAALK010000079.1, from coordinate 61,085,162 downwards.
GCAGAGCTTGCATCTGCTCATTCTGCTGTTCACTCACTACTTCCCAGGGAGAATGGCAACTCCTATGGCAGCTCCAGGTCAGCTGCCACCACGACAACCGAAGAGGACTGTACCGGAGTCCCAACATCCAATGATGTCAACTCATTCAGGTCAATGAGGCTGGCCAACGACAGCGGGGGCAGCGAGAGGAGCAGTGGCAGCAGCGACATCAACAAGAGCGGCAATGACGACAAGAGCTCCAGTAAGCCAAAGGGATTGCTCACGCCCAAGAAGATCCTGAGCAAGCTCTGGTCTGGGAAAACCAACGCTGGCGAAAACAGTAGCTCGGACACTTCGGAGAGCCCTGGGTCTGTCAACCCAGAGGAGGTGAAGTCCACACGGTCGCTGAACACAAGGCATTCGGTGCCCTAGTGGCTTAGTGTCAACAGAGCCATGGATGGCCATGGTTTTGTTGTTGCTTTGATTCGCCTTCACTTCACATGACGTGATAAGTAGCATCGGTAGAATGTGGAATACTACTGACTTGCTTGCTGTAAGATGGCCGATAGTGTTTTATAGCATTGTCAATTTGTTATGCTAGTGTTTGATGTAGGCTTTGGTCATTGCTGACATGTTCAGGAATTAATGTTTCACGGTATAGTCTTTTAATCTTTTTTTTTGGCTGGCAATATAAAGAAATGGAAGATCTTTATTGACCACTGATGTCGTATTGTTCTATGAGAAATTAAAGCAACTGGATGGAGCTGATGCAGAACCTGATCGATCAGCAGCAGCTACAGAGCAAAGAGTCTCGTATATATGACTTATTCTGGACTTGCATGCAATGGATTAGCAATCAACTTAGTCTGCAATATCAGATTATATATTACCAACCCAGATTCTTCCATTGAATCTAATAAGTCCATCTTTAAATGTATAGTCCATGTTGGGCTTCAGGGTCAATAGATATTGAGAGAATGAAGCTACACAGTAGTATATGGGACAAACTGATATCCTTGAACTACTTCATCTAATATAACCACTGTGGTTGGCATCAGGTAGAGATTGGATGAAGTATATATCTTCAAGCCCAACTTTAGACAATTCATCCACTGCAGCATTAGTAGCCCCCCTTTCTACAACAGATCTGGTGCTGCAATCCTAATAGATTTGGTGTTGCCAAGGACAAGGAGTCAGTAGCCTTAATTTGTTCAGTTAAGCGCACCAAAGTAAACTTCTGTGGTCAGTGAGTATGTATCATGAATTCTTCTTGCTCAAAGTATGAGTGTATGGACCTTCAGTGGTCTACAACTAATTATAGAACACGCAAACACTCTTTCTCATAGCTAGGTTGATAAACGTACCCTTGGTTCTTCAAGTTATACCATTTCACAAACATGCAAATTAAAACTCGACCTATACGGCTATACAAAAATTAGAACGAAAAGAAAAACATGCATGTCACATTCATCTATTCTGCAGGATCGATATTAATTCTCCGTTGCCCGTAGAGGGTAGAGCTAGCGAACCCTTTGTGATGCCGTGCTACGAGTAGGGGTGGGCATTCGGTCTAGACCGCAAATTCGGTTCGGTTTTTTCGGTCTTCTGAAATTTCGGTTTTTCAATGCCATGAACCGAATTACCCGAAAAATATTCGGTTCGGTTATTTCGGTCAACAGAAAAATTCGGTTCGGTTTTCGGTTTTGTAAAAACAGACCGAAATTCAGAGTTCAACTAGGATTTCTAAAGAATGAAATTTCAGAACTGGCAATAGATAGTATAAATATTGCATAACTGGTACAAATTTCAGTGCCAAAAACATTACCAAAACAGAGAGTACATATTTCAATTTCAAAACATCACCAAAGTCCAAAACAGAGAGTCATTGCTTGATGCATTGCTCTGATTCTCTGAATACTGCACAACAGCAGTACAGCACAAGTGCACAACTGCACAAACTCAGGATCCAATCTTGGCAATTAACTGTCCGGACAGAAGACTTACATTGCAATGCAATTTTGTCTCATGTCAAAGGGCAAGATGTCATCAACAGAATTCAAGATTGAAGAGAATTATTTACCTGCTCAAGAGTCCTCGAGGGCTCGACGCAGTCGCCAGTCGGGCGCTCGCCGGTCGCCGGTCGGGCATACGGCCGCTCGGAGACTCGGAGTCGAGGTCCTCGGGCTCGGCCGCTCGGGCGCTCGGCCGATGGGCGACGGCCGCTCGCGGCTCGGGGGCCGGGGCTTCGGTGGTAGTCGGCCGTCGGGGTGTCGGGCGCTCGCCGCTTGGGGCTCGGGGCGGCCGGCGGTGACGCACTGAGCCACTGACGCCGCACTGCCGCCGCAGGCGCAGACCACGGTAGCCGCCTAGCCGGTAGGGAAAGGGGAAACTGTGAAACCGAATCGGGAAGACGGGAAACCTAATCGGGTACGGGCCAAATGCAATAGTCTTTTATTGGGCCTATTCGGTCTTCGGGCCAAATCGGTTTTTCACAATTGATACCCGAAATACCCGAAAAAATTTCGGTTTTCTGGTTCCTAGAACCGAAATCAGTACTAAATAAATCGGTTTCGGTTTTTTCGGGTTCGGTCTCGGGTTTTTTCGGGTTCGGTTTTCGGTCTCGGTTTTTTTTGCCCACCCCTAGCTACGAGAGGAGGCAATGCCGCAGGTCAAGTCAAGATTCAACTTTTAATTTAGTTGGGGTGCATGATGTACAGGTGCAACCACTTAACGGTGCATGTATTGGTTAGCCAAACACTACTAGAATGAAAGAATGAATGAATACAAACACGCGATCGGCCAAAACACACTGCTAGCAGCTATATATATACGGCGAGGCTGCTGGCCACGGCGAGCTAGCTAGCTAGCGCGCTGCCTCCTCGATCGCCGCCTGCTGCTGGATGTGGTCGCCGCGGCCGATCGACGCTCGCTCGACGGTACCCTTGCGGCCTTGCTCCATGCTAGATCATATCCGCCATTGGACGATAGGTACCGCACGCCTAGCTAGCTCACATGCATATCATTATGAGCGCGCGCGACGTGAGACGACTAGTATCTCATGCCTAGCTCACATGCATAGGACTACCGCTATGCGCGCCACTACGACGGCAGCATCATATCGTGTCTTGCGTGCCGTCATGACAACCACCGCTAACTTCGGTAGTGAGACGTGCACTCTCATAAGATTTACTTGTTACTCTATATTATTTTAGAGTATTTCAAAGAAACTTACTAAATCTTACTCCTGAAATTTTATATGAGCTTCATGAAAAATGTTGTTTGTTTGCTCTTCAACCGACTTACTAAATATCATTATCTTTATTCTACTTTCTAAAATATTAGACAGCTCTCTAAACAATTTATGGAGAAAAATAAATGTGTTTTTTAGGGATTCTTATAAAAGAAGGGGAATAGAAAATTCTTTTAGAGTTTTCTATATCTATACCTCTATTTTAGAGAGTTGCTAAATTTTATATATAATAAAAAGTACTTTGAAATGTTCTTGCCTAGAAAAGGCACACATAAAACTAGCTGAGCTGAGTGAGAAGAAGAGAAGTGAGTTGAATCCGATTGCGAGTTGCGGCCTCCTTCCGTTCCTCCACTGCCTCGTCTCGTTGCCGGAGCACCGGACCATGGAAGGGCTGGCTTCTTGCGCGCGGGATTCGGCGCTCGGTAGTCTAGCGCCGTCGGGGAGAGCCGTGGCCGCTGGCCGGTCACGTCCGCCGGCGATATCCGCGCCGACGGTTCCCCTGGGGAGAGCCAGGTTTGGCTCGAATCTCCTCCCTCCTCCCGACCTACCGCCTTAGCATTTCTCGTTCCTCGGTTCTTGGGTTCGCCAATCGGTTGGCGGCGCGACTGGGTTATGCTCTTGGCGTCGAACTGGGAGAGAACTGGAACCCCATTGAATGGTGCCTTGGGCGTAGCGTTGTGCATTTGGGGGCCATTTCGGTCATGTTTCTATTTTGCTATGGATTCTCCATGTAGATATAGTCATGCGATTTATTGATTTGTCCGAAAGAAGTAAATGGAATTTCCTGTTTCACATCGATTCATTCAATTCTACATGAATAAATCTACCTCCTTGGTTGGTCGAATGGTGGATTGTTCCTTGATTCCATTGTTCTTTCTAGGGTTGATTCGTTTGTTTGTTTTCTTAACAAAAAAGCTTAGCTCATGTGAGGAGAGACATGCATTTGTCTGCATTGCTCATTTTGATACACGTTGTCACTTGTCACTGATTAATCACACAATTGCAGTGTTCATGTATTTATTTTCTCTTTCTTGCTTCACTATAGTTCAGCCCATCTGAAGTATTTCTTAATGAAGTATGACTTATCAATTTAGGATTGCTCAGTCTCCAAAACAGTAGGGCTCCTTTGAAAAAAAAAGGAAATTCAAAGGATTTGCAAGGAATTTAGATCCTTAGGAAAATTTTCTTGTGACTGGAACAAAGGATTTGGTTTGTAAAAATCCTTTGGATTAATTATTTTTGCCAGGTTGGCTTAAGAGAGGTCAACCAAATTTTATTAAGATGAAGGGAGAACAAGGATTTACATAGAAGCTCCGGGCATGCTCTACACACCCCAGTTTCTTTCCAAACTAAAAGTTCTTTTATGTCCCCTAGCAGTTGAATTGGCGTCCTTTGGCTATGCTGAAAAATCCTATTAGCCCACCAGCAGATGAAAACTGGTTTCTACAATGAGGGCATAGAGGACCCATCTCTCTTCATGCTGTCAGCCTCACTTGGCAAGATTCTCCGTTATTAGGCAACGATCTTTCAGAGCCAACTAAAGGAAAAAAATTACCTTGGATGGTGCCCTCATCTTCCACAGCAACTCCCTTTCTTTTCTCTTTCTTGCTTCACCTTATAGTTCAACCCATCTAGAGTCTTGCTTAATGAAGTATGACTTGTCAATTTAGGATTGCTCGGTCAGTCGGTCTGCAAAATAGTAGGGCTTCTTTGAAATAAAATAAATTCAAAGGATTTGCAAAGAATTTAGATCCTTGGGAAAAATTTCCTGTGACACCCTTTGGAACAAAGGATTTGGTTTGTAAAAATCCTTTGGATTAAATTCCTAAAGGCCTATTCCAAAGGAAAATGAGCATCTCTGGTATTCATGTGCTTTGAAATCATGTAGTATTCTGTAATACAACTATACAAGACAATCCATTTCTACGTTTTTCCTATTCCTGCATTTTCAAAATCTTGTGTTCTAAAGAAGCCCTAAAATAGAATCTGTAGAGATAAGGAATTATTTGCCATGAAAATTTTGTGTTGTTGATTGTTTTGCAGAACCGTCCCTTTCTTGGATAATTCATCATGTTCTTACGGTTAACTGATTAGCAGCACATATTGCAATTTGCAAACATACTGTGAGTGATAGAAAAGACACATAATATAAAAAGATACTTAAGATGCACATATTCCAATAGTTTAGACAGGTTTGAGCCATCGCAAGACGTAATACCCTACTCCTTTGTGGTGGACTCTATTGGAGGCAAAAATGCCTCGTTGGAGGTTTACAAGTGCTAACTTAGTCTCTTGACTAAGTCTAGAATTGAAGCCAACTCTCTTTGAGTCGAGCTCTCATTATCTTAGATTGCTTCTTGTCTATCTATTATGGCTTATTCTTGCCTCTCCCTCATGGTCATGGTCTTTCCCTTATATACACGCGGGGGGTACCACAACGACTGAACCAAGGAAGCTACACTATAGCTAAACATTATTAGGATGCAGTCCTTGCGGCTGACTTGCACTTGATGTTACCCATAGTGGCCGCCTCCAGAGGACCCACCTATCAGTACCCAAGCAGAGTAGTCAAAAAGGAAGCGGGGCCCGACAGATGGCCCAAAGCCATAGGTGTCGATCTGTAGGCCACACCATTTGATGGGCCACACATGCCATTTTATGGGAAGTTTGTGTGGGTCGTCCTATCGCTGCATGATTGCCTGCAGGGGTGGTTACCTATCACCTCGTCATAAATGGCAAGGCATGCGAGAGTTGAGAGGGGACAAAACTCCCTGTCACAGTACATTAAATATGCTGCTTCGCCGGATTGATACTAAGTTCGGTGTCTGTAGTGCTAGGGGCTGTATAGGGTCCTATGTTGGTGCTCGGGTGCATAGCTCTGATCCTTGTACCTTTGCATGGGGACTCCCACTGGTTACCGGTGCTTGGAGATAGGTGATGTGGCACCAATTTGGCCTGAGCCCATGGCGGTGGGGACCCTGGGTCCTAGATCACCAATAAACAGAATTAAGATCACAAACTGTCGAGGATATGACCCTCGGGTACCCTTTACTAGGCTTTTAGTGGGCCAGAACAGGCATGTGCCTAGCCTGTTCAGCAGTCCAAACCAGATAAGGAAGTTGAGATAAATATGTAAAGATATACTTGTAAGTAGGTGATAAACATCAAGTAAATAGGAGATAAACATGAGCCCGGTTGTAATCCCTAGAATATAGGAAACTGAATAGGGATATGATTTCTTACATGTAAACTTGCCCTCGACACTATTTAAGGGGGGAAAGAGACCTGCCAAGATTATCCTACCCTAGCTTTTGAAGCTTACATCTAGCCTTAGAAGCTTAGACACATCTCTTTGCATTCAATCTACAATACACTACACAGGACAAAGGGTTATCCTCTAGGAGGTCCAAACCTGTCTAAAATCTCTTGGCTCTATTCTTTGAGTCGACCATCTAGCCTAGGATATAGTGCTTCCCTATCATATAAATCACCAACGTAGACACCCCCATTGGTGGACTGCTCGATGAAACACCGACACAAACCAGCAGTTAGAATTTCGAAATGGTGAAAAAAGAAGCGTTTGTAGTGAACTGTTGACTTGCTCCTTGGAACAAAATAGTGACACGATTTGTCCATACAAAAGAAAATTGTACTAAAACAGAATTTAATTAACAATTCCTTAGCATTGTCTAGAATTGATTTGTCACCAAAATGTTTGCAAAATTCCACTCACATTAGCATCCTACTTTGTTGCCTTGTAAATTCCAGGCCAAAATATGTCAACCATTTTCATCACAAAACGAGGTTCTTAGATTTGGTGAAAAATCATGTAGAGAAAATTTGCTGGTTTGGATGAATTGCGTAAAATAAGTTAATGATTTCCAAAATTTGTTGGTGTTGACCAGAATTAACAGGCATTTATCTTTCTTTAAGGAGCGCAAATATTTAATTTGTTGCCAAACTTTTGTCTTGGTACTCGTTCACATTGGCGTCACAATTCCCAAATATTTATTAGTACATTCTATTAGTTTCCCCTCATTGCTACCCTCCAAGAAATCCTGTCGTTGTTCGCTTGGGCTCCAATGGCGATTCCGAATCCTGGGGATCTCAGGGCAAGTCATCTCAATGCTGCTGTGTACCACTACCTCGTTGAGTCAGGTTTGTGACGTCCTGAGTTTAGTTATCTCATCTCTTGATTGCGTGAGATTGGTCATTTCGTGCCTTCGTGGTCCTTTCGGTCTTGTGGCCTTTGTCTTGTTTGTTATTGGCCAAATGGCCAATCGCGCAAGTTCTTGGTTTCAAAATGTCAGGGTTTGTAACATTTTGAAGAGTTGGCAGCAAACCGACTTCTCATGTTATCTAGGGTTGCTTCTTATTTGTTTCTTGAGTTGATCTGTTTCAATGTTAGGGTTCGCCAAATAGATGAGAGTATGCAGATTGTTGACTGACATTCCAAGAAAACTGTTCTGGCATCTACCTAGTTGATTGGATTGAGACAGGAGTGCAGATTATTGATACCAAGAAAATTATTCTGGCTTGTGCATAGTTGATTGGATTGTTCTCAGGCGGTCAGGCCTTATCCATTTTATTCCTAATAAGTTCTCTAAATATCTACCCATGAATTCTTCATAACTATAAACGAAGCAAACTAATTGTTCCATATCTACCATTATATTGATTTGAATAAAACAATTAGAAAACCTGTTCTGAATCTGCAGAAAGAGATACAGTGACTCAATTTTAGCATATCACCTCCTTTATTTATTATATCATGATGTTATATCTTACACTCTTGTTTGTTCTCTTGGAAATTCACAGTGCCCTTTAGGATTCATCAAATAGCTCAGTGGATGTGTATTCTTGTTAAGTCTGAACCATAAACCAGACGTCTCACTTATTTAATTTTGGACTGAACGCCCTCACTTTAAATCCAAAAACATTTCATGATTTATCCAAAAGGACTGCTTCATCGGTTCCAATGGAACATCCCTTTCTTTTAGAAACTTTCAATGTTCTTATTGTGTCAAATAGCAAGGTATATTACCAAATCATTAAGGTAGGCTCAAAAGATTTAAAACAGTAGTAACGTTGATGCATAGTTTGACACTAGATATCTTAGTCCCTTGTTTATTTAGTTTTCCCTTGTTCTGTTCTTTTCTTGGTCCATTATTGGGTCAGTTTGTCATGTCATTAGAATCTCCAAATTTAAAGGGCACTTGGATTCCTGGTAAATGGGGACATTGTATTTATCTTTTTTAGGTTTGCTTTCCTAGTGGGACAAAATCACATAATTAGATTTCACCAAGTATTATATTTATTCTGTTACTTATATTATTCAGGGTTATTGTGTGAGCTCATTAGATTGTCAGGTTTATCTCCAAATAGTTCAGTATGTATAGGTCATGAAGTTAATACAAATGATGCTATTATCTGAGGTGAGTGTTTTAACATTGTGCCATTGTGGTGACTGTTTACATATGTGGTTGACTTTGCAAACAGTGTTCTAAAAGTCGGTGCTAGGCGCCCATTAGGCGCTGGGCTCTAGTGTGCCTCCGTGATTTCCTCAAGTTGGAGAGCTGGGTGGCCTAGGCGCTTAGGCGGTTTACCATGGCGGTGAGGCAGCTCGGCATGGCCCTGCCGAGGCTTCTGGTGGCTGGCCCAATGAGGGAATAGCTAGAGAGTGGGAGGAGAGGCAGAGAGCCGCACACGGCCTGGATCCGCCGTCGGGCGCCATGCGTGGCCTGGATCCGCCACCATGCACCGTGCACGCGGTGTGGGTGGGAGGGGAAAAGGGCTAGGTGAAGGGAGAAGGGTGCAGCGTGGGTGGAGAGAAGGGGGGTCGAAGAAAGGTAAGGGGAATCAGAGAGAGAAACAAAGCAAAACCTAAAACCTGGATAAGAGAGACAAAGCAAAACCTAGGTGCTAGGTGTCGGGTCATTGCCTAACTAGCGCCTAGCGCCTACTTGAACATTGTTTTGCAAATTTGCATTTGGTATAATAATACAATGTTTAGTTGGGTATTCAAAAAAATATGTGATTGATGAAAGCCGATAATTATCACTGTTAAATATTTTAGTGATGCTTTCTCGGTATGATCAAAAAAATTTCATTGAGGTAAATTTTGATTTAAATATTGTCTTTAGTTCATTGGATTCTGGTATTGTTTTTTGTTGATTTTTCACAATTTTATTTGAGTTTCAATATATAATGGTTAGCGAGCCATACCCTTGGAAAAATGGCATTCCTTGTTGTTTAATGTTCTCTTTGAATTGTAGGATTTGTTCATACAGCATTCAACTTCTTCTACGAGGCATGCCTTGAAAAATGTGACATCGTGGGGAAGATCCCGCTGGGTACCCTAATCAGAGTAGTGCAGAAAGGCCTCATTCACATCGAGTTTGAAGCCAATGTAAGCTTGTGCAAATAATCTGCATGTGAACTCTGATCATATATGTCAGAAATTATGTTACATTTTTTCTTCTGCTTGTTTTTGTAGAATGAGGTTGGCGATGATGAAAACTTCCACCTGTTCAATTCTCTAGACCTACTCACCAAGGATGCAAGTGAGCTGCAAAGGGAAATTACCTGCCGTGTGAAACCTCATTCTGTTGAGACCGCCAAAGAAAAAAACAATGATTCTGTCAAGACTCAGAGGAGTGATTCTGCTGAGGCTACAATACCGCAGAGGCAGCCAGCACGGAAAGCAAAGAAATATTCTGTCCAGACCATCGAAGTGTCAGATACTGATTCTGATGACACCGTCGCAGCACGTAAGTGGAAGACAGTGTTGAATGAAAAGAACTCTGTCCAGTTAACCAAAGTGCCAAATACTGATTCTGATAAAACCACTGAAGTGCATAGGAGACAGATACTGCAGAAGGAAACAAACAATTTTGTCCAGACGGCCGAAGTGCCAAAAACAGACTCTGACGAGATCATTGCAGTGCATAGAAGGCAGTCTGTGCACAAAGAGAAGATGCAAGATGAGACCACCACAGCACATAGGAGGCAATCTGTGCACAAAGAGAAGTTGCAAGATGAGACTACTGCAGTGCACAGGATGCAACCTGAGCACAAAGATAAGATGCAAGATGAGACCATCACAGCACATACGAGGCAATCTGTGCACAAAGAGAAGATGCAAGATGAGACTACCGCAGTGCACAGGATGCAACCTGAACACAGAGATAAGATGCAAGATGAGACCAACACAGCGCATAAGAGGCAACATGTGCACAAAGAGAAGATGCAAGATGAGACCACCACATCACATATGAGGCAATCTGTGCAAAAAGAGAAGATGCAAGATGAGACCACCACAGCACATAGGAGGCAATCTGTGCATAGAGAGAAGATGCAAGATGGGACTACTGCAGTGCACAGGATGCAACCTGAGCAGAGAGATAAGATGCAAGATGAGACCACTGCAGCGCATAAGAGGCAACCTATGCACAAAGAGAAGATGCAAGATGAGACCACCACAGCACATAGGAGACAATTTGTGCACAAAGAGAAGATGCAAGATGAGACTACCGCAGCGCACAGAATGCAACTTGAGCACAAAGATAAAATGCAAGATGAGAGCACCACGGCACATAAGAGGCAACCTGTGCACAAAGAGAAGATGCAAGATGAGACCACCGCGGCACATAAGAGGCAACCTGTGCACAAAGAGAAGATGCAAGATGAGACCACCACAGCACATAGGAGGCAATCTCTGCACAAAGAGAAAATGCAAGATGAGACTACCGCAGTGCACAGGATGCAACCTGAGCATAAAGATAAGATGCAAGATGAGACAACCACAAAGCATAAGAGGGAACCTGTGCACAACGAGAAGATGCAAGATGAGACTACCACAGTGCATAGGATGCAACCTGAGCCCAGAGATAAGATGCAAGATGAGACCACCGCGGCGCATAAGAGGCAACCTGTGTACAAAGAGAAGATGCAAGATGAGACCACCACAACACATAGGAGGCAATCTGTGCACAAAGAGAAGATGCAAGATGAGACTACCACAGCGCACAGGATGCAACCTGAGCATAGAGATAAGATGCAAGATGAGACCACCGCAGCGCATAAGAGGCAACCTGTGCACAAAGAGAAGATGCAAGATGAGACCACCACAGCACATAGGAGGCAATCTGTGCAGAAAGAGAAGATGCAAGATGATACTACTGCAGGGAGCAGAATGCAACCTGAGCATAAAGATAAGATGCAAGATGAGACCACCGCAGTGCATAAGAGGCAACATGTGCACAAAGAGAAGATGCTAGATGAGACCACCGCAGTGAGTAAACAACCTGTGCAAAAAGAGAAGATGCATGATGAGACTACCGTGGTGCACAGGATGCAACCTGAGTACAAAGATAAGATGCAAGATGAGATTGCTGTAGTGAGTAAACAACCTGTGCACAAAGAGAAGAGACAAGATGAGACCACCGGAATGCATAAGAGTCAGCATTTATACCAAAAAAAGATGCAATATGAGACCACCGCAGCGCATAGGTGGCAACCTATGCACAAAGAGAAGATGCAAGATGAGATTACTGCAGTGTACAGGATGCAACCTGAGCACAAAGATAAGATGCAAGATGAAACCACCACATTGAGTAAACAACCTGTGCACAAAGAGAAGAGTCAAGATGAGACCACCATAATGCATAAGAGGCAGCATGGGTACCAAGAGAAGATGCAAGATGAGACTACCGCAGCGCATAGGAGGCAACCTGTGCACAAACAGAAGGTTCAAGATGAGATTACTGCAGTGCACAGGATGCCACCTGAGCACAAGGATAAGATGCAAGATGAGACCAACGCAGTGAGTAAACATCATGTGCAAAAAGAGAAGAGGCAAGATGAGACCACCGGAATGCATAAGTGGCAGCATGTGTACCAAGAAAAGATGCAAGATGAGATCATCGCAGCGCATAGGAGGCAACCTGTGCACAAAGAGAAGATGCAAGATGAGATTATTGCAGTGCACAGGATGCAGCCTGAGCATAAGGATAAGATGCAAGATCAGACCACCGAAGTGAGTAAACATCATGTGCACAAAGAGAAGAGGCAAGATGAGACTACCGGAATGCATAAGATGCAGCGTGTGTACCAAGTTAAGATGCAAGATGAGACCACCACAACTCATAGGAGGCAACCTGAGCACAAGGAGAAGATGCAATATGAGATTACTGCAGTGCACAGGATGCAACCTGAGCACAAGGATAAGATGCAAGATGAGACCATTGTAGTGAGTAATCATCTTGTGCATAAAGAGAAGTGGCAAGATGAGACCTCTGGAATGCATAAGAGGAAGCATGTGTACCAAGAGAAGATGCAAGATGAGACCACCGTAGCGCATAGGAGGCAACCTATGCACAAAGAGAGAATGCAAGATGAGATTACTGCAGTGCACAGGATGCAGCCTGAGCACAAGGATAAGATGCAAGATGAGACTACTGTAGTGAGTAAACAACTTGTGCATAAGAGAAGTGGCAAGATGAGACCACTGGAATGCATAAGAGGAAGCATGTCTACCAAGAGAAGATGCAAGATGAGACCACCATAGCGCATGGGAGGCAACCTATGCACAAAGAGAGGATGCAAGATGAGATTACTGCAGTGCACAGGATGCAACCTGAGCACAAGGATAAGATGCAAGATGAGACCACCGTTGTGAGTAAACATCCTGTGCACAAAGAGAAGAGGCAAGATGAGACCACCGGAATGCATAAGAGGCAGCATGTGTACCAAGTTAAGATGCAAGATGAGACCACCGCAGCGCATAGGAGGCAACCTGTGCACAAAGAGAAGATGCAAGATGAGATTACCGCAGTGCACAGGATGCGACCTGAGTACAAAGATAAGATGCAAGATGAGATTACTGCAGTGAGTAAACATCCTGTGTACAAAGAGAAGTGGCAAGATGAGACCACCGGAATGCATAGGAGGCAACCTGTGCACAAAGGGAAGATGCAAGATGAGATTACTGCAGTGCACAGGATGCAACCTGAGCACAAGGATAAGATGCAAGATGAGACCATTGCAGTGAGTAAACATCCCGTGTACAAAGAGAAGTGGCAAGATGAGACCACCGGAATGCATAAGAGGCAGCATGTGTACCAAGAGAAGATGCAAGATGAGACCACCTTAGCGCATAGGAGGCAACCTATGCACAAAGAGAAGATGCAAGATGAGATTACTGCAGTGCACAGGATGCAACCTGAGCACAAGGATAAGATGCAAGATGAGACCACTGCAGTGAGTAAACATCCTGTGCACAAAGAGAAGAGGCAAGATGAGACCAGCGGAATGCATAAGAGACCGTATGTGTACCAAGAGAAGATGCAAGATGAGACCACCGCAGCGCATAGGAGACAATCTGTGCACAAAGAGAAGATGCAAGATGTGATTACCGCAATGCACAGGATGCAACCTGAGCACAAGGATAAGATGCAAGATGAGACCACTGCAGTGAGTAAACATCCTGTGTACAAAGAGAAGTGGCAAGATGAGACCACCGGAATGCATAAGAGGCAGCATGTGTACCAACAGAAGATGCAAGATGAGACCACCTTTGCGCATAGGAGGCAACCTATGCACAAAGAGAAGATGCAAGATGAGATTACTGCAGTGCACAGGATGCAACCTGGGCACAAGGATAAGATGCAAGATGAGACCACCGCAGTGAGTAAACATCCTGTGCACAAAGAGAAGAGGCAAGATGAGACCAGCGGAATGCATAAGAGACCGCATGTGTACCAAGAGAAGATGCAAGATGAGACCACCGCAGCACATAGGAGACAATCTGTGCACAAAGAGAAGATGCAAGATGTGATTACCGCAATGCACAGGGTGCAACCTGAGCACAAGGATAAGATGCAAGATGAGACCACCGCAATGAGTAAACATCCTGTGCACAATGAGAAGAGGCAAGATGAGACCACCAGAATGCATAAGAGGCAGCATGTGTACGAAGAGAAGATGCAAGATGAGACCACCGCAGCGCATAGGAGACAATGTGTGTACAAAGAGAAGATGCAAGATGAGATTACCGCAGTACACAGAATCCAACCTGAACACAAGGATAAGATGCAAGATGAGACCACCGCAGTGAGTAAACAACCTGTGCACAAAGTGAAGAGACATGGAGGAAGCAAAAGTAACAAGTATGTCTTGGGGTAAGAAAATTCAGATATAATTAAGAGTGCGGCTCAATTTAGGGATAAAGCAAAGACAGGAGTGCAGCTACATTCAGAGTTTCAGTATGTGAAATTAAATTCGTGGCTTTGAGATTAGCTTTCTTTGCACTGGAAATTTGATCGAATGTTAAAATGATATTTTACCGATACATTGTGATATGGATGTGCTTGAGAAGGATAATAGTTAATGCATTTTCATATGGTATACTTTGACATGAAGCATTCTGATGTTAATATTCTGCACCTGTTAAATCTGGAAAATATGCATATGGTGATTTTGCAATTTCCCTGTTCCAAATACTCTAGATACTTGCATCCCCACGTTGTTCTTGCAAGTTCATGTCGCACTTATGGTTGTGCGATAATCATGAAGCAGAGCAGTTCTCTGTTCTATAGCAGATACAGTCATCTCAGCTGACATCGTTCACTCGCTTCTCTGCCTTCTCTTGAAGGAAACATATTTATTTTGAGCTGGAATCATCAACATAATCCGCTTTCGAAGCTGCTAAAAATGGTAATTTTGGCACATCTGGGAGTATTGCCTTTTCCAAAACAATGCGATGCATTTCAACAGAACTGCTTTGGCAAGTTGTCGCCAGTAAAAAGTTATCTGCTTGGCAAGAATTGAATTTCACTAGAACTCTTTTTAGCATCCACGATTAACCCGATAGCTTTCCATGGGTCAACATAAATTCTCTTCTCCCGATGTACCAATCCCTGTTTCCTTTCCACCTTGAACGAACAAAAAATTGGCGATCAAACGAGACGCTATCTGAAATTCTTAGGAGTACGGCCCGCATTAGATAATTGATACAGAAAATGTGACTGAGAATTGTCAAAAGAAAACCTGAAAGTAGTAGAAGTTACAAAGGTAACAAACACTACCAGCAACTTCATTTCCAGGATTTATTTTCTCAATTCAATTAAGTTCTCTTTCCGTCATCACTAGATCCAAAATAAGGACCGATTCCTTAAGGAATAACACATCTTACATATTATAGTATTATCGCATTGGCATTATTGGTGTCACTAGCTAAGTATCTAGTAGGTACATGATTGTTTGGATTATTGATGGTTGTGTATCGGGGTGGCATGAGTTTTATTAAGAAAATTTTGTGATTGTGAAAAAGATGTGAGAGTAGTGCACCTGTGGGATCCAAGGCACAGGAAGTTGGAACTTGCCTAGAACTTGATTGGGAGAACCCTTCTTGGTCGCAACAAGTTATCCTAGACTTGCTTTGAAAATGTCTTGTCACAAGCATCCTCTATTGACGGGTAGTAAGAGTAAGTTCATATGGTGTAAGTAAAACGTACCCATTATATAGAAGTCTAACTTAAATTATTTGAATAATCGTGTATTCATGTTCATAGTCAAGGGCAGATGTATGATGGTTGCTCTTGTGTAGTGTTCGAGTGTCATGGGCAGCCAGCAGGCTGCCACCGAGATGGCAGCAATTAAGAGATTAGTTTAGTTATTGGGATTTTGTTAGAGATTAAATTGGATTTGTTAGTTAAGAGATTAGATTCGATTTTGTTAGTTAAGAGATTAGATTGCATTTTGTTAGTTAAGAGATTAGATTGAAGTTAGTTAGGGCTGGGGTCTATATATACCCATGTAGCTCTGTCTTTGGAATCAAGCAATGAACAATGAAGAAACAATTCTAGTCTCCCTCAATCTCTCAAGCTCTTGGCAAAGCATAAGGCCTAGTTACCCCAAAATATTCATCCCCATTACATCTGGTATCAGATAGCTTTGGTTTTGATCCATTTTCCATGGCTTCTGCTGCCGACAATGCCTTAAGCGCCCTTGTTGAGGGGCTCCAGCAGGCGTCCACAACACTGCAGCACATCCTGGCGCTGTTCAAGGCGAGGGCGGCACGTGAATGCCTGGCAGCAACACGCCTACAAGCAGCAATACGTGGTCTCCTAGCACGCCGGCGAATGCAATCTCTGGAGAAGTCTAGCCGTGAACGCCTTGCTGCGGTGCGGCTACAGGCGGCAGCGCGAGGATTCTTGGCGAGGCACGCCACAAGGAAGCTGCGTGCAGCAATCCAACCTACCCTACTCGCTCCCGCTCACCATCTCCACCTACGGCCGCCGCCAGCAACCCTCTTCGTCGCGCCGACCGCCCCTTACATCGCGCCGACCACCCCTTCTGTTGTCTCCAATTCGTCGCCACGGACAGCACCCACCATGACTGATTTGGCCAAGCTCATCAACTCCTCACCGCACCTGCCAGTGACTCGCAAGGACAGGTCGCTGCCTTGCCGCAAGAGCTTTCAGCGTGGGCATCCTTCCCTGGTTCAAGGGGCTCAGGCCACAACAATCACCAGGGCGACCAGCTGGCTGCTCGTCTCTTCCCATGGGATCCAGGACGCTGTCGACTCCTTCCTCGACCAGTAACTATCCAGCTCGAGGGCGAGCTGGGTCTCCAAGGGCGGGGGAGATGTCATGGGCAGCCAGCAGGCTGCCACCGAGATGGCAGCAATTAAGAGATTAGTTTAGTTATTGGGATTTTGTTAGAGATTAAATTGGATTTTGTTAGTTAAGAGATTAGATTCGATTTTGTTAGTTAAGAGATTAGATTGCATTTTGTTAGTTAAGAGATTAGATTGAAGTTAGTTAGGGCTGGGGTCTATATATACCCATGTAGCTCTGTCTTTTGGAATCAAGCAATGAACAATGAAGAAACAATTCTAGTCTCCCTCAATCTCTCAAGCTCTTGGCAAAGCATAAGGCCTAGTTACCCCAAAATATTCATCCCCATTACATCGAGATAGGTTTTCTAAAAGCAAAAAAGTTGAGTGTTTGGAAATGTTACCAAAGTATGCTTGCATGGCTTACGGCTAACTAAAGTGGTTGGGAACGGGTATGTGTGTCTTGGGGAGTTGTTGAGCTCAATGTAGAGAGATGTAAAGATGAACCCTAGGAAGAGAGATAATTGATGGATGGTAAATGATAACGAAAGATAAGGTTAGAATTTAGAAAAGCTATTTGGTGGCATGCTTGCTCTGTGAAAATAAAAGTGTTGGAAGAAGCTGCTTGGTGATAGACTTGCTCTAGAATATGAGTTGAGAGAAGCTGCTCGGTGACGAACTTGCTCTAAGGTATGAGATAATGTTAGAGAAAGTTGAGATGGATTGTTATAAAGCAATCTGAAGGAATAAAATTATGAGTTCTATTCTGAAATCTCAAAAAAAAAAACTCTTTCTTTCCTTTAATAATGAAGTTTGGGGCCTCCATCTGGGTTTCACGCTAAGATTTGAAAATCAACTTGTTTGCAAAAGAAGCCCAAGACATCCTTTGGTCGGTCTCATGTTAAACTATTTCGAAGACTTGCTAAGTATGTAAGTACGTTGTTGATGAAGACTCTATTCTAGAGGCATACGTTCAAGACTAGGAAGGTAACGAAGAGTTTTAGGGTTTAATGTTTAGTCCCCAAGCATTAGTCGAACTCCTTGTAATGAGTGTGTATTACATGATATATCCCAATAGCAGCTTTTTATATGATACAATATTATCCTTATTGTAATAAAATATGTATGTAATGAACTACCTTTATATTGTGAGTACCAGTTTGGAATCCTAGACTAGTAATGAGCACACTGCAAGCTTGGTGCCACTTTGTTCCCTTCTCTTTGGCTTGTAGACATGAGCAGCTTCCCATGGAATCCTGTGGTGGTGGCCATTGTGGCCAAGCAAGCTCCAAGGAATAACACATGGCCACATGCATTGCCAAAATACTAGTTTGGAGGCTTTGCCATCCTAAGTGAGTGGGCATAACAGTCTCTGAAGAGAAATTGCTGGATTCATGCAAGCCAAGTGGCAGACAGAGGTTGCCATCACTGGGAACACCCAAGGAATTGAAAAAAGCTGTTTCCTTTTGGACTTGGAGTTTAGAAGAAGAACTACCCTTGTTCACCTGTGAGTTCAATTAGGTAGTGGCCAAACAACTCTGATCAAGTGATTGTTCTAATCAAGCTGAGAAAAAGTATGGCAGTTTCACCTAATCTCTGAAGAGAGGAATTGCTGCTGTACAAACAGGGCCCCTTTTTTTTACTGTCACATTCATCCTGAGGTCCAAGGTACATGGTCAAAACAAGAACTGGAACTACAACCTGGGTTGCTGCAAGTACAAGATTGAAGGCTACTTCATAGTGGAGTGACATCAGTGCAGCACTACTAATAACAGGGTGAATTGTGTGCCCCTGATTGCTCATTTGTCACAAACTCACTCTCATTGGCTGGCTTCCAGTAGTACTTTGTCCAATCATGCTGAAAACTCCTGATATATTGCCGTCTCCAATAAGAAAGGAACAACTCTGCACACAGGATTTCCCATGATCATGTTCAGATTAGTGGGGTCTCAAAGGCTCAAAGCTGAAAGCATAGCTAGGTCAACACAAAATGATGAGCTGGAGCACAGATTGAGGGTTTCATGGTCTGAGAACTGCTCCATACCCAAAAAAACCATAATTGCAGCAGTCATCAGAGTTCAGACTATGTGCTCCTTCTGAATCAAGAAAAGAAACAGCTCTTAAAAGAAGTATTTAGGCAACTAGTAGGAAAAAAGGATGGAAGAACTTGGTGCCAATGGGCCTCTGATCAATTGTTCTTGATGAATGCAAGTAGATCTTCATATCTTGGTGACAGCGACGCATGTTGGAGCTGCCCCTGATGCAGACATGGCTTAACTATGTGGAAGTGGAAGGAAGCCAGGTGCCTCTCCTTTTCTATCTTCAGATCGATCAAGTTGACTCAGAGGCTCCATCTGACCCTACAAATGCTAACATCGACTCAAACTTTCACGAAAGGAATCCATGGAATGCATGCGAAAGAGTGCAAAGAACTCAGCTCCCACCTGCCTACACAGCACCTCCTCAAAAGTACAGTGTGACAACAGTCTGTCAGTCGATCTCACGCTACTGAAAATCTGTATGTGATGCCTCACAATTAACCTCTGACCACATCTTTAGCGTGCGTTTGGCAAGGCTTCAGCTTTAGCTGGAGTAAGCTAAACACTTTTCCTGTTGAGTGGATTTCAAATACTCCAAAAAAATGAATTGAAATGGTAGAGTAGGATTTAGTCAGCTTCAAGTGCTCTACTCTAGTTTTAATATGAATTTTAAAATCCGGAGCTCTACCAAACAAACCCTTATTCCTCGGCATTACCAGATAGTTGCATTATCGGGCACCTGAGGGGATGAGAGAAAATGCACGCATGAATACAAACAGGCTGTTGAATTAGTCATGGTGATTTAGTCTAAACTCTGAGCTGTTAGTGTTCATGTGTATCAGTCAGCTCTAGCGACAGCAGAAAATGACATGACATGATGGCAGTATATATTCTTACAACTCTCTAGTGCGTAACAGAAGGAAGTGTTCCACGTACGGGTGGATGTGATGTGAGAGCTCCTCCTGGCCAAATTCTTGTAAGTAGAAACAAAAAGAAATTAAAGTCAATATAATATATACTGCTGCTAGCTGCTAGCTGGATTTCACTGGAGAACGAATGAACACAATACTAGAACTAGACGGGTTCTTTTGCGGTAGTATATATTATCTCTCAGATAAGTAAGGTATAAATTATGGGGAAATATCCTGTGCAATCTGTAATCGTGCGATCTGGTGCATCCAATTAAGATCCAACGGTTACAATGAAAAAAGTAAAAAAGTATTGTAACTGTTGGATCTTGATTGGATGCACCAGATCGCACGATTGCACGATTGCAGATTGCATAGGATATTTCCCCTAGAATTAGGGGGTGTTTGGATACAAGGACTAAATTTTAGCCCTGGTCACATCAAATGTTTAGATATTATTTTAGAGGATTAAATGTAGACTATTTATAAAATTCATCCATAATCGGTGGATTATTCACGAGACGAACCTAACGAGTCTAATTATGTCATAATTTGACAATGTGGTGTTACAGTAAACATTTGCTAATTATGGATTAATTAGGCTTAATAAATTCGTCTCGTGAATTATCCTCTGATTCTGCAATTATTTTTATAATTAGTTCACATTTAGTGCTTCAAAATTGATATCCAAACATCTGATGTGACACAGACTAAATTTTAGTCCATGGAACCAAACATTCCCTTAATCTCAGGAATTATTTATATTTAAATTAGAAAATAATAATGGTTGATTGTCGGTAGTTTACTTAAACACATTGGATTTAGATAATAGAATGAGAAATTTTACTATCTGTAAGGGTGAATAGGTATCAAATTTAAGTCGTTGATCACACTCATATAACGACTGAGATTATAACGGTGGCTATTGGTACCTGCTTACTCAGAAGATAGTAACTCCAGTTTTGCTACAAGGTGGAAGGGCATTCTTGTAATTTCACATCAGCACAAGTATGCATAGGGCAGTAGGTCCGGTCGGCAAGAGTCGTGGCTAAGAGCTGTGGTGGGACGACAGGCATGGGCGGTGGGAGTTGTGGTGGGGTGACGGGGCGTCGAGGCTAACACAAGTGGCGGGGTGTCGATGGCGTGGCAGCAAGGCACCGGTGGCAGGGAGCCAAGGACATGCTCCATCTGGATGCCCATTTTCCAATTGTGTTCCTACCAAATCAACGGTTAAATTTGATTTAGTGTCTGTTAGTATCTTGTACCTTGTAGTACCTCTTCAAGGCTAGTAAAACTCCTAAAAAAAGATAATGATTTGTGAGGTTTCACCGGCATAGTGTGGCATGGCATGTTCGGTGCACAGTTATTCCATAATGGTAATTAAATCTAGAGATTGGAGATAAAACATATTGTTGTAACTGGTTTTTATGATTATCAAAATAGAAACAAAATAAGGGTAATCTATTATACCTCTTCTTTTAATCATGGTTATTAGATCTATAAAAAAATCATCCTTATTAATTTACATATACCTTAAAACTTGCCAACTAAAAACAACGTAACCACGCACACTCGTACATCATCATGCATGGTGTTTTAGCGTAAACATTATCCTTCAGACAAGCTAAGGTTAGAAGAGATTGTGGTTGTGACATGAGCTAGCCTTGACGCTATCGATTGCGTGATACTTGTGAATTGTGATAATGGCTATCATACATACGACATGCCTTGATGCATGCATGGCTAGCTATCAGCTCATGTCAAGAGCTAGCAAATTAAACCCAATCATGCATCTTTAAACAGGAGTTTGGCCTAGAAGTTATCCTGATTAATTGGAGTGACCGCTATATATAATAATCCAGGACATGTCTAGTCTAGTATTCTACTAGCTTCTTCTACAGGTATCCCAGCTCCAGCCAGTAGCCAACTGACACGTGTCCTGCTCCTGCTCCTGCTCCTGCTCCTGCTCCTGCTCATGCATGGTTAAGTTGATATGGATGATATGATCCATATCGCCATTGGAAGAAGCAACCATGTCGTCGTTGAAACCCTTGAAACCACACACCAAGTGTGTGTGCCACCTTCTTCTTAGCTTTCAGAGCAAAGCAGGCATTGCTCCAGGAACAACAGAACAGGATGATCCTGACGGGAAAGGAAAGGATATGATATGATGCAGCAAAGTAAAGATCGAAGAGATAAGCTGCTGAGAGAGTGAGAGATCAGAGAAATTATTAAAGTTGTCAGGTTGTTATCTCTCTGTCTATTTACCTCCTGAGTCCTGATTCCTCTGAGATCGACCATCCACAAGCCTAGCTCCATTATTACGTTTGCCGGTCTGATGTCTCTGCCGGATGATCCATCGATATGATCGGGTCGACCTATAAAGCTAGCTAGCAAACTGATCATGCATTCGCGAGCTAGCCGAGTATCTGTCTAGCTACTGTCTAGTGCAGCTGCTGCTGCTATGCGCTGACTTGAGCTAATTGAATCGTCTGTTCGTCTGCAAGATCGAACAGACAGGCAGCTAGCAGTAGCACGAGAAGCGGTGGGAGTTTTAGGTGTGTGCAGTGCATGCGTGCAAGATAGGGAGATGGAGCAGCTGGCAGACGAGGCGTCGGTGAACAGCGCGCGCAGGAGCTCGGAGCGGCGGGGAGGCGGCGGGGGCGGGTGGCTGGAGCTCACTCTAGGCGTCAACGGCGGCGACGGCTTGGAGCCGGTGCCGGCCGTGACGGCGGATGATTATTCCACGTCCTCGGACGGCGCCGGCGAGGAGGCCATGATGCCGCCGCCTCATGCTGATCCTTCTCCGGCGTCTCCGGCTCCGCACAAGGTGTTCTCGTGCAACTTCTGCATGAGGAAGTTCTTCAGCTCGCAGGCGCTTGGCGGGCACCAGAACGCGCACAAGCGGGAGCGCAGCGCCGCAAAACGGACGTCGTCGTCGCCGTACCACCACCACCACCACCACCAGAGGATGATGATGGCCGGAGCCGGCCTGCCACTGGAGGCGCACGCGGCGTTCATGCGCGCCCTGCGGGTCAACCCGGCGGCCGGCTCGACGATCCACAAGCAGCAGCCCATCACCCTGCAGGACGCCACCGCGGCGAGATTCCACCACGACGGCGCTGTCACACCGTGGACGACGCCTGTCCCGCTCGTCTGCTACGAGGAGGAGGTGCACGACTCGACGCCGTCGTGGCCCGGCAGCTTCAGGCTGAGGACGCAGCCTGAGCCTCCCAGCTCCGACTCCGAGCAGCAGCCGCCATCGGAGCAGATCAGTAACAAGATAGACTTGAGCCTCCGGCTGTGAGCGATCGCTGCTCATATCATCGATCCTAGGTCTAGATCAGCTAGCTAGCTACTTAAATTGCTTAAATTGTACTAATTAAATTGACGAGCATATAATTATCAAGTGTTTAATCCTTGAGTTTGGGCTAGATTATTCCAAATATATAATGATTCCAGGAAAACAATTATCATATCTGTCAGTTATTAGTCTGCTTCTTGAAATATCATTCCTGAATTACTATTTTTCTGCTCAGTTATGTTCTTTCTTCAGATGGGAGATTCAGAACATGCACATCTGCAAAACCATACACTAACCTTGAAGAAAAGAACATATCAACATAAAAATGGACAGAACAAATAACAGAAAATTGCATGTCGGAATCAAGTAACTGGTTGAAAATAGTATCACAGTTCATGATGTTATAGGTGCACTTCACTATTATATATATATATATATATATATATATATATATATATATGTGTGTGTGTGTGTGTGTGTGTGTGTGTGGCCTTTGAAATCTGACTTTGCTTGGTGCAATTCTGACATGGACAGTGCAGTGTTCAGATGCTCCCATTCATCAAGTTGCTGTCGCAAACCTGGCTCTGTTTCAATAATTTTGGTAACTATACCCAAAGTATCGACATCTTCGGATAGCTGGCACCAAATCTCGTTAGAACTTCAATGTTAAATGTGTTTAGACGGAAGTAGTATCAGGATAAGTGACTTCCTAAAAAATTCTCGTATCATATCTCGATACACACATGACCTTCAAACAAAATCGGACTCGCGTGACTTATTTCAAAAAAAATTAGCATATATATCTACAAGTGGTCAGGAAAAGCTGGAAGCATTACAAGCTTTTGTTCACCTGAAAACACTTTGCAAATGGTCATGAATGAGTAATTGGACTATTTGAGAGAGCTTATAGTAGTTGCGGCTACTTCTAGAATACTAAAGCTCCCTCAAACCAATCAGATTCTAGATCTAGATCGTAAAACCTAATAATTGCATAATCTAAAATTACCAAAATTCATAAACTAAGAAATATCTATTTCTATAGATTTTACTAGCTGCTTCTCAAAATCTGAATCTTTTCGTAGAAGCTCAATATACAACAATGTGGATCGATGGTTTGTTTTTTCCCTAATGAAGCACCTCATAGGATTAGTTTGTTGTTAGTTGATCTCGAGCTTAAGAAGTCATATTCAAAGTGCCCATGGCCTAACAACAACCTTGCCGTGTTTGGAAGGAGAAACATGTAGGTATCATGGTTGTCAAAAGTAGTGGGATGCAAGGGATATTGGCTATAAAAGCCGAAAACCCTAAGTCATCGGATCAATAATTGACGCTAGAGAAGTCTCGTTTTGTAAAGTCTATTCTCGTCATCTTCAACTCTCTCATCAACGATGACCAAGGGGTAAAGTCAAAAGGGCTAAAGAGCCATCAACACCAAAACAAAAAATAAAAGTGATGAATAAAGGCACCATCACTATAAAATAAAAAAAATGAGAAAATGGTGACATCACACCAAAAGGTCCGCCCACGCCAAAAGTAAGGTGTGAGGCTAAAGGTGATGAAGTAAAGTTGTTGAAAGTGAAAAGGTAAAAACATCAAAAATGCAAAGTGAAGAGTAAAGACATGGTGCCAAATGTGAAAAATTAAGAGAAATTTTACAGACCTTGAGGATGTACCAGGAGGTATTACATTTTCAGTGTTAATTTTGGTACCTCTTGACACATGTACCAAGAGGTACCAAAATTAACACTGAAAAATGTGGTACCTCCTGGTACCTCTTCAAGAACCATAAAATTACACAAAAATTAAAGGTTATGAAAGCAAAGCAAGAAGAGACAATTTCATGTGCCAAATATCGATCGATTTGAGAAAATTCACCCTCCTAAGGGCTCCTTTGGAACGCAAGAATTTTACAGGATTTTTGCAGGAATTGAACTAAATCCTTTGAAATTCCTTTAAAAAAACATATTCCAGAGCCCTAAAGGTGGATGTTTATAATCCAAGGGTGGAGGACTTAGTACAAATTTGCATCGATGCCCTACTACCCTCTCGGACAATAGTAATAAGGAAGGGCCTAGGTGCAAATTTGTTCAATGCCCCCGAATCAATAGGCTGCTAAGTCACATAAACTGCCCTTCTAGAGGGCATTTAGCATCTATGTTTGCAAACTAGCCACACAAACATCTACTTCTGTAAATTTGTAAAAAAAAAAATATATGTTCATGTGTAGCCCTCAGGCCTCATCCCAAGCAGGACCAGTTTTCATGTGTCAGGTTGGACTCAGGCTTAAAAACCAATCATATGTGAAAATTCTGGGTCTTTAGATTTATGAACCTAAACAAACCCAGCCTAGCCTGATAGATGGTGAAATCTCAATGCTGATTGCATGATTTGTAACCATGTTTTTTCATGCCCAGCCCAGTACCCAGCCTAGTGGTTCAACAGGCCTGGTTTGGACTTTACATCTATGTCAAAGCCTCAAATATTGGTACTGTTTGAAGTGGTCAGGGTAGTGTTGAGAAATGATCGTTGGTCTCTTATGCTATTAAACAAAAACACAAGCCAAAAGGCATTAGCACAACATATAGGATTGAAAATCCTTTATGCCAGGTCACACCATCCTTTGTAAACAAAAGTAAGGCACCAAACTATCTTCTCAAGTTCTTCTCATTAGCAGAAAGCGAAAAACCATTGCTCTTGAGAATGGAGTCATTTCTAGTCTCTAACTCATCAAAAGAAACCCTGGTATACATGCCTGAACTAGTTTGAGATGTTGGATTAAGGTTGGTGAGTGAAATGGAAGATAGCTGATACTTGACAAGCTAGTGTTAGTCATGTGGAGAATATCACTTAGTACATGCTATATCTTTTGGCAGGACTCTAATTCTGAATGTTTTTCAGATGGAACTAAAACTAAACCAAATACTACTAGATTTTTATTTTTATAAGCACTAAGTATGTATTTTCCCCAACTCTACAACTATATATCTATTTCAATTTAGAACACTAGAAGCATCTTGACCAGTAATAGCCAAACTGAGTGAATAAAAGAACCAAGAATCAATAGCTAGAAACAGAAGGTATGGGAACTAGCAGATCGGGTATTGCAATTGTGACCCAACGAATTAAGGCGTCAGGTTGTATTGTATGAATATTTATACAGAGGTACAGCTCTCCACATGACTAGCATCCTACTGAAGCACTAAGCTTCTACTTAAATAACCCAACCATGAGAGCTCCTAGTCCAGCTTCCACACTCCAGCATCCAATGGCACATCTTGCACCGTAGTAAGTGGTATGGCTGGCAAAAAAAACGTTTGCATCTTCAAGTCACCATGGATCTCGCTTGAGGAAAGCTCAAAAGGTGTTTAATCTCAATCCAGGAACACCTACTCCTTCAGGTCTTCGAAGTAGGACGCAGGGATCTCGACAGGCGGCAGCAATGTCGATACACCCTTGAACTGTTCGAGACGATTGCACGGTTAGATCAACAGAACTAAATATGAATTGATGAGTTCAATGAAATGTTGTGCGATTGCAAGGCTCAAGCTTTACCCTGTCTTGCTTGTACTTGTCCCGGATGGCCATCAAAGATGTGCCTTTCCTGTTTAGCTGCAGGTCATGTATGAGAGTAATGCAATCCTTCAGCTCAGATGCCCTGTAGCCGGTCACTGCTTGCAGCTTCTTGCTCTGCATCCACAGAGAGACAGATGAGCTGCCATTTCACAGATGATGGTTCAAAGAAATCTTTGGGAGGAATGGAACAGTTTCATACCCAAGGATTGGTGTCTGGATCAAGGGTCAGCCTTGCAACGAACACCGCCGAGGCAGCAACAACGGATGGCAAGAGCCGAACACAGCCGTACTCCAGCAAGCTCAGCTCGGCAAGATAGCTCCCCATGGACTCCAAGGACAGGCTAGGATACTGCAACAATCGTCAGAGGTTTGAGATCAGACAAGGATGTGAATGGGAATCAAGCAATTCAACCAGCAATGTTCAACTGAGATCTGTGAGTTGTGTTACCTTATTGTCTTCTTGGGTGGATTTGATGAACATCCTGAAAACAGATAAGGAAACACGCAGCACGCCAAAGATTCAGCAACAGATCCATGATGACGAGCACAGATAATTGAGGTGTAATTTGGATTGTGGTTTACCTCAAGAACGTCTTGGTGGTAGGGTTGCCCAACTCAAACTTGAGAACATTCAGTATGTCACTCTCCATGTTGACAACCTGCACATCACCACAAGCAACAAGAACAGAGCTCTTATCAGCGATTCGGCATCGAGATCTGAAATCAAATCGTATTCAGGCACACAAGCAAAGAGAGATCAGCACTGACCTCCTTCTTCATGTATGTGTTGTCAGTTATGTAGCAGAAATCCTCCACGTTTGGGGGGCTGATCTCCTCGTACTTCCTGAATCCACCAAACCAATCCAGAGTCAAAATCAATTCTTGAAATAATCGGCAATCTCGCCACCTCGGAGAGCAGTGTGGATAAGATGGGTGCTTACGAAGCGATGAGCATGGCGGAGACGCCGAGCAGCTGCAGCTTCTGGCGGTTGAGGGCTTTGGCGGAGAGGAAGCGGTCGATGTAGGAGACGGTGAGATAGAGCGTGTCAGAGACGAGCGTGTACTCCTCGGCGACCTCGATGAGCCAGTCGACGAGGATGGCCCGCATGTTGGCCGTGACGTCCACCTGCACCGTCTCGATGTAGTGCGCCGCTGGCCGCCGCTTCGTTTCCATCTGTGCTCGTTCCACGGCAACTGTCAGATCTTGGAAGTGGCGACGCCGGAGGAGCGACGAGAGCAGCATGGGCAGGAACGAGATGCGCTTACCTCCATGGAGCGGAGATAGGAGTTGATGTCGGAGGCGTAGGGCGCGCAGAGCTGGGGATCCCCTTCCTCATCGACCAGGTCGGGCGACGGAGCGCGCCTGGTCGACGTGGCCTTATTGGGCTCGGCTACGTGGGACGCCTTCTTGGTCCTGGGCTTCTGCTTGAACACGGCGTTGGAGAGCGTCGGCAGCTCGCTGAGCGCGACGCGCTTGCGCTTGGCGGCGACGGCCACGGCGGTGACGGCAGCCGCGCGCTTGGCCGAGGCGCGGGTAAGGCGGGGCGCCGCGGTGCCGTTCTCCTTGTCTGCCATCTGGCGCTGGTAGCGGTGCCCGGCGGCTGCTCCTCCGACTCCGATCGTGTGGCGGGGCGAGGCGGGCGGGGTCGGTGGATCGGAGCCGGAGTTGGAAGAGGGATTGGACAGAGGGTTCGGGGTGGCGGTTAAGTAGCCGGCGTGCAAATGGGAATGGGAGGGAGAGGTGGCCGCCATTTCTTTTGGATTCGAAGGATTTCGGCTTGGAGGGAAGCCATTTCTGCCGCGATTTGGAAATCCGGTGGAGGTTCGAGGAGAGGTTGGGGAGGGAAAGATTGGAGAAATTTTTTGTTTTTTGGGACGGATTTGGAAAATTCGAAGTGTTTCGGGCGGAAGACGGCGGCGGGCAGAGAGAGCGCGGGAACATTCTTTCTTTTGAGCGCCCGAATCTGAATTGAAATATCTGCACAGCACAGGCGGGTTCGTTTGTTTGGGGATTCGGCCCCGCCCCGCGTTGCAGCTGGTTGGGTTTTCGTTTTTTTCGCTCTTTCTTTCTTTGCCGCTGCTGTTTCGATTGTAGCAGGGCTGACAATTCGGACGACTCAATGAGTAAAAATTATGGTTTGGTTCGGGTCGGTCAAGTCACAGCTCGGTAGTATCACTGTTTATTTGTATTTTTCAATCTATTTCAATATATTTTATTTACATAATTTAGAAAGTGACATCGTTAGATACTTATTCATTTTAGAAAATCAAGCGGCAACACCAAGTGTAGGTGACGGTAGCCAGCATGGATAGTGGGCTAGGAACTGCTGGCGTCGAGAGCATCAGTGGCGTCAACCGTCAGGAGAGGAGAGATGTGTCCAGTGTTCACAAGTCAGTACTCACACAATGACACAAATACACGATTTAATGTTGTCCACTGCCCACGAATTTATGATTTTATGCACTAGATATAGTGATGGATTCACTCCATGTGACAGTCACCGAGCCAACAAGCCTCGGCTTGCAAGCCCCGAACCAAACTTTGATCCCTAAATTGGAGTCTGGAATTTGGATTGCACATCCTATGAATGTGCGTGCACAATTTCAATGAAAAAAACGCCTCTTAAAAGGCAATCTTAAATTCAGTTTATTTCAGTTTTGGATTATAACAATTTAATTTTTTTATAAGATGAAACAACAAGATAACTTATTCCAGTTATTATAATCTATGGTGTAGATTATAACAATCCACTAAATCCCAGGGCCCTTGCACTAATGCTTAAATAGCACAAGATTCTTCAAAAATTTAACGATATGGACCAACTAGTGAGATACCTGTGGAATAGGTGTTCCGTATGTTTACGTAGTTGTGCTCGTCAAAACATTACAAGGACACAATATTCACGTCCAAGAACTTGAAGCTCAACAATTTAATTAACAGCACTAATAAGCCGGAAGCACGGAACACATTGACCAAATACCTGTAAACTACAATACAAGGGTGCCTATATCCACAGTTCTACCAGAGATTAAGAGTAAGGATCAGGTTCATTGATATATTTCACAATGTAAGGCAAAATAAGAGTGAGTATTCGCATATGAATATGTAACACTAACTTTACACCTGACTGTCTGTTTTTCTGACTTTACAAGATCTGCCGGGGTTCAGAGCTCTCTTGTTTAGAGCAGCACCTCTTTGACAGGAGATGCACTGTTACTGCCGCCTCCACCATTCCTCGGCCAAAGCATTTCCATTTCCATCGGTTAACAACATTGATCAACGGATCAAAGCTTTCTCAAATAACATGATCATCACCACTGGGGAAAGACCCCACATCGCTAGATATCCTCAGAAGCTGCGTCAGTTCTAACCGGTACTCAAGACCTCGGATGTAATGACCCAGCAGCATGCACCTTAAAATAACAAAGGACGAGAGGTTAATTTCTAAGAACAGTATTATGAAATGTCGGGTAATCAAGGCCAAAAATGTTTGCTTTGTATACCAGAATAGCAAACGTGCAAGGTAATCGCGGGGAATAGATATTAGGGGCTGAAAAGGAAGGGACGCATTCTCCACAAGCTCTGCACAGTCATCATCCTCACCCCCAAGATTCAGTGCACCCCCAGAAGCATTTCCTAGTGGTGGAGGGTCCTTCGAGTGTATCTTCGGGGAAAGAGTAGCAAGCAAACCATGTACCACAGAATGAATAGCCTCTTGCACACCAGGAGACGTAGACTCTGAGAGTTCAGCAACCTGTGCAAAGCAGCAGTTAGGAGTTAGGACATAGGACGGAGAGTAACTCAAGAACAATCTGTTGTTTCTTGTGGACTGGAAATTGTGTAGATAACGCATCATTAAACAGTTCAAATACACCATGAGAAGTTTTAGGTGAACCAACAGACACCAACATAGAACCAACCTTTTCTGGTGTTAGTGATCTTAAATAGTCTAGCAAATCATTTTTTTCTTCTCCGACAAACTGTTGCATTTGCAAGGCAGAATTTTTCCTCCTAAGATCATGTAACTCCTGCATTTTTTGAATAAAAATCAGTTCAAATATAGAAGATACAATACAATGCATATTTTCAACTGCAAAGATTATCAACAAGATTATTTTTCTCCAGTAACAGTTGCACGAATTAGTGAGCATAATGCATTTTAACATAATAACATATGCATTATTTTCTTGTATGTCACTAATTATTTGCAAAATCCCTCACTAACTCACTGAAAAGGTTTGCCCGGGCCGACATGTCTATGAGCCAACAAGCAAAATATAACTAATGACGCTGATGCAAATATGCCACAGTGTTTACAAATCGTCCGATTAATCACGATTAATCGGCCTGGTCGCTTTCTTGGCTCTGACTAGGTGCTCCAACCCGACCAGAGCGACCAAAAATCCAGTCGTCCGACTAGTCGTCGACTAGTCAGCCGATTAGTGGCATTTTGACGACCAGGAGAGAAGGACAACTGACGTCGTGCAACGGGGAAGGCAGGAGCCAGCCACCAGCATCGCCATGTGATGGGAGGGGGCTAACGACAGCCCATGGGCCACGACGGGAGGAGTGGGCCAGCGACGGCAGTGCCTTGGAGTGGGAGGAGCCACCAGCGGCACCGGTGGGAGCGTGAGGAGGAGAAGGCGACGCCGACAGGAGCATGAGGAGAAGGGAGCGCCGGCGAGAGTGTGAGGAGGAGAAGGCGGCGCCCTACGAGATGTGTGGCGCACAGGGGGATGTGCGGCGCGCAAAGGCTTCTGAGTTCTGAGGTCTCTGTGGCGGCTGTGAGGGAGAGGGGAGATGTGAGGAGTGAAGCTAGGGTTTAGTTAATGGGCTTGGGCTTTTTCAATTTTATTTTTGGGCTAATAAGGGCTGGAAATTTGGCCCATACCTAAATATTTATTGTCATATACTATATAGTGTGTATATATATATATTATGTAAATTTCCTAAAAGATATGGGATAATTAAATGGACCGACCAAGATCGACTAATCGCGATTAGTTTTCTGGTCGGTACCATGGTGACTAGGTTCGACTAGTCGATTTGTAAACAATGATATGGCATATAAGTATTGCCTCCACAAATGAAGAAAAATAAAAGAGAACTTTTTGCAATGCCCTCCTACAATAGTGAAGCAAAAAAACACACTTTTACAGACAAGCTAAAATACAAATACACCTTTTGTTGCAAAATGCAGAACTACATTCCACAAATTCTGCGACCAGCGCCATGCAACAGAAACAAAACAGCCTACATGTGTGACATTGTTAAGTGGCCCTGGGATGTTAGACTTGTAGCCTCTGATGGTAACATAATTATGTGCAATGTTTAGTAACAAAAAGTGTAGTTCTCTGAAATTGTTCTGTAAGAGTATGGTCTTGTGATAGCTTCGGAAATTGTAGCTCATCTTTGTGAATTTACTTAAAATCAAAATTGAATCAATGTTAGATCAAATCTCAACAGTTATTGAAACTGGACCAGGCCGGCGGTTGGACATGAAATAACCAGAACCAGTGGCACATCCAGCCTGTTGACAAGAAAAGACCAGAGGCCCAATAAACCTGAGTGGACATGTGGGCTTCAAACAAAATGGCCCAACATAAGGCCCAAGTCACTGTTTTAGAGGCCATAGCACAGTATTATGGTAAAATAGCCACAAAATGGCATTAGGAAGGATCAAGCCTGAGTTGCCAGGTCCATACCACACGCAGGAAGACACCAGAGCCACCAACTTCTTGCATTTAGAAAGAAAACTTTAATCTAAATAACGGTTTTTGAGCTTCACTCAAACCGGCCAAACTGACGGTCAGACCGCTGGGCCAGTGAACCAGCCACATGAGCAGTTCAGTGGCCAGTCAGGTTTCAACAACTATGCAGTAAAGCATGTATTTGCAATGATTTGAAAAAAGTAATGGCTACAGCCTGCAGAAGACAAATGGGAGAGTCTGGCCAGTTACATATATTGCAGCGAAATTTGAAATTTGACTTTATTATGAACAGGACTTAGGAACTAAATGAAGAGCAGAGAGAAAGAAAGGTGTAAGGATCAATAATTAACACACATGTACATACAAACTCCCAAGAAATATCAAATAATGAATTTGGTGATTCTTGCACGATAGATGATAGGAATAGCACTGCAATGGTGGACGGATGGACTCTAACCAATAAACAAAACGAAATTTATCCACCATTATTTGGAATGCCTAATCAGGAAATCAAGAATGAAACTGGCATTACCTTTTTCACGGCATCCAGTCGAGATTGCAAATCAATAATGTAATCTTCCACTTGAGGTGTCAATTTACCTAGATCCTCCCCCATATTTTCACATGGCAATTCTTCATCCTTTTTCCCAGAGTCCTGTGGCATCTCTTCTTCAGATAATCTGAATATCGTGACAGGACTACCCAAATTGGTGTTATGATTATCGTTTTCAGAGATATCTCTTTTTTGGCATTCAGCACCTTCTTCAGAAAGCTCCAGGTTTCTTTCAAAAGATAGCCTGTATTCAGCATTACGCAAAGTATACCTGGAAGGGCAAATGAATTAAGTAAGTTCTAAAGCCTCTTAGGCTCCATGCTGCATACATATATGTACACTCTGTTTGAAAGTATAAAATAAACAAAAACTTGATGTTCATAATACTGACAATAAATGCTAAAAATAATAAAGTCATAGCCTTCATGTTCTGATGTTCATAATACCGACGATAAATGCTTAACATAATAAAGTCATAGCCCTAGCCTCTAGCCAGTGTTCGCAAAAGCGGTGAAAAGCGCCCGCTTCAGCGTGCTGCAGCGCGATGCGACGGCCCTCCGCCTCGCTTAGGGGCTAAGCGGTCCATTATGCGCATGCACGATTAAGCGGTCCGCTTAAGCTTGATGTGGCGATTAGGCGTCGCATAAGCGGAGTGGAGCGCAGGCAAAGCGGGAGGGAAAACTGCGCGGGGGAGAGAAGCCTGTGTGCGCGCGCGCAACTTTGGCGCGGCCACACGGGAAAGTTGTGCGCGCCGCGTGGGATAAAAGTTGTGCGTCGTGGCTCATGTGCGGGATAATAGCTATGCACTTGAGTGCCTCCTCGCCGGTTCCCTACAGCCTTGTCCTCACTGCCCCCCCCCCCCCTGCAGCCCCATCCTCGCTGGCCCCCACTGCAGCCCCATGGGTGGCCCCCACTTGCTTCTGTTGCCCTGTCCTCACTAGCCCCTGCTGCAGCCCCGTCCCCGCCACCCCCCTGCTAGAGCCACATGCTCGCCGCCCCCCTGCAGGCCCGTCACTGGCTGTAGCTGCCCTGTTCTCACCAGCCCCTGTAGCCACCATGTTGTCCTCGTCGGCTCCCTATCCTCCCAGGTATGGACTATTTCTCCTTCTTCCCCCTGTTATCCTCTTAACATACAACAAATGTCTAGAAATTAGTGGATTTGGCACTCGGTTAGCAATTAGTGTATTGAGTAGGAGGAATTGTTAATTGCTGGTGCTAGTAGGTTTTTTGGATTTGGCACTAAATTTGGCACTCATGATTTCTACCTGTTTTTTGTCATTCCGTTGACAAAGTCAACAACGCTTAAGCGCCGCTTAAGCGCGCATAAATCGCCTAAGCGCTATGCAGGACGCCACCGCATGCATAGCGCATAACGCTTTTTCTAACCTTGCCTCTAGCTATCTAGCTATTCTATATTTCTATAGATCTGTTATGTATGTGTTACGAAATAATGAAATATATAACAAGAGTTATCACATGGCAGATAGGTACATATCACTGAATAATTTGGTAGATCTGATAGGAAGACAAGCCAAAAAATTTCTTAAAAAAGAAATGGAGGGACAGGTATTGATTGCCAACTCAAGCACTATCAAGAAAAGTAGATATAAGAGGTGCCTTTTACCCTGCAAAAAAGAGCACAGAATAACAACATACTGAAAAAGCAGCAACCTCATACAATTTATGGGAAAGGAACACAAGCAGGATGGACTTCAATATTCAGAAAAATGTGGTCAACTGTCTACTTCCAGAAGAAAGAACCAAAAAATCAGCATGGTGTACAGCTATGGTCACTTTCCACTCCAGGGAAAAAGCAAATGGAATTCCTTCAAGAAATAATATACCATAGGAATACCGGTACCACAAATTATATAAATTTTAAGTACCCGTCGTACACACCATTTTTCTTTACTACTCCATCTGTTCCAAAATACAAGGCATGCATGTATTTGAAAAAGTCAACATTTATAACTTTTGACTAATAATTAAGCTAAAAATATATATGTTTAGTGTTATCTGTTATGCATATAATATAGTTGGATTCGTATAAGTACTTCCATATGATGCTAATTTTGTAGTTGTTGATGATATATTGTGAATGAAATTAATGGTCAATGTTCTATGTTGAAGACCATGTCAAAAACTTATAAACCTTATACTACCTCCATTCCAAAAATATAAGACATTAGTTTTTTTACATGGTCTTCAATGTACAATGTTGACCATTAGTTACTTTCACTATATATAATCAAATATTAAGATAACATATAAAAGTATTTTCAAATATCAATCTAGCTGTATGACATCCATAATGCTAAACCTAAATGTTTTAGCTTAATTATTAGTCAAAAGTTATAAATGATGACTTTTCTAAAAACATGCAGGCCTTATATCTTGGACCAGAGGTAGTATTTTGGGATGGAGCGGGAGTAAGTAACTAATAAGAATTTTTTTGAATTTCACATGAGGCCATTCAATGTTAATGTACAACTTCAGAAAGCTGGTCAATGTTGACTGAGCTACATACAAAAGCTATATGAGAGTATGAGACGTCTAATGATGTAACCAATAACTTGAAAACCTATAAAAAATAATAGAAAAGATATCTAATATCTTTCAACTATAAAACATACCCAGTCATAATTGAAGATACCAATAACTTGAAGAAGGGATTCCAAAGGGCTTCTACAACAACACGGAACTGATCAGATGGCAGCAGCCCCAACATGCCAGAGATGGTCCTCTTCATTGCATCAACTGTTTCAGGAGAAACATCTTTCTGAATGACACTTAGGTCCAAAGGCTCTATGTCTTGGATCAAGTTCCACAGGATAGATTTCTACAAGCATATCATCCAAATAATTATCAAAATGAAAAAAATGGTGAAAAAACAAAACAATTCTGGATAGAATAAGTTTTCATAGATTTTTCATCATGTAAAAAAAATCCTTCAACGAAGTGAATGTCTTAAAACATATATGTCACCAACAGCAGCCAATTTGAACATGATACACATTTCAGATGCATATTACTG
Source organism: Zizania palustris (assembly GCA_019279435.1). NCBI lineage: Eukaryota > Viridiplantae > Streptophyta > Magnoliopsida > Poales > Poaceae > Zizania > Zizania palustris. The sequence goes on along the minus strand of JAAALK010000079.1, from coordinate 61,049,192 downwards.
CCAAACAAGCCCTAAATATAAATAAGAGTAGCACAAACTAGCCCCCCGAAACTGAACAAGACATCATAATTAGACAAGTAACACCAGTAATTAGAGGCGCAGGCAAATCGAAAGCTCACCTCCCTCATCACACGAATTAGCCAAACAGTAAAATTAAACAGGTAGTACAGATCGAACTATTCAATTGGGGGGGGGGGGGGGGGGGGGGGGGGGGGGGAGCGGGTACCTTGGAGGGCCCATGCGCGGGCCTCCCCCGCGCGTAGAGCTCGTCGAAGGGCGACGCGGAGGCGGCCGCGACCCCGACCCCGGCGAGCCTCCTGCGCGGGTGCCAGCTCCCACCTGCTAGCCCCACCGGGAGCTGCGGAGGGAGGAGGACCCGTAGGCGCTGCGCCGCGGCGGCGGAGGAGTGGGGAAGCGGCGGGCGGAGGCAGGAGGCGGTCGTCATGTGGCCCGTCGATGGCGCGCGGCTGAGGCCTCGGGGGGGCGCAGGCGAGCGAGCGAGCGATTCCTTCCCTCGTCGAGGCCGCGCGGCGGTGGCGATGATAGGGCTCTTTAGCCGCTTCCGCGTGCGCACGGGTGGTGGTGGTGTGGCAAAGCTGGACTCGGGCTCTTCGGCCTCCGCATCGCTGACGTGTGGGCCACGCGGCGGAACTCGTGGACGGGTGCGGCTGGACCGGGGGTGTGTGGGTGGATTTGCGTGGATGACACCGTCCACCTGTTCGTCCACGCCAGCGCTCGCTGCCATCCTCGGCCCGCTTCTAGTCGCGGCCTCGGCCTCCGTTCCGTTTCAGCCCATAAGCCCATTATCTCCTCTCATCCTGCGAGCTGCCCACCAAAAAACACGTGTACAAAATGAACACGTATACAAAATATAATAATGCAAGCGATAGCACAGAAAATATGGCTATATAGTTATTTGATCGACCTATCTTTTGATCTCTCCTAAGTCCTGATGAAGATTGCAGTAGAGATTAACAAAACGAGGCCGAATGGAAATAAGTACTATCATATCTGTCACCGTATTTTTTAGTGGAAACTGAAAAACGGATATTTCGAAATAAATAGGAAAGTGGATACCAACTGTAAATAAATAGGACCTAATAAGAAGCAGATATGAATATGGACCGAAGTATCTATCGGAATTATAAAATCCTTAATATATGAAAAAGTATGATAAACCAATAAATAGGTTCAGTTTACACACATATTAATAAATGATGTATAAATATAATAGAGTAAAAACATGTTTTATTTAAGTTGCAATGAATATATATTATTTATTTTTAGCAGATAATTATATATTAGTTTAAATTAAATTGTTTAATATTTTATGAATAGAATATAGTTTAAAGTTTTATATAGTATGAAAAATAAATGCTAATATTTTATATAGTGTTGTATAGAAACCGTGAAACAGAAATTTCTCGTTTTTGTTTTTGTTATACTGAATAATTCGTTTCCGTATCCATTTTTGTTCCGGAATATTTCGTATTCGTTTTCCACGTAATCCTCTTTGTTTTTGTTTTTTCAGGAACGAATGAAAACTTTCCGCTTTGTTTTCATTGCACAGGTAGTAGCAACTATACCGACAATAATCAACAGCTTCGACTTGTTGGATTGCTTCTCTTGAGAAACGCAAGGCCTATTATCTCGATGATTTATCACTTATAAATTTTGATTACTTGTCAGTTTTGACATGTCTACGAACATGATATTTATTGGTAGTGTTGTATAATGAAATAACGTGGTGTTCTTTAGTTTGATGACGTGTGAAGGGGATATAGCGATGAGTAGTGTAATAGAAAGTAAATGGCTTTGCTCGAGTTTAATTTCTGTATAACATATATATTTTTCTTTGTTGGAGTATATGAATTTACACGATTTTAATGAAATTCAGTTTAAATCTTTAGACGCGCTGTACACCGTAGCATGCCATCATGCATAGCACCCGGCGCCCCGGCCGGGAACGGACGTCATAATTTTTTTAAAAAAAAAAACTTGGCCGGATGCATCACGAAGCACAGTCTCGTCCTGCAGATCGATCGAGCTGGCCTTAGAGCCTGAAGACGATGAAGAGGTTGACGCCCTCCATCTCTCTGCCGCAGCAGCAGGTCGCCGTGGTGGTGCTTCTCCTGCTCCTCGCGGCCGCCTCGTGGCGGCAGGATTGCGACGCGGCTTCAGGTAAGAGAAAAGACGACGTCACGTACGTCCATGGAGATTATTTGTCCACATTGCTGTCGTTGCCTGCGCGTCTGAAGCTCTGAACCGTACGTACGTACCGCGCCCGGCCGCCCGCGTGTTTATGTATATATATATGCAGGGTTCTGCGCGAGCAAGTGCGCGGTGCGGTGTGGCCGGGCGCCGGCGAAGGGGAGGGGGAGGGGGACTAGCGGCGGCGGCGGCGGGTGCCTGAGGTCCTGCGGCCTGTGCTGCGAGGAGTGCAACTGCGTGCCGACGGCGGCGCGCGACGAGTGCCCCTGCTACCGCGACATGCTCACCGCCGGCCCCAGGAAGACGCCCAAGTGCCCCTGATCTCATCAACCTCATAGTTGTACGTATGTATGTACGTGTAGTAGTTATGTACTTAGTGCTCTCGTACGTGTACACGTACGTATTGGCCGGTGTGTAGCTGCATGTGACTGTGCGCGAGTGTACATACGCAGGCGTACGTACGACGTACGTGGTCAGGCATGTGTGAGTGTATCGTCGATTGTATGGACATACTCGTATTTGTACCGCGTACGTACTGTTTCTGTGTCGAGAGGAATTGTGGCTGGATGGGAACACCATCTGCTGTATGTATGACACTGTGACAGTGTCATCTTCACATTCTTTTCTTTTCACTCACATTAGATTTTTAGATCTAGAATATCTCTCTAACTTCCCTATTTAACTCTTAGGCCTCACCCGGTTTTCCACTGGGATTCCGGCTTTTCCTGGACGCGAGGCCCACAGGGGGCTATATTCCTTGGCTAATTTTTTTTCTATTTGGAAGCACAAGAGATGGGAGATTTTTAACCCATTCCGGCCTCCTTTGGCAGCCCGGTATCCCCCTGGGATTCCGGTCCAATTCCCGGGTGTGAAACTCATAGTGGAAATTTTTCAAGGTAAAATTATTTGCACATTTGTCAGCCCACTAGATGAAAAATTTTGGCCCAATCCACGGCGTTTCTGCAGGGATAAAACCCTCGTCTCATTAGTGGCTGGTTTGGGAGCCCAAAATTCCAGCCCATTCCCTGGGGATGGGCCGGGATTTTAGCCTAAAATCCCGGCCCATCCCCAAGGCTGGGATTTTGGGCTCCCAAACCAGCCCTAGATCGGAATTTTTCTCCCCCATTTTCTCTGGCAAGTCCCACGAGTTTTTTTACTCGCATGTGGCCATGTGGGTTCGCCCTCTGCGCGCCCCGCCCTTTTCCCCTCCCTTCCGCAGCGCTCTAGCTGCCAGGCGCCTTGCACTCACCACGCAACTTCTAGTGATTTCCCTTTTTTCCAAACAATAGTAGGGAAATTATCTTTCCCATGATTTTTTTTCCAGTGGAAATGGATGTCACAAAAAAATCCCCTTTGGGAAAAATTTTCCTGGGGTTTTCCCGTTGTGCTTCCAAATGAGGCCTCCATGTGATTTTTCCAGGGAAAGCCCACGCCACCATAGATTAGGAAAATTTTCATGTGATGTCGCCGCATGCCCGCATTCATCTCTCCCGTGGCGCCGCTAAGCTGCTCGGCCCTCCCCTCGCCGCAGTCGCCTCCTCCATCCTCCCCAACGGTATTTCCTTGGTTCCCAAATACCTCAGGGGAAATTATCCTGTCCATATATTTTTTTGACATGGAAATGAAGGGGTTAGATGTCACCTAAAAAATTCCCTTTGAGACAAAATTCCTTGTTTTTTTTATCCCTAGCTCCCAATCATAGCCTTAATTTTTTTTTGAAAAAAGGCAACCATCGAAGGTGCCCTACTTTAATAGAAAGCAGAAAGTAACAGTCAGTTTTACATCGTACAACACCGACAACCTTGAGGCACAAACATAATACCACAACAGTCACCCTTTACTGGCGCAGTTTCAAATTTATAAATTATTGCAGGCAACACAAAGCGAAGCTGAAGATGATCCCACCCCACGAAACACTACCCCAAAAGAGGAAAACGGCCTGAAACAAAGTAACAAAAATATCCTAACAACTACAATCACAGATCATTAGAAACCGCCATGACATCTTCACTGCGGACATTTGGATTTTGACTCCCTTCATCGCGGATGAGAAGATGAAGCCTTGCACGGAGCAAGCTTAAGCATCTTGAAGTCTTCTCCTTCAGACGCACTGACACCAGCGGAAGCCACTGGGTGAGAAAAACCATCAGTTTATGCAAAATATGGAACACATTAATGCATATTTTAGCCTTAATTTTTAGATATATAAAACGTCTTTAAGGGTTAGTTTGAGAGCCAACAATCCTGGCCCATTCTCTGAGGATGGGTCAGAATTTTAATTTAAAATCCAGGCTCATTCTCAGAGAATAGGCTGGAATTGTGAGTTCCTAAACAGACCCTAACATATTCATCCATTCTATCTACTATTTTTTTCTAACGAGTGGATTCTCTGTACCCGTTAACTTTGTTCTCACCGGGTAATGATATAAATTGACAGGAAAAAGTAAAGAGAAGAGATTTGATACGTATAGTACGCGTGTCATAATATAATAGTAATATATATATATAATAGTACAATATATGTATAAAAATATTTACAGTCAGTTTGAGGATAAAAAAATAAAAAGCTAATTTGAGAATAAGAACATTTAAAGATTGAATTCTACTAGAAGAATTCTCTATTGGATAATACTGGAATTGATTTTTAGATAATTCAGTTGATTTTTTTAGGTTGATCTACTATTTTTTATTTTATGGAAATTTTGGAGCATCGGAAGTATTTTTAATAAATAAAGGAATGTTTTATCTTTAATTTAAATCGGAAGCTTTTTCTTTCCTTCGGGCCTCCCCTTTATTCTTTCGGCCTGCTACTTTGCGCTGGCCCAGCTGCTCTAGCTCTCTCTTGCGCGCGTGGCCAGCTACCGACAGGCGAGGCCCACCTGTCGGCCGGAAACTCTTGCACACCAATTTAAAAAATTGTAAAAATAGATATATGTCGACTGAACCAGACTGAGCTGTTGATCGGTCGCAACGGCTAACTTGATCGAACCATACCATGTCAGCATGGTTCGACCGATTATTGGTCGAACAATGCTGATGTGTCAGCCACTTGTCGATCGCAATGACTAGCTCGACCGAACCAGACTACGTCAACATGATTTGGCTCACGATCGAGCCAACCATGATAGCATGGCCTTATTCGATCAATCTAGGCATTGCAACTAATTAGTAGTTGTCACGTCAGCATGGTTCAGTCAATGATCGACTGAACCATATTGATGTGACCTTGTTTAGTCGATGATCGGACGATAGGTGTTTACTTTTATAATTTTTTAAATCTATATACCAGAGTTGATTTTTTTAAAAAAATATTATTTCAAAAAAAATCCAACGGAGTCCTCCCCGAGACCAAAACCCTAGCCTACAAGAGAGTTTTGCTAAAATACCACTTTAAACAACGGACTTTACCGATTTATCATTCGGACCCATTTTCATTGATTCATGTGGTACTCAAAAGTGAAATTATAATCAAAATCCATTATGTCAATCCCCGTGATCTTCTCGGTCATAAATCCCTATCAATCCGAGGCAGTTAGTTATGTCAACTTGTGGCTCGGATTTTGTAGCCAATTAATCAGATTGATTTGGTCCGATCTGTTTGGTTGTTTTCAGCCATGCGCATCGATGATCCGTGGTGTAGTTTGCCCTCCATGTCAGCCTACTTATGCCATGCGTCGTAAATGTACCCTAGCTAGTGGCCTAGTGTACGTCCGATGCTAGCTGCCCCTGCAACAAGCTCTAATCAATTAATCAAATCAAACACAAATTTCCTAATCCGAATTAACAAATTATGATCTCACACACGGCCACACGCCTAGCTCTAACCGTAGTCATTGCGGCGCGACGTGAAACTAAGGGGGTGTTTGGATGACGAGACTATTTATAAAATCCAACCGTAATTGTTGGATTATTCGCGAGACGAATTTAATAAGTCTAATTACGCCATGATTTGACAATGTGGTGCTACAATAAATATTTGCTAATTATGGATTAATTAGGTTTAATAAATTCGTATTGCGGATTATCCTCCGATTCTGCAATTATTTTTATAATTAGTTCACGTTTAGTGCTTCAAATTGATGTCCAAACATCCGATGAGATATTAACTAAATTTTAGTCTATAGAACCAAACACCCCTAAGCATAACCAGACGATACAAATACACTACAAAAGTATTGAGTTAGATGAGAAAGTGAATGAGAGAAAATAAAAACATGCTACTAACTAACAACCGGTTTATACGCAAGTTCCAATAAACTTTGTGAGATAGTGTGAGAGATTACAAATTATATATATATATATATATATATAGCGAACAAACTATTATACAAGTGACTTATGAGATTAGGTAAATGTGACATAGCACAAGTATAAAACCAACGACTAGCATTATTATTATATATTACATTGTGTACACATATATACTTGAGGTCTACTATATATATATATATATTCTAAGGGGTGTATTTTGTAATTGTAATTTAAAAAATATTAGTTGCATTAAATACGAGATGACAAAGGTACAAGCAAATCCTTGGCACAAATTAATACGTACAAATAACAAGTTTGGAAACCGTTCGAATGCGTGCTGTTGGGCAGCTAGGTATTAGGTAGGTAGCTAATGACCAAATTAAATTCGCAAATATATATACGTACCTTATCTCCTCCTTTTGACGCAAATCCTTCCAAATTCTATTGCTCTCGTACGCATGCACTTTCACAAACAACATGTAGACGAGAGATCCTTCCAATACTGCACCGCTGTACGTAGCTAGCTCTTATCAAGTATTTCAACGTACATACATGGGAAAAAGGCACACAATTAAAGGAAGCATACGATGAGCCCAAAATGATCATTATTAGCACGTGTTTACTGTAGCACCGCGTCGTCGAAATCACGATCTAACTAGCTAGCTTTAATAGATTCGTCTCCCGAATTAACCTAACTCAACTTTAACTTAGGGAGGCAAAGCAATTCAGCCAAACAACCCCAGAGTACCGATCAATTTTGACAAACTAAATACTGACCTAATTGAATCAATTCCTTGGAAGAAACTAGCTAGTTATATATGTTACCCTACAAGCTAGATCATTGATCTCTTCTATCGATATGATCTTCCGCGTCATGCATGCAAATCCAATTATCTCCCTCGATCGATCCCTGCGCGCGCGTGCGTCGATCTGATGCATACATGCCGCCGTGTTAATAACTGAAAGGTATCATGATTCTTCATGCACCGTATGAATGAAGTTGCATTGATAGCTAGCTAGGCACGTCATATTTGCTAGCTAGAGTGATACATATTTCGGCGTAATTTGCACGTATGGTTAGACCCGATCGATGCCTCGCATGAGACAACAGCTAGCTAGCACCACGTTACTTTGAAGAAAATACAATTAAAATCGCATTCAGCAGCTCGCCCCAAACGACCAAATTAAACCCTTCAAATCCACGATCTAAAGGTGCGTTGCTTGAGCACGTACTATATATAATTACTATACAACATTCACATTCACATATGTGTGTGTGTATATATATATGAGAAATTTTATAATATATCACTGAAAATTTGTTGTTTTCATTTATATCACTATTTTCAATTTCATGTGTTCATATATGTTAGCGCCATTAGTTTCAACCATTAGTTAACATTAATTTTTTTTAAAATGCCAAAATTGCCCTCAACTTACAAAGCTATCTAGTTTGCTTTGCTCTCGGCCTATCTAAGTTTACGTTGGATTGAATGAGTGATTGATATGCGTGGGTCGGCCGGAGTAAATGCTAATTGATCACGAAGCTTAAATCATCCTTGATTTTTAGTGAGCTGAGTACAGTTTGGACATTTTAAAAAAACTAATGTTAACTAACTAACGGTTGAAAACAACGGTAATGACATATATGAACACAGAAAATCAAAACATTGATATATATTAAAACAACAAGTTTTTAGTGGTATATATGAACGGTGATACATATGGAATTTTCTCTGTACATATATATACATACACAATATATATACATACACGCTAACGAACGAACGACGCAGAAATCATTGCAAAAATCTGCACGGCGCGCTGTAGCTAACAAACTTTGAACAGTCTTGGTCTCGTGGACCGGCGCTAGCTGCTCTGCCACTGCCACTGCCAGACGAGGAAGATTGGAAGAACACACTGCAGTACTGCACCCACCGGCCATGCATGCACCAACTCGATTGACCACCGATCGATCGATGAGAAACGTACAGGTACAGCGAACCGGTGGGCGCGAACGCGAGCTTGACGCAACATAAATTCCGGCCGGGGACGACAGACCGACCACGCACACGTGTACGCTACTATATACCTGTATCTATCAACACATCTATCCCCGACTTCCCTCGTGACGGCGCGATCCGACCCGACCCGACGACGCGAGCCGTTCCAAAGCGTGCACCGCTCACTACCGGAAACAACAAGTTTGCCGAGTGCTCTAGAGTTTGCCGAGTGCAATATCTCGGGCACTCGGCAAAGATGTGTTTGCCGAGTGTTTTTAAAAAATACTCGGCAAACAAAAAACACTCGGTAAGCCAAATGTTTGTCGAGTGTTTTTTAAAAATACACTCGGCAAAGCCTTGATACTAACGGACATTACGGCGACTTGCCCGTGCGGCCAAAAAATTTTTTTTGGGGGGGTTTGCCGAGTGTTTTTTGAAAAACACTCGGCAAAGACACTTAGTTTGCCGAGTGTTTTTCAACAAACACTCGGCAAACAATTTTTTAAATTTTTTTGTGTGAAACAATGTTTCAAGTCTATAAGTTATTTGCAATTTCATTTAACTTGAAATTTTTTCTACACTCACAATACAACATATATTATCTCTTTTAAAAATTTCAAATTTTTTTAAATAAGTTAGCTATTTTTTATTTATTAAGTATATTTCTAGCATTTAAATTGAAATGGGTGAAATTTGAACTACAAGTGCCTAAAATAATGAACCAAAAAATATGGAAAATCATATTCATGTTTTAAAGTCTATTTATGGTACTTATAAACTTAATTAAAATAAATTTTGAACAATTTAGGGTGTGACGCTCGTTCAACAACGTGAAGCTTAATAGTTTTTTAATTATAAAAAAATCAACAAAAGTCTAAAAAACATGAGACTAGTCATGGTGTTATTATATGATACATAGATTCTGTGATAAAAATTTAAAAATATTTTGATAAAATCATCACGTAGAGTGTTCAAAAATCGTAAATTATGAGAGAAGTGATTAGGGTTTAGAGAAGAAATGAGATAGGTTGAATGAAGTTTGATAGATAAATTAGTTTTTGTGCTTGAAATTTTTTCTACAATAAAAAAATAACACATATTATTTCATGTAAAAATTACACATTTTTGATTCAGTTTGTTATTTTTAAATTATTAAGTATGTTTCTAGGATTTAAATTGAAATAGGTGAAATTTGAACTACAAGTGCCTAAACTAATAAACCAAAAATTATAAAAAATAATATTCATGTTTTAAAGTCTATTTAGGGTTCTTATAAACTGAATTAAAAGAAATTTTGAATACTTTAGGGTGCGACGCTCGTTCAATAACGTGAAACTTAATGGTTTTTTAATTATAAAAAAATCAATTGATGTCTAAAAAATATGAGACTTGTCATGGTGTTATCATATGATACATAGATACTGTGATAAAAATTTAAAATATTTAGAGAAAATTATCACGTAGAGTGTTTAGAAATCGGAGATTATAAGAGAAGTGATTATGGTTTAGAGAAGAAATGAGATAGGTTTGAAAGAAATTTAATAAGTAAATTATTTTTTGTACGTGAAATTTTTTCTACAATAAAAACACAACATATATTATCTCATGTAAAAATTACACAATTTTTTGGTTCAGTTTGTTATTTTTAAATTATTAAGTATATTTCTAGGATTTAAATTGAAATAGGTGAAATTTGAACTACAAATGTATGAAATAATAATAAAAATATTATTAAAAAACATATTTATGTTGTTGAGTTTATTTTTAGTCCTTATGCAATATAATTTTATAATTTCTATCAAGGAAAATATTGTAAAACAAATTAAACAAAAATAAAAAATAAAAAAAAATAAAAAAGCCTCTTTGCCGAGTGCCAAATTTGAGGCACTCGGCAAATATTTTGGGTTTGCCGAGTGCAACACTCGGCAAACCCAAAAAAATCATTCCCGCACAAATTTTTCAAGCAAATTTTAAAATTGGCGCACTTTTTTTCAAAATTTTCAAAAAAATTCTTTTAAAATCCCCCACCTCCTCCACTCTCTTCCCTCTCCTTCTCTCTCCCTTCCTCCCATCGGCTCCCTCCCGCCGCCTTGGCTCCGCCCCATCGCCGCCGCGGCCACTGCCCCAACCGCCACCCCGGCCGCCGCCCCGCTCCTCCCCGGCCGCCGCCCCGGCCGCCCCTGCCCCGCGTTGCTCCGCCCCGCTCCTCCTCGGCCGCCGCCTCGGCCGCGTCGCCCCGGCCGCTCCTCCCCGGCCACGCCGCCCCGACCGCCCCTGCCCCGCGCCGCCCCGGCCACGCTGCTCCGCCCAGCTCTCCTCCTCGGCCGCCGCCCCGGCCTCCCCGGCACATCCACACGGTGCCGCCCCTGCCCCTCGCCGCCCCGTGCCGCCCCGCCCTCGGCACAGCTCCGCCCCCGGCCGCCCCCGCCCCCGCCTGGTCACCCCGGCCCCGTCCGCCCCGCCCTCGGCACAGCTCCGCCCCGGCCGCGGCGGCCCCGCGCCGCCTCGGCTTTTCCTGTTTTTTTTATTTTCTGAGTTTTACTTCGCCGAGTGTTATATTTTGACACTCGGCGAACTCAATGTCACGACCGTTCGAGGCCCGTCAAGCTACTTTTGTTTGCCGAGTGTTGTGTGTGGCACTCGATAAAAGATTCACCGAGTGCCCGACAAAAAACACTCGGCGAACCCGTGTTCACCGATAGCGTTTTTGCCGTGTGTCGTTCGCGAGTGCCACACTCGGCGAAGCCTTTGCCGAGTGCAAATAAGGCTTCGCCGACTGTGTTTGACACTCGGCGAATATCTCTTCTCCCGTAGTGGCTGTAACGCGCGCGAGGACGGACGCGCGGCGTGGCGCCAGCGGCCGGCCGGCCGGCCGCCAGCTAGTGCGTGCATGCATGCATGGGATCGGGGCGAGGGGTCTCGGGGTATCGATAAAGTTATTTTCGTCAATTTTATCTTAGTTATATCTGTCAAAATTTTATATCGTATTTTTTATAAGATAAGTAATGTATGTTGATTAAACTAATATTTTTTTATATTCATATACATCATATTCAATTTTATTAGTATTTTTTAAATATAAAACTGTATAAATCATTTTTATTTTATTTTATTAAACGCAAAATGGTACACTTATACGCCGGAACATCTATTGTATTTTTTTAAGAAAATTATATGGTCCAGTTTTGTTTGAAAAGCATAAGATTTTTGATCCGGTACTAATTTACTCACGTCTCTGTAAAATTGGAATGAACTCTACAATATTTTTCCGATTGGTACACAAGCTTATACCTATAAATTTAGGTTTAAATTCGTATATACGGATTAAAATCACTGGTTTACATGTTATCCCTGCTCCCGTTTCTGCTTTAACCGCTTTAGATTTTATTTCAAACTTGGCTATTTACGGTGGTGGATTTTATAACATTATTTTCTAAAAGGTTACATCAGCTTTGCAACTGAATAAAATATCCTCTCTCAGCGGAGGGAGGGGTGGGGGAAGTGGGTGCGGGGGCAGCTCTCGCGCGCCCCGTCCTCGGTGGCCGCCGCGGCTGCGGGCGCCGACGCGGCGCGGAACGACCTCAGGCTGCTCATCGGCGTCATGGGTGCGCCGCTCGCGCCCGTGCATGTTTCCGCCGCCGAGCCTCTCCCGCACTTTAGCATCAAGGACACCCCCATCGTAAGCGCTTCTTCTTATTCTTCTTCTTGACAGCACTCTCAGCGTTTCCCTTTCGTGCTCACTCGGTCTAGTCGAGTTGTTCGACGAAATGCTCGTGTCAATTTTTGTTCTCAGATGTCTATGCCTGACTTTTCTTAATTTGTCAATTCATTGTACCGTATACTGCAAATAAATTTTACTGATGATTACACAACTTTATTCTTTTTCTAGATGAATTAAATAGGAGTATTGGCATCATCAATGATGTCTACACATACGATATATCATTCCGGTTTGTTCGAAAAGAAAATGATACGTGCAAATTTATCATTGCTCTAATGCTCTGCATTGATTTAGAGACGTTTACATGCTGTAAAACATGGTTAATTATTTACAGTTTAAGTAGAGTGTAAAATTTGTTCTTAAAAGTTAAATCTTAATGTGGCTGACCACAGGAGACCTCGTCGGCACAGTACATACTGCAGCAGTACCTGGCAGCCTCTGGGGGGCACAGGCTTCTTTCGTCAGTGCGCAATGCATATGCCATGGGCAAGGTGCGCATGGTGGCTACCGAGTTTGAGACTGCTGACCGCCTTGTCAAGAACCGCAATGCTGCTCGTTGTGCAGAGCCAGGCCGCTTTGTCCTGTGGCAGATGGCTCCTGAGATGTGGTACATCGAGCTGGCTGTAGGTGGGAGCAAGGTGCGTGCTGGTTGCAATGGCAAGCTCGTGTGGCGCCACACCCCGTGGGTCGGTGCCCGCGCTGCCAAGGGCCCTGCTCGCCCGCTGCGTCGTGCACTTCAGGTATAAGTGCACTACTCAGCCCACACCTTGTATTTGGTTGCCTCTGCCCATTCAGCCATGAAGAAGCTTAAAGTTTTACTCCAATGTTTTGGTCAATGTATTTCTAGGGCTTGGATCCATTGACTGCTGCAAGCATGTTTACTGGTGCTCACTGCATTGGGGAGAGGAAGGTGAATGGGGAGTATTGCTTCATTCTGAAGTTATGCACTGACCCTGAGACCCTCAAGGCACGCAGCGAGGGCCTTGCAGAGATCATTAGACATGTCATGTTTGGGTATTTCAGCCAGAGGACTGGCCTTCTTGTCCACATTGAAGATTCACACCTGACCCGGATCCAGTCAACAACTGGAGGAGATGCTGTTTACTGGGAGACTACAATCAGTTCATTCATCCAAGATTACCGTCCAGTGGAGGGTATAATGATTGCGCACTCTGGGCGCTCGGCTGTGACCTTGTTCCGTTTCGGTGAGGTGGCCATGAGCCACACCAAGACTCGTATGGAAGAGGCATGGAGCATTGAGGAGGTTGCATTCAATGTCCCTGGTTTGTCCATGGACTGTTTCATCCCACCCACTGATATCAACTCTGGATCTATTAGTGAAACTGTTGAGCTTCATCATGGTGAGAAGAGCAAGGTTGGCCCTCCCCCTGGCCATCGTGCCAAAGTTGCTGCATTGGAGAAGGCATATGATGAGAAAGTAGCATGGAGTGGAGCCACACTCAAAGATCACAATTGATTGTAGCCTGTTCATACTTGCTTGCTACATTGCAGTTGACTGACTTTGATGAATGTAGTGTAGGTGAGAAACAGGTCGAAGGAGCATTTGGAGTTTGGAAAACCAAATGCCCTTTGTGTATAGGAAGCAGCATGAGGCGTTCATCAGATCCCGCTTATCCTTGAGGGGAATCTGTGTGAAGCATCCTTTCTAATCTCATCCTGATATATGGTAGCAGGTAGCTTCGTTCGCTACTTCAGCCTTTTTTTTTGTCAGTGCCGTCTGAAAGAACATGGTGCATTCTCCATTCCAACCACATGTGGAACATTGTGGTGGTGCTGCCTGTTATCTTTAGCAATACTAATTAGTCATTGCATCATTGGTGTAAGCAATAAAGAAAGATTTCCTTGCTGGCTACCAACATCCATTTAGTTTGTCATCGCCTCCTGTTGGTGGTTCAGTATCCTATGCAAGCTGATGGTTCTTGCTCAAGCTAACTTCTCAGAAAAGCAGAACCTCTCAATGGTTGCTACCTAGGTTTCTAATTGTAAGTTTTTTTGTCCTGAAACCTTCCTTTGCATCTCTCTTATTTATCATGAGATGAAGGTGTACCCGACAGAAGTTTGATGTAATCCAAAACATCTATGAGTGTCATGTGTTGAACTGTTTGTGATGTCTGCTACCCTGCTCACACTCACACCACCTCTTTTTGAGTAATCTAAAAAACTACTCTGGCTTTCCTGGATGTTGCATTGCAACAGGGTGACATCAGTGTGCCCTTTTGGTCTGCCTGCATTTTACTCTGGTCTGCAGTATGTTGGGGAAGTAATGATTCATTACTATGATGACATCAAAGAGGAGTTTCAGTAGATTGCCCTGAAGCATCAAAACCTTGCTACCATCTTTCCCTTGGCATTAATGGAACTGCAGTCCCTTTCTTGATGTGAGGGAATAATTCTATTTTTAGGGCCTGTTTGGGAGCTAGAATCCCAACCCATTCTCTGGAGATGGGCCAGGATTTTGGGTTCCCAAACAGCCCTTAGGGCTATGTATTCCTCCAGGGAAGAAGGAACCACTCTCAAGTCCACTGCCTTGGTCCCTTCCTCAGCTACTGGGAACTTGGAACTCAGACCCTGTTGCTGCATTGTCAAATTGTTCTATATTTTGGAGTTGTTTAGTGTCCTCTTTTAACTTTCTTTTCTATGGTCTCAAAAGTATTTTATTTCAAGTCAACGTTCGACCAACGCTAAATTGCCTTGCGAGTAATCTGAGCTGCGTTCAATGAGACCATCCATCCATGCAAACCCTTGCTCTCCTCAAATGGATGCGAGACAGGAAAAGAAAATGAACTGGTACTAGTTTGATCGAGCGTAGGTCGCTTGAAAGCTTGGATTTTTTTGGTCGAACGATCAAACGCCTCTATAAAATTGATTCAAACTTTCAGCTGACAGAGTTCATTTGGAAACATGCAAACAGCAGAATTGATGTATATACAGCTTACTTTGATCATTGAACATACACAAACAAAAGTTACTTTTGAATGAAGACTTTTATCATCATCATTAGTTGACCTCAGCAACATCAGGGTAGGCTTGTAGTCATCACAAGGATACAGGGCATTAGGGTATGGGATCCTAAGCTGAAACAAAATAACATTTCGCGTAGCAGTGAGCGGCACAATTCGCTAAACTGGTCTAACCTAGCTTTTTTCGTATACCGAATTGTTATAATTCTAAACTGAAACAACATATCCTCGTGGCTACTTTAGAAAAGAAACCTTTTTTAATACGATTTTCATTGTACAATGTTGACAATAATTAAAATATCATTAACAACTTTAAAGAACAATAATGCATGCAAATACTTTTAAACACAAATCTAACTCTCTCTCTCTCTCTATATATATATATATATATATCATGTACTAAACCTGAATATTTTAGCTTAATTATTAGTCAAAAATTATAAATATGATTTTTCTAAAAAAACAATTTTTGGAACGGAAGTAGGTACTATATCAAGGATATCAATGAGGTGCATACAGAATTCAATTTGATTTATATAATTATAAGAACAAGTGTTGCACCTATATATGTGCAACCGTTATTTGAATGATCTTAACAATATGCATAGACTTTCTTGTAAATTGCAGAGTCTGCATGGGAAGAACACAAATAAACACGGTTTCATTTTACTTGACACCAGGATACATCATCAAATCTATAGAAAATTCATGATATTTCATAAAATCTAAATGAAACTTGGTGATATTCAAAAACTTACATGGGTTCCAATCAATTTTATAATACTTTTATCTGATTTTACGTTGCAGTGCTATGTGGTATAAAATGAAACTTATTCTGATAAACTAACTATATATATTGTAGAGTACTGAAAGTGTTCGCTGCAGTTTATAAGCCAAAAATAATTCCAGGCTTTTAGCGGTTCAAAGTGAAGGGAGAGAACTAGAAAACACAAACTAAATTAAATCACTAAATGATTCTAAATGCAAGCTCTAAAATTCACATTTGAAAATATTGTAAACCAGCCATTCCTGTTGATATCGGAACGGAATTAACTCTTTCGCTTACACACTTGTTTAATGAGGCGAATAATTGTTGTCCGTGTTGTATTTATTTTCTCAGTCAAATAATAGTATATTTATTTTCTCCGTCCAAGAATACAAAGGAATGGTATCTGTACATTTGAAAAAAATGATATTTTTTTTTTACTTTTAACTAATGATTAAGACAAAACTATGTGTTTTATATATTTGATATAATTAAATCCATATATTAAATTTGATATTATTTTTATAGTTGCCGAGGAAGAAATTAATAATTAAAATTCTACCCAAAAACCGCACCAAACACTTACCCACTTTATATTTTTATATTTTTTGAAAAGAAAGTACTATTTAATTTCAAGTAGCGCTCCATATCATTTTTTTTCCGCTCCAAAGGCTCCATTTGTTTCAGCTTCTTACAGCTGCAGCTACTTCTAGAATCTGATGTGGAAACAAATGATCTAGATTCTAGACTCAAACTGTGAGAATCAGTAGTTGCAGATTTTGAAAATGAAATAGAATCTAAAAGCTGAAAAACATCAGCTACACCATGATATCATTTTAGCGACAACAAATCTATTGGTAAAAGCACCCTTCAACATCTAAAAAATGTTGGTAAAGGCTTTTAGCCACAGAAAATATGTGTGAAGAGAAAGTATGTGGTTAAAGTCTTATAACATGCCTATAGTTCGTGACTTTTAACAACAGATAATATTTATTATTTACCGACAGACAATTTTATATTTACTAAACTAACATATAACGATAGATTGTTTGACGGCATAATAATAACATCGATAAACTTGACAAATAATCGAAACCGCCTTTTTCGAACATCAGATCACCACATATTATAAATAAATCTCCTTTTATCATACCAGCAAATAAATGCCATGGAACAAAGAATAATTCAAGTGAAACACTTGTTGGCAAACTGTTCTTGCAAAGTTACAATCTGGTCCAACCCAGATCATAATCTTAGCCAGCCAAGATTCCAACCTAACTCTAATAATTGATTTTTGATTCCATGAAAGCAACATCCATCAAACCCATTACCCAAACCTCTCATCACCATTCACTACCAAATCAAATCACCATCTAATAAACTTTTAAAGGTTAACATTATAAACACTTGATACCACCACCAGCTTTTAACCCCTCCAAATCCCCCATTTTTACACATTTGCCCTTTGACATGGTGGTCAACGGTCATCACTCGTGTAGGTGTCATGTCCACGTGAACGCTATCGGGCTGGTCACGCCTGTGCTTGCCGTCCGACCAGACGAGCCGCCCGAATCCGGCGGTGCCCGACGGCTGGGACTTGGCCGTGAAGCTCACCCGTGTAGCTCTTCTTCTCGCCGGACGACGTGAACTCCAGGTCGGTCGGCTCGACGGACACGGTCACGCCGGGCATGGCGACGGTTGTCCACCTTGTACGTGCCCGCGGCGCCGACGTTGGTGAGGGTGCGCCTGTGCGTCACCGTCGTCGTCGCGCCGGCGTCCTGATCGGCTTGGCCGTTCGCGTGGAGTAGGCCACGGAGAAGGACGGGTAGTTGAGGTTTGCCACGGAGTACGTCTTGTTCTCGGCGCACCCGTAGGCGTAGCTCTTGCTCCTCGCCACGGTGGCGATCATGGCGGGCGTGTACTTGAGCGCGCACAGGAAGTCGACGTAGTCGCTGGTGCCGAGGTCGTACACGAGCCCCGGGTCGGCCAGCGCGGGTGGGGTCCACGTGTCCGGCGCCGTAGTCGAACGGCGTGGCGGGCGCGCCGGTCGCCGCGTCGAGGAGGGAGCCGGCGGCGCGGGGTGTATGTGGAGTAGGCGGTGGTCATGAGCGCTGAGCGGATGGCAGCGGGGCTCCACTCCGGGCGCACGCTCCTGAGCAGCGCGGCGAGGCCGCTCACGTGCGGACAGGACATGGATGTGCCGGAGGATGATGTTGAAGCCGACGCGGCGCGTGTCGGCGGCGAGGCCCGTCGGCCCCGCTTTGCCAGTCCACGCCGCGAGGATGTTGACCCCTGGCGCGATGATGTCCGGCTTTAGGATCTCCGGCGTTAGCATGTTCGGCCCGCGCGACGAGAACGCGGCCACCACCGGCGACGGGGTGCACATTTCACCTGCGTCCCTGCGACCACGATTGTTGCCGTGGGGTGGGGTCAGAGGCCACGTAAGCCTTTTATCGCGGTGCCTTCTTTCGCGCCCACGCCGGCCGCAGGGAGGAGGTGAGCGTCGGCGACGAGCTCCTGGCCGTGGCGGCGGTGTTGGAGAGCACCATGCCGCGCCCACGGCTGTCGCGCACGACGAGACCCTTCTGAACACGCGCGTTGACGCCGCGGTCGCAGACGACGATCTTGCCGGCAACCTTCTCCGGCGTGAGTGTACCTGGCATGCAGAGGTTACCCGCCGTGTCGTTGGAGGCGTTAGCAGCGTAGATGATGGGAAGCGGGGTGGTGGGGACGGCCTTCCCGGAGTAGAGGGAGACGCCCGTGTAGTTCTTGCCGTTGCCAAGCGAGACGTACGCCGGGACAGTCGCGGTCGAGGGTCCCCGCGCCGACGGTGGTGATCCACGGCGCCACGTTTGAGAGCGTGGAGGAGCCAGGTCCGGCGTTGCCGGCGGAGCAGGACACCAGAACGTTCTGCTCCATCGCCGCGAACGAGCCGATCGCGATGCTGTCGCGCCCGTAGTCGGCGGCGCCCGCCGCCGAGCGAGAGCGACAGGACGCGGCATCCATCGGCGACGGCGGCGTCCATCCCTGCAAGGATTCGGAGCTGAAGCAGCCGCCGACGCCAGCCGACCTTTGTACACGGCCACACGCGCCTTGGGAGCCATGCCGCGCGCCGTGCCGGACGCGAAGACGAACAAGCTGGCGCGTCAGCGACGGCGGAGCCGGCAGCTGTGGACGAGGTGTGCGTGCCGTGACCGTCATCGTCGCGCGGGGATTGCGACTCCTGGTGGTATCCATGGGTCCCATCGCCGCCTCGTAACCCGGTTAAAGAACCGAGCGCGAGCTTCCGATTGCAGGCGGAGGAGTTGAACCCATGTCCCGGCCATACACTCCACTTCCACCACGACGGCACAACCATCGAAGGCCGGCGTCGTCGTAGCTCTTACTCTCCGGCCACACCCTGTATCAAGACCCCGACGACGACGTCCGCGCCGTGCCGATGTGGGAACAACCCCCCTCTCCCAAACTATCCCCAAAAAACGGCGTCGCTCGGGTGTGCAGCTCGTACCGCGTCTCCGGGTGAGGCGAGGACCCCGTCCTCGCCGCCATATCCCGCGCTCCCTCGGTGAGCCGCGCCGAGAAAGCCGTGCACCACGGTGTCGTACGCGTACAGCATCTTCCCGCGGACACCGAGCGCAGCGACGCGCCGTACACTCTCCATGGTCCTCCCAGTACTCCGCCGGCATCTCCGACTTGGCCATGTGGACGATGTACGTACACTCTACCCTCCACCGCCTCCGCGCCACAAGCAGCAGCAGCAGCAAGAAGAGAAGCCTCATCGCCACCAGCACATCTTATCAGAGCTACTTCAAATTGCCACGCTCGACGACGAAGCTACATGAACGTATACATATTTATACACGCAGCTTAAAGAGACGGAGAGATGACTGTTGTGCGCCAAGTGAGCAGGGAAGTAGCTAGAGCACTACTGAGAGGTGGAAGAAGAGTGTTGAGACAGATACGGTGATCGATGGTGGAATCTAGCAAGAAAAACACAAGCAAAGATGCAGTTTTTTGCGTGGTTAAGCGTTGGCTTACCGGTAAGCAACTGCTCTTCAAATTCTACAGGTTCTTCAGAGTAGCCTCAGCTCAACTATCTCCAAATCGGATTGGATCATAGCTGAAACTTTTGTATTTCTAATATTTTCCCCCGCGCATCCATGCATGCATGCCGCATGGAGCATATCGTACAATATATATGCAGATGCAGTACGCTTGATTCCGTGCACGTTTCGGTCACTACCTCGATCTCTCTCACTTGTACGATTGATTATTGTGTGGCGATTCAGATTCTGTTCATGATTAAGCTGGCATACATACAAATGAAATCTCGATCAAGTCGACGACCATGATCTGATAACGCGAATGGTACGTGACTGCCATAATGTATTCCTGCTGCTGCCGATCGATGCAAAAGCGTATGGCCATGGAGAATCTTTATCAACACATCGATCACCAATCCAATCGAGGTTCATCGATTCAATCAGTTTTCTGAATCTCTGGCCCATATTGTAGGGGTGCTTTGAGGGTCGTCCGTACTCTCAGACACATACACCATATACACGCACTTCTCATGTCCAAAAATATAAGACATGCGTGCATTTAAAAAATATCAATTTTGATTTTGATTGATAGTCAAGTTAAAATCACGTATTTTTTTCATACTTTTGATGTGATATAGTTGAATTTATATATATATATATACGGGAACACTATTCTACACCACGTGTGTAGAATAACTATTCTACACCGACTACTTTCAGTAGTCGATTTATCAGTAGAATAGTAATTGAGTATTATTTTTTTTCTCGGTAGTAAATTTCTCGGTAGAATAGTTATTCTATACACATGGTGTAGAATAGCATTTGTATATATATATATATTTTATATAATATTTATTTTATAGTTAGCGACGATATATTCAGAAATAAATCAACAGTCATAGTTCTATGTTCGACCGTGCCAAAAACTTATATACCTTCTTTCAAAAAAGAAACACACGCGTGTGTGCATTATATATATTATATATATATATATATATATTTATATATTCATATATAGAAAAAATGGTCATATACCTTCTATTTAAATAAAAATTAAGAATTTATTCTCTTATTCACACGTCGTTGACATGAGTAAACCTCACGTATCATTGAGTCATAAAGGTAAATCCTCAATTTCTATTTCCATCGTTAAGAATTAACGATTCTAAAGTTAATGTGTAAAGGACAGTTCCAATAATTAGAAACCATAATTAGGGGGTGTTTTGATAAAAGTGTTAAAATTTACCTCATGTCATATCTAATGTTTAGATACTATTTTAGAGTATTAAATATAGACTATTTACAAAATCTATTTGTAATCGTTGGATTATTCGCGAGACAAATTTAATAAGTCTAATTACGCCATGATTCCGAAAGAATGTATATAAGTTTATTATTAAACGTAAACATTTGCTAATTATAGATTAATTAGGTTTAATAAATCCGTCTCGCGAATATACCTCAGATTCTCAATTATTTTTATTATTTACATTTAGTTCTTCAAATTGATATCTAAACATCCGATTTAACACGACATGTCCACAAATCCAAACAAAATCTTAGGCCCTGTTTGGGGGAGCTTTCGGCTGGCTAGATACTTCTAGTATCTAGAAGCTCCCCCAAACAGCATCTCGAGTAGCCCAGATTTTTAAAATCTGCAGAAGCAGTTAGTTTCTCCAAGCCTAGTAGCTGATAAACTGACTAACTCTAGTTTTCCTGATTCTACAGATTTTATTTACCTGCTATATCACTGAATAAAATCCACCCACCCAACAACTAGCTATTCCAGCTAGCCAGCTAGATACTCGGACTAGCTGATTCTAAGAATCTGCGGCTCCCCAAATAGGGCCTTAGTACCGACGAACGATAGCGACTTTAGAGAAGCGCGTACATAAAGGTGAACTATCATGCTACTCAATCGAACTCTCCACGTGCATATATAAAATTAGTTAGATCAAGATCAGATTGATGCCATATCGTTGTTTATCTCATCATGTAAAAATACTTTTTTTATTTGCAATGTTTAGCGTGGTGATGCAACCAAGTGACCAACCCTCTGGACCTCCTCCTCCTAGTAGTAGTAGTGGCTGTAGCAAAATCAATGGGTTGGATAAAGGGATGGATGACAAAGAGAGGATCCAACCACCAGCAGCAACTGTCAGCATGGAAAAGAATCTATCCAAACTTCATAGAAAAAAAATATATATATTCAAACTATATAGTAAGAGCCATAGAGATTAAGATTTACTTTAAATATAATAATTTAGTATTTATAAAAGTTAACTTTGCATGAAATATTTATATTATTATCGGACTTATTACTCGTTACCCATCTGACTAATAACCATCTTTAATTTGGACTCATCAGTCCCAAACACCTGAGAATTATAGTTTGGTTTTTTAATCGTATCCTTCGTTTGAGAGTAAAACTTGTTATATTTGGGACGAAGGTATGTAGTGGATATTTTGACACTTATTAAATCGTGTGGTTGTTTGATTATTTTATACTTGTGAAATGAAATTTTAATCATCTGAGTTTATAACTATGTGTGATTGTCGCTACCACAGAAACAATCTTTAGTAACGGGTAAGAGACGTGCGTCAGTAATGCACTTTTAGCCATGATTAAATCATCTTATGTATAGATATTTGTTTAGCCATATTCTTCGAGATAACGAGGTAGAAGTTAATATACGTGATACTAATTTGGTAATGAATCTTGTGTGATAAATTATCTGTGATGTGCTTTGCATGTTACATATGTTGGCTGCCAAATTCAAGATATAGCCTATTTTTTTTGTTGAATGACCATAATATTAGTGATGGATGACAACTGTCAACCGTCACTGAAAAGCCATAACAGGTGAGTCCATAGTAGTGAAGTTGACCCTTTAGTGATGGATGTTTACTCGTCACTATTGATGTCACATTACCGATGGTAAAAGTGACATGATATATGTCTATCACTAATGTACATTATGATCCGTCACTATGTATGTTTCTGTGATAACGCGCGGATATAATAAAAAAATTGAGAAAGACGGTCAGCTTATGTATCACACCATCAAATTTATGTCACTTGTTCTTTGGCAAAATGCGGGGACTAGCTAGTAATAAATTAAGCAAGCATTTGTACTTTGCTGACAAGGTCTTAGTGGGAGAATATAAATTCTTAAAGACATGATGACGGTGCCTTACATTATAATAGTTTAGATTTAATAGAAAAATACAGGAATAGGAGTTTGAACAAAGCGGCTCAAGAGTATTTACCCGACGAGAATATAAAGAAATCGGTTTTTGTCAGATTCTACAGTTTCGTTCATTCCTACTAAGCCTCGCAATTTGGATCATAATCTATATGCATGTCTGTTTTATCTTCTGATAGTCACGGCTGTTTATAGATTCTAAAATTGAAATAAACATGTTAGATTGTACACTGAAATTGTGAGAACTAGCGGATGTAGAATTTAAGAAACACTAATTTTTAGATTCTTACAGTTCGACCACCCATCCAGCTGCTAGATACTAGATCAATTGGCTACTAAGAAACTATCAAACTCTAAACGAATGATCTAGAGGAGCTTCATATTCGGAGAATAACCGATAAAAAGCTTTCCCAAACTGTGTCTGTAAAGCTTACAGTTGAACGACGATGATATAGGGGTTGTTTGGTTCACAACCACACTCAAGACACTTAAGATTAGACAAGTTTGACTAAATTGATAGTTGTTTGTTGCTGCCATAAACTGCGGCAAGATTCTCTCTCATTCCACATATCAATGACTTAAAAAGTGTGATAAGATTCTCTTAGGCTTGTCAAAGTGTGACAAAGAATTTAATAGCCCCACCTTAAATAAGTGTGGCAATTTTATTGGTAAATGGTGGCTAGCAACTAAACTTACCCACGAACCGAGCAGCAAGATATGTAGTTTGTTGCGGTGGTCGATCGATCTCTTCTTCTTCCGGTTAGGATAGGATGGTTTTTTGTAGTGTACGACGGTGCCATGCATGATGTTCACAGGGGAGCTGAGATGACGGGGACGCGACACTCGTTGGTTGCAGCAGCAGGCAAGGCCCCATCCAGCAACAAATTAAAGGAAAAAAATGACGGATCATATCATGTGGTGCGGGCCTGGTCCGACGATTCCTGTCACGGCCGGCCTAGCTGATATGATAAGATATCTGGGGTGTGTATGAAGATGTATAGGAGGGCAAACGATTTTTTTGCAGAGTTTAGTTTGCTCTCGAGTAGCGTTCGCGTATAGTAGCGTATGATGCTTACCATTATATTAATATTAATTGGCCCTCCTAAGAGTATTTATTGGATTACTGCTGCGCGTTGCTCTCTCCATTCGTGAGAGAACTCGGACTTCTGAAAGACCGTAAAATTTTTGATGAGTATATAATCTAATACTTCATCTGGTGTATAAATAATAGTCGTTTTGGTGTTTTCGAAGTGTTTCTGGCAATAAAATTAAAACACTAAAAAATAAGGCATGTGTCACCACCAAGAGTTGAACTTGGGTGGCACCATTAGAATCGGAAACCAGTTAGGATAGCTTGTGTTAGTCTATTTATTATCACCTTGGTATATATAATCCTGTCTAAAACGACTAATATTGTACACCGAAGGAAATACTAATAACCTTAGCTTGCGGTGTATCCATATGTCCAAATGAGATTATGTAGTTAAGTACCTAAGGGCATCCATTTGGTTCTGATTCATTGTTCTGAATCTAGAAAGTGATTCTCGTCCAAAAATCTGGAATCTGAACCAAAGGGGTTTCAAATGAGAACTGATTCCAACAAATCTGCAGATTCCTGCCATGTTATTTGGAATTTGTGTATCTCGATTCTTGTCAATTCGTATCCCTACACCTCGAGAACCTCTCCCTCGCACCTCTCTCCCTCGACCCCCTTAGGGGCATAACTGAAATTTATTACATAATCCTCAATTAAAAGTTCTTTCAGCCAAACAATTTTCGGTCAGCTCACGGCAGCTTTTCTACCGCTGACAGCAGAAATCAGATTTTTAGGAATTCACGGCCGAACCACATGCCACACACAGCTAAACCACCAGCGGTCACGGCATGCACACGTACGTCGCGCTAGCTACCTTAGGGCCGGGGTGTGGCCGGTGGCCGCACGCATGAAGGACGCATGCAAAGCTCCAAACGCTGGCAGCTAATAGCTCCAAAGCAAGCAGCCAATGTGTGTGGGCTCTCGTAGCTAAGCTTCTTCCCCTCCAATCAGGGCACACATGCAGCAGCCATCGACGGCCCCGGCCGGCCGTATGCATACATATGCTTGATTGCTTGCCGGCGGTAGCTAGCTAGCTAGCTTCCAGCGTACGTGCTGTTCAGTTAGCTGGCGAGATCGATGAGTGCATGTGAGCCAGCGAGCCAGATTCTCGGGGGTTTTGGTCTTTTCGACGTTTAACGTACGTAAACGAAATTACTTACTATGCATCTATCATCATGTCATGTCATGCCGATCGATCTAGCTAGCAATAATATAATGTATAGATCTATCCATCCATGCATGCATATGTATCGTTAGTTCTCGATCGATCTCCATCTGCTGATGAGTCCGTGCATGTTATCAGCAGCATGCCACAAATTTGCATCCGCATCTCATCTCGATCCCACCCATCTTTACCATAATTGCATGACTAATGATGGTTAAATTCAAGAGTTTTTTTTCTTCTTGGTGTGGATGTATCAGTTTTTATTTAATATATTGTGGTATCTTTTATGTGGTGACGTTTGGTTCAGAAATCTAATACAATGGAATGATCCCGTTTCAAATTCTGAGAATTGAATGATTCCATATTTTTATGTTTATTTGGTTCTGGAATCTGATAGAACATAATAGTTATGTACATTATTATTTGGTTTAAGAGTGACAAAGGAGATGAAAAGAAAAACGGATGGCGTGGGAGGTGAGACGTTCGGTTCGGTAGATTTTTTGGAAGCATATAGTTCCGGATCTACGAGGAATATTTTTTTAGGTGTCACTCTGTTCTATACAATTCCAAGCCAAGCACATTTAAAATAGACCAAAACCGCTCGCTTCCACCTAACTCCTGAACCAAACTTTACGCTACAATTCATAGTAAAAAAATGAGGTACGTACCTCAGATACAATAAAATTCAACGGACAACTTTACACTTGATTTGACAAAGAAAAAATAAAAGAAAAACATTATTATACGAGGCAGGCAACCAGTGATGAGCAAATGGGCCGTGCAGGTTGGGCCAGTCTGCAGCACGGTCGCACTGAGATGGCCCACGCATGGCACGACAAGCCGACACGGCACGGCCCGCCGGCCCGCAACGTCACGGTCGTGTAATTTTATTTCAAATCTTCTAATTTTGTATAAAAAATAATTATGGTTTTCTGTTTTCCCTTAATTTTATGGTTTTTCTTTGAATTGTCCTGATTTTTATTAATTTTTCTGTAATTTTCCTCATTTACATTTCCCTATTTATAATATTTTATTTGCATTAGCTTAGCATGAACGAGTCACTGTGCGTCCTTATATAGCTTGAACCGTTAATTTTTTTGTCATTATAGTTTTATAATTTTATAATTTGTTAAATATCATCAATATCTGATCCGTCGTGTCATCGTCCACAGTAACATATAAATATTTTTTAAAATTATAATAATATACAAGTAATTTTGTATGGAATCGTTATTTGGAAGGGCGAGTCGGTTACAAAATGTAATTTCGAAAAAAAATGACCATTTCCGTTAGGGCTCATTCGATTTGACAGGCGGACGGGCCCACCGCCTGACCTGACGTGGCAGGCACGACATCACTCCCGTGCTACCTTGTCCTGAATAATCGAGTCGTTTCGGGCGTAGCAACGGCTACTTCTCTCCCCTCCCCTCCCATTTGAACCCACACGCCGTCGTCTTCCTCTTCCTCTTCCTCTTCCTCTTCCGGACCTCCGCCCACGCAAACTCGCCATGTCGGCCTCGCCTCCCGATCGGGATGGCGGGGAGGGACGCTGCGTCTCTCCGACGGCGTCTCGCCGTAAGGGATCCCCCAGCCGGAGCGGCGGAAGGTCCCGCAAGGTTCGCTCCAGATCCCCTTCGCCCTTCCCTCCGCGGCCGGCGCCTGCTGCGGCCTACCTTTGTTTGTTGCGTACTTGCGTTCGGCTGCGAGGGGATCACGGGGACTGTAGGAGTAGAACTCCAATCGCAGCTAGGTCTGTGGATGTGGGTGGTAGCTCTAGTTCAGAATTTCGGAATCTCCACGGAACAAATTTCGACGGGTTTGGAGTTGGACGCGCTGCTTGGTGCCATGCATGGCTTTTGTTCGGTTCCGTCCAATTTCACTGGCATCTAGTGTTTGGTCACATGATTCGTCTGTATTTTTCGCTTTACGATCTGTATAGTATAGCCGAATTTCTCGTCAAAAACCCTGCTCTCCTGGAGACTGCGGACCTTTCCGTGCTGATGCCTGATGCACTCTAATTACCGTCATATACAGGGCCGGTCCTGAAATTTTGGGCCGGGCAAACTAAAATTATGAACCCTTATATATAACAAAGTATGATATTTTAATATAAAAGTAAGATATGCATATATCCGTCATAACTAATATGTCGGTTTATAGACATCATGTCTGGTAATCTTTGAATAGTTTTGTTCGACCTAAGATTTGCTAACCGCTTTATCACGTCAAAATCTCTATATGCAATTTGGTAGAATTTTTTTCTAATTGAGTAAATAATTATTAAATTTATGCCATAAATTATTTTTGTAATAACACAAATAATTATTAATTTTTTACTAGAATATTTTTTATTCCTTAAACAAATGAAGAACAAAAAATAAAAGGAAAAATCATTGAATTATTCAAAGCTACTAGGGGTTCGAACCCAAAACCTTATATTTAAATAACATTCCCTAAACCACTACACCACTAAATGTTTTTATAGTCTAGATACTTTTATTTTTTACTATATCCTTCATATATATATGTATAGGGGCCTTTCGGGCTCGGGGGCCCGGGGCGGCCGCACTGCCGGCCCCCCCTCAGGGCCGGCCCTGGTCATATATCCGAAAGAGATGTCAGCTCTGGTGTAGATACTATGCACTCTGTAACTTGGACCCTGTTGGGTGTTAATTTCGAAGATAATGCATGCCTTACCGGATATACTCAGCCAAATAATTTCGCATAATCGCATATTGGTAAAACTGATTTTAGTATGTTGATGTGATTTCTCGACCTGGAGTTTGTCGAATTACTAGTGTGAATACTCTACTCTTTGTGTAATTGTTTTTGTGGCTGATTTGGTGGCTACTGGCTAGTGCATTATAGTACTTGCAGTACTTGTTTCCTTCATTCAATTTATTTGTGGATACTTATTCCAGGCGTGCAGTAATATGGTCCATGTTTTTTTTACCCTGTACTATGTAATACTCTGTAATATAGGATTTATGTGGTTTGGGTTGAACTGACAGCTAAAATGACATGCAAAAACTATGTGAACTGAAGAAATCTCATACTGGAATGCTCCATTTCAAACAATTCAGGTTAATTAATTTTCGTCCTTTTGAATCATTAGTAGTATCCATAAACATAAATATATGCAAAATAGTTATGATGTCAGGTATTTAAAACAGGGACCATTAGAGTTAACTTTGGCCGCCATAAGGTACAACATAAGCCTGTCAGCTGTTTCCACTATGTATTTGTTGGGTTTAGCATCTATGTGCAACCTGTAAGCCTTCTTTTTATGATGAATTTATCTACCATCAATTTATCATTTGTTTCCTGCAGAGTTCAGGCTCGAGAGAATTTGGAAGTTCAATTTTGAATTCTGTAAATAAGTCAACATCCCAGTTCAAGAAGTCCATTAATCGCAAAAGTGGTTCTCCTATTGATTGGTTCCCTCGGAAGAAGACCGAATCATACTTGAAGAGAAAGATAAGCATCTTCAGGTATTTCATAAAGTGCAACAAATATGCTGACACTCTTCTGATTAATTGTTTTCGACACGGAAAATTAAGATTTAGTCGTGCTCTTTGAGATTTGAGCATTGCATGTCTGGGCATTTTTCCATTTGAAATTCATTTATATATCAATATTCTTTGCCATACAAGAGGGAAATTAGATTGAGAATTATTGTAGCATATAAATTGAAGCTGTGCCTTTTATCTTTTTTAGGAGAGCGATGGTATGACTGCATCCCTTCACGAGACTCTAGGAAACGCAAATCCTCACTATACTCGGATGACAAGGGAGAAAATTGCAGCTAGAGAAGCAGCCAAAAAAGCAATGGAAGCCCGCAAAGCTGCTATGGTTGAAGCATCATGGTGCAGAATTCTTAATGCAGCAAGGTGAGAACTATGATTGTATGATTCCATCATGTCCAGCTTTATGCTTTTTTCCTTGATGAATCTACATTATTCTCACGATGCATCTTTTATTCTGTTTTGCAAAAGAATCCAAAACAAAGAAGCTGAAGAAGTTTTGAAAGGCAAGTTGCAGGCAACTGAAGCATTTGAAGAAGCTAGAGTAATAGGTGTGATGATGTATGACAGACCAGATTGTTCAAATCAGCAGTATGAGGTGGAATCATCATCACCAACTGGGGGACAATCAACTCACAAGATCACTGCTTCCTTTCAGACTGGTTTGAGGTTGATATGGAGGTTTCTGCTGCAGTTAAAAAGGCATTTGTTCAACTTGCAAGTTATCCTGATTCATCAACGAAGAGAGTTCAATGAGCTCTACGGAAAATTAGCCAAAATCCTGATGCAACTGAAACTGATGTGATTCTGAAGACGAAATCTTAGAACTGTAACCGTGAAGAAAAAGGAATTGAAGTTCAACAAAGAAACCGTGAGAGCTGGTATCTTACATCTGAGTTTGACATTACTAATGTTCAACAGTCCCATGAATCTTGTGGAAATTATGCTGCAAAGGCTAAAAGCTCTTCATGAAGATGAGCTCGCCTCTCTGGCTGTTCTTGTTGCCACTTTGGCCTAAATGCTGAACTTCAAAGTGACAAGGGGAAATTTCATGAATCAAGAAGGTATTCCACTGCCAGCTAGCTTTGTGATATCAGGGACCAAATAAAGAAGCCATGTCTGAGTTACCCAAGTCTGCGACAAGTTCTTGGTCAAGCGTCTTTCAAAACTCGAAAAGGAAGTTCAAGAAAGCAAGAGAAATAGGCAAGAAGTCAACTTCAGTAAATTCCTTTGCACCAGGTGCCCAAGGTAAACATAGAGGCAGGAATGAGAAGGCACTAGATTCTGCTTCAGATCTGGGTAGTATTCTTGTGAAGCATGTCTCCAAGCTTGAGAAAGAATTCTGGAAGCGAAAAAGAATAATCGACGAATTCATCTATTGGAAGAGGCTGCAATATTGAATTGCATGTTAAGAATGATGTGGTGGCCAGCAACAAGGCTCAGTCAGAAGCCTTCTGTAACAGGGATTCACCAGAGAGTTGTGATTCCTGGGCATCATACGAAAACAGCAACCACACCCAAGGTTGTTCACAACAGGATAAAGAGAACAAATTTTCATTTTCACATCAGCTACCACCATCCGGTGCAAAGGGTAGACAGGGAGGCAAAAGATTAAATCGGATTGAAGCTGCCTAAGCTGGAAGCACTTAATTCTTTCTGTACTAAAGATGGCAATGCATTCGATGTTGGTCTTGATAAGATCTTTGTTAAGCCAATCCATAGATTGGAGAAGGAAAAAAGAAAGCACTAGAACATGGACAAAACAATTTGCAGAAAGATCCACAGAAGAATGGAAACGACACAACTGTGACAGGAAGTTTAGACGAGATCTTAGTGAAGCATGTATCAAGACTAGAAAGGGAGAAAATTGATTTGAAAAGAAAAATGCATTGGGGGAAGGACTGATAAATGTGCCACATGATCAGCGAAAGGGTGTCAACAATGCTGCAGCATCCCCGAGTCTGGATCAAGTGTTAGTAAAGCATGTCAGTCGTTTAGAAAGGGAGAAGCTGGAATATAGAAAGAGGAATACATCAGGAGATGGACGAACCAGTGGACATAATTGCCAGGAAAGGCATGGTAACACTACCCACAGAATCTGATGGTTTAGATCAGATCTTAGTTAAGCATGTCTCTAGACTTGAAGAGAGAAGATGGAGCATGAAAAGAATGGTGATATGATCTTGCTGAAGAAGAGTGACACAAAGTGCATTGATGGAGAACCAGGTCTCGCTGACATCTTTGTGAAGCGTCCAACGAAGCTTGAGCAAGCCAAGCTGACTGCAACTGCTGAAGAAACACCGCAAGGTAGCTTTAATCCTGTTGAGGAGCGCAGAAGAGCAAGGCAGAAGGAACTTATGGATGCATGGGGAGGAGTGGGTCTGGGGAACTCGATGAAGCCTCATCTCTCAAAAATCGAGAGGGACAAGGTATAATTATGCATTTCTGATGCACTATGTAAGTTACTAACCCATCATCTAAACATGTCAAAAGAACCACGCCTCACAATGTTTCTACTGGCTTCCCAGGTTGCATGGAGAAAAGCAGAGGAAGAACAGAAGCAGATTTCTGCTACAAGGGAGCTGTGACTTTGCTGTGTTGGGACTACTGTATCTATTTTAGTATCTGTACTGTATGTTGTTTCACATATACTCTGCCATCTCGAAAAAAAAAGGCATGCCAATATGCCATCATATTCTCTGTGCCTGTATATTCTACTGATAAAGCAAACATTGATTTTTTTTCAACTTCGTACCAGTTAACAACAAGATCAGCAACTTTCTGCCAAACATTTTTATTTTTGTCAATCGCAGCCAGCTAAACATTTTGTCGTGCACTAGCTTTGGCATATCTTGTTGAGCCCGCGTGCTTATCCGCGGAAGCATATGGCTGCGAGGATCAAGTGATCAACATCCGAAGGCTTATTTGACTTCTCCCTACGCCGCAAAGTTTGACAAAGTTTGACGTTGTCATCAGGCTGATTATCAGGTTAATAAGTAAATTCCCTGATGGACATGATCTTAGCCTCTCTACTCTTTACCCTTGATTGCTGTCTTGTAGCCCATTTGTTACAGATATTTTCATGCTTGGACATTTTATGCATTGTTATTAGAGTAGAACTAACATACATATATTATACTAGAGCTAATATATTGTGTCATAGTCTAACATGGACAATTACTATTGAGGACAAGGATACTAAGGCTCTATCTGGGGCACTTCTAGCTGTGGCTCCTACAATTTTCAGCTATTCTTAACAGTCTAGCTCAATAGCTATAGAATTTAAAAATAAACTAATATATAGAAGTTAAAAACATTAGATTCTCGGTAGTTAAATACCGATAGTGAAATACTTATAAGCTGATTATCAGAACTTTGAGGTTTCCAAATAGGCTCCAGGTTCATGTAGAAACGTATATTCTGTTTATTATTGAATGGATGAGAAATCCAGGCTTCATCAGAGATAGGGACGAATCAGCTGCGCATTGAAACGATGTTAATGTGTGCTCTCTTCATTTCCATTTCGGTTGTCTCTGGGATTCTTGGCCTTGACAACTGTTTGTACCACAGATTTTTTTTGTCGCTTTGATTCTACTTCATTTCCTCATTTTCCTTTTCATTTATACATGCATTCCGAAGATACTTGCTTATCCCTTGTTAGATAAAATGTTTATTTGTTT
The DNA here is from genome assembly GCA_019279435.1 of Zizania palustris. Lineage (NCBI taxonomy): Eukaryota > Viridiplantae > Streptophyta > Magnoliopsida > Poales > Poaceae > Zizania > Zizania palustris. The sequence goes on along the minus strand of JAAALK010000079.1, from coordinate 61,016,545 downwards.
ATTTTTTCAGTGTTCACCATCTGCACAATTCAAGGCCTTGTGGTCAGGCATCTAATTGCCTCCTGGAAGCTTTTCACTGTAAGTCTGTAACCATTACTTTTCGTCCGGACACATTTTTTGCATGCATGCCTGCTCTCCCACCTGTAGTTCTGCTCCCTGTTCTGAAAGTTTGGTGAAAAGTTGAATCATGAAACAGAGTCTTCTTGCTAGTGCGGACCACAGACAAGCATTGAGTGTGAAAAAGTAATCAAGGGTTAAGAAGCTGGACAGGTCCATCAGAACCTAGAGCTAGTTATCATGATCTTTTTTGATGAACATAGTTAAGATGGTACTGTTTGACACAACCACTGACCCTTGCCGTCCAGCTGAGCTCACTTTCCACAGCTGCTTTTTCAAGCACACGCATTTGAGTATCATGATCAGGCATGCATGATCATGTGAAAATTAAACACTAGTGATCTGATTAAGGAGCAAACACTCTCATTGATAAGCAATTTAGCAAAGCTAGTACTGACTACTGCAAGTACTGAACCATCTCATGCCGTTCTAATTAAGGCTGAGGCTACAAACTTGCAAACCTGCAAGTATCATAATCTCATTCTCATGCCATCCTAAGGCTGAAGCTCTGCAGGAGACATGGCGGCTGCGTCGTCGTCATTCGGTCCTGTAGATCGAATGCCGTTGCTCTCGGGCACGGAGGCGGCCAGAGCGCGCCGTCCGAGTCGGTCGACGACGACGACGTCGTCAGCCTCCCGGCCGAGCAGTTCGGCGTGAAGGGGCTACTCTCCCGCCGTTTGTTATTCCTCCGGTTGGCGCTGCCACCACCGCCACCGCCACCGCCGACGGCCAGCGTCAGCTCCAGTTCGTCCTCCCTCGACGGCGGCGTCGCTTCGGCGGCGCCGCCCACGACGATGTACTCGTCTGCGGGGAGCTGCAGGTTGAGCGCCCTGCGCCGGAGCTGCTTCTTGCGCCTCTGGAGACGCCGGCAGTTTAGCTCCGGCGACCTGTTCAGCTCGCCCATCATCTGCTTCTGGACGCGGTACAGCCGGTGAAGCTCATGCACCTTTAAGAGGGATCGCAACGAAGAAGAAGTCAGTTTCTTTTTGGTACAATTCAAAACATTCTCGATTCAGAGTTCTTGATTCTTCGTCTGATCTACCTGCTGTTTGAAGGTCTCTTCTTGCTTGAGCATGGCCATCTTCATGACCTCCATGTCACACTGCTTCACAAGCTTCTCCATCTACATCATCATCATCATCTTGATTTCACTTTGCCTCCTTGTTCTGGCCTTATCCACCACTGAGATCACCAAGCTAACAGTACCCTGCAAAACAGATGTGAAATGCAGCCTTAGAAAGTAGCTATCCAGTTGCTGAAAGACATGTCTTCCTAGGATTCAGAGAGCTGAATTCTGACAAGAACGAATCAGATCATTCATTATAACAGGAAAAAGAAAACAAGCAGTGGCAACAGCAGGTATATAACTCCATGAACAAAAAAATGATGTTGTGCAGTTACAGAGCACACTGGAAGTCTGAAACCACAACATCACCAAGTTCACAGCCACAGAGGGAGCTGGCATGGCACCTGGACCTACCACCCTATGCAGCAAGAAAGCATCCAAAGAGATGGATGCTTGTCCCTTCCCTTTGTTATCCTCTTGTCTTCTTTCCCTACTAGGTTCTTCAGAGATTACACTTGCATGGGACAAACAAAGCAAAAAAGGAGAGAAAGCTAACAAAGATGATGTTGCCACTGCTGAAACTGAGAAGGGCTTGGCTGGGGTTGTGGGGGTTTATATATAAACATTGCCTCCAGAGAAGAGAAGTTGAGGCTGGTCTGGAGAGAGTGCAAGATGCAATGGAGTGCAATGATGCCTCAAGAGAATATTTCACTTGGGCCCTTTTTGCATGCCAAACAAAGACCTCAGTACCCCAGGCCAGTTGCATTCTGAGGGTGCATCCTTTGCATGAGCTGCCCCTCCCACAGCAGACAGCTTGACAGGGGTGTGTAAGTTTAATCCCTGGCCCACAGCGTGGGCCCCACCTGGCAGGGCATGGACGGTACAGTCCTCTCACTGACAGTACCGTGTACACACCTGTGCGGCTGTGCCCTCTTGGAAGTCCCATGATCATTGCTTGCTAGCCTAGCTGCATGACTCGATGGCCGGCACTGATTTTGCAACTCTGTTTGGGGTTCTTGGATTATTGATCAGTTTGTTTGTGGCTAACTCCAATCAATTTGGATTGACTTGTTATCTTAACGAGACAGTTCAAGTGGGAGCTTCAGATGTTAACGAGCCGATTTGAGCTAGCAGCTCAAGAGCCCAAACGAGTTGAAGCCTTACTAACCCTGGATACTCAGCTCGTATGCCCACGTCCAAGTCCAAGTGACCAAGTGACCAAGAGTGAAGAGACCCAGACTCCTATCTCCACTCTCCAAAGTCCACAAAGACTGCCATTAATTGTTGGGCACAAGTTCTGAATTCCTCCAGGAAATACAGATTTCATCAGAATGTCCGGAGTTCGATCGTCTAAATCAAAACACGACGTGGCGTATAGATCAACGGATCGAGCAAGTATGTACGTACTGGTATTTACTTGAAGCTAGCGCCTAACCTGCTCTCTCCGGTGTATAAATAATAGTCGTTTTGATTTTTATTGAGAGTATACAAATATTAGTCGCCTCATCAATCGAAGCGTTTGTCACTTTAATTATCCTCTTCTCCCGAAGCATTTTTGCAATAAAAATACAAAAAATAAAAGTTGCAAATGGAATGTGGCCATCGGAAATTCACTAAAGTCTAAACTCCGTAACCAATTGAGATAATCCTTATAATTTTATTTAATATCATCTTGATATTGGTATGTATAGTTCTGTTTAAATAACTAATATTTATACTCTGGTTTAATTCGGTTATATATAAGGACGACCAAGTGCATCTGCATGTATAGGTATTTACAATGATCACATGCGTGCCTTGACCGGTTTCATGGCATCATCATGGCGTGGCTGGACCGTTGGGCCATGCGCCAACCTAACCGGGGATGCCTAGCTCCCCCACAAGCAGAAGCCGTGCACTCAGAAATCCACCGACTAAATCATGGTCACGTACGTACGTACCACACGCACACACAACGTCACGGCTTGATGGGCATGCAGATTTACGGTTGTTAGTTTGTCAGAACTCATTCACAAGTGGAAGTGGTTGATCGAATGATTGGTACCGATCGATTGAGCCGGCACCTCGATTTGAAATATATGTTGACATCTTATAAAATGTTGACATTTTATAAGATGTCCATGAAATACATGTGAAGACAGGTTAAAATACCTCGGTAAGGGCGGTCATGCAACATATGGTTTAATTTAATGGTATTTTTTCGTAATTTTGGTATCCAAGTATAGTAATATGTATTTTTAACTTTTGTAGAAACTATGTCTATATCTCTTGTTAACTAGTTGCAGTACTTGTAGTAAAAAGCAGACGGTATTTCGATTTTTTTTTTGTAAAACTATATATTTAAGACCCAATATCAGCATCGAATTTATCATAAAACTACATATTTAAACTACGGTATCATGCATAGAACTACAAACAGCTTTAGCGATGAATCTATTACAAAATACATATTTTAGAGGTTATAATATAAGAATCATACCAAAAAACTATGATATCATAACTCGTCCTTGTTTTATTCTCATATTCCAATCTCTACAATATATAGTTTTGTGACAAAACCATTGCTAATAAAACGGTAGTTTTATGATTTTGTGTCCTAAATCTGCAATTTTGTAATAAATTGGATGTCAACTATACGTAATTTTATGATATTTCACTTTAAATATGTAGTCTTCCAATATTCATGCAATATAATTAAAAACATCAGTGGTTTTATGAAATTTACAACAAAACAAACAGTGTTAGTAAAAAATGCTAATGTCAGTTATCAGTGAATACAATATACGTTTGGAGTCAGTAAGTGTTTGGATACGTGGACTAAATTTTAGCCCCTATCACATCCAACCTATCACATCCAATGTTTAGATTTTATTTAAGAATATTAAATGTATATTATTTAAAAATCCATTTATAATTAGTGGATTATTCATGAGACGAATCTAATGAGCCTAATTACGCCATGATTTGAAATTAATTAATCATGAGTTAATTAATTAGGTTTATTAATAAATTCATCTCATGAATTATTCTCTACTTCTACAATTATTTTTATAATTAGCTTATGTTTAGTCCTTTAAAATAATATCAAAATATTCTATGTGAAACTTACCCGAAAAATCATGTCAGTTATCACTAAAGCAGAAGAGAGTCAACGTGATCCAAGTGTGGGTGATCGTACGTGCTGAGTGCGGACATGCGACCCTTTTTAGGCCAGAGAAACGATTTTGATCGGATGTACCCTACGTATGAATGATTAAAATCGTTTAAAATTTTCTCAAAACATGTCATCTCTGTAACAAAGAAATAGGACTACAAAATTCCTATGTATTATCTTTCCATGCATACTTCAATTCCATAGGAAAATAAATGAGCTCATATCTCATGTATTTTTATTTTTTTAGTCCAACACTCACTCTATCTCTTTCTGTCTTTTCTCTCTTCTATGAACTAAATTCATTTAAATTCCACGTGTTTTATTTCCTACTAACCATGCATCTAAATACTTTATACTTTCATATATATTCATGTGTTTGAAAATTAAATAAATTCAATAATCACTACGGTAGCGTTCGGGTACATGCCATGTGTGCAACCATGTCCCTATCTAATTCTTGGCTTCGCCGAGTACTAAGCATGCATGACACTTAGTGAAGTCGATGTCACGTGATCACGTTGCCCCACCCACGTTAGTCCCTTTACTGCACCAAGTGTTGCGTAAGGTACTCGGCGAACCCCTTTATGTGAATAACATGTCTCCCGAGTGTAGTTTATCGAGTGCGGCACTTGGCAACCTATTGTGTTCATGTACTTTATATCATATTCTTGTTTTTAATATATTTCTACTATTTCCTAATCCTGCGTTGTAAAGAGCCGTCAGAGACATGAGTAGCAAAGGGGGAAAGGGCTAGGATAGGATAGAAGGATGATACGTACAGTACGCGTAGCAAGCAAGCATCTGTATGTGGCCTTTGCTTGCATATTCTAAGGATCATTGATCGATCCCATGCATGTTCCAAAGCATTAGCTGATTAGCACTGACGTGATGATGGCATGGCATGCAGCTGTGTGGTACATACGTTACGTTGGAAGCTAGCTAGGTTTGCAAAGCTGCATGTCGCCTCGTGATCGATCGATGCAGTGGCTAGTAGTAGCGAGAAGAGGATCATATCGATCGGAGCAGCCGCAGAAACATGAGCTAGCTCGAAAATGCTGAGGAGATGAAATTAAAGAGAATTAAGGGAGCTAGCTAGCACAGGCACAGGAACAAGATAGACGCGGATATATATATATATATATATATATATATATATATATATATATATACATACGGGAACGTTATTCTACACTATGGATGTAAATGCTATTCTACACCGTCTCAGCCTTTCTCGTCCTTTCGTCTTTGTAAAGAGAATATCCAGCTCGTGACTGGTCCTGTTCAAATCGAGCTTGGCAACAACATGGGCCAGATTCTTGGATTTGGGCCAAATAGACAGCATGTTCTGTTAAGTTCCTTGTGATATTTCAGTCTGCCTGCGCGGTCAAAGTGGCTACAAGCTCTCTCCGCCACTCTCCGGCCGGCCTTCACAACCAATTCCATTTCATTTCTTGGTCTTGTTCTTCCGTCGTTGCAAGTTGCAACCTCGTCGTGTCGATCGGAGGTGCGTGTAGTGCAGTGCAGTGGCGACGATGGTGAAGATCTGCTGCATAGGGGCGGGGTACGTGGGCGGGCCGACGATGGCGGTGATCGCGCTCAAGTGCCCGGAGATCGAGGTGGTGGTGGTGGACATCTCGGAGCCCCGCATCACCGGCTGGAACAGCGACCGCCTGCCCATCTACGAGCCCGGCCTGGACGACGTCGTCAAGCAGTGCCGCGGCCGGAACCTTTTCTTTAGCACCCACGTCGAGCGCCACGTCGGCGAGGCCAACATCGTCTTCGTCTCCGTCAACACGCCCACCAAGACCCGCGGCCTCGGCGCCGGCAAGGCCGCCGACCTCACCTACTGGGAGAGCGCCGCGCGGATGATCGCCGACGTCTCCCGCTCCGACAAGATCGTCGTGGAGAAGTCCACCGTCCCCGTCAAGACGGCCGAGGCCATCGAGAAGATCCTCGTCCACAACAGCCGCGGCGTCCGCTACCAGATCCTCTCCAACCCGGAGTTCCTCGCCGAGGGCACCGCCATCAAGGACCTTTTCGCGCCGGACCGCGTGCTCATCGGCGGCCGCGAGACCCCCGAGGGTCGCGCCGCCGTCAAGGCGCTGAGGGACGTGTACGCGCACTGGGTCCCCGACGACCGCATCATCACCACCAACCTCTGGTCGGCGGAGCTGTCCAAGCTCGCCGCCAACGCCTTCCTGGCGCAGCGCATCTCCTCCGTGAACGCCATCTCGGCGCTATGCGAGGCCACCGGCGCCGACGTGGCCGAGGTGGCCAACTCCATCGGCAAGGACTCGCGCATCGGCCCGCGCTTCCTCTCCGCCAGCGTCGGCTTCGGCGGCTCCTGCTTCCAGAAGGACATCCTGAACCTGGTGTACATCTGCGAGTGCTACGGCTTGCCGGAGGTGGCCACCTACTGGCGGCAGGTTATCCGGATCAACGATTACCAGAAGAGCAGGTTCGTGAACCGGGTGGTGTCGTCCATGTTCAACACGGTGGCCGAGAAGAAGGTGGCGGTGCTGGGCTTCGCCTTCAAGAAGGATACCGGCGACACGAGGGAGACGCCGGCGATCGACGTGTGCAAGGGGCTCCTCGGGGACAAGGCGGTGGTGAGCATCTACGACCCGCAGGTGACGGAGGAGCAAGTGCAGAGGGACCTGGCCATGAACAAGTTCGACTGGGACCACCCGCGGCACCTGCAGCCGATGAGCCCGTCGGGGAAGAAGCAGGTGGCCGTGTCGTGGGACCCCTACGAGACGGCGCGCGGCGCGCACGCCGTGTGCATCCTCACCGAGTGGGACGAGTTCCGGCGGCTGGACTACAAGCGCATGTACGACGCCATGCAAAAGCCGGCTTTCCTGTTCGACGGGCGCAACGTCGTCGACCCGGACAAGCTCCGCCAGATCGGCTTCGTCGTCTACTCCATCGGCAAGCCGCTCGACGACTGGCTCAAAAACATGCCCGCCGCCGCCACCTGATCCATGCATGCATGCGTTTCCCCGTACATCTTTATTAATTAATTTCTCCTAGCTTGATAAGCTAGCTGCATCTTAATTATATTATTAGTTGCACATTAATTATTCACCATTTTTATGCAATTTATAATAAGTGTTTCTCTGTTTTATTAACCAAAGTGGAAATTAATACCCTTAGATTGGTGTAGCCTTTTGTTTCCGATTTTTCAACTTTTTCAAACGTTTTACATCCATCATGTTGATTTTTTTGTTATGCCATGGACATGGTTACCCTTTGAATAATCACAGTAAAATAAAAATAAAAAATAAAAAATCACAATAAAAAAGTATATCTAAATCCTTGAGTGATCAAAGCAAACTGATATGAAACTTTTAAAATAAAGGAATCTAATGAGAATTCACACATAATTGGCAAAGGCAAATGAAATGCAAATGTTACGTAATACAAGATATTGAAAGAAGTGCATATTTATATACCAAACTAAATTAAAAACAGGAGGCGGCAAGTGGAACTGAATAATACTCGAATTATTCAATTAGGCAGAAAAGGAAAGTAGCATTCTTGTTCAAGGAACTGAAGAAACTATTTCCTTTGGCAATCACGTTTTCCCAAGAAAAGATGAAGTATCATATGAACTAGAACATAATTAACTACCCTATGAAACAGATTCAGTCAGATACGACTTCGACGAACCTGTGCACGAAACCCTGGCGATTTTTTAAAATAATATTTTTTAAAAGAAAATTTTAAATATGTACAGTGATTTTGAAAAAATACAAAAATAGATACAAGTTGGCACTCAAGTGCCGACTTCCGCCCACGTGGCACCGAGCACTCACAAAAGGAGCCAACACCAATCGGCGAAGTACCGACTAGAGCTGAAATGGCACCAATCGGTACTTTAAGTGCCGATTAGTACCTACTTTTATAATTTTTCAAAACCATCGTATAGATTTGAATTTTTTTTAAAAAAATATTATTTTAGGAAAAAAAATTCAAACCCTGACAACCACTAAACCACATTTCATGAAATAGGGACTAACGAATTAAAATAAGGAACGGGTAAAAGTGAATTAAGTCATGAAAACGTAAATGGCCATACATCCATGTATTGTTTCTTATCTTCCAAACATGTTACTGAACTTTCGCAAACCACTCTTTCAAGCATTAATGAAACATGCACCTACAAGAAGAAGGATCCGGCGGCTCCAAACCTTCCTGTCAAAGAGAGAATATAAAATAAGTTAAAGAAATGTTCAAAATGGGCATCACTAATCATCATCTGACTAGTTTTTTAAGCCTGTAAAAACACCTTGAGAACTTGTCAATCTGAGTGTATTCACTCAAGCTTTTTGTTGCTTCTTCTCAAGAATTTTCTTCCAGCGCTTCTGGTCGAGAATCATTGTCATGTCTTGCCAGCTGTTATACATAGTTAACATGCAGGAAATATGTCAACCAACTTCAATTGCATGGTGAATCAACTGTTCAAAGATATATGAGCACATTGACATGGACCGGCTTCTAAACATAAACATATCACATATGACTGTCATGCTTACATAGGAAAACATAAACAATTGTTCTAAATATGCTAAAATAGTATTGATGTGATACAGGGACTACAAGAGTTCAATGAAACTAAATTAAGCAATGCTCAACAACGTAAAAGGTAAAACATGAAAACACACCATTCTAGTCTGTAAACAATGAATATCATAGTAATTAAGGCAGTAAGGCGAGGCTAGGAGCCTGACAAGTGACAATCTTCTTACCTTTTAAGCGGTAAAGTGTAAGGCAAGGCGATGCCTTACCCAACAAAAGAAAAGGAGAAAATGTGAGATATATGAGAAAAATTGCATCCAGACAGTCATTTCTCTATATAAATGTGCACTTGAGTCCAGTTGACCAGTCCAACAGCTTATTTAAAGCCCCATCATGTTCTTTTTTCTCTCTTGCCCTGGCACTGGAGCACCAGCAAGACTGCTCCCTCTCCCAGAGCAGCAGCCATCACCCTATCTCTCCCTTGCTCTCAGAGCTGCTGAGACCTCGCCACACAGAGCCCACGCCGCGTCGCATCACACCAGGCCACATCATGCCTGGTCAAGACTTCGTCGGCATCCCCACCCTCGGCTAAGGCGACTAGACGCCTTATACCCACCGCACCACCATGGTGACACCTTAATAAACATGATGGATATAGTCTCATTTTCAGCCTAAATTTGAGGGGTTCCAAAGAACCTTTAAGCCCTTGTACCCCAAATACAGAATAGACAGTCAAATAATTCTATATACATGAGTGTGAAACCATGCTGCCATCAAGTATAAAAGAAACATGTTAGAATCATGAAAAAAACACACCTTTTATCAGATTACAAAACACATCTAACACATCGGCTTCTCTCTTTTTTGTGTGTGGTAAAATAGTCAAGTTATGTGGTGGGCTTTGGACAAACTAGTCCAATAAAGTTTGTTGCCCTCATTAAAGACATGAACAATAATGTTGTGTCTAGTGTTCCAACAAGTGATGGTGACACGGATGACTTTTTGATTAAAATAGGACTATATTGAGGGTCAGCTTTGAGTCATTATCTATTATTCTATTTGCCTTAGTGATGGATAAAGTCACAAGGGATATACAAGGGAATGTTTTCGCTGATGATTTAGTTCTAGTTGATGAAAGCCAGGCAAGAGTAAAGAGGAAACTAGAGTTGTGGAGGTAGACTCTAGAGTCCAAAGGCTTTAGACTCAACAGGACTAAAAGTGAATATATGAGATCTGACTTGGTACTACTACACATGAGGAGAAAGATGTTAGTCTGGAAGGTCAAGTAGTGCCTAAAAAGGATACCTTTCGATATTTAGGATCATGCTTCAAAAAGATAGGGATATTGATGGAGATGTTGGCCATAGAATCAAAGCTAAGTGGATAAAGTGGTGACAAGAATCTAGCATTCTCTATGACAGGAGTGTACCACATAAGTTAGAAGGCAAGTTTTATAAGAACGGCGATTAGACCTGCAATATTGTATGACACAGAATATTGGCCTATAAAAAGATGATCTGCAATAAGAACGGCGTGTTGCATAAATGTGTATGTTGCTTTGGATTTATGGGTACACAAGGAGATTGAGACTGAAACAATGATATATGTGACCGGCTAGGGGTAGCAAGGTAGCACCAATTGAAGAAGACTTTGTCCAACACCAGTTGAGATGGTTTGGACAAGTCTAACGGAGAACTCCAAAGGCACTAGTACATGGTGAAATCTTGAGGCGCAACAATAGTGTTAGGAGAGGCAAGAGAAGATCAAAACTAACATTGAAGGAGACATTAAAAGAGACTTAAAAGGATGGAATATTCCAAAAGAATTGGCCTTGAATAGGAGTGCATGAAGAGAAGCTATTTATGTGCCCAACCCTTGATTAATGGCTCCTGTTGGGTTTCAACTCTAGCCTACTCCAACTTGCTTAGGATTGAAATACCTTGTTGTTGTTGTTGTCAAAATAGTTAGGTCATCACAAGTTAATTGACCATAGTAGAAATGTAGAATAGTGGAGTACCATAAACATATTTACTTCCTTAAAAGTGGAACATGATTTCTTCATTCTACAATGGTATTGTATGGATTTTAGTTCTCCAGATCAAACAGAACAGGCAAATTTGCCATCCCTAGACCAAGCCAACCAATTACCTCACGAGCGAGGCAGTTATAAATCTAGTACTCCTTCCGGTTCAATAATTCTTGATGTTTTGGACATGTTCTCACATACCAAGAAACAATTAATTAGTGTGCATATTTTTGTTTTGCCCATATTAAGAGCCCATTTGGATGGACTAAAACTAATTATTAGTTAGAACTAATTGTTAGTTAGCAAATAATTAGTTGACTAAAAATTAGTTCACACCTGTTTGGATACTTTGGACTAATACCTAAAAAAGACAATTTTGCCCCTGCTACAGAGTGTTTTGCTACAGTACCGAATGGGAGCAAAAGAGTAAATGTTCCCTATTAGCTCCCATTAGTTCACTTTTATGGACTAATGGGCTAACTATTAGTTGGTCCGTGAACTAATAATTAGTTCACTAATTAGTTGGACTGTTTGGATGAACTAAAATTAAAAATTAGCTACTAATTATTAGTTGATTGGATCCAAACAGGGCCTAAGTATGGTTGTGTTGTACTTGTAGTTAATGAGCTTGTATATATGCAAGGGTATATGAGTCTAAAGTGACCACTTAATCACCAAAACGTCAACAATTAGCATTCAAAAACTCTAAAACCTAGAAAGTCAAGAAATATGTAACTAGAGGGAGTACTACCTTATTCATTTAAATGCACCTTGTTGCTTGATCCACGTTAGCTTCATTGCTTTCCATTCACGTGCAAGTTTAATGTAGCAAGAACTAATATTACTACCATCTCCTGTGGTTCTTACTCCTTTCATTCAGAAAATGAAGCCCGGAAAAAAATCCACATTACACATTTATACCGATCAAACAATAACCTATGGAACATGTGATTCAGAAAAATCTGCATCCTAGAAACTAGAACACGATGGCTAATAATGACAGATTTGCCAGATACCACAAAATACGGTCCTATAATGCGAACATTCATGGGGACAACTTCCACCGAACTAAACAATATACTTGTCCATGTAATCTTTTACAGAAACTTCACATTTAAAACACAATACGACACAGTTGGTGATTGGATCAATCAAAACCAACCTTCTTTTGCAAATGTAAGATTGCATCTAATAAGCATGAAGTACACAGTTGACAGCACGGAATGAAATCGAATTTAGTGGAAATGGCTAGTCAAACGCACATCATGATGATAATCCACATTGTGACCTTCTCATAAGCACACGAAACAGTACACCATCTGCGGGATGAGAAGCTAGTTTACAACGGACAAGGAAAACCAGCCACGCAAAACATACCTAACACCTAATGGGAACCCAGGTACATGGCAGTCCGAAGAACATGAGAATCCATAGGGGTGTGGCGACGGGAGAACGCGCGCGTACCGGTAGGGGAGGGACTTGATGTTGGAGGCGAGGGCGGAGGCGTGGTGGTGGACGCAGGCGGCGGCGCCGAGAGCGAAGGCGCCGGTCCAGGTGGAGACGAGTCGCTGCGGGTCGGAGTGCGGCACCCCGGAGTCACCCCTGTACGCCCGCGCCCAGTAGTCGTCGAATTCGCCCATCCTCCTCGCGAACCTTCTGGAAGCTTTTCCTCCGGCCGGCCGGCGGCGGGGCTCCGCCTCCGGGAACGGGAAGGGATTAGGGATGGGGCACGAGAAGATATCTCTAGTCTTTTCGGAAACTGGGGCCTCCGGCGCCTAAGGTATATATGCTATGGACCCGTAGACCCGTGGACCCGTAGACCCGTGGACCAATCTTTTTGGTACAAGAGCATGTTTTGAAAATTAATAGCTATAAAATTTAAAAATAAACTAATATTTGGAAGTTAAGTTAGAGAACATTAGATTTTGCAAATGTAGGAACCTCTGGTAAAGAGCTTGGTGTTGCTTGTTTTGTGTGTATCAAATTTGATCTAGTCTTCTGTTAGGGTCCGTTTGGTTTGGGGGCGAGGGTGGATAGGATGACCTCATCTATGAATTTAGGGATGAAATGATACATTCGAGGTATTTGGTTAGGTGGATGGGATGAGAAATGTTTTTGTTTAGTTAGATGTATACAACTTGAATGAGATAAGATTAAATTTAGTGGGACCCACTTGTCAAATATATTTTTTAACAAAAATATAATCATATGAGATCTTATTTTATAGATTAAATTATAATCAATACAATGATGTAATTAGATCATAAATTGGATAAATAATTTGGGAGTAAAAATCACTTTAATATTTATAAATGAAAAATTAAATATGTAATAACCAATCAGAAGACGACACGTCATTTCGTCCAATGTTGGATGAGCTTACCCAGAAAAATTTCTTGAATCTCTTCATCCAGCATATTGAAGTAATATTTCTCTTGTGACCATCACATCCACATTCGCCCTTCAACCAAACAACTGATTGGATGGGATGACCTATCCCATCCAAGGATATCCAGCAAACCAAACGCACCATTGGGGTTCTTGGCGGGTTACTGAACTTATATTGCTCTTCAGTGAAAAAAGAACAATTTTGGAGTTACGGGATTGAATTGTGTATAGTTGGACCTCAATTAAATTACAGTGGCAGCATGATGGTTGCATACTGGACAAAGATTAAATTGAATATACTTGATGATATTGTATTGTATCAAGTGTGTTTGAATCTCTCTAGATGGATACTAAGAAATGCAGTGAAGTTGTATTGCAACGGACTCAATTACTCACAAAGTGAGATATATTTAATATTTAAACATATGATTTACATGTTTGACATTTTTTTAAAAGAAAACGAGAATTCGAAAAGATGTGCAATTTTCAAATCTTCCATATGATAGTTGGGAGAAAAAAAAATACCAGCATAGGTAGCCAAACGCCCAAACCCTCACTCCTCCCCTCGCCACTCTCCTCCGCGCAACCCGTCCCCAATTCCGGCCGCCGCCGCCGCCGCCGTCGCCGACATGGCTCAGCCAGTGCAAAAGAACACTCTCTACGTAGGTACGCGTATCACAAAGCCTCGATGCCTCCCCCTCTCCCGTTACCCTGGCCGCGCCCACCGCATGCTCGACGAATTTCCGCGGGGAAGCATGTCAGCTGATTATCTCGCCGCCGATGCGAAAGGCTGCATCTTTTTTTCCCTTGTCCTCCAGGAGAGTAGCCGTGTGGTGGTAGATGGCCTGAGGTGGGCTCGTTTCTTGGTTTTCTGTGGCGCAGGTGGGCTGGCGGAGGAGGTGGACGAGAAGATCCTGCACGCGGCGTTCGTGCCGTTTGGGGAGATCAAGGACGTCAAGACGCCGCTCGACCAGGCCACGCAGAAGCACCGCTCCTTCGGCTTCGTCACCTTCCTCGAGCGCGAGGACGCCGCGGCCGCCATGGACAACATGGACGGCGCCGAGCTCTTCGGTCGCGTCCTCACCGTCAATTACGCTTTCCCAGAGCGCATCAAGGGAGGCGAGCAGGGATGGGCCGCGCAGCCAAGTATGTTCCGCTTCCTTTCCTGTCATTGCTTCTCTACTCGTCTCCATTGCTCATCCCGTCCCTACTTGGTTGCCTGACTTAGGGCTAGGACTACCGACATTGACTACTTTTTTTTGCTAAATGTTTGATTGCAATGTGGTCTAAATGTGCGGTCTGAATATTTAGGTTTTCATATTGCCATGAATTTTCTTCCATTCAGTCTTTTGCTATTTGCTTGGAACAAACTAGGCTGCCAATGTGAAACCTGAAAAGGTTATAGTGAGCCATGGGAGTGGCATCTGATGAAACTCATCTTTTTTTAGGGGACTTCAATGTCCTTAAAAATCATATTTTCCCGTCTGCAGGTACAATTAATTATTTTGCTGAAATTCAGTTTTTGTAATCCAACAAATTCTAGTTCTTAGAATGTTATTTTGGTACTAGTAGATGAGTGAATATATGTGTTAGGCGCTGGGTCAAATTTAGGACATCATAGTATTTTAATAGGATGTTTGAAACTTTGAATGTTCAAAATATCAATGTATCATCCCTTGGTTAGGTTGAAATCGCTGTGATAAAAATCTCAATTATAATCTGCAGAACACAAATGTTTCATTTTGATTCAGTTGTACTGGTGGAAGTTAGAATTTTTGTAGGATGAACAAACTAGATGTTATAAAATCACGAGTATTGTGTACTTGTGTTTCAGGCTGTACAAATTAGTGAATCACAAATCTGTATATTATAACGGAAATATACTGATGAAGAAATTGTTCATATTTGGTAAATTTGATCTTTGATTACATGGCAATATTCTAATAGATGAAGTAAAGTGATGTAATTTTTTCCCTTTTAGTCTTGGATGCCTATTATCTGACAATCATTATATAATCTAGTGATACATTAGCTTATATTTTTTCTGAGGAAACTGCATGAGACGGTAGCACCAAAGGTATATAGAGGCATAAAGGCTAGAGCATTTGCAGATTATGCAGTTGCCGCTCTTACAGTTTGGAATTTGATTGACAAACAAAGACTGGCTCCTTAGCCTTGGCTAGTATTGCACTCAGTTCAATAACCTATATTAGGTTGTCTACTGTTATCTTTCCAACTCAAACTGCACTTTTCAAAGTTCTATTATATCAGTATATGACCTTGGTCTATAGTCCAATGGTACTGAATTACCTATAAAAGGATTTGTCTGTGGATAATGAAGTAAGAAAATTCCCCATATGCATCTATCTTCCAAAATCACGTTTTAGGATGGCAAGGCTCATCTCTCCCTCTTCCTCCTGCCAGCCATGGTTATGTGCTCCGTTCCACCCATGAGATTCCATTAACCTAGGCCTGTGACATAGATATGAATGACTGGGAGGGTGACTTACCACCTACAACTTACCTTCAAGTGCCCCCTTAAGAACATGTCCATCCTACAATTTCAAGGTGGCATACAATTTTTTAACCACATGTCAGGCCCATTACCCATCATTCGAGTGTGAAACAAAACTTTGACAACATTTTGGAAATATGCGGTCATGGCATATAAATGTGTTTCTTCTTGGTTTCACCATCAAAAGATTGTGAATTCGTGTCGCCACTCCAAGTCAGTGTTATATATTGCCCCTGAGCATTCTGATTATACCATCTGTTTTCTCAAGGGCATAACAAATGATAGTAAAATGGAACTGGTTACTTCTCTAACATGGAAGAGTGCTAAGTGCTAAGAGCTTTCATCACAACATTTTGATTTAATAGACCACACTGCCACGGACACTTTTTGATCTGAATAAGATGGTAAACATAAGACAGAACATCTTATACATGTTTAAGTTTAATTGCTCGCTTATATACCAGTCAGCCCCATAATCCTCACAGCATGACCCACCTTAGGTAAAATCACCAGTGGTGTGTACCATTTTGTTACAATATCATGTAAACTCTACTTATCTTACTCTATTTGAACCATCAGGACATTGTAATTGGATACGTCCTCTGAATAAATCGTGAATTTGGTAATGTGATTGACTCTTAACGTATGTAGATCACCGTGTTGCTACGTGTGCTTCTGCTATTAATGTTTCTAAACATTGATTCATGGTAAAATGCTGACAAATATATTTGATTCTCTTCAGTTTGGGCCGACGCCGATACTTGGTTCGAGAGGCAGCAGCAGGAAGAAGAAATGCAACGCCTTCAGGCTGAGCAGCGTGCAGCAATGCAGGCCGCAGAGAAGCTGCACAGGGAGAAATTAGCAGCAGACAAAGAAGGGGAGAAGGAAGAAGAGACTGATACCAAGACAGACCCCATGGCAACAGCATAATTACACTGGCTCTTAGATCCTGGGATATTGATGTTAGAACATGTACTGCTGGCATGTCCATTTTGTCAAATGCATACTGTTTGTTGATCCAATCTCCCCGGTAGATCTAGTGGGTACCGTACAGTAACATTTTCAAATCAAAATGTGCCAAAATCCTGGTTTGCTTTTTCTTTTTCTTTTCATTTTCAGGAAAGTTAAGAAGCTAAGTAGGATGTATGTTTTTCAATAGAGATCATATTAGATACTATGCAATAAGCAGCATGCAACTTGGGGTCTGATGGGGTTGAGCAGCAAAGGCTGAAAGAAGAACAGAGAGAGATCGAACATATGCGACCATGATATGATATGATACTATGTACCATTCACTTGCCTACCTAGTCGTCGTCGATTAGTTAGCTGCTGACTGATTACTGGAAGTAACATGCCGTGCAATCAAGATTTGTTTTGCATATATCGTTAGGTACGGCACGTAGAGAAGAACCAACCAAACTAGTTAGGCTAGCTCAATGATATATACATCGATCGGAGACGAGCTGGCTGCTACATGGATAGATGCAGGCGAAAAAAAAGGGAGCATGCATGCATGTGATGTTTGCTGTTCACCGATCAGTTTATATATATTCAGTCGGTCGGCAGCAATTAAATATTGTAGAAAATCGTGTAGCTCAATTAGTTTTGGCTACTCCCAGCTGAAAATTACCTCCTGTAGTACATCGATCGATCGATCGGGGTGATCCAGTTGTTGATCGGTAGTGCGTTCCAATTAATTTGCCACTGATGAGGACATCGCTGCCATTGATACAACCACAGCCAACACTTCACCGCTTACATCTAATCAAGGACCAATGACACGCGCCCGTGCACGTGAACTTAATTATCTGGTGAACTCGTTCCTAGCTGTTCAAGTTAATTATTTTTCCAATGGGGTACTATTAAAGTCTTGTGATGATTTTATTATCCTTAAGTGCTTAGGAACTGAACCAGCTAGGAGTGGAGAAGGCAACAATGCAATAAATATTCGTGCACCCGAAGGGACTTTTGTAACTGCAGAAATCCAAGATTAAATGGAGCATATCTTTCAACTCCCAAGGTTGTTTAATGCAAATAAATACTTGCTGGAAAGGTCTCTTCGTCTGCTCTCCAACGGATCAAGAATCAATGGCAGAGGACAGATGAAACGTCCAGAAACTGCCGAAGAACGCTCGTGACTCCATCCTGAGTTTCTAGTTTTCCCTTTAAAAGCAAGTGGTAGCCACAAAAGAACTCGGGTTTTGTTTTGATGTAAGTTAGCTGCTGCTACTTCCTTGTAACGCGCGTGTCGGCTAGACCGCCCGATTACTTGAATCAAAACTCCAACTTTTATCACATCCGTGAGTGTTTGCTTGTCATCTTGTTCTTGCTTGTTCTTCGATTGCTTGCAGGTTCAAGGCTGTTCTTGGCACGGCAAGAGCAGCAACAACCGGAGTCGGTGTAACTATCGCTAAGGCGCAACATCCTTGTGGTTGTTGTAGTCGGGTAGCACAACGTCGATCTCCACCCCCAAATCGTAGTTATCAGGAGACGGTGTACCTGTCGCTCAAGGCGCCACACCATCTTGGTTGTGGTAGTCGGGCAGCCAACGTCGGCCTCCACCAAATTCACCATATCCTCCATCTCTCATCGAAAGATCGGGCTCCCCCGTACCCGTTCGGGTCTATTAAGTGGTATCAGATTTCAGGTTGATCGGTGAGAGATCTCCTTCTCCTTTGCTTTATTTTTCCTACAGTCCACTTTTGCCCAAAGATAAGTCGATCTGAAAATCCCAAAAAACATTTTGTGCCTTTGCTTTGCTACTTAGCTCTCGGCTTGTTGAATTCACGGTTACTTCTTTGTGTCAAGTTGCTGGTCCTAAGTTTTTACCGCTAGAGTTTTGAGTTCGTGCACCTTGTTCTATCTCCATTTTCATTCTCTAGCTGAAGTTACAAGGAGAGAAAAAGGCAAGTGCAAAACAAAAGCCGCACAGATCAGCAAGAAACAAGGCACAGGTCAAAAAAAAAAGAAAAAAAAAACAAAAAAAGGAGAAGCGGTCCTGTTAGTTGCTTGTCCGAACTCTTGTCCGATCTTTTGTCCGATCGGTGGGAGACAGTGGCAGTTTCGGCTTGTCCGATCCCTTGTCCAAACTCTTGTCCGAACTCTTGTCTGATCTTTTGTCCGATCAGTAGGAGACAGTGGCAGTTTCTACTTGTCCGATCCCTTGTCCAAACCCTTGTCCGATCTCTTGTCCAATCTGCAGAGAGCTGATTTTGGCCTATTATTGCTTCCATTTGATTTCAGCTTGCTGTTTTAAGCAGTTTGGTGATTACGTTTGGGTGACGGCTCACGTCTCTATCACGGTTTGGACTAGGACCAGCACAGTACCATCGCGGAACGTTTATTCAACTTGCTGTGACTAACGTGGTACTAGCTGTTCCTTTGTGCAATTGTTTTAGCAGCCACCTACAGCTCCACAAAATTATCTACAATGCCACCGGGTTGTGCTGGCAGTCACCGTTTGTTGTTGTTCTTGCTGTTTGCCGGCGCCTCCTGCATTGTGTGGTAAGAACTTGCAAGAGCTTGATTTCTTGCTAGTGAGAAAGTTTCTGTGTCCTACCATCTCCTAGCAACTGTTAGGTTTAATCTGCTTGCTTTTGTATTTCTTTTATACTAACCATGTCAGCTGATGCGAGTGAGACGCTTCCACATTCACCACGTACGAGGGGCATCATTCAACATTTCGAACGCCAACTAAGGTTGCACACGGAAGCCCTCAATGAGGATGTTCAAGTCACCAATGAGCGCATTGGTCAATTAGAGGCGGCGCAGATTCTTGCCAACAACCAGCTGACCACATTAGAGAGAACAACTGGGGCTATTAACACCTCTCTTGCAGCAATCAATGTGCGATTAGAGAGGATGGAACAAGCTGGGCTCGGAGAGTTGGAACACCGTGATGGTGACGGCCTAGATATGACGACCTAGAGTATTCAGCGGATACTGAGCTTGATAATGGATCTTTCAGGTCTCGACGGCAACCACGTCGCCACTATCAAGGTATGGTTGGCCGAGCTCCACGACGTGAGGTACGTGACAACAATGATTCCCTACACAGGATTAAATTCTCCATACCATCTTTTGATGGGAAATATGATCCTGATGCATATCTGACTTGGGAGCTGTCGGTAGATCAAAAATTTGCATGCCATGAATTTCCCGATGATAAAAAGGTTAGAGCTGCCACTAGTGAATTCATTGACTTTGCTTCGGTTTGGTGGCATGAGTATCAAACTAAAAATCCAGCTATTGTACCACAAACTTGGAATGCTTTAAAAAGAATCATGCGTAGTCGTTTTGTTCCTTCCTATCATGCTCGAGACTTGTTGCATAAATTACAACAGCTTAGGCAAGGCAACAAATCGGTTGAGGAGTACTATCAGGAACTACAAATAGGCATGATGAGATGTGGTCTAGTTGAAAATGAAGAGGCTGCGATGGCTCGATTCATGGGTGGTTTAACTAGAGAAATTCAGGATATATTGGCTTACAAGGAGTACACTAATGTCACTCGATTATTTCATCTTGCTTGTAAGGCTGAAAGGGAAGTGCATGGACGCCGCAAAATAAATAACACTCCTGCAGGACGGACTACATCGTGGCAGCCCCGCACAAGTGCCGCTGGCCCTAAACATGATTTTCAGAGAGATGCTTCCAATCGGCAGTCCACAACTACATCAAAATTAGCGCCTATTCGTACTACCGAGACAGCAAAAGGATCCACCCAAGCTGCAGCCAACACTTCTTCTTCCGTCGCTTCCACCGGGAGAATGAAGGACATCCAGTGTCTCCGATGCAAAGGATTTGGGCACATACAAAGGGACTGTCCAAGCAAGCGTGTGCTGATCGTACGAGAAAATGGTGAGTATTCATCAGCTAGTGATTTAGATGATGAAACATATGCCATGCTTGCTGCCCAAGATGCAGGAAATAATAATGATGATGAAGAACACATTGGGGCTGAACATGCTGAACACTACGAGAGTCTTGTTGTAAGGCGTATCTTGAGTGCACAAATGATTCAAGCTGAACAGAACCAGCGACACAATCTGTTCCAAACAAAGTGTGTAGTTTTGGAACGATCATGTCGCATTATTATTGATGGAGGAAGCTGCAACAACTTGGCGAGTGCCACCATGGTAGCAAAACTTGGGATGAAAACACTTCCACACCCACATCCCTACTACATCCAATGGTTCAATGATAGTGGTAAGCTTAAGGTAACACGTATGGTCCGAGTGGAATTTACAATTGGTTCATACCATGATTACATTGATTGCGATGTGGTACCCATGCAAGCTTGCTCTATGTTATTTGGTAGACCTTGGCAATTTGATAAGGATACATTGCATCATGGTAAATCAAATCAATATTCTTTCATGCATAATGAGAAGAAGCTTGTTTTGCACCCTATGTCCCCCGATGCTATTTTAAGGGATGAAGTTGCTAGAGCTTGCAAGGAGAAAAACAAGAAATCTGCTCAAAATGACAGTGGTGTTGTGAACGGATCGGTTCAACCTACGAATGACAAATCTAAATCTGCTCATGTTGGAAAAAATGACATAAAATTGAAAAGTGCTTGTTTCCTTGCTTCAAAATCTGATTTACTTGAATTAAATGACGACGCCATGATCTGCTATGTGTTTGTTTGCAAAGAAGCTTTGTTCTCACTTCACGACATACCATCTACTTTGCCTCCTACTATCACTAATCTTTTGCAGGAATATGCTGATGTGTTCCCACAAGAAGTGCCACACGGGCTACCACCAATCAGAGGTATTGAGCATCAAATTGACCTCATCCCTGGGGCTTCCTTGCCAAATCGAGCGCCATACAGGACCAACCCGGAAGAGACCAAGGAGATTCAGCGACAAGTTCAGGAATTACTCGACAAAGGTTATGTGCGTGAGTCCCTTAGTCCTTGCTCTGTTCCTGTTCTGTTGGTTCCAAAGAAAGATGGATCATGGCGCATGTGTGTAGATTGCCGAGCAATTAATAACATTACCATCAGATATCGTCATCCTATCCCTAGGTTAGATGATATGCTTGATGAACTTAGTGGCTCGATGATTTTCTCTAAAATTGATTTGCGTAGTGGATACCACCAAATTCGCATGAAGCTAGGAGATGAATGGAAAACAGCGTTTAAAACCAAGTTTGGTTTGTATGAGTGGTTGGTCATGCCTTTTGGCCTCACTAATGCACCTAGCACTTTCATGAGATTAATGAATGAAGTTTTACGTGCTTTCATTGGGAGATTTGTGGTAGTTTACTTTGATGACATCTTGATCTATAGCACATCTCTAGAAGAACATCTTGAACATTTACGTGCTGTTTTTAATGCTTTACGCAATGCACGCTTATTTGGTAACATTGACAAGTGCACCTTTTGCACAGATAGAGTCTCTTTTCTTGGTTATGTTGTGACACCACAGGGAATTGAAGTTGATCAAGCCAAGGTGGAGGCAATACACAGTTGGCCGGTTCCTACCACGGTCACGCAAGTCCGAAGTTTTCTCGGGCTTGCTGGATTCTATCGCCGATTTGTGAAGGACTTCAGCACCATAGCAGGCCCACTGCACGAGCTTACAAAGAAGGGTGCTCCGTTCACCTGGGGGAAGGCGCAAGAGGTTGCATTTAACACTTTGAAGGATAGGTTAACTCATACACCCCTTCTCCAATTACCAGATTTCAATAAGACTTTTGAATTAGAATGTGATGCTAGTGGTATTGGGTTGGGAGGTGTCTTGTTGCAAGAAGGAAAGCCTATTGCTTATTTTAGTGAGAAACTGAATGGGCCTAGTTTGAACTATTCCACTTATGATAAAGAATTATATGCTCTAGTTCGAACTTTGGAAACATGGCAACATTATTTATGGCCTAAAGAATTTGTTATACATTCTGATCATGAATCTTTGAAGCACATTAGGAGCCAAACCAATCTGAACCGTCGGCATGCCAAGTGGGTAGAATTTATTGAGTCCTTTCCTTATGTCATCAAACATAAGAAAGGAAAAGATAATGTCATTGCAGATGCCTTGTCTCGCCGTTATACTATGTTATCCCAACTTGATTTTAAGATCTTTGGCTTGGAAACAATTAAAGAACAATATGCTTTTGATGATGATTTCAAAGATGTGTTGCTGCAATGTAAAGAAGGAAGAACATGGAACAAGTTTGTTCTCACTGATGGCTTCGTGTTTCGGGCTAACAAATTATGCATTCCAGCTAGTTCTGTGCGTCTGTTACTATTGCAGGAAGCACATGGCGGTGGGTTGATGGGGCACTTTGGTGTGAAGAAGACAGAAGACATCCTAGCAAGCCATTTCTATTGGCCAAAGATGAGAAGGGATGTGGAGCGGTTTGTTGCTCGCTGCACCACCTGTCAAAAAGCTAAGTCTCGTCTTAATCCACATGGTTTGTACATGCCTCTCCCTGTTCCTAGTACTCCATGGGAGGATATTTCTATGGACTTTGTTTTAGGACTGCCTAGAACAAAGAAGGGGAGGGATAGTATTTTTGTTGTTGTGGACAGGTTTTCTAAAATGGCACACTTCATACCATGTCACAAAACTGATGATGCTACCCATATTGCTGATTTGTTCTTTCGTGAAGTTGTTCGTTTGCATGGGGTACCAAACACTATTGTGTCAGATCGGGATGCCAAATTTCTTAGTCATTTTTGGAAAACCTTATGGGCTAAATTGGGAACTAAATTACTCTTTTCTACTACTTGTCATCCTCAAACTGATGGACAAACAGAAGTTGTAAACCGTAGTTTATCTACCATGCTTAGGGCTGTTCTGAAACATAATATCAAATTGTGGGAAGAATGTTTGCCTCATATTGAATTTGCTTACAATCGTTCGCTGCATTCGACTACTAAATTATGCCCTTTTGAGATTGTGTATGGTTTTGTCCCTCGTGCTCCCATTGATCTTATGGCCATTCCACCTTCAGAAAAATTGAATTTTGATGCTTCTCGCCGTGCTGAAATGATTCTTAAGATGCATGAGCAAACTAAGGCAAACATTGAGGCCATGAATGCTAAGTATCAACAAGCCGGTAGCAAGGGTAGAAAGCATGTTACTTTTGAACCTCGTGATTTAGTTTGGGTTCATTTGAGAAAGGATAGATTTCCGGATTTAAGAAAGTCTAAATTACTACCACGAGCTGCTGGACCCTTCAAAGTGCTTCAAAAAATAAATGATAATGCATATAAAATTGAGTTGCCTGCAGATTTTGGGGTTAGTCCCTCTTTTAACATTGCAGATTTGAAACCATACTTGAGTGAGGAGGACACGTTCGAGTCGAGGACGACTCTGTTGCAAGAAGGGGAGGATGATGAGGACATCGCTGCCATTGATACAACCACAGCCAACACTTCACCGCTTACACCTAATCAAGGACCAATGACACGCGCCCGTGCACGTGAACTTAATTATCTGGTGAACTCGTTCCTAGCTGTTCAAGTTAATTATTTTTCCAATGGGGTACTATTAAAGTCTTGTGATGATTTTATTATCCTTAAGTGCTTAGGAACTGAACCAGCTAGGAGTGGAGAAGGCAACAATGCAATAAATATTCGTGCACCCGAAGGGACTCTTGTAACTGGAGAAATCCAAGATTAAATGGAGCATATCTTTCAACTCCCAAGGTTGTTTAATGCAAATAAATACTTGCTGGAAAGGTCTCTTCGTCTGCTCTCCAACGGATCAAGAATCAATGGCAGAGGACAGATGAAACGTCCAGAAACTGCCGAAGAACGCTCGTGACTCCATCCTGAGTTTCTAGTTTTCCCTTTAAAAGCAAGTGGTAGCCACAAAAGAACTCGGGTTTTGTTTTGATGTAAGTTAGCTGCTGCTACTTCCTTGTAACGCGCGTGTCGGCTAGACCGCCCGATTACTTGAATCAAAACTCCAACTTTTATCACATCCGTGAGTGTTTGCTTGTCATCTTGTTCTTGCTTGTTCTTCGATTGCTTGCAGGTTCAAGGCTGTTCTTGGCACGGCAAGAGCAGCAACAACCGGAGTCGGTGTAACTATCGCTAAGGCGCAGCATCCTTGTGGTTGTTGTAGTCGGGTAGCACAACGTCGATCTCCACCCCCAAATCGTAGTTATCAGGAGACGGTGTACCTGTCGCTCAAGGCGCCACACCATCTTGGTTGTGGTAGTCGGGCAGCCAACGTCGGCCTCCACCAAATTCACCATATCCTCCATCTCTCATCGAAAGATCGGGCTCCCCCGTACCCGTTCGGGTCTATTAGCCACCATGCTGGTGACGACGACGATGATCGAGAGCTACAGTAGCAAACAAGTCTGCGTATGAATTCAATTCAGTTCGTACAACAGGTTGTTGACGAGCGATGATTAGCGGACCACGGTGCATTGCATCGATCGATCGTCAGTCGAGTTACTGCATGAGCGGTGGAGGCAAGCAGCAATCTTTTTCGTTAATTAGCTCCAGTTTAATTTGGTTGTGAGCTTGTCGAATCTGTTTTTTTAAACGTAGCTTACACTACTGTAAAAAAAAGATAAAACCTATTCCTTTCTTTTAATTTGTTTGATTGTTTCAACCGATCGATCTGTCTCTCTACTGGGAGTGTTTGACCAGGCAGATAGCCTGCTGCACGCGATCCCACTGCTTTCCATCACACGCTGGATCTGGATGTGACCGGCCGTCTGGTCTACGCTGCGCTGTGTTGACCAGCCCTCCCTCTGCTTCCGCTACGTCAGATCGAGCCAGGTCAAAGCTCGCCACCGCTTGTGTTTTTCTGTAAGACTGGATCAATTTGGAAGTCGCCGATCTGGGTGCAGGAATCTGGGAAAACTACATCTCAGATTATGCTACAGCACATCACTAGTGTTTAAGCCGTCATTTGGTAATTTAGCCTCGTGGCATTTGGATGTTATTTTGATAGTGTGATGCTATCGTAAACATTTATTAATCCTAGATTAATTAGGCTTAATAAATCACTAATAATCTTTCAATATTGTAATTATTTTTATAATTAATTCACGTTTAATCATTTAAATTTATGTTCAACACGGACTAAACTTTAATCCGTGGAACAAAATGAGCTATTACTACAGTGGCGTAGGCACACAGTGATAATTTGTTAAAGGATAGCATTGCCACTGTTTTATTCGTGCTCAACGTTTAAGAATTTAAAATGACTGGATTGTCACTATTTTATTCTAACAAAGTTCTAAACTATGCCATTATTATGTATTTCATTTATTCTAGATAAAGGTGGAGAGTTTTAATTTGTGAGAAACAACTGATAAATATACAGATAAACTGGTTGTGAGAAAGGGATGCGAGTTAGCTGGTACCAAATCTCCTCAGAACTCCATTGTTAAGCGTGTTCAGGCGGGAGTAGTACCAGGATAGGCGTGCTCAGGCAGGAGTAGTACTAGGATGGGTGACCTGAAGTTCTCGTTCACATCCCGACACCCCCATGGCCTTCAAACAAGGTCAGACCCATATGGCCTATTTCAAAAAAAATCATGCTTTGGAACTTTGCCGCTACAATTTGTCTATTTGGATATATGCCATCGCAACTCCGCTTTTATCTCTATCATGCCATTTTCTACACCTGGTTTGACCTGATATTTTTGTATTTCCCATCCAGTCCTCCTCTTTTGTGGTGATAGCCTCCGTGTGGCCCCGTCCCCGCCACAGCACCTGCATCACCGCCACCCATGCAGGTCGTGCCACCGCAGCCCCCGCGCCGCTGTCGCCGCAGGCCATGTGCGTCGCCCCCGCAGCCCCTTATAACAGGCCCCGTGTCGCCGCCGCTGCAACCCCTGCGTCGCCGCCGTCAGTCTCGTGCGCCGTCCTCGAAAGTGCAGCCTTCGTAGACCACACACAGTGGAGATAAGGGTATTTTTGTCTCTGCACAAGCCCATGATCTAGAAAATGGCATGGTGGAGATAAGAACGGAGTTGCGATGCCACATATCCAAATAGACGAATTGTAGTGACAAAATTTCAAAACACGAAAACGCGTATCAAAAAACCCTTTTTTATTCTGCATATTTCTATCCATAGCTACGATAAATATAAAATGAAAACTCAAACCTTTTCCACTGGTACACACGACACATTCTCTCTTCAGGTGTCCTAAACCAGGTTAACGAAAGCTAGCTCGATAATTACAGTTTTCATGCTAATTATTATATCTTGATTAACGATAATTACCGGTTTGATAATGTATCGTAGTAACTGTCAGATTATTAAGAGCATGTTTGTTTCAGATTTGGTATAAAAAAGTTAAGTTTCACCGACTTATTAGATTGTAATAATTTATACTTCAGATTATAATAAGCTCATAGAAAAGTTACTCTATTTATTTTAATTTATAAAAAATGGCTAACCCAAATTTTATTTGTATATTTCAGATTATAATAAACTCATAGAAAAGTTAATCCGTTTATTTTAATTTATAAAAAATGGCCAACCCAAATTTTATTTGTACGCATCAGAAAAATCAACAAACATGTGACGCAACTAACAAAACAGGCAAAAAATAATATAATAACAAATTAAAAAACGAAGAAAATGGGAAAGAAAAATAAATAAAAAGTCGTCATTCTCTCGGATCTTTATATAAACCACTCTCCTCCCAACCGAAGCCCACACCTTCGAACCTCGGCTTCCACCGCCACCGCCACCGCCTCCGCCTCCGCCGCGAGATCCAGGGTGGGAGATCGAGGCGGGCAGCAATGGCGACGACGGTGACGGCTCCCTCGCCATCGGCCCCCTCGACGCCCCTGCTCAAGGACGAGCTGGACATCGTGATCCCGACGATCCGCAACCTCGACTTCCTGGAGATGTGGCGCCCCTTCTTCCAGCCGTACCACCTCATCATCGTGCAGGACGGCGACCCGAGCAAGACCATCAATGTGCCCGAGGGCTTCGACTACGAGCTCTACAACCGCAACGACATCAACCGCATCCTCGGCCCCAAGGCGTCCTGCATCTCCTTCAAGGACTCGGCATGCCGCTGCTTCGGCTACATGGTCTCCAAGAAGAAGTACGTCTTCACCATCGACGACGACTGCTTCGTAAGTGACCTCTCCCGCCGTTTGCAGAATTCCATTCCAAGCTTGTACGCTGTTTGTTGTAGTGGCAATTGGGGCGGAATTCCGCGTGGATCTGGGGAAAAGTTGGGATCCCGGGGGTGGATCCGGGTCTGATTTGTTTGGAATTGACCAGATCTGGCTTCCATGGTACGCGGCATGCATGGATCAGATCTGGATCTAGGCACGCATCGATCAACTGTGTTGCGATTTGTGCATGTGTTGAAGTAGAATGGCAGATCTCTATTCTTGCTTGACTTGGGCATGAACCGCTTCTGGGACAAGCATCCTTTGCCTTGATCACATTGGTTGATACAGTGTGCGAAAATTATATTTTTGTATTTGTATGACTTTATGTGTTAATTGTATAATTATGCCTGCCCCTATTTCTCCATTTGATGTTAGATTTTGCCAGTTAGTTAGCTGATTGTTGTGAGATGGGTCCTTTTCGTTTTGGTTAGAGGCCATCCTAGACTCCTAGTTTATGTGATCTTGTCTGGCTGACAAGTGACAGGTTCAGTTTGTCACGTACTAACCAAACGTATTAGAAGGCTTTACTATAGCTAGATCTGGGATAATTGCTTCAGATCTGATCCAAGTAGAGGGTACATTTGAGATCAAGTTCAGGTTTAAATTTCTGATGAAATTCAAGCTGATGAAACAATCTTGGTTATCCGCGTGAGATCCACAACATTTTCCAATAAACTAAGAACTATCCACGATTTGATCATCTGCTGAAGTTCAAGCTTTACCAGAATTTTTTAGTGATGTAATAATATTGCTATCAAATTTGTTCAAGTGGTAACATTGCTTTTTAGATCTCTGTCACCCTAACTGAATGGCATGTCCTTTTAGGTTGCCAAGGACCCATCTGGCAAGGATATCAATGCTCTTGAGCAGCACATCAAGAACCTCCTCAGCCCATCCACCCCGCTATTCTTCAACACCTTGTACGATCCCTACCGTGAAGGTGCTGACTTTGTCCGAGGTTACCCCTTCAGCCTCAGGGAGGGTGCCAAAACTGCTGTCTCTCATGGCCTGTGGCTCAACATCCCTGACTACGATGCTCCTACTCAGATGGTCAAGCCTCGTGAGAGGAACACTAGGTATTGCATGTTTTTTCACACCACTGCTGTGATATCAAGCAGCTATTTTCCCGCATCAAGAATTATCGTTAACCCTTGCTTTTGTTCAGGTATGTTGATGCTGTCATGACTGTACCTAAGGGAACCTTGTTCCCCATGTGTGGTATGAACCTTGGCTTTGACCGTGAGCTCATTGGTCCTGCAATGTACTTTGGCCTCATGGGTGATGGTCAGCCTATTGGTCGCTACGATGACATGTGGGCTGGATGGTGCATGAAGGTTTGTGTTTCTGTCTAAAAAGCATCACTGTGAACATGTTACATTATATCTTTAATTTTTCGTTATTTGTCATTACAAACTGCCCATGAACCAATATTATTCTTGAAACTTTAGGTCATATGTGACCACTTGGGCTTGGGAGTGAAGACTGGCCTGCCATACATCTGGCACAGCAAGGCTAGCAACCCCTTCGTGAACTTGAAGAAGGAATACAAGGGTATCTTCTGGCAGGAGGACATCATCCCCTTCTTCCAGAATGTCACCATCCCAAAGGAGTGTGACACTGTCCAGAAGTGCTACCTCGCTCTCTCGGAGCAGGTCAGGGAGAAGCTTGGCAAGATCGACCCCTACTTCATTAAGCTCGCTGATGCCATGGTCACCTGGATTGAGGCTTGGGATGAACTGAACCCATCTACGGCTGCTGTTGAGAACGGCAAGGCCAACTAGGCTCTGAGATCCTGGGATCCTGTACTCCACGATGGAATTACCCTTTTAACCCCCTACATATAGCTCTTTTTGAGAAGGGGAGAGATTACCTTAGCAGCTTTTATAGTTCTTTGTTGCTACGCTGGTTCTTTTGTAGCTGGAAAAGGATTTGTCATCACCATTTTACATATAGTTCAAGACAACAATAATTTATCGTGTAATTTTGACAGTCGTGATTCCGTGTGCTATATCGAGCTGTTGTTTGTCTTGTCTTTACGTAGCTGTTCTGTGAGTTGCAACTTTTGCATGTGATGTTTACGAGCTTGTGCAATTCGGGCCCTCGGTATCATTTGAAATACAGAAGAAAATCGAACTGAAAAGCACGAGTGATGATGTCATCGCAAATCTTCTGGACGGACAGAAATCACATGATTAACCAACACAGTGAAGTTGACTTTGTCAAAAAATTAATTGCGCCGTTGCCGGGGATCGAACCCGGGTCACCCGCGTGACAGGCGGGAATACTTACCACTATACTACAACGACCTTGCTTAATATGTTACTATTATATACAATATCAATACACTAAATAATCAGTTGCACCCATCACAAAACATTCCGGCCATCAACTTCGAGACTAAATGCGAAAACATTCCAATTTTACAACAAGCGCATCAAATATTGACAGCAGAAACCAGGCATGATTCCCCTGAGAATTGTCATTCTTATAGACAGTTTCAGAATCCTGGTCGCATGCACCAAAACAAAGGTGCAGCTGTCCAGTGACAAACACAATTCTTA
The DNA here is from genome assembly GCA_019279435.1 of Zizania palustris. NCBI lineage: Eukaryota > Viridiplantae > Streptophyta > Magnoliopsida > Poales > Poaceae > Zizania > Zizania palustris. The sequence goes on along the minus strand of JAAALK010000079.1, from coordinate 60,986,087 downwards.
AGTTACCACTTACCAGTACACGTGTTTCTATTTGTATTTGGTTCTACAACAAGTCGCTTGTTTTTTCATGATACATTCAGCCTCCACTACTTTGATACACTTGGATGGTGGAGACACCAATGAGAGTTTACAGTCCAATAGAAATTTAATATTGAGTCGCAAGTCCAAACACTACAATCACCCTACACATGAAGTGCATGCAGCACAACAATCAATGCATACGATAATTTCAGCACAGCGACAGTGCGATGAATCACTAGAGTTGTTAGGCTTTAGACTCGACCCCTTCAAACATTTGATTCTCCAACAATTCACACTCTCCTTGCTCAACCAAATGTTCCCTGTAAATATGTCAGAATCAGTAAGCAAATAGGCAGAAGCTACTAGGCTAATGTAATGAATGAAGAGAGTGAAGACAAAGCTAGAGTATCTACTGTGGGATTTATGCTCTTCCAATTATAGAACTACAATTGCACTGGAGAACAGATTGCATGAGGACTTAACCATATGAAACACAAGAAACTCTAGTGTACTCAAATTTCAGTGTACAAACTATACACCTTAATTTCTCACACAGGCGTGCCAAGGCATCAGCACCAGTCCGTGATGCGACATCTTCTATTAGACAAGCATTGGACATGTTAACTGTCTCTGCTAGCTTGAACTCGCACAGTTCCTTTAGGGAACATGCATCAGTTAAAACAGCTGAATGGCCACCACCTGCAGCAAGTCTCCTCACCTCTCCAACGCACCTATAAAATTAATAAAAAAAAGTTCAGACTGTAATAAACTATCACAAATAGCAATGCAAACAAGAGGATTACATATTCAGCAGAGTTCCGTGAGAGACATACCAATCAATTGGAGAGGGGAACCAAGCGTAAGTAGATTTCTCATTAGCCGCCTGGCCATAACTATTATAGCCCCATCCATATATGCGGCCATCTTTCATTGATACAAGTGTGTGAGAATGGCCACAAGTAACAAGTTGGACACCTGATGGTATGACCAGAACTGGAATGTTGCGAAGGAGCATGTCAGATCCATTCAGAGCACAAGAAAAGAAGCCGCTCTGTGGTCCCAGGCCCAGTTGGCCCACATGTCCTCCACCCCAAGCATAGAGGGCTCCATCTTGAGTTACAGCACAAGAGTGGACTCCACCAGAAGACACATCCCTGGCTACTATTCTGTCAAGGGCTACAACACGCCTTGGGATTAACTCCTTATCTCCAGATTGAAGGGAGCAATGTCCAAGCTGTCCCATGCTCCCCAGTCCCCAGGTGTATCTGCAAAATCAAAGGATTTTTACAAATGTTAAACATATATAATTATATTTCTGTTAGCATGTAAAAGTATAGAAAATATGTTCGTATGGATGTAAACTGGTGATAAAAGGATGCCAATACGAAATTGTTACAACACATGAAGGATTTGACAAAAAAATTCTCAAAATACCTGTACTCCCTCTGTTTCTAAAAGATGTTTCAGATATAACATGGACTATGACATGACTAGTCGACTACAATACACCGCTTTGACCACTTTTTTCTAGTTGTTTGTACATTAGTAAAACTATAGAAAATATAATTGTACGGAAGTAAATTTTATGGTAGGCTTACAAATACAACTCCATGTAAAATATCTAGATACTTTTGCATAATTTAGTAATCAAAGTGGCAACTATTTGGAAACAAATGGAGTGCATGATAAAAACAGAATGCAGGGCTAGCAAATTAATGAATTCATCAAACCAAGGCAAGCCATTAAAATAGTATTGCATGCTTTCCGCCTTTTAATTATTAAGCATATGACATTTTCTGTTGATAGATTGTGTCCACAAAATAGGAAGATCATGAAGATCTAGAGTTGTATGCAACAATCTTAATTAGCAGCAAATCTCATGTGGGGGCAGTAGTATCAATGCTATTCATTAGTTTACATGACATCCATTGAAAAGAAAAACAAGTTTCATGTTTTATTTACAGTTAACCCTAGAGTTAGTCATGGTTAGTCTGCTAAAAATGAAACTCTTCTTATTTTTTCATACTGAGAAACCACACAACTGTCACTGGCAGCAGAGATCAGCATCCTTTGCGATGACTTACACCTCCCCATTTTCTGACATAGCTGCTGTATGGTATTCTCCACAAGATACTCTAACAATCTTCACTAGGTCGGGGGCTTCATCAAGGAACCTTGCATAAGCATTTAATACACGAGCTCCCTGCAGCCCTTCAGAAGTGCAACCTCTGCCAAGCTGACCATACTCATTGTAGCCTGGTTAGTAAGAAAAGTAGCATGTATCTTGTTAACAGTTAGAAATGAAACAATTTAATATACTGGGTGTATCCTCTTGTTTGTGTTGTGATACAAGAAATATCACCCAATAATCTCAGTAGCCTAAAGATCTAGCCCTGCCAATTGATCAATTTTGCACCAAACTAGCAAAGCATCATGATTGGGTATGTAGGCTCGTATGTTAAACCTCAAAATTCACGATAAAAAATGGGCACAGAAGATGGAGAAGATTTTCAGCTTTGCACATTACCCCATGCCTGCAGCAGGCCATCTTCAGATAGGGCCATTACATGAACAGCTCCACAAGAAACCTGATGAATCACCTATGTACATATAGAAGATATTCAGTATATCGTGGTGCCATTAAAAACAATACATCCAAACATAGCATTGTTGGATACGTATTTAGAGCACACTTATCAACCTGTTTGACTTCTTTATAACCAACTTTGGGTATGTCACAAATACAAAATGCTGGGTTTCTACCTCTGACCAGTTTCTTAAGAGTATAGAATGATCGAAGGCACATGTAGATGTAGCTACTAGCTAGTAGAACAAAGAGAAGCACAAATCCAATTTTCATCATGAACAAGTTTGACAGATTAAACAAATCATTTGACAGAATTACCAGCATTGATGGCTTGCAATGGAAACAACAGACTAATGCAATGCAAATTTACCGTATTTGGTGTGAAAGCTCCCCAGAATAGGCGAGGGTAATCTGAGCCCTGCAAGGATCATGCAAATGCTGACAATTTTATCAAATGAGTTTCTTATCGGCTAACGCACATACTGGTCAGTAACCGTTTATATGGCAAACCTGATTTTGTCCCCAAACCCAGAGCCTACTTCTTGATATGGTGCCATCGTTTTCTCGAGGTTCCGCAACAGCAGCTGTACAATGTGCACCACAGGACACTGATTTCACCAACTCAGTCTCCAGTGCCTTCACCCTTTTGGGTTCCTTTGCACTCTCCTCTGTCCCATCTCCCAACTGGCCAAACTCATTTGCCCCTATGTATTCATGTGAATGGTTTGCTTAAGACACAAATAAAATCACTATTCCATGCGAGAAATCTAACTAATTCACCTGTGGCAATGAAGCACTACAAATTGATAAAAGGACATCAACTTTCTTATTTTGGTATAACGGTATGACCACATTCTATCTGTAGTTTGGTAAAAAAAAACCTCTTAAATAGTTTACAGAATGATTACAACACTTCCAAAAGTGTATCACCGAGGAAAAAACAATGAAGGTAAGAGGGTAAGTACCACTGGTATGACTTATGAGTAGTGTGAGCAGATATAATAGTACTTAATCACCGAGGCAAATGTTTGTGCTGACATAATATTGAAGGCAAAAAAAACATGAGACATAATAGCTCATCCATAACAGTTCATTTGAGGTTTTATCTATTCACCTAACAAATATTTTGAACCTAATGAAAAAGAACAGAAAAAAGGGACCTACCCCAGGTGAAGAGCGATCCATCAGAAGCTACTGCAGCGGTGTGCTCACGGCCACATGCGACATCAGTCCATCTGAGGTTCTTGCCATCCTCCCATTTGAATAGCTTTGGAGGGAGGCTCTTGGGGATCCTTAAGTGGCCCTCCTTGCCCTTCCGTGCAGTCTGCCCACTATGGTTATATCCCCATATGTAAATTGCGCTCTTCGTTGGCACGCTGGCAATGCGCAAGTTGTTGAGCACATTATCCATATCCATTGCCTGTTTGTCCTGTAATAAAGGAAGAGCAGCTCAATCGAATCAGTAAATAAAGCAATATGGCAGATGGTGCAAATTTTTATAGCTTAAAATGGTTTAAGCAAGAACATTAGCAGGGGTGGAATTGACGTGAGGCATGTGGGGCTCAGTTAGCTAATTTTTTTGCACCGGAATACTCTTGGGCATCAATGAGCCTCTATGGAATTGATCAACTGAGATTGATCCAGCGCGCAGCAAAATCAAGATTCGAAGATTCGAGCTTGCTTCCTATGGATGGATTTATCAAGACTAATTGGCTATCAGTCTATCACACAGCAATCAAATCAAGATTCGAGCTTGTTTCCTCGCAGCCGCAGCAAAATCAAGAAAACTAAATGCCAGAACGGAGAAATTCATTCTCCATCTAAGCCAAGCTAGGGTTCATTACGAACGAGAGCCCACCGTTCAGAAATCAACCGAACAACCGGGGCGAAAAAAAAAACACTGCGGACGAATTGGCGAGGAGACGTTGGGCTTTCGAGTTTCACCTGGAGATCGCGCGAAGCGGTCGAAGGATGGGGAACGGGCGGCGGAATCTGCGGACCACGCGATTCTGACCAAAATGGGCGCCGACCACGCCGGAAATTTCTGGAACCCCGAGCTCTTGGGAGATGAGGCGGCACGCGCGGCTCACGTGCCAAAAGGACTTTAGGTTGGTTCACGGCGGCATCCAGTGCACCGCGTCCAGGGGAGTTGGTCTATGGTGCAGGCGTGCTCTCCCGTAGCCCACCAACCCTACCTACCACGATTCCACGAACTCCATGAACACAGCGATCAAATCTTACCAATACCGGAGCCGGTCGCCCTCTCCTTGGAGTCGTCTCCTCTCGATCGGCATCCCCTCCCTCGCCAAATCCACAGCTCCCAGGTTCAGATCTCGCCAGCTCTATCTTCTCTGTGTTATTTTTTTATGTATGTTTGTGTTTATCACAATTAAATGATAGTTACCTTTTCTTTTCTATTGTTTTACTTCATATTCATACTATGCAAGGTAGGGCATAATCTTTGTTCCTTCCAATTTACTGAGAAAAAAGTATCCTGTATTTCTTTTTCCCTTTTATTTTTTGGCACATAGTTCACACTTCACAGAGAAAAAAGTATTGAGTCATAAGCCGGATTTAAGAGTGCGTTTGGTAGGGCTCTTTGTTCTATGAAGTTGGAGTCAAACCAAATATTTTTCCTGAGAAGTAAATCCTGCTGTAAGCGCTACAGAAAAATGAACTAGATTGGTGGAGCATAGTCTAATCAGTTTCAAATGCTCCACTCCAGCTTCACTGTAGATTTTAAGAGTCGGTTTGTGATTAACTTCTTTGTAAACTCTAGGTGTGCAAGGTTCATGGCTTCAAACACTGGCAAGAAGCTCATTCAGATAGATGTAAGCTCCGATACAGTGTGCCCATGGTGCTTTGTTGGAAAAAAGAACCTCGAGAAAGCTATGGACCAAAGCAAGAACAAGTTCGATTTCGAGGTTTCACTTCTTCAAATCGTTGGTGTGATCCAGGTTCAGAATTCTCAGTCATGTGGCATGAAACTAGCGTGTGTCTGTTTGCCTGGTTAGGTCCGTTGGCATCCATTCTTTCTAAATCCGGATGCACCAAAGGAAGGCGTCAGGAAATCTGACTACTACCGGATGAAGTTTGGCCCTATTCAGTTTGAGCATGCAACTGCTCGTATGACGGAGGTTAATATGTTTTAATAATGAAGAGTTTTTTACATCGCACATAATGTATTCAGCCATTTATATTCTCTTTTTGCAGATGTTTAGAGGGCTTGGGATGGAATATGACATGTCTGGGCTCACGTAAGTTCATAGTCTTGACCTTTTTTTTTCCCATGCATCATTGGCTAGTGAGCTCACACAAAGATAAACGATTGTAATACAGTGGGAATACAATGGACAGCCATAGGCTCATAGCTCTTGCTGGGCACCAAGGTTACGACAAACAAAACGCTCTCGTCGAAGAATTATTCCTCAATTTCTTTTGCCAGGGAAAATATATCGGTGACCGGTGAGTACTGAGTACATATTCAATATTGTAGGAATGACTTCATAATATTACTGCACTTTATCGTCATCGTTTATTATGCATATTTGGTATTATATATGTGTGCTAGACTTTATTATTTTGACACATCTTAGTAATGGGGCCACATAAGAAATTACACAAGCCACTCATAGTGTCGTCCTTTTGTAGAATTATAGATATGAGATTTTATCATAGATTCATAATGCACCTTTCCTGTTTGTAATGGTAAATTGTAGAGAGCATTTTTTGGCTTTTGGTACTATATTAATCCTCTTAAGACAAACTTGTAAAGAAACATTATTTGAGGTAAAACCAGCAGGAAAGGCAAGACACAGGTCACAATACATAAGAGTAGAAATGAGAGAAGGGTAGAAAGGAGACACAGGGAGGAAGAGGACAGGAGAGGGGTTACAACGAATGAAGTCAGGAGACAACGGCTTCACGAGTAGTAGAAGGAAAGCGATTACATTGGTTTGAAAGCTCATGTCTAAAGGTGGCCAGCTAGCTAGCGGTAGAAGGCCTTAAGCTGTGAAAGATTACTTTGTTGCAAAGAAGCCACGGAGACCAGGAGCTAACGATAAGGACTTCCATCAAGAACGTCAAAGGTAGCGTCGTAGAGGGGCGGGAGACCAGGTCTTTGAGGGGAAGGGTGTAGTCCCAAGATAAGCCCAGAAGACGCCAGCAAGACGAACTGAAGCAGCAATTGAAGAATAGGTGAGGGGCAGTCTCTTCAGCCATGTTCATGCAGAGGACACAGTTGTAGCTGTCAAGGTGGTAGTTCTTGCACCGCAACATGTTTCTTGTGTTGAATCTGTCATGGATGAGGAGCTAGAAGAATACTTTCAACTTGTTGGAGCATTTGCAGCGCCAAAGTTTCTTGACGCTCTGGTGGGGGGACAGATTGTTGAAAGGGATGCTGTAAAAGTTCTTCAAACTGTAAGCTAGCGATCCCCCGATGTAGGACTAGGAGTCACTGAGAATAGGATCTAAATTGATATCCTGAATAACAGCCCTGGAACGTTGTTATTCCTCGAGTGCTTCCTGAGATAGAGGCAGGTGAAACTGGGAGATCATGTCAACATGTTGGCAGAACTTAAATATTGAGATTTTCTTGATTTTGGCGAAGGCGAACAGGTGAGGGAAGGAGTCCTCCAAAAGATTTCCACTCCAAAGGTCCGACCAGAGGGAGATAAACAAACATATTCAATTTTGTTGCTAAAATGGAGATATGCCAATAAAGTTCAGAAAGGGAATATGCCAGATCTTTTCATCTTGGAATGGTTATCATTTTCTACAATGGAATTCTGGATGCAGTTACATCTTGTGCATTTGGGATTCATCAGTATTGGAAAAGGAAAATAACCATCCAATCTCTCCATTCTGGTGCAGAGCTAAGATGTCTGGGGTTGTGAGTAGTTTCTGTTGGCTACAGATCTCCTAGGAGGAGAGGGGGACTAAGTCCCTCTCCTCCCCGCATGCGCATAAGCCATGCACATGCGCCCAAGTCCACTTGCGCCCTGATCGGGGGCGCTCCAACAGATTCTGTTAGGGGCCCCCTGTTGCACGGCACTATAAATAGGGAGAGGCATTGCACATGAGATGGCTGCTGGATTCGTTCTCCTCTGCCCCTACCCAAAACCTAAGACCTAAACCGATCTAAGAGATTAGTGCCGAAGCAATGGGAAGGTTCCCCTAACCTCCGCCGCCGTTCGTCGGAATCCGATGCCACAGCACGGCCATGGCGTCTTCTTCTTCTTTGTGCAACTCCAAGGTAAACCCTAAGATCTACCCTACTAGTCTCAGACCTAGAGATCACCTAAGGAATTTTCTATCAATGGTATCAGAGCCTAATCTAGGGCTAGGCTAGTTAGGTTTTGGGCGTCGGACTTCTGGACCGACACCATTTTTTGGGTGAACTAAGGCTTGCTGTTAGATCCTCACATCACACCTTAGAACCCTAAGATCCCCCATTAACCTTCGGTTAACCCCCCTAAGTACCCAAAAATCCCCTCTGTTTCCCCTGTAAAAACCCTCACAGTAAGGCTTCAAGTAAGAAACCAACAAAAAAAGGGGGGGCGAACAGAGGATTAGGGTTAGGGTTTTCACCCTAACCCTAACCCTAATTTTCATTAGAGGGTGGCGGGTGCATACCTACCCCCTCACCGCCGGATCTGGCCTCGCCGGAGTCCGGGAAGAAGCCATTGGGCCGCCTGTAGCTCGTCGGTGATTTTCGGGCGGCGCCCTCGCGGGTTCGGCCGAGCCGTCGCTGCCGTGGAATGGCTTGACAGAGGCTCCCTCACCCTCGGGTGAGAGGGCGCTCCGGCGAGCCCTTCCGCCGGCGGCGCTCAGGCCCCGCCGCCGCGGTCCCCGCTCTCGCGCGCTCTCCGCCGCACCGCCGCTAGCACGGCCGCCGACCGTCGGGCGCCGGCCACCGCCGGCTCTGCGCGAGCCGCCGCGCGCCGCGCGCCGCCGCTTGCCTCTGGCCGGGTGGGGGAAGTAAGTTTTAGGGTTAGGGTTCCGGGGGCGCGCGGGTTATATGCGGGCGAAATCAGCGCGCGGCCGTCGGATCAGATCCGACGGCTAGCAGCGATCGGGCCGCTTCAGGCCCAGGCGGGGGAGGGAATGCGTGGCCCAGGCCCAGGTTGGCTTCGGCCTGCCAAAAGCCGCCGTTTGGGCCAATTTTGGTGCTGTTTTGGGCCGAATTTCATCTGATTTTATTCCAGAATTTAAAAAATTGTTTTTCTGTTTTATTTATTCCTGGAAATTAAGAAAATTGCTCAAAAATAAGATAAAATTAAGTTTAATGCGGGGAAAATTTTAGTAAATTTCATCATGATTATTAGCACTGTTCTGAGTTTTTTTGAGCAATTTTAGTTTCCTTTTATGTTATTTTCTAATTTAAATTAGTCCAACGACTTCTTTTTATTAGAAAATAATTGTTTTCAAGCATTTAGATTCAGAATTTTGCTGATGATTAAACAATGTATTATTTTAGTTTGAAAATTCCGCTGTGCTATCACTGTTAATCATATCACTTTGCAGCATTTTTAGGCATTTTCATGATGTTTTTTTCCTTATTGAATTTAGTCAAAGGACTATATTTAATTGGGAAATATTTAGAACCTTTTGTTTAAGTTTGAATTCAGAATTTTCATTACTGTTTTAAGCAGTGTATTAATTAAAATTAAGTCTTTTGTTGTGCATGTTTAGATTAAGTCTTTCATTACACTGTTTAAAATTAGTACCATGCTGCAAATTCAGAATTTTTATTACTGATTAAGCAGTGTATTAATTAGTTTTAAGACTTCCGCTGTGAATACACTGTTTATAAGTTTAGTACCATGTTCATCCTATCAATTAAGTAGCATTTATTCTGTCAATTAGATTTGAACCAACGAGATAATTTAATTTGACATTATAAATGTTGTATTTTGTTAACATAGTGATTTTATCTCCTGGCCAACGTTGGTGATGAAATTACTATGGTTCAGTTGAATTGATTCTATTTCTGCCCAACGGTGATGTAGAATTAATTCGTCTTTTAAGTATTAACTGTATCACATGTTAATTTTGACCAACGTTAAATTTTCATGTATCATATTATATCTGTTATAATATATATTTTGATAATGTTCCTTATTAAAAATTTGCTAAGTCATATCTCCGGCATTGAGTCTCTCAATGGTGAGAACTACGATTCCCGGAGATGAGATATTAAGATAGCGATTGTGCTATAGGACATAAATCTTGCTTTAATGCTTGATTGTCTAACTAAGCGTGCGAAGCCCGTGATCTGAGAAGATGAAAGCCAAGAGGCTTTTGTCATAAGGTTACGTGACTTCGCCGAAATAAGAATAAAATAAGACATATAGTACTAAAGGAAATCAGTGGAAACACAAAATGTATTATGATTAAGAGCTCCTTTATGGAGCCAATTAGGGGTTCTATCCCACGTCATGATACTGCAAAGAGTATCTGAAAGTGACTTTTCTAAGGCGTATGCTAGCACGCTTATTAAGAAAAGTTTAATAAGTTTTTGCGACATGGTTTTCAAATCTGAAACCCATGAATAAAGAGCTCGATGAGGATGTTATCGTCCAAATTTTTATTATGACGTCACACTAAGTTTTCTGATCATTTTGTGATCAACTACAACTTACAGCGAGAGTGTTGGAGTTTGTAGATGCTGATTTCAAACTATGTATAAGAATTAAGAAAGCACACAATGATTTAGGTCATAATGTGCAACACGAATAAAGGGGAAGAAGCATTATAAGACGTGTTCTAATGATGCTAAGGGCTCCTCTTATAAGCTCACATAAAGGAACATGATGTCTTGAAGGGCATGTACAGACATGTAAGGAGGAACACCACATGAAAGAATATGTGGAGTTCCCAAAAAATGGATGAACGAGAATGGTAATAGATGAATTTTCGCACTTAGAAATAAAGTCACTAGTCTTGCCTTTGAGCATGACAAACTTTATTTATTTTCTCAAGATGATTTTATCATCTGAGAATAATGATAAGAGCAAAAGAATTGATGACGTATTTTCAAAATTATGGCACTATCTAATGGACCATATTTCGAGGGGGAGGATTGAACGTTGAGTCAATTATTCCGCTTTAGTTTCTTTATGCTAAGTTTCATGCATAGAATTGCACTAAGATAAATACGTCAAATAAATTAAGACGCGAAATTAAGTTTAATGATTGTAGTAATTTTATCTCCTGACCAACGTTGGTGATAATGTTATTATATTTAAGTTCAATTGATTCTAATTCTGCCCAACGGTGATTTAGAATTAATTGATTAACATTTATCCAATCTAAGAGCGATCAGATCATAGCGATCAGATCATCAGTTGCTCTGGATAAATTTAAGATGTTTTTAAGGCTGATTCTAATATCAGCATGATCTAAAGTTTAAAAAGAGTAAGATTTGACCGTGTTACGGTCAATATACCCCGTATGGCCGATTTCTTGAACTCTTTTGCAAGGTTCTATAGAAAATGGCAAAATAGCCCGGTATTTTATACCGGGTGTACCTTAGCAAAATAGAGTGGCTATAAGGTGCACTCGCACTTCAGTGGACATAGTAAGTAGTATGGTAAGTTATTCCACTCTACCGATTAATTTGTGGATGGAGGCATTCAAACCACCATTCATAATTTTAATTGGATCCTTAATAAGTCTGTGCCTAAAAGCACCATAAGAATTATGGACAAGACGATAACCATTTTTCTAAACTATTTTAGATTAAGGGTATGTCGTCCTGCTAAGGCTATATTTTAACCCAAATATTAATAAGTTAAATTCCTAAGACAGTAATGTCCTAACAGACATGTTAAGTTTGTAAAAACGAGATATGCATTTTATAGAAGATGCTTTAATCAGGGGGAGCACGGTACTTAGAAAAATTAATCTTGAAGAGAAGTGGTTTAGTGAATCCACTCCTATGATTCAAGAGCAATTTTCCATGTACCTGTGGTAGTGTCCTTTGTCCAACACTTAAGTTTGGACCTTCATTAGCGACATCTATTGTTCATGAGGCTCCTGTTATTTTAGAAATCTGCATTTCTAGATGATGCTAACGAAGAAGTAAAGGAACAAGTCTCCAACTTAGTAAAATAATGTGCCAACTCAGATAAGAAGCAGATTAAATGAGACATTTTTGTATGTCTTATTTAAGGATTCTTTAAGAATCGTTAAGGCATATTATGACTTAGAACTGCATCAATTTGATGTAAAAGACGACATTTTCAATAAGTTTTAAGTGAGAACGTCTATATGACACAATTAAGTGTTTTGTCATAGAAAGGAAAGGAAATTTTATGATACCGTTTTATCTAAGTCCAATGGATTTAAATAAGTTTTAAGTAAGGGTATCTAAAATTTAATTAGACTATTAGAAAATTTTGGGTTTAAGAATAATGAAGAGGACAATTCTGTTTGTGCTAAGTTTAAGAATGGAAGATTTATTTTCCCAGTTTAGCATATGGATGACATTCCGCTCTCAAGTGGTAATGTCCATCTACTATTAGAAACTAAGAAATATTGTCCTCTCATTTTGACATTAAGTATCTTGGAGAAATTTTCCTATGTGTTAGGATTAGAGATTCTCTGAGATATCATTAAGGGGGTATTAAGATTGTCGCATACGGCATACTAGAAGATATACTGAGAAAGTATATAGTATGCATGCGTATGAGCTATCGCCTGATCCGATAGTCAAGGGTGATAAGTTGAGAATTTTTAGTATCCCAGGAACCAATATGAGATCGATCAAATTAGATTGTTTCCATATGCTTCTGCTGTCGGAGGCCAATGTATGCTCAATTATGTACTCGCCCTGACTAAGTTTATACCGCCGGAATGCTTGGCAGATATCAGAAAATCCAGAAATAGATCGCTGGATTAAATTAAGAAAGCCTTGAGATTTATATAAGGCACAACGACCTCATGCTAATGTATGAAAGATTAAATAACCTAGTGATTGCGGGTTATACAAATTAAGACCTTGCGAGATGAGTGAATGCTAAGTAGTCCACATTAAGTTGTGTATTCACACTCGCAAAGGGAGCTGTGTCGTGGAAAAGCTCCAAACAAACTATGATGGCATCTACCACGATGTATGCCAAGTTTGTAGCAAGTTGTGAGGCCGTCGGACAGGCACTATGTTTCTAAGAAATTTATTCTTGTTTTAAGAGTGGGCGACAACATTTTTAAACCACTTAAGTTATACTGTAGTAATGAGTCAACAGTATAATTCTCCTATAACAACAAGAAGTGTGTTGCTGCCAAACACATCTAAGCTAAGTGTTATATTGTTGAGGAGAGAATCCAAGATCAAATAATAAGTAGAGCATATAAGTACCAAGCAAACGCTTGCGGATCCGCTCATAAAAGGCTTACCTCCCACTGTGTTCAGAGAACACTTAGTCGACGTGGGTTTAAGGAAAGCCTGTGATCTATGGATTTATAAGGGGCCCAAAATAAGTTGAGATTCTGTTTCAGAATGGAGAGGTGTATTGTAGTTGTTGAGTCACGTAGTACGTAACTGACTAATGTGATGCAGCATGCTCGATGCATTTATCTATAATGAAATAGATATTATGTTAAGTGTAGATTAAGAACTAAGTAGAGATCTGGGGGGAGAATGTTGGCTACAGATCTCCTAGGAGGAGAGGGGGACTAAGTCCCTCTCCTCCCCGCATGCGCATAAGCCATGCACATGCGCCCAAGTCCACTTGCGCCCTGATCGGGGGCGCCCCAACAGATTCTGTTAGGGGCCCCCTGTTGCGCGGCACTATAAATAGGGAGAGGCATTGCACATGAGATGGCTGCTGGATTCGTTCTCCTCTGCCCCTACCCAAAACCTAAGACCTAAACCGATCTAAGAGATTAGTGCCGAAGCAACGAGAAGGTTCCCCTAACCTCCGCCGCCGTTCGTCGGAATCCGACGCCACAGCACGGCCATGGCGTCTTCTTCTTCTTTGTGCAACTCCAAGGTAAACCCTAAGATCTACCCTACTAGTCCCAGACCTAGAGATCACCTAAGGAATTTTCTATCAGTTTCTCAGAATTTCCTAAACATATTCATACTGGTAAAGTTGTTTCCTAGACGTTGCCCGTTTTTAGTCACCTAAGTTACAGACTGAGATTTACTCCCATGGTACCTATCGGTAATTAGTGTCATAGGTAGTGGGCTGGGGCTGCCAGGAATAAAACAATAAAGAAAAAATAATTAGTCTAGTCTTTCACCCCAATGTTCGTCTCTCTAACCTAAGTCTACCTCTTATCCCTAGCAGCCGCCACCATCCGGATATCCTCCCAAGGGTATTTATCCCGTCACGGATCCAACACATGACAATTAGTCTTTGTAAGAGTTGTGACGTTGTGGATAAAATGTAGCCTTTGTCTTCTTCACTTTCTTCAGCAAACATATCCACCTGATCCCCTAGCTACTCAGCATGCTTGCCAAAATATCTTTTTATGTTGACATAAGTGGTTTTATACCATTATCTTCACAATCTTGTGAATAATTTCCAAACGCTTGAAGGCAAGTTCTGCTGGATGCTGCAAGAAAGGTGGGCATAGAAGGAGCAGAAGAACTGCTTCAAGATTCTACCAAAGGAGTTGATGAGGTACATTTCTACTGATATTTGCTCCTGATGCCCATCTCTGTGAATTGTGATATATTCTATCAAATCACACACCCTAACATTTTTTGGGGGGCAACAAGGTCAAGGAAGATCTCAAGAAATACTCCTCCGGCATTTCCGGTGTTCCTCACTTTGTGGTATGAGGATTTCTTAAATGATTATGTATATCATCTCTTGTACCTTTTATCTGGTTACTGGCTACTAATCCACTGCATTCTTTTCTTTTCAGATCAATGGAAAATATCAGCTCAGTGGTGGCCAGCCTCCAAATATATTCAAAAGGGCTTTTGAGAAGGTTGCAGAAGATGAATGATCACTTCTACAGGTTACATGCCGCTTTACAGTGTGCAGTTCCAGAACACTTTTACAGGCTCAAAGGAATAAAAACTGGTTTGCAGCAAATAATAAGAGTTGCCACAGGAAAGATATTGCAGCTTGGTTGCTTGAACCTCTTGTTGTTTGATGATGACAATAATATTCCACACTTTTAGGAGGTGTATATATATAGCCATGAAAACTATATATGCATTTGTCAATATTGTTTGGTTTATGCGACTGTCGGGGGAACGGAATTGGTGCATACCAGATTGGTATATTTCATGTATCACTATTTGTATTGTTGTTTTCCATTATATATCCGTAAATCAGTAGTTTACATAATCAAATAGATATCGATTCACTAAATCTCGCACAATCCAAGATATCAATCTCGTCGATTCAAGCATCAACACATAATGATTCAACGATCAAGTTTGTAGTCTGATGCTCACCATGTTGTCACAATGTAAAACTAGCTCCACGTCATATTCATATTTGTATCCGAAAGTATTTTTATCCATTTTCAAGTGTTTTGGACGAAAATATCTGTTTTTATTCTGATCTAAAACAATATTAATATAAATAAATCATATTACTTATATTATATGGCATGATAATATATTTTACTGAATTCTATTATAAATTAATTCCATTACATTTTAATTATTTACGTGTAGGTTTATTAATGAGAAAAAATAAAACACGTCGGGTATGTGGGTATGAGTATGGTTTCATATTATCCATACCCGTTACCCGATGGATGGGTAGCCTAATCCAATAGCTCAATCCATTAAAATAATATGTTTGTTTTAGTTTTTTCTAAATTCATCTACATTGGTCAGTGATGTTCCTCTCCTAACCCTTAGTTCCTAGGGAAATTTGAGGATTTGCCACTAAAAAAATTGTATATTTTGATTATTTACCACTTGTGTGGATGATAAGTGGGATCATCTGAGTATATGACAGTGGGCCAAAGTGACAAATAATCGAAGCCCATTTTTAGGAGTGGCAAATCATCAAATATTCCTAGTTCCCTATGATGACTGGTGGTACGTGTCTCCACTCCTCACTTCTCAGTCCAAACATTAGAGCTTCAGATATTAAATGTAACACATTCGGTTTAAAAGCCATCAGCATTACCACTCATACTCTAATGCCAACTGTCACTAGTGCTCCACTACCTCCATGCTCTAGCCTCTAGTGTCAACACCTCTAGTGTCCCATCGCCTACACGTGAGTACGCGACACATGATCCACATCTTTATTCTCTAGTCGGTTAGTAATGACTTCAAGCGTCAGGTGACTTTAGTGACCTGACAACCATCTACCATGTCGACGGGTATGGGTTACCTGATGGGTATATTTTATCCGCATGGGTATGAATTTGGAGAAAAAATAGACCCATATGTATATATGGGTAACCCGACGAAGAAATTTTGACTTAATGGGCATGAGTTTGAGAGGGTCAAACCCGATAGTTAGACCATTACCATTTTAGCTGATATCGGCTTCCATTTAAAGATGGCAATGGGTCTATACCCATCGGGTTTGATCATCTTAAACCCATACCCGTTAGAAAAAAATCTCACTGTCGGATAACCCATATATACATACGGGTACAATTTCCCCCAAACCCATACCCATGCGGGTAAAATATACCCATCGGGTACCCGTACATAATACATAATATCAAAATTAGACCGACCACTCATTCAGTCATAAGATCAAAATTACATATATAAATAAACTCCTAAACATAATACATCAACAATTTAACCTACAACAATAGAAACAATGATTTAAACTTCGAAAAAATATAGGATATTGGGTGATGAGTACCCATAGAGTAACGGGTATGGATATTAGGAAATCATACCCATACCGGCGTACCCGTTGAATAATTTTACCCATATAGTAAAAATTCATCGGGTTTCGAGTTTCGGGTACCCATCGCCATCTTTACTTCCATTTCCAAACTGAGCACGTGCGAGTCCATGGGCCCACACTTACACTGCAGGCCAGAGAGATGGGCCTAAATAAACAAGGCCCATGCCCATCAGGCCCTCAGCGACCCACTCCCGTACATCCAACAGCCCCAGAAAAACCCTACCCCATCCGACGGCCAGCGTGCTCTCGCGTGCTCTATGTAAGCTCTCCCACTGCCGCACGAACCCTAGCCTGGACAACTCCACTACTCGCCGCCACCGCGCGCAGCCGGCATGGGTGAGCTCATCGTCCTCCCCGCCGTCCTGCTTCCCTCCGTCTCCGTCCTCCCGGTTCGCTTCCCCGCTGGGGGATTCGTTCTCGCTTGTGTCGCCGCCTCTCATTTGTTCGTCGTCGCGGTGCAGGGGCCTACAAGTACGTATCGGAGCTATGGAGGAGGAAGCAGTCGGACGTGATGAGGTTCGTGCAGCGCGTGCGTTGCTGGGAGTACAGGCAGCAGCCAGCCATCGTGAGGGTCACCCGCCCTACGCGCCCCGACAAGGCCCGCCGCCTCGGCTACAAGGCCAAGCAGGTTCGATTCCTTCAGATCCCGTCCTCCCTGTGTGCTTGCCCGTGTGTTCGATCCACTCCATTGGATTTGACCTGCAGCTGTTAGTCGTGTAGTTTGTAGATTTGCAGGTATCGCAGATCGCCGTAGACCATATACTAATGTATATCCATTTGTTAATTCTGCCAATAGTTTGGAGGCACGAGATTATTAAATTAGGCTGTACCTTGCATCTGTTTGCGAATTGTTGTCGAGCATGGCAGGGTTAATCTGTTCAGTTTGCATGCATTGCTATCATTAATAGCATCCCACCACTTGCTTATGTTTTCTGTTAGATTATTATAGGCAGATACCATTTTCAAGGTAAGCTTTTATTATTGCAGTAGCTGTCATTTTTTGTAATCGGCATATGTAATGTTGTTCCACCTGTTCTTTTGTGGCTTGGTACATTTGGTTGGCTTTGTCTGTACTGCATTAATTATGAACTATTTAGCTAACAGAAATGTGCTGTCTGTGTTGATGAACCATAGATTTCTATGCTGTTTAATGAGTTATCTAACTTCATTACATGGCCAAAATCTGTATGATTGCTTCCATTTTCTTCAATCATCATGTTTTATCTATATGCATAACATATATAGGGTTCCGAGGACCAGCTGCTACTGCAGCCTTGTTGACTCATTCACATCTATCGTTCTACATCATCTCCTCTCGTTCCCAGTGGTGGTGGTGGTGCTGTGTCATTTATCATTTTTTTTCTCAGGCCTTTTTTGTTTGGTTTATGCTTTTTTATTTTTTATTGAATCATCCTCTCTTGTCCTTGTCAAGATGGTGGTACCAAAATTGCTATGGTGCCTTCATCTTTGCAAGAAGGGATAGATTGACGCGGCAAGATATCGTTTCTGTTGCCATGACTCCAGTAGGCAATATGATTGTTGCTTGTGCACAGTTGCCATGACTCCATTATCTTCTCCTGAGTTTTTTGTTGTTAAAAATTTCTTCTTTTTGCTGCTGTGTGTTTAGATTGAAATCTCTTCTTGCACGGTGCTAACCCTGGGCTTGTCTGATCTGATGTGTCTGATTGATCTGTGTCAACGTAATGGATACACTGCAAAATCATCTATGGTTTCTATTTTTTTGTTTGTTTTTTTGTCATGGCAGTGATTATATATTACCCGCGCTTCTGATCTAACATGTGAAGCAAAGGGAAAAACAATGGTTGAATTTCTTAATATGAGCCATTCAATCTGCTATCATTATTATTTGTCTTTTATATTTCTGAGATCTATGTGTGGATATGGCTTGGCAGTGATGATACAAACTTTCAGCTTTCAACGCCAGTTCTGCTTCTGAGAATTCATGACAGATAAAGCTGATATATATCTGAGCCAAAAACCATTTTTTCCACAGGCCTAACCAATGTTTTTCTTTGCATCTAATCTGCCCATGATGAGCTGCCCATTGGTTAGAGGGTGTTGTCAGCTCAAGTTCCTGTTTATCAGGAAGAACCTACTTGCAGTTGCTGCATCCAAATGATATTTACGGGCTACCTGAGGTCACAGTTGCAATGCACTTCTTTTGCCCATCCACCAATTTAGTGCCATAATTTCATGATTGCCTAGGCATAATTGAGCTCTTGTTGTAAAGAAATAATTGTGCCGAGTTTAACTATCCTTTCGCAAGTTTAGTTTCTGATTTGCTGGGAGGCTGAAAAAGCTCGGAGATTGTGTGTTGACATCAGCTTCGTCTCTTGATGCTGTGAGATGGGAGTTAAATTACAGCACAAAATTCCATCCTAACTGTATATACAGTGGATGAGTTGACCTTCAGTTGTTTGGAAGTACAGTAGTTGGCTGTAATACTGCAGATAACATCGGAATGCTAATTACTGATTGGTAACTGGTTGACCATTCCAGTGACTGGTTAAACATTAATTTATCTATATGCATATTGCTTGGTACCTGTTGAATATATTCCTTCTGCTGTGAAGTATTTGTGTTGTGGCCTTGTCATCTACTACTAGATGATTGTGCCTAACTATTTGCTGCCTCTTCAGGGGTATGTGGTTTACCGAATCCGTGTCAGGCGTGGTGGCAGGAAGAGGCCAGTGCCAAAGGGTATTGTCTATGGCAAGCCTAAGCACCAGGGTATTACCCAGCTCAAGTTCCAGAGGAACAAGAGGTCAGTTGCTGAGGAGAGGGCTGGACGAAAGTTGGGTGGACTAAGGGTGCTCAACTCGTACTGGGTGAATGAGGTATACTTGATTAGTTGATTTTACCTGATCTTGCAAAAATGATAAAAAAAATTGATTTCATTTCCATTAACGTCTTTATTAACTGGCTTTTTGCAGGACTCTACCTACAAGTACTTTGAGATCATCCTTGTGGATGTTGCTCACAGTACTATCCGCAATGACCCAAGGATCAACTGGCTCTGCAAGCCTGTGCACAAGCACCGTGAGCTCCGAGGTCTCACCTCCGCCGGCAAGAAGTACCGTGGCCTCCGTGGCAAAGGTCACACCCACCACAAGAACAGGCCCTCACGCAGAGCCACCTGGAAGCGCAACCAGACGGTCTCACTTCGTCGCTACCGATAAGCTTTTGCTTGTGGATGTCGTCTTGCTCTTGAATCCACCCCTTGCAGACTTGATACCTTGTGTTGCTGTTGTCACTTTAAAATTTTGTTACTTGTTTTTAAACCAGTGAACTATCTCTGAGAATCAATGTTGCGAACTATCCTATCTGCCTGGGCCATGGGTTGACGAATCATTATGTTATCAAATGTTCCAGAGTTGTTTCACTAGTTTGGGATCTCTTATTTGTAGTTCTCTTTGTATTACCTAGTGCGTCCTGCCGTGGTTGTCAGCCTGTCAAAAATACATCTGTTGCGGATTAACCATAAAGACTAGGCCCACATTACTACAATATCCATGAAGAACAATCTTCCAAAAGAATTTTTAAAAGTGACCAATCTGTCTGAGACCGCACCATGAGTTGCCCAATGGATCCCCAGCGAGGCCCATCAAAGGTGACTGAAAGGGCAGTTGAAGAAAAGGTGGGATACCGACTCTTCCGCCCTTAGAGAGCAAAGGCTGCAAATGGCCTCCTCATCAGAGTTGAGAACTTTTTCCTGCGGAGAATTTGCTTGGTATTGAGACTGTCCACTAGAAGGAGCCAGAAGAAGACCTTCAGCACTTGGACTTCTAGAGCCAGTGGAAGGACCCATGAGCCTAGACCTTCAGTTTGTTGGAGCACTTGGACTTCTAGAGCCAGTGGAAGGACCCATGAGCCTGGATGAACTTAAATTGGTAGTTGTAATAGAGGCGAGAGCCGTAAAACGGGGAGCTCTAGATGAAAGACCATTTATCCGTGATATTAGGCTGGATTGTTCGATTCTCCAACAGAAGAAGCAAATGTTGTATCAATGTGGGCTTCCAAAGAGAGCGGTAGAAAGAAGTTGTCCAACAGAGAGTTTTGCATGAGGAAGTGCTTAACAGAACAAGAGCGGAGCTTGGCGAAGGAGAAAAGGTGGGGCAAGAGGAGCCGAAGGAGGGAGGCACACCAGCCATCTTCCTAGAAGGCGGTGAGACAGCCGTCCCCAACAGAAGGGCTGGCAATGGCACGAAATTGGATGGAGAAGGCCAGAATGTCCCGCCACCAACGAGAACCCCGAGCCAGAGCAAGGTGAGGGGGCATAGCGAGGGCGAGGTAGTGGAGTCGGACAAGACTGCCCCAGGGAGGGTTAGAGGGGCTCATGAATTTGGATAAGTGCTTTAGTAGAAGAGCGATGTTCTGGGTGCGAAGGTCAATGACCCCAAGGCCACCCTTGACCTTTGGCTTGCATACTTTGCACCAGGCTATCCTGGAGGAAGTCATGTTAGCGAGGTTGCTCCCGTGCCATAGGAAATTATGGCGAGCTTTGTCTATACGGGAGATGATAGAGACAGGCAGCTTATAGGTGCACATGGCATAAGTGGGTAGGGCAGAAAGGACTGAGTTGACGATTTGCAGCCTGCCAGCCATGGAGAGCCAGGGGGAGAGGGAAGACAGTTTCTGCTCAACATTGTCTATAAGAAAGTCGAAGTCAGCAAGTTTTGGTTTCAGCACCCCAAGGGGAGGCCAAGATAAGGGAATGGCAAGGAGCCTATAGAGCAGCCAAAAGTTGTGGCCAGAAGCTCATCCTGCTGCACAGAAATGTTTATCGGAATAAGAGTAGACTTGGAAAGATTGATCTTGAGCCCCGTGGACTAGGAGAAGGAGTTAAGGATCCCACGAAGGCAGAAGAGGTTCTTTTGGTCTGCATGGAGGAAGATGATAGTGTCATCAGCATATTGGGCAATGGGGAAGTCAAGGTCGTCGGGATGACACTTGGGACCCTGAATGACCTGCAACCGGGCTGCTTTGTTAATGATATGTTGGAGAAGATCGGCTGCCAGGACGAATAATAAAGGGGAAAGAGGGTCCCCTTGTCTCACCCCTCTCTTGCAGTGGAAGAATTTCCCAGAAGAGCCATTGAGCAGGACTGAAGAGAAGCCAGAGGATAAAAGAAGGCGAATCCAGTAGATCCATTTACTGGGGAAGCCCAACTGAGACAACATGAGCAGGATAGTTGAATGCTCAATGGTATCGAAGGCCTTCTCAAAGTCCAGTTTCAGAATTATGGACTCATGGTTTGAGCTTTTGCACCTGTGGGAAAGTTACAATGCCTAGGCGAGACAGTCCTGAATGGTTCGTCCTTTAATAAAACCGTACTGGTTTTTGTGAATCAGGTTGGTGATGACCCCCTGAAGTCTGTTGGCGAGAATCTTGGTGATGATCTTGACACTGTTATTCATGAGGGAGATGGGACGATAGTCTTTAACTGAAGCCGGGGACTGGCCTTTGGGGACAAGAGCGATGAAGGAGCCATTAATAGGCTGGAGCTGAGTGTCTCCATTGGAGAGATGAGAGGCAAGCTCCACGAAATCCTGCCGGATGATGGACCAACATGATTTGTAAAAGGTGTCGTTGAAGCCATCAGGGTCTGGGGCCTTATCAGAATGCATGGACCTAATTACTGAGTCCAATTTGGCCTCTAAAATGTCTGCCCCCAGGTGATTCAGGCCCTGCATCCTGGGGATAAGCTGATCCAACTCGAAAGCCATACGAGGGTTGTTGGAGAAGCCCATTTTACTAAGAAAGAAGTCAAGGAAAGCATCGGCTTTTTCATCATGCGAGGACACCCAGGTGTCGTTGTCCAATTTAACAGAGGAGATGGTATTGTGGCGACGCTTGGAGGTAGCAGCCGAATGAAAATTTTTTGTGCTGGCATCCCCAAGCTTGGTCCAACGGACGGTATAACGTTGCTTCCAGTAGCAATTTCTGATGTCTAGGAGGAAGGCCAAATGCGATTGGAGGAGGATCCTAAAGCGTAATTCAGGCCGGGAAAGGGGACGAAGCTCCTCCGTTCTGTCTAAAAAGTTGATGATGATAGAGGAGTTTTTGATCCAAAGCTCAAATCCTCTGTGCTTACGTTGCCAATGGGAGAGAACTTTCTGAAGGGATCTAAGCTTATGTGCGATGCGCTGGGCCGAGTCCAGAGGAAAAGTTCTGGAGTTCCAACAATTGCGAACCAAGGGGAGAAAGTCCGGGAACTTGATCCAGTAGTTCTCAAAACGAAATATAGAGGACCAGGGGATATTAGTGCCAATCAAAGCAAGGCAGGGACAATGATCCGAGCATCCATTGGGAAGGGCGGAAAAGGAGGTATTTGGGAAAGAGGCAGCCCAATGCGACGAGGCAAGGCACCAATCAAGCTGGACAAGGATCGAAGGGTTCTGTTTGTTGGACCAGGTGAATTGCCTGTTATGGAGATTGATTTCTTGAAGCCCCAGAGTACTGATGACATCATTGAAGGAGGTTATATTGTTGCGGTTGAGCTGACCTCTGTTCTTGTTTTCGTTAAAGCGGTAGAGGTTGAAGTCCCCAATGAAAAGCCAGTTATCATTTGAGGGTATGACCAGCGATCGCAGCCATGAGATGAAAGGGGAGCGCTCCGAAGCCCTACAGTGACCATAGATGTTGGATAGGATCCAGGAGGAGTCATTCAACAAAGAGGTGAGTGAGATAGTGAGCTGGAAATGGGAGGAGGAAAGGAGGGAACCAGAGAACCTATGTAACACCCCAGAAATTAAAAAGGAATAAAATAAAAAGAAAATATTATTTAAATCATTTCTGAATTTATTATTAAAGGAAAAATCCCAAAAGAACCCAAATAAAGCCAAACAGGGAGAAATACTTAAAATCTGGACTTGAAAATTTTATGAGATGAACTAGAGATCAAAATATAATTTTAGGAATTTTTACAAATTTTTATCAACAGTGATTCAACCCTTAATCAAATAAATGAATTACTGGAATTATTTTAAATCAGAAAACACTTTTAAATCCTTAATGGGCCGCAACCCTGAATTCGCCTAAGCCCAGCCCAGTCCAAACCGTGAGTCACTGACCCGTGGGTCCCGCCTGTCGGCGCTCGCATTCCCTCTCTCCTCCCGCCCGCGCCCCGCCTCGGTCCCACCAGTCAGCCACCTCGCACTCGCCTTCGCCCTCTGACGTACGTGGCCCGCCTGTCGGCGCCATTTGTCTCGCACTCGCTCACTGACAGGTGGAGCCCACCTGTCAGGATCGTCTTCTTCCCGGGGAAGGGATCCCCCTTTCCTTTTTCCGGCGATCTCCTTCGGATCCCTTGCCGTCGGCCGCCCAAATCCACCCGATCGCCCCCGGACTCCCTTCCTTGGATAACCATGATCCCCTTCCGCCGAAAGATGACGCGGTTTCGCACTTTAGGAAGCTTGGCCACGGGAATGGAACCCTCGCCGGAGAAGAAAGGAAACCCTCGGTTTCCTTCCATCTCGCCACCGCCGGTGACCCTATAAATACCCCTCTGATCACCGCACTTCGACCACACCCTTAACGCCCAAGCCGAAGCACTCTCGAGCGCCCTGCTCCATTCTTCGGTTTCCTCCTCTGTTCCAACTCCGGCGAGCCATCGCCGCCGATCCTGACCACCACCGCCCTAGCCGACGCCACCGTTGTGATCACCAGACACCACCCGTCCTCGGTCGCCCCTCGGTTGGCCGTGGAACCCGCCGGAACACCGTCGCCAACGACCACCCGAGGAGACCTCGTCGTCTACCCTCGCCGTCGTCGCCGCCCGTCCCCCATCTTCGCCGCAGAAGGTATCATCATGACCCCCCTCACCTCCGCATTCCATTTTTGGCCCTAGCTAGGCACGTAGGCGCTCGCCGCCACCGCTGCCACCGCGCCCGAGGCCTCGCCGTCGCCGGAGACGAAGGGTACTCAAGCCCTTAGCGCGTGCCGTGCCGGATCCCCTCTGAGCCGCACGATCCGGATCGGACGGCACAGATTAGATCCTGTGGGATCTAATCTGAGCCCTTGGATCTGGTCAAAGCGGTATCGCTCGCTCACGGCCGTTGATCGCAACTTAAACTCCCGAAGCGATCTGGTGCGTCCACGCGTACCCGTTCGCCACGTTTTAATCTGAACCGTCCATTCTCATTTAAACCTCCCGCCTCGCGCCTGGCCGCTGGATCAGGATCCAACGGATCTGGTTGATCCGGTCCACGCCACAGTGGCGCGGTCCACCGTGGGCCTGGCTCACCGTGGACCAGAGCCCATTTTCTGTTTAAATAAAATTCCAGAAATTGATTTAAACTTTGAAAATTCATAACTTGCTCATTTTAACTCCAAATTTCACCATTCCAATTTTGTTAAAACTAGAATAATATTCTCTACATATTAATACAATAAAAACAGTATGTTTCTGTTACCCAAAATACTATTAATAAATAAATGAATAAAAATCCCTTAGGGTTAAAATTAATAATACAGAAAATAAATTGGGAAAAATCCTAAAATGTTAAACTTTACTGTTTTATACAAAACCCAGAATAATTAAAATATTACTTCACATAAAAACACCCACAAACTATGTATGTTCTTTTGTTTGGTGAATTTTATCTGTTTTATTGAATGTATTATTTATTTTTCCGTATCGAGAAGACTACGAGTTCGTCGAGGAGCAGGAGTTCTACCCCGAGGTTCCTCCTTCACCCTTTGCTGAGCAAGGCAAGTCTTCGACCACCTCTGTGGAAACAGTTGATCATAATTGAGCCCATGTTTTAATAACTTATCGCTATAACCCATAGGTTAATATTGCATTAGTCAAATACTCAAGCCTTACACTTATATTTATTAGATCCCTGTCCTTGTGTGCAAACCCAAGCCATGCTTATTGAGCCTTAACTCCTTGTCACTCTACTATAAAAATATTAGCTAGTGCCCAATGTACCGGCACAACTGCTATAGGTTAAAAAGAACGAGTCGTAGATAGCTAGATTCTGTTTATGAATTTCCCTGTTATTCTCGTCTCTGGACTCTGTTGGAGTTGGCTAGGTTATAAGTATGGTGGGTTCCGGGTGCAAGCTCGGGCACTGGTTTGTCGCACCCGGGGCACTATAAGGACCGGTCTGCGGGATCTGTTGCAAAGCACTTCCGTACCAACCACAAGTCTAATGGGTAAGTCCTAACTGGAAGTATGGAATACTCCGGCTCGATGCACCATAGAGGAGGGGGCAAGGGGCTAGCCTGCGGGCGACTTGTACCGACGAGGCTCAAGGGGGGGTATGGTGGGGCTCCGATGCGTCGGGACACCATATGAAACCCATAAGAGGGTGCTATTGAGTCGGGGAGGACTATATGGAAGGTTTTGGCACGAGTTCCCGTGTGATGGGTCATCTCGTTACACTTCGGTGTAGGTGATGAGTGCGTGCCTTGTGGGTACAGTGGTACATCTCTGATCAGAGTAATTTAATCTTTTCGAAAAGCCGAGCCCACGGTCAAGGGCAGGTTGTGTGACTACTCGCAGTTAGTTTACAATTGTTTGAATGTTCAAGTTATTCATGGCACGTAAGGACTGTTGAGCGAGGTGGGGCTGACTGTACCCCTCGAGTTAGAAGATGATGATACACATGCACATGTTTATTTTTCCGTACTAATAAATTGCTCACATTTAAAGCTTTACAATTATGCTGCTTCCGCAAAATTAGCCACTACCTCCCTTGTTATTATCTTGCATTATATTTGCATTCGGTGGCTTGCTGAGTACATCTGTACTCACCCCGTTGACTTACAACATCAGAGCCAGTCTACTACGAGGAGGATGAAGGTCTGGAGTAGCGACCCAGTCAAGGCGAGACTGGAAGGAGGCGTTCATCTAGGACCCTTGTTTTATTAGTTTCTCTTCATCTTTATTCACTTTTGTATTAATGCGGTCTACGAACCGTGAAAGATTGCTCGTATTGTACGTGGTCGTGTGATGAACGTCTTGTTTTATTGATTTTCTATGGGATTTCAATAAAGTCCTGATTTATTAAATCGGGGCGCGACAAGATGGTATCAGAGCCGACTTGACTGTAGGAAGCCAAACAGACCTGACCTTAGGACTTATATATATTCACTATATTTTACAAAAGATCACTTATCCTCTCATCTTCCGGGGTTTTCACAAAATTTTTCTCTTTTTTTTTGTAGATGCCGGTTCACACCATGAGCGGGACTCTTCGTGACGAGGCCGGATTCATCCGCGAGCTTCGCGTGCTCGTCGACTTTTTGGGGTTTCCCCATGAGCCTGCGTTCCACGGGATCTTTCCCGATGCGAACGAGAGCTACTGCGAGGTCACGGTTGTGATCCGCCCCTCTTCCACGCAGCCACCCTTCTACACCCATGGAGTTGGAGGACCTTCATTCGTGGTGGCCAGCCAGCGAGCCGCTCTCCAGTCCCTCGCCGAGCTTCGACTGGTATACGACTGCCACCTCCGCGACACCGTCTACCGCTTCATGCCCATGCGCACACCCGGGAGTCACCGCAGCATCTACATCAGTCCCCTCACACAGAGCAGTTCCGCCATTACCCGCACGATGAGACTCTTGGAGGCCATGGACAACCTCCACACAGAGGCCGTCCTCGACGCAGACAGCCAGCACGACACCATCGACTTCTACCGCCACACTTCGGAGAACCTGACCAGGGAGAATGCCGAGCTCCGTCGACAGCTTGAGCAGAACCCTCTGTTGACCCTTGAGGTAGAGGAGTTGAGGCGTCAGAACGAGCTCCTACGCCAGGGCGCCATGGTCCACGCCCAGCTCCGTCAGCAGCTGAGAGAGTTGAAGAAGGACATAGAGGAGATCACGCCTCTTCCGCCTCGCAGGAAGAAACCCCTTCGTATCCCCACTGTGAGGCCCAAGAGGATCTCCCGCAGCGCACCACCCGCCAGACCATCCAGTTCCTCGACCCCGACCGTCTCCCACGAGCCCGAGATCGAGCCGTCCCCCGAGCTGCCATAGACGTAGTTTTACGATTGATTGTTAATTTTTATTGCTTGCTTGTATTAGCATTCATGTCAAAATATAAGGCATGAATGAGAGAATAAATAAATGTAACCGCAAGAACGGTACCCTTTTGAAATAAAATATGAAGAGGTTTACTAAAATAAATGTGTACACTTTGAAAACTCCAGGATGACCAACACTCAGGGATCAGACGCTCCTCAGAACGGAGGGGATAGTGGCAACCTGCCACAATGGGGAGCCACCGGGCAGAGGCAAGCCCCGGTCGCCAATCACCCCACTTTGGCTGAGATGATGGCCACACAGAATCAGTTGGTCTCAGCCCTCCTGCACCAGATGCAGCAGCAGCAGCAGATGCAAGAGTAGCAGGCTCACCTCTTTCGCCTCCACCAACAGCCCGAGCTGCCCCGACCTGCCACACCAGCTCCCGCTCCCGCGTCACAGCTCTCGGAGTTCCTCCGAGTCCGTCCACCGACCTTCTCAAGCACCACCAACCCCATGGAGGCTGGGGATTGGTTGCGGGCGATCGAGAAGAAGCTCGACCTCCTGACCTGCACTGAGCAGGAGAGGGTGGCTTTCGCCACCCACCAGCTTCATGGTCCCACCGCTGAGTGGTGGGACAATCACCGCGAGACTCTGCCCGAGGGCCACGCCCCCACTTGGGCAGAATTCTCGGCCGCCTTCCGTGCCGCCCACATCCCCGACGGCATCATTGCCCAAAAACAACAAGAGTTCAGAGACCTGCAGCAAGGAAGTAGGTCTGTCACAGAGTATCTACATGAATTCAACAGGTTGGCCAGGTACGCACCTGAGGAGGTCCGTACTGATGCGGCCAGGCAAGCTAAGTTCCTTCGGGGACTGAAGGATGAGTTGTCTCTGCAACTCATCTCTGGAGACTTCACCAACTTCCAGAAGTTGGTGAACAAGGCGATCATGCAGGAGACCCAGCAGAACAAGGTCGACCTGAAGAAAAAGCGCATGATTGCCTTCAGGCAGAACCAGGGTATGGCCCAGAGACCCCGTTTTGCTCCACCTCCACCAGCACCACAGTACCACCCTCGGCCAGTGTATCGCCCGGCGCCACCAGCTGCCAATGCCGGAGCCAGCCTACCTCGTTCCGCTCCAGCAGCACCGACCGCCCCAGCTGCCCCGGCCAAGAAGCCGGAGGTTTTGAGAAACAGGCATGGCAAGCCTGTGGTGTGCTTCAACTGCCGCCAGGAGGGACACTACTCCCACCAGTGCCCCCATCCCAAGAGAGCTCAAGGCGTCACCTCCAACCCCGCCGTCCGCGCCAAAGTAAACCACGTCTCCGCCGAGGAAGCCCAGGCTGCGCCGGAAATTGTCATGGGTAAGTTTATGGTTCAATCATCGCTTGCAGTAGTATTATTTGACACCGGAGCTACCCACTCCTTTATATCAACTGCTTTTGTGGAAAATAATGCCCTGAACATAAGTGAACTACCCAGGCCAGTGTTGATAGCCACCCCGGGCAAGCAAACCCTCGCTTGTTCCTTTAGTCCAAGGGTATGAGTAGATATCCAAGGCACGATATTTTGGGTCGACCCCATTCTAATAGAATGTCAAGGTTTGGACCTCATTCTAGGGATGGATTGGCTAAATAAACACCAAGGTGTAATAGAATGTGCCCAGAGAAAGGTGACTGTGACTAATGAAGAAGGGACTATAGTCACGTTCCAGATGCCCAGCATGAAGGCCGGAAGAACAAGACTACATCAGATTACCTTGGAGGAGATACCGGTAGTCAGTGAGTACCCGGACGTATTCCCCGAGGATCTACCAGGGATGCCACCCAAGAGGGACATCGAGTTCAGGATTGACTTGGTGCCCGGAACCACCCCTATCTACAAGCGACCATACAGGATGGCCGCCAATGAATTAGTTGAGATGAAGCAGCAGTTGGAGGACCTTGAAAGGAAAGGTTATATCAGGCCCAGCACATCACCATGGGGTGCTCCCGTCATCTACGTCGAGAAGAAAGAAGACAAGGCAAAGCGGATGTGTGTGGACTATCGCGCTTTGAATGAAGTAACGATCAAGAATAAGTACCCGTTGCCTCGGATCGATGATCTCTTCGACCAGCTAAAAGGAGCTACTGTATTCTCGAAGATCGACTTACGTTCGGGTTATCATCAGTTAAGGATCCGAGAAGAGGATATACCCAAGACTGCCTTCACTACCCGTTACGGATTATATGAGTGTACGGTTATGTCCTTTGGATTGACCAACGCCCCTGCATTCTTCATGAATATGATGAATAAGGTGTTCATGGAATATTTGGACAAGTTCATCGTAGTCTTCATAGACGACATCCTCATTTATTCCAAGGACCAGAAGGAGCACGAGACTCACCTCCGGTTAACCTTAGGAAAACTAAGGGAACACCAATTGTATGCCAAGTACAGCAAATGCAAGTTTTGGACGGCAGAAGTAAAATTCCTTGGACACATCATCTCTGCGCAAGGAATCGCAGTAGACCCTGCCACCGTAGAAGCAGTTACGGATTGGTTGCCACCCACGAACGTATCTGAGATACGAAGTTTTCTGGGCTTGGCCGGATATTACCGAAGATTCATCGAGAATTTTTCTAAGATAGCCAAGCCAATGACCAAGTTGTTGCAGAAAGGAGAGAAGTTCGAATGGACTCCTGAATGCGAGGAAAGTTTCCGCACCCTCAAGACTCGTTTGGTGTCTGCACCTATACTGACCCTACCGGATATCCGCAAAGACTTCCATGTCTATTGCGACGCATCTCGCCAAGGATTGGGATGTGTTCTTATGCAAGATGGGAAGGTTATCTCTTACGCCTCCCGTCAGTTGAGACCTCATGAGTTGAATTATCCGACTCACGATCTGGAATTAGCCGCCGTAGTGCACGCCCTTAAGATTTGGAGGCACTATCTAGTTGGAAATCGCTGTGAGATCTTTACGGATCACAAGAGCTTGAAGTATATCTTCACACAGCCAGATCTGAACTTGAGACAAAGACGATGGCTGGAATTGATCAAGGACTATGACTTAGGTATTCACTACCACCCCGGAAAAGCAAATGTGGTAGCTGATGCATTAAGTCGCAAGGGATATTGCACCGCCATGATGATTCAAGAACACGCACCCCTGTTATGTAGGGAGATGGAAAAACTAAATCTTGGATTAACCACAAGAGCATACCTAGCCACCTTGGAGACCCAACCTGTCTTGTTTGAGCAGATCCGTGAAGCTCAGTTAGAGGACCCAGATATAGCCGCCATTAAGAAGAACATGAGACAAGGAAAAGCCCCCGGATTTTCAGAGGACGAGAGTGGCACCATATGGTTTGGAACTCGGATATGTGTGCCGGATAAACCTGAAATAAAGACTCTTATCTTAAGAGAAGCCCATGAGACATTGTACTCCATTCATCCCGGCAGTACCAAGATGTACCAAGATCTGAAGGAACGTTATTGGTGGGTTAGCATGAAAAGAGAGATTGCCCAGTTTGTCGCCGAATGTGACACCTGCAGAAGAGTAAAAGCGGAACATCAGAGACCCGCAGGATTGTTACAGCCACTTAAAGTGCCGGAATGGAAGTGGGAAGAGATCGGTATGGATTTCATCACCGGACTACCAAAGACCCAACTTGGGTATGATTCTATTTGGGTGATCATCGACCGGCTTACGAAAGTAGCTCATTTCATAGCCGTCAAGACGACCTTCAGTGGCCCTAAGCTAGCAGAGCTATATATAGCCCGGATAGTATGTCTTCATGGAGTGCCCAAGAAGATAGTGTCTGACCGAGGAAGTCAGTTTACCTCTCGTTTTTGGAAGAACCTCCAAGAGGAGATGGGCACGAGATTAAATTTCAGTACCGCCTACCATCCTCGGACAGATGGACAAACAGAGAGGGTAAATCAGATACTAGAGGATATGCTTCGAGCATGTGTTTTGGATTTTGGAGCCACTTGGGACAAGAGCTTGCCGTACGCTGAATTTTCATACAACAACAGCTACCAAGCCAGCCTTCAGATGTCTCCCTTTGAAGCCCTATATGGACGTAAGTGCAGAACGCCTCTACTTTGGGACCAAACTGGTGAATCCCAAGTATTCGGAACCGACATTCTTCGTGAAGCTGAAGAGAAGGTACGGATCATCAGAGACCGACTCAAGACAGCCCAATCGCGACAGAAGAGCTACGCAGACAATCGCCGTCGAGACCTAGCCTTTGAAGAAGGAGATCATGTCTACCTACGAGTCACGCCTCTCCGTGGAACTCAACGGTTTAACATGAGAGGAAAGTTGGCCCCTCGATATGTTGGACCATTTCCCGTTGTTCGACGCCAAGGCGAAGTAGCTTACCAGTTGGAACTACCACCCTCATTGGCTGGAGTGCATGACGTGTTTCATGTTTCCCAACTCAAGAAGTGTCTCCGCGTCCCCACAGAACAAGTGGACCTTCAGCAGTTGGATGTCCAAGAAGATCTGACCTATGTGGAAAAGCCGGTCAAGATATTGGAAGTCAAAGAAAGAACCACCAGGAGCCGAGTAATCCGCTTCTGCAAAGTGCAGTGGAGCAATCATCCAGTAGAGGAAGCTACATGGGAAAAAGAAGATGAACTCAAGGCACAGCATCCTGAACTATTCGAGGATTGAGCCGAATCTCGAGGACGAGATTCTCTGTAAGGGGGATAGGATTGTAACACCCCAGAAATTAAAAAGGAATAAAATAAAAAGAAAATATTATTTAAATCATTTCTGAATTTATTATTAAAGGAAAAATCCCAAAAGAACCCAAATAAAGCCAAACAGGGAGAAATACTTAAAATCTGGACTTGAAAATTTTATGAGATGAACTAGAGATCAAAATATAATTTTAGGAATTTTTACAAATTTTTATCAACAGTGATTCAACCCTTAATCAAATAAATGAATTACTGGAATTATTTTAAATCAGAAAACACTTTTAAATCCTTAATGGGCCGCAACCCTGAATTCGCCTAAGCCCAGCCCAGTCCAAACCGTGAGTCACTGACCCGTGGGTCCCGCCTGTCGGCGCTCGCATTCCCTCTCTCCTCCCGCCCGCGCCCCGCCTCGGTCCCACCAGTCAGCCACCTCGCACTCGCCTTCGCCCTCTGACGTACGTGGCCCGCATGTCGGCGCCATTTGTCTCGCACTCGCTCACTGACAGGTGGAGCCCACCTGTCAGGATCGTCTTCTTCCCGGGGAAGGGATCCCCCTTTCCTTTTTCCGGCGATCTCCTTCGGATCCCTTGCCGCCGGCCGCCCAAATCCACCCGATCGCCCCCGGACTCCCTTCCTTGGATAACCATGATCCCCTTCCGCCGAAAGATGACGCGGTTTCGCACTTTAGGAAGCTTGGCCACGGGAATGGAACCCTCGCCGGAGAAGAAAGGAAACCCTCAGTTTCCTTCCATCTGGCCACCGCCGGTGACCCTATAAATACCCCTCTGATCACCGCACTTCGACCACACCCTTAACGCCCAAGCCGAAGCAATCTCGAGCGCCCTGCTCCATTCTTCGGTTTCCTCCTCTGTTCCAACTCCGGCGAGCCATCGCCGCCGATCCCGACCACCACCGCCCTAGCCGACGCCACCGTTGTGATCACCAGACACCACCCGTCCTCGGTCGCCCCTCGGTTGGCCGTGGAACCCGCCGGAACACCGTCGCCAACGACCACCCGAGGAGACCTCGTCGTCTACCCTCGCCGTCGTCGCCGCCCGTCCCCCATCTTCGCCGCAGAAGGTATCATCATGACCCCCCTCACCTCCGCATTCCATTTTTGGCCCTAGCTAGGCACGTAGGCGCTCGCCGCCGCCGCTGCCACCGCGCCCGAGGCCTCGCCGTCGCCGGAGACGAAGGGTACTCAAGCCCTTACCGCGTGCCGTGCAGGATCCCCTCTGAGCCGCACGATCCGGATCGGACGGCACAGATTAGATCCTGTGGGATCTAATCTGAGCCCTTGGATCTGGTCAAAGCGGTATCGCTCGCTCACGGCCGTTGATCGCAACTTAAACTCCCGAAGCGATCTGGTGCGTCCACGCGTACCCGTTCGCCACGTTTTAATCTGAACCGTCCATTCTCATTTAAACCTCCCGCCTCGCGCCTGGCCGCTGGATCAGGATCCAACGGATCTGGTTGATCCGGTCCACGCCACAGTGGCGCGGTCCACCGTGGGCCTGGCTCACCGTGGACCAGAGCCCATTTTATGTTTAAATAAAATTCCAGAAATTGATTTAAACTTTGAAAATTCATAACTTGCTCATTTTAACTCCAAATTTCACCATTCCAATTTTGTTAAAACCAGAATAATATTCTCTACATATTAATACAATAAAAACAGTATGTTTCTGTTACCCAAAATAATATTAATAAATAAATGAATAAAAATCCCTTAGGGTTAAAATTAATAATACAGAAAATAAATTGGGAAAAATCCTAAAATGTTAAACTTTACTGTTTTATACAAAACCCAGAATAATTAAAATATTACTTCACATAAAAACACCCACAAACTATGTATGTTCTTTTGTTTGGTGAATTTTATCTGTTTTATTGAATGTATTATTTATTTTTCCGTATCGAGAAGACTACGAGTTCGTCGAGGAGCAGGAGTTCTACCCCGAGGTTCCTCCTTCACCCTTTGCTGAGCAAGGCAAGTCTTCGACCACCTCTGTGGAAACAGTTGATCATAATTGAGCCCATGTTTTAATAACTTATCGCTATAACCCATAGGTTAATATTGCATTAGTCAAATACTCAAGCCTTACACTTATATTTATTAGATCCCTGTCCTTGTGTGCAACCCAAGCCATGCTTATTGAGCCTTAACTCCTTGTCACTCTACTATAAAAATATTAGCTAGTGCCCAATGTACCGGCACAACTGCTATAGGTTAAAAAGAACGAGTCGTAGATAGCTGGATTCTGTATATGAATTTCCCTGTTATTCTCGTCTCTGGACTCTGTTGGAGTTGGCTAGGTTATAAGTATGGTGGGTTCCGGGTGCAAGCTCGGGCACTGGTTTGTCGCACCCGGGGCACTATAAGGACCGGTCTGCGGGATCTGTTGCAAAGCACTTCCGTACCAACCACAAGTCTAATGGGTAAGTCCTAACTGGAAGTATGGAATACTCCGGCTCGATGCACCATAGAGGAGGGGGCAAGGGGCTAGCCTGCGGGCGACTTGTACCGACGAGGCTCAAGGGGGGGTATGGTGGGGCTTCGATGCGTCGGGACACCATATGAAACCCATAAGAGGGTGCTATTGAGTCGGGGAGGACTATATGGAAGGTTTTGGCACGAGTTCCCGTGTGATGGGTCATCTCGTTACACTTTGGTGTAGGTGATGAGTGCGTGCCTTGTGGGTACAGTGGTACATCTCTGATCAGAGTAATTTAATCTTTTCGAAAAGCCGAGCCCACGGTCAAGGGCGGGTTGTGTGACTACTCGCAGTTAGTTTACAATTGTTTGAATGTTCAAGTTATTCATGGCACGTAAGGACTGTTGAGCGAGGTGGGGCTGACTGTACCCCTCGAGTTAGAAGATGATGATACACATGCACATGTTTATTTTTCCGTACTAATAAATTGCTCACATTTAAAGCTTTACAATTATGCTGCTTCCGCAAAATTAGCCACTACCTCCCTTGTTATTATCTTGCATTATATTTGCATTCGGTGGCTTGCTGAGTACATCTGTACTCACCCCGTTGACTTACAACATCAGAGCCAGTCTACTACGAGGAGGATGAAGGTCTGGAGTAGCGACCCAGTCAAGGCGAGACTGGAAGGAGGCGTTCATCTAGGACCCTTGTTTTATTAGTTTCTCTTCATCTTTATTCACTTTTGTATTAATGCGGTCTACGAACCGTGAAAGATTGCTCGTATTGTACGTGGTCGTGTGATGAACGTCTTGTTTTATTGATTTTCTATGGGATTTCAATAAAGTCCTGATTTATTAAATCGGGGCGCGACAACCTAGCGCTGCTCCAGGCAATGAACAGCCCTCCGGCAGAGCCAAGGGCAGGGGAGAAAAGAAAGTTGTCCAGGCGCTTGGGGCAGAATTTCCTAACTGAAGAGGGAACCAGAGCAGACATCTTAGTCTCCTGGAGGCAGACGATATCTGCGTTGGTCGAGGCAATGAGGTTGCGGACAACAAGCTTTTTGGAAGGAGAGTTTAGCCCACGAACATTCCAGCTAACAACCTTCCAAGTTTTAGAGGCACCCATTTAGACGAAAAAGAGCAAAGAGGGGTAAGATGAGGCGAGGGCAATAGCCAACCCAACCAGGGGACCTCAGGGGCGAGCAAGGCCGAAGAGCCCAGAATTATACACATGCGGGGGCCCAAAGTCCAAAGCCCAGAAGTGGGAATGCATAGTTTGAAAAGGCCAGGAAGCCTGGGCCAAAAGCAAGGACCATAATGTATCAAAAAATTATAGCCTTTAACAGGTTCAATAAGGCACGCAGGCCAGACAAGTTTAGTCTTCTTGGTCATTGTGGAGGATGGGAGCTGAGGCAGGAGGATCCACCATCATAGGAGCCGAAGAAGACTCGGCCTCCATCAGAGCCTTGTGAGGGGAGGATCCGCCCTCGGAATCACTGGAGAAAAGGGACAAAGGGGTGATTCTATCAGCATTAAGGCCACAAAGGTGCATAGCAGAATGGAAAATTTGATCGAAGGAAAGGGGGGACAAGGAGTGGCAGACCTGGATACTTCAATGTACTCCTCAATAGTTGGAAGGTTGAAGAGAAAAGGGCCATGCTTCCGGCGGGAATACGTGCGGAACCCCCTGCTCTTCGCCGAAAGTTTGGCACTTCGGCGCAGACCTTGAACCGAGAGGGGCATCCCGCACTTGGGGGGCGATCTTGAGGAGCTGGCAAGAGACGGCCCCCCACCCTCCCGATGAGCACCGCCCCCCGACGTCTAGAGTAGACAAAATGTACCAGGAGGCTAGCACGCTGGGGCGGAGGAGGGATGCCATGGGAGACCGCCCGGGCGGGAGAAGAAGCAGGGGGAGCCACAACCAGTGAGAGTTGAAGCCGAGAGGCCGGAGACAGCGGCCTACTGATGGAGCCTGAGGACACGGGAGAGGGAATCCTGACTTGGGGCTGCATGGGTTGATCAATGTGGGAATCCACAGACGGCTCGGAGGAAATGCCCGAGATTTCCATGTTGTCCTATGGATCCGCAGCAGCCAGAGGTGCCTCCTCCACAGCGTCTTCCACCATTGGCTCAAAGATGTCATCAAAGAACTGCTCCTCCTCCAAATCATCATGCTGGACGTTGTCTTGGTTCTGATGCTGGACATGGGCATGCCACTGGTTGGCCATGGGGCCAAACAGTTGAGCGTCCGCCCATTGCTGAATCCATTCGGGTTCCCATGGCAGAACATCACCCAGGAATGGGTGGGGATTTCCATTGTACGGCGGCGGAGGGACCTCATCCCCAGGCCCCTGATCAGCAAGGTCCGACTGCAAAAGGTAGACCAGGAACGTCCAAGAGCGGCCACTGCCATCCAGCTCATCTCCATGTTTTACTGTGATGCTATGAGGAACATCAAGATCGTCCTCGTAGAGTACTTTGACCAGAACCCTAGCCAGGCTAGGGTCCGCCTCATGCTAGAAAAGTAGTTGCCCAAAGGAAGCACATACTTGTTGTAGGAAGGGGACATTCTTATAGTCCAGGGGATAACTGAGGAACATGACCCATCCGACTCTGGCGAAAGGAGACTGCTTGCAGTTGAGAGCTTCGTCGTGCTTGACGAAGCGCACCAGCCGACCTTGAACGAAGATGGGAGGGGAGTTGACGATCGCATCCCGCACAAACTCAGACCCAAGCTTATAGAGCCCGACCCCCAGCGGGTGAAGGCAGTAGCGGGCGACTTGGAGGCGAAGTTCAACCCCGAGGTGGTGGTGGATGGCGATGAGGAGGTCAATCCGCTGCACCGGCGTCAGGGGACCGTCGTGTTCGGCTATGGCAAACGTCTCGTGACGCTTGACGAGGTCCTCGGACAGGGCGACGAAGTTCCTTTGCCGACGAAGAGGGCCGCCGCCATCGCGGATCACCCCCCATAGGGGAGGAAGGGCAGCGGGTTGGCCGAAAAGTTCGCCATTGTTCTCCAAGACGGG
The DNA here is from genome assembly GCA_019279435.1 of Zizania palustris. Classification (NCBI taxonomy): domain Eukaryota; kingdom Viridiplantae; phylum Streptophyta; class Magnoliopsida; order Poales; family Poaceae; genus Zizania; species Zizania palustris. Next base: position 60,948,474 of record JAAALK010000079.1, on the reverse strand, counting down.
GGGAGCCGAGGAGGGAGGGGGGAGAAGGGGGCGGAAGCTCCAAGACTTGAGGTGACAGGAGCAGAAAGGCAAACAAGAGGGAGAGGGGTGATCACATTAGAAGCCCCCGTAGGATCCTCAAGAGCCAAGGAAGCTGAAGCGTTCGGGCGGGTTTTCGAGGGGACCCAGGAGGTAGAGAGGGAAGGTGGACGACCCTAACAAGGGGCCCAGGAGTGAGAGGTGAGAAAGCAAGTCGAACAACGAGGGATGGGCGCGCGAAAAGACCGACTGACTGGTGCATTTAATGCGAGGCGGCGAAGAGGAGGAAATGTTTGTTTCTAATGACTTAGGATCGCTAGGTCTAGAACTAGTAGGGTAGAACTAAGGGGATGGCGTACCTCTTTGTTCTGCCGTGGAAGAAAAGGAACGCCGCCATGGACATGGTGGCCGTGGTGTTGAAGTCCGGCGACGGAGGAGGAGGGGGCTTCCCGTTGCTTCGACACGGCTTAGATCGGTAGCCAGAACAATAGGTGGAGTTAAGCGTATGAACCACACCGGTCCACACGCCCAGCTTGCCCTTTATGTGCCGCGCAACAGGGGCCCTCAACCAATTTGGTTGGGGCGCCCCCGATCAGGGCGCCTGAAGACTAGGAGGGTTAGTTAGGGCTAAATCCGAGTTCCAGTGAGGAGAGGGACTCGGTCCCCCTCTCCTCCCCGAGAGCTAATTTCTAACATTCTCACCCTAGATCTCGACTTAGTCCTTAACTTAACTTAACATTACATCTATTCCATTATAGATTAATGCATAGAGCACGCTGCATCACAATAGTCAGTTACGTACTATATGACTCAACAACTACAATGCACATTTCCACTTTGAAATAGTTTCTCATCTCATTTTGGGCCCTTATAAATCCATAGATCATAGGCTTACCTTAAACCCATGTCGACTAAGTGTTCTCTGAACACATTGGGAGGTAAGCCTTTTATGAGCGGATCCGCAAGCGTTCGCTTGGTACTTATATGCTCTACTTATCATTTGATCTTGGATTCTCTCCTCAACAATATAACACTTAACTTAGATGTGTTTGGCAACAACACACTACTTGTTGTTATAGGAGAAATATACTGTTGACTTATTGTCATGGTATAACTTAAGTGGTTTTAAAATGCTGTCAACCACCCTTAAAACCGGAATAAATTTCTTAAAACATAGTGCCTGTCCGGTGACCTCATAACATACTACAAAATCGGCATACATCGTGGAAGATGCCGTCACAGTTTGTTTGAAGCTTTTCCACGACACAACTCCCTTTGCGAGTGTGAATACACAACTTAATGTGGACTACTTAGCATTCACTCATCTCGCAAGGTCTTAATTTGAATAACCCGCAATTGCTAGGTTATTTAATCTTTCATACATTAGCATGAGGTCGTTGTGCCTTATATAAATCTCAAGGCTTTCTTAATTTAATCCAGCGATCTATTTTTGGATTTCTGATATCTGCCAAGCATTCCGGCGGTATAAACTTAATCAGGGCGAGTACATAATTGAGCATACATTTGCTTCTGACAGCAGAAGCATATGGAACCAATCTAATTTGATCGATCTCATATTGGTTCCTGGGATACTGAAAGTTCCCAACTTATCACCCTTGACTATCGGATCAGGCGATAGCTTACACGCATGCATACTATATACTTTATCAGTATATCTTCTAGTATGCCGTATGCATATATCTTAATACCCCCTTAATGGTAATCTTAGAGAAACTCTAGTCCTAACATATAGGAAAATTTCTCCAAGGTTCTTAAGGTCAAAATGAGAGGACAAGATTTCTTAGTTTCTAATATTAGATGGACATTACCACTTGCAAGCAGAATGTCATCCACATGCTAAACTGGGAAAATAAATTCTCCATTCTTAAATTTAGACAAACACAATTGTCCTCTTCATTATTCTTAAAACCCAAATTTTCTAATAGTCTAATTTAAATTTCAGATACCCTTACTTAAAACTTATTTAAGTCCATTTGACTTAGATAAAACGGTATCATAAATTTCCTTTCATTTCTATGACAAAACATTTAGTTGTGTCATAGACATTATCGTTTAAACTTATTGAAAATGTCGTCTTTATATTAATCTGATGCAGTTCTAAGTCATAATATGCCTCAATGATTCTTAAAGAATCCTTAAATAAGACATGCAAAAATGTCTCATTTAATTTGCTTCTTATCTGAGTTGGCACATTATTTACTAAGTTAGAGAGTTGTTCCTTTACTTCTTCATTAGCATCATCTAGAAATTGTAGATTTCTGAACAACAGGAGTCTCATATACAATAGATGTCGCTAATGAAGGTCTAAACTCAAGTGTTGGACAAAAGGACACTACCACCTAGCCTTTGAAGAAGGAGATCATGTCTACCTTCGAGTTACGCCTCTCCGTGGTACTCAACGGTTTAACATGAGAGGAAAGTTGGCCCCTCGATATGTTGGACCATTCCCCATTATCCGACGCCAAGACGAAGTTGCTTATCAGTTGGAATTACCACCCTCATTAGCTGGAGTACATGATGTATTTCACGTATCTCAACTCAAGAAGTGTCTCCGCGTCCCCACAGAGCAAGTGGATCTTCAGCAGTTGGATGTTCAAGAGGATCTGACCTATGTGGAAAAGCCGATCAAGATATTGGAAGTCAAAGAAAGGACCACCAGGAGTCGGATCATCCGTTTCTGTAAAGTGCAGTGGAGCAATCATCCGGTAGAAGAAGCTACATGGGAAAAAGAAGATGAACTAAAGGCACAGCATCCTGAGCTATTCGAGGATTGATCCGAATCTCGAGGACGAGATTCTCTGTAAGGGGGATAGGATTGTAACATCCCAAGAAATAAAAAAACAAATAAAAGAAAAGAAAAACATTATTTCTGGATTTATTTATTAAAGGAAAATCATAAAAGAACCCAAATAAAGCCAAACAGGGAGAAATACACAAAATCTGGACTTGAGAAATTTATGAGATGAACTAGAGACCAAAATATAATTTTAGGAATTTTTACAAATTTTTATCAACAGTGATTCAACCCTTAAACAAATAAATGAATTACTGGAATTATTTTAAATCAGAAAACAATTTTAATCCTTAATGGGCCTCAACCTCGAATTCACCCGGAGCCCGGCCCAATCCGGCATTGAGCCACTGACGAGTGGGACCCGCCTGTCGGCGCGTTCCCCCGCCTCTCTCTCCCGCCCGCGCTCGCTTGGCCCCACGTGTCAGCCTCCATGCGCTCGCCTTCGCCCACTGACCGCTCGGCCCCGCCTGTCGGCCCTTTCCTTTCCCGTTCGCCCACTGACAGGTGGAGCCCACCTGTCAGGACCTTCGTCTCCGATGGAAGGGGATCGCCCCCTTCCTTCCTCCCGGCGATCACCTTCGGTTCTCGCCGCCGGCCACCTCGATTCGCCCGATCCAACCACGGATCACCTTCCCTGGTCACCACCGCACCCTTTCCATCCGTGGCCAACGCGGTTTCGCGAGAATGGAAGCTAACCGAAGCCTTTGGAATGAGATCGCCGGAGAGAGAAGGAAACCTTCGGTTTCCTTCCGTTTAGGCGCCGCCGACGACCCTATAAAAGCCCCTGAGGACACCGCACTTTGCCCACACCGCTGTAGCCCGAGCCTTAGCCCTCCAGAGCGCCTCTGCTATTTTTGCGAGCTCCTTCCCTACTTCAACTCCGGCGAGCCCTCGCCGTCGCCTCGGACCCTCGTCGCCCTAGCCGCCGCCACCATCGGGTCCGTCGTCGACCACCCCACCTCGTCCACCCCTCCGTTGGTCGTGGACACCGCCGGACCGCCGTCGCCGTCGAGCACCCGTACGCCCTCCGTCGTCTACGCTCGCCGCCGGTCACCTCCAGGCCCCCATCGTCGCCGCCGAAGGTATCATCGTGACCCCCTTACTCCCCACGTTCCATTTTTGGCCCTAGCTAGGCCCCTAGGCCCTCGCCGTCGCCGCCGTGGCCGCACCCGAGCCCGCCGTCGCCGGAGACGAAGGGTGCGAGGTGTCGCGCCCCGATTTAATAAATCAGGACTTTATTGAAATTCCATAGAAAATCAATAAAACAAGACGTTCATCATGCGACCACGTACAATACGGGCAATCATTTACGGTTCGTAGACCGCATTAATACAAAAGTGAATAAAGATGAAGAGAAACTAATAAAACAAGGGTCCTAGATGAACGCCTCCTTCCAGTCTCGCCTTGACTGGGTCGCTACTCCAGACCTTCATCCTCCTCGTAGTAGACTGGCTCTGATGTTGTAAGTCAACGGGGTGAGTACAGATGTACTCAGCAAGCCACCAAATGCAAATATAATGCAAGGTAATAACAAGGGAGCTGTGGCTAGTTTTGCGGAAGCAGCATAATTGTAAAGCTTTAAATGTGAGCAATTTATTAGTACGGAAAAGTAAACATGTGCATGTGTATCATCATCTTCTAACTCGAGGGGTACAGTCAGCCCCACCTCGCTCAACAGTCCTTACGTGCCATGAATAACTCGAACATTCACACAATTGTAAACTAACTGCGAGTAGTCACACAACCCGCCCTTGACCGTGGGCTCGGCTTTTCGAAAAGATTAAATTACTCTGATCAGAGATGTACCACTGTACCCACAAGGCACGCACTCATCACCTACACCGAAGTGTAATGAGATGACCCATCACACGGGAACTCGTGCCAAAACCTTCCATATAGTCCACCCCGACTCAATAGCACCCTCTTATGGGTTTCATATGGTGTCCCGACGCATCGGAGCCCCACCATACCCCCCCTTGAGCCTCGTCGGTACAAGTCGCCCGTAGGCTAGCCCCTTGCCCCCTCCTCTATGGTGCATCAAGCCGGAGTATTCCATACTTCCAGTTAGGACTTACCCATTAGACTTGTGGTTGGTACGGAAGTGCTTTGCAACAGATCCCGCAGACCGGTCCTTATAGTGCCCCGGGTGCGACAAACCAGTGCCCGAGCTTGCACCCGGAACCCACCATACTTATAACCTAGCCAACTCCAACAGAGTCCAAAGACGAGAATAACAGGGAAATTCATATACAGAATCCAGCTATCTACGACTCGTTCTTTTTAACCTATAGCAGTTGTGCCGGTACATTGGGCACTAGCTAATATATTTATAGTAGAGTGACAAGGAGTTAAGGCTCAATAAGCATGGCTTGGGTTTGCACACAAGGACGGGGATCTAATAAATATAAGTGTAAGGCTTGAGTATTTGACTAATGCAATATTAACCTATGGGTTATAGCGATAATTTAAAACATGGGCTCAAATTATGATCAACTGTTTCCACAGAGATGGTCGATGACTTGCCTTGATCAGCAAATGGGGATGGAGGAACCTCGGGGTAGAACTCCTGCTCCTCGACGAACTCGTAGTCTTCTCGATACGGAAAAATAAATAAACAACACATTCAATAAAACATCACCAAACATAATCATACATATTTGTGGGTGTTTTTATGTGGAGTAATATTTTATTCTTTTGATGTTTTGTATAAAACAGTAAAGTTTAACATTTTAGGGTTTTTCCTAATTTATTTTCTGTATTATTAATTTTAACCCTAAGGGATTTTTATTCATTTATTTATTAATAATATTTTGGGTAACAAAACATACTGTTTTTATGGCATTAATGTGTAGAGAATAATATTCTGGTTTTAACAAAATTTGAATGGTGAAATTTGGAGTTAAATTGAGCAAGATATGAATTTTTGAAGTTTAAACTATTTTCTGAATTTTATTTAAAACCAGAAATGGGTTCTGGTCCACGGTGAACCAGGCTCACGGTGGACTGGCCACTGTGCGCGTGGACCGGTTGATCCAGAGCCGTCGGATCTGGATCTGGCGGTCAGGCGCGAGGCGAGAGGCGTAAGTGAAAATGGACGGTCCAGATTAAAACGTGCGAAGGGTTATGACGTGGACGCACGAGATCGATCCAGCGTTTTAAGTCATGATCGACGGCCGAGATTAAACGATACCGGTTTGACCGGATCTGAGGGCTCAGATTAGATCTCCGCAGGATCTAATCTGGACCGTTCGCTCGGAATCGTGCGGCTCGGATGGATTCCGGCACGGCACGTGGTGACGAGGGTAGTTTACCCTTCGTCTCCGGCGACGGTGGCCTCGGGTGCGGCTGCGACGGCGGCAGCGAGGGCCTAGGAGCCTAGCTATGGCCAAAAATGGAACGAGGAGGGGATGGCGGTCACGACCGTACCTTTGACGGCGAAGATGGAGGTTCGGAAGTGACCGGCGGCGTGGGTAGACGGCGAGGTCTTCTCGGGTGGTCGACGGCGGCGGCGATTCGGTGGTATTCACGGCCAACCGAGGGGTGGCCGAGGACGGGTGGGCTCCAGCGGTCACGACGGTGGCGACGACGTGGACGGAGGAGGTCCGAGGCGACGGCGAGAGCTCGCCGGAGTCGAAACAGAGGAGAAACCCGAAAACGGGGTGGCGGCGCTCTGGATTGCACAGGCTTGGGCTTTAGGGGTGTGGGCGGAGTGCGGTGAGGGGAGGGGGTTAAATAGGGGTCGCCGGTCGTGAGGATGGAATGTTTTACCGAGGAAACCCGAGGTGGTTTCCTAAGTTTTCCGGCGAGGCTTCCAAAAGCTCGGGCTAGCTTCCTTAAGCGCGAAAAGCGTCGGCCGTAGATGGAAGGGGAGCGGTGGCGACCAGGGAAGGGGATCCGAGACGAATCCGCGTGAAAACGAGCGGCCGGCGGCAAGAATTTGGAATGTGATCGCCGGGGAAGGAAGGGGAGCGAGGGATTCCATCGGAGAAGATGGATCTGACAGGTGGGCTCCACCTGTCAGTGAGCGAACGGGAAAGGAAAGGGCCGACAGGCGGGCCATGGCTGTCAGCGGGCGAAGGGGAGTGCGAGGAGGCCGACTGGTGGGGCCGAGGCGGGGCGCGGGCGGGAGGAGAGAGGGGAGCGGCGCCGACAGGCGGGCCCCTCCTGTCAGTGGGTGGGCGGTAATGGGCTGGGCCAAAAAGGCCGTTGGAGGGAGTTTCAGGGTTTCGGCCCAATAGGATTAAAAATTGATTTCTGATTTAAAATAATTCCAGAAAATCAAATATTTGATTAAGGGTTGAACCACTGTTGATAAAAATTTGTAAAAATTCCTAAAATTATAGTTTGGTCTCCAGTTCATCTCATAAAATTTTCAGGTCCAAATTGTGAGTATTTCTCCCTGTTTGGCTTTATTTGGGCTCTTTGGTGATTTTTCCTTTAATAATAAATCCAGAAATAATTTAAATAATATTTTTCTTTTATTTTAATCCTTTTTAATTTCTGGGGTGTTACACGAGGCCCCCTTACGAACGTGCCGTGCCGGATTAAATCCTGGCCGCACGATCGCAAACGAAGGGCACAGATTAAATCCCGAGGGATTTAATCTCACCCGTAGATCTGGTCAAACCGGTATCCTCTGATCCTGGCCGTTGATCGCTTTTTAAATTGTTGACTCCATCTGGTGCGTCCACGTATACCCTTTCGCCACGTTTTAATCTGGGCCGTCCAATTTCATTAAATCCACCCGCCTCGCATCTGGCCGCTGGATCCAGATCCGACGGTCCAAGTCGCTCGGGTCCACGCGCACAGTCACGGGTTCACGGTGAACCTGGTTCACCGTGGACCAGGGACTGTTTTTCAGTTTAAATAGAATTCAGAAAATTGTTTAAACTTTGAAAATTCATATCTTGCTCATTTTAACTCCAAATTTCACCATTCAAATTTTGTTAAAACCAGAATATTATTCTCTACACATTAAAGCCATAAAAACAGTATGTTACTGTTACCCAAAATATTCTTAATAAATAAATGAATAAAAACCCCTTAGGATTAAAATTAATAATACAGAAAATAAATTAGGAAAAATCTTAAAAAAGTTAAACTTTACTGTTTTATGGAAAAACTCAGAATATTAAAATATTATTTCACATAAAAACACCCACAACTATGTATGTTCCTTTATTTGGTGGATTTTATCTGTTTATTGAATGTATTATTTATTTTTCCGTATCGAGAAGACTACGAGTTCATCGAGGAGCAGGAGTTCTACCCCGAGGTTCCTCCATCCCCCTTTGCTGATCAAGGCAAGTCATCGACCACCCCTGTGGAAACAGTTGATCATAATTGAGCCCATGTTTTAATAAGTTATCGCTATAACCCATAGGTTAATATTGCATTAGTCCAATAATCAAGCCTTACACTTATATTTATTAGATCCCCGTCCTTGTGTGCAAACCCAAGCCATGCTTATTGAGCCTTAACTCCTTGTCACTCTACTATAAAAATATTAGCTAGTGCCCAATGTACCGGTACAACTGCTATAGGTTAAAAAGAACGAGTCGTAGATAGCTGGATTATGTATATGAATTTCCCTGTTATTCTCGTCTCTGGACTCTGTTGGAGTTGGCTAAGTTATAAGTATGGTGGGTTCCGAGTGCAAGCTCGGGCACTGGTTTGTCGCACCCGGGGCACTATAAGGACCGGTCTACGGGATCTGTTACAAAGCACTTCCGTACCAACCACAAGTCTAATGGGTAAGTCCTAACTGGAAGTATGGAATGCTCCGGCTCGATGCACCATAGAGGAGGGGGCAAGGGGCTAGCCTGCGGGTGACTTGTACCGACGAGGCTCAAGGGGGGGTATGGTGGGGCTCCGATGCGTCGGGACACCATATGAAACCCATAAGAGGGTGCTATTGGGTCGGGGAGGACTATATGGAAGGTTTTGGCACGAGTTCCCGTGAAATGGGTCATCTCGTTACACTTTGGTGTAAGTGATGAGTGCGTGCCTTGTGGGTACAGTGGTACATCTCTGATCAGAGTAATTCAATCTTTTCGAAAAGCCGAGCCCACGGTCAAAGGCGAGTTGTGTGACTACTCGTAGTTAGTTTACAATTGTTTGAATGTTCGAGTTATTCTTGGCACGTAAGGACTGTTGAGCGAGGTGGGGCTGACTGTACCCCTCGAGTTAGAAGATGATGATGCACACACATGTTTACTTTTCCATACTAATAAATTGCTCACATTTAAAGCTTTACAATTATGCTGCTTCTGCAAAACTAGCCACTATCTCCCTTGTTATTACCTTGCATTATATTTGCATTCGGTGGCTTGCTGAGTACATATGTACTCACCCCGTTGACTTACACCATCAGAGCCAGTCTACTACGAGGAGGATGAAGGTCTGGAGTAGCGACCCAGTCAAGGCGAGACTGGAAGGAGGCGTTCATCTAGGACCCTTATTTTATTAGTTTCTCTTCATCTTTATTCACTTTTGTATTAATGCGGTCTACGAACCGTGAATGATTGCCCGTATTGTACGTGGTCGCATGATGAACGTCTTGTTTTATTGATTTTCTATGGAATTTCAATAAAGTCCTGATTTATTAAATCGGGGCGCGACAGGGGCTCCCCGGCGGGAAGCGCCGGAGGGTGGCAAAGGGGCGCAACCATCCGGAGACGCGGGCGGGACGAGCATTTCCTGCCGACAGCCATTTCCTTCTGTGCCATACGGTTTACTTTTTCTGAAGCTCCAAACTACATCTGGGAAGATGAATTAGGTGGTGTTTGGTTCCTTGGACTAAAATTTAGTCCTTGTCACATGGAATGTTTGGACATCAATTTGAAAGATTAAACTTGAACTGGTTATAAAAATAATTACAGAATTGGAGTATTATTCACGAGATAATTTTTTTAAGCTTAATTAATCCATGATTAGTAAATATTTACTGTAGCATCATATTATCAAATTATGGCGTAATTAGGCTCATTATATTCGTCTCGCGAATAATACACCGATTATGAAATGAGTTTTATAAATAGTCTGCATTTAATACTTCAAAATAACATCCAAACATCTGATGTGACGAGACTAAAATTTAGGACTAAAAAACCAAATAGGGCCTTAGGTTGGAGCTTCTAGTTTCAACAAAAATCGATCAAATTTCTTCCTTTTCCTTTTTCATATTGATAAAATTTCTAGCCATTAGAGTAACATGATAGGTTATAGGGTCTGTTCGTAGAGCTTAAGGTTCGGATAATCAACATATCACTACCTAGCTTCAGCCAATCTGGCATTTTTTTTTAGTTTTTGTTTTTAGATTCTACAGCAGTGACTAGTGAGTTTTACAAGACAAAACATTCAACATGTCTTTATCAACAAAGCTTCAGGTAAGATAGCAGTAGGATGCTTTTGTCCACTGACTTGCATCTGCATGCCCTCCACAGAATTTGAAGCCGGCCATTGCTGTCATGCAGATTCCAGTTGCAGCTGAGCTACACTAGTTTGATTCGGAAGCTCACATGAAGAGCTACTGAGCTATGTTTTTTTAACCTAACATATTTTCATGCTTTATCTACGATACATGTACAGTGTGGGCACGGCAAATTGGAGTATATTTACAAATTAGGATCTTGGTCGAGATCAGCGCATGAACAGTACAACACCGTAGAAGACCTTGGTCGAAACAGATTGGCAAAGAGGAACATTGATTTGCTATTTTGACACTTAAAAAAAAGTGATGACAATTTGATCATATACGTATCAGCTTAAAAATATCATCGGTAAAGTACATATTTTAAAAGTTTGTCGTATTAGCAATTTTTTTTGCATGTGAGCTATGTTGTATAATTGAATTTCGCGCTGAGATCCGCATGTTTTTTTTCCAGAGCACGGCAAGGCCCAACAAGGCCCACTTGCATCGCCATCGCTCCTGTAAACTACGTACTACTTGCAGAAAAAAAATATCCCAAAATAATTCTCCTCTCTCTCTCTCTCTCTCTCTCTCTCTCGCGGTCACAGCAGCAGAGGAGGAGCGGGCAGGAGAGGAAGCCGACGCGACCAGCCTTCTTCTGCTCCACTCCCAGGTGAGGAGGAAGCGAGGGACACGCTTGCTCGGTGTTTGGTTGCTCCCCGGTGTCGGTCGCGCGCGGGCTGCGTGGGCGCGCTCCGTGCCGCCGGCGGCGGCCGCGGGAGCGGAAGCTTGCTAGGGTTTGGGGCGTTCGGTTTGCTGCGAGGGTTTTGGGAGCTGCTCTCGCTTGCTCGTGTCCGGGGTGCAGCTCTTGAGTTGGAGGAGGCGTTGGGTGGCCGGTAAAAAGGCGGTGTCTTTTGGCGCCCTAGCTGCTCGATTGCTGCCGGTTGGAGCTCGATTCGGGGTCTCTGCTCCGCGCTGCCGCCGCAGAAGTTGGAACATCTGTTGTTATGCTTGTCCCGGTGAAATTTTGTGGTTACGCAGTGATATATGGAAGCTCGTGGAGCAAAAATGCCATAGAGACCATATTTTGGTCTCTGGCTTGTGTTAGTCCTTATTATCTGCCATGGGTACCTTTTATGAGCATCGCCATGCACATGAGCCTTTTAACATTTCTCTCTACTGAAACACCAAAGTCACATTTTTACTAGTACATGTTCATTTACTACTTGTTCTGGGTGATGAAAGTACATGTTTTAAGTCTTTAAAAGGACGCTTTTACGGCACCTTTTACTACCAGTTGCTAGTATGGTAGTAGAATTTCAATCTAACCATTCATTTTTATACATATTGAGATATCAAATATTTTGTTCAGAATTTAGTAAGGATAAGTATAACCATTTGTCTATATTAATTTGCCATATGACATTTAGATTTATTCTACCACTATATATTTTAGTTCAGATTTACCACTCTAAAATTTCTACTACGCCTACTACTACATGTAGTTTAACAGAATCAGATCTGTTAGCTTCAAAGCAACAAACAGCCTGTATTCATCATAGAGCACTGTAAAGAAAGCCATTTACAATGGGTGAGATGTAGTTGTTGGGTACCATGCCATTTATGTTCTTTCAGCTTCTAAAAGTATGTCTTTACCGTGGTATCTGTTAATATGCAGCTAGCACAATAAGGGTCGCTCAGGATGCCTGAGAAAGACCCAGCACCAGCAGTGGAGGACACGGCTGTAGCAAATGGGGGAGCAGCTGTGGATGTCACTGCTCCTGATAACAATGCGGATGCCAATAAGAAAAAGGCTGATGATGGCAATGGTGTAGCAGTCATGGATAAGAATGCTGAAGAAGATAATAAAGGCCTGGAGAATGGCACAGGGGGCCCATCAGATGGAGATGTTGAGATGGCAGAGGCTGAGGTTGCAAAGGAAGATGTTGCTGGCGCTGCGAAGCAGTTGGACACTGAGGATGGTAAAATCGGTGGTGCAGATGATGCAGGTGCAAAGGAAGATAAGAACACCAAGGAGGCAGAAGGAGAAGATGCCAAGATGGCTGAGGCTGAGGCAGGAAATGTCGTTGCTAAGGATGCAGCAGCAGTACTGAAGGAAGATGAAGATGAGAACACTGGTACAGGCAAGCAGGAACAGAAAGATGCAAAACAAACTAGTTCTGAGAAGCAGGAGGAATTGAAAGAGCAAGATAAAGGTGGTTCAGTTGAGCACAAGGAAAAGAAAGCAGAAGAAGAGAGTAGTGTTGATAAGCAAGAGGAAGAGGAAGCAGAGGGAAATGACTCTGCTGATGATGAGAAAGAGGAAGGAAGGGACAAAAAGGTGAAAAATAATGAAGAAAATGTAACAAAAGATGGTGCAAAGAAGCAAGGGAACATAGATGAAGCAGCAGAAGAGCTAGTCAGTGAAGCAGACAAGAAGGTAGAAGAGACTAAGGAAGAAACACCGAAGAACAAGAAGGCAAGGAGTGCAAGGGATAGAAGCCAGGGAAAGGATAAGAAACAGGATGGTTCCAAATCCAGGGAAGCAAAGAGCTTACTAAACACCCCCAGCCCTTATGGTACTGATCGCCCTCAGCGTGAGAGGAAAACAGTGGAGAGGTTGGTTGAAGTGATTGAAAAGGAGCCAAACAGGAACTTCGTAGTTGAGAAGGTTCATTATCTGCATTAATTTTATAGCACTTGTTTTTTCGTTTGGCAATTCAATAAGTGTTGTTAAATACTTAAATGTTTTCACTTTTCAATGCAGGGTCGTGGTACTCCTTTGAAAGATATACCCAGTGGTATAGTCCTCTCTTATTTTTTGTTTAATGTTTTAAATCCCTTTTTTATTTCTTCTCCATCATCTGGATTAGCAAATGCTCTATGAAGAATGGCTCCAAAACTGTAAGGCCTGTTTCAGGAGGACAAAATCCCTTAAGGCCTGTTTCGGGAGGACAAAATCCCTTGTCCATCCCACTAGAATGCTGCCCTTTCCACAGGATAGGGCCCAGTATAGATCCCAAAACTGGCCTTAGTCTAACTATATAAATGAAATTTCTTGATCAACTTGTTCCTAATCTATCAATTAAATTAACCAATGATTATTTTGCTCTCTTGTATTATGAAACAGCTATGTTTGTCTAATATGCTTTTTTATTTCTGATACAACACATATTGCACACTAGGTATTTAAGCAACATCCTATTCCGTATAAGCGCTACAAGGTGGGTGAGCGCACTTTTTTAACCTTGTATGCACTTTTTGTGACTCTGGTTTTGGAGTGGCATCCACCAGTAAGAGAAGACCAAAAGGCTCTGGTGATTCAAGTTTTTATTTTGTGTAAACTTTTGAAGATGTCACGAGGGCAAATTTATTTTCACAACGTTCAAACTTATCTGATCTCTTTTGCAAAATTTGAGCACACCCAAACATTTTGATCATTGCTAGACTATAATCTTTATGATATGAGTGAAGATATTTATAATTTGATGGGCCGTAGCCTAATTTACCGCGTTAGGGGAATGTCATTTATTTTGTATGTAACAAAGATAGCATGCATGTTGCAACTTAGTGTAGATGAAAGTGATATCTGAGATTCTGACAAGTGACAAGAATGTTTATTTTTTCGTTGATGTTGATGCACTTGTTATCACATGAATAAGTACTGCACTAGTGTTGCTTTTGTTTCTACCTGATGGTTTATTGTGTTATCATCAGTTGCCCAATAATGGTCTGCATTGATCACAATCTGTTTACAAATCTCACTGCATTTTATATTCATAGCATGTTGATATAAACAACAAATCATGATTATCTGTTTTTAGGATTTCAGTTCATCTTATAGTTGATAAATTTTCTTTCTTTTTCTAAAACATACCGAATGCTGTTCTTTCACTAATTCATTTTTTTAATCTTATGTACAGTGTCACACAGAATATCAAGGAAAAAACCTGCTGATCTTAAATTTCTTCACAGTGTTCTTTTTGGGAGGAAAGGCAAGGTAAAAATATACATAAGGCAATGTTAGTTTTGACTAACTGATGTAGGATGTGTTTTGTTAGCTTTTAGGACTTTAATAGTGTCCATTCCAGTTGAATTAATAATTAAAGCAAAGTAGCAAATTGCCATGCTGAACTTAACCACAATCACACATTTTTCCAAATTAGATATGACTTATTACTTATAAGCACAGAAGAATGGCAGTTTAGGATGGTGAGGTGTACATAAGATGTTTTATCTCTGGTGCATATGCTGTTTTGCACCAAAGGAAGTAAACCAGATTACCAGAAGCCCTAAAATAATAGAACATTAACTTATTAGCATGCTGTTTCAACTTGTTTTTTCAACTTTTAAGTCACAACTCACAAGTTCTAGGGAAAATGCAACTTTTGAGTGTGCAAACTGCAAAGCTGTGCAACCAACATCACACACATCAAAACCCATCGAAACTGCATAGGCAGGAGACTATTAAATATGAATGAACAATTCACTTTCCATTTGCAATGGACTTCTTAAGTTTCTGAACTTTTGGGTGACCAAAAGATGGGCAGTTGTTTGTTTGGATTGATGAAGTCTTTAAGAAAAAATGTTGTGTACGATTTACATTTCTTTTGTTTGCAATAATTCTGAAATATTTCTGACTGGTCTAAATGCTTTAGTTATCTTTCACTATCTCTTATATGTTTATCACACTTACACTGACAGTAGACTGTTTGTGTGATGTATCAGACTGTTGATTTTAAAGGTCACATACTTCAGTTCTCTGGTTTCGTTTGGCATGAAAGTGATGTAAGCTTCTTTAATACGTCCAAAATTTAATGAAATTAAGAGTCAATTATATTTGGCTGATAGTTTAATATTTTAAAATTCCTTTTAATATTTATTTAAAGGAAAAACAGCGAGCAAAGGCTAAGGAGAAGCTTGACAAGTGTATGAAGGACATACTGTTGGATCTCTGTTGGCTCCTTGCTATTTCAGTTCCAAAAGCAAACGTCAGAAAGGTTTTTTAATGTTTTGTTCCTAAATGCTATTTTTGTTAAAACAGAGATGCAATGCAAGGCCTTACTGAATAGTGACTTGTTAGTTGCTCACATAGTTCATATCTCATGTAGGAAGATATTGTGGGAAAGCTGTTGGATTTCATTGCTGAACCTCATGCTATGGCAGATTCTGGGCACTCTGATGATCAGGCAAGAATAGGTGTTTAGAATTTGTTGTGTTATGTCCCTGTCTATGTCTTGATATTGGATGCACCTTACTGTTGCAGTTGTTTCCTGAATGATTGGGAATTTACCAGATTTTTCTCTGTGCTCTATTTTCTTCTGCTTTCTAGGGTTCAAATTCTATAAAACGCAAGAGAGGAGGCACGCCCAAGAGTTCTAACAAGGTACAGTGGCAAGATTGTGACATCTGACCTGTTGACGATAATTCTTTAATTGGAATTTCAAATATGCATGTAACCTTTTTTGTGGAGTTATATGATAGCACTACCTAGTGAAGTTTTGCTTATCTCTTCCAGGATGTACATTTAATGATCTATTAATGTTGGCATATTAATGATTGTGGTTATTCTTTTAACCTTCTCTTTTTTTGAAGATGGATTATTGTAACCTTCTCATTGTTTGCTATTTTGCAGAAATTTGATGATGATGTAACTCCAATTAAAAAGCGGAATAAAGGTCTGGAATATGATACTGATGAAGATGAGGATGATGTGGATCCAATGAAATTAGATAGCGAGGAAGATGACTATGACTCTGCAAAAGAGAAGCCAAAAAAGAAGTCCTCAGATGTAAAATATTTTGCTAGTAAAAAGAAGGCTGTCACGGGGAGCAGTCATAAGACAGCCCCTCCAAAGACAGTAAGCAAGAGCCCAAGCAAAACATCATCACCAAAAGTTTCCAAGGAAAAGGAGGGCCCTGTGGACAGTGCAAAGGTCTTCTCTAGGAAGAAAAAATCTGTCACACCAAAACATCCTCCAAACTCTGAAAAGGAGATTAAAGAAAAGAAGTCATCAGGTAATTTACGTTAGTTGATTTTATCATATTAATTTACATGTAAATATGTAATGCACACCACCCCTGGAGATAAGATTTTTTTTCTAGCTGTGTACTTGTATCTTAGTAGAATTCTGTTTTTCTCTATTGGTTTGTTTGGTTCTCAACTTTAATGAACCTAGATGATATGGAACTTACACTGAGATTCATGTTTATAACATGCAGTTTATTTTGCCGCATGCTAAATTAGCTGGTTGGTTTACATAGTTACTTCTTACAACATTTGTTGATTTTGAATTCACATTATTATGTTGAGCTTGATAAATTTCTGTGTACTAAAGTGTAGAAGATGGACACATACTTTTGCTATGCCATTGCAATGGATTTAATGTGCATATTAAATTAATGGATTTAATGTGCATATTAAATTAATGTATTTAATGTATATATTAAATTCATTATATAACATAATCACACAAATATCTTCCATGTTAATTTTCTAAATAACATTATGACATATGCTAATCATAAATTCATAATACTCTGATTCATGTAGGTAAAAAGATAACAAAGGGTAAAGTGGACTTGACAGAAACAGGTCTGCCCAGTAAGGACGAGCTGAGGAAAACCATAGTTGAAATCCTTAAAAAAGTTGACTTCAACACGGTGAGTTGTGCTTTTTTATACAGTGAACTGAAAATTTAATTTCTTCACTTAGTATTAACATTTGACTGTTCTCTATTGATATATTATTATATTTTCTAAAATTTACTGAAAAGTGTCTATAATGGTTGCATCAAAATCATAGCACCATATTTTCTGTGAGGAGTCCTTTTTCTTTTAAGGGAGAGCAAGGAAGGAGGTTTTGTTAGTATGTTAAGGAATTGCATGCAAGAGAGTTTTAGGGAGAATATTTAAGTCCACTAAGGGACACAGATCTAAGCAAATTATTCAGGCAGGAAACAAAATGATCTTAAACCACTAGTTTTGCCCGATGGATAACAAGGGTGATATGTTTTCTGAACTGATCAATTCCTCGCTTGAGGCTGCCAAAGATAACTGGTGGTGGTTTCAATGTTATAATTCTAGATAGTCCAGCATTTGGGGATCATAACCACTTGTCCTTGAAACACTTCAGCATGTCTATTTTTTATATCTTGGAATTGCTCCTCCACCACCTCCAAATGGAGATTCATATCCAACTGTTATGGGTTGGATCATGATAGGATAAACACTGTCGAGAAGATAGTCGGGCAGCGGCTGTTGCTAGGGATAAACTTACCTATATATTAGGCTAGCTTGCTTACCTATTCGAGCTGCTCATATCCTTTTGAAATGTGCATCTAGTCAATGTAACATTCTGGATAATAGTAAATATATAAATGTTCAAGATCAATAAACCACAAAAGGGCCAACTGTGATGGATATTTTGAAACAGTCAGTGCTAATGGAAAGCATTGCTACGCCTCTTGACTCAATATGGCGAGCACTTCTGCAATTGTACTGCTTTGTAGCTTGTTCGTTTTAGTAAATGTTATATTCCCTATTTCCCTTCAATTTTGGCTGCTCTGGCGTATAGTTGAACCCTCCTTTTGTTTTTAGTTTACACTTTACAGTTTCACTTTAACAGAAGATCTGACATATTTTGGCAACCTGATTTGCAGGCTACTTTCAGTGACATTCTCAAGAAGCTTGGTAAGCCTTTCAAACATGTCCATCAATGTCAAACATTTTGTCTTTTTCTGGGTGAAGCCAAACATGTTTGCTATAATTATAGTTACGGAGCATTCTAACAAAAACTTCATCATATAGATGATCATTACAAGATTGATCTAACTCCAAGAAAAGCAGCTATCAAAATTATGATCCAAGATGAGTTAACCAAGCTGTCGGAAGAAGCGGACGACGACGATGAAGACGACGAAGATGAAGATACCGAGAAGAAACAAACACAACGTCAAGCCAAGGAGGTCATGGCCTGAATATTTGTTAAACCCCGTAGGTGTAGCACCCGCTGTTAATTATTTTGTACTTGCATGTATGCATTTCCCTTCTGCCTGCATGGGCAGGGCAATGTTAATTATTGTTAATCCGTGTCCACGGACTCCAAAAACACTATCCCTGTTTGGTAATGTTAAAAACACCATCTTTAGGCAGCCCGACACATGTAGCTGACTTGGGAGGCACTTTCTAGGTAACTTTGGTGTCCAAAACTCTGCAACGGATGTGGCAGAGCATGTAATGAATCGTTCGTCATAGGTTTGAATAACGTGGACGTATTAGGCTGTAACTGTTTCTTTCTGTTGCTGTGATCTTTCGCTTTTCTGTGTCCCCTTCCATGCATCTTGCCGTTTGTGCCTGACGAAATGTGTCTACGGGACTACAGCTTGCTATGTTGCTTGTGGTGGCCTTGTGCAGCCTAAATGTACTCATCTAGTGAGCTGTCCTTCTCAGTATGGTCACAGTCCCCATCCTAGCTCCTGCAGGGCAATGAAGCTCATGACAGTAGTGGAGCTGCTGGCATAAGCATGGAGGTTAAAAGTCGGAGAAGTGAGGAGTTGTCCACTGTTGTAGCCCCAGATGTGGCATGTTTCTCCGGTGGCTTCTAGCTGACTAACTGCACTGCTATCAATGTACTTATATGAAGTCTCTTTTTTTTTAACAATCAACTTATATCAGCTCTAATTCTCAAAAAAAAAAACTTATATCAGCTCTATAAAATGCAATTTTGAAGCTTGTGAGTTGTGAGTATGCTGGACTGGCCATAATGTCAGGGCGTGTCGGATGTGTGAGCTGTGTTGTCATTGTATGGCAATGTTTTTTGTTTTACTGGTGATTAGGATTTGTTTGTTACAGTTTTAGTTCTGAGATTTAGATTTGGAGGTTGTATTGTAGAATAAAGTGATTTAAACTTTTGCTTTTATTCAAGTAAATACTAGATTGGTCAACTAAATACCTTCAGCTCTACATATATCAAACGAGAACTTAACGTGTACAGGTGACACTATTTGTGCACATTTGATGATTTTTAATGCACTTTTGTGATGTTTTGACTTGTTTGTTGGGTCTTAAGGCTATTTACAGTGGGTTTCATAACACTGTTTTTTAGCGTCAGCTTTGTAACTGAATGAAATAGAGTTTCATTTCACTATTTCTTAGGCTAACGGCTAACCAGTGTAATTAAATGCAACTAGCTCTCATCAAATACCTTTTCTATGATGAAACGATTTGGTTTTCAGTGGACATTTCATTTCGTTTCATCTGTTTTAGAAATTGGTTAGCACCATGTCATGGTGATGACACTACTTCATTATCTTCCCTCATTAATTAAATAACATGTCCATAAAAAATCTGATATGTCATGATAATTAATACCATGGTACAAGTGTTTTGGACGTGGAAGTCGATGCATTATGTTCTTTTCACATGGTACAAGTATATTTCTTCCGGTATAGAAAAACAAGTTGTTTTAGATATGATTTTAGGTATCAAGATGTTATTAATTAGTGTCTATTTTCTTTGTTTGTTTCTATTAAATATAATGTAGTGATAAAGATATTAAAAAACAAGAATGAAATAGCACTTCGAATGTAGAAACGTTCAAAATAAATACAAAACGAACTATTTTAATATAAGTGTATAACAACTTGTTTTTTATACCTCCGTATTAATAAAGACAAGAAAAATGAAACGAGGATAAGAAAAAAAAGCGGGAGAGGTTGGGCTTTAGGTCGGGCCCAAATAGGTTGTGGCCCACCTATGATCTATCTGGTCCTCCTCCTCCCTTTCGTCACCACGACGCCGCGCCCGCACGGGGAAGAAGCCTCCAGCCCTCCACTTCCCTAGCTCAGGCGAGAGGAGGGTAGACCCGGTACAGCTCGTACAGGATGCAGGCGGTGAGAAGCCTGCTGCTGCAGCACCTTCGCCTTTGCGTGGCGCCCTCCGCTGCCGCCGCCGCGGCCGCCTGTGGAGGCCGCGCGAGGCCGGCGGCGTACGGGGTCGCCCGAGGGATGACCGCGTCGGCGCACCGAGAGGGCGAGCCGGGCGACAGCTCCGAGGGCGCCGCCGTCAGGGCACGCGTCGTCGAGCTCGTGAAGAAGTTCGACAAGATCGACGCCGACAAGGTCGGTTCTCGCCTCCTCTCTGTACTCTTGTTGTTCCTTTCATTTGTATGTATCATGTCCTTCTCTTTGCTCTGATTTTGCCACGTTGTAATAGAAAAAAATGATAATTTGTCAATCTTAAAATGACCCATCTAACATATCGGAAACATTAAACCCGAGGCAATGTATTCGGTGCTCAAATAGGTATCGTGCTCATATACATATTTTAAATCTGGGTTATCTATCTCTCAACCTTCAATTTATTCCAAGAGGGCCAACTGCAAAAATTTCAACACAGTGAAGGTGGGAGATGTTCTCTATAAAATTGAAGGTCACCGTTGGATGAGAAATAGATGGCCTAGATTTAAAATGTGTATATGAGCATCATACCTGTTTGAATATTGGATACGTTGCCTAAACGCGATGGCATGTACACTAGGATGACAAAAAAAGTAAAGTTGTTTCTTGGCGATGATAAATTATCAAATCTTTCGAATATTACTTCTCGAATATTATGTAGCAAGTGTTCTAAATTTTGGTTTCTAGCAGTCTGGTTTATTAGTAATTGCTTGTGGCTGTTGCTTCTGGTGCTTAGTTAGTGTGCCATTGGTGATTGTATTGCAGTGCGGATTGTTGTCGTCCAGCGGCAAAATGTCAGTCAAGAGTTAATTGTGGCAGAGTTGAAGTTGCTTTTAGGTTGACCAAATATTATTTTGAGATGGAGATTCGATGATTTGACACTTCAAATAAGTGGCTTTGTTTTTTATGACCTATAGTTATAGATTTAGATAGTCTTACATGTTATTTACACAAGTGTTCGTGTAATGAAAAACCACTTGTTTTTAGTGTACGTGTGCGACTACTAGCAGTCCAAAATGACTCGCCTTGAGTATTAAAAACAGTGGCGGAGCCACCAAGAAATTTTTTGAACCCGGACAAATCTAACTACATTTAATATTTGATATAAAAATTATACTTTTAATCTCTAAAATAATATTAAAATTTTATAGCACGTTCGCTGACGAACCCGGACGACTGCTCGGGGTGGCCCGGAGGTGGCTCCGCCACTGATTAATCATACTTTAATTATATATCATACTTGCCTGCATTAGCACAGTCCTGGAACACATTTACAATTCAAAGGTATGCAGGTAACTGAGACAGCAGATTTCCAAAGGGACTTGAGTTTGGACAGCTTAGATCGGGTGGAACTCGTCATGGCCTTTGAGCAAGAATTCTCCGTCGAAATTCCTGATGACAAAGCCGACAAGCTCTCCTGCTGTGCTGATGTTGCAAAATACATCATGTCTGAATCCCAATCCAACAAAAACAGAGCTGAGAGCTCCTGATGTAACCATGCAAATTGAGGATCGCAAATGTGTTGCTGTTTTTTATTCTTTTGTGATTCCCGTTGTCATGTCAAATGTACCAGAACTCTGTTTTGTAGTCAGAATCTTTCTTGACAACTGAATACCTGATATTTGTGAAATGAAAGGTTTCTGACGTTGATCATGGTTGATGTTTATAACTGATTAAGGCCCCGTTTGTTTACCGGTTCCGTTACATCGGATGTTTGAGTGCAAATTAAAAGTATTAAACGTAGATTAATTATAAAATTAAATACATAAATGATGACTAATTCGCGAGACAAATCTATTAAACCTAATTATATTATGATTTGACAATATGGTGCTACAAAAATTAGTTTAGGACTTCTACAATTAGTTTTATAATTAACTTATGTTTAGTTATTCAAACATTCGATATGACGAGGACTAAATAAAGATCCAACCACCCCCTAAATCGTGTTTAGCAGGCAGTTTCACTGGATTTAAGCTGTTTAAGTTACTATTATCTGTTTCTAAGGAAACAGATAGACCAGTCCAGCTTCACCCAGTATTGAACTCAACTGTGTTAGCTGCTGCTATTGCAACTAAATTCCAGAAATAAAAAGAAAAAGAAAAGATGGATGGAGGCTGACGTGGCAGCATGTGGCTGGACAACGTCACCACATGTTTTGAGCCTTGTCCTCTGCTATGGAAGAGAATGAGCCAGGGCAGCAGCAGCAGTCATGTGTCATCTTATCCAATTGTCGTGTTGTTCCTCTGGGTTCTAGTGCTCTTCCAGTGCCAGTGCCAGTGCACCAGGCAGTCACTATATATCATGGCATCGGTGTGAGGCAGGTGAGCTCTTTTCTCCTCCACAGCAAGCCAGCCATGGCCAAGGTAGCTCCCTCCCTCCTCTCCGTCGGCGCCGCCGCCTTCGCGGCCGGTTCGCTCCGCAACCGGGCAATCATCAGACGCCCCAGAATTTCAGCTAAGCTCGGTACGGTCCTTCTCCTGTTCTTCGTTCCTGTGGAGCCTGGAGGCTGTTAATTTTAGGCAGGATTGAACGATGCAAGCAGGTGGAGATGGAGAGCTGAAGCCTGCAGCTGGCAAGAAGAAGTTCATCACCAGAGAAGAGGAACCAGAGCAGTAAGCAGTTGTTAAACTCTCCATTTCTTTCTTGCTTTCTTCATGTGATACATAAATTGTGGGATGGGATGGGATGGGATGGAATGCAGGTACTGGCAGACGGCAGGGGAGAGGAAGGGAGAGAACCCAATGATGACGCCCCTGCCCTACATCATCATCTTCGGCATGTCCACCCCCTTCGTCATCCTCGCCATCGCCTTCGCCAATGGCTGGATTAAGGTCCCCATCCGGTGAGCCCCTCCTGCGGTCGAAAGCCCGTGGTTGCATGATCAAATCTTGGGGGCTGACGAAGACCCCCTCAGTCAGCTCAGCTGCGACATGGCACTCCTTCCAGAGGGAGCCTGAGACTGAGAGTTTACTTCCATAGAGGCAGCTTTCAAGCTTGAGCATCCAACTATGATGTAGCAATGAGTACCATCTATGTAACTCACGATACTCTTTGCAGTACGGTAAAGCAGCAAGTAATTACGATTTACATTAACATCATTCCAGCTTCTGAATTCTGATTCGTTGATTCACCAGGTTTTATCATAATATAGGTTTCGGGCCATTTGGATTTTATGGACTAATAGTTAGCAACTAAAACATATTTTTAGTTCATCCAAACAATACAACTAATTGGTAAATTAACTATTAGTTCTTTAGTTAACTAATGGTTAGCACGTTAATCCATAAAAATGAACTGATCTGAACTAATAGAGGCGAATGAATTATTTTGCCTCATTGAATATTTAGAACGATTATTACAAAATTGATTTTAGCCATTTACTAATCTACTAATCTAATCCAAAGTATCCAAACATGCAGTCACGGGTTTTTAACAAACTTACTATTAGCTAGGCTAGCTAACAATTAGCTGTAACTATTAGCTTTAATTTAGTTCATCAAAACAGGCCTCGACCTACAAAAGAGGTTAACTTTGTCAGTTTACAGTCAGTTCTGCGCAACTGCTACCTGCTAGTCAGAACTCGGTCTGCTGTAAAACGGCAGATGTATATTTGAGCTCACCTGCAGTTCTCATGTAGTCATGTGACCAAAGGATTGCGAAAAATAATTGTCAGCGAGGACTACGCTGATCTAACCACACACATACAATCAAAGGACTGCTCATTTCTCAATCAAAGAACTGCTCATTTCTCAATCAAAGAAGTGCTCATTTCTCAATCAGGGAGGACTACGGCACTACGCAAATACCGAAATCAACCAAAAAGGACACAATAGTACAAGCATGAAAACACATACTTGACCCAATAATCAACCGCTCGGCCAGTTTATTTCCTCATTTCTCTCCTTGCTTCCATACATGTAGCAAAGTGCTTGTCAGTGCAATCTCATTAGAAGTCTGATACAGGAGAAGAAATCACAGAACTTTAGCTTGGGTTACACCACAGAAACATTTTTTTTTCGATCACACAACAGCCGCAAGTATACATTTTATCAAACTTGGAAGTATTATCATTTGGAAGTCGGCTGCTGTGGTTTTTTCCTATCGAATTCAGACTCGTGACAGTGTGGGTCAAGCCAATCAGGAGGAGAGCCCTTTGGCATGCCCTTGCTATCTGTTTTAGCTCCCATGAGCTCCCTCAGGCTTTCCACCTTGTTCTCGTGGCCATTGCCAGTGAATTTGCTGTCTGCTTCCTTCAGCTTGTTTCTGAAACGCTGCTTACGGCCAACTGTGTTAAATTCCTGCTGCTTTGCTTGAGAAGGTGGAGCCCCATGAGGTCCTAAGTAGATCTTCTCCTCTTTCTCCTGTTCAAATTGAATTTACGTCCAAACGATGTAAGAACAATTGTAGTCCAATCATTAATAAATGTAAAATTGCTGACAAGTAAATCATATGATAGAGATCTAAAAACATTCTGGAACTTACCTGCAGAGGTTCAGGATCCTTAGATTTAGGGACACTGTGCTCAGTCACATCATTCTCTTGTGCGGACAAATTCGGAATAACAAATCCATCCGCATCTGTAATTGCACAATAAAACTTTGTGAAAAATAACATGAATGCACCTTTTGCAAAAATTCAGCAAGGTATTCACCTAATCGATTTGGCAATTTGCAGGTAGTCAAGTTTTTGAGATGTAAACACTAGAAGTCACTTCCATAGCAGGTGGTTTATATTTTTAGTCCACAGGTTGTACAACTAGCTAATACCTAATAGCATATGATCCCTTTGTGCATTATAAACACCTTAAGACATTGCAAAAGTTTTTAATTGCTTAAGACATACTATTGTGTTATATCCGTAATAAAAACAAAGATGGACACAAACCAAACAATGGCATATTATATATTTGATTCTCACTTAGGGTCTGTTTATTTCAGCTTCTGACATCTGCAACTACTTCTAGATTCTGATGCGGAAACAAACAATCCAGATTCTAGACTTAGATTATGAAAATCAGTAGTTGCATAATCTGGAAATGAACTAGAATTCAAAAGCTGGAATGGAAATGAACTAGAATTCAAAAGCTGGAAAACACCAGATACTCAGACTAGCTAGCTACTGAGAATCTCTAGCTGCTAGAAGCTGAAACAAACATGCCCTCAGTCACTTTTCATATGAAAATGTAGATGGAATTTACTATTCGGATTCATAAATCTGGCCATTCTCTTTCAAAAGCACAAACATGGCAAAAAGCAACATGCTTGTAACACCTCAAAACTGTTCAAAGTTCAATTGTTCAAACATACTACTGCCAACTATTGATTTATGGATATGAAACTTAAGTCATAAAGATACACTCATACACATTAACATCCCCTAACCGGATCGTTGAAAGCTTGTGGTAGCATCCCCTACTCGGGATGCAGCAAACTTGCAATTCCTCTGGGTTCATGGGGTTGGGGAACCGCACAAGGCACCTGCACACCGCACCATCTCACCTTCCAGACCTTGATCTCTTCCCTTTTACACGCGTCTTAACCGACTGAGCGCTTGAGCTAGCTAGCTGGACTAAGCACGGGAAGAAAAGAGAGCGCCACGAGTGTAGTTACCCCACTCGCCTTCGTCGTCGTCGTCGGCGGCGGCGGCATCCTCCGGCCGCGGGACTGCTTCCGCCGGCGAGGGGGGAGAAGCGTCCATGGAGGCGAGAGAGCACGCCTTGCTTCCTAGTTCCTCCTCCTCGTCGGTGGATCGATCCCTCTCGCTCTGGGGATTTGGGCTCTGGACTCCGCTCCGCCTTCTTGTGTCCCGCTGGCCGCTTCTCTTCTTCCCCTTCCTCTCGGCTTTCCATCCCATCCGAGAGCAAGGAAAAAGCCCACGAGAACCCTAACAATGGCAGCGCCCGTTAAAACAGGTGGAGCCCATTACAAATAGGCCCAAGGAGAAGGACCAGTATGCGACGCGGTAGTAGCCCGCGTTCACGGAAAAAAATTGCGTGCGGGACGGCTGCAGGACGCTCTCCCTGCAGCCCGCCGTTGGATGGCCACCACGTGTGCACTCCAATATCCGATGGCGAGCAACCAACAATTTTTGTAACTCTCTCGCCCTCGGCTCAACACTCATTGGCTTGGACGGATCGGCTTCGGCTTTGCGTCGTCACCACCTCGGCTTGACTACACCTGCTACTGTGAATGGTCCACAGCTTCTGCTCAAATCCCCACCCTGCACGCCACCTCAAGCCCAGATCACGAGCCCTGCCGTCGTCGAGCTCACCTCAAGCCAAGATCACGAGCCCTGCCGTCGTCGAGCTCTCATGAGGTGCACCTCCCCGCACCGGCCGCAACCATTGGTCGGTGCTTTCTGCCTTCGTCTCCCTCTCTCTGGTTTGTTAGGGGTGTTCCACATGCGCGGTTGCTATCTGTGGTGGCGTGGTTTACGTGTTTGTGAAAATGTTGCAGGCCAGTAGCTAGGGTTGATGTGCACGTCGACCTTACTCACATGCCGCTCAAGCTGCTCTTGCCAGTGGCCACTGCCCCTGAGGTGCTCGATCTTTTGCCTCTTAGCGTCTTGCCGTCTTGTATGCCATATTACCATATGTTTTAATGTCCCTTGGATCCTGATGAGTTTGTATGTTATCTTATTGGGTTGTTCTAGCAGATTTGGTGCTACCTTCTCGCAAATCGTTGCAATGAACACATGTATGTTTGCATTTCTTTCATAAATTTCGTACTGGACATTGAGAGAAACATTTCAAAACTAGTCACGCCTAATTTTTATTTTAATACAAATGCTAGTTCGAGCAATCAGCACACAATGACACTGGAAACATGGTGCTTTCCTTTCTAGCTGAAAACTTCACATCATCCAGCAATTATCCTTAAAGATTTGTTGTGTCAATATAGTTTGCTCCAGTCTATAGATCGACTAGTGAACTTAGCACCTCATATGTGTTTTCTCTTTTCATTTGCAGTATAAATGAGCCAAGTCAAGGGAGGATTGACACTGAGTTTGCTTATATGTTCCAAGTAACAAAATATTATAAGAGTTTCAGCAGCATTAAAAATGGGCATGAAGATGCTAATATCACACTTAGAGCAAGGAGTATTGCGCCCTCCTGCCATCGATTCCTGTTTCATTCTTAAATCATTGATGGACAAAGCATTTCTGAATTCTAACTTGTGGCAGAAATAGCAGAGCCAAATTCTACCAACCAAGCATTGCTTATTGTGATCAAACACATGAGTAAAAGATCAGATCAACAAAAACACATGTTCAACTTGCAGGAACTGATATTCTCAAGAAGATTGCTGCTGAAAGTGTCGATTGTATAGAGTTGTACTTTATAGTGATAAAATCAAATTTCTATTTGACAAGACTATGTAAAGTACATGATATGATAAGTTAATGAAAGTGATTGTCTCTATGATTTATTGGAAATAGTTATGTTAAAAATGACATGTTCAATCTGGCTTCGAACATACAACAAGCTACATGTTTTTTCTGATTTGACAATACATCGAAATTTAATTTCTTAACAGTCGATTGTAATGTGGCAGCTCGATTAACTTCAACCAAGAGATTTGTATATTCTCCTTCAATATATGGAGCAGCCAGGGATGAAGATTGCCCATGCATATCATTTGCAAAGTTTGGCATTATACTATTAGCATCATTGAGGTCCTGCATCACATAATATGAAAATGTTAATAAAAAATTGCATGTAAGAAAATCAAATATGTAATTGTTAATAAAAAGTTCAAGTCATATGACTTACAGTAAATTGTTCCTGCTCCACAGTTGTATATCCTCCATATCTATTTTCTGGTGCATTTGCTGAATCTCGTCCTACATTCAAATAACTGAAGTTAACTACATTGTGATCAAGACGAGAAATACATTCTAAAATTGATAGAATCAATACCTTTGTTATGACCGGTTTTCTTTTTCTTCCCTTTATTTTTTTCAAGTGAGATGGTTCCTCGTTTACTCTTTGGACCTTTTACCACCTCAGGAATTCTAAATGATATTTGACCTTTCAATGTATCTATATCACAGTCAATTGAAACTAGAGGAACCTTATTGCCTTTTTCATGCATTTTGCTAAGAGAATTATCTGCTTCCAAATCAAGCTTATCTATGGCTTTCTCCAAATCATCAAGAAGTTCTTTTGATTGCGAACACTTCAATGCAACAGATGTTGCCTTCCGTGAGATGCGTGCAGCATGTGTTACCAAACTTTCCTCCTCAAATCCTTGTTTCTCAATATAAAATCCTCTCTTCGCATATTTTGTCCATCTTTTCATTATATAATGTGATGGCAAAATAAAAATATCATTGACATTAAATACTTTTAGAGCATGCTTACACAATATACCTATAAGATATAGAATAGCATATTTTGTCAATTTGTATTATGACTATATTTTTTTGCAAATTAAAATATGTGTACATACCTACGGATTCGTACTTTCTGCAAGCACATGTAATGTTAATATATGATTTGTTGAATACAACCTTTGCTCCATAATCAGAGTGCATATGTGTGACCATATATGTCAAAATTGCCCCATCCTCTTGTAACAATTTGCAAGAGAATGAAAATTGTTCTTTAAATTCTTCCTCAAACTCTTTATACATCCTCCTTGTGTATGATTCAGATGCAGTCTTCAATAAAGGAAAACCTGGAATGTAAGAAACTTGGCTCTTTCGACGAGATTGAAAATCTTCATCCAACTCATTTTTACGAAGACTCTCAGACACTTTGTCACATTCTACAAGCAGTTCAGAAAGACCAAGTTTCCTGCGAAATCTTTTCTTAAATACATTATTCATGCCTTCACTCCTTTGAGTGGAGTTCATATCAGCTGTAAATGAGTCACGGTACACACTAGCCCACTTCGTCCTTAATTTATATAGGTTTAGCATCCATTCATTGTCCTCAAGATTGTACTCACATAATAATTCATCCCACTTCTTATTGAAGTAAAACTCTGATCTGTCTTCATATACACATCTCTTAAAATCAGGAAGAAATCTCTCAGGATACTTATGAATCACATGTCCGAGATGTTTAGCGGCATTTAGATAAATGTGCCACAAACAAAGACGATGACTTGTCTTTCGAAACACATAAGCAATTGCTCCTGCCATGGCCGCATCTTGATCAGTGAAAATTGTGCTAGGATGCTTGCCTGCCATTGCTGTTAGAAATGTTTCAAAAAGCCAAACAAAGGATTCAATGGTCTCATTGAATAATAGTGCGGCCCCAAAAAATATTGTTTGCTTGTGATGGTTAGCTCCAAGGAGAGGAGCAAAGGGCATTTCAAACTTATTAGTCTGAAAAGTGGTGTCAAAAGATATAGCATCACCGAAACAAGCATAATCCATGATAGATTGACCATCTGCCCAAAAGAAATTAGCCATCCTGCCATCTTCTGGATCTATTTGAATAGCATAAAAGAAAGCCAGATCTTCTCTTTGCTTATTTTTTAAATATTCCAACAGTGTCTGTGCGTCATTCGATTCTAAGTACTTCTTGCGCAACCGACCTATCTCATTGTTGCAATCGATCTTTGAGAATGGTACTTTATCAATTCCTCCATAAAATTGCACCATGAACTCGAAAACTTGTGCTGGCTTCATCCCACTCTCCCTCATTTGGCTGATGATCTTCTTGTCCGCTTCTTGAACACTACGTTGGGACCTCAGATTATGTCTTTTATTTGGACTAGCAAGGTAATGATTGTGTTCAAGAATAACCTTGTGCACTCTCCAAACCCCCTCTCTGCTGACATTAAACTGAACACGAGCATTGCAACCTGTCCTTGTAGTGTCCTTTGTTGACCCAGGTGGCCCATGACCTTGACAACTGCAAACTATATGTTTGAGATAGATAGTGCCATCTCCTCGACGCTTTGTATCACTCTTTCTTATGCTAAATCCAACACGACCTGCATAAGTGTTGTACATGTCATAAGCTTCCTTCTCTGATTCAAAAGACATACCAACTTCTGGAACAATCAAAATTCGTTCAACTTTATCAATAACCTGCAATACAATGATTCGATAATTAAAACAATTGTCTCAACAGTAAAAAATATGTAATAGAAAACAAAAATCATCTAGGATCATGATGAAACCATACCTGCATTGCATCGTGATCACCGACGTTTGAATTCTCATAAACAAACTCCATTTGTTCTTCTCCTACAGCATGAACAACACTCGACACAATATCATCCTCCATGCCAGGCATGACAATCCGAGGAAGATGAATTGGACAAAGTGATTTTCTAATCGATCACAAGGAGGAGGAACCAAGAGATGTGGGTACCATGGCGCAGGATAAGACACAGGCGTTGTGTCGCCGGCAACAACGCATGTGCAGGTAGGGGCGTTGCGTCGTCACCGGCGGAGTGGCATGGGATCAGCGGCGCCGCCGGCGCAGCGTAGCGGCCACAAGAACGCAAGTAGTAGATGGAAACCTTGTGCGGCAGAGCAACAGAAAATCAATTTGTTTCCATGACATGCACGTTGAAGATTTAGGAAATATGAGGTCGATGATGGCTTGAGCCGAACTACAAGCCGTGAACACAAGCCGAGCTCGTCGTAGCCACTGCTGTTGGCTGTTTAGGCCGCGCTGCCGTACGATGTGGCTAGGCGCCACGTGGTGCTGATCCAAGGGTGGACTGCAGGAGTGCCGTCCTGCAGCCGTCCACCACGCAATTTTTTTCCCGTGTAGAGGTATGAACTCTCTTCAACTGCTGTTCTCGTTCTTCCACTGCTAGATTTGCCATCAAGCACTTAACATTCGATCTAAACTAAAACGGGTGGTGATGCAGTCGGATGCTACTCTGTTCGAATCGCTGAGGAGGCTGCAGTCGATGTATTGCCTGTTTCCACACTGAAGTGACGGAACGTATTTTGTTGGATAGCCTGTACAAAGTGTCGCAAAGTGTTTGGTCTGTTGTTCCCTACTTCCATGTAGCTGTTTGGTTTGCTAAGCTCTGAGATTGGGAGTGCTGTTAACGGGCTGCGGAATCACAACTCACAGCAAATTCGTCACCATGCACGCACTCTCATGGAGTATTTTCACCATGCTTGCACTGAATTCCAGTCTCTAGGGTTGATCCATGTTTGAATTTAAATAGCCTACTGAAGCAAACTGCAGCTCAAATGTACTTAGAAGTTTTTGGAAACATGATGTGAGAAGTGCTT
Source organism: Zizania palustris (assembly GCA_019279435.1). Taxonomy (NCBI): domain Eukaryota; kingdom Viridiplantae; phylum Streptophyta; class Magnoliopsida; order Poales; family Poaceae; genus Zizania; species Zizania palustris. The sequence goes on along the minus strand of JAAALK010000079.1, from coordinate 60,917,055 downwards.
CAGATTCTGTACTCTCCAGTCTTTGTACTACCCAGGTGATTAGTTTACCTTATTGTTAGTTTGGTTGTTAACCAGTACTGAAACATTGTTGACATCTTCAGACATTGTGTTTCAGAGCTTGGAATGTTTTGGTTGATGAGTGGGTTAGTACTTAGTACTACTAATGTTGACCTTGAAGGTAACTACAGTTAATTTTTTTTCCATATCACATCCGAGTTATCTTTTTGTAACTGAACATTCACCTCTTACCTTGATATGAATCTTTTGATATGTAGACAACTCCCCGGGGTCTTCAGAAACATCGGTTGTGGATGATGTTGATGATGAATGGCTTTGCTTCCTTCTCCACCTCTGGATGAAGGGGCGTTCTTTGCAACCCAGGCTACTGCTATTCGACTCTCTGAGGTGCTAATATTGTTTGCTCCTGGTATCTGAATTGTTTTGGTGTAGAGCATGAGCATCAAGCTAACTTTGGATTGTTGTTTTTCTTTCCGGGTCCTCTTTCTGACCTGCAGTTCTTTGATGAAATGGATGAAGACGGAAGTAAGTACAACAACACGAACTACATAGCTTTCCATGATCCTGTACATCATAGTAATTAAAGTTATAAACTTATGAGACTTGAGACATAACAATGATGGGAACCTTGGAAATAAGAAGGAAAATAATGGCAGGAGGCCTACAAACCATTCAGTTTTGAAGTAGGAAGAGTCTTCCCGTCCTACCGGAGCTGTTAAAAAAGTTCAATCCAGGAGGCCGGAACTGGCAAGGCAAGAACCCTCAGTGAAGCCAGCTAACCCACAAATCCCTCAAAATTCATGTTTGCAAGTCAGATACCAAGGCATGCTTAACAAGCAATCTAAGTCCTTGAATTCTGAGTCTGGAACTGGGAGACCATGCATCAAGGGCAGCTCCTCAGCGGAAAACCCTTTACTGAGATGAAATCTAGACGGACGACCCGAGAGCAGCTGGTTGCTGATGAAAGAAAACCTTCAGCAGGGCATATGGATGTAAGTATAAAGTATACAATTATACATGCTAGTATGGTACTGAGTCCTAAGCTATTATATTATGATGCTTACAACATCATGACTCACATATCTGAACTTTGGCTCTAGAAATCGAGTCTTCCTGCACAACCTTAAGCAATAGTCAAGCTAGTGTCGGGAAATCATTCTGACGGGTAGCGAAAGCCTCAGTGGTCTCGCCACTCCGAATAACAGGCTCAGTAGGCTAAACTAGGCAATCTTATTGTAAATAAAAATCGACATCTAATATGGCGAGAGCAATCTCAACACTCTTTCGCCAAGAGCCATAATTATTCCCATTGAATTTCTCAATGGAAGATATCTGAGTTAGTAGCTGGTCTGATAAGGAATAATAATCAAGAGAATTAATTATAGGCATAAAAAATAAATGCAAATTTAACATTAGTTAAAATTAGCATATGACATACTTAACAAATAAGAATTAATTCTAAATCACCGTTGGGCAGAAATAGAATCAACTCAACTTAATCACAATAATTTTATCACCAACGTTGGTCAGAAGATAAAAATATCATACTAACAAAATTAAAATTTATCATGTCAATTAAATTATCTTGTTGGTTCAAATTTAATCGACAAAATAAATAAACTTAATTAACAGGATGAACATGGTAAAATAATTAAACAGTGCTAGCACAACGGAAGACTTAAAAAAACAATACTCTGTTTAATTAACAACATAATTCTGAATTTAAATTCTTAAACAATTATTTTCTAATTAAACAAGTGGTTGGACTAAATTTAAACCAGAAACAACATAAAAATGCTCTAAAAAATACTCAAAAATTCAGAACAGTGCTACTGAACATGATGAAATTTACAAAAAAATTCCACGCATGAAACTTAATTTTATCTTAATTTTGGGCACTTTTTTAATTTATAAAGAATTTATAAACAAAAAACTAATTTTTTAAATTCTAGAAATTATTAAACGAAAAACAGCCCCACACAGTGTAAAGGCCCGACCCAAACAGTGCATACCGTAGGCCAACTAAAACCCTGGCCTGGGCCATGAATTCACCCCCCGCCCGGGCCTCATTCGGGCCCAATCAATGCTGGACATCGGATCAAATCTGACGGCCGAGCGCCAATTGAGCCTGTATAAAAGCCACCATCTACGCGCTGAACCCTAACCCTAGCCATTTGCTCCCTGCACCCGAGCACGAGTGAGCGGCCGAGAGAGAGGAGCGGCGCAGTGGGGCGAGCGGTGAGAGCGAGGGCGGTGTAGGCTGAGGCAGCGGAGGGCGTCGTCGCTGGCCTACTCGTCGGAGTGCCCGCTCACCCGAGGGCGAGCGGCACTCTGTCGAGTCGGTTTGCGGCGATGAGCTCTCGGTCATTTCCGCAGGTGCTCAACCAACGCCTCAGCGACGAGTGGCGGCGACTCGAGGCTTCTTCCGGACTCTGGCGAGGCGAATCTAGTGACGAGAAGTCCAAGGTAAGCCCAGCCCCTCTCTTAGATCAATTAGGGTTAGGCTAACCCTAAACCTATTGTTCCCCCCTTTTTCTTGTTTATGTTCTGTTCTTCCCGAGGGGTTCTGTGGGTGCTAAGTGCGCGTGCGGGGTTTGAGCAGGGTTCTTGCGGGGTGATGCAGGGGTTCGCTTAGGGTTCTTACAGAGGGTTTCTAACCCTAATTAGCTATCCCTAGATTAGGCTCTGATACCATTGTTAGAATATGCTACGGGGATCACCAAGGATTGATGCTAACAGGGTAGTACTTATGTGAACATGGCAATGTCTTAGGCTAAAAATAGAGAAGGGATTAGGGGTGTGTACCTTCGTTGTTGTAGCTTGACGATGATGCCATGGCGATGTAGGCCGGCGCCGGTGGCGGCTTGAGGTGAGGGAGTTTCCCGCCACTGCAGCGCCTTAGGCAGATCGAGTGGTAAGGAATTTCGGGATTGAGGGCGAACCTAGAGCCCTAAGACCTCTACCCTTATTTATATGGCATTGGCGGTAGGGGGCCCTCAACCATGAATTGGTTGGACGCTCTCGATCAAGGACGCGGAAGAGATCTCGGAGGATCCGTTAGAAGGTCCGAGTCTTAAGAGAAGGAGAGAGACCCGGTCCTCCCTCTCCTCCGAGAGATCTTAAACTAACATAAGGAAGTTCTCGCACTACACAATCAACTTCTTTATTTAATCTAACTTTAGATAAATAAATAAATTTAATGACATCAGTGCCAGTAATACCGACACGAACCGAGGTCACATGACAAAGAGGTTTACGGCAAGACACTAGCGTTAACAATACTCAACATCGATAATTCTGGCACTAAGTGTTTCGGGGAAATAAGTTTTTTTTATCGATCTATTTGTGAAATTGTAATTTTTGCTTCACGGCCGGCGCGCGGCAACGGCAATGCCCACTCGCGCAGCTAGACGACGCAACTCGCAAGCGTGATCACAGCGGGCGGTGTCAGAGTCCTCTCCGCGCCTGTCTCTCACGCACTTTGCGTCATCCCGTCGGCCTATCGCTACTATACTGGATTAGCCCTTGCATGATGCATCTCGATCCTCTGACCGCTCTGCAGCCCTGTACGTACGGCCGCTACCATACCACCTCCTCTCGGTTCCGCAGGCTAGCCACACAGCATGCAGCTCCGTCGTCGATCTCGCCTGCAGACACTGTAGACGCCGCTCTGACAGGGGCCGCGCGCGCGGCAGATCGCAGCTAGCTAGCAGTGGCCGGTGGACAAGTTGTGCCTACACAGTGACGGATCGATCGATCTGGGGCCATTGGTTTACTCCATCCAGAGCAAGCTATATATTGATTGACACATGCACGCAGCAACATTGATTAATCATAGTGATTACTGTTATTAATTGCAGCACAGGCTGAGGTGATGAGGTGTGGGGTGGCGATCGATGAGCTGAGCACTTGATGGCAATCACAGGCGGCAATCGGAGACGTCGCTTTTTACCTCCCATTAATCCCATGCATGAAGCTCAGCACAGCACAGCACAGCACAGCATAGCTCTCTCTCTCCCAACACATGAGACGCCATTCAATTTGCGACCACCCCCCTCCTCTCCTCTTCCCTCCTCGCCAGGAAACCCTCCTCCACCACTGATCTCCTCCTAGCTCCTCTCCTCTTGTTATATACTAGTGCCGCCAGTACACTCGTACGCTCACGCGCGCCTACCTAGCTAGCTCCCTGTCGACCTAATCACCGTAGAGGCGAGCGGAGCACGGAGCTGGCTAGCCTGGAGCCCTAGCTAGTTATTAGCTTTGCTACAGTGGCTGTTCGTATGGCGCCGACGGCGGGCGACGTCGTGGTGGTGGGGACGAGGAAGGGTGGTGGAGGAGGGGGCACGACTCCGCCTCCGCAGCAGCAGCAGCTTCAGCAGCCGCCGGAGCAGGGGCTGCGGTGCCCGCGCTGCGACTCGCCCAACACCAAGTTCTGCTACTACAACAACTACAGCCTCAGCCAGCCGCGCCACTTCTGCAAGACGTGCCGGAGGTATTGGACCAAGGGCGGCGCGCTCCGCAACGTGCCCGTCGGCGGAGGCTGCCGCAAGAACAAGCGCTCGCGCTCCGCGGCGGCGGCGGCGGCATCACGGCTCTCGCTCAACCTGCCGGTGCAGGTGGAGGGTATCGGCGGGGCTAACGTCGACCAGGCGGCGGCGGCTGCCAGACTTGGGTTTCTTAGCGGTGGGACAGTGTCTTCGTCGCCGTTCGGTGGCGGAGCGGTGGCCGACTTCCAGCAGGGCGCGGTCGGAATGCTGCCGCTACCGCGGCTCCAGTCACCAGCCGTCGTCGGGCAGTACGTGACGTTCGGGGAGTGGCCCTCGTCGGGTGACACTGCCGGGGCCGCCGCCGGCGCCGGCCACGCGATGAACGGCGGGCACGGGGCGGTGAGCAGCACCATTGCGTCGTCCATCGAGTCGCTCAGCTTCATCAACCAGGATCTGCATTGGAAGCTCCAGCAGCAGAGGCTGGCCACCATGTTCCTCGGGCAGCCGGGCTCCGCCGCTGACCAGGGTGCCGACGGTAGCTGCAGCGGCAGCGGCCAAGCTCCAGCGGCAGGGCAAGTCGACGCCGGAGGAGGCGCCTTCCTGCATATGGGCGGGGCCTCCGGCATGGAGGCCGTCCCGTCGGCCACGTCATGGTTCATGGACAGCTGCTCCTACGAGCTTCCTTCCCCTCCCCCGCCTGGCGCCGGTGCCGGAGCCGTTGCCACCACCACCAGAACAATCAACAGCAGACGGAGTAGCGGCGGCGGCGGCGATGATAACCACGCCACCTCGAACAACAACTGCGGCAGCGCAATCCCGGCGTGGGGCGACATCTCGACGTTTGCGATGCTGCCCTAGGCCGGCGATACATCGAATCGCCGGAGGTCAAATTAACTGCTGATTCCGAAGGAATTGTTGCTAGCATGGTGATTATTCATAACTAGTACGTACTCGTAATTAACTACTAGTTGTCTATAACTGGGTTAACATCAATTAATCGTTTCTATTATGTGATATATTAATTTTTCATAACATTCTGATGACACAATTCCATGCATGTATCATGTCAAGGAAAGGGGGGGGGGGGTACGTACGTACGTTTCTCATCTTTTTTAATTCTACTCTTTTTCACTTTTGTTGTGTTCATGCCTTTTGTGATATATATATATATATATCCCATGCGTGGATCCATTTTGTTCCAGCTAGCTAGGTAGTCATTACGACTTCCAGGCTTTACTTTTAATTCGTTTGCATGTGTAAGAAAGCTATAGATCTAAGATGGTTCAACCTACACTACAACAAAACAGAATATTTTCATCGGCCAAGTTAACTTCCGTCGGCTTTTGGGCAAGCCGACGGAAGTTAAATAACTTCCGTCGGCCTCCCCGAGCCGACGGAAGTTAACTTAACTTCCGTCGGCTTCTGACAGTGGCCGACGGAAGTTAGCGAGGGTTTTTCCGCGGCCGTCCGGATCCCCCTAACTTCCGTCGGCCAGCACTAAAGCCGACGGAAGTTAAGTAACTTCCGTCGGCTTTAATGCTGGCCGACGGAAGTTAGGTCGCCCTTTTCCCAACCGCGCGCGCGTACAGGGAGACCTAACTCCCTGTACGCGCCCACGCAGCCGCCGCCTCCCGCTCCCAGCAACCCGCCGCCGCCTCCCGCCCTCGCCGCCTCCCGCCGCCGCCCGCCCTCGCCGCCTCGGGCGCCGCCGCGCCGCGCCGCGCCGCTGCCCGCCCGGCCGCCGCCGCCCGCCCGCCCGCGGCCGCCCGCCCGCGGCCGCCCTCCCGCCTCGGCCGCCGCCGGCCCGCCCGCCGCCCGGCCGGCCGCCTCCCGCCCGGCCGGCCGCCTCGACCGCCGGCCACCGCCTCCTCCCGGCCATCGCCGCCGTCCCGCCCATCGCCAACGCCGTCGACGCCGCCGTCGACGCCGCCAAGGTGCGCCGCTTTAATTAATTTTACTTTCATTTAAAGATGTTAATTTGCAAAAAGTATTAAATTATCTACATATTTATAGTTAACCATATAGTTTAATTTTATGTATGCAATAGTAGTACTATTTAATGTATTAGGATGAATAGATGAGAATTTTAATGTAATAATAGTGTTATTTAATGTATTAGGGTAGATTTTAGTAAAAGCAAGCGGTGACAGTAAATTAAAATCTTTTGGTACATATTATGATTTTGTTGATTGTGATGTTGTATGTATGCTTATGCTTGTGAATACTTATGCTTGTATATATATATACTTTATTATATATATTTCTTTTCGTATCCAATTTTTTATTTGACAACAACGTAGATAGTGTAACGAAACCTATGCGTCACCCGTTTCGGACCAACATGTCTCACACGTGTCATGCGTGTGAGATGTGCAGGTCCGAAATTGTCCCTTTTTGGACAGCCTCAGAGTGGGCGACAGAGCGTGGTTTTATGATGAGTCCTGAGTCCGAATGAGATTTCAGTAACATAACCTTGTTGTTCTCCATTGCACCACTATCAAGCGTGCAATTGGAGAACAGCGGGGTTATGCTGCTGAAATTTCGTTCGGACTCATGGCTCGTCATAAATACCACGTTTTGTCGGTCACTCTTGGGTGGGTTTAGGACCTATCTTTTCCTATAGACCATGGTTGTCACGGCATCGCCTGCGTCGATTAGGCGTCCAGGCGGTCACCGCCGGACGCCATGGTGAATCGCGTCGCCGGTGGGCTCTGCTTCCCCTTGCGTCGTCGGCCGCCCGGCCGCCTCTACTTCCCCTCCGTTGTCCGGAGGCGGAGGCGGGGGGTGGCCACGGTGTGTGTTTGTTGCGAGCCCTTTGATTGAATGAATGTTTTGCATATAGAATGGCTGAGGACGACCGACGGTGGATGTATAGTGGTTGGATGAAAAGTGGAGCTCACACGAGGGAGTGGGTAATCAACGCTGAGAAATTTGTTGATCGTGCATTCGCTTTGACAACAAACACTGGCGCGAGGTGCCCATGCATGAAGTGCAGAAATTCTCGTTGGCAAGACAAGAGGACGTTGTCATTGCATATTTGCAAATATGGTTTCGTGCCAGGTTATGAAGTTTGGTCTTTTCACGGCGAGACAGGCCTTGAAAAAACGGTATTGGTAGTGGAAGAAGAAGATGATAGCGTTGCTGACGATAGGATGGATGAGATGGTTGATGCTATACGACCGGAGTTTGAATCAAACCCCGAGGATCCTCCAACACCGGAGGTTCAAAAGTTTTTCGACATCCTTCGAGCTTCAGAAGAGCCATTGCATGAGCACACCACCGTAAGCGTTCTCGCTTTCGTGACTCGTATTATGGCTATTAAGTCAAAATTTGCATTTTCAAACAATTGTTATAAGGAGCTCTTGAATCTGATCAGCGATATCCTTCCTAAGAACCATAAGGTGCCGAAAGACATGTATCAGTCAAAGAAAATGCTTTCTGCTCTCGGTATGGAGTATGAGAAGATTGATGTGTGCCGAGATAATTGTATGCTGTTCTGGAAAGAACATAGTAATGAGGTGAAATGCCTAAAATGTGGTAAACCGAGATTCGTAGAGGTCATAAATGAAGACGGAGAGAAGGTGACGACAGAGGTTGCTCATAAGCAACTTCGTTACATGCCTCTTACACCTCGGGTGAAACGATTGTATACCTCTGGCAACGTGCCAAGTGACATAGAGGTGTATACCTCTGGTCACAAAGGAAGCGATCCGGCACAGCCAGATGTCTTGTGTAGCCAGACAACCACGGACCATTTGGTGAGATGTTATTAAGAGTTGACGTAATTTCATTTTTCTGCGTCTAGCTAATCGGACATGTTTTTTGCAGGCGCAGTATGGTGAACACATGGTTCGACTCCATGGAGAGGACTATGATTGGCGGAGAGAACCTGTGGACCAAATGGCCGTGTACTCCAGCGGAGGTGGCAAAAGCCATGGACGGTGAGACAATGTTTTTATTAATGTTTTGTGTATGGTATTGTGATGGTAACTAACCCCTGTTAATGTTGCAGGTACTCCATGTTCAATGGAGTTATTGACTCGAGAGCGGTGAGAGCTCAGAAGTCAGCTCAGTCGTCGCAGAGCTCCGTCGGAGTTGGCTCCAGCCGTCGTCGCTCAGAAGAAACCCCGGAGATGGTTCGGATGAGGGAGGACATGAGGCGGCGCGACGAGCACTACAAGAAACAACAAGAGTACTATACCGCCTGCTTAGCACGACAGCAGGCGATGATCCAAGTAAGCTTACTTTAGAGTGTTGCAGTTCAAAAGTATTCAGAAATAGGTTTAGAACTAACTGATTACATTACAACATGTGTAGCAACTAGCCCAGCAAAACAGTGGATTTGACATGTCCATTTTCCAACCACTACCTCCCCCGCCACCACCACTATCTCCTACATCACCTGAGGTACCTCCTAAACACTTAAGTTAGCGTTTAGAAGGGTAGTTGAGTTCGTTTCTAATTTTGTCTATTTCTTCAGTGTTTCCGTACGCCTGGCCAGGATGGAGCCTCCGGGGCAAATGTGGACGAAGCAGGAGGCAGCGGCGGCGCCCACGACCCAAATGTGGGCGATCAGTGAGTATGTATGTGTATAATGAACCTAGATTGAATCTCGATATGTTATGTGACTTTGTATGTGAATTTGGATGGTATATGTGAATGCGGATGTGTATTGTGACTTTGATTGTGAATTAAGTTGTGTTATGAGATTTTGGATGTGATGTGTGAAGTTTTGGATGTGAGATGTGATTTTGGATGTGAGATGTGAAGTTTGAATGTGATTTTGGATGTGTATTGTGATTTTGGATGTGTATTGTGAATGTATGTGAAATTGTGGTTGGATGTGAGTGTGAGTAGGGGAACCAGGAAAAAATAAAAAAAAATACCAGGTAACTTCTGTCGGCTTTGACCATAGCCGACGGAAGTTAGCTGGTTTCGGCCACGTGGGCAGAAAGGATAACTTCCGTCGGCTATGGCCATGGCCGACGGAAGTTAGCTGCCCCTAACTTCCGTCGGCCAGGCTGGCCGACGGAAGTTAGCGTCCCCTCTGCTGACGTGGCAGAGTTCGGGGCTAACTTCCGTCGGCCACGTGAAGCCGACGGAAGTTAGCTAACTTCCGTCGGCCGCCGACGGAAGTTAGCTAACTTCCGTCGCCGCGCTTCCGTCGGCCAAAGGCCGACGGAAGATAGCGTTTTGCCGACGGAAGTTGGCTTCTTCCGTCGGGAAAGGGCTAACTTCCGTCGGCTTTGGCCGACGGAAGTTGCCTGTTTTGTTGTAGTGGTATAATTATTCATTATTTAGTATCTTTTGATCTTGTTGGTATATATTGAGTTGGACTATTATAAATATGTGTGGTGCAATTTGCTTTTAAAGGGTTTTGTTTCTAAGAAATTAAGTGTTCTCTAGTCTAAGTTTTGAATTGTTGTGTTTGATCTATGAAATGAATTATATATGTGTTTTTGATCTATGAAATGAATTATATATGCTAGTCATATAATTACGCTTTCACAATAATACTACGGAAAATAAACATGGCACAACAACAAATTAAGCCAAATACACGTACGATTTAATCAAGGAAATTTTGATGCTAATATAATCGGTCAGCTTAATTATATATATCTGCATCGATCTCTCTCTCGTCTGAACTCTCATGCATGGATGAACTTAACGCAATAGCAGGAAGGAAGGAAATGCGGCAGATCGAGCTGTAGCCTGTAGCAAGTACAGTACGTAGTAGCGCGGTTTCCTGTGGGTGTACGTGGATCGATCGGTCCAACCATGAACGCAATGCAGTGCAGGGCCCCCCAATATCTGGCATGCAGCAAGCCAAGTGCTCGCCTGTGATCTCGATCGATCGATCGATCGATCGATGCGTTTGCTATGTATGTATGGCTGCTAATTAGCTAGCCATCGATCCATCGACCGCGAGTTCCGGTCACGGGAATCCTACGCACGCGCGCACACGCGCAGCTAATTAACAGGCACAGCCAGGCAATAAGCTAGCTACCTAGCACATAGGCGCACATAGGCCCTGTATGAAAACTCTAGCAGTGCTAGAGGTTAGAGTTAGATTGTAACCCTAAATTAACTCTAAAATAACTCTAGCCCTTGAGTTGTATGAATGTAAGAGTTAGAAGTTAGAATTAGTTATTTTTTCAATTATTTGACTACTTTTCAGCTTGATTTATTGTGACCAGACTAGTCCCACTATGTGATGTGTGGCTGTGTGGGGATCCTGTGTGGCTGGAAATCCCTTTTTTGGGTAGGTCTCACAAAACTAGCCTCAATTAGCACCCCTTGGAGGTGCTAGTTTTTTTTGATGGGTTAGATTGAAATAGCCCAACTCTAACCCTCTTGTATGGGTATTTTTGGGTTAGTTGGGATAAATCTAACTCAAACTAACTCTAACCGTAAATACAGTACATTAAGTCATGCATGGATCTTGAGCAGCTTGCAGCAGCACAATGCACACAGGTTCAGGCAAATGCACATGTATACGTGTGTTTGCATTGCATGGCGCGCGCTAAGCTAGCTCTACTAGCTCTAGCTCAGCCTCATCTCTGCTGTGTTGGCTATGTGCACCATTATGCATCCGATCCGGTGCAGCTCATGGAGTACTGATCAATGATCGATCATATCATATCAATCTCTTTGATGATGATGTGTACATAGATACGATGGCGGCTCACGGCTCAGCATGTACAATGAGTATATATGTACACTACTACCGGAATCAGCATTGCTGAGTTTTATCGTGCATTGCATATATACATACATACACCGAGTGTTCATCTATGGTGTTCGTTGAGTTGAGTACGTGCTATTTGTTGAGTTTTTATATTTTTTATTTTTAGCACATGCATGACAAGTCTGGAAATCCGGTAGTAGTTAATAGTGTGTATCCAATTAATGCATATGATCGATGAGGCAAGCCGCAGGAGGGAAGCATGCAATGCAAGCAGCTAGCATATATATCCGGTTTGGGTCTGGCAAAGTGGTGCCCTAATCCCAGTAATGGCCTGACATTACTGTCAGATGTGTCAGCTTCTTAACTCAAACCCCATATCATCAATAGGAGAGAGAGGCAGATCGAGCTGAGAGAGGAATTAACTTAATGGCATCAGGCCCGTCTCCAGAAAAATGAGGCACCGGAACGAGACTATAATAGAGGCTTTAAAATTACAAAAAAATAATATGTACTTAATAATGTATACTTCTGAACTATAGTGTTTACCCCATGTTCTACTAAAAAGCAACATCCGCATTGCGTTTCTTGAAATAAAATCTTCAATTATGCCTTCATAATCAGTATCCTCGAAGACATCATTTTCAATTGATATCATTGCCAATCCATTGAATCTTTCTTGTGTCATAGTAGAACGCATGTAAGACTTCAACAACTTTAGTTTAGAAAAACTTCTTTCTACAGATGCAACAGTAACAAAAAATGGTTAACAAAATTCTATATGCAATGATGGCATTTGGATAAAAAGCACGCTTTTTTAGAAACTTCGAAATATCAAGAGGACCCATAGATTTCTTTAGTAAATCTTGGATCAAAATCAACTCCCCAAATAATTATGTCCCATCAATATCTTTGTGTTCTTTACTTTTAAGGGCATCCTCCATATTAACATAAGCAACCATCAGACTTTTATCATCTAAAGATCGCAGCTTATCCGAAGTAAACAAAAAAACAAAAGTTTTTTCATACCCTTGATATTGTTCAAATCTCCGTAGATGCTAATACACAAAGTCAGTAAGTCACATACGATGCATCTGACATATGGGCATCTGGCGGACTAGTTGAGCGGCACTTGCAGCTGGTTGGGCCTTCTCGTATAAGCAAAGTATCAGCAATAGCTAATGGCCGTGGGTTTTAAATATTTGAAATTTGGAGGCCCTGTTAACTTTGGGGGCATGTGCCATTGCCCAGATGGCACTTGGCCATCGACGGGCCTGAATGGCATGTGCCAATAAAAATTGCTACATTTGTCAAAGGTAAGGTTATCAAATTTTTTATTACATTTTGATAAGCCTAAAAAAATATTGTCACATTTTTTTAAGTCATTGGCATGTGAGACCGAAAAAATCTTACCACAGTTTATGACAGCAACCAAACAGCTGCCAATTTAATCAAAGTTATTTAATTTTAGGTGTGACAAAATGTGGCTAGTAACCAAACAAGTTACGTAGTCGAAGAAGCTAGCTATCTCTTTTTAAAATAGATGTATATATACCTATACTACACAAGTACACAGTATACGCTGTCAGTGATTGGAATATTTCACTAAATATCTTGAGCACACTAAAGGAACAAATTTAATCAGAAAATCTGATAAATAATTATTTAATATTTTATATAAAATGTTTTTTTAAAAAAATGCATACGTACGACACGAGATTAGACGAATTGAATCAACGGTGTCACAGTGTGATGTGAAGGATCGGATGGCCCGAAATGAAGGCATCTTTTAGGTCTTCACAGTAAGATTCTTCCATTCCTAGGAGGATCAGGATCAGCTGCAGGCAGCCATCAATTCGTCTGAGCGTTCCAACAGGAGGCCCGGAGGTGTATGCATGCATGCATGACAGATCATATCCTCGGTCGTCCAAGCAATTCAATCGAGAAAACAATGATAGGTTTCTCTTTGAATATATCGATTTGTCGCCAACAAGAGATCGATCAAAACTAATCCAAGTTTATTTTGTTGATTCTCGCTGTTTTTCTTGTCACAACTAGCAATGCAAGTACTTAGTTTTACGAGTTGATTTTTTATGTGTCATTATAATTTTCACGGTTTGCCGATATATCATCGGTGTGTCACTGACAGATGGGGGCCACCACAATCACTGATAGTGGCATATAGGCAATTTCTGAAAATTATAATGATGTGTGAGTAATTTTCCCTAGTTTTACGTAGGCCGCTGGATTAAGCTCTCGTGTGTTAGTTTCACCAAAGGAGGTGAACGAGATCTTCAAATTTCTCCGCTGAAAATCTTCGAATACGACCTTCGCTAGGATCAGTTTAGAGTTATTGCCTACACTCCAAACTTGGCTATGCAGTGATCTATACTGCAGAGCTCAAAAGACTTCACACTAGACTCCTCAAACATAAAGGCTTTGAACAAGGCTTCATCAGAATAGACTTCGTACGCAAGTTCAAACACTCGAGAGGTACTTCGTACAGGGCTAAACACTAGTGACTTGCACTAGGCTTCGCACAAAACTATGCACTTGGTTAAAGCTTCGCAGAGGGACTTTGAAATAAACTTCACAAGATGACTTCACAGTGAACTGAGAAAAGCAAGCTTCGCACACAGACTGGTTGAACCATTCTCCAGATCGAGGGCATTACAGGTAGTCCTACTTTACACTTTATTCGAAGCTCTACAATGCGTCAATTTTTTTGGCTTCTTTTCGACGGAGCCTCGTAGCACTTGACGAAGTGTCTGACTGACTTCGGTTGCAGTCTCCGAACCATTGAGGCTTCGCTGCACCAAAGTCGACTTGTAGTGTGACGGTTTTGAGTTGAAGTCATCAAATCCCTTGCCGCCTTCGCACCATGTCCTCGAAGTGGACCACCACAACTTCACAGCTCCTCCAGCTCGACCACCATCCATCCGTGTAACGAAGCCAACATGACCGAAGCCACGATAAGCCATCCATACTTCAAAGTGTCCCTTCGAAGTATGCCTCTGAAGTGCCTTTGTCTGGAGCACATCTTCGGAGTGCCTCCCCTTGGAGGTCTTCATTAGTCACCATTCGAAGTGTCTCACTCCGGAGCACACTTTCGAAGTGCCCCTCCGAAATGCCTCCCTCTAGAGCGCATCTTCGGAGTGCCTGCTTGACTCCGCTCAATGCACTTGTGTCCGAGACCCTCCGTTCAAAGAGACTCAAAACACCCTTTGGACCATCCTTGACTTCACCCAACTTTCTTGATCCTACGGCACCAAGTCTCCCACCTGGCCTTGATTCCTCGCTGTTGACAGCCAAGTTATATCTACTTCCTGCACGTCACAAGACAAGTAAACATTGTTTCGTAGTACCTTCCAGTACACACCGAACCCTTCAGTGTGTAACCCTTTAGGATGAAACCCTTCGTTGCACTCTTCAATGTACACACCAAATACCGACCCCTTCGGTAAACCCTTCAATGTACAACTTCAAAATACCGAACATTTCGGTAAACCTTTCGGAACACAGATTAGTTATCAATCGCTCGTCACAGACAAAATAAGGCGCATCTCAACTTAATTTTTCAATATATATATTTTTGACGTTGAAATGAAACGTATCCTAGTTGAAGTCGATGTTTGGTGCGGCATGTGGTATACGTGTGTATGGGCTGAAGTGGACCGTGTGAGTGTTTTAATTAGCTGGGAAGATGTAATTAGACATGAATCTAAAAGGGGGAGACAAGGTATATTGTAGCATCATCTTGAAACTGAAGAAAGAACTGTTCTATTTTCTGCTGTGATTCATTGAGTTCTTTGTTGATTGTGCTCTGGCTACAAAGTACAAACACATGACTTCTTATATTGTTGTGTAAAGAGAAGGACACAACCCTTACTAATGAGAATGGTTGAACGACGAATTATTCTAACCTAGACATAAAATAGATTTAAAATTATAGAAACATTCAAACTTAGATAAAAACAAAGCAAAACCATATACATACTGAAAGCTGCACAAAAATTAACTACAGTTACATGTTGCACCGCGCTAGGTGAGTAAAAAAATTATAAATATTTTATTCGTTTCCCGTACCAACGAGATAGTTGACAGAATAACTACAGCCTTTTGCATAAAAAAATGGCTTTCCTCCTCTGAAGCTGATGCCTGTATGAACTACCAACATAATGTAACAATTCTGAGCCAACTCATTATCTACAATGCTATCTTCACAAAAGAAAACAACATGATTTATCAGAGATCACTGGGGTGGAAGAACAGAGCAGAGGACTACTGGTCGGCCAGAAGTGAATCAGACTAGAGAAGATCAGATCTACACAACTATCCACCCTTTTTTTCACAGTAGGCAATCAAGAAGAAACAAATGTATTTCCAGCAGGTAGGAACAGGAGAGAACCTGTAGTAAGGAATCTATCTTGCCTTTGTATCAAAAATTGAACCCATGTTCATAGTTAGCCTCAATAGCCTGGTTCTTGTACCCCCCAAATCAGGACCAAGGTGGATGGTCCTCCTCCTTAGTCTGTGGAGGAAGGGGCTTCCAACCTGGTTTCTCATCCCAGTACATGTCATAATATATGTGCCCTATTTCGCGGAACTGCACACAGCACCATAGGCCCACATACCTCTTTACTCGATTCCGAAATTTCGTGTCCACAGCCTGGTTTTAACCAAAAAGTTAGCATGCATCCTTTCATTCAGAACCTTAAGCAAAACTTTGAAAGAATAGCAGCTTACTGCATCAGAAAAACCTCCAAAGGCATCAACCATAGATGAGAAATGCAAGATCTTGATATTCTTATATGACGTGAAGATATCCAAAAGCTGAAAAGAAAACAAACAGCTACTTCAGCATATGCCTTTCGAGAAGCTCTCAAATGATAAAGCAGACCTTGCAATAGGCAATAGCTTTTGTTAGCAGGAGTTAAGGAATCCTATTTTGCGTTCCAGAGGGTATGCCCTTTCATGTTATGTGGTGTTCTATGTCTTGGTATATCTTATATCTTATATGTTTAGTGTTTTTTAATAAAACCCCTTGTCTGGTGGCTTGTCACACAATTTATTTCTTAATAAAATGAACTCGTATTTAGTGACAATGAAATAAAATATCGTCTGCTAACTTCAAAAATTAAGAGCATTCAGCCATTAATTATGTGTTTGCATGACATGCCCTTTGCTCCAGTTTTCTTCTTTATTTTCTTTTTTTAAAAGAAAACTCACATCTGGATTTCTCTCTATACTACTGTAGTGTCCGAATGTTGAGACAAACAATTATCCTTAAATATAAATATTATATAGTATATACATGACTATGATACATACATATACACAATATGTAAAGAATGCCATTTACCGTTTGTTCTGTGCTATTCCTTGGTAAGAGAACAGGTCTGCCTTTCTTGGTTCTATTAGCTGTTGAACATCCAGTGCTATGCTCACTGCAGAGCTCAACCTCAAGAAATGATTCTTTCACCTATCCAAGATGAAAAATACAATAATTATTAGGAGATAAGACCACCTTTCTTTCTGCCACATGTTCAAGGTGAATTGTTAAAATAATAGCAAAT
This sequence comes from Zizania palustris, assembly GCA_019279435.1. Classification (NCBI taxonomy): domain Eukaryota; kingdom Viridiplantae; phylum Streptophyta; class Magnoliopsida; order Poales; family Poaceae; genus Zizania; species Zizania palustris. The sequence goes on along the minus strand of JAAALK010000079.1, from coordinate 60,900,286 downwards.
CACAAAATAACATTACCTGTTTAGGCAATGATGGATTCTCAAGAAACGAGTATTCTCTAAAATCAATATGTGGACCAAACTCCTCCTTGGACAAGTCCTTCAGCATAACATGTACCTGTAGAATTAAATTGTTGTTGTATAAAACTTTGCCCATATCTGATGCTCAGAATTCAATTAAATACAATATAAGTTCAATGTAAGGAGTAAATTGACTAAACTATGGATCCAAGAGAAGTTACATGAACTCTTTAATCCACCAATGACCAGTGGACTTTTCTGGCCTGCCTATAATGTAGTGCAAAATACAAGGAAACTTTTAATTTAATGTATTGCTGATGAGTTGGTATGAAGCGCCATCACCAGCTAATCTATCTGTTTTTTTTCAACTATCTAGCATTTGACCAAAACTTTGTTTGTTCACATACATGTCATTTACACATTTCCTAGGCACAATTCACCAAAATATACATGCTAATTGCTAATTGTACCCAAAAAAAGAAACCATAACATCACTGTGTTATTTCTGTGATAATTATCAGGCTGAGCTTTTGCTATATTTATCCAAAACATGAATACCCTGGTATGTTTATCTATCTGCATTTTCTGAGGGTAGCTGCAAGATAATGCACCACGGGAAGGGTGATCAGATCAGCAATAATTGATGTTGATCTGGTCCAAAGCCAACAGATTTTGGAAAGGAAAGCAGAGCATGACCAGCTTCATAAAGATAGATCCTTCAAATTGTATCTTCCAGTTTGATTCATAATCTTAAATAAAATGATGATTCAAATTCTGGAGTGCAAAGGAATTTACACAAATGTAAGATATGTTGACAACTGTAACATGAAATCACAGTTTTATAATTTACTCACACCTTATCCAGATATAATTTTGTATTTTTTAGTGTGATAAATTTCCTGCAAAATATGATTCATACAACAATTAACTACATAAAGGAAATTAATACTTTCTGACCAACTAAACAATCAGCATATGGCATATAAATGAAAAGAACAAATAATGTTATGATAACATAAAACAAAATTTCCCCATGTAATCACCTCAAAAACATGATCCATTGGACAGAGAAAAGGTTGTCTGGTCATTGTTCCTTCCATAACTCCAGGATGTCCAAACCACATTCTATCAAGCCTGCACCATAATGGAGGCATTACCTAAAATTACAAACATCAGTCAGAAATTAGGCATCCACAAATTTGAACACAATATGACAAACAAGATAATTCTTCAGAAGTGTTCTGTTCCCAATCACCTCCAGAAGTTTTTCTAAGGTAACAACTCATCCTCCCAAATAGCAAGCATGAAGCATCTACTGTACGTTCCTATTTGTTAGTTCACCCCACCTAGCCAACCCAACCATAAAACCCATGTGTTATAGTGGGAGAGGTGGGGACTTTTATCCATAGTCCAACATTCCCCCTACGGCGTGCGAGCCCGGCGTAGCCCGCAGCAGGTTCTAGAGCCCGGCGTAGCCCGCAACAGGTCTCAGCACACGAAAGAGGCGCAGGGGAAATCACGCAACAGAAATGCGTGGCCAGGGGGGTTCGAACCCAGGACCTTGGCTCTGATACCATGTTAGTTCACCCCACCTAGCCAACCTAACCATAAAACTCAGGTGTTATAGTGAGAGAGGTGGGGGCTTTTATCCATAGTCCAACACTATTCAATGTCTCAATATTCATTATAATAGCCCCAGCTTACTCATGTAAGGATAATTGCACTTTGGGGAGCTAATTTTGCATCAAGCAAAGATGGAGTCATATTATATCAGTAAAAACAATATTAACCCTAAAAACAGTGATGTATTGATACTCATTTCAACATTGTAAAACATTAAAAAATATCTGGAAAATCACTTTCAGGAAATCAAAATTGCTGAATGAAACCGAGTTCAATGAAATGTTTACACCTTAATGATGTTTTGACATTCTAGGTTGGCAGATTTTACCGAGATAAAAGGTTGTTAGTTAGAGGAGTCAAAGACTGCTAATCCTTGTCACAAGAACTAAACACAAGGTTTTTACCCAAGTTCAGGCCTCCCAGCAGCCCTATGTCATGTTGGTGTGAATTACTTAGATGCAAGTATATTACAACCAAGTGTGGTCTAGATGCAGGCCTATCATGGCTTGTGTGGATAGATTTCTTACAAGGAGGTGCTGGGGCCTGGGTGAGCTTTCTAGCGTTGTGCCTCTCAGACTGCTTGGATTCCATCTCTTCTTTCTTGTTACATCGAGTGGGTTACTCCGTTACTCCTTATATACTAATTGGGCTGCTATTGGAGGTGCACTGCACCCCACTTGTTACATACATCATCATTGAGCCTAGCATACCTACGAGGGTCACCTTGTCTTATCACTTGACTCGCTGTCCCAAAAATGACTCTCTACAGATGGATACTTAGGAGTAGTTGGACGAACATCCCCCTGTCGACCTGACAGAATAAGGGGAGGTACGATAACAGAGACTAGCTAAGGGTGTGTTTTGTGTTTGGTTCAGCCGTATATTCTGAAAAAACTATTGTGAGCCGTGGAAAAGTTAAGAAGCTGTGAAAGTTGAGGTGGAAGCAACTTTCCAAACTTTAAATGACACTGTATGTAATTTTTATGAAGTTTGGACTAAGAAGTTGTGAAAGTTGGGGTTGAAGCAACTTTTGAAGAAACTGGTTTGCCCGCGAACCTGTTTGGTTCAACTTTTAGCTTCCTAACCAAAAAGCTGGTTAGAAAAGCTGAACAAAACATAGCCTAAGTGGTCGAAGTGCTCCGCATGGGCTCTCCCTGCACTAGTTCCAGGGGCCCATAGAGACCAACTAAGTGGTCGGAGTGCTCTGCATGTACTTGCCTAGCTCAAGTGGTTGAATTGTCACCTTGGTCTGGTGGTCAGATTGCTACCCTGATCGCCCATCCTGTATAACAATCGACGATCTAATCGTGGTCAAAGAGAACCTTTGTACCACTGGGTGAGAAGGCTCCCGCAAGTAGGCCTTGCTACGAGGCCCAAAGATATGTGGTCCTTGCCACCCGATGGTTAAGTGTAAGTACTTCCAACTTAGGAGGGGTGTCGGGTACCCCCATACCCATGATGCCGACAGATGTGCATGTCTGCTACCTCAAAATCATGAATAGTAAGTATGTTTACAGTTCACACTAAAATTCTAAATGAAGATCATCATGGAGTTCAAATCAACCTAGAATGGGCACAGAAGTTCCACTGACCAGGGTCCTCTTTAATAGGGAAGCAATAGAAAGTGCAGTTCTTATTTGCTTCAACTGAAAATTTTCAAGCACATGACTAATCAGAAAAAATGAGATCAGAAGTGCAAAATGAGATTCAACAGTATGATAATTTGTTGAAATATATGTGTGGCTGTATATACCTGATAATTCACCAATGCAAAATGAGATTCAACAGTATGAGCACCATCTAACAGCAAGCTTTTAGGAATGTTGGGTCTAAATGATATGAAACCTCCTGCAACATGAGATCAGATAAATTATGGATATGATAAAATGGTAACAGGTAAAGATTGTAAGACTCCATCCACATCCATGTAATTGGGCAGGGCACCAACCCGTGAAACTTTAAAAAGAAGAGAAAAAATATCATATGCAAATTTTACAAATAATTTTGTATGCACAAATAATGGAAGTAAATATGTTGTTATTTCACTGTCAGTGCAAAAGAACATAAGAGTTCACACTGTGCAGGACCAATTCTACGAACAAAATGGTCTTTTTGGAAGGGTTAACGGAAGGCAAGAGATGGTAAGCAAACAGCGATGGAAAAAGGGAACAAAAACACTTGTGCGGTAATATTTCATATAACTCATGTTCATCGATGGTGATTCATAGAATCGGCTGTTTGTTGATGGCAAAACATAGAATTTATGAAACAATAATGGAAAGAGGGAGGAGACATCTGAATAATCATATATGCATGATAATAATTTCATGTGTCCATTTGTTCTTCCTTTAATTAGAAACAATTACATGGTTGTTTAACAGGATTCCATTATTCCAAGTGTCATTATGATGACATCTAACATTGATATGGAGATATACAGCCGAAGCATTTGAACCAACACGGCAATGACACATCATGATCTTCAAACATGAACCTTTGTCATATAGAAATTTCGTCATGGTAGGGTCAGTATCGACAGAATATACAACAAGTAGAGAGAATGAGGGTTTTTTTGAGAAAATAGAGAGAATGAGGTTACTTGCCTACCTGAATAGGGATGGGACATAGAGTTTATACAGGTCTAGCCGTCTAGGCCTCTCCAAAGAGAGTAATGCCCTATGTCATGTTTGTCTGTATTAACCAAGTCAGCGAGAGCAAGATGATATCTTGCGCCAACTAGTGAATATGGAATTGGAAGTTTGGATGATTTAATCCATTGATTGATGGATCGATCAATGCTTTTACTCATGGATTGATCTGATGCCCTTAAATGCATCCTAGCCTCCCCTTATATACCAAAGTACCAAACCACCCAGGGGCTAAGGTTTACGATGTCCAAGTTGATTAAGATATCCCAGTATCGTATTGGAATTGGTGATTTATAGAATTCTATCCCAAATCTTTAAACTACTGCTTACAAATACATCGTACGGAAAATTAGTGCACATGGCTATACAAGGACCATGCTAGTCTTGTATACCCAGGTTTCATTCCCCCGGCAGTCAGTGAGTGAACATACCTTGTGAGTCATAATATGATGGTTGATCAAAGAAAAGCATTGCTTCACGCAATCTATGACGCTTTCCTGCAGTACCTGCATACTGGAAAGTAGTATGCACAGCATATGGTTCCAGCCGAAGCTGCTGATGCATGCCCTGACAACTCAAGAAAAATAATAAAAACTTTAAGTATCAATAGGATGCTATGAACAAGACATGCAAAATGTGCAATGTGATCCAAACATATAGAGAACAACAGAGAAAGTATGCAACTCTTAACTAACTAGCAAAATGTATTTCGACATGCAAAATCTACCTGCACAAAATATGTATGACCACTGCAGAATATACTTGCTGGTAAGACACCAAGCTTCAGTTTTCCATCATAGGAATATACAAGTTCATCTTCTCCTACAACTGGGTGTCCAAAATCTTTGTGTACAAGATCATTAAAAGCATTCTGGTCCCACAACGTATCATCAGATAAAACTAAGTTTTTCCAATCTTTTGCCAGTCTCTTAGCAGATTCAGTGGGTCGCCAATGGAAAATACCAATATTATATGCACCGGTTACTGTGCACAAGAAAATAGAGAAACAGTAATGTGTTAGGTTCATATATTGACTGTAATTGATGGCAAACAAAAAAATCTTATTATATAGGTGAACAGAAAATTGTAGCAGATTTTTGTAAACATCAGAACAATACAGTAAGAAGAGCATTAGATCATGACATGTTCCAGTTCTCTAAGATTGTTGAATATGTATTGGTGGTCTATCTTTCACAAACTGAAGCTTTGTCCCAATGATTAATCTCACCGTAAATGTTCAAAGATTAGTTTTTTCATGTAAGTGAACAGAAGTTCATTCCGGACTTTAATTTAGTCTCAAAAGGTCAAGAAAATTCCTATCAGTACTGTTCAGTTCTGACTTTCTGAGATTACAACACGGTACGCCATGAGTATTGTAGACAGATGAACATTACGAATTATTGAAAAATAGATAATGCATCACACCATTTCTCTTATCAGCAGTCAGTCTTAAATTAGATGCGGTATTGCAATGTGTGGGCAATTACCTTCCCTCCAGTTCTCCAGGCTGTCGTCGGTGACCGTGGGAATGACCTGATCGCTGGACGTGAGGAGATCCGCGTCAGGGTAGCGGGCGAGGTAGGGCAGTGGATTCTTGAGCCACACCATGTCCGTGTCGCACATGAGCAGCTCGTACCCGAAGGGCACGAGCGTGTTGATGAGCAGCACCTTCTCCCTGCCCATCTTGTGGAAGGTGGGCGACCCCCAGCCAGCGTCCTCGGTGGCCATCCTGCTGCCCATGTCGAAGACGGGCACGCCCAGGAGGTAGAGCTCACGGAGCAGCTTGGTGTCCATGGCGCCGACGAGGAGGTTTTCGACGCCGAGATCAGTGAGGTGGCGCACCCAGGTGAGGATAAAGTCGAGGAAGGCGTAGTTGCCGAAGGTGACGACAATGACGCCGCCGCGGGCGCGGGCACTCACCATTTCGCGGGTGAGGCGGAACGCGCGTTGAGGGGGCATCCGGTCCCCCCGCGGCGGGGGCTTCCAGATGGGCCGGTTGTACATGGTCTCCGGCTGGGACGGAGTGGAGAGCACGGACGAGAGATTGGCGCCACCGACAGAGACCCCGGCGGCGCCGGCGACCTGGAGGGGGCGCGGCGGCGCGGCGAGCGAGGAGAAGGAGGAAAGGAGGAAGAAGAGGGCGGAGACGGCGAATCCGCCGATGACGGCGCCGTAGATCCCGACGAAGACGGGCTTGGTGGACTCGGCGGGGCACCACGGCGCCATTTCGCCGGCGGCGGAGGCCGGGTCTGGTCAGCGCGCGGGGGAAGTGGGGACGAGCACCTCTGCCATGTCTGTCTGGGACTGTGGGCCAGCCGCGGCGACGGGTCGGGCCCACCGGACGGTGGGGTGCGGGTCCTGAAACGTCCGACGACGGTGCACCGTGCCCGAATATATTTAAAATTTGGGATTTTTTAGAATACAAATTAATTTAAATGAATTTTTCTCTAATATAGTTAGAATATTTGTTAGAATTGATTTATTAGTTGTAATCCAAAAAATTTAAAGAATAGAACGCTCGCGGATACTCTAAGACCACCGATCCCGTTACGGCTAAGGAATCGAACTGGAAAGCACATCTGCACATCGGATGTGCGTTACGTCGCACTGAATGAATCCGTTGATGAGTGGATCTCAGCTCAGCTTGGTGGCAGCGGCTCGTTCACTACTTGTTTTCACATCAGCTTATTCTAGTTGTGCTTCCAGCTTCCTCTTCAATGTAAGATCACCGGTGTTTGAACAATCTGAGGGTAACAGCAGAGGTTGATCTTGAGCAGTAGAGACAGTACATCTTCATGCTAGTAGCTCTCCTAAAGCATCAAGATCAAATCGGTGCAATTACATGTTTGGCGGTATAGGGTATTCACCAAAGATATCACATGTTCCATTTCAGAACACTACACCTGCTTTGGCTCGTCCTGTTCCTCCTCCTCCTACGACGACGACGACAACACTTCCTCCTAGTGTAGCGCCGCCATCGCCCTCTCCCGCTCTGGCACCGGTACGGTGCTTCCTCTCGCTCGAGCATCTCTCTCGATCCCTCTCTCGCGGCCCCACTGCACAGTGGTGTAACTGGTGTTTCGTTCGGCGTCCATGGTTGTCCCGTACATCGGAGCTAAATCGTCGCGAGCCAAACATTGAAGAGGAAGCTGAAGAACGGCATCAACAATTGCATCCACGGAAAGTGAGTTGCTTGGCATTGCTACCTTTTCAAGAGTTGCAGACTCTTCTTCTGTTTAAGTTGTGCGAGGCTTCTTCTCTGATCTCTGTTCTGTTCTTCTCTGGTTTAGTGTGGTAGATCAAAGGTGCTGATAACGTGTTAGTGGTGGATTGTAATGGAGACAAAACAATCTTTATTGATCAATATATGTGTGTATATATACTGAGAAGAGATGGCATGTGAAACTGACGTCCATCGGTTCCTGCCTTCCTGGAGAGAGTGAATCTCATGTTCTTGATAAAGATCACGCTGTTTCGTAACAGTAGCGACGACGTGTGGTAAAACGAGAGATATTTTAGCGGTAAAGTAGATCTTTTTCCCGCTAAAGCGCCCACTTGGTCCTGGCGTTCTTGTCCCATAGCGAAACAGGGGGGACGGGAGGAAAAAGATCAAGAAGAGGACCATCTCGTTGGGTCATTGTTACCGGTGGCAGCATCATCCATCCACCGGGCCAGCTCGTCGTCGTCACCTCCCCACCATATACGTGTGCGCCCTCTCACCGGCCACCTCCATCCGTGATCCATCATCCATCCTTGTATATGCCTCCGGGCTCCGGCGCGAGCTCAAACCTGATTCTTCTTTGGGATATCAAGAGCTAGACGACCAAGCTAGGCAGCTAGCGAGCTAGCTTGGAATTTTGATACAAGGCCGCAGTAGGCACCATGGCCACGCTCTCTTCCTGCAGCAGCCGTGTGAGCGGCGGCGGCGGCGGCACCACCGCCGTCCAGCGCCGCCCCCGACGGGCGGCAAGTGCTGCGGTCATCACCTGCCGGAGCTCCTCGGCCACGGTCCGCACAGGCGCCTCCGCGGCGGTGGCGGCGGCGCCCGCCGTGCAGCAGACCAAGGAGTAATCAAACTAACTGAGCTATCCACTTGTGTGCTGTGTTGTACGTACAATCGTACATGCTAGCTTTGATTTGTGGTTGATAAAAGCTTCGATTTTTTCCCCTTGCAGGTGCTCTCTTCCGACATGGGCGGGGTTCGAGCTAGGCAAGGCGCCGGTCTACTGGAAAACCATGAACGGCCTTCCTCCATCTCCTGTAAGTTGTTGCCGAAGGGGGAAAACACGAGAGAAATTTTCACCGATCAAGAACATGACTAACTAGATTCATCAAAGAAACAGCTAAGCACTTGACTACAGGTTTGGCTAAAGATCCACACGACGGGCGCGCAGGATCGAACAGAGTTTCATGCACCATGCATGTCGCACAAACCGTGGCTATTAGCTCAGTGACTCTTCTTCTAACCAACCATCCTTGCAATGTCGTTCTCTTGCCAGGGGAATGGACTGACCCTTTTCTACAACCCGGCGGCGACCCAGCTGACCCCCAACGACCAGTTTGGCGTCGCGTTTAACGGTAGGTACCCTGGCCACTCACTCTCAGGTCTCGACTCTCTTTCTTTCATCCGAAGTGGATAGAAATCCAGGATGCGATTTGGTTTGGAGTTCCTGACTAAAGTAGTGAGTGTTTCCAAGGTGGTTTCAACCAGCCAATCATGTGCGGTGGTGAGCCGAGGCAGATGGCGCTGCAAGAAAGGGGAACAGTTGATCCTCCCATATACACTATTAGGATACTTGTGCCGCAGCATGGTCAGTCACTCACTGCTTCCCTTTGGTACTGTAATACCAGGGGTTGTAATCTAAACATCAAAAATCAACTAACTGTTTAGCTTTGCTTTTGCAGCCATGACTCTGATCTTCTCTTTCACAAATGGAGTGGAATGGGATGGACCGTATAGCCTGGAGTTCAGGGTCCCAAAGCCATGGCTGAACAAGCCCTTAAGCTTCTTCAATGAGGTAAATTTTTCCCTTGTTAGCTTCATTTTCTTTGTTTATGACTTCAGAACCAACCAGTCAATTCAATGCAGGGTCTAGCAGACGAACTGGACAGAGAAGGCGCCTGCGACAGAGCCATCTTTCCAGATGAAAACATTGTCATCACCAGCTGCGAGCTTGGCAGCTACTACGAGGAGGGCGTAATGAACTCTCTCCCAAACTCCACTGCAAATAATATTCTAGCAACGTGACTGTGAAGCTCCGATTCATCGTTGACTCTGCCAGTTCTGAGCTGTTGATTCATGTCATGGGCAGGGAGATCGCTGCAAGCTGGACATTGTGTCTGGGTGCACGGACCCAAACTCTAACTTGTTTGATCCACTTGCCACCGTGGACGACGGCTCCTGCCCCATGGAATCTGATTCGGAGGAATGACAGTTTTAGAAGCGAAGGGAAGCTATAGTGGCCTCTGTTGTTCATCCGTGAAAAGAAAAGAGAAGAGAACCGACACAATGCATGCGACGTGGTACAAGAATGTTACAGGGCGGTGACAGCAATAGCAGAGGTACGACGTGTACCGCATTGTGTAGCAAAGAATGATGAGAGATCCAAGGCTGCTCTACAAGTTCAGGCCTCATACAACAGTGATTAATTTGTGATATGTAAAAAAGTTTCTGAATTAAAGAAGTATGCAAATCTCATAAAAACAATTGTCAGCATTCCAAAGCAAAACATAAATCTTGACGAAACGACCAAAGTCGCCCTTCAGACTTTGCTAATGCAAGCTGACATACTGAGCTAGAAATGCACTCATGAATCAACCAAAATGAACTAATGAAGCCCTGCGTGCTGGTGAACCCCCGGCATTTACTGATATCCGCATGTATGGTGGTTTGTGTACTAGCATGGACAATATCGTTCATACCTGGTACCAACTGCCAAGGGGGAAAACAAACATTTAACTATATAAAATCCAAATGCTTTAGACAAACTGATGTAACCATGCAATTCGATCACAGTTCCACGGTGAAAAGCAGGCACACATGTTAAGGTAATATGGCATCATCATCAGTTCATGACTACAACATCCAACCCATTATGAAGTAGCAGGCTATTTTAACTACAGTTCTGCAAGGCCGAAGGCTAGTTGCAACACAAGACCTTTCAATTTTTTTAGTAGCTTCACCGTTTAGCCCCCTCCAACTTGACGCTTCCAGGAGTCCTCCACAATAAGCTCATCGACACCCCAGTCCTCGTAGCTATTTGAAGTTTTGAACACAGAGTAAATAAAAGTTTGATTACCGAATCAGGAGGAATGTGGGGCTTTTAGCTGAAATCTCACCTTCCATCAGGCAAGTACCTCCTGATTGTGAATGGTATCTTGCGTGCTCTCAGTTCTTTCATGGCAATCTAATTTGCACAACACAAAATGTAATCTTGACTTCAGAAACAAATGTTTGTTGCAAAGTCTATTAGGTTTTTAATTGAAATAAAGCATGACAAGTGGAAATGGCAAAATCATTTATTTGAACAAGCCCCATAGCTCAAAAAGTTAGAATATACCTCAAGAGGATCAGTTTCACCCTCAAGCTCAACCATAACTGGAGCATTCATGCTATAAAATAACAGCAAGGGTCACCACATTGAATAAACTCATTAGTTATTACCTTGGCACTATCCAGTATCCATGCAATACATTTATACAAACAGACCTTATCTGCAATGCCCGTGTACCCAGGATTCGTGCACGCTCATACTTTGTCATATACTTCGACGTTTTGCGTAAGCGCTGAGTCTTTTCCTGATCCTTTTCTTCACCCTCTGCCCCTACAACATCATCAGGGGCATCCTCATTGTTGTTCTCAAGTTCCTCTTCAGCCCCTTCCTGCTCCACAGAAGGAATTCAGCTTTTCTGTTAACAAATCACATCAGTACATAAGAATAACAACGTATGTACCTCAATCTCAGGTTCTGGGGGCTCATCCTCGTACCTGCAGAAAAAAAAGGACTTGTAATTCATGGATTCATATCCAACAAAATAATTCTTTAAAAAGAACATACCACAATAAGTACTTGAGCCTTGAGCAATTAAATAGTTGTAAAAGGATAATGGTCAATATTGCATTAAGATGAAGTGAGAAGGTTAAAAAATCCAATTGTACCAACATTAATGAATATTCTTTCAGTTGTGCAATTACACTTATACAGCCATATAATGGGAGGTGCCCTGAGAAGATGGACTTAACTAACTAATTCATATCTTTCATCTATGAGGTGATCACAGCGAATGTAGTTGGATTAAGTAGAGGAGCATGAACCAGTGAACCACACAATCAGACATTCTTATCCCAAGAAGAAGCAAGACGCTAGAGCTCCTCTTAGGGCGTGTTTGGTTGGAGGAATTGAGGATGAATGGGATGTGATAATACATGATGTATGTAGTGGTCTGGGATGGGATTATACATGTTAGTTGTATGGTTATACATATGGAATGGTACAAATTTTTGTTTGGTTAGCTATTTTGGATGAAGCAGGATGGTACAATACAATGTTTGGTTGGTGGGATGGTGCAGTGTTGGATCAGATTGTCCCTCACCAAAAAGTGATACAAACTACAGACACTTCCTTTAAATACATGGAGTCATGAGTGCTTGATCATGACGCCATGTTGATATGTAATTGATTTTTTTCATCTTTTTCTCCTTTCTCTTTATAAAGTATCTCATTTTACTCTTTATCATTTTTTTATATTGCTGCTTACATGCTTTGCACCTAGGCTCCTACCACACCAATCATATTAACCCCCAGGCCTCTATCAATCCACCTGATTCCTTCCAGATCCGGCCTATCTCCAATGGATCGCGCATGGCCAGGCCCAAGTGAGTAGGAACTGACCAGCAAGCCACTCATGTGCATCTCTCTTTCGGACAGAACAATAGAATCCCACCACCCTGGATCATTTCATTACATTCTCCAAACCAAACAAGGATAAACCCAAAACTTGAATGGGAACATCCTGTCAACCCCCATCCGTCCATCCAAAAACACCATATTTTCAAAGAATCCAATGAAGCTAAACCCCAAAGGCCCAAACCAATCCAGCTGGAAAACAAAACATACAGCAACCCCTTTTGTTGCTGACAAATATTATCTCACACACTGCTTCTCAACTCAACAAAGAAACATGCCCTAAGAAGAAACTACCAAAAACACCTTACCAGTGACGACGTGAATGAATTCCACATGAACAACACTTGTTTTTAAAAACCAATTGAGTGAATGCTAGCTTTGCCTTGAATCAAGGAACTCAACCGATGCTATCTCCTATAAGGAGCGCCAACCAATCACCCAGCACAATATCCATCAACGCAAAAATTACCAAAAGAAAAAAAGGCAGCGGCTCGTCCTTTCTGGGAGTAGAACTTGCGATACCTATCAAAAAACCCTAGCTTCGATTCTTCTATCAGACTATCGAAGCAGAAAATTACACAAAAGACGGGAAGCATATCGTCCGTTGTGGGATTAGTACAAGCAATACCTATAAAAAAATTCTAGCTTCGGATCCCATTATTTTCCTAGACCTCTAGATTCCATGATTACACGAAGAGAGAGAGAGAGAGAGAGAGAGAGAGAGAGAGAGAGAGAGAGAGAGAGAGAGAGAGAGAGAGAGAGAGAGAGAGAGAGAGAGAGAGAGAGAGGCGAACCCCATGTCCATGTCGTTGTAATCATCGTCCGCCATGGCTTCCGCCGCCGAGCACCGCTGATTCCTGCCGACTAGGGTTTCGCTTCGTGGCGGCGGGGAGGAACGGGAAGAAAGGGGCAAATGAAAGCGGCGAACAGATGCAGACTGATAAAAACACATGCCGAATTTATAACCATTAATTATTTTTTACTGCAAAAGAGAATGGTGAAATCTTATTTCTTTAAAATATATTTATTCATTTTGATTTATATAGTTTTAAATCACGTAATATAAACATCATATATTTATATATAACATAAAAGGATATGTATAGTTGTTTTTTTTTGAGGCAAATCAGTAGGAGAGGCTCCTACCAAGATTCGATTAAAAAAGGTAAACGAAGTACAACAGAGAGCAGGGGCAGGGAAGCCCAGGGGGAGGGAGATAGATTACAAAAGAGGGGGGAGAGGGAGATAGATTACAGGGGGAAAATACAGGAGCCCAGCCAATTCCTCGCCTCCTCCTTTAACCGAGGCGGAAACCGCTGAGACTGAGCAGAAAACACAGTGAGAAAAAGACCTAACCAACCACCGACTGTCGAGGGGGTGGATCTGAAGATGTTACTATTCCTAGTAATCCAAATGGCCCAGGCAGAAATCATCACAATCTCCATAAAGAAAGGTTTGCCAAACCTCCTTCTAGCCGCTGAGAGATTATCTTGGATTGTGGTCGAGGGCAACCACTGAATGCCCAACATATACCAGCATTGAAGGCTGAAAGGGCACTCGAAAAAAATATGTGTCCCTGTTTCCTCCCCTCCCGAAAGGCAGAGACAGCAGGAGATATCCGCATCCCAGGGCAGCACGTGTTTGCGACGGAGGATGTTCCTAGTGTTAAGGCGGTCAACCAAGAGGAGCCAAAAGAAAACTTTGATCTTGCTGGAGCACTTGGACCTCCAGAGCCATTTGAAGGCCGAGTGGGAGTGCATGAACTTGAATTGGTAGCCGTAGAGGTCTTTAGGATGATAAGTAGAAGAGTGCCAAATGAAGGTCCACCTGTCAAGGACATCATCCTGCAAGCTGATCATAGACAACGTCTGATGTAGGAGGTTGAACTCAAGCAGGGCTTCCAAGGAGAGAGGAAGGAAGAAGTTGTCAACCGGAGCCGTTGAGGAGAAGAAGAAATGGACGGAGCAGCGGGGGGCTCTGGCGAAGGAAAACAGATGAGGGAAAACAAGGCGAAAGGGAGTACCGCACCAGCCATCCTCCCAGAAGGAAATCGACCGGCCACCGAAGACAGAGGGGGATGCGACGGCCCGCAGAAGGGGAGCCAGGCTAATAATATCCCGCCACCAGAAGGAAGCCCTGGGGTAAGGAAGGTGAGGGGGAAGAGGAGAAGAGGCAAGGTCCATGCGGATCAGGTTGACCCAGGGGGTGTCATGGTGCGATAAGAGCTTCCAGAAGTGCTTGAGAAGCAAGGCAGAGTTCTGGGATCGGAGGTCGATCACCCCGAGGCCACCTTTGAGTTTAGGTCGGCAAACTAAGTGCTAGGCAACTCTAGGGGAAGAGCCGGCGTTAACAGAATTACCCTGCCAGAGGAAGTTGCGGCGAGCCTGATCAATCCGATGGATGACCTTGACGGGGATTTTGAGGGAGCACATGGTATAGGTAGGGAGGGCCGAGAGAACAGAGTTGACAATTTGCAGTCTCCCAGCCATGTTGAGCCACGGGGAAAGGGAGGCGAGACGATTGGAAATATTGAGAAGGAGGAAGCTGAAGGCAGAAGCTTTAGGCTTGAGGGCCCCAGGGGAAGGCCAAGATACTGAAAAGGGAGGGAGCCCACCGGACAACCAAAGGTGGCAGCAAGGAGTTCCGAACGGTGCACGGGTAAGTTGATAGGGATGAGGGAGGATTTAGAGAGGTTAACCGAAAGACCAGTGGACTGGGAGAAGGAATGCAGGAGGCTCCGGAGGAAGAAAAGGTTACGCTGGTCAGCCTGAAGAAAGATAATGGTATCATCAGCATACTGGGCAATCGGGAAATCCAGGTGATCAGGGTGATAAGGGGGGCCATGGATGATCCCCAGACGGGCGGCCTTGTTAATGATGTGTTGGAGGAGGTCCGCGGCCAGGACAAACAGGAGGGGAGAAAGAGGGTCCCCCTGGCGCACCCCTCGCTGGCAATGGAAGAACTTCCCGGGGCAGCCATTGAGAAGAACCGAGGAGAAGCCGGAGGAGAGAAAAAGTTTGACCCAAGAAATCCAGGAGCTGGGGAAGCCGAGATGCGTCATCATGAGGAGGATGGCCGAATGTTCCACGGTGTCAAAGGCTTTTTCGAAATCAAGCTTCAGAATGATAGCCTCCTGTCTGGATTGCTTGCATCTATTCGTGAGTTCTAAGGCCCAGGCGATGCAGTCCTGGATAGAACGACCCTTGATGAACCCATATTGATTATTGTGGATAAGAGTGGGAAAAATGCCTTGAAGACGATTAGCTAGGACTTTAGTGAAGATCTTGACACTGAAGTTCATGAGGGAAATGGGCCGAAAGTCACGAACGGAGGAGGCAGAAGCAGTTTTGGGGATGAGGGCGATAAAGGAACCGTTGATGGGGTGGACCTGGGCAGAGTGATTAGAGAGGGCAGAGGCTAAATCCAGGAAGTCCTGGCGCACAATGTGCCAGCAGGCTTTAAAAAAGGCCCCATTGAAACCGTCCGGACCCGGGGCCTTGTCAGGGAGAGCGGAGGAGACCACTGAATCAAGTTTGGAGGCCTCAAAATCGGCCCCCAAGAAATCAAGGCCTGGGACCTTTGGAATAAGGTTGGCCAGGTCGAAGAGCATAGGGGGGGCCGAAGAGAAACCCATTTTAGTCAGAAAGAAATCCAGGAAGGCCTCAGCCTTGTCCTGGGCGGAGGTGGCCCAAGAGCCGTCTGCAAGCTGGATGGCAGGGATCGCATTGCGGCGGTGTCTGATGGTGGCGGCAGAGTGAAAGAACTTAGTATTAGCGTCGCCGAGCTTGGTCCAACGGAGGGTGAAGCGCTGCTTCCAATACTTATGGCGCAGGGAGAAAAGAAACTCCAAGTGGTTCCGGAGGATGGTTCTGAACGCGGACTCAGGCCCAGAGAGATGGCGGAGTTCCTCACTTTTGTCCAGATAAGCCAGGATGATAGAGGAGTTATGAATCCAACGCTCGAAACAGCCCCATCGACGATGCCAACGGGAGAGAGCCTTCTGAAGGGACCTCAGCTTGGTGGCGATACGAAGGGCGGGGTCATGGGGTAGGATCCAGAGTTCCAGCAAGAGTGCACAAGGTCCAGGAAGCCTGGGAGCTTAAGCCAGAAGTTTTCAAACCGGAAGATTGGTGAGCGGGGGATGGAAGTGCCAATCTTGATAAGGCAGGGGCAATGATCAGAGCTGGAATTGGGGAGAGCAGAGAACGAGGTATTGGGATAGGTAGAGGTCCAGTGGGGGGACGAAAGACACCAGTCAAGAAGGACAAGGAGGGGGTTGTTTTGCCTGTTGCTCCAGGTGTACTTTCTGTTCTGAAGGTGGATGTCCTGAAGGCCATGGGTACTAATGATGTTGTTGAAGGAGTCCATGAGATTGCTGTTAAGACGTCCCCCATTCTTGTTATGAGGGAACCGATAGAGGTTAAAGTCTCCAACAAACAACCAGTTGGAACTCGGGGGAATAACCAAAGAGAGAAACCAAGAGATGAAAGGGGCACGCTCAGCGTTCCGACACGGGCCGTAAATGTTAGAAAGGGACCAGGAAGCACCGTTAAACACAGAAGTGAGGGAGACGGTAAGCTGGAAGGGAGAGGAGGAGAGGGTGATCCCAGAGAAGATAGCACTATTCCAACCAATGAAAAGACCCCCCGCCGAGCCCAGGGCCGGGACAAAGGAAAACTTGTCAATGCGCCGGGGACAGAAGGTCCGCACCAAGGAAGGCGAGAAGGAGGACATCTTGGTCTCCTGAAGACAGACAATATCCACCTGGGCCGAAGAGATGAGGTTGCGGACCGCAAGCCTCTTAGAACAGGAGTTGAGACCCCGCACGTTCCAACTGACCACCTGCCAAATTCTATCGCGACCCATCCAAGAAACGATTATGGAAAGGACAAAAGGCGGCCGTGGGCAAGGGACCACCGACCAAAGCAGGGAGGACAAAAACCAAAGCAGGAAGGACAAAGGAACGAGAGAAGCGGGATAAACAAAAGCGGGTAAGCCCACCCGGGCAGGAAACGTGGCACCAAAGGTTCTTACAGTCCTCCCAGGACCAAACACGACACGCAGGCCAGCAAATAAGGATACGAAAGTCAGAGAACTTACAGCCCTCCCAGGGCAGCAAAAGGCACGAAGGCCGCTTAGATGGAGCTAGCTGGAATTGCATGGTGAGACGCTGGAGATGCAGGGAGGACCTCTACCGGGGGCGCCATGAGGAAGCCGACGGCAGCGGGCGCGGAGGAGGCCGAGGCGGTGTCGGAGTCACTGGAGAGGACGGAGTTGGACACAGCGTTAGGGCAAAGGCCACAAAGACTGGTGGCAGAATGCTGGATTTGCTGAATGGAAAGTTGGGGAAGGGGGGTGTCCAACCTTGAAAGCTCTATGAACTCCTCGATGGTAGGAAGCGGCGAGAACCGACCCGAGAGCGGCGAGAGGAGGGCTTGAACCCCCTGAGCCTAGCTCTGATCCTGGCACTCCTGCGCAGACCCTGAGTTGAGAGCGGGGGGGGCCTCACCGGCGAAGTCGCGGGAGGGGGGGCACGAGGTGCCCCACCCCTCCCACGCCTGGAGTAGACGAACCGGACCGGAGGGGAGGCCGGGGCCAGGGCCGACGGAGGAGCAGAGGAGCATGAGGCCGGGGCCCGCTCAGGGGAGCCCACCGAGGCCAGCCGAAGAGGAACAGCTGGGGAAGGTGGGGGCTGCTCCACTGCGGACTCCAGCGAGGGCGCGGAGGACACGCTCGAGAGCTCCACGCTGTCCTGGGGTTCCTCCATCGGGACGTCGGGCAACTCCTCAAGAGCTTCCAGGACCTCGTCCACGAAGGGCTCACCTTCATCCATTGGAGCAGCCTCGTCCTGCCCGGCCTGGTCGCCCCCAAGAGGATGGTTCGGGGGAGCCCACTGGTTGGCCAGCGGGCCAAACCTCTGAGCATCCGCCCACTGTTGGATCCACTCTGGTTCCCCGGGTAGAACGGGACCCAGGAAAGGATGGGGGTTCCCATTGTCCGGCGGCGGCGGGTCCTCGTCACCAGGCCATTGATCAGCAAGATCCGACTGCAGAAGGTACACCGGGAAGGTCCAGGAGCGGCCCCCGCCATCTCGGTCACTGCCATGCTTCAGGGTGATGCTTCTTGGGACGTCCAGGTCGTCCTCGTAAAGCACCTTCACGAGGACGCGGCCGAGGCAAGGATCCGCCTCATGCCAGAAGAGCAGTTGTCCAAAGGAGGCGACAGCCTGCTGGATGAAGTTCTGAGAACGACAATCCAGCGGGTAACCCAGGAACATCACCCAGCCGACACGAGCGAACGGAGAAAGCCTGCAGTTTGCCGCCTCGTCGTGCTTGACGAAGCGAACCAAGCGCCCATTGACGAAGAAGGGCGGCGAGTTAACCAGAGAGTCTCGCTCAAACTCCGTCCCCAACTTGTAGATACCCACTCCCAGGGGGTAGAGGGAGTATCGATCGACTTGAAGATGGCGTTCCACGCTGAGGTGGTGCCGGATGTCGATCAAGAGCCCCATCTTGGCAGCATGGGAGAGCGGGCCGTCATGTTCCGCAATGGCAAAGCACTCATGGCGCTTGACGATCACCCCAGCGAGGGAGACCAGATTCCGTTGCCGACGAAGAGGTCCCCCTCCATCCCGGATCACTCCGCCATAGGGGAGGAAGGGGAGCGGGTTCAAGGGGAAGTTAGCCATGGGGCGGAGAGAGCGAGGGAAAGAGGGACTGAAAGCGACAGGGGAAACTGGCGGGGAGATAGGAGGGGGGCTGCCGAGAGAGGGAACAAAAGGGACGAGGGGGAGGGAGAGCCCGGGCGCCTCAGTAACCGTGCCAGGCGGGTGCGAGGAGGCAGGGGTGCACTCCAAGCGAGGCACGGATACAGAAGCGGAACCGGCGCGACCGGAGGGGAGAGGCCTGGCGCCCGTCGGCTGACGTGGGCAATTAATGCGGGGCGGCGAAAGGTGCAAGCCACAGGAGGCCGACGGCTGCAACTGCAACGAAGCGCCAATCAGAAGATCCGATTTGAGGCGCGAGAAGATATGCGCAGCCGGAATAGCACCCTGCCCACCCGACCGAGCGGGGATCCGCTGGGACAGGCGACCCAAGGGCGGAGAGGAGCTGGGAGTGGGTGGCATGCCCAAGAGCGAAGGGAGGCCACTGTTGAATTTGAAAATGGCACGCGGGCCAAGAAGGGCCCTGTTGGGACGAGCGCCGGAACGAGGAGAGGGGGGAAGAAGGCTTGCAACGGAAGGAGGGCTGGCCGGAGGGCAGGCCGGAACCGGAGAAGGGAGGGGGCACAGAAGGGAGCCAACCCTAAGGGCAGGAGGAGGCGAGGAAGGAGAGAGAGACGAGGGGGAGGGGGGAAAGAACGAAAGAACGTTATTGAACGAAACCCTTTTGGCGGGAAAAGCATGGCGACGAGCCGAGGAAAGCAGGGCGGGACGTAGAGGAGGAAGGAAACGAGGAGCGGGGGGCAGACTAGGGTCAGGACAAGAGCACAGCGAGGGGGCGAGAGCCCCCTTGGGCCTGCGGCGGGGGGGCGAGGAGCGGGAAGACGACGGACGCCGGGGCGGCCGCATCGAGCCCAGGGCGACAGGGGACGAAGGAAGCCGGCGCGAGACCGAGGTCCAGCTCGCTCGCTCCTCCTCCGACCACCGTCGAAAGTCCGTAGACCAGCGAGGGCCACCATCGTGCCAAAGATGGAAGTAGACGTCAAACTGATCCGTGACGACACGACGCCGACGGCAGACCTCGAAGCCAACGCGACGCAATGAAACCGAAAACCGGAAGTGCCTGTCTTGAAGAAAAGCGACGTGGAAGCCTGCCGGAGAGCCACCCAGACAGGCATGCAGGGCCATGCTGACCGAGGACTCCGAGAGGCGGAAGGTAAAACGACGGAAGACCGCCAGCAGCAAGAAGGACCCAACCGGGGAGGAAGAGGGGTGATGAACCGGAGAGGCAAAGGATTCCATGACGAAACGCTGGAAATCCCTGCCGGGGGAGAAATCCCAGGAAGCCACGAGCGAACAGAGGTCCTGATCGGACTCAAGCTCAACCAAATCCAGTCGAGGCCCCATCGGGGCGAGAGCGGAAACAGGACAGAGGGAGAGGGAGAAGCGGGGAAGGGGACGCACCCGGAGCGGAACCTAGCAGGAGGCCAGCCGGGGGAGGCCGGCGACGGAGGGCGAGGAGCGGCCATCCGGAACCACCGAGAGGGGAGACGCGAGCCGGAGGGGCGCCATCGCCACGCGGTCAGGAGAATTGTGTTCTGACTAGAAGAGTATTCCATATGTATAGTTGTTGTTCTATATCACTATACTTTTTTAAAAAATCAAAATATACCCATCTAGTCAAATAATTTCACATCTAAATGCTTGATTAAAATAGTTGTGGATTTCTATTATGTAGCTCTTAATGTTTGATTACATTATTAATATACGTTTTTGCATGCAATTCATTGCAATTAGGACATTTTATAATGTCAATACTAAGATTATACATTTTTAAATTACACTAAAATGATATATTTTATTAAAATTTTAATTTTTCAAATTTTATGTGAATCAATACGTTGTAATGATAAGGTAGATAATTTTTGTTCAATGTTGAAATGATAAGATACAAAAGCCCTGACCTTAGATCTTGTTTTGTTCACCTTCCAACTTCCTAGCCAAAAACTTGATTGAAAAAACTGAACCAACCATGACCTAAAATATTTTTTAAAGAAAAGATAGACCCTAGCCATCCCATGTTGTTGTTGCATAGTAAAAAGCAGACCAGTGATCAAACCATTCAGCATGATTCACCGGTTTGATCACTGATTATTTATTTATTTATTAACATTGTATTTATACATAAATGATACATGTTGTTAGAAAAATGCATATGTAGTTGGTAAAAAAAATACAATTTTACACTTAATATTATAGTTATGCTATAATATTATAGTTTAGAGTGGTATTATAATTATAATGTCACGACTCAAATCCTTGTAATAATAATTGTATCCAAATTATTTAACAATGCTCCTTAAAGATGTATAAAATTACACCCGCCATATGTTGGCCTTACCTTGATATCTGAATTCCGAATTTTATGTTTAATATAGTATTGCACATTTTTTATTTATGCCTGTGTGCGGATGTCATTCACCTATGCACTTACAGAAAACAAGGTTGGGATTACAATGTCAGGATGACAGGATCTTGCAATGCTTCTATATCCTTGAAAAACAGAAGAAAAAAAGCAGCAGACAGGAAAGGGATATGCATATAAACTAATTACACAATATTTCTTTATTGGAAAAGAAATGAAAAAAGGAAGACTAGTAAACTAAGCAATGTTCCTCTACGATTTAACCTTGAAAATATATATTTACATCCTTGCTGGTGTCAATTGACGCCAACAAGTCAAGTAACTACTCCTTTCTGCCTATTCTCATGTTTCCTCCTTCCTAACCAATTACTTCAGGCCCCTATCTTTCCCAAAGTTCACGAACTAAACAGTCCAATATTCCAACAAAAAGACAGATCTCCAAAATTACGGCACTGACATACGATCTATTTATCCAGTTTTAAATTGTCGCAAAGGTGGCCAAGTTCAGGTCTGGCCTCCATCCATGATGCAAATGTTGGTTCTCGCAAAGATGTACAGTAGAGGTAGGATCGAAAGGTGATTAGGAAGAAGTAACGCCTGCAGTAAGAGTTGACGTGAGATATTAATATTCTACAGAGCATTAAAGAAAACATTAAGCATTTCGAAACATGTAGGACAGAGAACGTCCAGGATACTATTAGACCCAAACATAACTGAATAATACAAAGTACATAGCTTGTCACTGAATAATACATATTACATAGCTTGAAACTGAATAATAGATAGTACAAAGCTTGTGTTTATTCAGTTGACAAAAATCCATGCTATTACATGTTCCTTCAACATCTATGTTATTCCCTAATGCATTTAAACTGCACATGAATAAAGTATCATGATCAAAATTTGTCTCCATGATTCATTTCATAGAACTGATATCATCTACTCATCTACATACAAACTATTGAACAAATTACACTCAACACAACAAGTACTTTGCATAGAAGATTTTCATGAAACAGTATGCTGGACAAATTAATGAATAAATTTCTGAAGCAGGACAAATCCTATCACTCTATAAATGAAAAGGAAAGGGGTGCACACATTTAAAGTAATGCAGCATTTCTAACTATGAATGGTCGTGTGAAAGAGAAAACCCTTCAATTTTGACAAAAGAAAAGTACCTCATAGCTTTAGTGCCCATATCCATGAGATATGACCATGTCTCATCATCATCATGCGAACAATCTTGTAGTGCCTTTCTGTAATGCATAATATCCTCAAGCAAATGCCCAGCACCAATACACCTTCATGAGAGATTGGTTATCAGAACAGTTGCATAATAGTATCACACGAATCACATTGACAAGTAAATTAATTTTAAGTTTCCAGTTAATTCATAACTGTAAATCATTAATTAATTAACATAAAATGCCTGAAAGAAGTTACAGCCAGTACAGTACCTGTCAATAACAGTGTCAACATCTTCTTTGCACTTAGGGCCATGTACCAGTACCCTTGTAAGGTTTAGAATGTCACGGTAGTCACCCTGCCTGAGGGCTATCTCAGCAGATGTTTTGATAGACATACTTTCTGAAAGAGAAGTTGATACGAAGTGTGTTTCTGCTGTTTGTTCCATGACAAACTTCTCATCTGCCCCCAGTCCCAGGCATGTAATGGCCATTGCATAAGCAACACCACCATATCCCGTGTGTGAAATAAAGATGTAGTACCTAGCAGTTCTTTAGAGAAGCAAGTAATTCTTATAGCCTGCAATGAGAAACATTGTTTATCAAGTTATAAAAAGTTGTGGATTAGGGCGCATACTCATCAATCGATGATTGTACTGCATCTACATCAGCAGCTAATGCTTCTCTTTCCCTGGTGAGAGGTATTCTTTTGTACTCGATACAGTACCCCTGATCTCTCAATGCACTGTATACTTCAGCTGGTGTCATCACATCATCCAAACCTATGTGCTCCCAATAACCTAGAACACTACATTGATTTGTTGATGAGTTAAATTCTTCTTGGTGTAGAAGTAGCTGACCACCTTGCTGTTTGACTTCAGAAAGTATATCCTCCTTTAGTCTCGCCTCTATGTTTTCTACCTGCAAAAAAGATGATTTTAAGGATTGCCATGGAAACAATAGTTGAACTATTGGAGGAAACCTCACCATTGGGCCACTTATGCCAACATGCTTAAGAGTATCAACAGGTTGATCAAGTTCTCTCAAAACAAAAGGTGTTCCCTTGATGTAAACAACCACCTCCTCCCGAAGATCTGTGACCACAACTTTTTGAGCAGTGCTTCTTCCAGAATCTTTAGAGCCCAAATATGACAGAACTTCTTTTGCTCCATCAACAGTAGGTGTCGCCATGCTATACACAGGGTATCCATCCACCTGAAAGACGTGCTAAAAATTATGATAATGTATTTCACTAAGTATATTTCATAAAAAAATAAATTCTCAAACTGAATCTTCCATAAGTAAACACTACATCTGTTGCCAGAAGAAATGAGATATTTTTTCTCTTAAGATAAGAACTAGTATAAGTAGCACACAGAAGTGGGACAAACAGTATATGTTTTCACACACATCATCACACACAGATGAGATGAATGTTTAGTCCAGAGTTTCATTGTTGCCCTGAGCCCCTGACATGAGTCAGCTTGCGATGAATTATT
Organism: Zizania palustris; assembly: GCA_019279435.1. NCBI lineage: Eukaryota > Viridiplantae > Streptophyta > Magnoliopsida > Poales > Poaceae > Zizania > Zizania palustris. The sequence goes on along the minus strand of JAAALK010000079.1, from coordinate 60,876,318 downwards.
ACCAATCTTCTGTCCATCCCCAACGTCATCGCTCTTTATTGAGATGATGTGATAGCCATCTGTTCCTAAATATTTCTTTGCAATTGGAGCATAACAATATATCTTCAAGTGAGATTAGGTTGGAATCGGTAGCACTTTTTTAGCACTGATATCTTTGAAATACAGTGGCTTCAATAAGAACCATTGCAATTAGTCCATTACAGCTATAGTTGTGCTTATCTGTTTAGTTGGACCCACCATAATTTCAGGGGAATATTTATTAGAAATTAGAAGATCGAAAGATGTGTCTAGTCCAGCTGTCCAAGTACACCTTGGCCAGCTCCCTTTATTTGGGGAATATTATGCCCATAGCATTCCAAATGAGCCATTTTATTTGAGTACTACTATAAGGAATATCATAACTTAATAACCCAAAGTCCAAACAGCTTAAAATGCCACTTTTAATAACCATTGAAGTTAGATGTTTGATAAAATGCTATGGGAATTACCAAAGAAACTGAGAGAAAAGGATAATATGACACAGTGTGACAAGACCAAATAACGGGTTACTTGATGTCGTTTTGTTGGGTTTAGTCCCACATCGAATATTGATGGTAGGGGAGCACAACTTAAAAGATGGGACAACCATTACCCATCAGGCTAGTCTTTTAGGTTGAGTAGGCTCGAAATTTAAATTGTGGCTCCATTTAGGTCTATGGGTGAGTAGGCCCAATTTGACCTGGGCAAGCCGACCCGTGATGTAGCGAGTTAGGCTCCCACAAGTGGCATCAAAGCCCGGTTGGAAAACCCCCACAAGTGGTATCAAAGCCTGATTGAAAAACCCACGGAGACTCTCTAGATAGTGTAGGAAGTGCTAGTTGGATAGATTCCTCTCCCTTGGGTTGGGAGGATAAAAGGAGAGCCTTACAGGAGGGGCCCACACACAGGGGGCCCCACACGACAGACACACACACACTCTAACACCCCCCCGCAGTCGAAACTCCGGCGCAGCGGATGTTGAGACTGGAGCGGAACTCGGAGAAGGTGGAGGAAGGCAAGCCTTTGGTGAAGATGTCGGCGAACTGGGAGGTGGTAGGCACATGTAGGACACGGACAGCTCCCACGGCGACACGATCACAAACGAAGTGGAGGTCAATTTCCACATGCTTGGTGCGTTGGTGCTGGACGGGGTTGGTGGAGAGGTAGACGGCGCTGACATTGTCGCAGTAGACCAAAGTACTCCTAGCGAGGGGGCTATGGAGCTCCCCGAGGAGCTGCCGGAGCCAGGATGCCTCGGCCACCCCATTGGCAACAGCCCGGTACTCAGCCTCGGCACTGGAGCGGGAGACAACCGGCTGCCGCTTGGATGACCAAGACACGAGGTTGCCACCAAGGAAGACGGCGTAGCCGGAGGTGGAGCGACGCGTGTCCGGGCAGCCCACCCAGTCGGCGTCAGTGTAAACCACGAGGTCAGCAACAGGAGAACGCCGAAGGTGAAGCCCAAAGTTGAGGGAGCCGCGCAGATAGCGGAGAATCCGCTTCATAGCGGTAAGGTGCGGGTCCCTGGGGTCGTGAAGGCACACCTGCTGCACCGCATAGGAGATATCCGGCTGAGTGAAAGTGAGGTACTGAAGGGCGCCAGCAATGCTTCGGTAGGCAGTGGGATCATCCACTGGTGCACCCTTGGTACCGGAAATCTTGGACTGAGCATCGACTGGAGTGGCACAGGGCTTGCAGTCAGTCATCCCTGCGCGTTGAAGGACATCCAAGGCGTACTGGCGCTGGTGAAGGAAGAGGCCATCAGGGCGGTGTTCCACTATCACTCCCAAGAAGTGATGGAGCACACCAAGGTCCTTCATGGCAAACTCCTGCTGCAACGAGGAGATAATCCGCTGAAGTAGAGACTGGATGGACGCAGTGAGAATAATGTCATCCACATAAAGCAGCAAGTAGGCTGAGTCAGCACCGTGGTGGAGGACAAATAAAGAAGTGTCACTCTTGGCTTCGCTGAACCCCACAGACACCAGGAAGGAGGCGAACCGACTGTACCAAGCCCAAGGAGCCTGCTTCAAACCATACAGAGACTTGTTGAGCCGGCAAACACGCTCAGGGTGAGCGGGATCCACAAAACCCGCAGGCTGGCTGCAGTACACAGTCTTCGTCAGGGTGCCATGGAGGAAGGCATTCTTCACATCGAGCTGGTGAACTGGCCAGGACCTCGAGAGAGCCAAGGAGAGCACGGTCCGGACAGTAGCAGGCTTCACCACTGGGCTAAAGGTTTCATCATAGTCAACTCTAGGGCGCTGGGTGAAACCCCGAAGGACCCAGCGAACCTTGTAGCGATCCAGCGAGCCATCTGCCTTGCGTTTATGTGTCCAGATACACTTGCCGGTGACCACATTGCAGCCAGAGGGGCGAGGCACCAGGTCCCAGGTCTGATTGGCCAGAAGGGCCGCATATTCTTCCTCCATCGCGTGGCGCCAGTGTGGATCCGCCAGGGCGCCACAAACAGTGGAGGGTATGGGAGAGACTGGCGGCTCCGCAGCGGCAGAGAGGACCAGGTGGTCAACTGGACGGAGGACCCCCGCAGACCGCCGAGTCACCATCGGGTGAGTGTGGTGGGGATCGCGGTGGAGGAGGGGCGGGTGGTACACCGGCGGCTCGGCGCGAGAGCGGGCCGGTGCAACCCCCGTCGGGCGGCGCTGGTAGACCCGAACAGGGTTGGCGTAGCGAGAAGAAGATGTCGGGGCCGCGCGTGGCGCGGCAGGTGTCGCGGGGACACGGGGCACGGCCGTGTCCGGGGCGGAACACGGCGCCGACGGCAACTGCGGGCCAACCCCGGGCACAGGAGGCGACAGGGAAGGGGCCGCGCATGGTGCGGAGGGCCACGCCGGCTGGTGGGGAGTGGCCGCACGTGGCACAGCCGGGGGCACGGGGGCCACGGGCGGCACGGCGGGCAGCTCTGCTGCCACACACGGCTCGTCAGATGGCGGGAGAGCCACCGGAACAGCCGGTGATGTACCTGCAGAAGACAAAGGTGGCTGAACCACCGGGTCAGTATAAAACAGGGAGTCCAACTCAAGGCTGGTGGTGGGTGTGGAGTCAATGGAGAAAGGAAAGACAGACTCAGCGAAGATGACATGTCGTGAGATAAGAACACGACGAGAGGAGAGGTCAAAACAACGATACCCCTTATGATCGGGGGAGTACCATTATCACACTAGACGGCCTTGATAGTAACCCCAAACTGAGTAGAAACCCAAGCAAAGAAGTGAGTGAGCGTGGGGAAGGCATCCGACTTGGACCGCAAAGGAAACGTCCATGAGTAGTGAGAAAAATCATCAAGAACAACCAGATAATATTTATAACCAGAAATACTCATGATCGGAGAGGTCCACAAGTCACAGTGAATAAGGTCAAACGCATGAACAGCATGCGAGGAAGAAATAGGAAAAGGTAGGCGAACATGATGACCTAATTGACACGCATGACAAAGATGCTCACTAGTAGCCCTAGTACAAGGAATAGAGGAGCTACGACAAAGCTGAGCCAAAATGTCGACACCGGGATGACCAAGCCGGCGGTGCCAGAGTGTGGAGGACGCTGTGGCGGCAAGGGCGGACGAGGGTGGAGCAGCGGAAGGTGGAAGACGAAGCGTGTAGAGGGGTCCGGTGCTGTCACAGCGGAGAAGAGGACGCCGGGTGGCCATATCCTTCACAGTCAAACCAAAAGAGTCAAATTCAACAGAACAAGAATTATCAGTGGTGAATTGACGAATGGAAAGAAGGTTGTGAACAATGTCAGGAGCAACAAGAATGTTTTGCAGGCGAAAAGACCCACAAGGAGTCGCATCACCCACGGAGGTGACCGGAAGACATGAGCCATTCCCAACCATGATGGAAGAAGGGTGAGATGGGTGGGGGGGGCCTGTGAGAGGAGATAATACCATCATGGGGAGTGGTGTGGAAGGAAGCACCCGAGTCGGCCACCCAATCCATGGCGGCCGGCGGAGTCAACGCCATGGCGTTGAATGACTGCGCGAGGGCCGTCTGATCCCACCCACCGGACCACGGGCCCCACGCCGAAGGAGCAGGCAGGACCGGCCACCCGGTGAGCATGGCCGCAGGTGGGGTAGGAGGCCGAGGAGTGAACTGTCCCGGCCACATGGAAATGCGCCCCGTCCATGGGTTGGAGAAGGATGGCCAGGGCGCACTCCCGGCGGCAGGTGCTGGCGTGGCGGAGGTAGGAGCCGGAGCGCGACCGGTACCACCACGGCGCCCCCCTCCCCGACGACGACGATCGCCACCGCGATCGCCACCACGATCGCCACCACGCCCCCCCCCCCGCCAGTGGTGGAACCGACGGTAGGAGTACCAAGAAGGGAGGGAGCCGGCGACGGCGGTGGGTGGGAGGCCGGTCGGATGGAGCCGGAGGTGACTAGAGCAGTCGCGGTAGTAGATGTGGGAGCGAGTCCTCGGGTCAGCTCCTCAAGGACAAGGTCATCACGAACCTTGCGGAAGGAGTGGAACGACACTGTCCTGGTGATCCATGTCCGGAGATGGGCGTAGCTGTCTCCAAGACCGCGGAGGATGTTGAGGACAAGAGTGCGGTCCGCAACAGGCTCGCCAAGGTCACGAAGAGAATCCGCCATCCCCTTCATGCGACGGCAGTACTCCAAGATGGAGAGATCCCCCTGGACGAAGGTGCGGAAGGCAGCGTCCAACTGGAGAGCACGAGCCTCGCGGTTGCCAAGGAACTGCCCACTCGATCGCAACCCAGGCCTGTCGAGCGGTGCCACCAAGTTCCCGCACGATGTCCTGGATCTCGACAGTGATGGACCCAAGGATCCATGACAGCACCACGCTGTCCATGCGCCGCCAAACGGACCCCTGGGCGACCACCGGAGTGTCGATGAGGACGTGGTCATCCAGGGCATAGCGCTGGAGGGTGAGGAGCACCGGGTCGCGCCAGCGTGCGTAGGAGGACGATGAGGGATCAAGGGTGACTGGCACAAGCGCCTGGCACAAGCGCCCGAATGTTCTGGACACCGGCCGCTTGGGCGTGGAGCTGTGCGGTACCCGGATCTGCGGCGACAGCTGGAGTCGCGGTGGCAGTGGGGTCAACACCCCTGAGGTGATGCTCGGCCTCAGCGACATGCTAGGCCAGTGCATCAGCGGTCTGGCGAGCATTCTCCCAGGCAAGAGCGGCTGCCCGCTTGCGCGCCCGAGCAACATCGGCAGCGGTCTTGGCAGTGGCAAGGGCGGCAGCAAGGACAGCGTCGGCATCCACCACATCATTAGGGGCCGGCCAGCCTGAGGCCACAGCGGTGGGGAGGAGGGGCGGCGGCCCACCCAGGTTCGGCCAGGCCATGGCCATGGCGCGGGGAAGGGAGGGCGGTGCCCCCGGGGCCTGGGGGAGGCCGGCGAGGCCGGCGGCAGCAAGATCCAGCCAGTCCACGGCCAGTCCACGGCCGTGGCGGGGGGGAGAGGGTCGACGCCCTAGGGGCCAGGGGAGGGCCGGCGGCGCCAGATCCGGCCGCCCCAGCGTCGGGTCTGGGCGGGGCGGCGGCGAAGATGGCCGGGGGGAGGCTGGCGGCGGCAGAGTCGGCCACGCCGGCGTCGAGGCAGGGCGGGGAGAGGCCGAAACCCTGCGGGGGGAGGCCGGCGACGCCAGATACGGCCGCCCCGACGATGGATCCGAGCGGAGGGAGGCCGGCGACGCCAGATCTGGCCGCCCCGGCGGCGGATCCGGGCGAGAGAGAAGTGGATCCGGCCATGGTGGCGGAACCCAGCCCACGAAAAGGGGAGGAGGAGGCCGGAGACGAGAAGGAGAAGGTGGTGCTCGCCGGAGGAGGCTCGCCGGCCATGGAGGCGGCGGCGGCGGCGCCGGCGGCAGGAGAGAAGAGGGGGTAGGGGGGAGCCTAAGGCTCTGATACCATGTAGGAAGTGCTAGTTGGATAGATTCCTCTCCCTTGGGTTGGGAGGATAAAAGGAGAGCCTTACAGGAGGGGCCCACACACAGGGGGCCCCACACGACAGACACACACACACTCTAACAGATAGCATCACACGAGATCGGGCGGGTAAGTGTGCAGGATCGATGTGTGATGGGAGAGATTGTTGGGTTTAGTCCCACATCGAGTATTGATGGTACTATGGTAGTGAAGCACAACTTAAAAGGTGGGGCAACCCTCACCGACCAGGCTACTCTTTTGGGTCGAATAGACCCGGAATTTAAGTTGTGGCTCCAATTGAGCCTATGGGTAAGTAGGCCCACTTCGATCTGGGAAAGCCGACCCATGTACACCATGGGAAACACATAATCGCATGGTTAAATCACAGAAGATCATAAATGAAAACCAAAGAAGCAAATAACTATTGAAAAAGCATGTTTATACATAAGCTGATGCTCCATCAAAACATACTAGTAAAAAATATATTTGCCAGCACTAAAGTAATCAGTATCATACATGACATAAAATTCCCAATTTAGAAATTACGTTTGTTATAAACCAAACATAATGCAAGAGGCTTACAGCATAATAACCATATCTAAGGCAATAATAATGGAAGCCCAATACAGTTTTGGCAGAAATAACTGCACCGTGGTGTGAAGTAGCTAGAAATCACATGACAGAAAATAACCTATGATGGATCAGAAGGTATGAATGGTGAAGATTAATCAGCAGAATTGATCAATAACATGAATAACTCGATTAAACAATTGCACGCACATTGAGTGGCCAACTATTAAGTGCAATTTTTTGTTACAAAATAAAAATACCTTGAAAACATGTGGTGCCCCAGAGAAGTTAATGCTGCTCGACCTTCTCTGTCCAGGAAAAAAGTGCATTTTAAGTATTGATCCCTTTCCCAGAACGGAACCATTACGAGATTTGACAATGGCTTCTGTCATTACGTCTCCTTGTGGAGACTGATAAGATGCTTTGGATTCATCCTACAAATAGTAAATGATTATTAATGACACCATTTCCTATAAAAGGTACTAAAAACAGCTAGAAGAGATGAGGATATTTACATTAACAGTGAAAAAACGCCCAGGTCGTAGTCTTATGCTCCATTTCATTCTTTGGATCTCTGGTCGCTGGTGTATCCATGCTTTAAATGACATCTTTGCTTCTCCTTGCCCGCAGAAACCATCAAATGCTTCATTCCAAAGATATGCTGAGAACGCAACTAATTTCAGATACCTCTCCAGATATTCAGCACCACGATTTAATGCAACCCTCTTAACTCTTTGCTCGACATGTTGTTGGTCAATTACTTTTGTATACTGCAAAACAGCTTGGCGAATATTCTGTAAAGCTGAGCATTTGTCAATAACATTGTCCAATATATGCCTACACTCAACTCCATTGTCAAATAATCTTGTAATCTTTCGTAAAACAACGATGTCATCAATTCCAAATCTTGGATGTTGTTCTGTCACAGTATGAGGTCTTGGAGAACTTAAATTAAGGTGACCATTGTTATCAGTTGTTTCATCTCCACTTGAGTAACCCTCATCTCGATCTTCATGGTTATTTTCATAATCAGGCAATCTAATGGGTCTACCATGATCAATCCGCAGTCTCAGCAGGCAAGCAATCACAGTACCTGTAGTTGTCCTTCCCCTTCCCATCTATAAAAATCAGAAAGTTAAAACTCATGTTTTGTAGCCTTTCATATAATTCAATAGTCATTCCTTTACCTAACATAGAATTATGGCCTAATATTCCATAAAACGATGAAGTGTGGGTGTGGTACCTGGCAATTAAAAACAAATGCAGTATCCTTGCAAGCAGTTGTGACATTTAAGGCTATCGTGTCAAAATCTGAACTTTTAGGGGCTTTACCATCAGTGATTGGCACTCTTGAATATTTGATTGGAAGACCTTCAGACTCCAAAAGTTTGTATACCTCCAATGGAGTCAGGACAGCTTCATAATTTACATTTTCCGATGCATCAAATATCTCACCATTGACAGTTTCATGAATAACCATTATGGCTCCACTATAGCGTTCTGCTTCCCGTAAAATATCCTCCTTCAACCGAGCTTCCATGCGTTCCACCCTATCGCGATCAATTCCCTTGTAACAGCACATTTTGTACCATTTAGACCAAACAAACAGTTTTAGTTTATTAAGTATAATGAAACAGAATAATAGACAAGTAGATAAATTCTGACAACTTAACAAATAACTAGAGTTCTTTTCAAATATAACCAGAAATGGAACTAATCCTTTGGGCAGTTACTTCTGATAAGTAGTTGTCTGAAGTCATTAGAAGAAATGAGTATCAGAATATGTAAAATAATTTATAAGATTGTCTAATGGGTGCACTCTGCTACATCAAGAAAAAATGGTTATGCTAGATCAGATCGTGCAGATTAAACACAGGGCTATCATACAAACCTTAAAAGCATTAGTTATAACTAAAAATTATGAGAATATGTCCGCTATATATCTGTCAAAGCAACTGGACATGATGCATACCGTGTACTCCAGCATATTCTTGTATGGTCTTTCCACTTCACGTAGCACAAATGGCTTTCCATTTATATAAATAACTGGTTCTTCTCTCATATTATGCCACATAACTGGTCGGCCTCCCTTGCTTGTACTAATACGCTGAATAACAGCTCGAATGCCATCAACAGTAGGATTTGCAACACCATAGACTGGAAATTCAGGAATTTCTCTAAAATTAGGTGCGCCATCCACTCTTTCAGGTAAATGAAGGTTCTGACAACCTGGGCAGTGGTCACTTTTTAAAACAGTTTGGCGTCCAAGAACTTCTCCATTCCTCATGGCAGCAACAATATCCATCTCATTAGGGCGCCCATCAGCAGATTCAACAATTTTTGCAAGAGGGGGTTTCAAACTCGAATAACCAAGAGCACCCATTGGATCTCTCCTCAACAACCTGAATTTAATGAAATATAAAAATATCAAATATGAGTTTACTGGTTATGTCAAAAGATAACAAGTGACCAGAAATAGAAATTTAAAGTCACTGGTGCTCATATTAGTTTGGATAGTTTTATATGGTATGCTGATTATGCATCACTATGCCCACTTTCCAATGTTTTAAAAAGCATGCAAAGTGTATAGAGGTAACACAGCAGACACAACTGTGCAACATGCCCAAGGTTGCGACTTGTTTGATCTTTCTCCTTTGATATTGAAGCGAATGGACCATGTGATCAAAAAAGGACATTTGTGTCAGGGCTCATATGATGCATGGCTCATATGGAATCCTGAAATGTCTTTGTACTGAAGTGCCACTACATGCTATAGTAGCTAAAGCAGGCTTCTGTAGCAATAACTATATGAAAACAAGCTGTAGAAGCTGCTAGTCTGCTACACACAGCCACAACACCTTGTCCTTTATAGCATGCAGTTAAAATAAAAGCATTTTAACATTTGAAGTAAGATTTTAGTTTACCATTAAAAATTATTAGACTAAACTGAACAATGGTAGGCTCCATGTGACACTATATTATGTGCCATATGTTGATTCATCATTCATTATACTCGTGCAGTCGTGCACTTCAAAAAAAATCTCACAAAATGCACCGCATATTAGAGCATATGTTCAGGAAAAGTTTGCAAGAAATTATCATCATACATGGAGGCACAAAAAAGGCAAACACTTTTGTGCATTTTTTGTAATTTAAGTTTACCATGTGTCCTTTTTTATGCTGCACATCAGCACATATAATCAGATTTTTACACAATGTTTCACAATTATACATGTTCTACACCTATAATTTTTTAAAGACTGTTTTAAAGTGCATAAACTAGACTACTAGAGTGGAAACTAAAATAGGCATGCAGCACCTATGTGCACAAATTCCACTCCCCGATATCTATGTGGTATTTTCATGCTAAGAATATTCTTAACTCGTCCACTAGGATTAATGGTAAAAGGCTAGAAATCCCTAATTAGTTGTAGAAATTAATAAAGGTAGTATGTGTTAACCTTCCTTTCCTCCGAGTGACAAAGATGAGGACGCTTCAAAAGACAAAGATAAGACTATAAGACCACTTTACTAGTATCATGTATACCAAAATGTTCTAGTATCATCTGACTAAATTTAATTATAACATATGAGGCAATTCTTCATAAATAAACCATGGACTAAAGAACAATAATGTTGAGCCACAAATATATGCCAATGTAGTGATCTGCAATGCAGATTTTATGAATGACTCCTCAATTATTATTTTTTATTTTAGCAATTCTACATATACTATCGACTAATTCTTGAACCACAAACCACATCAATGTTGTGATTTCTCATGTGGGTGCATAAATGATTTGTCAAATTAAGGTTTGGGCCTTATGATAGTTCTCGCTGCTATGAAGAGTTTTTTTTTGAAAAGAGGCAGGAGATCTGCATTTGTATTAAAGGGGAAGGAACAAAGTTAACAACCACAAAGAGAAAACTCTAGCAGGGACCAGATGCAATAGAGAGAGGCCTCAGAGAAAGAAAGAGGAAGGGAAGGGGGAGGGGAAAACATCACAGAGAAAAGATTAGGGGGAGGGGAAAACATCATAGAGAAAAGGATTAGTGCACATCAGCAGCATGAGCAAGAAGGCAAGTGGAAGAGTCTTGGATGATCAGGTGAAAGAGATGAGGCACTGAAGAGTGGATTCCTTGAAAAATATGGCGGTTTCTCTCCTTCCAGATGTTCTAGATGACATAGATGAAAATGCCATTGAAGATTTTTCGCTAAGACGAAGGGACTGCGCAGGAAAGAGACAACCAGTGGTCCGCCATTGAGAGTACTGGAAAGGAAGGGTAAAGATTTGGGCAAGCCTGACACGCGGAGACCAGATGACACACTTCCTTGGCAAACACACAGTTTAAGCGTGTGTTTAGTTTAGAGACAAAATAGGATAGGATGGTCACGTACTAGTTTTTTAGGATGGGATCGTCTCATCTCGTGTTTGGTTGTATGGGATGAGGATGTCCCTGTTTTCTATTTGGTTAGTGGGTTGAGAAAGATGAGATTATAACAATTTTAACACCGTTATAACAGTCTTTGCTACGGGACTCACATATCATATGTGGGCCCATTTGTCATACTATCACTTTTCATCTTCTTCCCCATCTCAGCCTAGCAGCAAGCAGCAGCCATGACACGAGCAGCAAGCAGAACCCACCCCACCGGCCGCATCCGCCGCTAGCCGCTGGCCTCGACCCCCGGCCGCATCCGCCGAATCCCGTCGTCTCAGTTGTCTTCGCTGCCTCAGCCACATCCGCCGCCTCGGTTGCCTTCGCTGCTCTGGCCTCGACCCCCGGCCATCGGCCACCGGCCGCATCCGCCGATGCTCTGCTGCCCTTGGCTGCCAACGGCTCACACACCTGCTGCGTCCATGCGTGAAACAGAGCGGACGAAGCCTCATGGCAAAAAAGTGGGACCGCTTTGTCCGCTCATTTTTTATGGACTACGGGATCCCTCTTTTCATGGAATATTCCCAGAATATTCTCCTAGTGGGATATCCCAGTCTTACTCATCTCTCAACCAAACAGATTCAAAAATGGGTTCGCCCCGTTCCATCTCACTTCATCCCATGAACCAAACAGACGCTAAAAGAAGGTGGGTTGATGTTTTGTCGGTCAGATCACAAAGGATGCATGAAGCCCTACATGGCCAACCTCTTTTAGTAAGATCGTTGGCTGTCGAGATCATATTTTGGATGGAGAGCCATGCAAAGAACAGGCATTTGCCTTCTGCTTTAGCTGCCCAGACAATTGAAGGCCAAGAGGGGCGTGTGAGGCCTGCCAGCTGGGCGAGATAGGCAGACTTCGCCGAGTAGTTTCCATTGGGAGTCCATTTCCAACGGATATGATCTGGGTTTGAGGGAATCCGATGGAAGCTAGCAATCAAACCCCACAGAGAGATGAATTCTATCAGATGGGAATGCTCATGAAGGTGGCGAACGCGCCTAATCCAGTTGTTGTTGGAGAGTTCTTTTTGAACCGACCTGTTCTTGCGGGCTGTGAGCTGAAAAAGGCTAGGTGCCAGGTCTTTTGGAACACAACCATTGAGCCATCGAGAACTCTAGAAGCTAAAATGGCCACCCTTCCCAATGGAGATGTCCATGGAAGCATCAAAGAGGTCGCGATCCATGTCGTCCAAAGGGAGGGCGATACCAGTCCAATCTTTAAGGGGGTCTGAGGCAGTCTTCCAAGGCCAACGGAGGCACAAAGCTCGACTAAAAAGACGAAGATCCAAGATCCCTAGGCCCCCGAAAGCTTTTGGAATGCAAACATTGGACCAGCGGACAAGGCAGTGGCCACCATTGACTTCTCTCATTCCTTTCCATAAGAAAGGATGACGGAGTTTGTCAATACGCTATGAAGAGTTCAATCACTACAAAGTTTGAGGAACAAAGATAAATGAGTTTGAGGAGCAAAGAAAAATGTTGCCTCTGATTGATGTAGTGATTTGATATCATCATATCTTATGACTTGGTTGAGAAATGGGAGAAACTAAGAGGATGACTCTAGAAGAGGGCACGGTACACTCATCAAGACAGCTGTTAATGTCAAAATTGTGCAAATTATGTTTTTATATATTCATGCCTTATATTACCTCATCATAAAAATCGCTAACTGAGTTTGTCATGAAATAATAAATTTTTAGAAAGTAAATGATGTCAATATTCATGTCATCAATGCCATAAAAAATAACAATAATAATATATCAACTTTCAGTGTTGTGTCCAAGAACAAAATTGTTTGTCCAAAGTGCGCAGGCTAAAAGGCTAGCAGGTCTAGTTAGCTCAAGTTATCCTCAACATAAAGAGGTGATTTCACACTAATTTTGATAAAATATTGATGATAACACTCTAGAAGATAAAAAACACAACACTTCCAAGGAAAAATATATAGATATGTGGAAAAATGTTGACAGCAGGCTGACATGATTGAAGAAGTGTCAGCGACTGATATTTCTTGGACACAAAGGTTGCCTAGTATATGTGTGGGCACCCTAGCAATCATTCCAAATAAACTATATAGCAAAACATTAAGACCTTATCTAAAATGAAGGTCCACAATGTGTTATAAGGGAAATTAAGCACATATTGTTACACACAATTTCACCTATTCGCCAATACTATAGTGATATCCAACAGAAAGGAGACGCTAATTCTCAACAGCTTATCTCATGATAAAAAACAGAACAATGTTTAAGCTGAATATGCTCTTACAAGCTGTACATGGCTACCATTTCTATGGTAAGGTGACATGGCTCACCTTCGCAGAATGCTGTACAGTTCAGGCCTTGCTCTCATCCAATCAGAAAAACTAATTTCTTCTGAAAAGGTTGATTGGTGAGCAGAGAACACCGAATGAACATAGACAGCAAAGCATATGAGGAAGTAATAGCGTTCCAAGTACTCCACAAAGAAGGAAAGTGATGCCTCCCGTTTCATTTCATCAGGTTGCCGAAGGATGCTATTGCGGTATGTAGCAATAGCCTCTCTTAAGTTCTGTCACTCACATAAAGTCATACGAGAAAAATTCCAATTGAGCTGTATTAAATTAGTATCGTTCAGAGCATAAAATGGCATACCTGCATTGAGTCACATTTATCAATAGCTTTGTCAACTTGCCTTTTTCCTTCAACACCACCCTGCATAAATGCAATCACAAAGTGATTACACTGAGAGTGTCTAACAAGAAAGGGATATAAATTAACAAATTCAGGATATTACCTCCAGAACTCGTACCAAACTCCTAATGACAGCATATTCTCCTCTGAGTATCGCTTCTTCTGAGCTAGGCATATAGTCATCTACATCATTTCCAGAATGGAAGACCTTTCCAATTGAACTTGTCCTAGGGATACCTGCAGTGCAGAGCACACGGCACACCTCAATATAGGAAAATAAAAACACAGGATCTACAGGCATAAACTGTGAGCATATGGTGCACCAGTATATAATTAACATATGATATGCATTTAGCAGACTTGTAGTCTGATCACACTAAATCATCACATGATAAAACAACCATATAAAAATGCCTGTGGAGAATTCACTGTTTACCAATCAATTTCACACAGGTAACATAAGCAACATGCCTCCAATCAAATTAAACTATGTGCTCACCTGATGCTCCTACCCGGTTCAGGTAAAGCAATGTAGCTATAACCATACCAGTGGTTGTCCTCCCCCTCCCCATTTGACAATTAAATACAATTTCAGTTTCTATATCAACTTGGGAGATTCGGCGTACCTGTTAGAAACAATGAAATTTAGTGTTATGCAGTTACCAGCTTACTTGCCAAATTGAACATCAAATACTATCAAGTTTCCGTAGAACATATTAATCGCAAGGTGTCCAAAGAAGGCAAAGATGATTAATTATTTAATTAGTTAAAACATCTTTCGCCTAAATATACAAGTTAGCACACAGGAAAATAACATTACACACAGATCCCAATGAAGCAAGTTAGCCTGGACAACTGAATGTCTAATTTTCAAAAGAGTATGAGGGAAGTCTAGTTTTCATAAAGAGTGAAAACATTTACATGGGCAACTGGGTGGAATGTTTTACAGTAACATACAGAACTAACCAGATTGTCAAAATCTCCTTCTTTCGGGGCCTTTTCATCAGTAATAGGAACACGCTCATAGTCAACAAGGTATCCTTGATGCTGCAACTTATCATAGACCTACAGAGGAAATAAATCCTCAAAAGGACTAAAAATAAAAAAAAATATATTTAAACCACAAATGTGTTGTTACCTCAAGAGGGGTCTTGACTGTGTCAGACATCACTGATTCCCACTGGTCCACCATCTGGCCATTTGGCAGCTCATCAGTGACTAGGATCTTATTCCCATATCTGCTACATCAAACATTCACATAAAAATCACCTCTTAATAATAGATATAGGAAGAAAATAGTTTACTTGGCAACTGATGTACCGTGAAGCTTCCTGAAGAATATCTTCTTTCAGGCGGAACTCCATTTGTTCCACCCTCTCTCGGTTAATTCCCTAGGTTAGTAGTACAAATTCACATAAATAGTTAAATGTGAAAATGAAATGATAATAGATAATAGTAAGTAGTAACTTCATGTGGATTCAGAGTTGTTCTGAAAAGGATATGACTTCTCAATATGGTCCACATATCTATAACCTTAAAAACATATATAAAATTACCCAAATTAACAAGAGATTTCTGACATAAAAAGCATTCCATGTCTGCAATTGCACTAATGTATCATTATTCGTTTAGAAAACAATGCTATATATTTTCCTGGGTTTCAGGACATTTGAATCATGACTTGCACTGTGGATATTTAGCAAGACAAGCTGTTTCTAGTTTAATACCTTCATGGACTTCTCATATAATAAATGGAAAACATATATGCATACAAGCTATAGGCATGAGCAGAAAAATTCAGCGCAAACCACTCTAGATTTCAGGGATCAAAGAATACCGTATATTCAAGGTTTGAAAAGGGCCTTTCAACATCTCGCAGAACAAATGGGCGACCATTGATGTAGATAACCTGTGAAGCATTGGTAGAAAACACAACTGCTAAATTCCTTTTTCTCAAACAATGAAGCAAAAATATATAGGGTATATATGTTATAGGGAGAACTAGTATTTGTTATAAAAAGGAAAGGGTGTGACTTGTTCAAAAGACATTTTATTGTAGGAAAAATGTCAACAAACCCACCTGAAATTTAAAAATAACATATTGTTAAGGCATGGGTGTCAAGTTATGTAACTTTGATAATTAAATATTACTAGAGAACTCTTTCATATATATTTTTAAAATAAAAATGGCAGCCTCTTCTATAATGTTCTTTATTTATTTGTGTCGGCCTACTGATAGTTGGAACTTGATCTTGATGTTCTGGATGATTCAACATCCATTGATCATTCCAACCTTTCATACTTTTTGAAGTGGTGAGCATAATGGTTTCCATTACGTTGCTTTATTTTCTACTGAATATTCTACTATAGTGACTAAAGGTCTTACTGGCTCCTCACGAAGACTATGCCATAGGACTAGGGTTTGTTTTCCTTTCTTTTGTGCTCCGATGTGATTTAGCACATTTACAATTCCTCTCATCGTCGGCATTGCAACACCATGAACACGCAATGAACCCGCCTGAAAAAACAGGTGGCAATAGTGAGTAGCTGACAAAAAATGGAGTTTGAAATTATTGAGAACCCATAATGTTATTGAATTTTTACCGGATAAAAAGGAAACCGGGCAAGAACAAACCAAATAACATATTATGTTATATGTGGTTATGCATTCAAGAGTTTATTACCAACATGTCAGAATTCAGATGAATTGTTTAGTGTATACATAAGTCTCATGCACACTTTGCATTCCAAAATGCTCTCTCTCTCTCTCTCTCTCTCTCTCTCTCTCTCTCTCTCTCTCTCTCTCTCTCTCTCTCTCTCTCTCTCTCTCTCTCTCTCGCGCGCGCGCGCGCGCGCTCGCTCAGAACAACAGATAAGTATTTTGCTGACAAGAAAGGATGTAACATGCATGGCCAATAGCCATCATTGTGAGAAATGAAAATCATCAAGAAAACCAAATGTACAGTTAACACTCTGAAAACATTTAACCCGATTTCGGAAGAGAATATAAGATCACCGTAGGATGTGAGCACGGGAATCGAGCATGCTCAGTAGATTCCGGTGGTGCGGAACCCATAAAAATAAAGGAGACGAGCGGACCACGGAACATGTGTGTAACATAAACAACTAAGGCAGTTTCCTTTCGGAGTCGTGAAGAAGAAGAAACAGATTAGAGAGAAACGAAGACGCGAAGCTTTCAAAAAAATGCTGCAGATTCCCGTCGCGAGCGCATGGGGCGGACGGGGTCAGGGAACCGCCGGGCAATTCGCGCCGCGCGGCGCGGCGTGGCGGAGTGATCCTCCACCATTCAGATTAGGGAGACGAGCAAAGAGCAACCGACCTGGCGGTAATTGGGCGCGCCATCGATGTGCGGCCGAAGGCGCTTGTTCTGGCAGCCGGGGAAGTGGTCGCTCTTGAGGATAGTCTTCTTCCCGAGCACGGAGCCACCCCTAGTGCTGATGACCTTCTCTGCCGTCAGCTGCTGCACGCCCTCCATCCGCGACCGCACCACTCCCGCCGGTCGTCGTCGCCCTCCTCCTCCTCGTCGTATCCTCCCCCAACTCAATTCCAAGCACCGGCGTGGCGCCGCCGCCGCGGCGCATGCAACCGGAGTCGCCCGCCCGTCCTCCCTACCTCCGAGCACTGGGCACCAGCGAGACGCGGTGGCTGGGCAGGAAGAAGGCCGGGAGGAGAGAAGATGGGAGGAGGAGGAGGAGGAGGATGCGGGGGCCAACGCCCAATTGGCAGGACGGGAGAAGCGATGAGAGGAAACGAGCCGGAGGCCGAGAGCGAAAGGGGAATGGCGCGGTGGGCGTGGGGCGGGCTGCCTTATAGGCCGCATGTGGCGATGGGGATAGCGATAGCCGGATACGCAGCAGCTGTGCCATGTGTTGCGGTTCAAGTTTCCTCCGGTTTCCTCCGGCCGCCCGCCCGCACGCACGCACGCACGCACGCGACATACGCGTGCGGCGTGCTGCTGCTGGTTTGTTACAGCTGCGCGTGTGCTCGCGGGTGTGATTAAAAAACTGTCTTCGTGTCGTCCAAGTTGATGGTTTCGTCGCTTACAATTCATCAAGTGGACCGCGCTCCCCGCGCTCCGCCTCCGCCTCCGCCCTCTCCACCACACCACGCGACGCGACGCGCCCGCACCTTTCCACCGGTGCGGCCGCATATTCCCCGCCTCCCGTCGCGTCGCGTCGCGCCGCGGCATCAGGGGCGGGAGGGAACGGCGTAATCCGGCGCGAGGCCGAGGCGGTTGTGGCGCGCGCGCGCGCGCGGCGTGACCCGTCAGGCCGTCACCGCACCGGTGACCTGGTGGCGGTGCGGGGCCACAGGATCAGTTTCCTAATCTGGCGCGTCATGACAGGCTGCCGCGTCAGCGTGCACGGCTGCGGGATGGCTGGTCACGTTTTCCGCTTTACCCTTTTCGGATTTGGGATAGCGACCGGCGACTCCCCCGTCATCTTCTTACCCATTTCCCCCTCTTTTAATCTTGATTTTAATAGTTAGTAGCTAATTTTTAGTTTTAGTTTATCTAAACAACTCAAATAATTAATAAACTAATTGTTAGTTTATGGGCTAAATTAATTGGTTTTGAAAAATGTCTATTACTGCAGCAGAACGTTGTAGCAGAACGTTATACCCAAATAGACGTGAATTAATTTTTAGTCAACTAATAATTATCTGACTAATAATTAGTTCTAGCTAACAATTAATGTTAATCCATCTAAATAAGACCTAATTAAACAGAAACGGAAATAGAAATAGAAATGGTTAAAATTTTGAAAATAGAAACGGAGATGGTTTGCTTTTGACGGACGTTTTTTATTATGTTTACGTTTTTACGGTGATATCAAATTTCACAAATACCCAAAATAGGCGTGAACTAACTAATAATTAGCTCTAGCTAATAATTAATTTTAATCCATCTAAACAAAACCTAATTAAACAGAAACGGAAACGGAAATAAAAATGGTTAAATTTTTGAAAATAGAAACGGAGATGATTTGCTTTGACGGACGTTTTTTATTATGTTTACGTTTTTATGGTGATATCAAATTTCACAATCCGATATATTACTGTTTTCGTTAATACCTCAAGACCGGACGTTTACATTTGAGCCAATAGCATATCAACTCCCATGCGACACCCTAAGAGCATCTCCAATACTCTAAAAATCAAGTCCCTATATTAATTTTGGAGATTGTAATTGTAGATGTTAGAGCATCTCCAAGAGAAGCTCTAAAGAGTTATCTTCTCTAAATTTTTAAGACTAGAATTAAAAAATCTCCTCTAATAGGTACTCTAAATGATTCCCAAAAATAAAGGATCCTCAAAATTAATCATTGTATTCCCTACTTGTAGGGAACATACTCACATACTTTACTTTAGGGACTCTATTGGAGAGAAACATATTTAAACTATTTGTATCCTCAAAAATGGATCCAAAAAATTATATAGGGAATTAATTTTTAAAGTGACTCTTGGAGATGCTCTTATTCTCTATATGTATGGTTTCCTCCAACAAAATCTCTATATTGTATATCGGGAAGAGATATTGGTTCCTTACAAGTGAGGATTTGTTCCATAAATATTGGGAACACTTTATTTTAGGGAGCTAGATAGAGTATCTATTAGAGTTATATATTTACATATAATCCTTAAATTATAGAGAAAAAAGCATTTTAAAGATTCTTTTGGAGATGCTCTAATCTCCGGTCCCAAATCTGATTCATTGAGTTAATAGATTGATTTTATAAATTATTCTACTAATTCATATATAGGGGTCCGTGCTTTACGACGGGACTTATTTTTATTGATACGATGATAAGAAATTTTTTAGCGAATCTAACTGCATATACGCAAAATTCATAGTTTTTGCATGATTTTTTATAAATCCAAGAGCATTTGCACAATATTCGTTGAGAAGATCGAACGTGTCATCCAGCAATATTCGTTGTCAATCGCTGATATCAGTCAGATCATCAAAATACTATTTATAAAATGAATAATCGGTCTATTCATCTTGACCCATTGAGACAATCAGACAAGGCTAAAGAGTTGCTCCACTTACCAACGGAGAACCTAAGGCGCTACTACCTATGGTAGAGAGATCAAATGGTGTGTTGCACATAATCAATCTGAGCATATCTCATATCTTAACCACCCTCTAATATACCATCATCCAAATTGAGATAGAGACGATTTGGATGACATTAATTCAAGCATATCTCCCAATGGTGTGTTGGCTAAGAAAATTGTCCACACCTGAAACATTTATTTTTGAGTTCATCCTCGAACTCAAGGGACACAACAAAAAAGGGTGTTTGGTTTAGAGCTGCTAAAGTTTAGGGACTAAACTTTAGTTCCTTTTAGTCCTTAAATTGCCAAACATGTGGACTAAAAGGGACTAAAGTTTTGTCCCTAAACTTTAGCCCTTTAGTCCCCAAAACCTTGTTAAAAGAGACTAAAAGTGCTACTTACCTCTCATTCCTCACCCTCTTTTAGTCCCTAGAACCAAACAGGGAGAGACTAAAGTTTAGTCCTGTAAAAAAGAGGAGACTAAAATTTAGTTTATTCCCTAAAAGAAACCAAACAGACCAAAGTCTTGTGGAAGAGCATCACATAGGAAGAGTAGTGGTATTTCTCTCCGATATCTAAGGAGGCATACATGGAAGTCAATCAAACTGATTGGAAAGACATTTATGTTGTCTTGGCTATCTTCTATCCGACTAGTCGAGACTTAAGCCAATAACCAGAAAAAAGTCAAGTAGGATAAAATCTGATCGAAAGGGTCTAACCGGCCAGAATTACGTCTGCACTAGTATAGGCCCAAATCGACAACTCACAAACTCGATGAAATCAAATTAACTCACAAAACTAGGCTTCAAATCTATTCAAATATCTTGAAGTTTTCTAAAAGTTCATGTTGATCAAAACAAGTGTCTAGTTGAAAACTGTCCATGGGATGGAGTTATGTCTTGACCAGTTAGGACCAAAACCAACAACTTAAGAATTCAACTATAATACTTCCACACGTTCTAGTGGGTCGATTGACTGTTTATGGTGTTTCACATTGCTCTCATCTAAGTGTAGCTTGGGTCTTGTCCTGATGAATGATGATCCCTTCACTCATGGCAAGACATATCTAGTTTATCTCTATTAATATAAGTCCTACACAAATACAATGAAGCTATGCAAGTAAATATAGATGCCATAAACCAGAAAAAATCAGTCCAGTATATACAAGCTACATTGAGCCAATCTCTCAAAAAGATAAGTCGACGACTACGGCAAAACTTGCTACAAACCTCTAAATCAAGTATTCCGATAAGATTACCAGTTTGATCCATCCTAAAGATTTCAATTTTTATATATATATATACAGACACACACACATATTTATACATATGAAGATATTTGTGTTCGTATATGAGGGGCTACGGCGACAAAAAACCATGACACATGTTTAGCGGCTACGCATTAGCCACGTATATGTGGCATGTGAAGATTGAAGAAGCGCAGCAAGGACACGCCGATGCTTGTCCCGATCGAGGATAATGACCGAATGCTTAGCAGGGCCGTTCCTAGCAATCTGGGGTTAGGCTGAAAAATATTAAGGCTCCTTCTATCTATTTTTAGTGGGTAGATGAATCGTATGGGTAGATGTACAAAGATATTAGTAACGAGCAGCAGCGGCATGTGAGCATCGGCGAATCGACAACGCTGCCTCCTACCATGTCGTCATTCGGATCACTCGCATGGCTCACCGCGAGGGCATAACCATCGTCGCTACCATCCAACGGCCTAGCACCGACTATTCAGGAGATTAGAATTTAGGATGGGATTTGGACCGGTCACCACTCACTAGCGCTTTAGGCTCTAGTGGAATAGCTAAGGTGACAAAAACCTTGCTCGTCTATTGTTCGTTGCCCATTGCGGCGTTGTTATAGTGGGAGTCGTGTCATCGTGAGCCGATGAATGAGAGATCTAGGTTGCCGAGTGAGCAGGCGAGGAGTTTGGGCGATATCACAGGAGGACAAGCATCAGTGCGTAGTTGCCTAGCTGGCTTGCATTTGTCCATGTTGGACTGCTAGCGTGCTACATTGGGCTAGGGCGATATCGCGCTAGGCAAAGTTCCAATTTGTAGATTTATTGTGCTGCATGCTAAGTCATTTTTAAGTTGTAAACTGTAGTGTAGAGGATATAAAAATACTAAATTATATATACATATAAATTGAGACCCCTAATTTCTAGATATTAGGCGGTCACCCCTCTCGCCCCGGCTAGGAACAGCCCTGGGTGAGACAGCGCCCAGCGTGGGAAGAACGTGATGAGGGCTATAGATGGCAACGGGTACCCGAAACCCGAGTACCCGATGGGTTTTACCCGATAAAAAGATGGATGCAGAACAATATCTTCACCCGCGGGTGTCTTATTGGAAAAAAACCTCTACCCAACGGGTAGAGCGGGTGCGAGTGCGGCTGCATAGTACCCGTACTCGCTTACCCGTGTGTAAAATACACCCGAAGACCCATGTCCATTTTCCTACAAATTCAGTCCATTCGTAATATGCTGGTGGTGACTTGATATTAGTGTGAAAGTAATATGCTCCAATAATTTATTAGACTATATTTGTTGGTGTAAATTGTTGTTACTTGTAGATGCATATGTCATTTTTCAATGATAAATTTATGATTCATCGCAGGTCTAAAATCAGAAGTGGGTTACCCGTCGGGTACAAATACCAGCGCGGGTGCGGGTGTGGGTAAGTTTTTGTACCTACGAACAGGTACGGGTTTTGCAGCGAGTGAATTTTTATCTAGCAGGTGCAGGTGTGAACAGATAATACTCAGCGGGCGTGTACCTGTTGCCATCTCTAATGAGGGCGTAGAGTAATACGTGGAGGAGGCCGGTGCCAACTGCCAACCGCAATGCGGTGTGTGTGTCAGGAGCCACTCGGATCGAGTGGACGGAAAGGCTGCGTTTTTCTATG
This sequence comes from Zizania palustris, assembly GCA_019279435.1. Taxonomy (NCBI): domain Eukaryota; kingdom Viridiplantae; phylum Streptophyta; class Magnoliopsida; order Poales; family Poaceae; genus Zizania; species Zizania palustris. The sequence continues at coordinate 60,853,713 of JAAALK010000079.1, read as the reverse complement.
CTAACCTTGATCTCCGTAGGTTTTGCACCGACAAATGACTTAGCTTCTCCGGCCACTACTTGGTACTTTTCTTGTCTCCACTACCGTCCACAATAGCCAGCTCCTTTCACTCTAAAATACGCCTCTAAACCTCAAAATCTTAATCGCATTTAAAAATATTGTGTTTTTGTTTGCACGTCTAAATGACATTAGTACATTTATCATGACAAATAATTTTATAACTATTACATATATGCAATTAGAAAAAAAATAGTATAGGCACCCGCGCGTGAGAGATGATATCAACATCCAAAATGGCATCTATTTGACAACTGATGTAATATTGAAATTTGAGGGAGAGTAATCAACGTGCACCACACGCTTAATTAACCAGCTGGTACGCCCATAATTTAAATAATGTCATAATTATTTTATTATGGCTCGCTAATCAATCCTCAACATGCTTTTGTACATATAATTAATATAATACTGCTTTTTGTGGGGTCCCTACTCCCCTAGCTAGCGTGGTCCGTTTGGTTGATTATTTATAAAATTCATTCATAATTGGTGGATTATTCGCGATATGAATCTAATGAGTCTAATTACGTTATGATTTAATATGCCACAGTAAACATTTGCTAATCATGGATTAATTAGGCTTAATAAATTCGTCTGGCGAATAATCCTTTGATTCTGCAATTATTTTTTTATAATTAGTTCACATTTAATTATTCAAATTGATTTCCAAACATCTAATATAACACGAATTAAACTTTAGTCCGCGAAACCAAACGTTACTTAAAAAGGCACCACCCGTTGGAAACACACTGATTAAGACTGACTTAACTAAAACGTCCCATTGGAACCCGATTAGGACCGGCTCTGAAAGACCAATTAGAAGGTTGATTAGCATTGATTAGCCTAGAATAGTGTAACAGTGGATATTTGTTGGTATAAATTACGACAACAGTAGTGCTGAGATGCTAATTGCTAAAGTAAAAAAAAAACTAAAGTTTGCTTTGCTAGTTGGAGATGGGAGTTTGGCATCTTGCTCTCTGCCTGACGAAGCATCTATTTTCCTTCCACTCAACAAAAGGTGCAGCATCCAGGGCAATTATTGGACATCTTAATTGGGACGGTTACGAGGCTTAATCACCTCGATTATACATGACAGTGAACTCCACTCAGCACGCGATAAAAAGAAGGAAATACACAGTAACAGGCTATCCATGGGCAAATGTCACACTATTGATGGCAGGAATGGCACAACGAAAACAAATAAGATCATAGGGTATCATGCATGATTTTGTTACAGGTCTGATAATATTAAGACTCACGAATCACTGATAAAGTCACTCTGCATTTGCAAAATTTTCGTGTTTCTATGTGTCGCCAAATTGATGCATCAACGACTGAACGAGACAAGTCTGACCAGTACACTAGGCTAGGTTCGGAAATACAATTGCGACCGGTAAAACTCACTAAAGTCTGAGAAAGGTCAAAAAAGGATAACCTGAGAAAAGCAAGATCTTGAGCAAAGCTATGGTTTGACCTTCTGATGCACATCGAGGTTGGGCTAGGCTTGGGCTTTTTCCTTGCCCATCTCAAGGTTTGAATTTGCCTAGCTCTAGGCCAGCACCATCACGCAAGCTTGCTAATTTTATTCCGATTTTCATTCCAGTTTAACTTTTGTTCATTCCAGATGGAGAGAGAGACGACAGCAAAAAGCACCCTCTATCAATGGGCACCATAACGGTATGTTAAGTATTAAGAGCAATATTCAGCCCGCCGAGTAAGGATGCATCTGACAAAGCTTCAACTTCTTTATCTTGTGAAACTAAAACCAAACCAAACACTTTTCTTAAGAAATAGATCTCACTGAGAGCGCTACAAGATCCAATCAGCTTCAAGTGCTCCACTCCAGTTTAGAGCTCTACCAAACAGGCCATAATTGATTGATCGACCAATTAATTCAGCTAATCAGGATTAATTGGCTGGCCGATCAGAAAACGATAACAAATTTTTCTGTCATTGTTTCAGAGAGGAAATATTTGCGGCAGGTCACAGGAGTTCACCAAAAAAAATGGAAAATAGAAATCTAACACGGCCAAACAAAAAAAACAATATAATCTTCCTTCAAATCGTCCATCATCTTGAGGGGGGCAATTCAAATCTTTCAGTCAGCCAGCGCAGCATTGAATCTGCCTAAAACTACAGCATATAAGCACGGTTATATTTCCATTTTCCCCTAAAAAAATCTACACATGCACAAAAATTAATTGCATTACTATTGTTCTTGTTGGAAGGAGATACGGTTAAAATTTTCAAATAATAGGCTAAGGACAAGACTGCTCCATTGATAACTATAGTGCATCGGTCCATACCATTCAACTAATTGATAAGCATGCATCCTAAATTATCTCCTACGCATGAATGGTGTGATCCAACAAATAACATATGCAGGCCATACAGATTCCAGAAGATAAATATGTTTGAAATCCCTATCGGTCTAAAAGGCGAATTTCATAATTCTGTACGATGCATAATGCTACCAGGCCAATAAAAGTGTATATCTTTTATAGTTTTTTTGATATTGGCTTGCATATTTATTTCTTTTAAAAACATGTAAAATGTGAAGATTCCCAAATGCTTAAAAGACAAATACAAACTAATCTTTAGTTGCATTCCTTACCTAACTAACAAAGATATTACTTGATACAGAAGTAGATGGCACGTACCCTTTTGACAGGTTTCTGGTTCAGACATCTAATCTTGAGGCTTCATGGCCGGGAATAGAAGAACTTCCTGAATTTGCATTAAAAAAAGGCATTGTTCATATCTCTAACTGAATAGAGGCCAAGTCAAAAGTGCCATGATAAAAGTACAGACAGGACAAAACAAAACCTTGATGTTCTGGGAGTCAGTCAGCAACATGGTAAGGCGATCAATGCCCAATCCCCAACCACCTGTCGGTGGTAGGCCATACTCAAGGGCTGTGCAGAATGTTTCATCCAATGCCATAGCTTCATCATCACCAGATTGACGATCCTGGACCAGAATATAGATAAAAAAGTTATAGTTTTTCATCAAGCCACGTGGGAAAATATTGAAACATCAGGCTGCAGTTTATATCGGCCACTGGGGCAATGAGCTGTATTTTGTTGGATCCCCTGTTATTCTTTATCCTCAAACCCTTCCAGTGTGCATGTCTTCTCTTCACAATTCTTAAAAATGCAGGCACAACTGCGTATATGATGATGGATCCAAAACTCTCTAAGCATCAGTAGGCTAGCTAAAATGGTGGATTTAAAACTCCCAAGAATTGGAAGTGGACTGGTTTCAAACAAATATATAGCATACAAGGCTACTTAGATGTAGACAAATTCCAACAACTACTAAGCTTAGGGAGCAGGCACAAGCTGGTTTCAGACCAAGAATATGCAATTCACAAAGGTTATCTAGGCATTCACAAGTTCTAACAAGTACCTTTAGCTGTTCCTCAAATCGTTGCCTCTGAACAACAGGATCATTCAACTCTGTATATGCGTTGCACACCTGAAAAAGGATTTGGTGGTGACACTGTAAGGCAACATAGAGGTGGTGGTGGTCAAGCATGAAAAGAACCACTGAATACTAGGGTATATATACCTCATGCTTGTTAACAAAAAGCTCAAACCTCTCAGTCAGTCCAGGTTGTGACCTATGCCACTTTGCCAATGGACTCATTATCTCTGGATGATTGATAATAAATGTTGGATTCACACATGTCTCCTCCAAGAAATGGCCAACTAGCTGTCAGAGAAGAACACAGCATATTAATTTGGCTAAGAAATACCACAACATTACAGCAAGGGGAACAAAAGCAAAGGGTAAAAATTAAACAAATAACTTCCGATTGGGCTAATATCCCAAAAGATTTCGGATTTTGTTTGTAAGCCAATGTGAAAATCGAAATGTGGCAGATCACAGACAAGCTTATCATGGACGAGAGAGTGAGAGACATCACAATGTGAGACGTATGACAATACCCTAACAAAAATTTATATGAAACTACAGCATTAAAACATGTTAGGGTATAAAAACAAAACCTTATCAAGCAACCGTGTTGTAGTCTGGGGAGGTGGGCATTTAACATCATATTTGGCACATGCATCTATCAAATACTTGTTTGCTTCATCACTTGACAGACCTTTTGGTATATTGAGTTTGGCCATAGTCTCCAATTCTCCAATCATGTCTATCCTTCTGCGGTATAGTAAGGCAAAAGTAACTGTAGCAACTGAAGAACAGTGACAGTTAAAAGTGCATCTAGAGAAATACATGTAATCCAAATACACCCTGGTGTCTAGTACCTAAAGGGAGGTGTGAAATCAATCTCTATTGGTGGATTCTCAACACCATTTGCATGGTATTTTATCTTGTAGCCACCTGTCAACTCCTTAACCATACCTGACAACCATAGATTCAGAACATTAGATAAAAAATGAACAGGCTAAAGCTTCGATTTCACTAAAAATGATAATGCAGTAAAAAATAACATGATAAAATGAAAACAAGTCATGCATTGCCTGCATATAAGATAGTCATTTAGGGTTGGTTTGCAGTTGCATCATTGTGTTGCAAAATTTAGTTACATGATTCTTTACCAATTCCAACAAGACTTTGTTGATATATCACACAAAAACATGCTTTCAACTAATTGTCAGATCCAAAGTAGAAAATGTGCATGCTCATTAAAAAAGTCATGAAAGGTCAAACAGATATCAGCCGCAAATCAAATTAACATCTAACACAGAATGATGCTGATTGCTAAATAATGCATATATAGAGGAACATATAGTTGATAGCTGATGCAAAGATATGATATGACCATAGTTATTAAGGCAGTAAGGCGAGCCGAGGCCGTGGACTACCGCCTTACTGCCTAAGTGGTAGGGCCTAAGGTGAGGGGATGCCTTATGCCCATAGAAAATATAGGATTTAGGAAAAAATATTAACAGATAAGTACCAAATTCCAAATAGCAATAGCAATATAGCATGATAAAAGTAGCAATATTGTATGCATGATTGTCATTTTGGACACATTACAAAAATAAAAAAACTAAAAAAATTTAGTTAAAATTGCAATAGCCCATTAAAAATCCAGTCTAACAGTATATTTAAAGTCTAGACCAAAAGCCCATTCATATAAGTCCGATTCAACAATCCATTTAAGGCGCGCCAGTTCTTTTTCCTCTCTAAACCCTAACCTAGCAGCTCTATCCCACCCCACTCCTCTCAGCCACCGCCTCTCCCCTCTTCCGTGCTGCGCCCAGCCTCGCTGTGCAGACCGCACCGCACCACGCCAGGCCTCACCACGCACAGCTCGCTCCCAATCTGCGCTGCGCTGCGCCTCGCCTCTCCTCTCCACGCTGCCCGCCCAGTTCACTGTCTTCACAATTGGAAGTCTGAGATACTGTGGAAACCCTAGAGGTTGTGACTGGAGTATGTGTGGGCCATGTGGAACAAGGTGGAAGGCCAAGACAACCGGATGGCTCATCACCCCCGACCGCCTTACCGCCTAAGTGAGCAAGGGACACTAAAACAATGCCTTGATAACTATGGACACGATGTTACTTCATAACATAAAAAAGATGTTCAGATACAAATGAGTGAGATAAGATAATCACCGGATAACATGGCTTCAGTAAGCTCCATCAAGTCATTGTAATCTGCATAAGCCATATAAAATTCACATGTTGTGAACTCAGGATTGTGTGTTAGATCAATCCCTTCGTTCCTGAATTGCTTCCCAATTTCATAAACACGGTCCAGCCCACCAACAACCAATTCCTTCAGATAGAGCTCAGGTGCAATGCGCATATAAAGCTTCATGTTTAATTCATTATGATGTGTGACAAAAGGTCTTGCAGCTGCTCCACCAGCAATCATGTTCATCATTGGAGTCTCCACCTAGAAAATATCGAGCATTCAGGCATCAAAGGGTTGACAGAATCTCTAAAACTAGGATCAACAGAAGTACAACTAAATAAAGAGAACAAACTCACCTCCAAAAATTCAAGATCATCAAGAAATTTCCGGATAAAAGAGACAACTTTTGATCGTGTCTTGAAGATATGTCTCACTTCATGGTTTACCATGAGATCAAGATATCGCTGACGATATCTGGTTTCCTGATATCAATAAAGAAAAATTAATAATCAAAGCACCACTAGTAGCAAGTATAACCAATTCAAGTATTCAACACATCACCAAAGGCAGCAAGAGGGGTTTATTCATAGTCGATAATTCATTGAGTCAGCAGAGTTACTTAAGTACTCAAAGCAACCTGCATCAACTTTATGGTTTGATTATCCAAATTTGAAGCACATTAACTTAAAAAAATAACATGAGCATTTCACCAAACTACAGATACATACTATTCATGAACACAGCACAATGATGAGAATGAATTAATGAGATATCAAGAAATAAAATTAGACACTATAGCATGGCAAATAAGACATTCATGTCGGCAAACGAGTAGCTGCCCTTATCCAAATTTAAATAATTTTGCAGTGCACAAAAATGTAGCAGATCACATATGCCCATCCAGAATCTTAAAGTTGGCCTAGTTATATGTTAATTATGATTAATTATAACTTGCGCAGCAGGTGACAACGTTGGTACTTGCTGACAAAGAGTTAAATCGTAATAAGCATTTAAAAATATAGAAGTACCAGATCAATGCATAATTGTTCAGAGAATGAACAAACCTGGTCCCTCAAAACATACTTTTCAATGTTCCTAGCCATCCCTGGAGCCCATGGTATGGGAATAGCACTTCCTTCACTCTTCTGCAAAGGTGCATACAAAACATGTAAATAATCATGTACACTAAAATTTCAATCAATAAATGGGCATTAAAAAAATTGAAAGCAGATGTAGGGCAAGGCAAGGGGTTGACACAGTTACATGTAAAAGAAATATTTTCAGAAGTTGGGCATGCGGAGCACCAAGCAGTGCTTGGGTGTTTTGCACTGTCATTGTGCGTGCAACCCATGGGAATTTATCCTTGCATCAAACCTGGCGTACCCTCAATGTACGAGTACGAATACACACATGCATGTGCATTTAGTGAGAGAGCATGTCCATACACCATGAGATGATGGATGCAGTATGGATTTATTAATGCCTTCACTACTACCATGGTTAGGACAGCACAAATGCATGAATAGGATGAGTGGGTGTCTATCCTGCATTGCACTACAGAAAAAGAGGCAAAGCTAAGCATGTACAAGAGAACAATGGGTGCATTTGTGGGTTTAATCAACTACCAGTCTAGATTCTGCAAATCAGAGTAATTGCTATTTGCTACTGTGCCTTTCTCCCGCGGATAATTTTTGTCTGAGGAAATAACAAATTTGTTATCAAAGTTTATAACCCAGAAAAAATATAGTGCTGCCCAAAATATCTCAGCTGAGTTCAGTGTTTTCAAATCGTTCAATGAGTCATGATTAGTCGTGATTAATCAGGCTTATCACTATCTTGTTCTTGATAAAGCACTCTGAGGCAATTGGTTCAACTAGATACCTAGCTGTCCGACGAGTCGGTGACTTCGTCCATAGTAGTCGTTGGATGACTAGCCTGGGAGGTGAGTTGGGCTTTAGCATGGCCTGGGTTGAGGCCTTTAGTACAGCCTAGCCCAGTGACAGCTGATTCTTCTAAACCCTAACTCCCTGGCCCCTACTGCCCTATGTGGCACAAGTCAGGGGGAGAAAGAGAGAGAGAGAGAGACTGAGAGAGAGAGAGAGAGAGAGAGAGGATGGTGCACATGCAAAGGCAGTGCGATTCCTTCCCCCCTGCTGCTTACTGCTGCCGTCCAGCCACCACCACCTGGCTGCTTAACAGGACCAAGCAGCGCCTTCCTCTCCCCTGCGACTCGTCCTTCCCTTCCTCTGTTTCTCAAGCTACCAAGTGCCACTGCTGACTGCTGCCAAGCGGGAGCAAGATGAGCTACTCCAGCTCCTGTGATGGTCAGTCTCCTCTTTTTTTTTGATGAAAATCAGTAGGAGAGGCTCCTACTAAGATTTTGAATTAAACTAAAAAACAGAACTTACAGATAGTGCGAGGGAGAGAAATTACAACGTAGCAGGGAGGGACTCCAACCAGGAGCCAATAGAGGATCTCAGAGAGGGGGAGAATCTACTAGATTGATTAGAAAAAATTACATAGAAGAAATTCAGCCAGGATGAAAACGAGGGGGGAATCCCATCAAAGATACATTTGTTTCTTACAAGCCAAAGAGCCCAAGCACCAATGTTGATCACCTCCATGGCAAAGGTTCTGGGAAGTGTCGCCCTGGCGGCAGCAATCTTGAGATGAATTGACGGGTCATCCAGCCAGTAGATTCGCAGAAAGTCCCAGCAGCGACGACTGAAAGTGCACTCAAAGAAAAGGTGGCGGGTAGTTTCCTCCGATCCAGTGGGGCAGAGCTTGCAATCTCCCGACTCCTCAGCGGGGAGGATGCGACGCCGCTTTAGCAAATTTTTCGAAGAGAGGCGGTCAACCAGCACAAGCCAGAAGAAGACTTTGAGCTTGTTGGAGCATTTGGACTTCCAAAGCCAAGCAAAGACCTTAGGGGGGTTGGGTTGCTGAAAGTGGTGATTATAGAACTTTTTAGGAGTGAAGGTGGAGGAGTTCCAAATGAGGGGCCAGGAGTCCGGGGCCGGCTGAAGGGGATGAATTCCTTCAGTGAGAGTGCTGAGAAAATGGAGCTCAGCGAGGGCTTCGGCAGAAAGGGGGATGGCAAAGTGGTCAGCAGGGTGAGGAAGGGAGAAGAAGTGATGGACGGAGCAAGCGGGGTTTAAGGCAAAGGAGAAGAGTCTTGGAAGAAGGAGCTTCAAAGGGAATTGAATCCAGCAGTCGTGCCAGAAGGAGACGGAGCGACCATTGCCGACCAAAGGGCGAGCTATGCCAAGGAAGATGGGTGAAAGCTTGATGATGTCTCTCCACCAGCCGGAACCTCTGGGAGGACCGATAGTCGGCGAGAACGAAGCGGGGTAGTAGTGCGTCCAGACGAGGTCGACCCAGGGAATGTTTTGATGAGTGACAAATTTGTGGAGGTGCTTGAGTAAGAGGGCAGTGTTCTGCGTGCGTAGGTTAATGACCCCGAGTCCACCCAGGTCAGTCTCCTCTGCTCCTCCTGGCCTTATCTACTCTTCTTGCTCTGCCCCTCTCAGTAGCTGATCTGCTCTGTAAAATGTAAATGTGTATGTGGCTAGGTGCAGATGCTAGTGACCAACTAATATCATGGCTAATCACAACTAGTCGGCTAGTCAGTACCCTTGCAACTAGGCTCAACTAGCTGATTTGACAACATTGGTTGAGGTGGAGTCATAAATATTTATGGTCTTCCTGTCTAGCAGGAAGAATGGTAATGATAAATTCCTTTCTAAATTTTGTACAGATTGAAAGTTAAAAGAAAAATGAAGATAGAGTAAATTACACTGAGACATCAAGTAGGTCATCACTTATCAGGAAACATTTCCTTCTACCAGATTCTGATTCTCACCTGTCGAGGCATCATATGAAGACACGGGGAGAGCACAACAAACTTCTGTGGGAATACACTAAGCTCCCCTCTATTGCTCTTTCCTGTTATTCAACAAAATTGAGAATGCTGAAGTATTGAACACAGTAAACAGTATAAATCAATTTATTTATTCAGCAACTGGCTGACTATTTATACTCCTGTAATAATTGTTTTGAAACCGCCAAACTTTACAACCAGGTGTGTACTACACACAGAGTACAAATATACAAACTCAATCAGATAAAGGCTTACGAATTCAAAACATATTATTAGAATTACAACTGAACAAATGGAATGTAAAAGGCTAGTTGAATATTTTTTACACCGCTACCTTTGATGTTAAAAGTTCTAGCTATGTGATAACTTCAAAATGAATTGCAACCAATGTTTACAAACCTGGATAACCACATATACCAACAATATCACCTCGCTTCACACTAGAGTGATACCTAGAGAATTCAGTTTCTTCCAACTCCGAGGTCCTATATTAGGTAAAATCAACTAAATCAGAATTCCACTTTATCGTATGAGTCTGTCAGCAATGGGCAATATAGCACAAAAGGTAAAAAAATCATTATATAAATGAATTTCAAATTTGTGCAGCAGTAACCATGAGCAAAACAATAACTCAGTGTTGTCCATTAGACAGTAGACAACAAATACAGCCACTGCACAGTTAGTAATCAAATTAACAAAAAGTGCACCTTTTATGTGTTCAAACATTATAACTGATAGTTAATTGCAAACATAGTTATTAAGGTGGTAAGCCGTGATATTTAGGAAAAAATATCAATTGATAAGTAGCAAATTCCAGATAGCAATAGAAATATGGCTACTTTGGATACATTACAAAACTAAAAATATATATAATTAAAAACTTAAAATTGCAATAGCACATTTAAAATTATGTTTAATAGTATATTTAAAGTGCAATTCAATAGCTCATTCATATAAATCTGGTCCAACAGCCCATTTAAGGCCCATTAGGTTATTTTTCATCTCTAAACCCTAACCTCTCTCTCACTCCACTCCTCTCAGCCACCGCCCACCGCCTCTTCCCTCTTCTCTCTCCTCTCTTCTGCGTTGCACCCTTCCTCGCCATGCCGCACCACGCCAGGCCTCACAGCACGCCGCTCACACCCAACCCCACTGTGCCACACCCGTTCTGCAACGCGCTGGCCTCTCCATGCCCAATCTGTGCCACACCAGGCCTCACAGCGCACCGCTCACGCCCGACCCCACCACGTTGCACCTGATCTGCTACACACCCATTCTGTGCCGTGGATGCCAACTGGATAAGTGGGACATGCAGGGGCAATGTTGGAGGTTAAGGCGTCGGGTGCTGAATGCTCTAGCACTAAAGCCATAAAGCGACGCCTTAACAACTATGATTGCAAGTGAGCTGGCATCCATACTTTATATTATAGCTAGATTGTATGCGACCTCATGAAGTAAAACAAGGGCACTATTGCCTATATGTGATTTCTTGCATAATATGATTTCTTGCATCATAATTATGTACATAAATATGATTTCTTGCATAATAGTAAAACAAGGGCACTATTGCCTATATGTGATTTGTAAGACCCTGCCTCCGAAGCCGCACCAGCACAGCTCTACCATAGAATGACCCCACTTACACTTTTGTCCTTGATTTGTATACCCCAATTACACTTTCACCCTTGCTTTGTATACAAGGGTTCACCCAGAGGTGCTATGGTTAGAGCACAAACTGCAAAGTCTTATAAGCTAACCATCACCCACGTAAACTCTCCATATGGGATTAATCCCATTAACACCACACCAAGGCCCCATGGCCCTCAGTACTATTAGGCTGCTAATGACCTAGGGGCTGGGGTGTTACATGATTATTTCCAATACAGATTGTATAAGCAGCCAAGTAGGTGCAACACTCGACATACTATTACATTTTAAAGATAACATATTATGCTCCAGAGGCCTGGCTATGTGACTATGATTTTCATCACGATCCTTGGCCTATCATATGGTTATAAAGTTATAGTGAGCATTCTGTCATAAGATGCATCCAAGCAGTCGGCTAGCAGCCAAGAACTTAGCTACCACATTATTTTATTGTATTGCCTTGCTAGATTGAGTTTGTTTGGTTGTTAGATAGGAACAAATTTGTTTATCTTTGGTTGCTCTAACTATTAAAACACTCATGTATTCCTGGCATTAGCAGAGAAGAATTACCTGGCATCAGCCATCACTTGGACCTTAACACCACCACCATAAAGATCATAGAAGAAGAGCTTAGAGGATGACGTTCTCTTGTTCATGACCCTCCCTTTAAAAAATAAAAACACAAAACAGAGTATCAGTCTATCAGACCCATATGAACATCTAATATCCTAGTCCAAATTAAAAATAACCTGCTAGGCACTCCGTGACATCATAAAGCTTCTGCCCATCACTCAAGCTCTTGTATTTCTCAATATAATCAGCTATGGAAATATTAGCTGGAAACTTATGCGGATAGGGATTTACACCCATGGCCTTGAGCGAGTCAAGCGACTTGAGTCGATTCTCGTAATATTGCTGCAGCAAGAAATATGTAAGCCTGAATTTTCCCAAACAAAAGAATTCAATTCAGCTAACATCATGACAGGACCAAGTGGCCGTCAGGATCACATACAGTGGGATCCATGTCCTCATCATCGGCAGCAGATGCCTTCTGGGGCTTTCCGCTGGCAGCAGCTGCTGCGGCCTACAAAATAAAAAAGCACATATATATTTAGAGTTTAGGAATTGGGATATAGAAAAGTAGGTCTCACACTCTAGCTGCAGCACTACAGCCACTACACTCTACAGCACATAAAATGGCTTCCTGAATGTATACAATGGCATGCATTACAACTGAACTCATCCAAAACTCGCTCCATAAAAAAAACTTCGTACAAGAAAACATTATCCGAAAAGGGCTCAGTTCAAACGATTCACCTTGTTTTTCTTCTCTTCCTCTTTCAATCGGCGCTCCTCCTCCTGCTTCTTCCTTTTCTCCTCCCTCTTCTTCGCACTGCAAGCGCCACGAAACAAAAACACAGGTCAGATAAACAAAACCACATTACCAACAAAAACCGTCGGCTGCGCCAGGGGAAAACGCAAGAAGGCGCACTTCTTGGAGAGCTGCTGCTCCTCGCCCCCGTCCGCGGAGAGCCCGGCAAGCTTCTCCGCCAGGTCCGACGCGCCCGACTCCGCCATGCCGCACCGGACTAGGGTTTCGAAGGAATCAAGTGAAAAGAGAAATCAAGATGAAGCCGGAGGAGAGGCAGGCCTAGGGGCTAGGGGAGGGGAGGGGTTTTGTTAGGGTTAGGCGCCGCCGCCGCCGCATTGTCGCCGAGAAAAAGCTATCGCTTCTCCACCCCAAGAGGAATCCACGTGGGCCAGGTCCACGTAATATTCCCAATGGGCCTGATTAGTTAAAATGGGCCGAGACGACCAGGTCAACGTATCTTTGCTTGATAGGCCTAGATTGTCCACATGGACTAGGTCCATGTAACATGCCTAATGGACCTGGATATGGGTCAGGTCCACAGCGCATGCTTCCACAGCTCCACTTTTGGTTTTGGGGATGAAACGGAACTGGTAGGCGATTACGCTGTGGACACGACGAGTCGGAGGGACAGGGCGGCCATGGCGGGGCGCGGCGGCGGCGGCGGCGGCGGCGGGGGCTCCGGGAAGAGTGGAACCGGGAGGATGGTGTCGCTGCAGGAGTTCGTGTCCTCCATGGCGCCTCTCATAGATCTGGAGAAGGTTTTTTCGTCTCCGCCCATCTCTTCTCGCGTTTGGTTTTTGGTGAACTCGGTTGGAACTGGAATGGATAGGTGGTGGTGACACATGTAGTGTGTGGGGGTGTGTTGTTGCGCAGGCGGCGGAGATATCGGCAGAGTCGGCGACAAGCTCCAAGAGTCTGGAGAGGAGAGGGTGCATCATGAGCAACCTCAAGTGCACGGACGCCCAGGTTGGTTGCTTCCGTTTGCTTGCGTGCCATCATTATATAAGCATGGTGTCATCCAGGCGTGGTGCTAATCTTAATCTGGACTTCTTCGACTGCTTCGTGCGTAGAGTAGACGGGGCTGATGGGGAAGACGCTTCTGGAGTTCCAGCCCAACAAGGGCGACGTGCTTCCGCCTCACAAGGTGAGGTTGCCTTTGCCCCCTTCTCATTTTGCTGTTTGATACAATAATACTCGGGTTAAGAATTATGGTAAGATTTACTATTTTGGCACTTAGCAAATCTCTCAAGAATTATGTGTAGGATGTAAGTGCCGTTTGTGCTCTGGAACACTTGCCATTTAGGTAGTGCTGCTGAAACCAACACTTTGTGGTATCGTGCCATTTATGTAGCAATGTACTAGCTGACAATATAGTGTTAGCTATAAAGAAGAAATCTTGTTTGTCGAGTTCATTACGTATTGCATCACAGGCATTTTCAAGTTTGTCAAGAATGGCACTCCATTGTTGAGATTGGAAGAACTTTTATTTTACGGTACCATTGCTAATGCCTGCTTATGTTTTGCTTCTCTAGTTTGGAACACACGACGTGGTTGCTCTGAAGCCAAATAAGGCTGATGTTGCATCTTCTGCTCTTGGGCAAGGTGTTGTTTATCGCTTGAAGGTTCATAGCTATCATCTAAGAGTTCTATTGTTAAAGTCTTTTTTGGAGTTGGAGTGAAAATTTATGTTTGAACAAATAGGATTCTTCCATTACTGTTGCTTTTGATGATATTCCTGAAGATGGATTAAATAGCCCTCTCCGTCTCGAGAAGCTTGCAAATGAGGTACTACTATATATTCCATGTTCTCTATTACATGTTTTTGAGTTTAAAGTCCAGCTTTGGCTGTTGAACTCTTCTTGAAACCCATTTTGACCCTAAACTCAACAACTGTTTGTTTTTAACCCTGATAAAAGTGGACAAATAACACCCTAAAAGTAAATTGTAGTCCATGGTGATTTTGATTGAACAGCAATGGTTTTTGTTAACATGAACTCAAGTTAGGTAAGTTCCGTTAACGTGGGCGGTGGGCCTAACTGAGTGGTATCTAAGTTAGCACAACATGCATAATAGGAGTTTGCACTAGTGAAAACTGCCACAGTTTAAAATAAAACCACTGTAGATAGCATCCAAAGAGCTATTTGTCTGGTTTTGAAAGTTGAGGGTGAAAAGCAACTGGTTTTTGAGTTCAGGGTGAAAAATGGACTTTGGAAAGAGTTTAAGGGCCAAAAACTTATCCATTTGCTCTTTTACTCCATGTATTCATTTCTTTGTTATTATTCCTTGTCTGCCAGCATTGTCCTACAGTTCAATGGAACTCAATTTTTGCATATTAATGCTTCTTTTAGGTAACATATCGCAGGATGAAGGATGCACTGATTCAACTTAGTAAGAACCAAACAGGACCTTCAGTGAACCTTGTTCCTGTTTTATTTGGAGAGAATCCACCTATGAGCTCCAAGGATGCTGCAAAGTTCAGTCCATTTAACAAGAATTTGGATGAGTCACAGGTTACCATTTGATTTTATTATTCTTTCTAGCGCATTTAGTTTTTGGAAGTTTCATTTGGTTTTATTTAGTAGAAACTTATTGGTTAACAAAATAAAAATGTTACAATTGATGCTTTACCATGTTCCTTTATTTGTTATGTGTTCTTTTTTGTAGTTACCTTCAAATACTATTTTCAGTACGTATTCAAATGAAATAAGTTACTCTTTTGTGGGACGCATATCTTTCTTCTGCAGAAAGATGCTATCTCGAAGGCCCTCAGATCAAAGGATGTTTTCTTGCTTCATGGACCTCCTGGCACTGGGAAGACGACAACTATCATTGAGATAATATTGCAGGAGGTGAAGCGTGGATCAAAGATTCTTGCTTGTGCAGCTTCTAACATCGCTGTTGATAACATTGTTGAACGACTCTCCCAATATAGGTTGCTAAAACATTGTGAAATATCTTTTTGCTCGAACTTTCAATTCATTCATTTATCTTGGTAAAATGTTACAATCATGTATCTGGTGACCTATTTACCTCAGTGGCTCAGTTAGCTAATAACTAAGAAAAAAATTTCCCTGTCTCATCAAAAGAGAAGACACGTTTTTCTCCCTATTTCTTCATATTTCATGAATTTACTCAATGTGACATAATGATATTGGCATTTTGCTAGAACTAAATTGGTGAGGTTAGGCCATCCCGCTCGTTTACTACCTCAAGTGCTGGACAGTGCTCTTGATGCACAGGTAACTCAGTTTAAGTGCTTGAAATTTCTCCTGTATTGAGGAATTATTAGCATAAAGATCCATGGAGTTAACTTTCCTTAATTATATTATTAGAGATGCTTTGTCTCTCTTTCAATTTTCAACGGCAATGTTTATATAAATGTGTTGTTAAAGTGTACCAGAGGACACCTGTTTATACTCTGATTGATTACTCTACTATGCAACTCAAATTATGTTCCATTAATCCCTTTTGGTTGAATGTTTCTCCTATTTGCTTATGCTTTGCAGAGTAGTACCTTTCCCAGTACAAAGAAAAAATTGGTTGCATGTTGTCCAATATATTGTTGTCAATTGTGTAAGCAATGTAGTTGATCAATCTCTCGCTGCAATGTACTTACTGAATTAGGGGGTAAATACTGTTGAAAAGAGATAGAAGGTGATAGTTTGAATTTATAATTCCACGCATAGTAGGGATGAGGGGAAATTGACTAGTAAAGAAACAGTGTGACATGATAGGTTGTTTGCCTGTCCACTTTTCTTAACAAGAAAGAGCCTGATTAAATAGGCAAGTTCCTTGAGAAATCAATCCAAGGGATGTAAAAACTGGATGAAGTCTCTTAACAAATGTGCTAGAAGAATGTATTAATGCAATTCACTGATATTGAAGCAAATACCCACTTCATCTCCTTTTTTTATTCTTGCGCATTTGCCACATGGACTTCCATTGTTGCCACTGCTAGCCTGTAACATCCACATGACATTTTCGCTATGCAAAATTTAAAATGGGATAGATCTTACAAAGTATAATTTTGGCTGTATTGTCTTTGATATGCTAATGCATTCATATGACTTAGATGTACTTAACCTGCTTACTACTTCTACTGAACCAGGTATTGCGAGCAGATAACAGCAGCTTGGCAGGAGATATTCGTAAAGAAATGAAGGTACCATTTACAACATGATTCTTAACATCCTGTTATTAAATGATACTATGACAGGACATTAGGACCTCTGCTTTACATAGTTAGCAACTGCCCTGTTTAGATAACAGTAATAAAACTTGCAATTCCCATTATATTTTCATAATAGTTATATATTTCTTGATCTGTTCTCTTTTCATCATTTAGGTTCTCAATAGCAAATTGCTGAAAGCTAAAGATAAGAACACAAAAAGGGACATCAGGAAAGAGCTCAGAACTCTTGCTAAAGAAGAGAGAAAACGACAACAACTTGCTGTTGCTGATGTGATAAAAAATGCAGATGTTGTACTGTCAACTTTGACTGGTGCATCTTCCAAAAAGCTGTATGGTATTACTTTTGATTTGGTCATTATTGATGAAGCTGCTCAGGCACTTGAGATGGCATGTTGGATAGCCTTATTGAAGGTTAGTAATAATTTATAGATAGTTTATTTATTGAATGTTCTGCAGGTTTTAGTCTTTTAGAATAATAATTACTAGCAAGTAGCAACTTATCAAATATAATTATATTATTTATGCTCTTTGCATAGCGCAATAACCATGTTCTTTTCCATAGTGCATACTGTTTCACAAACTTCCACCTTTTAAACTTAAAATGTGTCTAAGAAAGCATCAGGTGAACATGACTGCATGGTAAATTCTAAAGGTGTGTCATGCATAAGGAGGATGCTGCATTAGGAGTCGGTTTTAGTGTAAAGAACTAAAGAAGTATCACGAGAAAAGTTAGGAAAACTAAATAATTTCCTTGTATAGATGGACAATGGTTAATTGGTTACACATAATTGAATTTGTCCAACAGATCTCTATGGGTGTACAAGTTTTCATGATGAACTCTGTAAGGAGGAGGCTTCACATAAAGTTCACATTAGGTTCCATAACGGATTAGTTAGCTTCTCAAATTATGCCAGTACACAATTTATGGCCTATTTGATTGCTTTTGTGTTTGGCATGTGTCAGCATACACAGTGCATTGGTCGGATGGTTATCATGTTGTAGTTATTAAGATAGCTTTTTGCTTTTTGTCGTGGGGGCCGGGGCTTCTCAGTTCTTTCGTTCTTGGGATGCAGGGTCCAAGGTGTGTGCTTGCTGGAGACCATCTTCAACTTCCTCCAACTGTCCAAAGTGCTGAGGCTGAGAAGAAGGGGATGGGAAAGACACTCTTTGAACGCCTTACTGAAGCTTATGGAGATCAAATCACATCCATGCTCACTATCCAGTACAGAATGCATGAGCTTATTATGAATTGGTCATCTAATGAACTTTACAAAAACAAGGTGCATTTTCCCTGGCATTTTTATGCTAGCCACCTTTTAGGTAACTGTGTTTCAGCAATTTTCTCTAGTCCATAATTTTCATCATGTTGTTTTTCTTTGATGCTTCTACTTAGATCAAAGCACATTCTAGTGTCGCTGAGCATATGCTCTATGATCTCGAAGAAGTGAAAAGATCCTCTTCCACAGAACCAACTATTATACTCGTTGACACTACAGGGTCAGTATTCTCCAATGCTTGGCCTATTCAAAGTATTTATTTCTTTCTGTTGCTTATACCTGAGCGTTGGCAGTTTTTCTTTCCTCTTTGCTCTCTTTGCCTCACACTATAGTATTGCCAAGATTCTCCTCTACAAAAGATAGGACTAATTCACTTCAAAGGTATATGAAGACAATAATCAGACAAAAATGATGTTTCATATGTACATGTACTCCCATCATTTGGCTGATCAATAAGGGATATCTGCCTTTTCTAAAAGATGAGGTGATGACCAACATAAATGTTTGCTAACACTTTCAAAAAATCATTTAGATGTGATATGGAAGAAGTAAAAGATGAAGAGGAGAGCACCATGAATGAAGGAGAGGCTTCAGTATCCATTGCTCATGCCAAGCTGCTCGTTGAAAGTGGTGTTCGTGCATCTGATATTGGAATAATTACGCCATATGCTGCGCAGGTCTGTGCTTATATGCTCTCAATATTATCAAATTGATATAGCAGATTAGTGGAGTTATATTGTTAGTATTGCCTTATAATCATGTATAGATAAATATAGGAAATGTCCATGGTACTCATATAAATTATTTAATTGGACTATTTAACCTCCTTAACTTTTTTGTCTAACTTTAACACCTTAAATACTAAAATAGAGACATAGAGTCACTTCACTCCCTTTTCCTTGAAAACATTACTAGTCATGCGTGCAACAAACAGATACAGTACATCTTTCTTAGTATCACTATGTTCTATAATCTCATGCCGATCCTCGTGGTCTAATCTTGGGAACACTTGTAGCAAGCTTTTGTTACTTCATGTTTTTTCTATTTCATCCTGGCATTTCAGTACAGGATATCTCGTATAATCAATAGTCCACCATCTTTCTCTACAACATGTTGTATAGTTGTATAGTGTGTTACTTTATTCTGTACCTTCACTTATATATTAATGCATGTCTGTGTAGTTGAGAGTAAGTTTGTTTTGTACTTATATATATTATTGATAAACTTTGGTAAATAACTTGGATACTATTATTATTGCAGGGGTTTGTGAGTTGTGACATTATATTTATATCATAAACTTTAGGTGTAAAGTTATATTTTTAACCTTTAATTATTTATATTTTTCATCAATTTTTTATTATTTCTATATTAAAATAATACAAAAAATATAATTTTAATAAAAAACTGGTGTTTGGACCAGTGAACTGATGGCCTAACCTGTTCAACCACTGGTCTGGTATTTCATACTATGCCTTGATGACTTCAAAGCTTTAAGGACTGACACATTGGATGGTGTAATACATAGGTAACATGTTTGAGGATGATGAGAAACAAAGATGTTAAACTTAAGGACTTAGAGATATCCACAGTTGATGGGTTCCAGGGTAGGGAGAAGGAAGCCATCATCATTACAATGGTCAGGTCCAACTCAAAGAAAGAGGTAACCTCTCTTCCACTATCCTCCTTGGTGGAGAATATGCTATTTTAATTTTTCAGCTGTACATTCCTGAATATTATACATGGATGAAGATTTGACCCCACACAGTTTACCCATAAAATTATGATCCAGGGATGCTTCAACTTATTTTTTCATATAAAATGTTTTAAAAAATAGATCTACACACCATAGATATGAGGTGAACAGTTTTGCAAATATTGTGTGCATGCGACTTAAAGAATTCTCATGATAGTCATATATGGATAAAGAGATGTTTTCAATTAAACAAGGATTGTGTGATTTTTGCTATTGAAATAAGAATTCAGAATTATATTATGCTCCCTCCGCCATTTCATATTATAAGTACTTTAATTTTTTCAAGTTAAACTTCTATAACTTTGACAAAATTTAAAGAAAAATATATTTACATTCATAATATCAAATAAATACAATATTGATACATATAAAACTAACTTGATGTCGTAGGTGTTGCTATATTTTTCTATAAAATTAGTCAAAGTTACGTAAGTTTGACTAATAAAAAAGTCGAACGACTTAAAATACGAAACGGAGTAAATATTAAAGGTGGGTATCTGCGAAGAAATACTAACGCTATTGCAAAACGTGGGTCCAGACTGAATCTGGAAAAAAAAAATCTGATTCTGAGTATATAGTGCTAAACGAAACCTTGCCTTTGCTCTTTTTTTTTTTCAGGTCGGATTCTTAAGTGATCATAGACGGATGAATGTTGCTGTCACGCGAGCCAGGAGGCAGTGCTGTCTAGTGTGCGATGTGGAGACCGTAAGCAATGACAAGTTCCTAAAACGCCTGGTTGAGTATTTTGAGGAGAACGGGGAGTACTTGAGTGCATCGGAATACCAGAGCTGCTGACTGTCATCAACCATGAATGGTAGCGCCTGTGCTCCTCCCATGCAGATCTTCGATCATCCTGAAGGCATTCAAATCAGCTCATTTGGCAAAAGCATCCTTGCCATCTTGCATTCAGAAACTGATGTAGCATGGCTAAGGGAGGTCATCATGTTTGAAGTTTATAAATTGGAAACAGATCTCCGTGAGACTGAACAAACTATATCTGTCATATCATAAAAGCGCAGTTTGGTTCACGTCATTCTGTCCCACTCCTGCATGTCACTGCATCTCATGTCCAATGTAATTGATGGAAAGTGGCGTGGAAAGCATGATTTATATAAAAACTTGCTGAATGGGTGGGCTGGGAAATGTCAAAATGGAACCATGGTGCCGACATGATTATGTCTCCAGAGAAAATTTAAGACAATTGTCCGTGTGACAAAATAGAACCGTGAGATGTCGTAGCTCTCTTGCAACTAGTGCAACTAAGCAGATAGAACATAGAACGCTCCTATTCTTGATGGGAAATGGAATTTGGAACAATTCGAATGCGGAACTTTCTGAGTTAGATGCTGCCTATGTCTCTTGAATGGAGTGGGTTCAGTTGCAAGTTGCATTAGATGGATTCATTTGCCACTTGCATGATGCATTTCAAGCACAAGCCTCCATAGGGTGATTTTCAAAATTTTGTTATTGCTTTTTTTGACGCGTATACTTGGTTTTAATTGAAAGTCATGTGAAGTTAGAGTGGTGGAGCAGGGTCTAGTCAGCTTCAAGTACTACACTTCAGTTTCAGTATAGATAGATTTCAGGATCTAGAGTTCTACCAAACAAGCTTTAAGTATGCAATAGAACAGCTTCAGCTTCTTTTTCTTGTGAAATTGGAGTGGAGCTTCAACTTTTTTTTCCTGTGAACCGGAGTGATGGAGCAGGCGAGTTTCAAGTGTGTATGTGATAGAAGAACCTTTCTCTTATGCACGTTCAACTTAGGTTTTAGGAGATCAGATATCAATTGCTCGCATCTTTCGCTTAGAGTTATAAATTATCCATTTTTTCGTTAAAAAAGGCAAGTGTAAGCAGGCTGCGCCGCACGCACAATTTTTGGGGGGTGCGGAATGGAATCCATGGCGGCGACGGCGAGCTCGGTGGGAGCTAGACTCGGATCCGGGTTAGGGCTCGCGCGCTCCTTGGTAGCACCCAGTGACGGACGCCTCCCCCGATGCTCTCCTCCCCTCACGTCTCTGCGCTCGCCACGGCCGGCGGCCCCGCGCCTCGTCTGCAGCAGCGGAGCCCGGGCCTGGAGCACCGTGGCCTCTGCCGCAAATACCCCGCGGCAGATTGGAGAGTACGAGGCCGCGGCGGCCGCGGCGGCGGCGGCCGCGGCGGCGGCGGCCATGGAGCCACAGCGGAGCAGTCCCCACGAGGTGACCTCACCTCGCCGTCCTTTCTTCCTCTTGGTTTGCCGATTGACTGATCAGTTGGTTGGATTGGTGCAGGTGAGGGAGGAGATGGCCAGGTGCTTCGAGCTCGTGCGCCGCCTCGGCCGAGGCGCCGTCTACCTCGGCTCCTCCAGGGTGCCGGCCACTCATCCGCATTACTTCCAGACCACCGAGCTTGCAAGGGAGGTAAATTATCATCCTACTGCTTCCTTTACTAGCTCTAATTAGACCATTTTTGATTTTACCGTGCATACTGCTGATCTTTTTTTATTTAATAGTTCATATTAATTTACTCTTCCTACCGCCGGCTTCCAATTTACTCTTTAAAATTGATGATTACGATTGATCTAATACGAACACTGTAACCTTGCTATCTAATTAAGCTTAAACTCACACATTAAGCTTGTGAATTATCGATCTTGTTCTGCGTGTTTGCATTCCTGTAAATTGACCAGCTTTTGGTATGTCACATCGAACTGCACTAGATTGCACGCAGTTGCTACTTGCTACAACCTGCAAGCCTTCAACTGCACACTTTTTCGTCTTAACCTTTCATGAGTTCATCACATTCTAAGTTTACAACAGATAGCTAGGCTGCTGGACTGCACCACATGGACAGGAGCCGGGCCAGGTCTCATGGATGCTGCCACCCAAGGCGCTCTCGAGGCCGGCAAACCCGTCGGCGGCCTCAAGATTGCCAAGGAGGCAGGCGAATGGACAGCCTCCAACTCCCACCCTTACCTGCCATCAGAGTCCTATCTCACCTGCAGGTAGCTTCATCAGTTCATCTTGATCATGCGGGTTTAGATTGACCGGGTGTACAACATGAATGCATATATATATATATAGCTGGATTTCAGGTTCTTCTCCGCAAGGAAGCACGGGTTAGTTGATGCTGCGGTGCGGAACTCCCCTAGTGACAGAACTGCTCTCGTTGCACTACCTGGAGGGATAGGGACACTGGACGAGCTTTTTGAGATGATGGCTCTAGTTCAGCTGGAGAGGATTGGTTCTACTCTCCCAGTCCCTTTCTTGCTTCTCAATTATGATTCTTACTACTCCAAGCTGTTGGAGTTTCTGAACGACTGCCAGGAGTGGGGCACCGTTGCTCCAGGAGAAGTGGCGTCGCTTTGGAAGGTCTGCAATGGGAACCATGAAGCTTTGGAGTACCTGGCACAGTTCTACGCTTTACCTGTTGCTGAGAGAAACTATTGCATATCACCGCCGTCCAAGCAGCAGAGAACTTCATACGCCACAAACTGAAGATGCAGCCTCCCAAGAAATCTTAAATCTTTTATAAAGCAGACCTGTACCGTTTGCTCCATTGATCTTTGTGGGATAACATTATCACTCCTTTGTTTCAGTGTGATGAACACCAGAGATGACGGTAAAAACCAAGGTGAGATGTGAACCCTGATGTAAATCACATCTATATTCTATAGAGACAAGCAGAGAATCTATTCTTGCCAAGCAATTTTGTTCAAAAACATGATTTATTCGATACTGTACGGGAATCAAGAATGCATGCAAACTTAGTGAGATACAAACCGCAAATACAGTTCTCATACAACAGTTGTTGATGCAGAGGGCACATGAATCATGGTCATATCATACAATTTATCAAGCTCGTATCGATGTACCTAAACAGACATTAAAAAATGACCGATGCGAAGCGCGTTTCCTAATTGTCAACCATGCTCAGTTGACGAGTCCCAACTCCCAAATCAAATAATCTCAAGCAATCATCAGGTGAGGTTTCATTCGTACGCAGATGTAAAGGCAGACCGCCAAGATTGATCGTCGTCGCATGCGGACGGGGCATCATGGTTGTACTCCGGTACATCGTCGCTCTCCTGGCGGTAGAATCCCCCCAGTGCTGATTCCGGCAGCCGGCTGTCCGCAAGGAAGTGCTTCATCGTCTCCAGCTGCTTCTTGAGCTTGTCGTTCTCTTGCTGTATTGCGGCACTCCTCTCCTGCAAATCCAAAAAGCAAGCAAATTGAATTGTTGTTATCTCTGCAGTTATAGTTCTGCAGATCAGAACACAGTTTTGAGGACATCTTTGAACGCTTTGATCGAGCAAACCTTTTCTTGCGTGGATGCTTCCTCAGCCTCTCTCAATCTTACGAGAAGTTCTCCGGCAGCATGGACAGCTTCGGCTGTGTCGCGGAGCTGAATGCGTAGCCTTCTGTTCTGCTCTTTCAGCTGGGCTCTTTCTTTTTCGCGGTCAATCCTCACCGTGGAAAGCTCTGCTGCGAGGGCAGCAGCGAAAGCCGTCCCACAGCCCTTCCTGCCTGCCTTGGCAGCTGCCCTCTTTACCTCTGCGATCCCTTCCATCACACGGCGGTGCCTCTCAAGAAGATCATTGTACATCTCTTGGAGCTCAGCATAGTGTTCAATTATCCTGGCATGGCCGTAGATGGCTCGTGTGAGGGCATCATCCAGCTCCGCGGTACACTTCTTTTCATTGCAGAGCTCCATCTCTGTCTTCTCTGCGAGCATCCGGTTTGATTCAAGATCAACCCTCAGTTCTTCAGTGAGGCATATCCATTTGCTTTCAGATTCCATCCAGTTCTGTCTTTCTTTATCTAGCTCATATTCTTGATCCGTTCTTCCATTCCTTATCTGTTCGAGAAGGCTGACATTTATGGATTCATCTGGGCGGTGTTTCAGTTGATCCTTCAACCTCTGAATTTCACTAAGAAGTTCTTCCCTGTCGTTCACATTAAGTGGCACATTACTACTATCATCAAGTTGTACACCAACCCTGGATTCATCCGCTAGTTCTTTTATGGCTGTACTTCCATCTGAACTTTGAGCATCTTCCGAGCCCTTCCTATATTGATCCACCTGAAATTTTAACATTGGAAATGTCAAGTTAAGGAATATTATCATTGACTGAAGCATATTATTTTGGTAATGCTTCCATACCAGATTGTTCAGCTCCTTGATCTTAGCAGCCTGTTCATCACATAAAGCTTGAAGTTCAATCTCTCTCTTTGAAGCAATTGTTGAGGTGGTGTTGTCCTCCTGGTTTTAAAAAATGTTTAATTCGACGAAAAGATATGGATGAAATGTAAAAGTATGCCATCAAGTAACATACCTTAAGTGGAACATTTGCTGATTCATTAGACATTACACCAGTGGGTATTACGATCTGCTTTTCTGTATTTATGTTTTCTGGTTGGTTCCCATCTATATCCATTGCTTTTTTGCAGGATGAACAAAGGGCAGAAGAAGCTGCTCCTTGCCCCTCTGGTGATGCCTGAATAGATGAACTGACTTTTGCAACTGATTGGCGTGGGTTCAGTGCGAAATGATCAAATGAAAGACCAACAAATGATTTCCGTGGAGCTGGGTCCTGCTGATGGTACTCTATAATGTGCAAGCCTCGTTGGAGACTTGCAGCCAGTGAATCAGTTGGACTGAGCTTGCTGGACTGTAAAGAGGAACGGACTGCATTGCTATCGCTGGGGCAATCGGATACACTAATTTTGCTCGGTGGCAGCCCTGGTGACGTAATGCTCTTTCTAGCTTTGTTGTGAATCTTTGGAGAAGAACACAACGTAGGATCTTGCATTGGTGACAATTGTGGGGATGCACCAATTGATAGAAAAGATTTCCTTACAGACACTAGATCTTGATCAGCTTTTGTATTGTTGGACATTTTGTGCTCTTCCATATCCGGGCCTTCATCATAATCGTCTATTACAGGCTGATCATCGTCTTCAGTTGTTCTTGGATTCTCCCCCATGGAGCAAGAAGTATCATTTCCACTCTCTGCATCCATAAAGTCCTCAAATGCGTCTTCAGATGAGGAGTGAAGCTTTCTTATTTGGTCACGCAGTTCATGTACATCCTCTTCATCCACATCCATCTCTTCCTCCGAATCAATTTCAATGTGAGGCAAGATTAGAGAGCGATTGAGGCTGACTCGTAAATTATGCAGACTTTCACGGGCATTTTGGCCACTGAAATATCCACTCTTGCAAGATCCGGTATCTCCAGATTTTGTTCGTGTGAGTTCATCCTGAAAGTGATAGAACAATTAGCAACTGTCTGTAAAGTGTTGCCACTTGTATCTGGTGCTGATGCAATACCTTCAATTGGCGTATTTGATCACTCAAACCATTAACATCGTCTTCTGATATCTCATTTATCAAAGCCTTATTTGGCATGAGCTTTGCTCGCTCACCAAATCTTAGTGTGCTTAAAGTCCCAGTTCTGCATCTGCGTTTCCCAGTAACAGGACTACATGTCAACTTAAGAAAATGTAAATGACATAGTAAAGTACATGATGTCATGAAAGGAAAATACCTATGTTCTGAAGAAATGGAACATAGGAATGTAACCCTTGAGTTCCCACCGAATGTATCCTTCAGCACATGTGTCAAACAGGATTGCTTGTGGGGAGAGTCATCTTTCTGGGTCTCTTGTGCTTCTGATAGAATATTGACAAGTTTCCTGAAGCGACAATGTGTAAGTATGACAGTATGAGGTTTCTGTTTTTCTGCACATTTTTGTTCTTATCACTAACATGTTTATTAATATATTTGGCCAAAGAAAGTAGTTATCTATATTGCAAATAGATTAAGAAAGAGAAAACAATCAACATAAAAAAAGAGCATAAAGATATTTCGGAGATGGAAATGAATAGGAACATCATATGAAACTTGAAATTTGTCCATGAGATTTCAGACAAAACAAGCCATATTTTGACCAAACAATACACTAGATAAATCTACATACCCAAGCTTTGACAATGACTTCTTAACATGTCTTTCTTCTCTTGTACAGTGCTTGCTGCCACCATCAAGCTCATCAATATCAGGACCAGCAAGATCAACAAAGGTAATTCTGCTAGTTCGTGAGCTGCTGAAGCCATTTGATGAGAAACCCTGCAATTTAGTTGAGCAAAGTAAATATACAAGATAAATAATAGCATGTATCTCCTACATCAAGAATATGATAGAATAGACAAAACAACATATTGAATTTTTATAATGCTATAACACTAACATGATGTTGTAATTAGAGAAGTTAAATATAGTTGACATGAGACCTCCAAACAACAAAAGAAATAAGATAGGTGTAATTTACCTTGCTCCATGCTTCAATGACACAAGTGAATATCACATGAGAACGGGAACTTTTTAAGTTCATACTGGTGGTGCCAACTTTTCTGTTTGAAAGGCCCTGTAAAGAAAAGCAAGTTCAGACTAATCAATAATCATGGTAAGCTATCAATTTAGCTGGAGCAGTGGCAGAAGGTAGTTGCTTAGTTGTTAGAAATATTACACGAAACAAACAGCTTTAAGAGAATGTGATACAAGTATTAAAAAATGCCATTAAAAAAAGCAGCTTGTTATCTAGACAAGGTCTTTCTCAGTGCAAGGGAAGCTCAATCACAGGTCCTGGTTTTGATACCTATCCATTTCTGGGCTAAAAACGAAAGGCAAATACTCTGTGTTGCTATTACAGCTCACAATTGTCCCACTGATGTTAACTAAAATATAAACATCTTCTTGGTTGGTTTTTTTCATTATTCAATGTCTTGTGGTAAAAATGATTATCTGAACAACTAGTCATAATGCATATTTTCGTATAATGCTAACTAATTCGAACGCCAAATGCTAACTAATCTACAGAAACTTGCAGATTCAGGCATCAACTACATGACCAAAAGCACACTCTATAATCTAAAAGAATGCTATGAATTGGAAGTCATTCTGATTATACCTTCATCAAAATCTGATTGACATCCTCAACAGTTGACACATATTCATCGGTCAAGTTTTCCACATGGATACCATTGCCTGCATTCTCTCTTATCTAGAAGAATGGAATGGGATAAGATAACTGTGATACATCAGCAAACGCCAAATGCAAAGCTAGTTTTCAACATACCTGAAGATTACGCTGAGATGGATCCAACAGGTCATTAATCTGCTCATTATATACCTGAAAATCATTGAGTAAAATTTTGAATCATGCCAGATCTGAAAACACTGTTAAACCAACTGAAGTTCAATTTGAGAACAAGCAGATGACTAGATGAGTACCAACCTCAAGAAACGAGCACCGGCATTGGTAGCTTGTCTGCTTCTCCGGTGAGCTCTCTTGCCTCTGCACCAGCAAAGGACAGCATTGAGACCAAAGGAAATCACAGATTTAGTCAGATTCTACAAACCCAGACGAAAGAAATGCCTTACGCCTTGGATTTGAGCAAAGAGGTTCTGGAAGACGCGAGGCGCGATGCCTTTGTCGGCGTGATCGGAGCTGCTATCAATCATGGCCGCGAGGGCTCCCCACATGGTGTACGTCTTCCCTGTGCCGCTCTAAACACAATTCGCACCGCACACACAATGGCATCAGAAGCAGGAACGGAAAAAAATCAGGAACTCGAAACAGAGCAAGGAATCAGAGGAGGCACCTGGCCGTAGCACACGAGGGATGCATTGAATCCAGCGAGGGCGCTCTCGATCATGGGCACGCCGACCATATCGAATGCATCTGCCTGCCAACAAACACCGAGACTCGTTCATAACCAGTAAACGAAGACTACAGTTCGTGCAGAAGAGGAATGGGGACGATGCTTACCTGGGAGGCTCTGTCGTCGAGGAAGCCGTCGACGACGAACGACCGGTCACCAACTGCGACGGAGCAGGGGGGCGTCTTGCGAACAAAAAACAGATCCTTGCCATCCACCGGTCGGCACACCGTCGGCCGCACCCGCACGACGACCTGGACGACACGCATCAGGAGAGGATCGCAGCGGAGGAGGGAGGGGATTTCGAGTGAGCCAACGAACTTTCACCTTGACGGCGGGAGTGTCGTCGGCCGGCGCAGAAGCTTGCTCCTCCTCGGCGGCGGCCTTCGACGGAGCAACAGATGAAACACTTCTCTGGACGGGCTTCGACCTCGGCGACGCGCCCTGCCGCGGGGAGTTCTTGCTGGGGGACATCGGCGGCGACGCGGCTGCGAGGTTCGGGTGATGATTCTCCTGGTCGACAGCTCGCGGGGATGACACGGCGAAGGCGGAGAGAGACCGCGACGCCTGCCGCTTCAGGTTCCGCCTCAGCATCTCCATTTCTCACACCGCTCTCGCTCCTCTCTGCTGCTGCTGCGGCTGCTGGCGAGATGCTACTTCACTGCGAAATCGAAATCGAAATCGAGATCGAGATGGAGAGGAGAAGAGGTTGGGACTCGGGGGCAGAGGAGGACGAAGGAGACAGACAAGTTAGACGAGGAGGCCGCGCTGGCTTGTAAGATTCGGATGTGGCACCGTTGGGATTCAAAATAATTTGAAACGGGTATGCGGTTGCTGCAGGAGAGAGGAAAGAGACCGCTCGATCGAGGAGCCTCTCATGAGATGGAGGGTTAGATGATTGCCACGTCAGGAATGCGCGTCGAAACTAGCCGTTGGGGAGCGGGCTAAAAGGACTCATGTGTCCGAGGAAAGAAAAAGGCAGCGGCCCAATCATAGGCCATTATTTTTAGTAATATGACTTTCCAATTTTCTAAGCATATGCTGTTCTTAGCATCTTCAATTGATAAAATTTAGGAATAATTTGATTTATGCTATTACAATTTTGCGACTTTAGAAAAATGCCATTAAAATTCGTATATTTAGATTTATGTTATTCCGGAATTTCATCTCTCACAAAATCTAATGACATATTTCGGAATTCTTTAAAATTGTAATGGCATATTTCAAAATTCCCTAAATTTGTAATGGTATAATTCGGAGTTCCCTGAATTTATAATGACATGAATCTAAATATGTGAATTGTAATGACATTTCTCTAAAGCTACAAAATTGTAATGGCATGAATCTAACTTTCTCTAAAATTTAAGTATCTCTTCAAAAAATAAAATATATATGAGGCTTTTTAATTTCTAGGTGTTATGATAACTCGGCGTCTCGACCTCTTACTTTTGCAATAGTAGTTTTTTTTTCAAGATATCAGAATAAAACCCTAAATTCTACTCCTCTAGATTATTTTAAGACAATTTCTCAATTTCTTTTGGTTACATTGCAACAATTCTTTGACTTTCTCACCATTTCTTATATGTGGAGCAAGCATGCCACCAAGCAGCTTCTCCTAACATCACTTTATTTCCATAGAGCAAGAAGCATACTACTCAGGTAGCTTCTCTCACATTATATTCCTTTATCTTTTTTTCATCTATCAGTTATCTCTCATACTATGGTTTTTTTCTCGTGTCGCTCGCTATAGAGCTAAATGACTCCCAAGTCATATAGACTTGTTCCCAACTAACCATCTAGGATAGTCAAACTCTAACTACGCTTCCCGATCCACGACTATTTTCATTTCGTAAAACCAAATGTAATATTACTATGGAAAACTATCAAACATAAACGTCTAAAATCATAAGCACAACTGTTATAACATGTCATACTTATAATGTTTTACCTATATGGCACAAACTTACTCCTAGTACCTATAAATTAGAGGGGATCGTGACATGGCTTCTATTTTGAAAGTCAATCTAGGAATTCATTGTCACCTAACAACAATACCAAAATGTCATTTAGGACTTTTCTATAAAAGAAGCCATTTGTTCTTATTTCACGTTCATCGATAATTGAGCGATGCTAAATCTACTAAATATTTAACCAGAGACTTCCATAGTATCTATAAGATTGCACTGTGATATGTATGACATTTTTTCCACACAAAGGCCAAAGCAAAGTCAAGCCACAATGGCGGGTAAAATACATGCATCAGGTATCCATATCTATCAACAGGCACCACACACAAAACATGCTAAAAAATAACAAATGTATATCTATCCTCACAAAAAATAGTGTTTCGCTTTATTATATTGATCACTCATTCAGTTGTAAGATCAAAATTACATATATAAATAAACTCGATCTCAAACATAATATCAACAATGATTTAACCTACAATAATAGCAACAATAATTTAAACTCTGAAAAATATAGTCTATTGGGTGATGAGTTCCTATCAAGTAACTAGTATGGATATTAGAAAATCATATCCATATTCGCATACTTGTTGGGTACTGTTTTTTCTATTAGTAGACTCATAGGTGAATAATTTTACCTATATATATCTACTATAATAGGGTAAAAATCCATTAGGTTTCGGGTACCTATTGTCATCTTTAGGCCCAACGTGCGGGGACATGAACTCTGTTGACTACTGGGGCCATCACGGCAGCGGCTCAGAGCTAGAGCACTTGCTCTCGGCAAGAGAGAAAATTGGTTATTTGTCACTGTCAACGTTGCGCTTCGCAAAATTACCACTTTCAAGAATCACTTCGTAAAAATGCCACTCATAATGTTGCTTCTTTATTTTTACTGTCATTTTCTTGATTTCAACATTTCTAAAAACCATTTTATATTTTTTGTTGCTAGAAAAGGACTCTTCTGTCCTTAATGTCTTGAGTTAAAAGTTTGGTGACTCTCTCATGCGCAAGGCACTGCGAAACCTCCGTCTTCCACGTCACCAGCGTCATCACTGACCCGTTGCCCTCTGCCCCTTGCGCTGATGGACCCCGCTTGAGTACGCGTCCGACGGCGGAGGGGGCACTATGGAGAGGGACGCATTGCGGAGGGGGTTGCACGCTCGACGACGGCGGGGCAGTGGAGGAGGCGTGCTACGGTAAATTTGTCTATTCCCCTACCATAAACAAGAAAATGAAATTCTAAAGATTAAAAATGGGAGAAATGACAGAGAAATCGAATGTTGAGAGTAATGTTTTTCCGAAGCGCATGATAAAAGTGGCAATTTTGCGAAGCACATTCTTAAAAGTGGAAAATAATACATTTTCTCCTCAGCGAGGCGAAATCACGAACAATTTTTACTAGAGATCATCCCAACTAATAACAGAGATCATCCAAGGGTTCAGATCGGGAGAAAGCAAGCTTAGCACGGTGATGAACGACGACTCCTTGGTCCCTTAGGGTCCCTTTGCTTTGGTTTTTGGATCATATTTTGCTTCCTAGAAGCCAAAAGTCAAACCAAAGGATATATTCTAAGCCAACAACTTTTAGTAAAAACAGTTTTTGTTGCAGTGAAACTGTAAAAGCTCCTCCAGACCTGCTTTCCGCGGCTTCTGGTTTCTGGTTTCGCAACCATACAAAATTTCATAAATTGATATTTTAAATTTCATACAACCATACAAAATTCCATAAATTGACATTTCAAATTTCATACAACCATCCAAATTTTCGTAAATTGACATTTCAAATTTCAAACAATCATACAAAAATCCATAATTTGACATTTTAAATTTCATACAACCATACAAATTTTCGTAAATTGACATTTCAAATTTCAAACAAGCATACAAAAATCCATAATTTGACATTTTAAATTTCATACAACCATACAAAATTTCATAAATTGACATTTCAAATTTCATACAACCATACAAAATTTCATAAATTAACATTTCAAAATTCTTACAACCATACAAAATTTCATAAATTGACATTTTAAATTTCACACAACCATACAAAATTTCATAAATTGAATTTTTACACAGCTCACAGCTCAATGCAGCTTCTCTCCAGTCGTTTCCGCCAGACGACTTTCAGTTTTCTCACAGCTGACATCCCACAACAGTTTTTTCACAGCCCACAGCCCACGGCATTTTTTTCCACAACCACAAGCTCGACCAAACACACAGAAAGATAAACGCTCACGGCCAACGGTGATCGAAACCTACTAGAGCCGCCGGAACAAAGCCACAGAGGTCCGGTCTACCTTGGCGACAGGAGATCCAAGCTGATTTAGGGTGCGTTTGGTTCTGCTGTGAGCTGTGAAAAAGCTGTTGTGAGTTGCCTGCTGTGAAAAAGCTGCTGTGAGCTGCCTGCTGTGAAAAAGCTAAAAGTCGTTTGGTTGAAACTGCTGTGAAAAAACTGCTGTGAGCTGACTGTTTTTTATAACTTATGTAATTTTCATCATTATAATATTCTATACATATATATATAAATAGAAAACACTCAACATTGATGCAACTAACTAACTAAAAATATATTAGATAAATAAAAAAGTGCATAGTTCATCTTATAAAGTAACCGGCAACCATATATTATCTCATGAAATTATGCAATGCAATACAAACCATAATAATATTAAATCAATTAAGACACCTTGAATTCATACTATTTATTCTGAACTAAAAAACAGAAAAGCAGAAAAGCAAAAGCAGAAAAGCAGGGTCCAGGCTGCTTCCAAATTTGTACTAGAAAAAAGCTGCTTTTTCACAGCAGAAACAGTTTTGGTAAATCCGTTTGGTTCAGCTTCTGCTTTTTCACAGCAGAAGCAGATTTCAAAAGCAGAACCAAACGCACCCTTAGCTCCCTCCCTGCAGCCGGCGAACTCCCAACCAAACCAGTGTTTATGTTATCAAGAAATTGCTGCTACGAGAAATCGAAGAAATAATAAAACTGAACAATAATGGAACCAAGGACAATTTGAATACAGACCTTTACAAAAAAAATTATTAATATAGCTTTCCGCAAGTACATTCTGCAAATCAAGATATTACAAACATATCCCTTAAGAAAATATCGGACATGAGATTTTAAGGCTAAGCAAACAACTCTAGATCCTTAGCTTGGAGATAATCTTCTCGCTCACACCTAGCTTCATGTTCAAAGTGGTTACTCTATTGTACCTCGTAAAACTTAATAATTTTTCGTGAGGTATGTTGTTCTTTTTTCTTATAGAATACAAAGTAAGCGTTTTTTTTATCTGGTCCGGTGCTTTTCGAGGTAACATCTTCTAGATATTTATACGTAAAATTTTAAGATCCAAATAATTTCCAAAAACCATAGGGTTCCTTTTGCAAAATTCAATTAAGACCTACAGTATTCGCAAAATTCCAAAATTCACGTAATTTATAGAAACCTAGATGACTTACATGGAAATTTCTGCCTTTTCTTCTTTTAATTTTCTTTTCTTTCCTTTTTTTTTCTCGTCGGTCCACCAACTTCGGCCCATTGGTCCAAATACATGTGTCCAGACTTTCCTAAAAAATGTGTAATGCCAACATTTTTTTTTGTTGGTCTAAATGCACTGTCTTGAAAAATCAGCTATTAATTTTGTATTTCAGCGGCTATTACTTTTATATTTTAGTTATGTATGTAGTGGGTTGCTGATCTATACGTGGTGGAGCGTGTGGAAAGAGCGCAATCGTCGTATCTTCAATGATTCCTCAGAACCGATTTCGGTCATTGCTCATAGGATCTGTTCGGACCTTGCTTCCTTTATCCTTGCTAATAGTCTTCACTAGCAATCTTATGTTGCTTTGCTGTGGCTCCTGGTAGTCCGCCTCCCGCGTGTTTTTCGGCCAGAGGTTTGGCTAGTTGCTGTTGTGCGCCTGTTTGTCTAAGTTTGCTTTTAGATTGTATTGTGTCGGTTGTGTACAATTTCAAACTTTTTCTCCGATCTTATTGAATTGCAGCGGACCTCCCGCTTGCTTACTCAAAATTTTAGTTATGTATGTACCATCCTGGGTCTAATATAATGTACTCCTTCCCGTTAAAATCGTTAGCTCACATTGCACTAGATACGATACTCGTGAGCAAAGCCCAGTGGAAACATGTAGATGCAAATGCAACGACTACAAAAACCAGATATTACTTTTATATCTTGGTGTTATATACATAACCTTAAAAAAGTTAATTCTTAGTTATTTAATTTCACACACTCCTATGTTTTGCTTTGCTTGTCAAGCCTGAGCTGTAAATTTGAATCAGCAGCAGCCAGCAAAGTTTTCCTCATAACAAGAACAAAAAAAATAAGCAGAAAGGGGAGTTGGTGTTTGTAGATAGTGTTTGATGTAGAGCAGGTAGGAGATCTTTACCTCCAGGTGGCCGCCGATAATTGGTTGGCCGGACGGGAAGGGGATTTCGCGCCATATCCACTCGCGCGGCGCCGGCCAATTGGGCCGCGCGGACGTGGCGCGCCGCGCGTCCACCAGTTGTGCGCTCCGCCGCTCGCGCGCCGTATAAAGATCTCCGTCGCGCGCCGGCCATCTCCACACAAAAATCAGCCGTCTTGGTCGCCGTTTTCCACACAGCTAGATAGATTTCTAGGAGGTAGACATGGCCGCGTCGGCGCTGCACCAGACCACCGGCTTCCTCGGCACCGCCCCGCGCCGGGATGAGCTCGTCCGGCGCGTCGGCGACTCCGGCGGACGCACCACCATGCGCCGCACCGTCAAGAGCGCGCCCCAGAGCATCTGGTACGCGCGCGCGCGCGCACTAAGAGTATATGCAATATAATGCCACATGCTGCTCACCAAGAAATTTCATACTAACGATATGCATGTATGTAGGTATGGTCCTGACCGTCCCAAGTACTTGGGTCCGTTCTCCGAGCAGACGCCGTCGTACCTGACCGGCGAGTTCCCCGGCGACTACGGGTGGGACACGGCGGGGCTGTCGGCCGACCCGGAGACGTTCGCACGGAACAGGGAGCTGGAGGTGATCCACTCGCGGTGGGCGATGCTTGGAGCGCTGGGCTGCGTGTTCCCAGAGATCCTGTCCAAGAACGGCGTCAAGTTCGGCGAGGCGGTCTGGTTCAAGGCCGGCGCACAGATCTTCTCTGAGGGCGGGCTCGACTACCTGGGCAACCCCAACCTGGTGCACGCGCAGAGCATCCTCGCCATCTGGGCGACCCAGGTGGTGCTCATGGGGTTCGTCGAGGGCTACCGCGTCGGCGGCGGCCCGCTCGGCGAGGGCCTCGACAAGGTCTACCCCGGCGGGGCCTTTGACCCGCTCGGCCTCGCCGACGACCCGGACACCTTCGCCGAGCTCAAGGTGAAGGAGCTCAAGAACGGCCGCCTCGCCATGTTCTCCATGTTCGGATTCTTCGTGCAGGCCATCGTCACCGGCAAGGGCCCCATTGAGAACCTCTTCGACCACGTCGCCGACCCCGTCGCCAACAACGCCTGGGCCTTCGCCACCAACTTCGTCCCCGGCAAGTGAGATATCACAGATGAATGCATGTGTACTTGTACTTGATCAACCATGCGACTGTTTGATCGAGCTCCTCTCATGAGCTTTGGTTCGATGTAATATAATGTCATTAAACAGCGGCTGGACGTGCATGAGTTAAGGAAGAATTAATGGCCTGGTGTACCATACACATATTATATTAGTGCAACCACAATGCTGAGAAAAAGGCAATCTTACGGGATGGTTCGAAACCATCTTGTTCGTTAAAAAAATTAGCACCACATGGTTAAGTATCTACAAGGAATATTCCGTTTTTGAGAACAGTTCAATTCCACTTGATTCCACCCTGTCTTCGAACCAAACAGCAATATCACCTCATATTCAAAAATCATTACATGGCGTTCCTCCTCATACAAAGAACCAAACACTACCTTAATACTCCTACAATAATATGTCCTTACTATTGTGAAAGTGAACATAAGACGCATGAAAAAAAAGTTAGCCTTAAGTTTAGGGTGCACCGTAACAAAATAAACAATTAATATTTTTTTTCTCATGTATAGTACACACTAATAAAAATTATCCAACTAGGATTATCTTATCTTCTCAAGTGTATTTAACCATTGTAGAATTGAACATAATTATTGCCAACTATAGTGGGTCCCACTCTTATTTTCATTTAAGACTTAAGCATTGTGGTTGCCCTTAGTCAATGATCTCTTTCGTGTGCTGAACATATATTAATTATTTCTGTAATACTAGCATATTTGGGTTTTGTATTTCTTGATTATCTAGGCTTAAAGTTTTTACGTTTTTGTGATTGAGATATCACTTTGGACTCCTATAATGTAATTTTCTTTAATGTGAGCAAAATATAAAATATACACACTAATTAATCGCTTCACGGGTATATAAGTACATTGCTTTTAACGGCTTGTTAAAACTTCTCAAGCCAAACGTGACCTAAATATCGTTGTTTTTTTTTAAATATGCCACTTAGCGTAAATATTTCGTACCGTTTTAAGAATTTGTGTACAGTTTTTAAACTCAAATTTCAAAGGCGGCAAGAATTTCCGGTTGTTTTACTTGTCGAGACGTGCTGAAAACCGCTAAAACCGATCTGCGACCCAATACCTCTACCATCAGATAACGTCAACCGATCTAGATCTAGATCGGCATATTATCTACATTGACCACATCAGTCGATATAGGATCAATCGGCCTTGGATAAACCAATAATCAATAGAAAGATATTTTTTAAAATTGTAAAATCTACGTAACAGATATGAAATTTTAAATAAAAATATATTATTTCAAAAATCTCTACTGTGAGGAGGCAGGCCATGGGCACCAATTCCACAGCCTGCAGACCGGCAGATCAAGCTATCTTTAGGCCTCTGCATCACCGCCTCACCGGCCTATGACCATTATATTGCCATGCTTGCTCGGTGCATAGGACGCCTGTGCACGGCGATTTTTTTTAAAAAAATATGATTTTTTATTAATTAAAGCAAATATGGTATCAGGTTTCAAAAATTTACATAAGTGTGTCTGTCGTCGTTTGATATGGTGGTTTAAAAATATTGCCACTTGGAATAGCGACAGCAAATTGAATATCAGTCTTCACAAACAGGGATTCACAAAAAAAGAGAATTTGTAGTCGCTTTTTTCTATCGCGTAAAAAAAAGCTTTACGTAAAAGCAATAGAGGTTGGGATACACATCCCTTCTTAGCGACCTCTTTTGAAATGGCCATGTCGCAATTCCATCGGTCGACATGGCGATAGACCTGTCGACCATTGCAACGGAGACAGATAGTCTATCGCCATTTTAGAAGGTGGCAGAAGCTCCGCATCAGCGCCAATGCAATCCATACGTGCATTATGTCACTTTAAAAGGTTATTGATTTTTCTGACGCCGTTTCAAATGGTAGATTTTTTCAAATTATTGCATGCCATTTGAAATGCTTGGAGACAGAATCCATATATATATATATATTAGTTTAATTATTAAAACTATTCCTAATCAATATTACTAGCTAATTAGCCAAATATAATATTACTAGCTAATTAGCCAAATAGCCAATGGATACGTATGCACTACAACAATCCAGAAAACTTCCGTCGACTGGCCGACGGAAGTTAGTCCTTTCCCAATGGAAGAAGCTAACTTCCGTCGGCATTTGGCCGATGAAAACGAAGAGACGGAAGTTAGCGCCGAACTCTACCACGTCAGCAGAGGGGCGCTAACTTCCGTTAGCCAGTCTGGCCGACGGAAGTTAGGTACAGCTAACTTCCATCGGCTTTGGTCCTAGCCGACGGAAGTTAACTGCTTTCGGCCAACGTGGCCGAAAGCAACTAACTTCCATCGGCTATGGTCAAAGCCGATGGAAGTTAGCTGATATTTTTTTTGTTTTTCCTGGTTCTTCTATTCACACTCACATCCAAACACAATTTATATCACATTCACATATAACATCCAAAATCACATCTCACATCCAAAATCACATTCAAACTTCACATATAACATCGAAAATCACATCTCACATCCAAACTTCACACATCACATCCAAAATCACATAACACATCCGCATTCACATCCAAAGTCACAG
Source organism: Zizania palustris (assembly GCA_019279435.1). Taxonomy (NCBI): domain Eukaryota; kingdom Viridiplantae; phylum Streptophyta; class Magnoliopsida; order Poales; family Poaceae; genus Zizania; species Zizania palustris. The sequence continues at coordinate 60,815,135 of JAAALK010000079.1, read as the reverse complement.
TACACATCCACATTCACATATATCATCCAAATTCACATACAAAGTCACATAACACATCGAGATTCACATAACACATTCAAATTCATATCAAGCGCATGTCACATCCAGATTCAATCCAAACTTCACAATACACATCCATACTCACTGATCGCCCACATTTGGATCGTGGGCGCCGCCGCTGCCTCCCGCTTCATCCACATTTGCCCCGAAGGCTCCATCCTGACCAGGCGTACGAAAACTCTGAAGAAATAGACAAAATTAGAAAATAAACTCAACTACCCTTCTAAATGCTAACTTAACTATCTGAAGTAACGATATGTCAAGAGATACCTCAGGTGATGTAGGAGTTAGTGGTGGTGGCGGGGGAGGTAGTGGTTGGAACAAGGACATGTCAAATCCACCATGCTGCTGGGCTAGTTGCTACACATGTTGTAATGTAATCAGTTAGTTCTAAACATATTTCTGAATACTTTTTAACTGCAACACTGTAAACTAAACTTACTTGGATCATCGCCTGCTGTTGTGCTAAGCAGGCGATATAGTACTCTTGTTGTTGCCTGCTGTGCTCGTCGCGCCGCCTCATTTCTTCCCTCAGCCAAACCACCTCCGGGTTTTCTTCTGAGCGACGACGGCTAGAGCCAACTCTGACGGAGCTCTGCGACGACTGAGCTGACTTCTGAGCTCTCACCGCTCTCGAGTCAATAACTCCATTGAAAATGGAGTAACTGCAACATTGAATGAGTTAGTTACCATCACAATACCATACACAAAACATTAATAAAAACATTGTCTCACCGTCCATGGCTTTTTCCACCTTCGCTGGAGTACACGGCCATTTGGTCGACAGGTTCTCTCCGCCAATCATAGTCCTCTCCATGGAGTCGAACCATGTGTTTATCATACTGCGCCTGCAAAAAACATATCCGGTTAGACGGAGAAAAATGAAATTACACAAACTCTTAACATTGCTAACATCTCACCAAATGGTCCGTGGCTGTCTGACTACACAAGACATCTGGCTATGTAGGATCGCTTCCTTTGTGACCAGAGGTAAACAGAATTCACACAACTCTAAAAGATTCAGGGACTGTCCCAATCAGTACTAATAATCTAATATACGCGGAAGTGGCTGCAACTGTGCATATTGGTACCCGAGAAGTGAAACAATATGCCATCTCTGATAAGAAAGAAAAGATTGCTTCCTTGAACTTTTTATATGAAACATATATATGCAAGTTGGTGTCCACTATGTTGCATTTAACCATGCAGCAAAATAGCACAATAACATAGCAACACCGCTACTGTTTCCACTTAATCCAACCAGCAGCTGCCCCTAATTTTCATTGTCAGATCAATCGATTAAACACATTGCTAATTGCCACCCTATGAATCCTCCAAAACCGAACTAGAGAACAGTTGAACAGCACCAGCACTCCAGCAGGTAGAATAGCAAGAGCAGTTATATTGATTACCCGGTCTTTGGGCCGCCATTTGGAGACGAGCCCGCTGGTGGATGGCCCGGCCACCGCCGCTGCGGCCTCGTCGAACCCCTCGTGGCGCTGCTCGCACAGCACGGCCACCTGGGACAGGCAGGCCATCGGCGTCGGCGCCGGCGCCGGCGTCTCTTCATCGGCGTCCCTCCTGAGCGGCTCCGGTCCGTTTTCCACGGGGCGCTCATCAACGTGGCTGGTGAGGTGGTGATTGGGCATGGCCGGCGAGGGCGCGGCGGACGAGGAGACGGAGGAGGTGGAGGAGGAAGAGGAGGAGTGCACGAGCCTGGACGCCATCAGATCTCCCAATGCCATCTAGGCTTGCTCTCTCCTCGTGGCGCCGAATCCGCCGAGCGTGGAGCCGAATCCAAAAGCGGGGAGCCCCCGTTGGGCGGCGGCGGGGATGACGGACCGCGCAGGATGGAGAGGAGGGGTTTAGGGTTAGGGTTTGGAGGGAGCAGGAAGGAGGAAGGGAAGCAAGCGGCGGGGAAGGTGGGTGGGTGGGTGGGTGGAGGAAGGCGAGATGAGAGGAAGACGGAGAAATTAGTATAAAAATCGGAAATTGGATTCTCCTCCTCCTCGTCTCCTCCTTTTGTTTCTCCCTTCCTTCTCTTCTCTTGTTCTTCTTTTTCTTCTTATCGTCGTGGCTTGCATGTGCATTGCTTGTGTTCTTGGGTGATGATGCTTGCCACAAGGCCAGATGGAAGTTTGCAGCTAAATGAGTTGCTGCATTGTGACTTCAGGTTCTAAAGTTTAAAGTTGGTGTTTCATGATGTTCTACCTACTTTAGAACCAAATTCAAGATGTGAAATTACTTCTAAAATCTGTAGCTCTATAAAAGATATATAGATATATGTTGTAACTTATGTCGTTAACCAGCTAAAACTATCTATTTTTTAAAGTAAGATTTGATCGTATATTCTCCTTTTAAATAGAAATTGAGGATTTAGTTACGCTATCTTAATTATATTTTGGTCTAATTATTTTAATGATATGTAGGTAAGAGAGTGTAAATTCTCAATAATTTTTTTCTTTTTTACTATTGAGGATTGCATTTTGTGAAAATTTTAGGCTACTAAACATGGCGCAAATAACTAGATCTTGAAGTTGATAAACCTAAATTGGACTGGATGCCCCACCTCGAATGTTTTTTTACAAAGTAAATTAGCGGAATCTCGTTGCTAAACGTACTTAAAATACCTTACTTTTTATTCCGAATGATAATAATGTAGGTATGGAAATCAATATACACGTTTTTAAAATTTTTAAATCTGAAATTCAGCTTTTGTCAAGTATCTCTAATCAATTTAACGCTAATAATCCAGTCACATAACTAATAACCATAACCAATCATCTCACTGCTTATCTAATAATCAAGATTATGTTATAATTATATTTATTTTAAGCCATCCCAGAGAGAGGATTACATACAAAAGGACGAGAGAAAGAAACGCGAAAAAGGAAAGAAAGAAAGAAGAAAGGTTGGTTTGAGTATGGTTGCCAGTGCACTTCAGAGCTAAGGGCATTCCCAACCAAGAAACCATCTAGTAGTTTCTATACATATCATGTCACTAAGAAACTACTCATAGAAACTTACTCTCACAATGCATGGTTTCTTGTCCCTATTTATTTTTCCCTCTTTTGCCCAATCATAAATAAGTGGGTCCCATTTATAGAAACTACTACACTCTCTCAATGCATGTAGAGTGGTTTCTTCATCTTTGGTATTAGTGATAGAAACCATTTCTTGCATGAGAAGTCATTTCCTCAACTTTTCTCCTCTTTCCTCATTAACTCTCATGCCACATTAGATTTTTGCTTATGTGGACTACTATTTAATGCTATAGAAACCATCCTAGTCATTGCATTGGCCTAACGGCTCTTTGATTAGCAAACTGGTGGCACTAGCGGCACTCATTTTGTTGCTTCCCGATGCATCTATATAATAGTGCAAGTTGTTCGTGCATATGTTGACCTGTGAGCGACTCATGTGTTGTTTGATACATAAAGAAATATGATCTAGCAATGCAGTCCATGAACACTTCTTGTTTGTAATTGCAAAGCAAGAGAACAAATCGGCGCAAAGAGATTTCGCACTCACCAGATCTTGACAGCTGCATGAACAAGCAGGGTTTTTAAACAGATCTCACGGACAACGACCCAATTATTTGCTGATATTAAAAGATATTGAAGGAGACATCCCTCTTAGTTCTTGGTGCTTGCATTCTTGATGCATGTACGCCAATGGTTTTTTTTGTAAAACTTGCCTATTCTTCTTAATAAAATTTAAAAGAACATAGCATCGAGCTGAAGAATCATTAGCATGCATGCAGTCTGTTCTTGTTTCAAGTTGTAAACAGTAGAATATGTCAAGTGCAGAGTGTGAGAGAGGTTGCAACGGATGGTGCATACCAGCAGTGTAAACTGTCATGCCATCTGGTGGCAAAGGCAACGTTGCAGATGCTAGTTGGCTCACACACCCTGGCTGGCCGACACCATGACACCTTCATAGCTACATGTACCCACATTTTCTGTGCTCCAACGTCACCTGGGACTGGGGCCCAACTCCTCCAAATATAGTAGAGTCGTAGGTAATGATAGCGTGTCACATGTACTGCCGTAGCAACGCTATCAAATTCCGGTCGTATAGCATCAAACATCTCATTCATCCTATCGTCAGCAACGCTATCATCTTCTTTTTCCACTACTAATATCGTTTTTTTCACGACCTGTCTCGCCGTGAAAAGTCCAAACTTCATAACCTGGCACGAAACCATATTTACAAATATGCAATGACAACGTCCTCTTGTCTTGCCAACGAGAATTCCTGCACTTCATGCATGGGCACCTCGCGTCAATGTTTGTTGTCAAAGCGAATGCACAATCAACAAATTTCTCAACGTTGATTACCCACTCTCTTGTGTGAGCTCCACTTTCCATCCAACCACTATGCATCCACCGTCGGTCATCCTCAGCCATTCTATAGGCAAAACATTCATTCAATCGAGAATGCATCATAAGTACCACGGGCCTATGTCTATAGAGTGACCGACAAAACGTGGTATTTATGACGAGCCATGAGTCCGAACGAAATTTCAGCAGCATAACCCCGCTGTTCTCCAATTGCACGCCTGATAGTGGTGCAATGGAGAACAACAAGGTTATGTTACTGAAATCCCATTCGGACTCATGACTCATCATAAAGATCAGGCTCTGTCGCCCACTCCGAGGCTGTCCAAAAAGGGATAATTTCGGACCTACACGTCTCACACGCATGACACGTGTGAGACATGTTGGTCCGAAACGGGTGACGCATAGGTTTCGTTACACTATCTACGTTGTTGTCAAATAAAAAATTGCATACGAAAATAAATAAATATATAATAAAATATATATATATATATATAATATACTAATCACTGTAACGAAATCATCAACAAACCACAAATTAACACAAGAATATAATTAATAGCACATATATATTTAAATTTTACCACACAACTCATTTAAATTTCAGCTCATTTAAAGCTCATTTCTAAACCCTAACTTCTCCCCACTACCTCTCTCTCTCTCAACCCTCTCTCCAGCTGCCACACTTGATCTCCTCTTCCTCCTCTTCTCTTCCCAATTTTCTACACTAGTGCACTGGGTGGCCAGATCTGACCTCGCCATGCCCTATCGAGCCCTCGCCGCGCCATCACCGCGAGGGAGGGGAGAGGATTAGAGAGGCAGAGAGCAGAGAGGTGCCACGGGGAGGGGTAGCAGAGGCGGCGGTGGCACAAGGGGAAGGGGTAGCAGAGGCGGCGACGCAGCACACGGGGAGGGGTAGCAGGGGCGGCGACCAGCGGCGCAGGGGGAGGGGTAGCAGAGGCGGCGACCGGCGGCGCAAGGGGCAGAGGTGGTGGCGCAAGTGGAAGGGGAGAGAGAGAGTCGACTTAGTCGAGACTCGAGAGGGGGGCTAGGGCAACGCGTCGACGCCTTAGTCGAAGGCACTTTCACCTAGTCGGTCATCCAGAGACACCCGGCGACCACCTAGTCGCCATGGGCGATGCCTTGAACGGCCAGGCGGGCGCCCAACTCCACCAGGCGAGGCTAGCCGGCATGGCGCTCGGCGGGGACCACCTGGACGTCTAGTCGGCGCCTAGGCAACGCCGTGACAACCATGATCCAATTCATTACAACATGACAACATGACAACATATTAAAAAAATCATTACAAGCTAAGTCTAATGATATGCTACATGTCCTTAACCATTTATCCTTTTCCCTTGTAACTTCTAACACCTCCTCCAATTCAAAACCACACTGAAATCAGCTAGAATATTTAACCATAATTTCACATACTGCGCCAATACACTTACTCGATGATCATAGTATTTAGTTGTTCAGTAGCTTCCTCAGTCCTGACATGATTAGTTTTGACTATAGACTGTTAAATCTGGTCTAGGTCTCAGCCACATGTTATTTTCACAAAAACACTGATTAAATGATTTCATCACTATGTCATCAACCTCAAGCAATATGAGAGCATGCAAAAACATGCAATAAACATGTGGGCGTGGATGGGGGAAAATTAATTCAGGTAAGACAAATATCAAACAGTAGCAGTACGAGTAATTTGACACCCTGTGTCCCAAGAGCCAATAGCCCAATATACAAGTTGGCTAGATAAAATGTATTTATAATTTTAGGAAGGGTATAACTTGAGCTCTCTGTTCGCCTGTAGAACATGATGGTTTTGAACATATTTGTGATTCCAACCAATGACATGGAATTTACAGGTTGTTTGGTTAAACCTTAAATTCATAAATCATTTCACAATTCACATTTTACAAAAAAAAATAACAATTCAATTCAATCACAATTTACAAAATTGTTCCAATTCAACCACAAAAAAGAGACGATATTATTATATATGGGGTAAAAATTACTTGGGAACGACAACGACTACGGTCGGCGGGTGATGGGCGAATGGTGGCGGCGGCGGCGGGGTGCCGGGATGGACGACGGTGGTCACCGGTGTGGGCGGTGGCCGGCGGCCGGGGGCATGGCGGTGGGGGGGGGGGCACCGACGGGCGGCGGCCTGCGGTGGCGGTGGCATGGGTGAGGAGCCATGCTGAATAGCGTGGGCCTCATGGCTCCAGAAGTGATGAGTCATTGTCAACGACAGTCAACGAGGACTGAAGAAGAGAAGAGATCTGCTGTTTCATGGGCCGCGTGTGACTCAGGTACACGGGCAGCGAGCGACTGTCGGGCAGAGGAGGCTGCGAAGTCGGGCTGGCCCAATCCGGGTGCATGGGCCAGAAGCAGTAGAAGACCCACTGGGCTGTTGACCAGGACTGACTCAGGTACACGGGCGGTGAGCGATTGCCGGGCTGAGAGAGCTGCGGAGTCGGGCCGGCCCAATCCGGGTACCTGGTGCAAAGCTGGTGGAGGCTTTGTCAGTTTCGGCGTAAAACTGACAACCGTTGATTCTGTATCCGACTGTCCAGAAGAGAAGCCGTAGTCGCTACGAAAACTTAACTTCCGGATATGTCATCTGTAACTCTAGGCCCACAGTCAGTCAGTTGTGTCTGTAAAAATTCCTAAGGGCAGTAGAGTCTTTTCCTTTATTTTTGAGTCTGTAAAAACCCTAAGGGGCTGGTAGAATATTCCTAGTGTTGGGCTGCCTACAAATAGGACCCCAATCCCTAGGGTTTGGACTACCCCTTTGTGCTGAAATCAAATCCTCTCTATTGGGTCATTTTGTCTCTTTCTCTCTCCTGTGTGCGCCGCCAGGCAGTGGTTCATCCCTTTTTGCCTTGCATTTATTTTGCTCCTGTGAGATTGATTTCTTTGTTGGTTGCTGGGGTGAGTGCATTGATTCCTCTGCTACAAGAAGCTTCGGTTCGTTGTGCTGGTTGATTTTATTCCTAAGGTTGTGTCTCTGTTGCGTGTGTTCTTCGTGAGAAGTAGTACTAGTTCTTGCTGTTGCAAGTAGTACTGCTACTGTAGCTACAGTCTTTGCTGCCAGCCTTTTTACTTTCTACCGCACAGCTTTTTGATCGAAGCTGACAGGCTCTGTCACCTTTTTGGCTGTGTTTCGAGCGAAGCTACTCTCTGTTCGAAGCCCTTCAGTTTCGCGAGGCAGGCTTCGATCTATCTCCTTCGAAGGCTTCGTTCGATCTTCGGTCTTTGGTTTGCATTCTGTGTTGCTAAGCTTCGAAGCATTTTTCTGAACGTCAGTATCGCATACTTCGAACAATAGTGCGAAGGGGCTTCGGCCCTATCTGTTCGAAGTCCTTACTTCGACAAGTTTCGAAGTTAGGTTCGAAGCTTGTAGCTCCGCTAGGCCTCGCACTGACTTCTGTGTAGCGTGTCACCCTTCGCCTCTCCTTTCGGAGCTTGCTCTTTTCGAAGGTAGAGCATTGGCTTCGGACTTGATTTTCTGTCGTGTGACAGACTTCGCTTCCTTGTTCGAAGGTTGTCCTTTTGTGAGTTGTGTTCGAAGCTTTCTGTTCGAAGGTTTTACTTCGAAGCTTTCGGTTCAAAGTTGTGTTCGAAGTTTTGTCTTCGAAGTGCACACTTCGAAGCAGGCTCTGACTCTGTCACTTTGCTTCGAAGCTCTTGGTTCGAAGCTGTGTTCGAAGCCTTGACTTCGAAGTACATACTTCGAACCAGGCTCCGACATTGTCATACTGCGCTCCGAAGTACACTTCGCAACTTGCCACTTCGAACTAGGCTAGACCGTGACACCTTCGGCATCTCGGACAGACTCCGTCACCAACCTCCGAAGCAGACCTCGACGTGCGAAGGGGGCTTCGCCAAGTTCCGAACAGGAGACAAATTTGGACAATAACTTCTCTTTTCATCTTACACATACTTAGATCATTTCATTGAGAAGTTTAGGCCTGTTACAACTTGTTCATCTGCCTAGTTGCACCACTTTAGTTTTACACTGTTTATCATCAGTTGCTTCTAGGTTAGAAACCTTTAGACTTAGGCCTTCTGTTTATTTTCTGCTGCGTAGTATTTTGAGGTGCGTTGGGTATTGGGAACAGGCCATTGATTCGAAAGAATTTTTAAGGCGCCCATTCACCCCCCCCTCTGGTCGCTACTTTCGGTCCTACAAGTGGTATCAGAGCAAGGTTAGGGTTTTTCCATACCTTAACCGGTTCTAAACCCCAGTAGTGACTATGACGTCTCCTGGCAAGGTCCCGTCCTTGGAAGCCTATGGCTATAATTATTGGAAGACTCGCATGCGAGCCTATCTCATGAGCCAGGGTTCAGACATATGGGACATTTGCGTTCACACCACATTTGTCATTTTGCCAGTCGCTGAGCACGGTACTGCTGGTATCATTGCTCAGCATCTGAGCAACAGTAAGGCTGTGAACATTTTGTTTTCTGGTTTAGGTCCCACTGAGTTTGAGCATGTGAGTCATCTCTCCACTGCGAGAGAGATCTGGGCTACCCTCAAGGCACACCATGAGGGAACAGCACAGGTCAAGGCTCGGCTCTATCAAACCTACCGGCGTGAATATGAGAATTTCACACAGAAGACGGGTGAATCTGTTGAGGCTTTGTTTGGTCGCTTTCAGTCGATCATTAACAAGCTTCGGGACAACAAGGCTGAGGGTGCTCAGTTAGTCTCAGATCATGAGCAGGCGCTCAAGGTTCTTCATACCTTGGACCCAAAGATCTGGGAGATCAAGGTATCCTCTATCGTTGAGAGTACTTCTTATGATACCTTGACCATTTCTGAGTTGTTTAGCAAGCTAAAGGCCACCGAGGTAGATATCCAGTTGAGATCAAATCTCACTGGTTCTGGATCAAAATCCCTGGCCCTTGCTACACCTTTAGTTGATCCCTCTGCTGTGAGCTGTGCTGGGTTCTCTTTGATGTCTATCACTGAGGACCAGCTTGAGTTGTTGGGAGATGATGATTTGTGTCTCTTTAACAACCGGGTGCGTCGTGTCTATGATAAGAGAATGTTCAAAAGACACGGCACAAAATCCGGATGTTTTGAATGTGGTGATCCAGGACACTTCATCGCCGACTGCCCCAAGCGAAGTGGATACAAGAAGGGCACCGGCAGCAGCTTCCACGACTCTGGCAAGCATGAGAGCCCCTCCTTCAGCAAGGGCAAGCCGAAGACTCGGTTCTTCAAGAAGGCCCTGAAGGACTACCGGCGAGAGAACAAGAAGCGCGACAAGGCCTTCTTCGCCGAGATGGAGAAGAGCTACTCCAAGCAGTCCACGACTTCTTCCTCTTCATCGAGCTCAAGCGATGAGGAGATCGCCATCAGGAAGGGGAAGGACAAGGACGATCCGGCGGGCCTCTGCTTCATGGCCTTCGGAGACAAGCCGAAGAGCCGCTCACACCAGCGCCGAAGATCCCACAAGAGCTTCTGCTCCATGGCTCTTGGGGATAGAGAAGAAAAGAGCTCCTCCGACGACTCCGACGACGACGATAGCAAGGACCGGGGACTGGAGGATGTTTGGATCATGGACTCAGGATGCTCTCGCCACATGACGGGACATCGCAGATGGTTCTCCAGTCTCACTCCCCCGAGCTCCAAAGAATATATCACGTTCGGGAACAGCGGTCAAGGGAAAGTAAGTGGCATAGGCTCAATCAGCATTTCAGACCATTTCTCTTTAAAGAATGTTGCTTTGGTTAAAAATCTGAACTTTAATTTAATCTCTGTTTCGCAACTTCTTGAGGATGGTTTGGAAGTGCGTTTTAAGAAGGGCAATTCTTCTGTGGTTGATTCTAGAGGGTCTTTGGTTTGTCAGATTTTACCCTTCGGTAAAGTTTTTCGAATTAACTTCTCTAGTTCTTTTGGCCCTTCTCGCTGTTTGATTGCTGGATCTTCTTCTGAGCTCTGGAAGTGGCATAGGAGGTTAGGTCATTTGAGTTTTGATCTGCTAGTCAGGTTAAGCTCTATGGATCTCATCCGAGGATTGCCCAAGCTTAAATTGGAGAAGGATCTAGTTTGTCATCCCTGTCGTCATGGGAAAATGGTTGCCGCTTCTCACTCACCTGTGACTCAGGTGATGACTTCGTATCCAGGCGAGCTTTTACATTTGGACACTGTAGGTCCAGCTCGGGTACGCTCAGTCGGTGGGAAGTGGTATGCACTAGTGATTGTTGACGACTTTTCTCGTTTCTCGTGGGTTTTCTTTTTGGAGTCTAAGGATGAAACTTTTCAATTTGTCCATGACCTGATTTTGAAGCTGAAGAATGAGAACAATGGTCGGATGCGAGCAATTCGCTCCGACAACGGCTCTGAGTTCAAGAACTCTCAGTTCGTCAGCTTCTGTGGTGATCAGGGTCTGGACCATCAGTTCTCTTCTCCTTACACTCCCCCACAGAACGGCGTTGTGGAACGAAAGAACCGCACGCTAGTTGAGATGGCCAGGACGATGCTCGATGAGCACAGGACTCCTAGGCGTTTTTGGGCTGAAGCCATGAACACGGCTTGCTATCTGGCCAACCGCATTTTTCTTAGAGCTTACATTGGTAAGACATCATATGAGTTGCGTTTTGGCAGACAGCCCAAGGTGAGCCACTTGCGAGCGTTTGGCTGCAAGTGCTTTGTGCTCAAGAAGGGAGGGCATTTGGACAAGTTTGAGTCTCGTTGTTGGGATGGTGTTTTTCTTGGTTATGCATTGCATTCTCGAGGCTTCCGTGTTTGGAACCTCGAATCCCAGCTGCTTGTCGAGACGTGTGAGGTTTCATTTGATGAGTCCTTGCCTTCTTTGACTCCTTCTTTTGAGCTTTCTGGTGATGATGAGCTCGGAGAGTCCATCTTCGAGGAAGATGAGGATACTCCAGCTGCTGTTGAGGGTGGGCCTTCTGCATCCCCCGCAGAGCCCACACCTTCTGTGACTTCGACTGATGATGAGGGCGGACCTCTGATCACTTCTTCCACTTCGATCGAGCCCCCTCAGTCGAATCCAGAGGTGCCAGCTGCTCACTCCGGTGAGGTGACTTCAGATCACCAGGGAACCCGAGCAGTTCAGCGTGACCACCCCTCAGAGCTAATCATTGGTGATTTGACTGAGAGGACTTTGCGTTCTTCTGCCTCTCTCGCTGTGTTTGCTGAATCTGCGTTTGTTGCATCTTTTGAGCCCAGAGACATTTCTCATGCTCTTTCTGATTCTAATTGGATTAATGCTATGCAAGAAGAGCTTGAGAACCTTGTCCGCAATCGGGTTTGGACATTAGTTGAGCCGCCACCAGGATGCAACCCCATAGGCACCAAGTGGGTATTCAAGAACAAACAAGGTGAAGATGGGGTTGTGGTGCGCAACAAGGCTCGACTAGTTGCCCAGGGTTATTGCCAGAAGGAAGATATTGACTTTGAAGAAACCTTTGCTCCTGTTGCCCGTCTTGAGTCCATTCGCATTCTTTTAGCTTTTGCCGTTTCGAAGGGTTTTAAGCTGTTTCAAATGGATGTTAAGAGTGCTTTTCTGAACGGGTACATAGAAGAGGAGGTTTATGTTAGGCAACCCCCCGGTTTTGAGAACCCTAAGTTTCCTCGACATGTTTTTAAGTTGCATAAAACTTTATACGGGTTGAAGCAAGCCCCTAGGGCTTGGTATGACCGGTTAAAGCAATTTTTGTTGGGGAAGGGCTTTGTGATGGGTTCTGTGGACAAAACTCTTTTCTTTCTCAGAGATGCTTCAGATTTTTTAGTTGCTTAGATTTACGTGGACGATATTATCTTTGGCGGTACTACTGATTCTCTTGTGTCCAAGTTTTCTGAGCAGATGCACAGTGAATTTGAGATGAGCCTCATGGGTGAGCTTAAGTACTTTTTAGGGCTCCAGATCAAGCAGACCAAGGACGGCACCTTCATCCACCAAGGTAAGTACACTCGTGATATGCTTAAGAAATTTGACTTTGGTGGTGAATTGAAGCCGCAGATGACCCCGATGGGTACTTCTGGGGGTTTGGACAAGGACGAGAGCGGTGTCAAGGTCAATGAGAGAGAATTTCGAGGGATGATCGGTTCGCTGTTGTACTTGACGGCAACAAGACCAGACATACAGTTCGCCGTGGGACTTTGCGCGCGTTTTCAGTCTTCACCACGCGCGTCTCACCGGCAGGCTGTCAAGCGCATTTTCAGGTATCTCACCTATGCGCCTGATCTTGGTCTTTATTATTCAGCATCATCATCTCTTGATTTATCTGGCTTTTCGGACGCTGACTTTGGTGGGTGCCGGTTGGATCGCAAGTCGACTTCCGGTACTTGCCAGTTTCTTAGTTCTTCCCTTGTATCTTGGTCTTCTCGAAAGCAATCTGGAGTTGCCCTTTCGACCACAGAGGCTGAGTATGTAGCTGCTGCCAGCTGCTGCTCACAGATGGTTTGGATGATTTCCACTCTACGAGACTTTGGGTTGTTCTTTCCTACCAGGGTTCCATTGTTTTGCGACAGCACGAGTGCTATTAGTGTAGGGAAAAACTCGTGTCTTCATTCAAAAACCAAACATATTGATGTGCGCTTTCACTTCTTACGGGATCAATATGAGAAAGGTGTCATTGACCTTGTTCATGTTGATACCCATCATCAGTTGGCTGACATTTTCACCAAACCCCTAGATCAGTCTACTTTTGAGCGTTTACGAGGGGATTTGGGTGTTGTGTATCCTTTCTAGGATATTTTGCGTTAGTTTTCTTTCTTCTTTACTCTTTTCTTGAGTCTTTTTGTGTGTGTTCATATCTTGCATATTCACGTATCACACTTTAGAGATGCTTCTGTTATATGATTGAACTGCTTTACTTATTCTAGCTTGTACATGCTTTTGACTACTTGTCGATGATCATGCTTTGCTTCAGTTCAAATGATATGCCTGATATCTGTCATATGCATGGCTTTTATGTTTTAAAATTGAAAAATGATCACCATTGCCTCTGGTAACTAGCATGTGTAGACTGAGTGCTTTTGCTATTTGTTACATGCCTTGTAGCTAGTTCATCACATAGATGCGGATATGCAACTTGGACATCTTTATGCTTCAACATTGAAAATGTGCTATAAAAATGATAAAAATCAAAAATGAATGAAAATTCCATGCCTTTTTATGCTTAAGTTGAAAAAATCCAAGTGGGTTTGCTTTGTCGCATTATATTGTTCTGGACTGCTTACCATAGCACTTTGGTATGAACTAGAACAGTGTAGTGTATGCCAAGACCAATGTCTTAAGCTTCTGATGGTCCAGTTCTGGCCTAGGCTTGACTTGGTCGGATAGCATAAGGTTTGACATGCAAATAACCCTTGGCAAAAATGACAAAGGAAAATGAAAAAGCCTGAACATCTAAAGGATAACAAGTTTGCTGAAGCATTTTGTTTTTGGACAATGCTTATCTTGGTAGATATCAGCTAGCTTATGCATCTCATGTTTTACCTTGCTCACTTATTGGAATTTATGGTGATGTTTTTGTTTGCAAAAACTGAAAAATGCGTGCTAAATGACTTTCTTTAGATATCATCTCTTGCACTGATCATGCCATGTGTCTTAGACAGTATCTCTTTTGCTATACCTGTTAGATACTGTATTTGCAGTCAATCATATCTGAGAAGCATGCTTTCTACACTCCACCTGCACCCCAGTTGCATTCACTGCATATTTTGAGGGGGAGTTGCTTTTCAGGGGGAGTCTGTGTCTCTTTTGAGTGCTTGATGAGTTCACTTGTCAACAAGGGGGAGAAAATTTGGGATCAGAGTTTAAGGGGGAGTTCTTACTCTGTTGATATCCTTGTTATTCTGCAATCGCACTCATTTTGAGCTTTTACGTTTTGGTTAACCATAATGACCGATTCTTGCTTTTGTTTGGCTTTTGGTCATTAGGGTTAAACTTTTACCTTATTTTTCTTCTTCTTTGTTTCCTTGTGTTTTGTTTTCGTGTTTCCACATTTGTTCGCAGGTGCTGAAGAGCTGAGAATTGAGGAGTGTTGACAATGCACTCATCAAGGGGGAGATTGAGGAGCCATGCTGAATAGCGTGGGCCTCATGGCTCTAGAAGTGATGAGTCATTGTCAACGACAGTCAACGAGGACTGAAGAAGAGAAGAGATCTGCTGTTTCATGGGCCGCGTGTGACTCAGGTACACGGGCAGCGAGCGACTGTCGGGCAGAGGAGGCTGCGAAGTCGGGCTGGCCCAATCCGGGTGCATGGGCCAGAAGCAGTAGAAGACCCACTGGGCTGTTGACCAGGACTGACTCAGGTACACGGGCGGTGAGCGATTGCCGGGCTGAGAGAGCTGCGGAGTCGGGCCGGCCCAATCCGGGTACCTGGTGCAAAGCTGGTGGAGGCTTTGTCAGTTTCGGCGTAAAACTGACAACCGTTGATTCTGTATCCGACTGTCCAGAAGAGAAGCCGTAGTCGCTACGAAAACTTAACTTCCGGATATGTCATCTGTAACTCTAGGCCCACAGTCAGTCAGTTGTGTCTGTAAAAATTCCTAAGGGCAGTAGAGTCTTTTCCTTTATTTTTGAGTCTGTAAAAACCCTAAGGGGCTGGTAGAATATTCCTAGTGTTGGGCTGCCTATAAATAGGACCCCAATCCCTAGGGTTTGGACTACCCCTTTGTGCTGAAATCAAATCCTCTCTGTTGGGTCATTTTGTCTCTTTCTCTCTCCTGTGTGCGCCGCCAGGCAGTGGTTCATCCCTTTTTGCCTTGCATTTATTTTGCTCCTGTGAGATTGATTTCTTTGTTGGTTGCTGGGGTGAGTGCATTGATTCCTCTGCTACAAGAAGCTTCGGTTCGTTGTGCTGGTTGATTTTATTCCTAAGGTTGTGTCTCTGTTGCGTGTGTTCTTCGTGAGAAGTAGTACTAGTTCTTGCTGTTGCAAGTAGTACTGCTACTGTAGCTACAGTCTTTGCTGCCAGCCTTTTTACTTTCTACCGCACAACTTTTTGATCGAAGCTGACAGGCTCTGTCACCTTTTTGGCTGTGTTTCGAGCGAAGCTACTCTCTGTTTGAAGCCCTTCAGTTTCGCGAGGCAGGCTTCGATCTATCTCCTTCGAAGGCTTCGTTCGATCTTCGGTCTTTGGTTTGCATTCTGTGTTGCTAAGCTTCGAAGCATTTTTCTGAACGTCAGTATCGCATACTTCGAACAATAGTGCGAAGGGGCTTCGGCCCTATCTGTTCGAAGTCCTTACTTCGACAAGTTTCGAAGTTAAGTTCGAAGCTTGTAGCTCCGCTAGGCCTCGCACTGACTTCTGTGTAGCGTGTCACCCTTCGCCTCTCCTTTCGGAGCTTGCTCTTTTCGAAGGTAGAGCATTGGCTTCGGACTTGATTTTCTGTCGTGTGACAGACTTCGCTTCCTTGTTCGAAGGTTGTCCTTTTGTGAGTTGTGTTCGAAGCTTTCTGTTCGAAGGTTTTACTTCGAAGCTTTCGGTTCAAAGTTGTGTTCGAAGTTTTGTCTTCGAAGTGCACACTTCGAAGCAGGCTCCGACTCTGTCACTTTGCTTCGAAGCTCTTGGTTCGAAGCTGTGTTCGAAGCCTTGACTTCGAAGTACATACTTCGAACCAGGCTCCGGCATTGTCATACTGCGCTCCGAAGTACACTTCGCAACTTGCCACTTCGAACTAGGCTAGACCGTGACACCTTCGGCATCTCGGACAGACTCCGTCACCAACCTCCGAAGCAGACCTCGACGTGCGAAGGGGGCTTCGCCAAGTTCCGAACAGGAGACAAATTTGGACAGTAACTTCTCTTTTCATCTTACACATACTTAGATCATTTCATTGAGAAGTTTAGGCCTGTTACAACTTGTTCATCTGCCTAGTTGCACCACATTAGTTTTACACTGTTTATCATCAGTTGCTTCTAGGTTAGAAACCTTTAGACTTAGGCCTTCTGTTTATTTTCTGCTGCGTAGTATTTTGAGGTGCGTTGGGTATTGGGAACAGGCCATTGATTCGAAAGAATTTTTAAGGCGCCCATTCACCCCCCCTCTGGTCGCTACTTTCGGTCCTACAATGGGCGGTGGCCGACGGCCGGGAGCACGATGGCGGGGCACCGGCGAGGGCGGCCTGCGGCGGTGGGGGCCGGCGGCGGCGGGGGCGGGCGGTGGGGGCGGGCGGCGGCGGGCGGCCGCTCGGGGAACCAGCGGTGGCGGCCTGCGGCGGCGGGTGCAGGCGGTGGGGGCGAGCGGCGACGGCAGAACGAAGGAGAGAGTTTGGGCCGGCGGGGCGCGCGCGTGTACAAGGATTAGGTTTCCTGTACACGCGCGCGGTTGGAGATACCTATTCCCTTAACTTCCGTCGGCTTTAATGGTGGCCGACGGAAGTTAAGGCTTCTGTATCGGCCAGGAAAAAATCCCCTTTAACTTTCGTCGGCCACTGCGAAAAGCCGACGGAAGTTAACTTAACTTCCGTCGGCTACTTGAGGCCGACGGAAGTTATTTAACTTCCGTCGGCTTTTCGAAATGCCGACGGAAGATAAAATAGCCAACGAAAATTTTCTGTTTTCTTGTAGTGATGTACGTGTGTACTACTATCTACATACACACTACCTTCAGTTTTGGCATTTGTTTGTCCTTGACACTGGTTCTACTCAAGAACATTATATATTGTAAAGTATAGTATTTGCTAGCTTCTGGGCCGAAAACACAAGCACACGACATGCATTGCACATGCAGATACATACACAGATTCTACGGATCGACGCATATGGTCAAAGAAACGGAAGCAACTTCTCTAATGTCGAGGGCTTCGACTGTACTCTGTAGCAGCGATCCGCGTCATTCGGTGTGGATCCACCCCATAGGAAACCCACCTCCAAACTCCGAACACCGTCAGATCAAAATCCTACAGTCAATTCCCGAAGGATCTCGTTTCTAAAGAAACGTCGCCGTATGTATCTGTCAACCAGAAACGCGTATAGTAGTTGTGGGTGCGTAGTAGTACAGTACACAAATTACACACACACGATATAGTACCAGGAACTATAAATGATCTCTCTCTCTCTCTCTCTCTCTCTCTCTCTCTCTCTCTCTCTCTGGAACCTAATGCGCCATGAGGTACAGTTTGCAGCTTGTCCAGTGTCGTCCTTACTGAGCTGTCTCACATGTACAGTGCCACACGCAGAACACGGCATGCAGAAGCATCCCATGGTGTAACGCTAACTACACCAAGCTGCCCTACGTGTAGTGCCACGTACAGTTTCGATTTGTCCATGCATGGTGGCATGCATTATGCATGCTTGCTCTATCGATCATATAGGCCTCGATCGCGTGCATGCATGTAATTCCTAGGTACGTACGTACTCCAGTAACACTCCACTAGCTCAGCTCGTCACTTGGTCAGATCTGACTGAGCCCACCACCAACGACTACACATCCTCCTCGAGCCTTCAACAAACTATCCATCACCTTTAACTTTTCTATAAAGCAACTTAACATGCAGAGCGCACCATCTTTTAGGTGAATTTTACCGTGTGCATGCAGTGCGTGTTTATTTATTTACTGTAGTTTGCAAACATTATAGTTTCTGTACAACAGTTGAAACAAACAACTTAAGGAAGAATTTATGATGTATAATTTGTCTCAAAATATATATGTTTTAGTGTTTTAAATTTATTTTAAATGTAATAATCTAACACTCATAAAATAGCAGTTTTATCTCTAAAATATCCATATTGTCACTGGATTTTATTCTTCATTATTTCTTCTTTTCAATATATTAGTTCTTAATAAATGTTTTTAAAAGTTTTTTCATGCATGGTATGGTACGATATGATGATCGACGTGCGCCTTAATTGCCAGCTGCTGCTGCATGCAGTAAAATAAATGGCAGACAGGACGACGTGTAGCGATCCATTTCCTTCTCTTCCTTTCGATCTTGCCGTCCTCTAGCGTTTGTTCCGGGCACACAGTACTTAAAGCAGCATCAAAAACATGGGAGCAAACACAACAGGACGGAGAAAAAGAAGGAGAAAAGAAAAGAAAAGGTGCACGAGAGAAAAGCAAAAGAAAAGCAGCTGATTAAGAAGGAGAGACGTACGTACACTAGCTTTAGGGAGCAGCTAAACCCTAACGTGTCATGCGACCGGCCGATCGAGAGCAGTAGAGCACGCAGGGGGGAAGAGAGAGAGAGAGGCGATCGATCGATCGACGCGACGACGACGACGACGCAGCGAGAGAGCGAGTGACGGAGACGTGTGCAGGTGCACGCATGCCATTTGCGTCCATCCAGTCCACGACAAGGGAATATATCTTACAATCATGCAGCCGCACGCCCTTACTAGTTTACTACTACGTCCACTATAGCTAGGAAGCTAGCTAGCTCGATCATATCACCTTTAATTAGTTTATATTACTATAGTGTATGTGTATGTATATATATATTATATATGTAGTACATCGCACATTCTCAACCTGATCAGCTCCCTTTCTCTATTTGTCGTCGATCTTCTAAAACTAGTACGCACATTCTATCTGTATGTTCTCCCCGATGTTCAAAAGACATTGAATAAGCATATGCTGCATGCAGGGTCGTTAAAGTAAATTTTGGGACCCTGGCTAGCTAGATACTTCAAACTTAAAATAGGAGCGAGATAATAAGATTCAAAGAGAACATCTCATACTCACGTTGTGTATGTAGGGCTCTCACTCACGATAGTTGGAAAACCAATCGTTCAATGCATGCAATATATATTGATTCAACATATATATGCTATAAAATTAGAGCAATTCAAAACACATCTTGAAATATACCCAAAGAACTTAACTAAGGCCCCGTTTGGATTGAGGTTGCTTATTTTTAAGAACTAAAGTTTAGTATCATTTAGTCCCTAAAATCCCAAACAAGATTGCTTATTGGGACTAAACTTTAGTGCTTAAAGTTTAGTCCATTAGTCTCTTGGATGTTGTTTATTGGGACTAAAAGTGTCATGCACACTCTATCCTTATTTATGAACCTCTCATTAAATGATGTTTAGTTCCTACATCTAAACAAGAGGACTAAACTTTAGTCCCTACTAAAATAAGCAAATTTTAGTCCCTAAAAATAAGTAAGATCATCCAAACAGGGCCTAACTTGGTGCCTCCGGTATTTAATGACGTTATTAGAGCAATTCCAAGAGAGCTCTTATATAGGTTCCTAAATTTAAAATTTAAGATTTGATGAAAAATTAGACTCCAACAACACCCATAAACAAATCCTCATCCTAAACCATTTCCTAAATCTCTTGTTATCTATCCTAAATATAAGATTAATTTCTCATTCCTTATTTAAAAATAGGGATAAGGAAACTCTTGGAAATCAAATTAGTTTTTAGGAATTAATACGAATAAGATGATCCTATATTAAAATTTAAAGAATAAAATTTAAGATATTTTTTGGAGATGCTCTTAGTATCGTTTTGCACTTTGTTGCAGGATCATTGTCCTCTTTCTTCGTCTCTCGTGTTAAGATCGAGCTGCATGCCTGCATGCATGCATATGCAGATCTGAATAAATAACAATGTTATTACCAGCAATTCTATCCGCCTCTTCCGTTTTTCTGAATTCTGACATGCCTCCATCAATATAATCTAGCTACCTTAGTAAACTGTTAGTAACAGGTTGGTTATTGTCGATCTGGTTAGCTACGTGTACTGTCGGCAGCACGGTCTTCGATGCAGATTGCAATACTGCATGCAGCGAGGAATGGAAGTGGCACTTGCAGTAAAAAAATTGATGCATGGAAAGATCAGGTACGTACGGTTAGGATCGTATGTAGCTGTAGCCAATTAACTGCAGGTATATTATATATAAAAGAACATGCATGACTAGGGTTTCGCACGCATGCCACACCAAGCAGATCAAGACACATCACACAGTGGATTCTGAAACCGCGATTACTTTAAGGTCAGATGAGGTTAGCTGATCAGACAGCGAGGTTAGAAAACTACTGCTCCCAGGTGATACCGTTTTGGGGTTAATTAACTTTCCACGCTATCTAAGATACAATCATTAGTGAGAGTAATAAAAGACATTGGTTACAGGCATGAAATCATTATGTACTCTTATTGTGACAATAAAAACTGATCATTAGTGATAAGTGACTCGTCACTGATATCAGGAGATATCTATACATATCACTAATCAATCCCTACTGCTCTTGGCATACATGAGACTGTCTATTCACTTCAATATATAGATATGGATAAGTTTAACCTTTTGTAAATGAGAACACACCTGTTATATAAATATTACGTATATAAACTTCAAAATAATTTTTCATCCAATCACCTTTTTCATTTCTCCTTTCATCCACCAATCTACTGTTCTTCTCTTTCTTAGTTCTCACATAGAGCCAGTTCCTTAACAATCATCTTTTTACTTACATAACAAACTGAAGAAGCCATCCTAGTCATCCCACTGGGATTGCCCTAGCATGTCCATCTCCAATACAAGGTGCTAATATGTAAGGGTGATTAATATGTCGACGTAATAAAGCATCTCGTACAGTCGTTCTACCTGTTTAAATCAGGGAGTGGGGGCTAGTTTTAAACGTATGCACCACCTAAGAATCAGTGCTTCATCATATCAAGCATCAATGCTTTAGAATTAGCATCCCTGTTATCCTACAGGACAGAATAAAACTGTTGTCTTCTAATAAGCACCATGTAAGCAGTAAGCTCCTATATTGGTCTAAGCCGGTCAAGCTCGTCTAATTTGAGGCGTGACAAAGCGGGTGACCAAACAGCCTCTTCAATTATCACAACGGTCAACAGCAGCCAGCACCGGGGTCCTAAATAAAGCAGATTCAACCGGGGACTTTCTGCGCCCAGGACTCCCAACACGTCCACATAATCATACGAAGACACCGGCTCATGGAACGCACAGTGTGCCACACCTGAAAGAGCCGCTAGGTAGATTTTCACTGTGCGTCGCACTTACGCTACACAACACCACACTTTCGACGATATCTATATATATGCACATACACACATGAGACCTAGGACCGTAGGACTGGGAGGTTAGAATCGAACCGGAACCGCAAGGCCAGGGGGGCACTACGTAAAAGCACGGAGCGTAGGGTAGGTAGCTCTCCGGCAGCGTCCATCAAATTGTTCCGATGATAGGAGCAAAGTTAAAGAAATATAGAATATATATATATATATATATATATATATATATGGAGAGAGAGAGAGAGAGAGAGAGGCAGAGAGGTCTCTGCTGCAGCCTGCAACAGCACAAGGGCTGGAAAGAGGAGAGAAGAAAAAGGCGACAGGGGAGACAGACAGGGCGCAATCATGCCTACCCCCAAAACACGACTCGATTCCCACCTACAGAAACGGCACAACAGCAAGCGTCCACGGCCCATTTCCTTGGACCCTCTCCTATGCATCATCCTTCTCTTTTCTTTCTTTCTTTCTCTCGCACACACCTGCACGCCTTCTCACTTTGTTTCTTGGAAAACATGACACATTCTCTCCTCCCAGATTCTCTCTCCTAGAATGGAGTGAGTAGTAATTTTTCTGCCAGCCCCATAACATAGCATCACATAATGGAAGGGAGAATTTGAAGCAAGTTGCAGCACGACCACAAGATGACAAGCTGCCCCGTGACAAAAACTTGCTGCTTATAAATAGGCACATGCCCACTACACTACTACCACTACCACCCTCCTCAACTACAAAACCCCACCACCACGCACACACACACAGCAAAGTAAGCAGACAAACGGAGAGACTCGAAGAAGAATTCGTTCGATCACATACAGTATGCAGAGCAACGGAGGCGCCGTCATGTTCTCCTCCATCGCGCTGCTGCAGCAGAGGTTCAGGGAGCTGGAGAGGATCAAGGAGGAGCGGGAGGAGAGGCTTCTCCAGATGCTCGCTCCCCGGGCCGACCGCTCCAGTGGCACCGCTGCGGTAGCTCAAAGGGAAGCGCCGCCGGTGAAATGGTTCTTCCACCCGGAGCTCTTGTATCCATGCAGGCCTCTGCGCGACAAGACTGCCGCTACCTTGTTCCCCGTCGTGCCGGCCACCACCGCCTGTGAATTCAAAACCTTCCAGCTCCGCGGCGACTCGCTCACCGTGGACCTGTGGCCTAGCAAGGCCTACAAGCATGTGTCCAGTGAAGTTGATGTCGACACATCACTGCACCTCTAGAGATTACTATCACTACTAAAAATGCTATCCTAAGCTGTTAACCTTGCCAGTATTTCGGTGTTGCTCTCGCTGTTTTTGGTAGCCATTAATGTTGCTCCTCTTTTTCTTTGATTTTGTAACAAGGGGCAGGGAGGTAGTGAGTTGTAATTATTGCCCGTAGTAAAATAGTGCTAGTTGTTACCTTGTCGCCGTCGAATTGCCAGCATCTTCCAATTGAACATTCTTATCATCTGAGTATGAAAGTAGCTCCGCAGTGCAACCATTATTTGTTATATCAGCACACTCATCATCATCGCTATCGGAAGAATCACCAGAGTTCCGTTTCTTCCGTTTGATGATCTTTTTCGAAATCATCCTGTTAACACCCTTGCTGTCAACATCTACACATTCACTGCTTATTGGCTTGAAACGGACTTTTCCAACCTTTCTTGCATTAGCTTCCAGTATCTGCAATCAAGCGATGCCAAAGATTTATAAACGGTAGAAAAAAAAACGAGTAGGAAAGTAGAAAACAATGATCCATCTTTCTACAATAGAAGCAGCTTCAGATTCCTAAGGACAAATGCTAACGGTAACAAAAGATCTGGAAGATAGCAAAAAGGCCATGGCTCTGTCAAAATGCCAATACTAATAAAGTAACCCAACCTAACTGTAATATGTTGTGTTTGTTTCCATTTCGCCTCTCGATTTTTTTATTAGATTTTTTAAAAAAATAATTAGATATTGAGTAAGAGAATTTTAATATTTTATTTCCATGAATAAAATAGATATTTAAAATTCATTTTTCCTAGTAAGGAAAAATGGAAAGAGCGCAAAAAACATGCAAGCAGCATAATAATTCTATGCTACTACTCTCGTGCTTATCTTTTAATTGTGTGAGAAATTAACATGCTTTGGAATTTGGATAGTGTACTAGTCTGACTTGAGAAAAAGTGCATCCTCAATTTCCCCTTTTTTAGGACAAAATATACACTATCCCTTGGATTGCAAGAATTTTTCTTTTATACAGTTTTAGTTCATGGGGGCATGTTTGGTTTCCTACCATCTCCAACCATACCAACTTTTGGTATTGCCAGATTTTGCCAAGGTATCAAACCAAGCAATGCACAAATATCCTTCTATATCAACTTTTGTACAAGTCGCTGACCCAATTGGCAACATGGCAACCTCAAACACAATATAATAATTAATAGCTAAACCTGTACTCAGAAACCTGGTGTCAGATCCTGCTACAAACAGAAAGTAAACATAGTAGTGTACCACAGGCACTTACCTCAAGTTCATATGCTTGAGTTCTCTCTTTATCATCTTGGTGATCAGATCCTTCCTCCTTGTATTCATCATTTTCTTCTCTGTTATCCTTTTCGAGTATAACTAGCATTTTCCCACCTTCTTCTGGTATGTAGCCAAAGGATTCACAGACAAAACCAGAAACTGTCTCATACTGATGACCCTGCAAATAGATGTGTTTCCATGTGAACCCCACATCCAGCATATGGTGATTGCGCTAACATATTCCACTTAACAAACTAATTCTTTTATACATGTGGAGTGGCATATCATTCTAAAAGCACCTAGCAAGATGTTCTATTGCCAATTCAAAAGAAAATCTCGAAGCATCAAAGCAGTTCCATCATTAAATGAATAGGCGAGCAACAATAGCTTGAAGCAAACTTAAAATGTTTAAGATAACTCTTGGAATTGTAATTATGATGATGAACAGGATGTCATCTTGATGTATCAGAAGGAACAGCCACAGTGGATGGGCCTTTCATATGGCATGAACTAAATCGAAAATATCAAGTCGCATACAATATATCTAAGTGTCACCACAGGAAATATTTAGTCAAATTATTTTAATATTATTTGTATCGATCATACAAATGATTTGCCTAGAAAAATAAAATAAATATTTTTTAGATTTTACATGTACATTGCAATATGCATTTCTGACCAAAAGTGTAATTTGATTACCATGCCAAAGTCCAAAATAACATTTATTGTGACTGGAGGAAGTATGCCACAATTGTAGGATATACAAAAAACAAATAATAAATAGCACCTCTGGTATTTTAACACCAAGTTCTTCAGATAAGTGGTCTATCGATGTATTTGCATCAACATCAAATGTTCCATCATCCCGCATCACTATATAACCTGTTTTCTTCTGGATTTCCTCCTACAAGGGTAAAACAGATTAGCATAAAGAAATGAGAACTATTGCCTACTAAAGCAAAATAAACAGCAAAACAGACCATAGTCAACAAAATGGAATGAATTGTTATGACTAAAGACTAAGAATACAGATTGGAACCAGATAGCTACAGCTCAGATCAGCGGTAGAGGCAAGGCATTGAATCCCTACCAGTTTTAACCATTAATACCAAGTAGTCAAAGTTAGTCTGAGAATCTTGAGTTATGTCAATTCAGAATGATTCCAGATTCTTCATGATGCCAGTTAATTCCCACCATTACCTAGTTTTCATTAAACAATGTTGGCACTAACCGACCAGGTCTTATTAGTGAAGCTGGTTATGAAACACACTAATACCAAGACAATGTAGCCAAATAAATACAAAGAACTTGAAAGTTGGTAAGCTACTGAAGTGATTTTAAGAATGTTCACAAAGTCATAATAGCAGGCTTGCTTTTAAGTTTTCACTCTGTCATGAAATCATGATACAAGGTTATTAGCATTTGATTTGCTAGTTCTCAATGTTGGAGAACACAAACACAGATGGAGGTATTAACATGAACAGAGAAAAAATAGCAGAAACATGACATCTTGAGTTCTTGACAAATGCAGGAAATAGCGTGCAGTATGGCATTGGACACTGAAATGCAAAATTCAAATCAAAAGGTTCCCTGAAATAGCCACCTTTGAATCATTCTCATCAAAGATTTCACCAACTATTTCTTCCACGACATCTTCTAGTGTTACAATCTGCAATTTTTTATCCATGGTTAACAAGTGCTCCCAAAGTAAGAGATGCAAGGGAGGAATAGTTAAAAGAAAAGTTGTTTCTGATCAGCATTTTCATATAATATTGTACATAGTTGCTGCAAGAAGGTGAATAACTATTAACATAAATGAACCTTACAACAAAACTGTTTCTTCTAGAAGGCATATGTAACCCCAACAATTACATCAGAAAGCAATAGTCTGCTCAATGGACCTGTATCGTGAAAACGTTTAAATTTTATGATTTTATAAATTTCATGATTTTGAGGAATCACTGAATAGTGTCATAAAACTAGAAGCATGTGAAATGAAATCTCTTTGAGTCTTTGTTAGCCACTCATACTAAGAAAGTCATTTAGTTCTCCATTTTCAAGATTCCCTTACAATCTGGAGATGCAGGAAGGAATTAGGCACATCAGTGAAATGTGCCAATCCCACAAACTGTAGCTATTACAACAATTTCAAACGATGACATGTCTGTGAACATGTTCACCCCTAGGAGAACTTGAGATACTCAATTAGACACCTAGGACTCATAAGGCAGGTATTTCCGTATTTGCATACTGTCATGGGTGTTGGGCCAGGGCCCACAAATTTGCACTCAAGTATGGATATATAGTACAACCATAGCATAATGTCAATAATTACCCATTAAAATATTGTGAATTGAGAATATGCCACATCTGAGTTGACAATTGAGAATTTGCAACTCATATGACGTGTGGAACCAGAATCCACATCAGTGAGACATAGGGTGGCAAATCCTCAATTGCCACTGTTGGGAGTGGCAAATCCTCAATTTTCTCAGGCAAACTTGACATACATATGAACAATTCAACATATCTGCAAGTCTGGATGAACTGGACCACTCACTGTCCCATCAAATGCTGGCAAGCAAGATTCAGAAAACCAACAATAGTTGGCTGATTACAGCTCCCAGAACCAGAACCTGGCAGGTAGCTAGGTAGCTGTTTTCTGCAATCAAGCCGATCATCCCTGTAATACCCTCATTTCACTTCTTATTGCCTTTTCTATTAAATTGTGAACATATCTAGTTTGCAACATATAATCATTAGTTTTGGAATAAATCAAATTCATGCAGAAAAAGTAAGCCAGATCTCTATTTGGGTAGATTCGGAAATCAGGCATAACTGAACTGCACAGATTGGAGAACAAAATTTCCTACCGAACAAAACACGAACCAGCAAGGTTCTGACTAGATAAAAATAATGAATTTCCAATTACTCAACAACAAATAAATTAAATGATTCGCATTGAATAACGAAGTGATAGACAGAATCCATAAATAGTAACCATAAGTAGTAAACTAAGACTATTTTGTGGAAGTATAGGGAATAAGAGATCGATTTCAACAGAGACATACACCAATAGTCCCGCCATATTCATTGAGGACCACCGCCATATGAACCTGCCTGATGCGAAACTCTCTTAGCAAGTTCCAAACAGACATGGAATCTGTCAGAAAAATATTGCATTTTACATCAATGGCAATGCAAACAGGAGAAAGTGATAATGTATAAATAAAGCAATGCCCTAAACATATGTAGATTTCAAAAGCATCCAGACAACTAGCATATAAATAGGTTATAATATATATATATATATGCTGAACCACAGAACCAAATTATTTATAATGTTGCATAACTGCCTTTCTATTTGTCAACAGACTTCTTTGTTATGAGTACCCTTTCATCATTTCATGAAAGTTTACCTGGAACAAAGTATGTGGGCATATGTGCAATTTCTTTCACAGTAATTTCCTTCAACTTCTCAACCTTCAAATGCAAAATTCATCTTTCTTTAGAAATCATTAAGCACAGAAGAATCAACATAGTCACCCTTTTACACATTAAAATTCAAATGGTAAACAAGGGACAGACCTCTTCGACATACTCAAGCATGTCCATCGCATAAGCAATTCCAACGATATTATCTATGCGTTCCTCAAACACTGGAACTCTGGAAGTAGTAGCTGCAGAGGTCAACAACAAGAATTGAAGATGCATAATAAACGTTCATAGCTGAGAATCTGAGATACCTAGAGTACTGATGAGTTTCCCATAAGTTTTTGAAATCAATCAATGTCGCTGTAGCATCAATTGCGACTACATCCACCAGAGGTGTCATTACCTCCTTGACATAAGTGTCTTTAATCTCTAGTACATTCTCG
This sequence comes from Zizania palustris, assembly GCA_019279435.1. Lineage (NCBI taxonomy): Eukaryota > Viridiplantae > Streptophyta > Magnoliopsida > Poales > Poaceae > Zizania > Zizania palustris. Next base: position 60,787,393 of record JAAALK010000079.1, on the reverse strand, counting down.
ATCATATCCTGTTACAAAACTAACTCATTGAATTTGGCTGATCAGAAATAGCTAGCTCAGGGCACTCCCAATGCACAGTGTCTAAATTAGTTTCTACGAAAGAGGACTAAAAATCAGTTTAAAGAAACAACCATGTCAATGGTTAGTTTCTATCTGTCTAGTAACTAGCATTCTAGCAACTTGTTTCAATACCATTACAATTCTCACAGCACTCTCGGTTCTCACTTTGCTAGTGTCTTGAATGATACACCACTCCTATCTCTCACTGCATAAATTCACCTGCCACATCACTTTCCATCTTATGTGGCAGCTCATTTAGTATGGGCACTAGGTGAGGGAGAGCATTGGGAGTGCTGTAAGGGTTCAGTAAAAACAGGGATCAGAAATTCAGAAACAGCACAATCCGTTACTAAACAAAAACATATTGTACATCACACTGATGTTCTAGGGTTCATTTAATTTCTAATTTTTACAGCATTATTTAGGAGCATTTCAAGAAAATAAATATTAATGACAATTGAGAACATTGATTCCCTTCTTACGGTCAGTTAATTCAAGATTCAACAATTCTTGAGGAATAACAGTGTAGAATGAGAACTCCCAACGCAGAATTGATCGATATGCATGGGAGTAGAAAATTGCCTACATAAGCTTTACAAAATGGAATCACATTTAGAAAGCCATCCGGCCACAAAATATCTCATCAACCATGAATAAGAATTCCAAAATGGTGTAAAAGATACCATGACTCCATGAGATGAAATTATAGCAAATGAACACCATGATTCAGGACAGATTTTGAAAATAGTTAAGTCACACATTTTTGGACATAGTGTTATCCTTAAAATTTAAAACTTAAACATAGCAATTCAAACCATACAGTTAATCTATGTTCCACATGAACAACAGTGAAATAAGTTTTCAGTGAACATGTGCACACACAGGGTGGCACACAAAAGTAACACTTAAATCCACAAAATTAAGAATAACAAAGAAGTTAACAAACAAGAACATAGGTAAGAAAGTTTTATACATCGCAGTATTATCTAACCTGTTCGTCTTCTGCAATAGCGCCACTCAACTCTGCACCTCGTAACATTAATTTCAGTTCATCCTCAGTAACATATGGTTCACTGAAAAATAATCGTTCAAAAGACACAGGATTCAGATTTTTTTTGTCCTTAAAGAAAAGTGTGTCCAGTAAAGGCTTAAAGATCAAGATGTGAAAAAGAATAAATAAAAATTCCTAATTATACATTTATCAAACAGGATGAAAATTTCAAATTATGCATCACAAGTTCTGAACATATTTATATTTTTGAGGGAAGCCAGCAGGAGAGTCTCCTACTTAGGCAATGTATTAAAATTCAAAAAAATTACAGAAGTTTTGGATCGGGAGGGTACAGAGGGGAGGAAGGGGAGATTAGGCTAGGTGAGGCCATCTGACAAGACAGAGAGCCTAAGTTAACGAAGATAGCCAGGCTAAAAGAGCTTCTTTGACCCCCAGTCTTGCAACGCTGGGCCTGCAGAGTTGTCAAAGTTTTGAAGGAGAACAGCCATTGTCTGACAGAGATATTCTGTTGTCGAAAAATGTGGTTATTGCAATGGAGCCATAGGCTCCATGTCCCAGCGATAGCCACCTCCATGTAGAAAGGCCAGTTAAGGCCGTGCTTCATCATAATGATTCGGTCTATCGTGGAGAGTCCGGTCTGCCAGAAAATTCCCAGTGAGCTCCAGCAGGCCTTGCTGAAGCTGCATTCGAAGAAGAGATGACTCGAAGTCTCAGTACTGTTATCTTGACACATGAGGTAGTGGATGCCAGAATCAGTCCGTAGAAGATGTTTCCGGTGTAGAATATCACGTGTGTTCAGTCTATCCTGAAGGAGCAGCCAGAAGAAGACTTGAAGTTTCTTTGTGCAGCGGGAGGACCACAACCAAGTGAAGACTGGCGGCACCGTCACGTGCCTAAAGGTTGAGGCATACATTTTTTGGGGTGTGAAAGAGGCAGAGCCCCAGATGTAACTCCAAGAGTCATCAGCCTCCGTCTCAGGGGTGTTCGAGAGTGCCTCCTGAAGAAGCACCAACTCGGCCGAGGCCTCAGGGGAGAGTGGGAGGTAGAACTGCCTGGACAGGTGGGTGCTGTGCCAAAAATGGTAAATGGAGCAGTTCCTCTTCTTAGCAAAGGTAAATAGTCTTGGCAGAGCATAATGTAATGGCGTCGATGTCCATAAATCAAACCAGAGCGAGGTCGAGAGGCCTCTCTTGGGCGAAGGCTTGGAGACGGCTAGGAAGAGAGGGCATAACTTGAGGACCCCTCTCCACCAAGCAGAGCCTTTGGATCTGGACAGGTGAGGAAGGCAGCCCGAGCCATAATGTTTGGACCAGATGAGGTCGATCCAGGGGCAGTCCTTTTTGTTGTAGAATTTGTCAAGGTGTTTCATCAGAAGAGCGTTATTTGGTGCTTTCAAGTTGATAACCCCCAGCCCTCCTTTATCTTTTGGCTTGCAGACCGTAGCCCATTTGACTAATGGTTTAACTTGCAGTTCTAGGGAACGGCCCCTCCAGAGACAATGACGTCGGGCTTTGTCAATAGTGCGAATCACCTTGCTCGGAAGGCTAAACATGCACATTGTATAAGTGGGCATTGCAGAGAGCACCGAGTTGACGATTTGGAGCCTCCCTGCTGACGAAAGCCAGAATGAGGTAGCCACCAGGCGGCGCTCAACCCGAGCTATTAGTGAGCCAAAGTCCTTGAATTTTGGGGTTGCGATGCCCAGAGGCAATCCCAATTATGGAAGCGGGAGCGTGCCAACTGGGCAACCAAAAGTGGCGGCCAATAGTTCAACCTCTTCACTGCGGACATTGAGCGGGATCATGCAAGACTTGGAGAGATTTATCTTTAATCCCGTGAAACTGGAGTCCGAGTTCAGCAGGGCTTTCAGACGGAAAAGATTTAGTTGTGTGGCCTCTGCAAAGATGAGAGTGTCGTCGGCGTACTGAATCACCGGGAAGTCTTGTTGATAGTGGCATGAATGCATGATGGCGCTGAGATAGTTCCCTGAAGAGAGGCAGCATTCAGGATGTATTGAAGGAGTTCGACGACCATGATGAAAAGCAGTGGAGAGAGGGGGTCACCCTGACGCACTCCACGCTTACAATCAAAAAAAATTCCGACAAAACCGTTGATTAGGACTGCAGAGTGGGCTAAGCTGAGAATTGTAGTGACCCAATGAATCCATTTTGGAGGGAAGCCCAGCCGGGAGCACATGAAGAGGATTGCAGAGTGCTCCACCATATCAAAGGCCTTCTCAAAATCGAGCTTGAGGATAGCCACGGGCTTCTTGGAGTAGTGACATTGGTGGGTGAATTCAAGTGTCCACGCCAGGCAGTCCTGAATAGACCGCCCCTTGATGAATCTGTACTGGTTTTTATGCATGATCGGCTGCAACCGGTTCGCTAGAAGTTTCGTAATAAACTTGATTGTGAAGTTTACCAGCGAGATAGGTCTGTACTCATTGATGTGCGAGGGGGAGTCTACCTTGGGGATTAAGATAATGAAGGAGTTATTTAGTGGTCGCAAGTCCAGGTTGCCCAGGTAGAAAGCGTCACATAACCTGTAGAAGTCATATTTGAGGATGTCCCAACAAGCTTTGTAGAATCTGCCATTGAGACCGTATTGCTCAACAGGACTCAAATATCTGAGGTTCGAAGTGTACATTTGAATATAAACCAACCATAGTGATATTTGTGTGGATACTATAAAAATCTTAGTACTTCCTAAATTTACAAGAAGCCTTATTAGTTATGTGATAAATGAATCATAGGCAAATTTATTGAATTTGATATAATGTTGTTAATTGATGCAAATTAATGTAAATTGTAGACATTCTAACTTTCCTTTAAGTTAAAACAGATCAAAATGATTAGTACAGAATATGTACCAAAATTAGACATGAATTCATGTCTAACATATATGTATCCACAGATTTTATGAAAAAATATAAGTACACATATCTGATAAGTGATAACCACTTGATCCACATTTAAATCCTTGTTTTACCTGAGTTTGGTCAAGTTAATTTAAAGATATATGAGCGCACATTTGATTCATGCAACCATCCAAGCCATTTACATAACAAGTAGGGAATGAACTACAGACCACTTTGTGAGATGTATTAAAAATAGCTTTGTTTGTGTGCTTCTCAGAGGGATGGAAATTTGCAGTACATGAGCATAATCTGTATATGCTTAATGCTTCAAAATTGTCATCTAGTCAAAAGCTGATGGAACAAGCTTATACTAAATAAATATGATTCTAAACTAACCAACTATGTTTAACCTGTCGCGGTTGTTTATGAAGGAGACATTATTTGTATTTTGAAGTTTTGGCTGCTCAGTTGATCAAGAACAACAGTTAAGAATGCTGGACAAGCAGAAAAATAAACATTGCATGTGAGTAGTACATGAGTTCCTACCTTATCCCTTTCAGGCCTAGAATTTTTAGCATCCCCATGGATAGAAAAGTAACAATTCGCCCAACTGGATACAGGATCAATGAAAGCCATGCAACTGGTCTGATATACCACAAAAGATGTACATCATTAAACATCACATGAAACAAGCACACTATCAACAAATATTTGAAACTAAATTATGCTTACATCTTGCTCACCTTACAACAAACCTAGCAACCTCTGTCGCATTATGGACTGCAACACTTTTGGGTGTGATTTCTGTAAGAAGCAAGATGGCAACCTGAAAAAGGTGGAGCTCCACAGTTAGCCATCATTTAAACAGATTAGTGATCATTTTACATAAGAGTATATCAGTGTGAAACAGATGACATACAGTCATGACTCCTGTTGCCGCACTGACACCTGCTTCACCAAACATTGCTGTTGCTGCCTCAGTAACAATTGCTGTTGCACCAATGTTGACCACACTTTCATACAAAAGTATGCCAGTATGAGGAAGAAAAGGGGGAGATTGTATCTGTGCCATTGAATTTCATCCAATTCCACGATATGCCACTGTAGCTAATGAATGTGTGGTCATAGCATATTGTGCATATGGATAAAATTCAATGGCATAATGTGGATTAATAAATAAAATTTCGTTATTTCAATAAACATTGCAGAACATATAGATTAATGAATTACGTTGTGCCAATGAGAATGGTTGTCAGGAAACGAGTGACATCACTACGGAGCATTTTGAAAACACCATTCTCAGGTTCCTTTTCAGCCAGCTCACGAACCTGATGGAACAGCAAGGCAAAAAAAAATCTAAGCATACAATTGTCTGTACAAAAACACTACCATCAGCCAACAAGGTTTAAACAGTGAGGAAACTTATGGGTATAGACCACGGAACAACAAAAGGTAACAATGTTGCCTCAGCATCCCTGCAGAGATGCACAGACGAGCATAATGGACTTGACAGTATGTCCTATTCTACACCAACATAGTTACCTCAGCAAGTATAATACCTCAACATTGAGTACATTCAATTATAGTTTTGTTCCTCCAGACCAAAATTGAAACCCATGTCTGCTGATTTGGGAGCATGATGACACCAAGACCTAATCACAATAACTAAATTATGCCAGAAGCATAAACCTAAATGAATAAAATGATTGCTATGGAAACAAGTAAAAAATCTACCTCGAGTTATTCTTAAATCTTAACACAGAACGTGCAAATAGCTTGAACCAAATGCTAATTTAACATTATTGAAATGTTCAGAAATTTAGAAGTTAATTGGCATTAGCATGGACAGTTAACGACACTGCACGTTCTCTGCAAATTACATGGGTGTCTGATTGTATCCCATATGAAGTGCTACATATGTTAACAATGGTATTAAGGGATGTAAAAGGTGTGCACTGTGTTTTGATTTCTTTCAAAACACAAATACATACAGCTAGTTTTTTGAGTTGGTAAACCGTAAACACTTACAGGGTCAGTTACCCCTTTCTCAAAGCAGATGATCCCTCCCCCTCATATGCACCTCCTATGCCTAGGCAACTCTTTATTGCTGCCACCTTATGAACATTACCCTACCTACCGATTCAATAAAACCAGCAAATGACGCAATTAAGCCCCTCCGTGCACTGTTCATCTGATGCACAGCACCTCCCATTGTTCAGTGGTGCCTAGTGCCCACCTATGCATACCTAAAACAACATCACAAATCTTTCTTGCACAACGTGCACCACTCCAGTCCAATCAAGACCACATTCCTCATGTAAACATGTGTCCTTCCTACCTTGACTGCCCAATAATAAAAAAATGATAAATGCTGAAGCAGGATCAACATGGATATTTAAAAATAAACCCCTAGTATTAGTCATTGGTATCGCCGTGCCCCTACAATCACTAATCCAGCTATCAGTTTTCTACCTCCCTCACCCCGTGAAGTAAATTTACGCCCGTAATTAGGCATTGTATCAGGAAAATAACAAATGGATATCAGGAATTTGGTGATTGGTACACGCACCTTCCAAGGCCATAGAGTGGTGATGGAGGTCTCGGCCATGGAGAAAAAGGCGGAGAGACCTAGCAACGCAGCAAGAATGAGCCCCTGCTCCCTGAGCAGCTGCAGAATCTGCAACACTCTCGGCCAACTCCCGTGCAGCGCCATCCCACCAAACCCAGCGGCGGTCTCCACCGCACCGGATGCTCCCGCCACCGCGAGAGCCCGATGGCACCACGCCGCAGCCAGCGCGCCGCACGCCAGCGCCACAGCGACCCTCCTCACCGCCACCGCCACCGCCACGTACATCCCCCTGCCACCCTCAACCTCCTCCTCCTCCGGCGGAGGCGTCATCCGCAGGGGAAGCGCAGAGGCGGACATAGGGGCAACCAGGCGAGACCACACACCGGCGCCGAAGCAGCGGCGGGAGGATCCAAGCGAGAGGGACGCGGCGGAGGAGAGCCGAAACGGAATGATGGGAGGGAAGGGAGGTTTGGTCGGGGAGCGGATGGACTGGAACTGGAGACGCGGGAGCCTCCCGCTGGCCATCAGCAACGAGGCCGTGGACGTCGAAGGCGACAACATGGCGCCGTTCGTCGTCGCCACCGCCGGAGGGAGAAGAGAAGGACAGGGGAAGGGAGGATGGATGGGGGGACTAGGCGGCTAGAGGGGTGGGTGGTGGTTGCGCGACGGCAGAGATGGGGAAGGACGAAGGGGATGATGCCATGGTGGAGATGGGGCGGCCGGTGCGCACGAGGGAGAGTGAGCGGGCGGCGGCCCCCACCTTCAGTCGACGGCCTCTTCAGTAAAAGTGGAAAAGCTAGATAAACATAAAAAATAAGAATAATTTGATTTATATCGTTACAATTTCAATGCAATTACAATTCGTATATTTAGATTTATATTATTTTGTAATTGTAGTTCTCTGAAAATATAATGATATATTTTGGAATTCTCTAAAATTGTAATGACATGTTTTGGAATTCTCTAGATTTGTAATGGTACAGTTTAGAGTTCTCTGAAATTGTAATGGCATGAATCTAAATATGTGAATTGTAATGGTATTTTTCTAAAATCACAAAATTATAATGTCATGAATCCAACTTTCCTAAAAAATAATGTTATATCACTCTAATATATTGATTGAATAAAATACCACTTAAGAAGTTGTTTGGTTGGGCCATTTTTAGCCTGTAACAGATCATAGCGTTAAGAAAAAACGTTACATGCGTTTGTTTAGGTTGGGCTGTAATCAGAGTAAAGGAAATCGATACTCGGCCTAAGGGAATGGGATTACAGTCCAAATTGAGGGCAAACCCTTAACGTTACCGTGGCTCTCTAGCGCCTCCTCGGGAGAACAGGAAAACATCGGCCACTGCGGCTCGTGCGCCGCCGCCGGAGGAGGAGTCCCGTGCGCCGCCGCCGCCGGAGGACTCCCGCGCGCTTCCGCCCGAGACCTACTATGTGCCGCCGCCCATGATCTTTCGTGCGCCGCCGCCTAGGATCTCCCGCGCGCCGCCGTCCGAGGCCTGCTGTGCGCTGCCCCCAAGAGCTCCCACGCGCCACTGCCGCCCAGGATCTCGCGCGCCGCCGTCGCCTGAGGAATCCCACACGCTGTCGCCCGAGATCGTCTGTGCGCTGCCTCCCGAGCACCTCTGTGGCACGCTGTGATGTAAACAGAATACGTTACACTTATTAACCAAAGACTATAATGTAAATAGATTGCGTTACACTTGTTAACCAAACAAATTCAGTAATCTATTACATTGTTATCCCTTAACACCGTTAATTAATTACATTAACGTTTACGTTACCTTTAATCAACCAAACAAATGCCAATCCTAAAAATGGTATTTCATAATTCCAAACTATATGTTACCATTAATGTGAAATGTCACTTTTAGCCTTACTATCTATTCTCTAGTTCTTAGCGATGACATCAACGTAATAGAGACACGATGGACGATGTCAAAGGGCAAGTGGCGTTGGCATAGGCGAGTGACGGACAGTGTTAACAGGAAACAGGTGGCGATGGCAAAGGCAAAGGCAAAGGCAAGGTGTGTGGTGGTGGCACAGACATAGAGAGAGGTGTCGGTAGAGGTGTGGCAGGCGATGGTGAATGACAATGTCAGTATAGTGAGCAATGGACGACGTCGATAGGAGCATAATGGGCAACGTTGATATGAGCATGGCGGTTGGCGTCAGCACGGACATACAGACTACACGATCATGTGTTTTGTCTTCTCCATAAAAAACGAGTTGTTGCCTCCTCGCAACACCGACGAAAAATCGATATAGGTTTTGTTTTCTCATATGTATCGTAACACCACATATATGATATATCTACTATATCTTATATGTCGGGATGCACCAACTATTGAGAGAGTAGGTCTAACCATCATCTTTAAAGTCTTACTAGGACGGACGGCGCGCGCGCTCGTTATAGTGAAGAGCACCATTGTCGTGTGCCCCCAACCTCACCAATCTGTCGCCGGCTCACCGCTTGGCAGCGACTGCTCGGGCGCTGTGGCCATCAAAAATTCTCGCAAACTTCCATCAATGCAAGGCCTATGCTAATGTCACGTCGAAGCCAACAGCGTGTAGCAGATTCTATCGTGCAAACCGTCCAGCCACGATCCAGATATAATTTCCATATGGCTTTAACTTCTTATGACGTGGAGAATGCTGAATGCTGAGTAATTATGCATTAGGATGTTTCCATTGCGCCGTAGCATCAACCCTAATCTCATGGCACGTTTATCACTTGCAGGATCTTGTGCTAGTTAATGTGATGTTCTTTGGGTGCTGGCAATGGGGTGGGAGTTCTATCCATCTTCTTTCATTGGTGCTCAGGTCATAGATAATTTATTGACCTAACTCTAGAGACATGGATGATGATCGCAGTGGAGACTTGGCTGTGCCATTGGATGTTGTTCTTCCTGATGATATCTTAGAAAAGGTACTTTCTTTCCTGCATGTTTCAAGTGTCATAAGGCGTGGGTCTGTTTGCAAGAGATGGCACGAGATTGTGCATGCCCGGAGGTAGACATGGAACAGCATGTTGCCTCAGAAGCCGTGGTACTTCATGTTTACCTGCGGCGAGGAAGCAGTCTCAAGGTTCACCTACGATCCGAGCCTACGTAAGTGGTATGGATTCAACTTCCCTTGCATTGAGAAGAAGAACTGGAAGAACATGCTCGATTTCCTACATTATGCAGATATGAAGATGGATGTAAAGAACATGTCTTTTACCGGAACAATTCATAACAAATCAGTGATAGAGTTAGTGGAAATTAGGTTAAAACAAGATTATTTTACCTCTTGTTTCAACTTAATCTAGATACAAACTTGGGTGATACAATCATTCGGCCGTGGAGATTGAGCACGGATTTCTTGGATCAGAGCTGAGTGCAAAGTAGCCGGCCAATTTTTTCACTTTTCAACCATAACCTCAAACGAGAATAATTTGTAGAACTTTTCAGGTTTTAGCGTTAAGCACTTTTTTCACTACAGATGTATATCACTCTAGTGCTATCTAATATCATTTTTCTAGCTTAACTACTTAAGTTAACATTACTTTTACATCTAATTTGCATTTAATTCTGAACAGTCGTCCTTGGTGAAAACATGATTGATGATGGTTATCAGGACATTGTCAACATAGATATATCATCAGTGGTGATTGAACAAATGAAGAAGAAATATCATGCCGAACCTCAACTTAAATGTATACTCTTTTGCCCTCAACCTCCATGTACTGCCTTACCTTGATTGTCTTCCCATATGAAATTATTATTTCCTACATTATGCAGATATGAAGATGGATGTAAATAACATGTCTTTTACCGGACCAATTCATAACAAATCAGTGATAGAGTTAGTGGAAATTAGGTTAAAAATAGAAAGAATATCCAAACACAAGTTTTTTAAAGAAAGAGAACATACAGAATAAAAAACTAGAAAGTACAAAAATTAAAAAGTTTTTTTCTTTTTTAGAGCAAGGGACAATCATACTGAGCAAGTAGAGCAGCGTAGGAGCGCCGGGGAGCCAACCGTCGGCGCCTCTGCACTCTAGTGGCGAGAATCACCTCGCCGGACCACCGTCCAGCCGCCGCACCATCTCCCGCGCCGCCTCCATGTACCCCCTCACCCCTTTCATTGCTGGCACCATCGTGCCGTCGCCGAGCGACGATGACGACGAGAACCACTGCGCTCCCTCGGCCCATGGAGGCGGACGACGTGCTCCATTATGGCAGTGTCCTCCTGCACGGAGCCGCTTGCTGCTTCGGCACCTGATAGCAGTGTAGCTGCCGCTCTTCGGTCGTCGCCCCACCATCGAGAACTCGAGCGGCTGCGAGGGTGAGATCGGCTAGGGTTAGGTATGATAGGGGGCAATCGAATAGGGATGGGGCACGTGGGGGCTGGGCTCCCTGCTGCTGTCTACGAACTTTTGCAAAAAAAAAACATTGAGTTTTCTGTTTTCACAGCGTGTCCGAATTTTCGAATTTTTTCTCATTCGCATATAAAATCTTAACGGAGAGTAAGGCGCGGGGACTTAACACAATTACCGAGTAACATGAGGGTTTTCTCGCAAAAAAGTCAGCACCGCTCGGGGCGACGTGGCAGCCCACGGAAGCGGCCACGCGAGCTAAAACACCGGAGGCTTACCGAATCACTGAAAAACACAGTGACCTTTCTGTAAAACGATGACGTGGCTCGCCGTGGGGAGCAAAAAGGAGCTGTTTTTAATGATCTCCGATGCCGGAAGAACACAGTATGGTTTTTAGTGGGTTTTAAGAAACGCTTCACAAAATTACCCGTTGATGATTTTCTATCATCAGGCATATCTTTCATTTCGTTCTGATGTGGCGTGTCGTCAATTTACTCGTATCATCCAAGTAGTGCCTACTACATCTATTATAGCCATTTATTCTGAAGAGCTATGTTCCAAATTCTAGTTCTATTTTTAGATAGTTTTCTAGTTTACTTGTCTAGAAAATACTTGATAGAGGTGGCGTTAATTCTCATGTCACGTAATGTAATGATTTATTTTTGGAATAAATTATATCTAACATATATTCTAAACATGTTTTGCTTCCTTTTTACTCCCTCCAGTACACAAAAACAAATCGTTTTAGGCTTCTCACTACAAGAAAATAGTAAATTTTCGTCGGCAATTTTAACTTTCGTCGGTTTTTGGAAAAGCCGACGAAAGTTAGTTAACTTCCGTCGGCCTACATGACCCGACGGAAGTTAATTTAACTTCCGTCGGCTTTTAACTGTGGCCGACGGAAGTTAAAAGACATCCACCCCCACCCGGGATAAAAATCATAACTTCCGTCGGCCAATATTAAAGCCGACGGAAGTTAAAATTAACTTTCGTCGGCTTTAGATGTGGCCGACGGAAGTTATGTTTCCTGCACGCCTTCTTTTTTCTAGCCCGCGCCCTCTTTTTCCCCGTCCGCGCTTCTTTTAGCCCTAGGTTTTTCCCCTTCCCGTCGCCACTTCTCCTCTTCCCCGCCGCCACCTCTGCGCTACCCGGTCGCCGCCGCCTTCACGCCTTCCCGCCGCCTCCCCGGCTTCCCGCCGCCTCCGCGCGCTATGGAGCCCCACGCGACAGGCGAAGGAGAAGGAGGAAAGGGCGGTCGTCGCCTCCGCGCGCCTAGCTCCCCGGCTTCCCGCCGCCTCCGCGCGCCATGGAGCCCCACGCGACAGGCGGAGGAGAAGGAGGAGAGGGCGGCTGTCGCCTCGCTTTTATCATCCACTACTCGCGAGGTGGCAGCAGCAGCGAGAAGACCAGGGGGAGCAGACGCGAGGACAGAGAAGGGGTTTGTTTGGGGGATTCGGTTTGGAGATGGGGTTTGAGGAGGGGATATGCAGCGGCGGCGGGCGCAGACGTGGGCGGGGGTGGGGAAGACGGCGCAGGCTACGGCGGCTCACGCTCCTCCTCGCCCTCAGGGTCGACGGCCGCACCGCCTACTCCTGGTGGTACGTCTCTGCTCTCTAAAGCCCTAGCATCGCTGCTTCGATCTGGAGGCGGCTGATTGGACTGGTTGCTGCCTACTGGTTGGTGCGAGATTGCGAGTTGGTGACTTGGTGTTGGAATTACTGCCTTTTTTTGGGGGGGGGGGGGCGTTTTCCTGGGATGCAGATGCGGTTTGAGAGGAATTGAGCGAGTCCCGTGCTTGCTTTGCGTGCGGTTAGAGTCGCCGCCCACTTGTATTGGGCTATCTTCTCCATGGAATGATTCAACTCTTCCATTACGTTTGGATAATAATGAGTTGATGTAGTGCTTTGGGTTAGTGTTTAGCTGATGCTGGTATGTGTTCCAGGTTTCTGAATGTCCCGGAGGTGAATGTATGTGCTTTACTGTTTTATCTGCTTATGTATTCTGCAACACTTAAGCCCTGAATGTAACTGCTTTATTTTCGAATATTGTTTTTTACTAGATAGGTAGCAGTGTATCACAAACTCTTCATATGTCTTGTGCATCATGTGGCATTTGCAAGCTGTTTGATTTTTAACTTTCTTTTGGAATTTGGATACATCAGGGATTGTAGTAAGATAACCCGCCCTATTGCTGAATGAGGGTGCTCACACTGGAGAAGCTAGTCCATTATGGATTATAAATTATTTGCCAACCAAAAGAATTACTGTTCTAGATTTTGTGTTATCAGTAGCCCATTCCGGTGCTTTTTTCTTTTTCAACTGGAAACAATATTTTAAGTACTCAACACCCTGTTTTAGTTTGCATTTCTTTCAGTTATAGCACGATTGATTGAATGCTATTTGAATCTTTTTTATTTTATGTATGGTGTTTATTTTATGTATGGTGTTTGTTAACATGTATTTCTTTGCATTTGTTTTGTTCAGAATGTGTAGAGCTTTAATGCCAGGAGATGAAGAAAGTATAAGTGATGAAGCTATTTGTTCAGAAAAATGATGTAATAGATGTTAGCTATTTTATCAGATTTCAGTTCATGTCTGTTCACTGGACTATTTTTTTAAAAAAAAAGGAAAAAGTAACTTCCGTCGACCACACATTAGCTGACGGAAGTTTTTTTGTTTTTTCTGTTTTCCGTTAACTTCCGTCGGCCACACATTAGCCGACGGAAGTTAAGTGTGTTTTTGCTGACGTGGAAAAATACCTCGATAATTTCCGTCGGCCATGTGAAGCCGACGGAAGTTAGCTAACTTCCGTCGGCCCCGACGGAAGTTAGCTAACTTTCGTCTACCCGCTTCCGTCGGCCAAAAGCCGACGGAAGTTAGCCTTTTGTCGACGAAAGTTAGCTTCTTCCGTCGGGAAAGGGCTAACTTCCGTTGGCTTTGGCCGACGGAAGTTTTCTAGATTGTTGTAGTGTCTATGAAGAGTTTGCTAAAACAAGTCGTTTTGCATTTTATTGTGTATTTTGGATATATATACCTCTCAGGTAGTACTATTTCTTTTTTGTTTTTCGTGCTATATTTACTCTTACACTATATTTAATAGGGGCAAACATGTAAAGTACGCACTAATTAATTGCTCCTTAGTAAAATCATGTCCAAAACTACTTGTTTTTGTGTGCTGGAGGAAGTATGTACTACGTCGTCACACGTAATCTACTATCACATCTATCACTGAGCACCGATGTTTGAAAAAGCAGGTCTTAAAAACTATCGTTTTTGAAGTTTTGTCATACATAATCTGGTCTATTGTTGTGCACCGATGATAATGATCATCAAAAATATCTTCAGCTCGAGTAGAAGTAGAGGGAGCACCATATTTAATTTAAGGGGTTGTTTGGTTCGCGAGGCTAAAGTTTAGCCTCTGTTGTTATATCGAATGTTCGAATACTAAGTAGAATGATTAAAATTGAGTTAATTATAAAACTAATTGTAGAACACTAAGTTAATTTGTGAGATGAATTTATTAAGCCTAATTAGGTTATGATTTGACAATGTGGTGCTACAGTAAATATGTGCTAATGACAAATTAATTAGATTTGATAAATTCATCTCGTGAATTAGCTTAGAAGTTCTGCAATTAGTTTTATAATCAGTTCATATTTATTTCTAATTAGCATTCGAATATCTAATGTGATAAAGGCTAAACTTTAGCCTAGTGTATCTAAACACCACCTTTAGGTTCTATTTAGGACAGCTCCAGCTCCAAGATTTTTTGGAACATGTATAGCGTAACTCCACAAAATTCTGAATCTAGAGTTATATATTAAAAATAAGTATTTAAATTATTTTATTATATTACACGTAATCCTCCGGTACACAAAAACAAGTTGTTTTAGGCTTTATTAAGAGTACAAAAAACAAATCATTTTGCATTTTTTGTGCATTTTGGACAACTATACCCCTCAAGTAGTATTATTTCTTTCTTATTTTTCGTGCTATGTTTACTCATGCACTATATTTAATATTACAAATATGAAAAGTAAACACTAATTATTTGTTTCTTGATACTTGAAATCATGTGTAAAATAATTTGTTTTTGTGACTCTCATATCTAAACACGAATCTTGAGCTTGAACTATACCAAAATGGCATTATCTCCAGCTCAGGGAAGATGCAGCAACATTGGAGAAAGACAAGGATAGATGGGGTATATAGAAACAGAGCATCCCAAATTCCCAATCGTAGTAGCTAGAGAACAAATGGAGTTGCCATCAGTAGTAGCCCCGCTGCCATTGCTCGGCATCCTCGCCAGCTTCCTGCTCTTCTTCCTCGTCAACAACTACCGCCGGTGCTCGTCGCGGCTGCAGCTTCCGCCGGGGCCGTGGCAGCTGCCGCTCGTCGGTAGCCTGCACCACGTCCTGCTGTCGCGCCACGGCGACCTGCCCCATCGGGCGCTGCGCGAGCTCGCCCGGAGGTACGGCCCGCTCATGATGCTCCGCTTCGGCGCCGTGCCCACGCTCGTCGTGTCGTCCGCCGAGGCCGCCAGGGAGGTTCTCAAGACGCACGACGCCGCCTTCGCCAGCCGCCACCTCACGCCCACGCTGGCGGTCATCAGCCGCGCGGCGGCCGCGATATCCTCTTCTCCCCCTACGGCGACCTGTGGCGCCAGCTTCGAAAGATCTGCGTGCTCGAGCTCTTTAGCCCGCGCCGCGTCCAGTCGCTCCGCCACGTCCGCGAGGAGGAGGCCGCGCGCCTCGTCCGCTACGTCGCCGACGAGTGCGCCATGGGCGGCGGCAGCGCCGTGGTCCGCATCGGGGAGATGGTGTCCCGCATGGTGAACGACTCCGTCGTGCGCTCCGCCGTCGGCGGCAGGTGCACGCGGCGCGACGAGTTCCTCGGCGAGCTCGAGATCGCGGTGAAGCTCACCGGCGGGTTCAACCTGGTCGACTTGTACCCGTCGTCGTCGCTGGCGCGCCGGCTCAGCGGCACGCTACGGGAGACCGAGCGGTGCAACCGGAACGTGCGCACCATCATGGACGACATCATCAGCGAACACACGGCAGCCACCGATGACATCGACGGCGACGACGACCTGCTCGGCGTGCTTCTCAGGCTGCAGAAGAACGGCGCCACGCAGTGCCCCCTCACGACCGATATGATCGCCACTGTCATCATGGTAACCTCACAAAATCCGTCACACCTCTGTGCTTTCTTGAACCAGAGATTTCACGCGACATACAATTTATCGTAATTCTCAGGAAATTTTTGCGGCTGGGAGTGAGACTTCATCGACAACACTGGAGTGGGCGATGTCAGAGCTGATAAGAAATCCAAAGGTCATGGAGAAGGCTCAAGCTGAGGTGAGACAGCTTCCGTTGCCCAAGGAACAGGACAAGCTAACTGAAGGCGACGTCGCCGGGCTAAGCTATCTTCACCTGGTGATCCGGGAGACACTCCGCCTTCACCTGCCGGTGCCATTCCTTCTTCCCCGGCAATGCCGTGAGCAGTGCCGGGTCATGGGCTACGACATACCAGAGGGAACCAAACTTCTCGTGAACGCATGGGCCATCGCAAGGGACAGCACGTACTGGACCGACCCTGAGGCGTTCAAGCCGGAGAGGTTCGAGACGAACGCCGCCGACTTCAAAGGCGGCGACTTCGAGTACATCCCATTCGGCGGCGGCAGGAGGATCTGCCCCGGCATCGCGCTCGGGCTAGCCAACGTGGAGCTCACGCTCGCCAGCCTTCTCTACCACTTCGACTGGGAGCTCCCCGGCGGCGGGAGGCCTGAACAGACCGACGTATCCGAGGCGTTTGGGATCACTATACGCAAGAAGTCCAAGCTCGTGCTGCACGCCACGCCACGTATTCCATGCTCGCGCTAAGAGTGCTCGTACACTTTACGTTTTAAAATTTAAAATTTGTTTTAACTATAATAACGAAATTTTACCTTTAAAATATCTATCGCTATAAACTTGTTATATTTTTAAATGGTGTATGGTTTTCAAATTGCAGTCGTTGTCGTAATAATGATTATTATGTAAGTAACTATTGATGGAAAACTACTCTGTTCGGTTCTCGAATCGAAAACAGGAGTCACCGTTGTTATAAAACTCTTGGTTAGGAAAGGAAGTCCTTATTTATAAGGGTATTACCTCCAAAAGGGACTTAAAATGCATTCTAAATCTTCCTTCATCTTTTTATTTATAAGAGTATTTCTATTTTTTATCCGTGATCCCATCTGTTAATGATACAATCGGTTAATGATATGAGATATACAAATAAAAGAATATACAAATAAAATAAAAAATAAGATATTTAATAAATAGAGTCCATCTATCGTTGATACAAGATGAAATATTTTATAAGTTGGTTTCATCTACCGACGATACAAGAGTAAAATATAAAAATATGATATTAAGAGTCTGCTAGAGAGAGAAAATTTAGAGATGAAAATTTATTAGAGCATCTCTAAGAGAATCGTTATTTTTTGTACTGTAAAATTCTGTATAGCGAGTTCTACTAATAAAATTTAACCTATAAATCTTATTATTCTCTAACAAACTCTCAATACAATATTCTTTATATTTTACCATCATATCATCGATAGGTAGATATAGCTTATTAATTTTCTCATCTATTCTTTTATTTATATATCTTGTATCACCGATAATAAAAGACACTTCCAATAAGTGCTTATAGTAACGATGGATGAAGATTTAAAAAATATGATTATTTAGAGTATATAGATACACTTTAGGATCGTGATGGGACACCCTAAGTCTAGGGGATGCATACGGACCAATGTTTTAAATAGCCGGCTAATAGCGGCTATTTAGCCGGCTATAGCCTCTGGGGAGGTCTGGGGCTAAGAAATACACTGTTTAGCGCTAAACGAATTTAGCCGCTAATAGCCTTATTTAGCCCGCTAAAAACACAATATTAGCCTAGTTTAGCCCGCTAAAAAATACTAAGAGAATAAATATTATTTTATAATATTGTTTAACTTTTTATATGACATTTCAATGCAATAAGCTTCAGTTTTAGATGATTTAAGAGATGAGTAAATTATTTTATACTCCATAGTTTATCAATTTTATTTTGCAACTTAATGTTTGTGAGTTTGTTAGACAATTGTTCAATGTCTTTTACAAGTGATGTTGAATTTGCATGCATGTTGATATGTTATTGCATCCATATATCGCATAATTGCTATTCAAATGAAGGCATGCCATGTTTTTTTCTAAAACCGCTAAATGGCTTAGCTCGCCGCTATAGCCGGCTATAGCCTTTATAGCTGATTTTGAAGGCTGCCGCTAAGTGCCTTAGCCCGACATTTAAAACATTGATACGGACTGCACATCAGCTCGGCCATAGGTAAAAGGTGCCTTAATTAATAGTACTCCCTATAAACATGATTTATGTTTTGGTTACGTAACCATACGGTGGCACAAGACACGTGTTGTAAATATACAATCAAGTTAAGTGTACCAAACCAACCTACTTGCCTATAGATTAGCCATCTATCACGTTACTATACCTCGAAGGGCTTAAATCTACATAAAACCGTAGACTTGTACTATTATTAGTATATAAATACTCATCAAATTAGTATTATTAATACTTAAGGGACATCTTGCGAAGCAAACGCTTTAGAGTATATCTATTGTACTTTTTATCACACTTACTATTCTCTAAAATAATATGTATGTTCAAAAAATCATCTCTATTGTACTTACTATTTGACTTGTTATTTTAGGGGGCTTCCATAAGTAGGGATAATAATAGAGAAAATTTAAAAACACCTTATTTTTAGACCGTCTTTTTTTGGTCACGATCTCTAAAATGTAAGAAATAGAGTTATTTAAAATATATAGATACGCTTTACGATCATAAAGTTGTTGAGTAAGAGCATCTCTATTGTACTTGTTATTTTTGACTTGCTATTGCTAAATAGCAAGTCTCCCGATTCAAATTGACTTAGTATTTTGCTATTCACTCCAATATACTTGCTAAATATGACTTCCTATTTAAATGTAGTTATATTTTATCAATTTATATACATGCAAAAAAATAAAAATAATTAAGCAGACTCAATACTCAATGGAATAACAAGTTTGATTAGCTTCATAGATGTAGAAGTGTAGAAAGAAAAATAGCAAACTCCCTAAAAAAGTCAAATAACAAATATAATGAAGATGCTTTTTGACTATACTAGTCATTTTAAGAGATGACAAATGTAATAGTAAGTACAGTAAAGATGCTCTGACATGACGTAGCGGATGCATCCGACTGCACATCAGTTGTCGTTGTCATTACGGTCATAGATAAAATGTGCCTTAATTAATACTCCCTATAAACATGATTTATGTTTTGGTTACACGTAACCATACCGTGGCACAAGACACGTGTTGTAAATATACAAGCTAAGTGTACCTGGATTACAAACCAACCTACTTGCCTATATAAATTAGGCATCTATCACGTTACTATACCTCGAAGGGCTTAAATCTACATAAAACCGTAGACTTTACTATTATTAGTATATAAATACTCATCGAATTATTATTATTAATACTTAAAGGACGTCGTGCAAGCAAACACTTTACGCATCTCCATTATACTTGCTATCACACTTGTTATTCTCTAAAATAGTAAGTATAGTTCAAAAAAATATATCTATTATATTTACTATTTGACTTGTTATTTTAGAGGATTTCCTGTTTTTCTCTCCACACTTGCTACATCTAGCAAGCCAACTAAACTTGCTATTATATTAGGTGTTGAACTTGTTTAATTGTATTTTTGCATATATATATATAAATTTATAGGAAGTCACATTTAGCAAATATATTGAAGTGAATAATAAAACAGAAAGTCAATTTAAATAGAAAAACTTATTATTAATATTATTAATAGTAAATCAAAAATAACAAGTAGAACTGCGTAGTTTGCAACGTGTGGGCCTGTGAACGCGGAAAAAAATTGCGTGCGGGACGGCTGCAGGACGCTCTCCCTGCAGCCCGCCGTTGGATGGCCACCACGTGTGCACTCCAATATCCGATGGCGAGCAACCAACAATTTTTGTAACTCTCTCGCCCTCGGCTCAACACTCATTGGCTTGGACGGATCGGCTTCGGCTTTGCGTCGTCACCACCTCGGCTTGACTACACCTGCTACTGTGAATGGTCCACAGCTTCTGCTCAAATCCCCACCCTGCACGCCACCTCAAGCCCAGATCACGAGCCCTGCCGTCGTCGAGCTCACCTCAAGCCAAGATCACGAGCCCTGCCGTCGTCGAGCTCTCATGAGGTGCACCTCCCCGCACCGGCCGCAACCATTGGTCGGTGCTTTCTGTCTTCGTCTCCCTCTCTCTGGTTTGTTAGGGGTGTTCCACATGCGCGGTTGCTATCTGTGGTGGCGTGGTTTACGTGTTTGTGAAAATGTTGCAGGCCAGTAGCTAGGGTTGATGTGCACGTCGACCTTACTCACATGCCGCTCAAGCTGCTCTTGCCAGTGGCCACTGCCCCTGAGGTGCTCGATCTTTTGCCTCTTAGCGTCTTGCCGTCTTGTATGCCATATTACCATATGTTTTAATGTCCCTTGGATCCTGATGAGTTTGTATGTTATCTTATTGGGTTGTTCTAGCAGATTTGGTGCTACCTTCTCGCAAATCGTTGCAATGAACACATGTATGTTTGCATTTCTTTCATAAATTTCGTACTGGACATTGAGAGAAACATTTCAAAACTAGTCACGCCTAATTTTTATTTTAATACAAATGCTAGTTCGAGCAATCAGCACACAATGACACTGGAAACATGGTGCTTTCCTTTCTAGCTGAAAACTTCACATCATCCAGCAATTATCCTTAAAGATTTGTTGTGTCAATATAGTTTGCTCCAGTCTATAGATCGACTAGTGAACTTAGCACCTCATATGTGTTTTCTCTTTTCATTTGCAGTATAAATGAGCCAAGTCAAGGGAGGATTGACACTGAGTTTGCTTATATGTTCCAAGTAACAAAATATTATAAGAGTTTCAGCAGCATTAAAAATGGGCATGAAGATGCTAATATCACACTTAGAGCAAGGAGTATTGCGCCCTCCTGCCATCGATTCCTGTTTCATTCTTAAATCATTGATGGACAAAGCATTTCTGAATTCTAACTTGTGGCAGAAATAGCAGAGCCAAATTCTACCAACCAAGCATTGCTTATTGTGATCAAACACATGAGTAAAAGATCAGATCAACAAAAACACATGTTCAACTTGCAGGAACTGATATTCTCAAGAAGATTGCTGCTGAAAGTGTCGATTGTATAGAGTTGTACTTTATAGTGATAAAATCAAATTTCTATTTGACAAGACTATGTAAAGTACATGATATGATAAGTTAATGAAAGTGATTGTCTCTATGATTTATTGGAAATAGTTATGTTAAAAATGACATGTTCAATCTGGCTTCGAACATACAACAAGCTACATGTTTTTCTGATTTGACAATACATCGAAATTTAATTTCTTAACAGTCGATTGTAATGTGGCAGCTCGATTAACTTCAACCAAGAGATTTGTATATTCTCCTTCAATATATGGAGCAGCCAGGGATGAAGATTGCCCATGCATATCATTTGCAAAGTTTGGCATTATACTATTAGCATCATTGAGGTCCTGCATCACATAATATGAAAATGTTAATAAAAAATTGCATGTAAGAAAATCAAATATGTAATTGTTAATAAAAAGTTCAAGTCATATGACTTACAGTAAATTGTTCCTGCTCCACAGTTGTATATCCTCCATATCTATTTTCTGGTGCATTTGCTGAATCTCGTCCTACATTCAAATAACTGAAGTTAACTACATTGTGATCAAGACGAGAAATACATTCTAAAATTGATAGAATCAATACCTTTGTTATGACCGGTTTTCTTTTTCTTCCCTTTATTTTTTTCAAGTGAGATGGTTCCTCGTTTACTCTTTGGACCTTTTACCACCTCAGGAATTCTAAATGATATTTGACCTTTCAATGTATCTATATCACAGTCAATTGAAACTAGAGGAACCTTATTGCCTTTTTCATGCATTTTGCTAAGAGAATTATCTGCTTCCAAATCAAGCTTATCTATGGCTTTCTCCAAATCATCAAGAAGTTCTTTTGATTGCGAACACTTCAATGCAACAGATGTTGCCTTCCGTGAGATGCGTGCAGCATGTGTTACCAAACTTTCCTCCTCAAATCCTTGTTTCTCAATATAAAATCCTCTCTTCGCATATTTTGTCCATCTTTTCATTATATAATGTGATGGCAAAATAAAAATATCATTGACATTAAATACTTTTAGAGCATGCTTACACAATATACCTATAAGATATAGAATAGCATATTTTGTCAATTTGTATTATGACTATATTTTTTTGCAAATTAAAATATGTGTACATACCTACGGATTCGTACTTTCTGCAAGCACATGTAATGTTAATATATGATTTGTTGAATACAACCTTTGCTCCATAATCAGAGTGCATATGTGTGACCATATATGTCAAAATTGCCCCATCCTCTTGTAACAATTTGCAAGAGAATGAAAATTGTTCTTTAAATTCTTCCTCAAACTCTTTATACATCCTCCTTGTGTATGATTCAGATGCAGTCTTCAATAAAGGAAAACCTGGAATGTAAGAAACTTGGCTCTTTCGACGAGATTGAAAATCTTCATCCAACTCATTTTTACGAAGACTCTCAGACACTTTGTCACATTCTACAAGCAGTTCAGAAAGACCAAGTTTCCTGCGAAATCTTTTCTTAAATACATTATTCATGCCTTCACTCCTTTGAGTGGAGTTCATATCAGCTGTAAATGAGTCACGGTACACACTAGCCCACTTCGTCCTTAATTTATATAGGTTTAGCATCCATTCATTGTCCTCAAGATTGTACTCACATAATAATTCATCCCACTTCTTATTGAAGTAAAACTCTGATCTGTCTTCATATACACATCTCTTAAAATCAGGAAGAAATCTCTCAGGATACTTATGAATCACATGTCCGAGATGTTTAGCGGCATTTAGATAAATGTGCCACAAACAAAGACGATGACTTGTCTTTCGAAACACATAAGCAATTGCTCCTGCCATGGCCGCATCTTGATCAGTGAAAATTGTGCTAGGATGCTTGCCTGCCATTGCTGTTAGAAATGTTTCAAAAAGCCAAACAAAGGATTCAATGGTCTCATTGAATAATAGTGCGGCCCCAAAAAATATTGTTTGCTTGTGATGGTTAGCTCCAAGGAGAGGAGCAAAGGGCATTTCAAACTTATTAGTCTGAAAAGTGGTGTCAAAAGATATAGCATCACCGAAACAAGCATAATCCATGATAGATTGACCATCTGCCCAAAAGAAATTAGCCATCCTGCCATCTTCTGGATCTATTTGAATAGCATAAAAGAAAGCCGGATCTTCTCTTTGCTTATTTTTTAAATATTCCAACAGTGTCTGTGCGTCATTCGATTCTAAGTACTTCTTGCGCAACCGACCTATCTCATTGTTGCAATCGATCTTTGAGAATGGTACTTTATCAATTCCTCCATAAAATTGCACCATGAACTCGAAAACTTGTGCTGGCTTCATCCCACTCTCCCTCATTTGGCTGATGATCTTCTTGTCCGCTTCTTGAACACTACGTTGGGACCTCAGATTATGTCTTTTATTTGGACTAGCAAGGTAATGATTGTGTTCAAGAATAACCTTGTGCACTCTCCAAACCCCCTCTCTGCTGACATTAAACTGAACACGAGCATTGCAACCTGTCCTTGTAGTGTCCTTTGTTGACCTAGGTGGCCCATGACCTTGACAACTGCAAACTATATGTTTGAGATAGATAGTGCCATCTCCTCGACGCTTTGTATCACTCTTTCTTATGCTAAATCCAACACGACCTGCATAAGTGTTGTACATGTCATAAGCTTCCTTCTCTGATTCAAAAGACATACCAACTTCTGGAACAATCAAAATTCGTTCAACTTTATCAATAACCTGCAATACAATGATTCGATAATTAAAACAATTGTCTCAACAGTAAAAAATATGTAATAGAAAACAAAAATCATCTAGGATCATGATGAAACCATACCTGCATTGCATCGTGATCACCGACGTTTGAATTCTCATAAACAAACTCCATTTGTTCTTCTCCTACAGCATGAACAACACTCGACACAATATCATCCTCCATGCCAGGCATGACAATCCGAGGAAGATGAATTGGACAAAGTGATTTTCTAATCGATCACAAGGAGGAGGAACCAAGAGATGTGGGTACCATGGCGCAGGATAAGACACAGGCGTTGTGTCGCCGGCAACAACGCATGTGCAGGTAGGGGCGTTGCGTCGTCACCGGCGGAGTGGCATGGGATCAGCGGCGCCGCCGGCGCAGCGTAGCGGCCACAAGAACGCAAGTAGTAGATGGAAACCTTGTGCGGCAGAGCAACAGAAAATCAATTTGTTTCCATGACATGCACGTTGAAGATTTAGGAAATATGAGGTCGATGATGGCTTGAGCCGAACTACAAGCCGTGAACACAAGCCGAGCTCGTCGTAGCCACTGCTGTTGGCTGTTTAGGCCGCGCTGCCGTACGATGTGGCTAGGCGCCACGTGGTGCTGATCCAAGGGTGGACTGCAGGAGTGCCGTCCTGCAGCCGTCCACCACGCAATTTTTTTCCCGCGGGGGGGGGGAGGCAGGGCTAGCAGAGGTTTGCGCGGCGGGGAACTACGGTTGTTGAGTCGTTCGATCGAGCAGACCAACGGTCTAGAAAATTCGAAAAAAATAAAGGAAATAACTGGTACTTTTATAAGTAGTACAGATGTGCGCTTTTTCATTGGAAAGCACATTGCTATCTCCGTATTAAAATATAACAACTTTTAAATTTTAAAAATTTATCACAATCTAATGCTTCAAAAATGTAATTTTAAAATAGGATGAAAACAGTTGGATTCGAATGGATGTTACTTATACCATCTCCTATACAATTATTTTGAACGGATTTGGGATTCACACTTATGCGGATAACAGGTGAATACAAGAATACGGATGCAAAGCGGATTGTTTTGGATATTGGATTTGATACGGATTAATTAAAATTGTTGGATTGCAAATTTACGAGTTTACTAAAAAAACATTATCCCGTCAATATTTTAGAATAGAAAATATTTTTAGAACAGAAAATATTTTTAGAATAGAAAAATATCTTATCATCACTAAAAACCACATGCAGCCACCAGCCAGTGCACAATACATTCATAATCCTCGCTGTCTTCAGCAACAAGCCGAGCACATAGCAGCAAACCGCATCATCCCCGCAGGCCGCAGCAAACAATTTGTTGTGGGTTAGCGGCATGCGTTGTGTGGGCTGGACTAGAATTTTTTTATTTTGAAATGATATTTTTTCTTGAAAAATTTCAATTGTGTACAGCCGATTCAAAAAATTTTAAAAATAGGTATTTGTCAACTGACTATCGGCCGAACCATGTTAACGTGACCTAGTTCGACCAACTATCGGCCAAACTAGTGCTGACGTGACAAGATTTGGTCGATGGTTAACCAATCGGTACCTATTTAAAAAAATTGAATCGGCTATGTACAATTGAAATTATTTTTAAACAAATATTATTTCAAAAAAATCGGTTGGACTATGCTGTTTTGGGCTATGAAATGATGTTTTGGTTCAAAACAATCAGATTATCCGGTTAGCTCTCGACCGTCCGATTAAAATTTCAGATAATCCATATCTACCGGATTTTTACAATATCATATCTGAATCCACACCATATTATCTAAATCCATACCGGATTTTTACAATATCATATCCAAATCCACACCATATTATCCAAATCCAGTGTCATTGAATTTCAAAAAACTATACCATATCCTCACTACATTCGGATTGAATAATATCCGATCCATTTATAACCCTACTTTAACTCCAACATATCTATATTACTTTTAAATTTTGTTATTCATGACTTTATTTAACTATTCTTAACCTCACAGAGATATTGTGAGTTTTTACATATCTCATCTGTTTAACATATGTGGCTAAAAGTTACTATATTCAATATACATTCAAGATGGACGGAGTAGTAACATTACTTGTACAGTCATAGCATCGGATTTTACAGAACATTTTGTTAACATGGTTCTTGGCTTTGGTCTTCCACAATGATGGTAAGCTTGATGCTTATGTACAACCATCTCCGTCGAATGTGTATTGTAACAAAGCCACCAGTGCCAAAATCTTGGTCTACATGTTTTTGCTTCATCCCTGTCGACTCTTGCATAATTCAGTGCAAGGCAGTTGATTTCACAGAAAAGCGGTTGCAAAACAACGGCTGCCAAAGTTGCATAGCTTGGATTTCATCAGCAGTTGCTCTTGTCGAAGACAATTTCTTTGACTGTCTTTTGGTAATTGCTGCACGGCTTATGTTTGATATATCTAGAAGGGTTTACCCCTGGAGAGCTGCCGCAACAAATTTTACAACATATACAACCCAAAATGGAAGGGGTCTGCAGCTTCTCTGCTTAAGATTCACTGCTATCTTGAATTGTCCTGTAAAAGAGAATGGATTTTGGGTAAGTACGATGACGAGGTTAGCTGACTGTTCATTTTTTAATTAAACTGCACCATACATTGGAAGCATTTGATATAGATGCATCCTCAGAGTTCCTTGCTTCAGATTTCTCATTCGAGTAACTGCCATACAAGAAATGAAAAAAATGGTATCTTTAGATATTTATTCGGGCCACAGTCAAAATTAACTGTGAAATTGGCATTATTAGGCTTACGTTGACAGTATTGTGACCCAGATTAATTCGACGCAGTCAACCCACAGAAGTCTTTGTTCAACAGGAATTACACCATATGTAACTAAATGTGCAAAAGGCCACAGCTTCCAACCAGCCTACAATACCAGTTCAGACCATCATTAGATAAACACTAAGGTTATTGAAAGCTGCAAAACATTGTATACCTTTTAAAAATAGGGAAATAAGTATGTGGTGACAGAACAAACGTGCTGCTACATGAAGGTTTGTTTGGATGGAAGAGTCATTAAGCCCAAGCAATGTTTTTGTAGATTTTAACAGCAGTTTGGAAGCCACTTTTCAAGCTTATTTTTAAATGACATGTCAAATGACTTCTTTGAGCTTTGCTACAAGTGTAATTCAATAATAGTTGGTGAACAAATGTTATGATTAATGACAAAATATTTACTTGTATAGAGTGCAATGAATTCACATAAGCCATTCATCAAATTAAAGATCAAAGTAACAAAATCAATGACTGCATGCTCGCAAGTTTGCTTTTATCAACACTGAGCACAGCGATCACAACTGCACAACTAGTTTTCTTTTACAGAAAAGAAAATCATAAACTTTCATGTTTCGAGTACTAACTAGTAACTATGCTGATCTATTCAGGGGGGAATTGGAAACTCAACAAGGATTAGTGTTTACCGTAAGCAAGGGCCAAAACGTGGATTTGAGTTCACTGAAAATAGTGGCAGGTGATTCCAAACGAAGGAAACCCAAGACGACAAAGTATATACTATTCCACATCGCAGACCAGGCCGTCTGATCAAACACAACCTTTGCTGGAACAACCCACCAATCCTTGAACGGGAACAGTGCCTGAGTCAAGGAAATAAATGGCTCTATATCATTCACCATCAAAATGACACAAATCTTTACAAGACAGATAAGTATGCAAGGCCACAATGGCTACCTCACAGAAATGGTAGTAGTAGTGTGAAAGAGATCCATGAAGCGTGAACCCTACAAGGCCGGACCGGAACATCCGAGCACGATCAAACTCAAAGATCGGCTTGCCTTCGTAACACTGCAAGCACCAACAGCAACAAAATTAGCTATGGCAAGTAGGTGGTATGCAATTGCAACTGCATGAACATGAACAGCCATGGTAATAGTAGGGTTGCACACCTGTGCGATCCAGTCACCGAGGGAGTAGACGACTCCACTAATCATCATCTTGGCGAGCACCGGGTTGGTCTTGAGAGCCTCCTCGTACGCCGACCAGTTGTGCTCCGGCATGTACCGCAGGATCTCAAAGATGGTCCACCCCTGCACCGAATCCAATCAGAAAAGACCGGGAACAATGTCAATTTCGAATCCAATCAAGAACAGACGGAGCAAAGTCCAAATGATTTGGGAATCGAGAAGGTCCGTACATGCCAGTAGTCGTGGTCGACGGTTAGGAGCTTGGTGAGGGCGTAGGTGCTGGCGCCGAGCACGATGACCGTGTTGATGCCGCGGTCGAGCATCTTGTTGCCGTCCCCGCCGCCAGCCCCGGTCCCCCCGCTGCCGGCGTTTCCGCCAGCGAACCCACCGCCCATGTCGCCCTGGAAGGCGAGACCGCCGATGTCCAGCTGGCTACCCCCGAGCGGCCCCTCGGGCTGCTCCTCCAGCCTCCCCGCCGCCACCATCTCCCCCTCAACCCCCGGCCCAGGTAGCACGTCGGCCTCCTCCGCAGCGACCCGCCGCAAGGCGCGCCGCAGCCGCCCCGAGGACCTCGACAGGCAGAGGAGCGACGGGCCCGCCGCGTCGGAGCAGAAGGAGAGTGAGTGGTGGTGGTGGTGGTGGTGGTGGTGGTGGTGAATGAGGCCGCTGCGGGGCCGCCCGGAGGAAGCGGGGGATGGGGATGAAGCCACGATCGCCACGGCCGCCGCCATCGCAGCTCTCTCTCCCCTCCTTTCTCCGAGCAACCAACCACACCAACAACACACGCACAGACGCCGCCGCTAGCTCGCCCGCGGTGGGTTTTAACCGCGGAGCTTGCGGTTGTGGATCTCGTTCGGCCGCGCAAAGGCGTGGACGTGAGGCCGCGCTGAGAATCTGTCGTCCCAATTCCGGTGGCGTTTCGTTCTGGTTTCGATCGGGACGGCGGCGGAAGAGGGTGGATAATTATTTGTGGATGTGGTGGGTGGGTGGAACTCCGGGGCAGAGCTCCGCACCACATGTATCGGACGGCCGGGCCACGTAAGATTCCGGTGGTGGCCAGGTGTCGTGTCCGTCTATGCATTTCAGATGTATTTGCATTTCCATTTTCACCCTGCCCAAGTCGACGAAATCGGCGAGCAAGCCTTCGTAGCCGAGCACGGTACGCGCGGCTGGATTTTAGTCCTGCAAACGCCTCCCCCGCCACACGCAACAACGACACGTCGACGCCCCCGCCCAAGGCGCCCCGCGCCCGTCGTTCGATTCGCACGAATCCGATCTGGTGGTGGCGCGGCTACGTGGAGGAGGTGGCACGCCACGTCGTGTCCCGGCCGGCCGGTAAGACACATTCCCTCCCGGCCGGCCGGCCGGCGAATTTGACTGCCCACTCAGCGGGCTCGCCCGACTACCGACTACCGATCGAGTTGACTAAGGTAGTGTTTGGTTGATGGGCAAGACTGGTTGAGATGGGATCATCCTTTTTTTATTTGGTTAGGTGAATGGGATGATGTAGTTTTTTTGTTTGGTTGAGTAGATGAAATAATTCAGTTTTTTGTATGAAATGAAATGGTCACCAGTTCATACCGAAATACAATGTTCCAATCAACCATTCAAGCGAACCTTTGAACCAATAATTCCCTTCAAGTCTTCAACCGGTTGATCTCCTCCGATGCAACATCCGTCGGTGCGGGCACAAGCGTGAGCATGCGCGAGCGCAAGCGGATGAGTTCATCCGGAAAATTTTTTGGGATCAATCCATCCAGCATCTAGCGGGAATATTCCCTTAGACTGGATGACGCTGTCCACCTTGTCCATGAACCAAACAGCTCTTATCCATCTAAAAATGGGATGGGATGATCCCATCCAACCTCATCCAGGCAACCAAACGCCACCTAAGCCAACTTTAATTACCCCTCGTTCACGCAAGGGGGCTACGAGTTTCTTGTAAGGGAGAGTAGTCGTTCTCCCTCAGGCTGATTTTTTGAAATAGAAAGGATTCTCCACTTATAAGGGTGCATCGGATGCGCATGAACGTCTGAACGTGAGGTGAGGGCGGATGGAGCTAAAGACTGGGACGCTAAAGCCACCTCCAACGCAGCTCTTAGACAAACGTTTAAGTAAAAAATCAGGTTTCTTTCTAAACCAGTTCCCTGACTTAGCTCCAAGCAAGAGACGACGCTAAACATGGCATCGATGCCTGAGAAGTGCTTAGATAGAAAAAAATAGATGCGGCTTGAAAAAATAGGTGCTATAATTTCAAAAAGTGAGTTTAAGCACCTATTTTTAGCACATTGCATTAGACATTGAGGCTCTTAAACAAAGTGTTTATCACTTTTTATTATTTTAGCACCTATTTAAATATCTATACATTGAAAGTACACTAACAACAGGTATCAGAGTCTATTACCATGCCAACCTAGCGAGGCTTCTTGGGGTGAAAATGTGGAATGTTAGGTCGTCCGGGAAGCTAACACCGCGGCACGCCGGTCGGCCCGGCAGTACGGTTTAAAATGTGCTGAATTATGGCTTAAGGTAAATGTGATTTGCAACCAAACTTATTTGTATTGATAAATATTTATTTATAACATAATTCTCTGAAATATTTTTTATGAATCGTGTAGATATGATATCTAATCTACAGTACAAATTTTGTGCACTTAATCTATACCACGGATACACATATGCTTCAGCTTGAAAGACTAAAAAACCTGCAAGCCATATTATTTAGGTTGACCCAAATAATATTCTAGCTCCAAGTTTTCATAACAGAAATAATTTGTTTTAAAAAAATCCATCCAAATACTTTTAAGTATACATCAAAGGACGGGTAACTAAGAGCATATCCAAGAGATGTTTTAAATTTTATTCCCTAAAATTTGATATAGGGATCATCATATTCAGATTAATCCCTAATTAAAAACTAATTTGATTTCCAACAGTTTTCCTATCCCTATTTTTATATAAGGAATGAGAAATTAATCCTAAATTTAGGATAGACAACAATGGATTTATGAAATGGTTTAGGACGTGGATTTGTTCAGGGGGTATTCTTGGAGTCTAATTTTTCATCAAAATCTTAAATTTTAAATTTAAGAACCTATATAAAATCTCTATCGTAGATGCTCTAACCACATCTAAACTAGCCATTGCATATAGAATTCAACAAAGTAGTTTACTCCACCGCTGGCACTGCATCGCCAACCAACTAACGTTGAGATATTAAAACAACAATGTTACAAAAACTTCAATCCCATTGTAGCTCCTTGCAGCAGCCTGCTTTCTTCTAAAACACAGTACTTGACTTCAAAACACTGTAATACCTATAGTAGCACAGCTGCCACAATCTCAATTTTCATACAATTTGTCAATTTCACCACAATACTATGACTCACAAACATTAAAAAAAAGTGTTATTGCCATCAAATGGATAAGCAACCTGACGAGAAACACCAGCGCTGGTCATTAGCATACAACAAAGCAATCAACACGGATCGGGAAAAAATTTAAGGGGGCTGAATGAGCTGTATATCGGCCACAAATAATATGTATATATAGATATATATATATATATTACTGTTTTAAATGAATATTAAATATAAAATCATAATTAAAACAAAAATATTAAAATTATATAAGGATTTATAAAGAAATACACAAAAAATACAATGAATATACAAAAAATACAATGAATATAAAAAAATACACTAACTATTCAATGGAGCAGCCAGCGCTATTCGAATCACGTAGGAACAAGGACAAACTGTTCGTCACATTATTTTATATTTTCCGTAACATTGTCAATGTTTATTGCACTAAAAGTAAAATTATAATTGGGCCAGCCAAATTGGGCCAGGTAAAGCCCAAGAAGCAAGGCAACCGATGCTCTCACTCTCCCATTCTGTCCGATTATGTTAGGGTAGAGATGGGGATACCCACGGGTACTGTTCGCCCATACCTATACCTGAATGAATAAATCTATACCCGTACTCGTACCCGCCTGCGGGTATCACTTTGATCTCATACCCGTACCTGCACAGGTATTTGATACCTGGCGGGTACCCGTACCCGTAACAGTCAAACAAATAAGTAACAAAAACAAGCAGCAAGCTAACAGCCAACACAAATATAATTATAAAAGTAAGCATTCAATTTTGAAATATGTAGAATATAGCATAGTTACAACACACATAAACCATGTACAAATGAAAAACATGTAATGTAATGTTCATGGCTAATGTGTTGTTGTCTGGTTCACTTAGCTAATGTCAATGTGCATCGTGAGGGTGAGACACAGAGAGAGTAGTTAGGTCACAAGATTTGACGTTATGGATTTTGGGGATTTTGGGTTGTCCGGCTGTTATCTGGTCCTTTCACTACGGGAACACTAGGGTTTGCCGAGTGTCTAGGGCACTCGGCGAAGCCCACAATGCACTCGGCAAAGGCTTCGCCGAGTGCCACACTCGGCGAACCCTACTCGGCACTGAACGTGTCGGCGACGTGAGGGTTCGCCGAGTGCAATTTATCGGGCACTCGGCGAAGTCTTTGCCGAGTGCAAAATAGACTTCGCCGAGTGCCACGTATAGCACTCGGCGAAGTCCACGGTTAACGGCCGGGGTGGCCGTTAACGGGGCTTCGCCGAGTGCCCCCCGTGGCACTCGGCGAAGGGGGTGTGCCGAGTGCCCCCCGTGGCACTCGGCGAAGGTGGCTCGGGGGGGGGGCACGTGGCGCTAAGGGGGTTCGCCGAGTGCCCCACGTGGCACGCATTTATTGTAAAATTAAACATAATTCTCATACAGCTGCTAGAAATAGTCATCGCCGTCCGGATTTGCTGGATCATATGTATCGTCATCACTATCACGTGATATGATGTAATCGTCCAGCTGTTCAGGAGGTGGAATGTTGTCATCACGTTGAGTGCTTGAGTGCAATCTCTCTAGCAGTTCTAAGTCTCTTCCATTATGAATCTCGTCTCCTTCGTCGGCATCGGCACCACTTTCGTTATCTACTTCCATCGTCTCCGTCAAGTCAATAACAAACATGCCTGGTAGCCCATCTTCTTGAAAGAACTCTCCGTCGTATGTGTTCGGGTCTATGTTATAGTCTTCGTTGTTGGGAACAGGCAGTTTACCGTGTGGCGACACCTTATACACAACATCCCAACCTTTAAGACGTGCGACGGTTTTGCACGGGTAAGAGAGATAGTAAACTTGTGTTGCCTGTTGAGCCACAATATAAACATCTTCACTCGGCAAGGTGGTATCTTGACGAATTTCTATTAAGCCAAGTTCGGGAGTCTGTCTCACTACTTTGGGATTGAACCAGTGGCATTTAAATATAACGGGGTTAAGAGGTTTGCTCCCATCAAAACTCAATTCATATATTTCTTCGAGTCGTCCATAGTAGTCAACCCCGTCTGTTCCCGGAGTAAAAACTCCAGAATTTGTGGTTCTTCGGTTAGGTCGGCTCTGTTCATGGCTTGTTGTGTGGAAACGATAGCCGTTTACGTCGTAAGCTTTGAATGTCTTAACCTTGTAGGCACAGCCATTCGCAACTTGCCTCAATTCGGAACTCATTGTCGTGTCGGTTCTTCCCTATAGGTTTAAACACGATGAACATGTATATTAGTCGCATATAAGATATCATTGAAAGGTATAACTAACTAAAAGTTAATTTGAGAAATACCTTAGTTTTGAACCAAGAAATGAAATCGGGATTGCCATTTCCCACACCATACTTAAGAAGGGCAGTGGATTCCTCAATGTTAGCCTCCCTCGAACCACGCCAAAATCATCGATGAAATTCCTCAATGTACGGTTCCACTTCGGAAAGGTTTGTCAGGACATACAACATAATCAAACGCCACTCTTCATGTTGTAAGGTCTTGTTAGCAGCACCACTTGCACTTCCTAGTTGGCCTCTGAAGATGCTGAGATTTGATTCTTCTTCTGGAAGATTGTAACGGGCAGGTGGATTATGCACGCTTGGAAGATTGTCCGCATAATATCTAGTTGTGAAGTTTGACACCTCCTCCAAAACATATGCCTCAGCTATGGATGCTTCAATTTTGCATTTGTTCTTACATTTATTCCGAAGAATCTTTTGGAATCTCTCAATTGAATAGCACCAACGGCTTTGAACCGGACCTCCCATCCGAGCCTCATACGGAAGGTGCAATATCATATGTTGCATCGGATTGAAAAAACCAGGCGGAAAGATCTTTTCTAGCTTGCATAATAACACGGGCGCTAGTGTCTCCATGTCTGCTACCACGGTGTGAGACAACTGTTTAGCACAAAGTTGACGAAAAAAATTGCTCAATTCAGCTAGAACTCGCCAGACATCCTCGGGGACATAGCCACGAATCATGACCGGGAGCAACCGCTCAATCCATATGTGATAGTCATGACTTTTGAGTCCGTTTATTCGCAGAGTAGCTAGATTAACTCCCCTCTTCAGATTAGCTGCATAGCCATCAGGAAACATTAATGTTTGAAACCACTCAAGTACTTCCCTCCTTTGTCCCCTTGTTAGAACAAAATCAGACTTTGGCTTCGTCCAGGATTTCCCGCTTCTAGGAGGTATCATGTCGAGCTTAGGTCTATTGCATATAGCCGCTTGATCCAGTCGGGCCTTGACATTGTCTTTCGTCTTCTCAGGAATATCCATGATTGTGCCGAAAATGGCCTCGGCAACATTTTTCTCAGTGTGCATCACATCAATGTTGTGCGGAAGGAGAAGATCATCGAAATAAGGAAGATTCCATAAACATGGCTTGTGAGTCCATGCATGATGCTCACCATATCCGATAAAACCAGCTCCTTGTGTATTAATTTGCAAAGACTCTAATTGAGCACGAACATCGGCTCCGGTCATTTTAATTGGTGCTGAGCCTTTAACAGACACATCTTTTGTAAAATTCCTCTTATCCTTCCTGAATGGATGGTTCCGAGGAAGGAATTGTCGGTGCTTGTCAAACGAGGAATATTTTCCACCCTTAGCTAGCCAAATGAACTTTAGAGTCGACCGACAAATCGGGCATGCGAACTTCCCATGCACGCACCAGCCGCAAAATATCGGATATGCCGGTAGGTCATGTAGAGAGTACATATACCAGACATGCATTCTGAAGTTTGTCTTTGTACATCGATCATATGTCAACACACCGTCTTCCCACGCATGGACCAAATCATCCATCAAAGGCTCCATATACACACTCATATTTTTCCCCGGGTATTCAGGCCCTGGAATTATCAAGGACAAGAAATATTCTGTCGTTGAAAGATGACGCCGGGAGGAAGGTTGAGGGGAATAACAAACATTGGCCAACAACTGTATGCGGCAGCCGTCATACCATATGGATTGAACCCATCTGTTGCTATAGCAATTCGTACATTACGTGGCTCTAAAGCTTTATCGGGATGGAGCTGATCAAATTTTTTCCACGCTTCTCCATCTGATGGATGACCTAGCTTGTCTGGGTTGTAACGAATCCCATTTTTATGCCATGTCATCTGTTTAGAAGATTCCTCGGTCATGTACAACCGTTGGATCCTCGGTACAAAGGGAAGGTACCGAAGGATCTTCACGGGAATTGAGAGTTGTTTCTTCACACCATCATCGGAGTCTACCTCCAGATACCTAGAGGATTTGCATTTCACGCAGCAGGTTGCGTCTGCGTATTGTTTTCTGAATAAAATGCATCCGTTGGGACAAGCATGTATTTGCTCATAAGGCATCTTAAGTGCACGGAGAACTTTCTTAGACTCGTACATGCTCTTCGGAAGATTGTGACCTTCTGGAAGAAGGCTACCAACAACCGTCAGCATAACATCGAAGCATTCTCGACTCAAGCTAAACTGCGACTTGATGGCCAATAGCCGTGCGATGGCATCCAGTTGAGAAACCTTAGTGTGACCGTGAAGAGGTTGCTTTGACGCGGACAACATGTCATAAAACGCTTTTGCCGTTGGCTCCGGCACTTCCTCTTCACGTGCTTCGTCGAAGTGCGCATCTTCAAAGTCATCTAACATAAATCCAACCCCTCCCTCATCATCATCCATGCGATGTCGCAACACCTCCTCTCTAGGACGTTGGGACTCACCATGATACGTCCATCGGGTATAATTTGGCATGAACCCATATTTGCATAGGTGTTTACCCATAGCATCCTTTGTTTGTCGACGCTTATTCTCGCACCGACTACATGGACACCAGGTCTTGTCACGTACATTCCGTCTACCAAACGCCGTCTCTAAGAATACTTCAGTGTTCTTGATCCAATCCATGGTCACCTCGGCCTGACTAGGGCGACCCGTGTACATCCACTCACGTTGATCCATCTTGAACTTAACTAGGAAACAACACCCGTGTTTAGGGGTTAGATAGGTAAGATAGGTCCTAATCCCACCAGAAAATGCGTAGATTGAGCTCGTTTTCACACTCCGTTCCGATCCAACCCAAAATTTCGGCAGCACCTCCCCGCTGCTCTCCAAACGCACGTCTGGGCAACATGCCAAGAGGATGTGCGTTCGGAGAACAACGAGGAGGTGCTGCCGAAACCATGAGTCGAATCGGAACGGGGCATGAAAACGAGCTCAATCTACGCATCTTCCGGCTGTCCAAACGTGGACAATTCGAAACAGTTACGGCCACAAATATGCAAAGACATGCATATTCCAAACCGTAACTCTTCCGAACGGGAGACGCCTAGGTTACGCGACAATAACAAGAAAAATTAAAATAGGACGACATACGCGTCATCACCCACATACACATATCACGACGCGATGGCCGACATCCACATACACACATGTATATATATCACGGCACGATGGCCGGCATCCACATACAAAAGATATTAATCAACATAATCATTAAAACATAAAAACTATTACAACGATTATATTAAAATTTCTAAAACATGTATATTACAACAACATGGTATATTCATGGCATTAAACATGTGATTACATATGTGATTAAACATTACATTAAATATATCATTAATTTCAACTAACATGTATAAACTAACATGTATATATATAGGCACACACACATATATATATATATGAAATTTCAACAAATGAATAAACTAACATTTCACATACTATAGCATCACCACAAAATTTAAACTAATTTCAAACAAAAATTTAAAACCCTAAATATACAAGTGTCAAAAATACCGAAGGAAATAGGGGTTGTTGGGGGCGGAGGAGACGGCGGGACCGGCGGCCGGAGTGAGGGGGCCGGCGGCCGGAAGAGGAGGAGCCGGTGGTGCCGGGAGCGCCGGGGGAGAACGAGGCCGGGGGAGGAGGCTAGGTGGCGCCGGCCGGCGGGGGGGGGGGGCGGCTTGCCGGCGACGGGGGCTGGGGGGGCGGCCGGCTGCGGGGGCGCCGGCCTGGCCGGCGGCGGGGCGCGGGGGAGCGGCGGCCGGCGGGGGGGGCGCGCGCAGCGGCGGCGGGCGGCGGGGGGGCGCGGGCTGCCGGCGGCGGGGGCGCACGCGCGCGGGGGCGCACGCGCGCGGGGGCGCACGCGCGCGGGCTGCCGGCGGCGGGGGAGCACGCGCGCGGGGGGAGCAGGCGCGCGGGCTGCCGGCGGCGGGGGAGCGGCGGCGGGGGCGGGGGGCAGGGCTGCGGGCGCGCGGGGGAGCAGATCTGGGCGCTGCGCCCAGATCTGCGGGCGGGCTTTTTTAGTAGGTAACGAGGTTTGCCGAGTGCCCAAATTGGGTGGCACTCGGCAAACAAATTTTTTTTTTAAAAAAACCTTTGCCGAGTGCCATGGATAATTGCACTCGGCAAAGATTTTTTTATTTTTTTTTTTAAAAAAAACTAAAATACAAATAAAACAGTAAAAAATCCCATAATTTGGCATTATGTAATACACAATTATTTTTACTCCTAAAAAATTTCTTACTTCAAATAAACAAATTTAATGTACTTGTAGTTCAAATTTGTGATCTTTTAATTAAATTCTATAAGGAAGTTCAATTAACTAAAAATACCAAGCTAGTACTAAAAAATCACAAATTTGGACATGATATAAGATACAATGGGATTTATTAGTATAAAAAGTTTTAATGGCAAACAAAGATTTGAATATCGATTTGTTTCTAAACCTAGCTCATTCCATCCATAAACACATTTACCTCCTCCTCGATTCTCTAGTTTGCAAACGTTGTACATGAAAACTTTGTCGAAACATTATGAAATTTTTATCACAGTACATATGTATGATACAATGACACCATGTCAACTTTCATATTTTTTAGGCATTAATTTAATTTTATAGAATTAAAAAAACATTAAGCTCCATGTTGCCACCCGAGCGTCGTAAATTATATTTTCAATATTTAGATATATTTAGTTGTAAAAGATTAAAAATAGAATCATGAACATAAATATGATTTTTCTACAATTTTTAGGGCCTTTATTTCATGTACATGCAGTTGTAATTTGACCCACTTGGAAGTAAATCCTACAAATAGGATTAATTTATTAAAAATAGCAATCCCACTCATAAAAGTATGAAAATTTTCCATGGATTAACAGATGTTTAATTATGACTGTAAAAAAAAATTGAAGTTCAAAACATGTTTTAAATGTGATATACAGTGAAAATATGTTTTCACATGAAATAATGGAATCAGCACACTTTGCCGAGTGTATTTAGCTATGGCACTCGGCAAAAATGATTTTTTTTTTTTGCCGAGTGCCATTCCCATTTGCACTCGGCAAATAATTTTTATACTGTTTTTTTAAAAAAAAACTAAAATAGAATAAAGACAGTAAAAAATCCCATAATTTGTAATTACATACTATACACTAATATTTCATCCTAGAAAATTTCTAGGTGCAAAAAATCAAATATAAGGCACATAGAGTTTAAATTTGGGATCTTTTACTTAAAATCTTATAAACAACATTTTTAACCAAAAATAGCAAAGTAACTCTAAAAAATGCCAATTTTTGACATGGTATAAGATAAATTGAGTTTTAGTAGTACAAAAAGTTTTATGTTCAAACAAATATTTGAATATCGATTTGCTTCTAAACCTAACTCATTTCATCCCTAAACTCCTAAACCTTCTCGAAGGTTGTCCAATTTCTAAAGGTCATACTTGAAAACTTTGTCGAAACATTATGAATTTTTTACCATATTATATATGTATGATATAATGAAACCATGACAAGTGTCATATTTTTTACGCATCAATTACATTTTCTATAATTAAAAAACCATTAACCTGCATATTGCCGGTCGAGTGTCGTAAATTAGATTTTAAATATTTAGTTATATTTAGTTGTAAAAGATTACAAATGTAATCATGAACACAAATATGATTTTTCCATAATTTTTGAGTCATTATTTCATGTACATGCATTTCAAATTTGACCCATTGAAGTAAATCCTACAAATACAATTATTTTATTAAAAATATCAAACCCACTCATAAAAGGATGAAAATTTTCCATGGATTAAAAGATGTTGAATTATGACTGTAAAAAAAATTCAGGTTCAAAACATTTTTAAATTGTGATATGGACTCAAAATGTGTTTTCACATGAAATAATGGGTATTTAATCTTTGCCGAGTGTTTTTCTGGTGGCACTCGGCAAAGGCTAGGGTTTGCCGAGTGTCCGTTAGTGGCACTCGGCAAACCCAAAATTTCACCCCTGGCGCCGTTACGGCGTCAGCAAAAAAATTTGGCGGGCGATTTTCAGGTTGTTTGCCGAGTGCCACCTATAGGGCACTCGGCAAAGAGCTGGAATTGCCGAGTGCCAAGTTGTTTGCCGAGTGCATGACATCTGGCACTCGGCAAAATAGTGTTTGCCGAGTGCCCGATGAAATGCACTCGGCAAACAACTTGGCACTCGGCAAACTCACGTTTTCCGGTAGTGTTTTATTTTTTGGCTGCTGAATGTTAGGGTAATATGGCTCATGGGCCATGGTTTGGTTGGTGCGGGTATATGGGTAAACAGGTACGAGTACTGCTCTCCCAAACTCGTGCCCGCTTTACCCGATGGATATAAATTTTTACCCAAATGTGTACTCGTGGGTACTAATTTCTACCCATACACGTACCCTAATAGAGTAGTTCCCCACGAATAAACGGGTATCGAGTACCCATTGCCATCTCTAGTTAAGGCAATCCCAACTCATAGTACTATGAGTGATGTATTTGACGAAAGAAATAGTAAAACACTATCTATAAATACAACTTTTCAATGGATAATTTCTTT
Organism: Zizania palustris; assembly: GCA_019279435.1. Classification (NCBI taxonomy): domain Eukaryota; kingdom Viridiplantae; phylum Streptophyta; class Magnoliopsida; order Poales; family Poaceae; genus Zizania; species Zizania palustris. Next base: position 60,747,280 of record JAAALK010000079.1, on the reverse strand, counting down.
TTAAAAAATATCTTTATATAATTATCTATCTTCTCTCCTATCTTTTCCAATCCCCTTATTGTTTTTCTTAGTTTTTGTGAAGAGCTGGTTTCTTGCATGAGATCTAGTTTCCATGATTTTCTTCTCTCCTCATTAATTTGCTTGACACATTAGTTTTTTACTTATACGATAACTTATTTAATATCATGAACACCAGATGATATGGAGGGTTAGGAATGTCGTTAGCACCGGACAACCTTGCAACTAAAGATAGTGTGTATCACGTTGGAAATGTACATGTGAAGTGTCACATGCGATGAACAATAATAGTTGGTCCACTTGATCTGCATTAATAGTGAGCTCGGATTCTTTCGACAAGATAATGGAGGAGTCCTTGAATAGTAATTAAAGTTATTTTAGGGAAAATTACTCACATACCATTATAATTTTCAGAAATTGCATATATGCCACTGTCAGTGACTGTGGCGGCCCCCATCTGTCAGTGACACACTGATGGCATATTGGCAAACCGTGAAAATTGTAATGGCACGGAAAAAATTAACCCGTTATTTTATGCTTAGCACTTTTAGTTGGTACAAAACCATTGAATTAGACGACCACACTGTTTCGTTTTTGGATTATAACGATTCACTTTTTTATAAGTTAAAATAAATAGAGTAATTTAATCTACCGATTTATTATAATCCAAAGTATAAATTATAAGCATGAATCAATAGGTTATTTACCATGCGGTCATTGCTACGTGTACTAGCTGCTTCATTCCCTTAAACTCTCCAAATATGAGAATATGATATTATATAAATGTTTTTTTAAAAAAACTTCTAACTTAATTTTAGAATCTGAAATTCATTTTAAAAACCATAGATAAAATTCAATAGCTATATATAGAATAACCAGCAAAACACAGATTATTTATATTTTTACTATCTAAATACTCACAGATTGTTTCCTTGCTCTTGTAATCTCAAGTTTGCTAGACCTAACCTTAAGTATAAAACGCCGGTGCGATAAGATGACTTTGCAAAATAGACAATGACTTGATGCAAAAATATAGGTCACGAGATTATTTATTCTATTTTTTATTTTAGGTTTGCTAAAAATCAGCTTCATCCCCTCTAATTTAGAGCTTCTCTAAAAGTTTAGATAGTAAAATACGGATTGAGCAAAGAAATATAAGGAGCGGAAAATTTTAGTGAACCTGTTGTTTGGTTCAAAACTCAAATTTGAATTTAAAAATTTTGAAAATAAAAAAATAGTCCTATGAATACTAGGAGATTTAATGAAAATAGTCGTATAGAAATCTGAGGATTTACAGTCGTGATAAATTTACTCCAAACTGATGTACTAGTTAGAAAAATAGACTGAATCCATTGGATTTTTTTTGAAATAATATTTTTTTTAAAAAAATAAAATTTGTATAGCAGTTTGAGAAAATTGCAAAAATATGTATCGCTCGGCACTTGATCGGCCGACTGGTGCCACGTGGCGCCTAGTCGACACTTGGTGTCACGTCAGTGCTAATTAGTCGATCAAGTGTTGACTAAGCACCACGTTGGCTCCATTCGGCGCACAACAACCTCTTTTTGCTGACGTGGCGGTACTCAACGGCCGACTGGCGCCATACCAACAGAAGTCGGTCGTTCAACGACCGACTGACGCTGACGTGGCACCAGTGGACGAAAAAAGTTGTTGGCGTGCACTAGTCGACACTTAGTCGGTCGGTCGATTGGTGCTGACATGACATCAGTCGGCCGACCAAGTGCCGACTAGGCACCACGCTTTACAGTTTTCTCGAACCGCCATGCAAATTTGAAATTTTATTTTTAAAAATATTATTTCAAAAAAAAATTGAATCCATTGCACGTACTGTCATCGTATGGTTCAGACGAGCAAAACCACTCTAGAATCTAAACATAATTTGAATTAGTATTTCGGATCATTAAATCTGGTTTCAGTTAAACAATTAACCACAACGTTTGGGAGTTTGGGGTTTAGTTTGTTCCAAAAAAAACGATCCCAGGAAGAGGCAACCGAGCAAGTAGAGCTTAGCCCTTGCTTTACTCTTCTCACATCAGAAACTGTGGCGAGTACCCCGGCAGCGGCAGCGGCAGCGGCAGTAGATCTGATCCCACAAAACTACCCTGCCGCAATCACATAAGCAGTGACATCTCTGTCTCGTGTTCTTTGATTTGCCAGCAACCAAGCTGGACGATGGATAGTGTGACACCGGGCTCGTCGCGATGCCGACTGACCGCCGTGAAAACAGTACCTCCGGGCTCCACGGCCGGAGATGGCCCGCGAGGCCGCGACCGTGCATCTTCCATCTCACAAGTCACAGACGTACTCACAGGTAAAACAAGAACAGCACACACGTGATTAATGGATACCTTCCGATCTATGAACTATGATACGGTAAAAATGGCGATTGAAGAAGAATTACTGGGTAGCTACTAGCTAGCCAGCAGCGGCACAAGCACAGGGAGCAAGAAACGGAGGACATGGAGTCATGGAGATGGCAGAGCTAGAGGAAGATGAAGCACTCCATGGCCACCGACGGGTTCTGGCACAGAGCGCCCTCCGGTGCTTCCTTGTGTTCGGGTGTTCCCTCCAATGCCGGCTCGTCGCTTAGCTCTCCCGGGGGGCGGCCACCGCCGCCGTATTGCAGTTTGGTTTGCTCGAGCTGGGTGGTGTTCTCTTTCGCGGCCTGCTTGCGCGTGGCGCGGCCGTCGAGGCTTGCTTGCCGGTGGATGGCGCCGTTCGCTGCCGGCGAGGGGGGCGGGAGGCGCTTGGATGTAGGGGAGTCCAGCCGCCTGCCGGACCGCTCGCCGGGTTCCCGCCTGATGGCGCTTCCTCCGTTGACATTGCCGTTCCCATTGACGGTGGAGTGGAGGGATCGCTTGGCTGCCAGCGTCCGTGACGAATGTGGCAGCATCATGTCGGCCTCCCTGGCGGAGTTGGTTCGCCTGAGGGCACTCTCGGCGGCCTTCCTCGCCGCGGACGGGGAGAACCTGCCGCTGCGGCACCCGATGCCGTACACCACCGCGGGCTGCTCCCGCCGTGGCCGCGGCGGCGCAGGATGCTCGCCGGCGCCCTGTCTCCTCTGGGCCGACGCAGGGGACGTCGATCTCCCCCTGCCGTTGCCAGCATCCTTGGGCTTCCTCTGCTCCGGTGTCCTCCTCCTCGCCGTCCCCTTCTCCATCCCATCCACCGTCGTACGCTCCACCTCCTGCTCGCCCCGGCCCATCACGTTCGCCTTCTCCGCCGTGGTGGATGCCACCGACGCTCCCTCGGAAGCTTCCTCCTCGTCCTCCTGCTCCAGCCTCCTCTTCACCACGTTCTTCTCCAGCTCCGCCGGCATGGGCCGCGACACCGCTGTCTCGGACAGCACCTCCTTGACCTCCTCCTCCACCACCACCACAGGCGGCGGCGGCGGCGGCGGCGGCGGCAAAGTGACCTCCTTTTCCGGCGGGAGCGGGTGTGGGGCCGCCACTTTGGCCACTGCGCCGGCGCGGGCAGCTTTCTTGCTCACGCAGCTCCCCATCGCGCGGGCAGTACTCGACGGGAAGAAAGGTCAGTGGCAGTGCGATGGTGCTCGTGTATCGGAGAGCACCGGCGGCAGCCGCACGAGGTGGAGGGATCAGATCATGGATGCCAATAAATCCTTCGGGTCAACTGCCTAGCGAGATTGAATAAACTATAAGATTCTCACACAAACAGAGGAACAGCGAACGCTGGCGCGCTGGCTGCTCATCAAGTCGGGTTAATTTGCCCGCGAGCTGGCGCCATCACTGCTCCAACTCCCAGTAGCTGGAGCTGCCATTAACTGTACCATCTACCAGTACTACAATAGTCTGTCGTGTATAGGGCATGTACACCAGTAGGCATGGAAGTAAATTATATGGTCAGGGCTTCAACCTAAGCTTATCAATTGTGTTCCGACTAAACAGTTATTGCATATCATTTAATTACTTAATTCAGTATATATTAAGAGACATATCATTTTGATACCAATTACATATCCATTAATATCAGTTTTATATCGATCATTTTGTCCGATTACATGTGAACCTTGGTGAAATCTTGAAACCTAATGAAAACCGACTTGAAGTAGAGGGTTATGATCTCTTGAATTTTTTACATGCCTCGTCGTCTTATATGCCATCTGTTGTTTGTTCTGCTAGGATGCAGTGAAATTCTCTTAGAAGCTTTAGTTGTTAGGGGGCATACTATATATGGTACAAATGTAACATTTTTTAGGTTCTGGATAACAGTAATTACTATACTTTAAACCTCCCCCGATCTGCTCCTCCCTCAGCCCTCCACGTCACTCTTTTGCAGAAAAAACCCTGCGTTTTTCTGTAATTTGCTAATCATTCGCTAGGTTTGGCTGGCGTGGATGGCTCAACGTGCTGCCACGTCGCCCCGAGCAGGGCCGACATTTTTGCAGAAAAGCCAGCCTTTTATAGCTAACTACATACAAGCCCGGCGCCATACTCTCCGCTGAGTTGCATTTTTTCCGTCCGAACCCTTGTTTCCTGAGATTTTATATGCGAAGAAGAGAAAATTTGAAATAATGTAGTGCGCTTTGAAAACTGAAAACACAGGGTGTTTTATGAAAAACAATCGGGCCACTGGGAGCTCCTAGAACCCGTCAGTTCCCACCCCCCATTCGGCCACCCCGCCCCGCATGCCCTAACCCTCCTAACCTTAACCCTAGCCGCCACCAATGCCATCCCCCTCTCATCTCGCAGCCTTCCCTGAGCAGCGAGCGCTAGCGACCTACAACTCGCCGCCACCGACGGCCCCACCACCACAGACCGCCCGCTCCTCTCCTCCATCGTCCGCCGCACTGCCCAGATCTCGTGTGCGGCCTACTCGTCCTCCGGTTCCTCCAGCAACATCGAGGACTCACCTCCGCTGCCCACGCCGCGGAACTCACGGCTCGCTTGGTTTCGCGAGCGCCGCCCGCTCTATGTCACCAACATCACCGTCGCTGTAAGCCGCCCAAAGCTTGCGACTTTTGCCTTGGACAGATAGACCAGGCCCGGCCCTAGGGGGGCAGGCTGTGCGTTGGCCTAGGGCCCATGAAGAATAGGGGCCCGAGCCCATATACAAAGCCAATATATATAGTGATTTTTTTCCTTTTTGGCTTTGGCCGTGCGACGCCGACGGTTCGGGTGACCGGGTCTTCGGGAATCAGCCAATCGAGACCACGGCGAGTCGGCGACACGAACCGACGAACGAAGCCAGCACGACGCATCGAGCACTCGAGCCGTCGACGCGGGGACGCCGGTCGCCGGCACGCCACGAGACCGCAGACGCCGCCACGCTAAAGGCTGAAGCCGGCAAGCCGCCGGCCCGCCGCCCGTACAGATTCAGTTCTCCTCTAGCGCCGGTACTAGGTATTGTCGTATTGATGATTTGATGTCATGACATTGTTTTGCTTGTTCATTTATTTATTCAAATTAATTATTAGTATAGTATTGAAGAATTTTAGTACTTACTTTGTACTCATATAGTTATGTTTTTATTCTAATTTAGGTGTTCGAAATTTAAAATGTTACCCAAGAAACATTTGTCGGGGGCTGAAAAAAGAAAACGAAAAAGACAAGAAGAACGGTTTGTTCAATCACAACAAGGTGCTTTAGACAAGTTTTTTTCAGCTTCAAGTAGTGTTGTGCCTGATAATAACCCAGTAGAAGTAGAAGCACCTATTGTTGAAGAAGAGCAACAACATGTTCATGATAATTTAATTGAACAAGATGATGCTATAGAGAATGAAAATCTACAACCTTCCTCTCAACTTGAAAATTCAATTGATGATCTGCAACAAGTTTCTTTTCATGATGTCTTTGATCCTAGAACTTGGGAGAATCTTGATAACAAGGGTAGAGATATTTTGATTGACAAAGGGCCAGTGAGAGAATTGAATCTTGAGTTTCCTGCGGATGCTCTCAATAGACGTTTCTCAAATGCTTACTACTCTAGAAAATTAAGCAATGGTGAGGTGGTTGATAGAAAATGGTTGGTTTACTCTAAATATGTGGACAAAGTTTTTTGTTTTTGCTGCAAATTGTTTAAATCAGATCAGAATAAAAGTTTGCTAGCAAATGATGGATTGAGGGATTGGAAGCATCTGACTTTTAGACTCAAGCAACATGAGAATAGTGTTGAGCATATAACAAACATGAATATGTGGAATGAACTTAAGTTGAGGTTGAGCAAAAATAAAACAATTGATGATGATTGGCAACGAGAAATTGCAAAGGAGAAAGCGCGTTGGAGACAAGTTTTAGTAAGAATCGTTGCTGCTGTCAAGTTTCTTGCTAAGCACAATTTGGCTTTTCGAGGGACAAATGAGAAGTTATATCAACCTAACAATGGTAACTTTCTCGGTACAATTGAAATGATGGGTGAATTTGATCCTGTGATGCAAGATCATATTAGGCGGATTCAAAATAGTGAGATTCATCATCATTATCTTGGGCATAAAATTCAGAATGAGATGATTTCTATTCTTGCAGATTGTGTGAAAGAAACTATATTAAAGATCATCAAGGATGCTAAGTATTTTTCTGTGATTTTAGATTGTACTCCAGATGTGAGCCATGAAGAACAAATGACTCTAATTATTCGATGTGTCAATATGTCGGGGAATGTTCCAAGGGTAGAGGAGTTCTTCCTTGAATTCTTGAAGGTAGATGACACATCAGGATTGGGTCTTTTTAATGAATTAAAGAGTGCATTGGTCTCTTTTCATTTGAAAATTGATGATGTGAGGGGGCAAGGCTATGATAATGGTTCAAATATGAAGGGGAAACACCAAGGTGTTCAGACTCGCTTGCTTAAAATTAATCCAAGAGCGCTATATATGCCGTGTGCATGTCATAGTCTAAATCTTACTCTTTGTGATATGGGAAAATCTTGCAGGTAAACTATAATTTCTTCTATATGTTATAATTTTTTATGATATAACATGTCATGATTTGGATCTTACTATTTGTGCTATTTGAAAACTTGCAGGCATGCTATAACTTTTTTTGGTATTATCCAACGTATATACACACTATTTGCAAAATCTACAAAAAGGTGGAAGATTTTTGTTGACAGTGTTCCAGGATTGACAGTTAAGTCATGGTCTAATACACGCTGGGAAAGTCGGATAAAAAGTGTTCAAGATATCAGATTCCAAACTCCTCAAATAAGATCAGCTTTAATAGCGCTAGAGAAGGCTTCAACTGATGATCCAATGGCAGTTAGTGAATGCCAATCATTGGTTAGTGCACTTGAGAATTTCGAATTTTTAGTTGGTTTGGTTATTTGGCATGATATTTTATTCTCTATAAATATGGTTAGCAAGAAGTTGCAATCCAAAATTATGAGTATAGATGCTACTCTCAAACACATTGAAGGTGTCATATCATATTTTAAGAAGTATAGAGATGAAGGTTTCATTTCTAGTATGGATACAACAAAAAACATTGCATCTGAATTGGATATAGAACCAATATTTCCTGCAAAACGTCAACGAACGAGAAAGAGACATTTTGATGAACAAGATGAAGACGAGGAAATACAACAATCTGCTGTGGTCTCCTTTAAAAGAGAGTACTTTCTAGTTATGATTGATAATGCAATTGCTTCATTGACTACTAGATTTGACCAGATGACGACATTTGATAATGTTTTTGGGTTCTTGTTCAATTCAGAAAATTTGAAATCCTTTGATGAAGTTGATCTTTGGGCGCACTGCAAGATTTTTGTGGATAAATTTTCTCATGATAACTCATCTGATGTTGAGATCAACGATTTTTTTTTCAGAATTAAAGGTGTTGCAAGTGTCCTTGCCAGATTCTTTGATGTCAGCGCCTGAGATTCTCAAGTTTATTATGGATGCAGATTGCTATCCAAATGTTTCAGTTGCCTATCGAATTCTCTTAACTGTACCTGTGACTGTAGCTTCTGCCGAAAGAAGTTTCTCAAAATTGAAATTGTTGAAGAACTATTTGAGATCAACTATGTCACAAGAAAGGTTAAATGGCTTGGCTATGTGCACCATCGAGAAGGATATCTTGGACACTATTGATCTCAACACCGTCCTTGATGATTTTGCATCAAGAAATGCTCGAAGAAATATATTTTTATAAGAAGCAAGGAATATGATGAAGTTCTATTCTTATTTAAGGTAATCATATTAGTTATATAAGTACAAATATAATGTTTTTTTAGTCTACATTATTTCTCGTTGCTGATAATTTGCTACTCTTTTATATAAATAAAATTAACCTATATATTATAAGTTTTATGGTCTAGAGGGCCCGTTGGCACGAATTCGCCAGAGGGCCCTCAAAATCCTAGGACCGGCGCTGGGACAGACCATGCCAGCGCTCGCAGCGGCCCTCTTTGAGAAGGCGGAGGTGGCGCCGTCCCCGGCGGCGTTGAGGCTGGAGTGTGCACTACCACCGAAAGGGATGTCGTGGAGCACCTGAGGGAGCAGGATAGGGTGCGACATGGCAGGAGTGGGCTTCTCGGAGGTCGCCCACCGTAGCCGGCGTGGTGGACTTCCCGGTGGAGGGCTCTGCCAATCCGTTCATGGTCGGATGAGTGAGCTTCCTCAATCCATCTCTCTCCGGTTTCTCGTGATTGTGATTCTACTAGATCTACATCATGTATCTTTGTATCAGGCTTTCGGATTTGAGTGTACATGGTAGGACCATTTTCTTCCATGCTCAAGTGCTCAGCCTACTCAAAACTTGAAGAGCATGAGGCTGTGTCCTATGAGCGAGCCACAAGCCTCCCCATAGGCTGAAGCTCGACCAAGCTGTAAGAATCCCTCCATATGCATCTATAGAATTCTCTTTCTAATTAGTTAGATCTGAAATTACACTGCGATTCGAGCCTTGTCCGGTACAATTTAGGGCATGGGATTTATCCTTTGATGGGTTGGTGTACGGTGCAGATTTGGTCGGAATTGTTATGGGAATGAATGGATCGTGTGGATTGTAGATGAATGATGGCATAGGGGAAGATGAGGTATTCAACAGGCTCTTCGCCAAGAAGGAGATGCAGATCTTCATGGTCAGTCTTGACACCATCAGAGAGACCACCATCCTCTACAAGCTCAAGTTCGGTGAGATTGTCACCACCATCCCCACCATTGGTGAGCATTACATTTCATTTATATACAGTGCCCTTATATTGAAATTTTAGTCTGCCTTATTGTGTGTTGTTTTGAGATTGTGCCTAGAATTCAGTTGATCAGAGTTTTTGCATGTAGTTTTTGATGGTTATGAAATGATGCATTTCTACTGAATAGCTAAATCACATTATATGTTGACTACCTTGTGAATCATTTTTTCTTTGATAAAGCTAATAAGTTGTGATCATAGACGGTTTCCAAAACAATCGCTATAAGGTTTTCTTGATGCTCATAGGTTCTGAACCATGTGGTGAACTTGTGTTTGGCCGATGCTTTACTAATTGTTTGTTGTTCATCTTTTTTATTTGGGTATTATTGTTGTGCAGTTCAGAATTGGATTTTTTTCAGATCAATTGATAAATATGTATGTCTTATTTTCTTTCATTACCTAAAAATCTGGGTTCAATAATTGCTTAATATCGAGACTCCTGTTATTCATGTAAAGTTTAGAGTCAGCATTCCATGCAGGAAGCCAAATATCATATTTGTGATTGCCTAATTAGAGTGCCTTTAGATATCTACTTAGTTTTTAAATTTTAAGCAACAAAATTTGGACGAAATGTATAGAGCGTGGTAATTAAGTGTGATCTCCCTTCTCCCCTGTACTTGAGCTATGGCATAATCTCAATATTTTCATTTATGCTTCTATTTCATATATCTTTCTAAACAAGTAATTTACTTTGAAATACATATGACATTAGCTTACAGATGAGGCGCACAACGTGTATGGATCATGATCGTAGTACCTTTTATCAAAAATAATCACATGTTAAGCACACAGTGAACAATCCAAAGTTTTTTTTTGAACAATGGGAACAATCCAAGGCTGTTTGCAGCTGGTCTTCATCTTCAAGTCAGTATTCATTAACACCAGAAAACTCTTTGAGGAAGGAAGGATCAGAATTCACATCTAGGCACAAAACTTCATTAGATGTCACATCATCCTCAAGCGCAAGAGAACGATTTCCAAGCTCATACAAACAGGAATGTGAGTCCGTATGCTTGTTTGTTACTTCAGGTGTACACTGATTGCACAGGCATCTGAAAAGGAACACTCTATTTGATGCGAAGGCTCTACTGGTGATGTTAACTGAGTTGGCTCGGTATTGCTTTCTTCTTCTACCCGCATGCTACTCATATAATGAATTGCATCAGCAAACTTCAGGATTCACTGAAATAAGCTGATTCTGACTTACTCTTTGTGCGCTTGTTTTGACCAGACATAAGTTCGTCGACCTTTCCTTTTTCATTAGGTGTGTCTTTTGATATGTAAAATTGTGTTTCTGGCTAGACATTGTTTCCTTGAAAAGCAAGAGTAATTTTTTCAGAAATCACATGATGGATCAGTAGAGCCTTCTGTAGGTCGCACATTGTACTTATGGCACATACTACCCGGTGAATTAGTAATCTATGTCAAACCACTGCAACTAATTTTCTGATTGCTTTCTATCAGATGATATGAATTATGTATTTATGTGTGTACCCTTGTTTGGTCACATGTTAAGTTGTGTGCTTATAGTTGCAATTTACTTTCTTCTGCATAAATTGCATTGTAACAGTCAGTAAGACATGAAAAAAATACAGTTTATCTCCCTTGCATTTAGTATAGTCAAACGTGACGATGGGGCGCCCGAAGGGGCGACTCCTGACCTAGTTGTATGTTAAGTTGCTTACATCAGTCACATATTTTTTTTATCGTGGACAATGACGATTGTATGATGAGTTTTAAATAAGTTTGACAAGTAGTGATGATGCCAACTCGGTGGGACTCTAGCAACTTAGGCTTGGACGGATTGGCATGAGTGACATGAGCAATGGGGAGGAGGTGGTGGCTTGAGCACTACGAATAGGGTTGGCAACGAGGCGAATCGGATTTGGGTTGGCAAATACCATACCTGAACACACCTCCTTTAAGACCCGACCCATTTAGACCCACAGGGCGAAATATCGACTTGAACTTGGACCTACCAAGTCCCCAGAAATCTATCGGATCCTCCACGAACCTAACATCCTAGGATCAACGGTGTTGTTTTAGGTTAGTGGCGCAGTGCGTACCCCAATGCATGGGGTCAATAGCATGACGTGGCACCAGAAGCTTAGGCCCGACGGCGTGAGCAGCTAACCAGGGAGTGATGACGTAAGGCAAGGCAGTAGCAGGAGGGGTGGAAGGCCGGTGGCAACGAGATGAGGTCGGGAGTGGTAGGATGCGGATGGGAGACGGTCGGGAGACGCCGAGGAGGTGAGAGGCGAAAAGAGGACACTACCCAAGAGGGCGCTAGGAGTGTCAATAAGGGGACGTTCTCGGGGTAGCTAGGCATGAGGGAGTGTTGGCGTGTTTTTTGGTCACACACTGAAACACGTGCGGTCTGAAAGATTTGCTTAACTCTGGTGCAGGTCCTACGTCTTAGAAAAGGGTTTAGGACGTGCCAATCAGTTTGACCCTACAACTGATAAGGGATCAGAAAATATGGACGTTAGTAGCATAGCCGATCGGTTGGCAAGCCGATAACTGTGGCATAAAAGATAAAGCCGCGAAGCATCGCGCGATCAACCAGGTGGTCAATAGCCCAGATTAGCCCAATTGAGCGAGTGCACCATTGGCCGATGGAGAAAACAGAATATGCATATAGGTCGATGGGCACCCTTCGACGGTGAACATGATTAGGAGATGAATTAAAGATAACCTATCAGCTTGTACTCTGATAGAAATAAATAAAGCATGCCAGACAATAGATCTATATCATGGAAATCATCACAATAACTAGATCGGACCTAACCGAGACAGTAGCTAGTCACGATGATCTGAACAATATATCAACAAATCGAGCAAACTTTATTAAGATGAACAGTATACGACATGAAAAAGATACAACAGCACGAGATGTATGTAACACCCCAAATTTTCAGAGAAATAAAAATACCTTTTATTATATTTTTTCTGGAAATAATTAATTTTGAAATACCTTTAATGCCCTTCAATGCTTAATTGGACTAGAGCCTAGATAAAATATCCAAACCAGGGGCTAGAAAATTTTGTATGTGATCCCAAGGCAAAGATATATTTTTGAGAATTTTTACAAATTTTTATCACCCTTGGAGGTAGCCCAAATATTTTAAACTAATTTCAGCAAATTATCTTTATTCAGAAAATGATTGGAACAGTAACGGGCCTCCCTCCCTCAATCTCTCTCCCCCAACCGGCCCAGCCCACTCCCTTCCCCGCGCCCTGGACTGACAAACAGGCCCCACCCGTCAGAGACCCTCTCTCCTCCGCGTGTGCGCCCGACCGCCCGACCCCACCTGTTGGCGCCAACTCCCTCTCCCAGCTGAGCCCGACCCCACCCGTCAGTCACCCTGCTCGTACGCTCGTGTCCGCTGACTGCCTTGGCCCACCTGTCAGACCCGTCGTCCACCTCGCGCTATCGCCCCCGAATCCCGCTGGCCGATGACCTCGCCCTCGGATCCGCCCCGCCGGCCCCTCTCCCATTAAATTGGCGCCATTAATCGGTCCCCCGAGCCCTACCGGCCGTTTCCCCTCATTAATTCTCGCGATTATGCCTCGGGATCACGCTGCGCGTGCATGGCCGAGCCTCACCGGCGCCATTGAACACCCCCCTCAACTTTCCATGTATGCACCGCCCGTTTTTCCCCGCCGGCATCCCTATTTAAGCCCTGGTGCGTCCGCGTCCACCCCTCGCTAGCATTTGCACCGGAATCGAACAGAGCGCCCGCAACACCCTTTCTAACACCACACTGCCGCCCTCGCTCCAGTCGTCGCTCGCCGTCGCCGGAGTCCCCCTTCATCCTCGGCGACAGCACCGTCGTGACCGTAGGCGCCTCCCCGACCTCGGCCACTCCTTCAACGTCGATGAACCCCGTCGGAACCGCATCACCGACAAGGACCCGAGGAGCTTCATCACCCCTCTACGTCGTCGGCCACCGTCCGCTCGCCGTCGCCCTCACCGCCGGTATCCTCGTGTTCCCCGTAGTCCCCTCTTTCTGTTTTTAGCCCTAGCTAGGTCGGGTAGCCCTCGCCGTCGCCAGAATCGCTCACCGACGCCTCGCCGGAGTCAGGGAAGAAGGGTACCTTACCCCTCCCGACACATGTCGTGCCAGATTTAGTTCTGGCCGCACGATCTCGATCCGATGGCATGGATTAAAACCCTTGCGACGTTAAATCCCGCGCGTCCATCTGGTCAAAGGGGTACCGAGCGCTGTGGGTCGTTGATCGCCACTTGACGTCCCTGCCTCACCCCCACACGTTGGATCTGGATCCAACGGTCCAGGATGGGCCGGACCACGCGCACAGTGCGTGGGTTCACGGTGTATCCGGTTCACCGTGGACCCGAGACCATTTCCTATTTAAATAAAAATCCAGAAATTGATTTAAACTTTGGAAATTCATATCTTGCGCATTTTAACCCCAAAAATTACCATTTCAATTCCAGAAAATTTGTAATTTTATTCTCTATATGTTAATGCAATAAAAACAGTAGGTTTATTTTGAGTATTTGATCTTTATTTAATAAAGTATTCAAATGCACTTTAGGATAACCTCAAAGTTTATCCATTTCAACTTTAGAAAAATTTATCTTTTTATCCTATTCATATTGGAGTAATAGAAACAATAAGTTTATTCTAAATTAGTTGGAAGTTTATAATACCTTAGTTTATGTTATTATTCCTTTCTAGAAGGGCCATAACTCCATTAAAACTCATTTTAAAATATTTATAAAATAAACTCCAGAAAGTTAACCACTTTATTTTCCTTGCTTCAAATCAATCAAAACTTGCATGCCTGTTGTGTGGTTTTTGGATTGTTTATTGAATGTTATTCTTATTATTCGTATCGAGAAGACTACGACACCACCGAGGAGCCGGAGTACTTTCCCGAAGTTCCTCCCTCTCCCTTCGCTGAACAAGGCAAGTCACCAAGCCAATCTTTTGAGCATATTGAACCCATGTTTTATAAGACTATCGCTAAAACACATAGGATATACATGCATTAGTCAAATGAAACCCTTACAATATATTTATTAGGATCCCCTGACCTTGATGTGCAACCCAAGTCATGCTATCTAGCCTAAACTCCTTGTCACCATATTATTAGTACTATTAGCAAGTGTCCAATGTATCGACACGATTGCTATAGGATTAAAAATGAGTCGTAGCGATTGGAATCTACTATATGATGCTCGTTATCCTTATCTCTGGAATGCTATTGGTGATAGAGTTATGGTTGAGAGTGTATGCATGGTGGGTTCCGGGTGCAAGCTAGGGCATTGGTCGGTAGCACCCGGGGCACTATAAGGACCGGTCTGCGGGATCCATTGCAATACATTTCCGTACTAACCACAAGTCTAGTGGGTAAGTTCTAACTAAGGTATGAAGTGTTCCAAACCAAGGCCACCACTTAGAGATGGGTCAAGCAGCACCTGCGGGTGGCTTGTACCGACGTGGTGCAAAAGGGGGTGCGACGTTAGCCGGGATGCGGCCCGGTGAGGAGCCATGCTGAATAGCGTGGGCCTCATGGCTCTAGAAGTGATGAGTCATTGTCAACGATAGTCAAAGAGGACTAAAGAAGAGAAAAGATCTGCTGTTTCATGGGGCGCGTGTGACTCAGGTACACGGGCAGCGAGCGACTGTCGGGCAGAGGAGGCTGCGAAGTCGGGCTGGCCCAATCCGGGTGCATGGGCCAGAAGCAGTGGAAGACCCACTGGGCTGTTGACCAGGACTGACTCAGGTACACGGGCGGTGAGCGATTGCCGGGCTGAGAGAGCTGCGGAGTCGGGCCGGCCCAATCCGGGTACCTGGTGCAAAGCTGGTGGAGGCGTTGTCAGTTTCGGCGTAAAATTGACAACCATTGATTCTGTATCCGACTGTCCAGAAGAGAAGCCGTAGTCTCTACGAAAACTTAGCTTCCGGATATGTCATCTGTAACTCTAGGCCCACAGTCAGTCAGTTGTGTCTGTAAAAATACCTAAGGGCAGTAGAGTCTTTTCCTTTATTTTTGAGTCTGTAAAAACCCTAAGGGGCTGGTAGAATATTCCTAGTGTTGGGCTGCCTATAAATAGGACCCCAATCCCTAGGGTTTGGACTACCCCTTCTAGAATTCACTTTTCAATCCATTGGGTCATTTTTGCCTCTCACGTTCTCTCTCCTGTGTGCGCCGCCAGGCACTGGTTCATCCTTTTTGCCTTGCATTTACTTTGCTCCTGTGAGATTGAATTTTTGTTAGGTGTTGAGGTGTGTGCGCATTGATTCCTCTGATTCAAGAAGCTTCGGTTTGTTGTGCTGGTTTATTTTATTCCTGAGGTTGTGTCCCTGTTGCGTGTGTTCTTCGTGAGAAGTAGTACTAGTTCTTGCTGTTGCAAGTAGTACTGCTTCTGTGGCTACAGTACTCGCTGCCAGCCTTTTTACCTTCTACCGCACAGCTTTTTGATCGAAGCAGACTGGATTGAATGCCTTTTTGACTGTTTTCTGGCGAAGCCATTATCTCTGTTTCGAAGCCCCTCAGCTCCATGAGGCAGGCTTCGAACATATACTCTCAGAGGCTTCGTTCGAACCACGAACTGTTTTTGTCTTCTGTGTCTGACTTCGGAGTATTTTTCAAAACGATCAGCATCTATACTTCGAACGTCTGTGCGAAGGTACTTTGTCTTGAGTGCTTCGAAGTCCTCACTTCGGCTGGTTTTGAAGTTGACTTCGGAGCTTGCTCCTTTGTTAAACTTCGTTTTGCTTTCTCGGACGTGTATCAGCCTTCGCCTGTTGATTCGAAGCTTATCCTTTTCGAAGGTAGGGCTTAGACTTCGAACTTGTCTTTCTGTCGTGTGACAGGCTTCGCTTCTCTGTTCGAAGGTAGTCCGTGTGTACTTTGTGTGCGAAGTTTTTCTGTTCGAAGGTTTGCTTCGAAGCTTTCGGTTCAAAGCTGTGTTCGAAGTTTTTGTCTTCGAAGTGCACACTTTGAAGCAGGCTTCGACTCAGTCACCTTGCTCCGAAGCTCTTGGTTCGAAGCTGTGCTCGAAGCCTTGACTTCGAAGTACATACTTCGAACCAGGCTCCGGCATTGTCATACTTCGCTCCGAAGTACACTTCGCATCTTACCACTTCGAACTAGGCTAGACCGTGACATCTTCGGCATCTCGGACAGGCTCCGTCACCAACCTCCGAAGCTGACCTCGACGTGCGAAGGGGGCTTCGCCAAGTTCCGAACAGGAGACAAATTTGGACAGTAACTTCTCTTTTCATCTTACACTTACTTAGATCATTTCATTGAGAAGTTTAGGCCTGTTACAACTTGTTCATCTGCCTAGTTGCATCACTTTAGTTTTACACTATTTATCATCAGTTGCTTCTAGGTTAGAAACCTTTAGACTTAGGCCTTCTGTTTATTTTCTGCTGCGTAATATTTTTGAGGTGCGTTGGGTATTGGGAACAGGCCATTGATTCAAAAGAATTTTTAAGGCGCCCATTCACCCCCCCTCTGGTCGCTACTTTCGGTCCTACAAGTGGTATCAGAGCGAGGTTAGGGTTTTTCCATACCTTAACCGGTTCTAAACCCCAGTAGTGACTATGACGTCTCCTGGCAAGGTCCCGTCCTTGGAAGCCTATGGCTATAATTATTGTAAGACTCGCATACGAGCCTATCTCATGAGCCAGGGTTCGGACATATGGGACATTTGCGTTCACAGCACGTTTGTCATTTTGCCAGTCGCTGAGCATGGTACTGCTGGTATCATTGCTCAGCATCTGAGCAATAGTAAGACTGTGAACATTTTGTTTTCTAGTTTAGGTCCCACTGAGTTTGAGCGTGTGAGTCATCTCTCCACTGCGAGAGAGATCTGGGCTACCCTCAAGGCACACCATGAGGGAACAGCACAGGTCAAGGCTCGGCTCTATCAGACCTACCGGCGTGAATATGAGAATTTCACACAGAAGCCGGGTGAATCTGTTGAGGCTTTGTTTGGTCGCTTTCAGTCGATCATTAACAAGCTTCGGGACAACAAGGCTGAGGGTGCTCAGTTAGTCTCAGATCACGAGCAGGCGCTCAAGGTTCTTCATACCTTGGACCCAAAGATCTGGGAGATCAAGGTATCATCTATCGTTGAGAGTACTTCTTACGATACCTTGACCATTTCTGAGTTGTTTAGCAAGCTGAAGGCCACCGAGGTAGATATCCAGTTGAGATCAAATCTCACTGGCTCTGGATCAAAATCCCTGGCCCTTGCTACACCTTCAGTTGATCCCTCTGCTGTGAGCTGTGCTGGGTTCTCTTTGATGTCTATCACTGAGGACCAGCTTGAGTTGTTGGGAGATGATGATTTGTGTCTCTTTAACAACCGGGTGCGTCGTGTCTATGATAAGAGAATGTTCAAAAGACACGGCACAAAATCCGGATGTTTTGAATGTGGTGATCCAGGACACTTCATCGCCGACTGCCCCAAGCGCAGTGGATACAAGAAGGGCACCGGCAGCAGCTTCCACGACTCCGGCAAGCATGAGAGCCCCTCCTTCAACAAGGGCAAGCCGAAGACTCGTTTCTTCAAGAAGGCCCTGAAGGACTACCGGCGAGAGAACAAGAAGCGCGACAAGGCCTTCTTCGCCGAGATGGAGAAGAGCTACTCCAAGAGATCCACGTCCTCTTCCTCTTCATCGAGCTCAAGCGATGAGGAGATCTCCATCAAGAAGGGGAAGGACAAGGACGATCCGGCGGGCCTCTGCTTCATGGCCTTCGGAGACAAGCCGAAGAGCCGCTCACACCAGTGCCGAAGATCCCGCAAGAGCTTCTATTCAATGGCTCTTGGGGATAGAGAAGAAAAGAGCTCCTCCGATGACTCCGACGACGACGACAGCAAGGTATCATCTTATGAGCGCGAAATTGTTTATTTACTTGAGAGCAATCGTCAGGAGTTGAAGTATCGGGAGAAACTGCTTAGGGGGGCTAAGAAAAGGATAGACGAGTTAGAGAGTGAGCTTGCCGTGGCCAACGGTAGAATTGAGAGTCTATCTTCTTCCCCTTGCTTGGGTGATAGCAGTGAGTGCCCGAAGTGTGAGGTGCTTCTGTGTGACCTGTCGACTCTGAAGTCCAGGTACACAGAAAGGGTTGATGAGAGGGACGCTTTGGCCACTGAGCTTGAAAGCGCTCAGCAGGAGCTGAAAGATGCTCACGCCACTGTCGTCGCACCCTGTGTTGATTGCCCATCTCATCTAGCTGCCTTAGCTGAGCTGAAATCCAAGGGTAATGAACATTTGGGTGATTTAGAGAGGTTGAGAGCTGAGCTTGCGCAGACTAGGCTAGAGCTTGAGACATTGTCAGTTCCACCCACTGTCTGTGAGAACTGCCTGTCTCTTAGAATGGAGTTGATTAAGCTAAAAGCCGGAAAGTCTGTCCAAGTAGAGAGTGAGTGTGAGACCTGCTTGTCTCAGGTGGAGGTTCTAGCTTCTTTGAGAGAGGAGCTAGCAGATTCTCAGAATGAGAATTTTTACCTCCGTTCTATCCTGAGTTGGATCAGTGCCAGAGAGCCACAGCTTGGCATGATGATCCAGCAGTTCAAGAGGCAGGATGGGTTTGGGGTAGGTTACACCTACACCAAGGCTGACTTTGAGAGTGCCATCAGCCGGGCAGTGGAGTGGAGTAAAATGACTCCAGAGCAGAGATATCCCAAGACTCACTCCACTGAGTCTTCCCAGGCTTGTCAGCCCAAGGATGGAGTGATTCATGAGCCACCTAAAGCTCCACCCAAGAAACCTATCTGGGTTCCAAAGCCCAAAAATCTCCACACTTCTCTTGACTCACTTCCTGGACCCTCTCAGCCCAAGAAGACCACACCAAACACTACCAAGCCCAAGAATCCTAAACCTCAACCACATCCCAAGAAGCCTACCTATCATTGTGAGTACTGTCAGAGAGACGGGCATCTTGCGGAGTTCTGCTTCAGGAGGAAGCGGGTTGAGAGAGCAGAGAGGGCTCGTAGTGATCAGGAGCAGTTCTACCAGCAGGGAGGTAGACTGCGTGTCCCTCGACGCAGGGAGAGGCTGGAGGCCAGGCCGCGTCGTGTAGGTGGTGGTAGAGGAGACGGTTTTCGTACCCGTGCTCCAGTTGGTGGTGTCCGTTCCGGCAGAGTTCCAGACCGTGTTGGCTACGGTTCTGGACCTCGTGGCTGCAGGGTTAGGAAGAACCGTGGACCGCGCTTTGAGCCGCGTTTTGGTCCAAACTCTTTTGATGGTTTTCCCTTTCCATCTTTTGAGCAGATGGCTCGACACTGGTTTAGCTCTTTTGCTAAACCTGGTGTCGGACCATTTGCTCCCACTTACAGACACTGATTGTGCAGGACCGGGGACTGGAGGATGTTTGGATTATGGACTCAGGATGTTCTCGCCACATGACGGGACATCGCAGATGGTTCTCCAGTCTCACTCCCCCGAGCTCCAAAGAGTACATCACATTCGGGAACAGCGGTCAAGGGAAAGTAAGTGGCATAGGCTCAATTAGCATTTCAGATCATTTCTCTTTAAAGAATGTTGCCTTGGTTAAAAATTTGAACTTTAATTTAATCTCTGTGTCGCAACTTCTTGAGGATGGTTTGGAAGTGCGTTTTAAGAAGGGCAATTCTTCTGTGGTTGATTCTAGAGGGTCTTTGGTTTGTCAGATTTTACCTTTCGGTAAAGTTTTTCGAATTGACTTCTCTAGTTCTTTTGGCCCTTCTCGCTGTTTGATTGCTGGATCTTCTTCTGAGCTCTGGAAGTGGCATAGGAGGTTAGGTCATTTGAGTTTTGATCTGCTAGTCAGGTTAAGCTCTATGGACCTCATCCGAGGATTGCCCAAGCTTAAAATGGAGAAGGATCTAGTTTGTCATCCCTGTCGTCATGGGAAAATGGTTGCCGCTTCTCACTCACCTGTGACTCAGGTGATGACTTCGTATCCAGGCGAGCTTTTACATTTGGACACTGTAGGTCCAGCTCGGGTACGCTCAGTCGGTGGGAAGTGGTATGCACTTGTGATTGTTGACGACTTTTCTCGATTCTCGTGGGTTTTCTTTTTGGAGTCTAAGGATGAAACCTTTCAATTTGTCCATGACCTGATTTTGAAGCTGAAGAATGAGAACAATGGTCGGATGCGAGCAATTCGCTCCGACAACGGCTCTGAGTTCAAGAACTCTCAGTTCGTCAGTTTCTGTAGTGATCAAGGTCTGGACCATCAGTTTTCTTCTCCTTACACTCCCTCACAGAATGGCGTTGTGGAACGAAAGAACCGCATGCTAGTCGAGATGGCCAGGACGATGCTCGATGAGCACAAGACTCCTAGGCGTTTCTGGGCTGAAGCCATGAACACGGCTTGCTATCTGGCCAACCGCATTTTTCTTAGAGTTTACCTTGGTAAGACATCATATGAGTTGCGGTTTGGCAGACAGCCCAAGGTTAGCCACTTGCGAGCGTTTGGCTGCAAGTGCTTTGTGCTCAAGAAGGGAGGGCATTTGGACAAGTTTGAGTCTCGTTGCTGGGATGGTGTTTTTCTTGGTTATGCATTGCATTCTCGAGGCTTCCGTGTTTGGAACCTCGAATCCCAGCTGCTTGTCGAGACTTGTGAGGTTTCTTTTGATGAGTCCTTGCCTTCTTTGACTCCTTCTTTTGAGCTTTCTGGTGATGATGAGCTCGGAGAGTCCATCTTCGAGGAAGATGAGGATACTCCAGCTGCTGTTGAGGGCGGGGCTTCTGCATCCCCGCAGAGCCCACACCTTCTGTGACTTTGACTGATGATGAGGGCAGACCTCTGATCACTTCTTCCACTTCGATCGATCCCCCTCAGTCGAGTCCAGAGGTGCCAGCTGCTGACTCCGGTGAGGTGACTTCAGATCACCAGGGAACCCGAGCAGTTCAGCGTGACCATCCCTCAGAGCTCATCATTGGTGATTTGACTGAGAGGACTTTGCGTTCTTCTGCCTCTCTCGTTGTGTTTGCTAAATCTGCGTTTGTTGCATCTTTTGAGCCCAGGGATGTTTCTCATGCTCTCTCTGATTCTAATTGGATTAATGTCATGCAAGAAAAGCTTGAGAATTTTGTCCGCAATCGGGTTTGGACATTGGTTGAGCCGCCACCAGGATGCAACCCCATAGGCACCAAGTGGGTTTTCAAGAACAAACAAGGTGAAGATGGGGTTGTGGTGCGCAACAAGGCTCGACTAGTTGCCCAGGGTTATTGCCAGAAGGAAGGTATTGACTTTGAAGAAACCTTCGCTCCTGTTGCCCGTCTTGAGTCCATTCGTATTCTTCTAGCTTTTGCCGTTTCGAAGGGTTTTAAGCTTTTTCAAATGGACGTTAAGAGTGCTTTTCTGAACGGGTTCATAGAGGAGGAGGTTTATGTTAGGCAACCCCCCGGTTTTGAGAACCCTAAGTTTCCTCGACATGTTTTTAAGTTGCACAAAGCTTTATACGGGTTGAAGCAAGCCCCCAGGGCTTGGTATGACCGGTTAAAGCAATTTTTGTTGGGGAAGGGCTTTGTGATGGGTTCTGTGGACAAAACTCTTTTCTTGCTCAGAGATGCTTCAGATTTTTTAGTTGCTCAGATTTACGTGGACGATATTATCTTTGGCGGTACTACTGATTCTCTTGTGTCCAAGTTTTCTGAGCAGATGCACAGTGAGTTTGAGATGAGCCTCATGGGTGAGCTTAAGTACTTTTTAGGGCTCCAGATCAAGCAGACCAAGGACGGCACCTTCATCCACCAAGGTAAGTATACTCGTGACATGCTTAAGAAATTTGACTTTGGTGGTGAATTGAAGCCGCAGATGACCCCGATGGGCACTTCTGGGGGTCTGGACAAGGACGAGAGCGGTGTCAAGGTCAATGAAAGGGAATTTCGAGGGATGATCGGTTCGCTGTTGTACTTAACGGCAACAAGACCGGACATACAGTTCGCCGTAGGTCTGTGCGCGCGTTTTCAGTCTTCACCACACGCGTCTCATCGGCAAGCTGTCAAGCGTATTTTTAGGTATCTTACCTATGCGCCTGATCTTGGTCTTTATTATTCAGCATCATCATCTCTTGATTTATCTGGCTTTTCGGACGCCGACTTTGGTGGGTGCTGGTTGGATCGCAAGTCGACTTCCGGTACTTGCCAGTTTCTTGGTTCTTCCCTTGTATCTTGGTCTTCTCGAAAGCAATCTGGAGTTGCTCTTTCGATCACAGAGGCTGAGTATGTAGCTGCTGCCAGCTGCTGCTCACAGTTGGTTTGGATGATTTCCACTCTACGAGACTTTGGGTTGTTCTTTCCTACCAGGGTTCCATTGTTTTGCGACAGCACTAGTGCTATTAGTGTAGGGAAAAACCCGTGTCTTCATTCAAAAACCAAACATATTGATGTGCGCTTTCACTTCTTACGGGATCAATATGAGAAAGGTGTCATTGACCTTGTTCATGTTGATACCCATCATCAGTTGGCTGACTTTCACCAAACCCCTAGATCAGTCTACTTTTGAGCGTTTAAGAGGGGATTTGGGTGTTGTGTATCCTTTCTAGGATATTTTGCGTCAGTTTTCTTTCTTCTTTACTCTTTTCTTGAGTCTTTTTGTGTGTATTCATATCTTGCATATTCACGTATCACACTTTAGAGATGCTTCTGTTATATGATTGAACTGCTTTACTTATTCTAGCGGGTACATGCTTTTGATTACATGTCGATGATCATGCTTTGATTCAGTTCACTTGATATACCTGATATCTGTCATATGCATGGCTTTTACGCTTTCAACTTGAAAAATGATCACCTTTGCTTCTGGTAACTAGCATGTGTAGACTGAGTTTTTTTGCTATCTGTTACATGCCTTGTAGCTAGTTCATCACATAGATGCAGATATGCAACTTGGACATCTTTATGCTTTAACATGGAAATGAGTTATGACAATCAAAACTGAATGAAAATTCCATGCCTTTTTATGCTTGAATTGAAAAGATCCAAGTGGGTTTGCTTTGTCGCACTGCATTGTTCTGGATCGCTTACCATGGCACTTTGGTATGAACTAGGACAGTGTAGTGTATGCCAAGACCAATGTCTTAAGCTTCTGATGGCCCAGTTCTGGCCTAGGCTTGACTTGGTCGGTTAGCATAAGGTTTGACATGCAAATAACCCTTGGCAAAAAATGACAAAGGAAAATGAAAAAGTCTGAACATTAAAAAGATAACAAGTTTGCTGAAGCACTTTGTTTTTGAACAAATGCTTATCTTGGTAGATATCAGTTAGCTTCTGCATCTCATGTTTTACCTTGCTTGTTTACCGAACCATGTGGTGATGTTTTCATTTGCAAAAATTGAAAAAATGCGTGCTAAATGACTTTCTTTCGATATCATCTGTTGCACTGATCATGCCATGTGTCTTAGACAGTATCTCTTTTGCTATACCTGTTAGATGTTGTAATTGCAGTCAATCATATTTGAGAAGCATGCTTTCTACACTCCACCTGCACCCCAATTGCATTCACTGCATATCTTGAGGGGGAGTTGCATTTCAGGGGGAGTCTGTGTCTCTTTTGAGTGCTTGATGAGTTCACTTGTCAACAAGGGGGAGAAAATTTGGGATCAGAGTTTAAGGGGGAGTTCTTACTCTGTTGATATCCTTGTTGTTCTGAAATCACACTCATTTTGAGCTTTTACGTTTTGGTTAACCATAATGACCGTTTCTTGCTTTTGGTTGGCTTTTGGTCATTAGGGTTAAACTTTTACCTTATTTTTCTTCTTCTTTGTTTCCTTGTGTTTTGTTTTCGTGTTTCCACATTTGTTCGCAGGTGCTGAAGAGCTGTGAAAAGAGGAATGTTGACAATGCACTCATCAAGGGGGAGATTGAGGAGCCATGCTGAATAGCGTGGGCCTCATGGCTCTAGAAGTGATGAGTCATTGTCAACGATAGTCAAAGAGGACTAAAGAAGAGAAAAGATCTGTTGTTTCATGGGCCGCGTGTGACTCAGGTACACGGGCAGCGAGCGACTGTCGGGCAGAGGAGCCTGTGAAGTCGGGCTGGCCCAATCCGGGTGCATGGGCCAGAAGCAGTGGAAGAACCACTGGGCTGTTGACCAGGACTGACTCAGGTACACGGGCGGTGAGCGATTGCCGGGCTGAGAGAGATGCGGAGTCGGGCCGGCCCAATCCGGGTACCTGGTGCAAAGCTGGTGGAGGCGTTGTCAGTTTCGGCGTAAAACTGACAACCATTGATTCTGTATCCGACTGTCCAGAAGAGAAGCCGTAGTCTCTACGAAAACTTAGCTTCCGGATATGTCATCTGTAACTCTAGGCCCACAGTCAGTCAGTTGTGTCTGTAAAAATACCTAAGGGCAGTAGAGTCTTTTCCTTTATTTTTGAGTCTGTAAAAACCCTAAGGGGCTGGTAGAATATTCCTAGTGTTGGGCTGCCTATAAATAGGACCCCAATCCCTAGGGTTTGGACTACCCCTTCTAGAATTCACTTTTCAATCCATTGGGTCATTTTTGCCTCTCACGTTCTCTCTCCTGTGTGCGCCGCCAGGCACTGGTTCATCCTTTTTGCCTTGCATTTACTTTGCTCCTGTGAGATTGAATTTTTGTTAGGTGTTGAGGTGTGTGCGCATTGATTCCTCTGATTCAAGAAGCTTCGGTTTGTTGTGCTGGTTGATTTTATTCCTGAGGTTGTGTCCCTGTTGCGTGTGTTCTTCGTGAGAAGTAGTACTAGTTCTTGCTGTTGCAAGTAGTACTGCTTCTGTGGCTATAGTACTCGCTGCCAGCCTTTTTACCTTCTACCGCACAGCTTTTTGATCGAAGCAGACTGGATTGAATGCCTTTTTGACTGTTTTCTGGCGAAGCCATTATCTCTGTTTCGAAGCCCCTCAGCTCCGTGAGGCAGGCTTCGAACATATACTCTCAGAGGCTTTGTTCGAACCACGAACTGTTTTTGTCTTCTGTGTCTGACTTCGGAGTATTTTTCAAAACGATCAGCATCTATACTTCGAACGTCTGTGCGAAGGTACTTTGTCTTGAGTGCTTCGAAGTCCTCACTTCGGCTGGTTTTGAAGTTGACTTCGGAGCTTGCTCCTCTGTTAAACTTCGTTTTGCTTTCTCGGACGTGTATCAGCCTTCGCCTGTTGATTCGAAGCTTATCCTTTTCGAAGGTAGGGCTTAGACTTCGAACTTGTCTTTCTGTCGTGTGACAGGCTTCGCTTCTCTGTTCGAAGGTAGTCCGTGTGTACTTTGTGTGCGAAGTTTTTCTATTCGAAGGTTTGCTTCGAAGCTTTCGGTTCAAAGCTGTGTTCGAAGTTTTTGTCTTCGAAGTGCACACTTCGAAGCAGGCTTCGACTCAGTCACCTTGCTCCGAAGCTCTTGGTTCGAAGCTGTGCTCGAAGCCTTGACTTCGAAGTACATACTTCGAACCAGGCTCCGGCATTGTCATACTTCGCTCCGAAGTACACTTCGCATCTTACCACTTCGAACTAGGCTAGACCGTGACATCTTCGGCATCTCGGACAGGCTCCGTCACCAACCTCCGAAGCTGACCTCGACGTGCGAAGGGGGCTTCGCCAAGTTCTGAACAGGAGACAAATTTGGACAGTAACTTCTCTTTTCATCTTACACTTACTTAGATCATTTCATTGAGAAGTTTAGGCCTGTTACAATTTGTTCATCTGCCTAGTTGCATCACTTTAGTTTTACACTGTTTATCATCAGTTGCTTCTAGGTTAGAACCTTTAGACTTAGGCCTTCTGTTTATTTTCTGCTGCGTAATATTTTTGAGGTGCGTTGGGTATTGGGAACAGGCCATTGATTCGAAAGAATTTTTAAGGCGCCCATTCACCCCCCCTCTGGTCGCTACTTTCGGTCCTACACCCGGCGCCGGCGAAACCTAGAGCGGGTGGTTATCGCTTGTAGCATTTCATGCTAAGGTTTTGGCACGAGTTCCCATGGTATAGGTCATATCGTTACACTACGGTGTTTGGGATGAGCGTGTGCCTTGTGGGTACAGTGGTACACATCTGATCAGAGTCATAAATCTTTTTGAAAAGCCGAGCCCACGGTCAAGGGCGGGTTGCATGACATCCCACAATTAGTTTACTATTGAAATGAATGTGCATGATGATTTGACATGTAAGGACTGTTGTGCGAGGAGTGAAAACGTACTCCTCGAGTTAGATGGTATTATGGTGTTCATGTTTAATATTTAGCATGATTAAATTTGACTACACTAAATGCAATAACTGAAAAATGTACTTTTCTACACTTTTAGCCATTATCCTTCCTTTGTTATTATCTTGCATTACTATTGCATTTGTGGTGGCTTGTTGAGTACTTTTTGTACTCATACCCGTTGGACACACAATTTAGAGGATGCCTACTACGAGAAAGATGGTCTAGAGTAGCGACCCAGTAAAGAAGAAAAATCCTGAAGAAGACGTTCGTCATGCTGTTTATTTTCATTGTTTCTTTTATTTTTACACTTATGTAATAATGTGGTCTGCGAACCACGAATGTTTGCCCGTATGTACGTTGTCGCATGATGAACCTCTTGTTATTATTGTTTTTCTATGGAAATTCAATAATGTTCCGATTTGGTAAATCGGGGCGTCACAATGTCGGACATAACCGATGAAGTCTCAAGCTATCAAACCCAGATCACTTCAATCTAAGATATCAAACCCAACCGATGCAGTCTTAGACCTAGCCAAATACAAAGAGAACAACCGACAACCGTGTTGTTTCACCATTCTCCTCATGAGATCGAACTGAATCGATTCAGCTGTGAGGATACTAACCCAGTCGGCATGGAATTCGGGGGTGGCGGGACTCACCTCTTCGTCGAAGATCAAACTGATGCAGCCCAGCTCTGAGAGTCTGAATCCTGCTAGATAACCTTGGGGCACAAGGGTGGCAGTGCGCCGATTGTAGATTGAACGAGAGTTAAACTAATCATAACCTAAGGGATACATATTTATAGTCTGTAGACTTGTCGTCCAAGTAACCTATCAGTCAATTTCTGATGAATCTTTAATTGTTGTTGTGCTTATCTTCATCGACTCCTCTTCCGATCATGCAGCTGTTGCGTACGGACTTCTTTGACTTTCTTTGACCAGATCTTCCTTGACCTTCTGTTGACCACACGCCAATTCGTAGTGGGCTTCTAGGCCTTACCAAATCTTGACGTCAACGGAGAGACTAGAGGCTGCGCATCGAGAGTTGATGGACTGTGTCTAGTGTTTTCACTTATAAATGAACATTTTTCTTAATGGGCCAGATTGAACTAGGGACCCGCAAAGACCCATGGATTAAATATTGGACCTGTCTCCCATCCCGATTTCTATTCAGGGTTGACTCGTGGGTCAAAAATTAATCCTGACCCTAGCCTCGTAGGGGCGGGTCTCTAACACACTGGGGGTGAGTTGCTAGCCTTACCTAGGGGGTGATGTAGTGGCACCACGGTGGCACTGCATCGGTGAGGAACCATGGTTGGCGCTATAGATAGCCAAATGGGCTGCTCAGCCTAACTCGGTCCGAGTATGAGGTGACCCGATCAAATTCATGTCCGACTCGTGTAGTGCCGGCCCATGGGCCGGGTCTTCGGCCTAGTCACGACTCACGACCCAAATGCACCTAAAATCGGGTCGGGTTAGCCCGAAAGCACGATGACTCGAACTGATTGTGTTGGCCACAATGCATTGCGCAAAAATAAGCACAAATATTTGCACCCTACTAGAGTCGAACAAGGCACCCGCAGGATGTGGTTGACTGAGAATAACCATTATGTTACAACTCATTTGTTATTCTTTTGTTTGGAGTCAGTGATATTTGGGCTAGCACTTCTGGTCAAGCCTGGTAAGTGCGCTCGCCGACTCGTGCGATATGCTACTATAGTTTAGTATCACCTCGCTTGTTTGGAGGAGTGAGAGCCTAACGTTGGCTATAAAAAGAGGGCGAAGACACTCGGTTGAGCACAAAGAAAATTATACTAGAAGATAGTACTCATCTTCATGCTATTTTAATTTATTGTTTAAATGTCTATAGATAATCGGGCATGTAGGGCTGTGGACTATCGGGTCAAGCTTGTGTCTGGATAAAAACACGGGTCGTGCGTGCTGGGTCAACCCGTGGGCTGGCCACTCGGCCCAAGCACAACTCGGTGATTCGTGTCGGCCCTAAGTTGTGCCAAAGCAGTTTGAATAAAATTCAACCAAATTTGTAGAATGCAAAATTTTCTGCCGGTTTCAAAAAAAAAATGGGATGGTCCACAAGATAGAGAGATGATATTGGGAGATATCAGTAATCAATTTGGGCTGTCAATGCAATCTGTCGTCGTCTAGCGAGTAATGTCTACTGCTAACTCATGCAGGCAGTGAACGGAAAGGATTAGTGACGAACAGATACGCTAGCTAGCGGCACATTAACCCGCACTAATCACTCAGATTTCTCCTAATATTTAACATAATTGCTTTCCATATTTTTGCAATTGGTGCAATCTGATCTTTGGCTATAAAAACCCGTACTGCCTTTTTCTGATCTCGCATCGTTTTGATCATTTCGTGTAAATCTTCAAGTATCTGGCTTCTTCGTCGACACCGGCGAATCGTGCCGGCCATGGCTCGCAAGAAGGTGATCCTGCAGAGGATCGCCAACGACGCGAACCGGCGGGCGGCGTTCAAGAAGCGGCGCCAGGGCCTGATTAAGAAGGCGAGCGAGCTGGCGACGCTCTGCGGCGTGGACGCCTGCGTCGTGGTGTACGGCGAGGGCGAGCGGCAGGCGACGGAGGTGTGGCCGACTCCGGCGGCGGTGGCTGTCGTGCTCGAGCGCTTCAAGGCCATGCCGGAGCTGGACCAGTACAAGAAGATGACCGACCTGGAGGGCTGGTTCAGACAGCGCATCGCCAAGCTCCAGGAGCAGGTGGACAAGGCGAAGCGCGAGAACCACGAGCGCGAGGCCGCGCTGCTGCTCCACGACGTCATCACCGGCCGCCGGTGCCTCGATGGGCTCACCATCGAGCAGATCACCAGCCTCGGCTGGATGGTGGACGCGCGCCTCAAGAGAGTCAACGACCGCCTCAAGCAGCTCGGCGAGCAGCCCATCCCGCCGGCTCCCGCTCCGCTGCCGCCGCCGCTGCCAGTGGCTTCGGCGGCGGCGCTTCCCGATGACGCCACCGCCGGCCACATGGTGCTGGAGGCGCCGATCCAGCAGGAGGGATGGCTCATGGACGTCGGGGTGTACGGTGGGTTCGGCGACGGTAGCGGAACCAACAGCGGCGCCGGCGCCGGCGCCGGCGGTGACATGATGCAGCTTGGCAACAGTACTGGTGCAGAGTTCGCGTGGGGCCCGGAGAATGGACCTCTTTAGAAATGACGTTTAATTACAGGAGTAAAACCGTGATCACCTATCAGTTTAATAGTTTATATCCCAAATTAATACCCAGATCCTTATTCCATATTCCAACTTCCAAGTTTCCAATATCCCATTCCTTTTTGTAATCTCACAATATCCCGTTCCCCTTTTATATCAAATATATCCCGTCGTCGATCTGTTCTTGCTTTTCTGTTCATGAATTCGTGGTGTACTATCTTGTCAAGAAATTTTCTCCAAGATTCTATCTTTTGCATATATGGCTGCTGCATGTTTGAGATTAAAGGTCCCTTTGGTTGAGCTTTTGGAAGCAGCTTCTGCTTCCTAAAAGCCAGAAGCTCAACCAAAGGGGTATACTACTCACAGCAGCTTCTGTCAAAAGCAGCTTTTCACTTAGTGTAAAAGAGAAAGCTCATTCCACCCTGCTTTTGGCAGCTTCCCATCAAAAAAATCCCGTGAGCTTCCTCCTCCAACCCGTGGACGCCTCCCGCACAGTCGCCGAGCCGCCGCCGCCGTTGCCGACCCGCCGCCGCCGCCTCCCGCTGCCGCCGCCGCCTCGCGCTGCCGGGGCCGCCTCGCTGCCGTCGCCGCCTCCCGCTGCCGCGGCCGCCTCGCGCTGCCGCCGCCGCCTCGCGCTGCGGCCTCCCGCTGCCGCGGCCGCCTCGCGCTGCCGCCGCCATCTCCAGCTGCCGCCTCCCGCAGCCGCCTCGTGCTGCCTCCGCCAGATCTGCACGCAAGGTATTCCTCCCATGACTCAAGATCTGTAATGCATATAGTCACAAAAATAGTTTTAGGGTAATGCAGTGAACAAAATATTGTGAACAAAATAGTGATTATCATCCCACAAAATAGTGTGTGTATAATGTTTACTAACAATACAACAATTTTGATTCATGTCATTCTACTTGCTTTGATTTTTTTCTTGCTTCAAGAATGGTTGATAAGGCAGATTGGAGTGATTCCTATGTGAGACATTTGATTGATGTCTGCAAAGGGGAGATAGAGGCTGGGAATAGGCCGATGGGAATATTTCCCTGTTATGTGCTTGAATTGTAAGACATTATTTGCTTATGTTGTTGCAATGGAACTTGAAACTATTTGAGAATAATTATTAATGTATTACCATCTTATGTAGATGGATGACGGAATAGAAGATTTGGCCAATAATGGACAAAATGCACTAGTGCTTCTAGCTGAGCTATCTCAACATGCTGCTACAATGGGAGATATGGCGAATATGTACACCGAGCGTTATTTGAACAAAGGAGAATATAGGGACACACCTGAAACTGGACATCAATGGGTTATGAGGTGTTTTGATCGGCCTAGGTATTTCTACAAGATGTTTCGGATGACCACGGAGACTTTCATGGCACTTCATGACTTGCTAAAGTCAAATTATAATTTGACATCAACTCATAATGTTTCATCAATTGAATCATTGGCAATGTTTTTGTGGATTGTTGGAGGACCCCAGTCATTTTCACAAGCTGAAAATCGGTTTACACGGTCACTAGCACAAGGGGATGACACTCCACACGACGAGAATGAGGATACCATGAATACTATTCGCATTACAATAGCTGATGCTTTGTTTAGTGCAAGAGGGAGATAATTCATGTAATCTAGATGGTGTATGCAAAACTAATGAAATTAATTTCCTTTTCTAAAATTCCTATTTACATGTGATTTATTTATTGTCATAATATTTTATAACCATTTTATATATAATTAACATTTGAAGTACAAACAGACATTACATATTTTTTACACAGCTTACAGCTCAAAGCAGCTTCTCCACAGTCGTTTCAGCCAAACGACTTTCAGCTTTTCCACAGCTGACTTCCCACAGCAGCTTTTTCACAGCCCACAGCCCACAACAGCTTTTTCCCACAGCCACAGCTCAACCAAACACACCCTAAGCTGCCAACCATGGATGGATGCCACCGTTAAGTTTGATGCGTGATAGATTATAAAATGATATAAATTGGGTTGTTATAATCTATAATTAGACTTGATGTGAAAATAGATTTATCAGGATACCATTTTCGGGGTAGTCTTAGGCCTATCTGGACCACCCCTAGCTACGCCACTGGTGTGGGGGTACGATGCAGATAGAGCGGTGTGAAACTCAGAACCGGCTCCTTGATGTCGCGATCGTTCGGCACGAATAGAACGGTGTGCAGAGGTCTTTTTCGACGCCCAGTGGTCCTTCGATGCTCCGGAGATAGATTTCATTACTTGCGGAGCCCACCTATCTAGTCCCCTCCGACGCTCGTTGAATCGAAATCCGACGATACAAAGGGAGTGATTGTCTTCTGCAGTCGCCGATTGCAGATAATCTCATTTCGTGAAACTCTCCTCTCGACTACCGTGAAGTGGATCCCACTACACGTGAAACTCCCCTCCCATATTGTCATATCTTCATCTAACAACCCGAAGAGTGTTAGACTAAACCAAAATCACAATATACAAAATATTAATTTATCGAAACACCAACTGTATTCTACAAAAAGAGCGGAACCGTAGCGATCGTCACACAGAGGCATTTCGTTTACTGAGGATTCTTTTCCTGTCTGAAACCACAATTCCCAGAGGCCAAAAAAAAAGAGATGAGAAAAGAACAACAGAAGCCAGACCAATAGCTTATTCTCTTATTCAGATGCTTGTACTCGATCGGCGGTAGATCGAACACGCATATATATATATATACTCGATCGGTTGTGATCATGTCGCAATCCAATAAAAAGAACAGATGCATGCCGGTGCCAGTTGTTGCAGATCGATTCAGCCATGAAAACTTCAAACCTAAGCGTAACTGAGTATGATATGATAGTATGTGATGTATAAATCTACGCGGTCGTCGCTGTCAGGGCGGCGTAGAGGGGGCGGCAAAGTGAGGGGATCGGAAATCAAAGGCCGATGTGTTCGACGGCGATAGAAAGTAAACGCGACGGCCGGACAAATCCACGCGGACTCCGCTAAAAATTTAATTTTTCCTCCGGTTCTAGACGTGTACCATACTATCGACGACGCAGCGAGGAGTCGAGGACCAACTGCTTCCCGTGCAGAATAGCTGAGCAAAATTCAGAGCTAAGGTCCAACTCGGCTGCTGCTTCCTCTTTGCTGACCTCGACGCAGCCTGGCAGCTGAGGGGAAGCAAGAAAAGGGAAAAGGGAAAGAGAGGAGAGGAGAGGAGAGAGGTCAGAGGGTGATCATGGCTGGCAGGTCGAGGTACGACAACCCCTTCGAGGAGGGCGGCGGCGGCGGCGATGAGATCAACCCTTTCGCGGTAAGTCCGCCGGCGAGCTCCGGCTCGTCCTCGTCGTCTCTTCGTGTTCCGGCTCAGTTAATCAGTCCCCTTG
Source organism: Zizania palustris (assembly GCA_019279435.1). Taxonomy (NCBI): domain Eukaryota; kingdom Viridiplantae; phylum Streptophyta; class Magnoliopsida; order Poales; family Poaceae; genus Zizania; species Zizania palustris. The sequence continues at coordinate 60,714,384 of JAAALK010000079.1, read as the reverse complement.
TTTGGTTCGTCCTTAGTAGTTAATTCGGTTGTCTGCTTGAGTTGCTCTTCTGTTGTTGTGCATCTGCTTCCGTTTCTCGATTCAAATTTAGTTGCACCAAGAAAGAAGAAGAAGAAGAAATGATGTTCCTTCAGAACTTTTAGCAGGAGAAAAGGAGAAGAACTTGTTTGCACATTGACTGATATTTGACTTGGATTTCAGATGAATTATGGATGATCCGAAAGTGTTTTTTTTGTGTGTGTGATGCTCATCCGGTGCATGTGGTGGCCAATTTATTGATTTGACGCAGTTTCTTGTGTTGTATGATTATATTTTAAGGGGATATGTAATCAATTAACTGCATATATTTATAAGTATCCTGTGCACATCGGCTAGCCGTGCACATGGTGCACATGTGAGATCTTCACCTTCAATCTGTAATCCAACGGACAACAGTAGCTGAGGGTTATCGCAAAATGACAGAATGGGGAGGTGGGAGGTGTTTTCTGCAAAATGATCTGGTGGAGTTGTTGTCCGTTGGATTACAGATTAAAGGTGGAGATTTTACATGTGCACCATGTGCACGACTAGCCGATGTGCACAGGATACTTTCCCCTACGTAGAATGGCTCTAGTTCTATGTTTGATCTGGAGTTTGCATGATAAAATAAAATGATTTGAACTTTCATTGATCTTTAGTCTAAAACAAAAAAAGAAGATAGCTGAACTAAACACATGCAATCCATCTATCTAAAGCTTCAAATCAAAGATTTCATAGAGCTATGTTTGATCAGCTCTAAAACCTACTCTTGCTTTTCAATACTTGTGCTTTAAAATAGTTGGAACATTGTCTGTAAAAATAATAATAAAAAAACTAGAAATACAAAATTCTTCAGATATAAGTTAACTGTAATTAATCTTACGTGCTTATCCTGCCATTGCTAATGCAGCCGGACAAAGCTTCCAGGCGAAGTTCAGATGGTCAATCCAGCTATTCCGGAGGTGCATTATTCTATACAACAGTGAGTTTGCAGTGCACACAACCTTAAACAAAAATCGATATTTTACGTGTTGATTTTGAGGAAGATGCTCAAGATTAACGCTAAAGAATCATGACAAGATTTCTATGCTAGTTCTGATCATCTGTTCATGCAATCGTACGTCTTGATGCAGCAATCACGCCCTGCTCCTCCGAGCACCCGCCTTTCGCCTCTCCCACCTGAGCCAGCCGACTTCTACAACGACTTTGCTACTCCAGTGGATATTCCAATGGACACAAACAAGGTCTGCTACACTGCATAATTACATGTAGTCATTTCACTTCTGAATGATAGGGTGCAATGAGATGCTATTGACATGCATGATTCCAAAAGGTAGTAAGTGCTTGCTTGCTTGCTTGCTAAATATGCCCACAGGATATGAAGACAAGGGAGAAGGAGCTTCTTGCAAAGGAGGCTGAGTTAAACAGGCGGGAGAAGGTAAACTGAACCTAATGCTAAGCTGCATGTTCTTCCTGAAAATGCAGCTCTTTCCAGTTATGTTGGCAAAAGTTCTTGTGCCAAGATAACCACAATGCTGTTTGCGCACTTCATTTATATTGACTTTGTGTCTTTATGTATGCTTGCCTCTGTAGGAAATCAAAAGGAGAGAGGAGGCTGCAGCAAGAGGTAGGTTGCCTCCTTGTGTTTCACCTTAGGTCACTGTAAATTAGCCATCCTGATCTTATCAACTTTGCAGCTGGAATTGTCCTCGAAGAGAAAAACTGGCCTCCATTTTTCCCCGTCATTCACAACGATATTGGGAATGAGATACCTGTCCACCTGCAAAGAACCCAGTACGTCGCATTTGCGTCACTCCTAGGTACATCTTCTTTGACTGCTTGGCAATCCTTCAGCCTGTTGCTGATCACAACAGATGAAGGAAGCAGTTCACACCAGCATTATTGCTCTTGTACATCAGTTTCTTGAAAAAAAAAAGATTCTGTACATAACATACCAGAGACATAACATACCAGAGTAACTCACTTGCTGTTCTTTGTTTGTCAGGATTGGTCTTGTGCCTGTTTTGGAACATCATCTGTGTTACAGCTGCTTGGATTAAAGGAGAGGGTGTGCAGACAGATCTTGCCTCCTCCTGAATTATACTTGGAATTTGTTGAACTACACAAGACGTACAATTTAAGCTCATCATACATAGTTCTGACATATTTTTTTGGCTTCTTGCTCCTGGATGCAGGTCCTAAGATCTGGTTTCTTGCTGTCATCTACTTCATTCTTGGATGCCCAGGAGCTTACTATCTGTGGTACCGGCCGCTCTACCGCGCCATGAGGTAAATGAAATATCACTTTCTTCACACATGGCATTTGGTTCTTTTGGGTGAACTCTGAGATTTGTTGCTGTTTTCCTGGAACTGTAACTATTCCCTCGGCTCATAGTTTCTTGTGTACAAAATGCATCACAGGAATGAGAGTGCTCTGAAATTTGGGTGGTTCTTCCTGTTCTACCTGGTGAGTTCTCTGTCATGTTTTCTGCAGAATTTGGAATAGTTTTTCTACATTGTTTCTTTTGTTCCTGTTCTACCTCTCACATGTTGTTCTTGTTGACTTGAACAGGTCCATATCGCGTTCTGCGTGTATGCAGCTGTTTCTCCATCAATCCTATTTGTGGGGAAATCATTGACGTGAGTTTCTACAAGTTTTTCTTGTATGAAAGACCATGTTTTTATCGTTCTGAAGATTTCTTCTTTTAAAACAACGTTTTGGAGATTTTCTTGAACAAACATTGTTTATTGAGCACCATCTTGCTCATTTAGTCCCCTTCCTATTTATCTCTTGTACAAAAAAAACTTTATCTTTAAGCCTGAACCATTTCACGAGATAAATCATTTTTTGTTACGCTTCTTAACACCCCTTAATACTTTCTTGAGGAGCTGTTTCAGGATCATGATCTGATTTCTTTCCAATTCCATGTGCAGAGGAATTTTTCCAGCAATCAGCTTGATAGGCAGCACTGTAATCGTTGGGGTGAGTGAACTGAAGTCTCCTACCTCAACTCACATTCCAAACTGAAGTCATTTACTTTAATTTTCTCCGTGCCACTATACATATAGTATGTTTGGTACAGCTCGATCTTTAAGATCATATATATATATATATATATATATATATATATATATATATATATATATATATATATATATATATATATATATATATATATGTGTGTGTGTGTGTGTGTGTGTGTGTGTGTGTGTGATAATACAAGGTCGTATAAACTTTTATTTTTAATTCAAACTAAAACAAGATGACTTGACTAAATATCATTAATCCACCCAGAACTTTAACATCGGATTCCCTAGGACTAGATTTAATCAACTAAAACAAATCTTAGATCTAGAGTTACGGTAAACTAGACCTAAAAACTAGAATTGCAATAGCATAATATTGTGTGACCTGCAGGTGTTTTACTTTCTTGGCTTCGCAATGTTCTGCTTAGAGTCGTTGCTAAGCATGTGGGTCATTCAGGTGAAGCCCCTGCTTTTCTGCTGCTTCAATTTTCCGAGGGAATATATATATATATATATGATACATCTAACCTTGTGAGCGTTGCAGCGTGTGTATCTCTACTTCCGAGGCAGCGGGAAAGAAGCCGAGATGAAGCGCGAGGCAGCACGCAGCGCAGCGAGGGCAGCGTTCTGATGAGCACGCATACATATATGTTCATAGCATTAGCTAACAAAAAGTTCAGAGCTTGCAGATTTGTGAGATGAGTGGAGTTGCACTGCTTCTCAATTCTCTCATACCTAGAGTTTTGGCTCCTGGTTTGAGATTTGTCCATTTCTTCTGCCCCATTGTCGTAGCTGTATGGTTTGCACTATAGGAGTATATATTTGAGAGAAATATGCGCGTGCCTTTGATTTGAAGCGACCATTTCATTCCGTTCCAAATGATCGAGTTTGAAGTTCGACGCTCCTGTAGAATAAACCAGAGAGATGAATGACTGGCTCGGTTAAGGTTCAACAAAATTTGGCAGAGAACAGCTGAAAAACACAGGTTTGGTGAAATGCCAAATTACGTGGATGTGAGACAATGCGGTATTGTACCAAGTTTGGTCCGATTGAATTTCGATTGAGTTTTTGATTCGCTGTCTTACGTACTTGAATTTCCGTAGAGTAACAAGCCAAATTAGCCCCAAAATATTACAAGTTCCTTCCACCTATGCTGTTTCCAATTGCTGAGTTCAGCTACTCAGCGGCTTGCCTTCGTGACAAAAGGGTAGAGATTTTTATAGAAAAAAACGATGATTTCACTATACTATTTTCTATTTTAAAAGTAGCTAGTGATTCACTACTGCATAAAGAATAAAGAAACAACAGTGACTTCCATAATCTCTATTTGATGTCTCCATTGCAATCCTTACTGTTCACAGCTTCCTTGAAAAATAGACAGTCCAAACAGTGAGAACGTGGTAATAAACAATCAAATCTGATAAGCAAATTCGCCTTGAGGAGAGATGGTAAGCTAAACATATAGCACGATGTGAAACTTAATTGGATTAAATTAGAGCCCCTCAAGGACAAAACACCACAAACTCATTTTCACACGATCGCACAGACAAAATATGAAATGACAAATGATGTAGATAACACAAAATAGTAAGATGCCATTGCAGTTTCACAAACAGTAAGTTCCACTGCGGTAAGATTATTGATGGTGGCTGACGAGTGTAGTAGCTCCACAAAATGTTGCCTTGTCTTACAGAATCACCCCCTAGTCGCCACAATTTATCATCAACAATATAAATTTAAAGCAGGCTATAGAACACCTTTTGTTTCATGCCGTTGCCTGTCTGTCACATGAAATTAGGCTCTGATAAAATCCTACTGTGCCGGTGCTGGAGCAACCTGTAAAAGATTATTTAGAATAAAAAGGAAATTAAGTTTTGTGCCATCAAAACATGGAAACATAAAATAGAATACTATCTTTTGAACACGGATCATGGCATTTAGTAAATTCCCTCTCATGTATCACAAACTTTTGAACATCTGAGCTAGAAATGCAACCTTAACTTACATGGTCATGAAACTAGTAGGCATTTAATTACTTCGCAAATAGGGTAGACAGTGGTAAACATCGCCTTTTCACCTTACAGGTGGCTAAAGTTTGTTTGTCCTATATGCCTCTATTTATCATGCTTCTTATTTGATTAATTTACTTATTATGATGTGTGGGCCTTATATAAGTTCTGTATACACAGATCGATTTGTGGTACCACTTTTGACTTTTACTCTTATCATAAATGGATCAGTTGTAAAATTTAGATATTCATATTAAGATAAATTTGACAATTGTAGGAGCAAAACAAATCATCCATGTGGCAGTAATGCAGACAAGTTAATGTGGTTGGTAGAATGGCATCAACAATTTGATAATTTTTCAAGAAAACAATATCAAGATGAAAATGGTACAGATATATGTAAAGAAGAAAAGGCAATGACTAAATGGAATAGCACAAATCGATCTTCACATGGCCCAACATACACCATCCTGCCCACAGTGGCATATTTTAAAGAAAACTTTCTATCAATCTCATGGTGTATTTGACAGTGTCATTTGTTCATATACTTGCATTAGGAATACCATCATCCATGGAACAAACACCATTTCAGCCACAAAATTACAAAGGTTTTGCAGTTCTTTTCCTGCACCACAATTTTACATCTTCTCAGACCTCAATTGTCCAATGAATCCTGAATGGTAGCATAGTGTTTTCATGCGAACAATCCAAGTTTATGCTACGGTGAATTACTAAGAACAAAAATTTGGGTGTACAATATGTGGGGAACAGGAGCACACATAGAAATGATCTAACTAATGATACATATAAATCATATATAATTCAAAATTTAGTTGAGTTCAGCAATAAGAGTATTACTCAAGGCATGAAATAGAAGTAAAAAAGTGTACCTCGGTTTTGTTTTCCTTCTTCCCACCAAAAAGCTTAGAGGCGCCGTAAATAACAGCGCCCCACCCAGCTAAGCTGGCTAGCACAAACTGCACAAGGTAAACCATAGTAACTAAAAAATGAACTCAAATTAAGATAGACAAAAGCAGTATTATAGGTTAGTGGTCCAAACAAGTTACATGAAATACCATTTGAGCAATCAATCATGCTGCTACTAATAGATAAAGATAAAACATATTGAAAAACAATACACTTCAAATGCAATTTAAAGACTGGAGGTAAGAAGCAAGAAAAGAGCAATATTGTTCCTTTTGCAGCCAATTAGAAGGGGCACTACAGCTATAATAGATGAGATTGATGATGTAAGAAAACAAACAATGCAGAGCTTGAAAACATGACTCATAAATAACACCCAAACCACCATGTGTACAAGATAATTGTTCATATATAAACTACAACACACTACGTAACACGTCCCCCATCCGATCCCCCCAGCGCCCCTCCCATTGCCCCTTCCCATGCTGCAGTGCTGCACTGCAGTAATTATTTTACTACCATCAAATCCTACCTATTTATAAATGTTTTCAACCCCATCCACCGTCACCCCAACATTTTTTTGGATCAGGGTGATGGCCAGGGTCAACAAATGATGGTGGAATGGTGACGGTGTGGATGCTGGCAGACTTAGCGCCATCTTCCCCACTTGGTCACCGCCCAGTCTACTGCTGGTGCTCCAAATCTGACTGATGCAGATATTTCTTCTGGCCATGTGGGATGCCGTGTTCTTCATCGTGAAGGCCTATAGCTAGCCGCCCACTACTGATTACTCTTTGCCAGAGTGGGATTGATCACCAATGGTCAATCTGACAGCAATGCTGGCACTGGCCAGAGCAGCACATGGTGTCCCTCGTCCACATGGAGCTCCCCATTGTGGAGCAGGAGCTCGGAGCTCCACACTGTCACAACCAAGGGTGAGCTGGTTGGTTCGTGCATGACATGCTACTGCTGGTGTACCTTTTGTTTTTCTTGATCAGAGATCAGGTATGCGTCATCACCCACCACCGCTCATCGACCTTGGGCGTGTATACTCCGACATGGTCACCACTGCCCTGTTCATCATCTCGTCTTGCACGTCGTTGGTCTATCACCTAATTGAGCACTCGGCTACAAAAGGTACTTTCGGGTACACACTCCTCATCATGAAGATCTGGGACTGCCACTATCCCCCCCCCCCCGTCGCAAACAATGCTACACTCGCTTTTTACCACTACCATATACATAGTTTCATGACAGGTAAAATGTGAGGGAAGGGTGGAAATGAATTATTTGAATTTTCTCTTCTTTACTCCTTTGCATTAAGCAAGATACTTTGAAAGTGATATCAATTTCTTTTGTAATGATATTTATGATGAATGAGTCACAAGCATAAGGTGAGCAATAAATTAACTTAACGGTTACAAATTAACCTGGCATTTAGCTCAACATCTATCATGTGAACCAGTAAATTTCCTGTACATCGTTTGAAAGTTCAGAAGCAACCTTTTGCTCCATTTCAAACTAGCATACTGGAACAATATAATGGCATTTTAATTCCGAGAGATTTGATAATTTGTCACCTCCAAGAAGTGACTTTGCTTTTTCGTCATCCTAACCCGCAAATCATTGACCTAAATAGTCTCATATGTCATTGTTTCGGAGTGGAATCATAATCAAAGGGGTCATCTTGAGAGTGGAAAATTATCATTTTTTTGTTCCCATAAGGGTGATAGCATTCAATCATCAAGAGTATAAGAGGAAAAGAGGCAGGAATCAGATTGCTTTGAGAAAGATTAAAATGCCTTACATCTGGAATCAGAAGAAGTAATCATCAGAGTTGCATAATATAGGAAAAAAGATTCTAGAGTTGCAAGCAAAAAAAGGAAAAAATCTTTCAAGTACTCAAAGCACTCAGAACCTCAACTAACTGCTGAAGTTCTGTCCAGCAGATCTTTTACCATTCCTCATAAGCATAATGCATATGTATAATGTATGAACAAAGCACGATGGAATAATATACTTGCAGGAAATTTGTTTCATGTTAATGTAACTGGTGCAGAAAAACCCTTCACCCCCTACTTCCCTCCCGAGTTTCAATAATATACTTCATTTACAGGACTACACAGCTTGATGGAGTAAAAAAAAGGTTAACGAATTAGTGGGGAAACTCACATGCTCTTCCTTCCAGTTGCCCGGGTGCATCGGATCTTGCCAAAGGTTCACCTTCACAGGCCCATGGTGATCTGCCAAGGACAGGACATGAAACCAAACAAGAATCTAAGACGGCAACAGCAACGATCCGCCGCAAAAACTAAAACAAGAGCACTCTCGCAAATCGTGACCAAATCGAACCTACGCTACGCATCTCACTCACGCCGTGCCAAGAGCCTGCTAGAGCGGATCGAAGAATGGACCGAATCGACAGTTGGAAACCAGACATACAGCGGGTTTTTGACTCTCAGATCTGGGAAGGGGGACGAGGAGAAAGGGGGGCGCGGGGCGCATACCTGCGGCGCCGGCGAGGCGACGGCGGGAGATAAGGCGGGCGAGGGGGGAAGACGAGGAGGAGGAGGACGCCGCCGCCGCAACGAGACGAGATGCCATCGCTTCGATTCGTTCCGGTTCCCGTCTGTTCGGAATCGCCGGGCGATGGGTTGCGGACGCCGCCGCTGTTCTAGATTGTTTATAGGGTCCGGATTTTTTGCGGGCCGGGCCACCTCTAGACCTTGGGCTGGGCATTTTAGAGCATCTCCGATATGATGTTGTTTTTAAGGGCATGTTTGATTTGGGGTGACTAAACTTTAATCCCGGAATTGAAAGAGACTAAGTTTAGTATCTAAAGTTTAGTCTTTTAGTAAAAAGTTGTTAAAAGAGACTATAAAATGTATTGATAAGTTCTTCCTCCCGACCTTGGACTGTCCTTGCTCTCACTAGATTCCTGGTCATGCCATTGTCGCCCCTACTCCCCACTACGTACTCTCACCGCTGTCGACCCTCCTCGCCACTGTCGGCCCTCCCCCGCCGTCACCCACATCATCGTGCCCCACTGTTGTCGTCTCCGTCAGCCCTCCCCATCGCCGCTCTCATTGTTGCCGCCTCTATCGGCCCTCCCCGTTTTCACCCTGTTGTCGCCTCCATCGGCCCTTCTTGTCGTTGCCCCCACTGTTGCCACCTCCGTCGGCCCTCCCCGTCGCCATACCCACCACGGGCACCCACAGAAATGTAACCGCAATAAGTTTGCCCCCCAACCCTTGCGATCCGCCCCGTATGTTTATTCTCCTCTCCATGACATTGGCGATCCGCCCCCGGTGCTCCTAGATTGTTCTATAATTATTTGTTATCATTTTAACCGGTGCTTCTGGATTGTGTTAGCATTTGTTTACTTGCACACTGTGGTTGAACAAACTTGAGAAAAAAATGCAACCAACCATTGATTAGGGGTGTTTTTGTCTTTGTTCAACTGCAGCTAAAGTTTAGTCCGCTAAAAAGAAAGAGACTAAAGTTTAGTTTAGTCCCTAAAAGAGCCAAACATGGTCTAACTTGTTATCCAGGACAATAACAAGCATCCATGTTTAAATTGGATTCGCATTTTGTCATATACTGATATGACTTTTATTTGAATCCATATAAAATACAGTAACAAGTCCTCATAACTTGTTAGAAATAGAAAGTCCAATGAGAAAAATGAGAATTCACCTAAAATAGCAATTCAAATAAAAAGAACAATAAAATTAAATTAGATTTTGAACTATATTTACTATAAAATAGAGTAGCAAGTGAGATAGGTAACATATCGGAGATGCTCTCAGTTCTTGGGCTGAGCCATTGGCACATTGGCACATCATAATCCTAGTTTATTTCTTAAGGATGAATTGAGATTTTAAACTAAAATTTTGACACATTTACGCATAGCTGAGATTTCAACGTATCAAACAAGTCCTTGAGATTTACACTACGGTGGTTTAGCCAGACTGGTTTACGCTAGAGATGGCAACGGTACGTACCCGCTGGGTATTACCCGTCCATACCCGCACCCGCCAGATAAAAATTTACCCGCTACAAAACCCGCACCCGCTCACGGGTACAAAAACTTACCCGCACCCGCGCGGGTATTTGTACCCGACGGGTAACCCACACCCGATTTCAGACCCGCCATGAATCATAAATATATCACTGAAAAATGGCATATGCATCTACAAGTAACAACAATTTACACCAACAAATATAGTCTAATAGATCATTGGAGCATATTACTTCCACACTAATATATATATATATATATATATGTATTCGAGTATATATATGTATTTGAGATACTACTATATGGGCCACGAATGAGCTGAATTTGAAGGGAAATGCACATGGACTTCGGGTGTACTTTACCCGCGGGTAAGCTAGTACGGGTACTATGCACCCACACCCGCACCCGCTCTACCTGTTGGGTAGAGGTTTTTGCACAATAAGGTACCCGCGGGTGAAGATATTATTCCATACCCGTCTTCTTATTGGGTAAAACTCATCGGGTACTCGGGTACCCGTTGCCATCTCTAGTTTACGCAAACTGTTTCTTGATGAAATGATCAAAACCTGCAATTATGGTTGTAGAACCCTAACCATAGTTGATTTGGATGAGATGAGCTCATGTCCATCTAGACTTGACCAATGGTTAGGCCCAGTTTACATAGTAGGCCTATTTATCTCCAAAAGACATATAACTGGAATCATTACAATTTTTTAAGCTAAGGTACTGGTGCTCAATGACTTGTTCGGTATCGTGTAGTGGTACTATATTTTTAGACATTTATACCTGAACCAGTTAGTAGAATTGGATGCTGAAGTGGTAGTGTTTGTTTCAGCTTCGAATTTGAAACGGAAACAAATAATTCAGATTCTAGATAGATTGTGAGAATCAATAACTACAAAATCTAGAAATAAACTAAAATCCAAAAACTAGAAAATAACAGCTTCTCAAATTAACTAGCTAAAATCTCTAACTACTAGAAACTAAAACAAACAAGCCTTAAATATCTAGCTAGCGAAAATCTAAAAAGCTAATGTTCTCTAGTTTCTAGATAAATTTATAGGTAATGATTTTCATAATCTAAGTTTCAAAATTTAGACCATTTATTTCAACTTCAGATTTTAAGAAGCTTTTAAAAATAGCTGCAGCTCAGAAGCTGAAACAAACCGACCGATGTGTCATGGCTAGGAATGGGGACATGTAAGCGAAACAACGACGGCAACAGCTGATAATATGTAATACGGTTAAGTTCTGACAGAGTCGACGATACCAAGCTGAGCGCCATTTGCTATGAGTTTATATACACATCAAATGGTTCAACCATCACATTGCATCCAAGCAAAGACCAACGGCGCTGCTGCTCATGAAGTTCTACAGAAAAAGGAAGGTTATCTCCTGGAACTTCACAACTGCTGGAAACATGATCGAGAGAACCAGGAACAAAAGGACCGCAGATACGTCGAAAAAAGAGCATTCGCCTGCAGGCAAGTATAGAAAAGAAAACGAATGTCAAGACTATAGGATCTATTGAAAAATAAGTGGATGGATAGAAGTGAATTACGGACACAGCTGCCAAAACGAGAAACTTCATTATTAATTTACAGCTTACCTAGCACATGTAAGATATGGAAGATATACTTTAAATTGAAAGGCTTGCGAAAAGAAGTTCCAGTTCCTCATCCTCAGATGTTGTCCTCTGTGATATACATAATAAAAAGAGTCAAAAGGCAATCTTAAGAAAAGCTAAAAACTGATCAGAAACTTTGTAGAGGAATCATAAGACAAGAAAAAATAAGACCTTCAGCTCCAATTTATGTTCTTCTTAGGATAATAAACATAAACTATAGAGATAATACAAACAAAACAAGGTTTTCTTATTCGCATGTGTAGGGTCTATTATAAAGAACTTGATGGATAGAAATCAAATATCAAACAAAGCTTAACCAGTATGGACTTCACCCCATTAACATTAGGTTTGCCATCCTGAAACTGTTATCTTTCGAATTTCTGATCAAGCTCCTTTTGATGGAGAGGAAATACATTGGAAAAACTTAATTAGACATTCCACCGGTGCAATAAACATTACTTCATTAACACTTTACAGCACCACATACATGTAATCTTCTAACTTCTACTGTTCTCTTTTCTTGGTTCCTTCCACCAGATCACCAAATGCTCGCCAGTCATCAAATTGCCCATTGTCACTTCGAAGAGATTATAGTGCCACCGCTTATCTTTCCATGCTACTGCTTCCTGTCATCTTAGCTATGGTGGCCAACCCAACTATAGGGAGTTCAAGCAAGTAAGGAACTCTAGCTCTATTCTTTCCTCTATATTGACACAAATACACAATCACACAATGGTACTTGCTATGCTGAAACTTTGCTAAAATGTGGTTTTGATTGCTATATTTGTGAAACATGTGCTCCAAATTTTTGTTGCATAGTTGTTTGTCACCTGCTACCTAGCAAAACATAGGTGGCAGGGCACTGCTCGACTCGCGCTTAGCACTTTCTTCAACATTGCATATACTTAATAGTTAATACAAACCAAAGAAAATATAACAAAATATGGTTTTGTCAAAACTTAAGATCTTATAGTCCTTTAATTAATGCAATAGATATTTGATTAGGTAATGGACACCAACATGCAAACACTCGCAGATCAGAAGCTACATATGTGTACATAACCAGAAAAGACTTGACTTAAGAACATGGTCAAACATGAAGCAGATAAGATTTAAATTTATACATTAAATATTCCTAGCATACAATATGTTAGTTCAAAAGAAAGAAAACTATATACACCAGAGAAAATATACAAATCTTTTAGTTGAATATGCACTTTGGCCATGTTTGATTTGTAGCCATTTCAAACACAAACAATACCGAATTTTGGAATGCATAGTTGGCATTCTATTTGGATCCAAACCAAACATCACTACTTTACCAAAGTTTTGGTAATGCCAAAATTTGCACATTTTTATCATTTCCAAATTTTGGTAAGCCTGCCCTTCTGAACCTGTAAAACCATGAGGCCCGAACTATCATTGAAATTCATTTGCATATCACTATGATAAAAGGGGTACAAAGAATGCAATAACCGCAGCTGTCCTTTCATGAGTTTATTGATGTTTTGCGTATTTCCAAATATACATGGAAAGTGTTACTTCAGTGTCTTGAAAGGACATAATACAATTACACTATGATTTGATTTTTTTCAACCATTAGAGTTGCATAGGTAGTTAGATTGATGACCAAGAGACTGCCATTTGCATTTGGTTCTGATAGTTGTTCTTCCAAAGCAACAGCCTAACCAGCATGTTTAAGATGGTTGGGCTCTAAAATAAGAGAAAGAAAAAGACAGATGCCTCCAGCAATATGCAGCAGCAACATTGCTATCTTTAGACTTTGGTATAACAGAATATATAATAATAGAAATTATTTTCCCTTTTGAGACTTGATAAGTTGGGAAAATGACAAAATGTTCTGTAATATATATATCAGGAAGTGATAACTGATAAGTTGAAATTAACTATACCAATAACCAATTGACAAGAAAATGTCGTACTACCAGCAGAAAATTGATGAAAGAAAGGACTATGGAAAATAGCAGTACCACATAATTTGTCAGGACTACAATTTCTCACCTAGGAAACAAGTAAACGCAAACCTTACCTTGATAGATATCAGATGGCGAAGTTTGTTCAGCACCTTCATGCGGTGTATCGCATAGGAACTGTTAGCTGGCAGCATGTTAACCCTCTCAATCTCGGCATTGACAACCTTTTCCTTATCCCCTTGTTGTGAGCCATCCTGCTTGCAAGCAAAATCCCCTAGTTGTGAGGCATCCTTTTTGCAAGCAAAATCAGTGTTTGATCAAATTTGATGCACTGCTATGAACAAGGAATGATCTTAAACTAAGTATGCATAATTCAGTCTCAAAAGCCATAGGATTAGCATTTCCCTCAGAGAACCTCACTCACACACCTTGTCATTTTACTTAGCTCTGAACAGAGAGAAAAATGTATCCTTGACAATCACATATTTAGAGTGTCAAATGTGAGAAGCCCACTATTTTCAGTGTCAAGAATACAATTTTCTCGAAGAGAAACATTCACTAACGAATCACGATCAACAGGGGCAGATTTAATATTGGAAAGCTAGTAGTACTGCAGTCTGCACCAAACACCCAACAAAGAAAGCAAATCAAGATGAAACTTTATGGCCATATAGGTTAATTCGAGATAAAGAAATCAGGGAAATTGATCATTTTTCACTCGAAAGTCTAGGCTTCGATAATTTGCCACTCAAAACTTTGGTTTCAATTAAATGTCATTTAAAACTGTGACAAACTTGATTATTTGCTATTTCACCCATTTTAATTGTTTTTAATGATTTTGGACACATGAAAAAACAGCATTGTCTTTCCTCGTCTCTCTTTGTGGCATTTCCTCATCTACTCCCCATCAGCGACAATGATAAAGCAGAGGCCGGGGGGCCGCCGCGGTCGAGCGACGCTGGAGGAGGGGGCATGCAGTTGGCCTCAAGCATGGCACTGAGCTAGGTCGCAAGATCCGAGTGGCGGTGATGTCCCGGCCTTGCGCCTGTTAGGCTGGAAACTTGTGAGTGCTCGCTTACAAAACCTAATGGATTCCTCGCTGCATAGTGGCTTCATTGCATTAGTTTGTACATTTCAATTCCAGAGAGAAATGCCAACATTAAAATGATCCACTAAAACCCTAAACCCTAAACTTGCAAAGATGAAATATGGAATAGTTTATATGCAATCCAAGAAGAGAAATGAGGAAATGACTACAAGAGAGATGAGCAAGTGTACTGGTGTTTTTTCATATTGCCACAATCATTAAAAAAATTAAAATGAACGAAATAGCAAATAATCAAGTTTGTCCAAATTTTGGTGGCAAATGATCAAAGCTCGAATTTGGCAGATGATCAATTTTCCCAATGAATCAATCCTACTCCGAATGGATCTCCAATCTACCCTTGCCGGCCCATGAAGTGGCGGTTCTGTTTATAGGTTAAAACTGACCTGCTCCGTCTCAGACTGGTTGACGCGGGCCGAGCGCTGGGAGACCTCGCCGGTCAGTCCTCGACCTCCTATCCCTGCTTCTCCGTCGACCTTCGTAGCTGCTCCGCCGTCGACCTCCATAGCCGCTCCGCGCCTCTGCCGAAGGCCGGCCTACAGCAAATCAGGACAAGGACCTCTTGAAGAACGGCTTGCAGTCGGGGAAGAAGGCAAGAAGCGGCAGCGGCGGATTTTGAGGAGGAGGCTGGATCTGGGAGGAGGGGAGAGGCTCAAGGACGAGGACGAGGGGGGGGGCAACCTACGAGGACTCGCCGGCGGCGGCTGCTGGGTGGGGGGAATGGAGATGCTCCTTAAAAAGTTAGAGAAATTGCACGGCTCGTAAACTCCGATCCGGTCACATTATTTATTTAAATAATAATAGTTTAAATATTTTAAATACTTCAAATATATTTTTTAACAAATTATCAAATCACTCCACAAATATAAATATAAAAAATTTTGTGCTCTGCCGCCTTAAATTTCCATGACACTGAAAACAAAAAATATACGAGTTGAACATTCGAATAAGAAACAACCAGTAAATAAAAAGACGGATAGAAAAAATGGAAAACTAAACTTAAAAAAATAATCCGGTATATTGGACAAAACATTGTGATCTGATAAAAAATGAATAAACCAGCAGAAAAATGCGGAGCTGACAAAAACAAAAACAAGAAATAAGAAAATTCCCAAAACATTAAAAAAACAAAAAAACTAGAGTGATTTAAACTTTTGTTTTTAGTCTAAAATAAAACCAAATGATTCAACTAAATGGACAAGAGCATACATCCATTGATCCATGTCTACGCATGGACCCTGTTTATCGGTCACCTCTATGTTTTGGTGCAAAGGCAACTTGTATAACATAAATAGGCTATGTTAATATAAACTAGTTAGAGGCACGCGCTTTGCAATAGAATCTTATTTTATAATAGGTTTTTTGCGTAAAATTCATGTTTCTACATAATTTTTCAGAAATCTAAGGGTTTTACTTCCGCACAAAATACATAAATTAAAAGACTGAAATATAAATACAGTTTTCTTTTCTTTTTCTTATTTTTTATTTTCTTTTTATTCTTTTTCCTTTTTTCTTCTTTTTCTTTTTCCTCTTTTCTTCTTTCTTTCTCACACAGCCAAGCCCTGCGTTGCGCGCACATGCATGCGTTGCATGCAGGACAGTTGCACAGGGGCGCACGTCGCGCTCCACTATGTGTGCGGTCGGGCGGTTGTTGCATGCGTCACGGGTCAGGGCACCGGTTTTTATAGGGTATAAGTTTTGATTGGTTTTTTATGGGAAGTGGGAAGACGCGTACGGAGCTTGCGGACGGAAGACACGGAAAACTAGCTTTATAATAGTAGAGAAATAAAAATTTATCGTAGTATATAGTAAGAGATTGTATATGTAAATTATGGTTCATTACCGTCAAGCATACAATATAGCAAGATAAGAATAGTATGTGGTCTAACGATGTGCGCGTCTATAAAGCAATGGAAGTAGTTGATTACAGTAATTTGATTGTCTCCTCTAACCATGATCACCTCTTCTTGCCAAGCCACTCATCTCCTCCTTGGCGATCCACACGAAAAGGTAACAACGTCTCTACCATTATCCACACACAGAGAGAGGTGGAGCAATGAATACTAATGTGGCAATAGGGACATACTCGGTGAGAAAAACTTTATTAAAAGTTGAAAACAGGAGAAATTTACTACTGTAAAATGAAATTAGACTAAAAACATTACTCATTGGGTTAGCGGGGCCAAGACGTTTCCCAGGCACCCATCCCCGTTTCCTTATGGGTGCACGGGCTCAATTCAGTCTTTGCATAAGCCCAACCTAACATTGCTAAGAGCTAACCCTAGTTGTCTTTCCCCACTCCCACCCCAACGCGCCCTCCATCTCCCCATTCCTACTATCCCACACGTCGCACTTTTCATCTCCCCATTTCTGCAGGCCACACTACCATAGCATGCAAACATGACCGGCACACAAGCCATCTTCTATTATCCCCACTCTCATCCCATTTTCATCTACATGTACTGGCGCATAGCTCAGAGTCATCACACAAGCGACGGTGGCGCCAGGCGAGTGATGATGGTGGAGACGATACGTCAGGTGGCAGCGGTGGCACCAGGCAAGTGGCGGCGGCGGCAGCCAAAGGCGGTGGCGCGTTAGGTGACAACGGTGACCACAGTGTTGGCGGCTCAACAAGTGACTCCTTGGGGCCTTGATGTGCTCCCATCGAGAACCTCTTCCTAGCGGCACACCTTGACGCGTAGGAGCTCGTTCCTATCAGCGACCGCCCTGTTGGGCCCCAATGAGTTCCTCGTACCCGTCTGGAACAAGGATAAATCCCCACCTGATAACGAGGGCAAGGACGGGGATGGTTGTTTTTTCGTGCTACAAGGATGGGGATGGGGTGGCAAAACCCTATGGTGGCAGACCCCATTGCCATCCCTACTCAAGGAGAGTGGTGTCTAGAGTTTTGCTCGAGGTGATATATTGTGGGTCGCTTATCTCTTTGATCATATATTTACAGGGCTTTTTGATCAAACTATGTTGGCCATAGCCTAATAGGTTTATAATCGCATCCCAATCCAAACCGAGCCATATTTAAATCATATCTAAACAAGTCGTTACAATGTTCGTGTATATTTAATTACAATTTGAAAATACATTATGGGACGTGTCTGCCATGACCTATATAGCAAAGCGTATTATATTAATCCTAAAATATCACAGAGATGGTTCATCTAATTACATAATCTCTAACACGACTCTCTAGTGTTTATATATGCCACATGTTCCACAAGATATGATAGATTATCAACTAACCATTGCATGTGTTGATCTCATAATAATTATATTAGTTCCATATATAATGAGTAACTCTATGGTTACGTTTAATTGCAATATGTGAAATATATATATATATATCTAGCCGATTTTCATTTTGCATTTTATAAATTTGGGTTGCTAGCTTCCATTAAGATGTTTCGTTCAACTTTTAAATGTCTAGATAAGAAATCGAAAAAAATCTCAACCAGACGCACCCGTACGTTATCGTCGCTAGGGCTGGATAACGAGCCAGCTCACTCGTTTAGCTCGACTCGTTATAGCTCGTTATGTTAACGAGCTAGCTCGGCTCGGCTCGGCTCGTTAACATAACGAGCAGAAAAACTAGCTCGGCTCGGTCCAGCTCGTGAGCTAGCTTGTTTAGCTCGCGAACCAACTATTTAAAAGATGATTAAATAATAAATATTTAAAAAAGCACATATCAAACATCAAAATATGAAATAAATAGAATACATAAGGTTTCAAAAATTAATCATCCATAGTTCCATCATTATTTCTATGATTTTATCAAATTAATCACACATGTTATTTGTTTCTTACTTTTATATGAGAAATTCTATATACTTTTATATGATAAATTCTATGAGCCATAATAATAAATTTATAATAACAATTTAGCAAGTAATAACTTGATATTAACAAATAAATTATAAAATAATGAGTCTCATATTGTAAGATAGTGTTTTATTATTGTTTTAATGGGTTGACTTGACTACTTGTGCTAAGCTCGTTAAGCTCGCGAGCAGCTCACGAGCCAGCTCGAACTCGCTCGTTATATTAACGAGCTAAAACACCAGCTCAGCTCGTTAGGAAAATAAAACGAGCCGAGCCGAGTCGAGCCGAGCTAGTCACGAGCCGAACGAGTTAACGAGCTACGGGTTTTTTGTCCGGCCCTAATCGTCGCCAAACCTGGACTTGTCGCTGTACGCAAGTCCACGCGACCACACTCATCTGCATATCGATATCATCTAGCATTCTAGCTTGCAGCCACCACATCAACTTGTGCAAACAACGCAAGAGCTTGCTTTAACAGAAGCTGCTAGCTTCTGCTCAACGCGGCCTGCTGGCCACCACACACAGGATAGGATGCGCTAGCTAGCTAGCTGCATGCGCCGGCCGGTCGGAATCTTCTTGCCAGTTCGTCCCGGAGAAGACGACGACGAAGAATATATGCGGTCAATTTGCGTATAAGTTGCACGAGCTTAGCTAGCTAGCTAGCTCATTTGCGTGTTAATCTTGTAGTAGTCACCTAGCTAGTTAGCTGCTTGATACGCCTCGCTCGATCTGAGCTGCGGCTCGCTGCAAGAGAAGCGCAAGCGCGTACGACGTCCTGCTCCTGATTTCCTTCCGTCTTTTATTCGATCTCCATTGCTGCATCACTGCATGCATGCCCGCGGGCGCAATCGTTTTCCTTGCTCGGAGCAGCGGTGCATTATTCTAGCTAGCTGCTTCCCGGCACCGTTTGATTCCTTTCGCGTGAAAAGTATATATGCAGCTAAGCTAGTATATATAAGCTATCCGGCCATCTCCTTCTCCCTCTAGATCTCTCCTTGTAAGCGCAAGGTCGACAGAAAAATATTCAGTCGTCGTCGCCTGTGAAATTCCGTCGAGAAACGATCGAAATCCAGACCACTCCATTATATCCTCAAATAATTCAGCCAAAAGAGCAATCTGACTTGAAAGATGTAGAAGAAGGGATGAGTGACTTCAAAAGGTGAAAATTGATTCTTGGATAGGACTGTAAGATAGCGTTTGGTTCAGGAGTTAGGTGGAAGCGAGTGGTTTTGTTCTACTTTACGTGTGTTTAGCTTGGAATTATATAGAACGGAACGGCTCCCAAAAAAATATTCCTCGTAGATCTGGAACCATCCGTTCTAAAAAATTGACCGAACCGAACAGCTCGCATCCCATGCATGCCTCCCACACCGTATGTTTTTCTTCTCATCTTATCTGCTCCTCTTGAACCAAACAAGAGACAGAACCACTCCGTCCTATCAAATTCTAAAACCAAACAAAAAAAGTGATTCCATTCTTGTTTTCAAACACGAAACGAAGTCATTACATTTTCAAAATCGGGACGCCGTTTTATTAGATTCCTTAACCAAATTTATGTCACCTAAAGCACTTCATGCACATACGCTTGAACTCACGCAATTTGAATACTCAGCCGGCCATTGATGTCTAGTCTTTTCGAAAACCGGTGATCGAGGAAAGACAGTCGTACGTATCAATGTTCAAGGCACGTTAGTTGGAAGAACACGCTGCTCGATCCAGCTTCGCAAAAGACATTATCTTTTTAGGAATTTTTATAAACATGCCATTACAATTTTCTGTAATTTGAAAAATATAATTACTATGGTATTCTATCGGTCAGTGACACACCGATGACATATTTCAAAATCGTGAAAATTGTAATGACATGAAAAAATTTAACCCTTTTTGATGGCTGCTGTCTATTTGACTAACTATGAATTTTTTAGTGTATGCATGCGCGCACAAGATCAAGTAAAAATTATGTGATGGTTGATTACCCATCTGAAATAAATGAACGATCTTTCCAGATAGATAACTAGTTTGATCAGGCATGCATGCGCCGTCGCGCGCATCTATCATCTATGTGAATACCTCGATCGATCGGTTGCCTGTTGCGCGCGCCATTGGCAGATTGCCCTGCCGTCTTCTCCACACGCACCGAACACCGCATACACACGAATATAATGACAACTACGCATGCACACGCTGCTGCTAGCTCCCAGTCTTCTTCTCCGGGTACACACCTATCTAGCTAGCTAGCTCACAGCACACAGCTATATAAATCTACAGCTAGTCGATCGATCGGCCGGCGAGCAGCGAAGAACGCACACAGATCACAGCACCAGCTAGCGATCGATCGATCAGTGTGTGTAGCGTCCCCGGCCGTCCGCTGCTAGCTAGCTAGTTGTCTGAGCGATGGGTGCCGATGACATTATTGTCAACGCGTTCTCGACTCGCTGCTCCCTGGCGACGACTGCGGTGGCCGTCGTCGTCGCCGTCGTCCTGGGCGCCGGTTGCTCCTTGTCGGCGGCGGCGGTGCCGGCGGTGTACGTGCTGGGAGACTCGCTGGCGGACGTCGGGAACAACAACCACCTGCTGACGCTGCTGAGGGCGGACTTCCCGCACAATGGCATCGACTACCCCGGGAGGAAGCCCACCGGCCGCTTCAGCAACGGCAAGAACTTCCCCGACTTTCTCGGTGCGTTCCTGCTCTCTCTCTTCTTCTTCCTCAAACCAATTAGCTACTAGCTTAGCTCACTACTAAGTTATACTTCTCGTACTACTAATCTAACTATTTAAGAGCTGATAAAAACAAAAATTGCGTGACAGAAATATATAAAACATATTACGTTTTTAATTAATCTTAGGAAAGGATAATATAGCTTGTCAAGGTAACCTCGCGGGAATGTGTCACTACATGACCTGCTCAGCATGTCATATAGATCATTTATTTGTCCGGCCGATTCATATTGATTGAACTTTTTTCGACCAGAAATATCCTAATTTACATGGTTCTACTTCGACGCTAGCTTCAATTCGTTGGGCATATATAAATATCTTCTAGCTACGAAATTTATATATATATATATATATATATATATATTAAAAAAAATATATAAGATCTATATATACGTGTGACAAGCAGCTACTACTTGTATTGACAAAAGAAATTTTCATGTTCTTTTATTTTCCTTTCTGATTTTTCTGAACTTAAGGACAAAATGTTGCATTGATTGATGGACACTGGCTAGCTACTTGTATTATTACAATCCGGTCTCTACATTAAGTATATCCTCCTCCCAGCTAAAATACATACTAACCTCCACCACTAGGATCATGCATGCATGTAATTGCTCAACCTGTAGGGCTTGTTTGGAAATTTCAAATCCCATCCCATTCTCTGTGCATGGGCCGGGATTTGGGGTTCCCAAACAGGCCCGTATAGAAAAGAAAAGCCGCTGCAATTTCAAAAGCAAATACAAACAACTTTTTAGGGCATTTAGATCCATCTCATTGTCATATAAGCTAAGTACTAGTGAGTGATATGATAGGCAAATCACATACAGAGATACATACGTACGTATGAGATATCCGGGGTCAAGAGTTCTTCCAATGCGTTTTAATTTTCCCCGGACGAAGGAAAATTTAACGAAGTTTGTTCGTTGGCGAAAGCCAGCTGAATGCTAGTCAATCGAGAACAAATCTGGTGTCACTCTCCATCTATCTCACTATCCGTGGACCGGAATGCATGCTTGCTATGTGATGTCGACTAGTAAATATCCTTGCAGATTTTCTTTGCACAGCTGCTGATTATTTAGTTCAGATTTGCTTAATTATCATCATGAGTCAACTGGGGAGTTTTGACCTCTTGGTGTACGTACGTGATGCGTACTCGCATGCGACACTGCAGCTTCGAGCTTATTAGTACAATGTTTAAGTGACTAAAAAACAGGGAAAAATTAAAAGAGCTAATAATAAGGGTTTTATGGTATTAATTATTATTACACATCAGATTTTTTGCTGACATGACATTCAATTAATGATGGAAGGAAAGGACGTAGTGTCAATACTATGACATGATGCTAACCCGTTTTTAAGGTGAATGAAATGAAATGAAACGTTCACTGAGAACCAAATTTCATCAGAGAGAGAATTTCATGAGAGCTAGTTGCATCTAAATAAAACTCCCCACTGAAAGTGATTATTTCATTTATTTGCAAAATTAATGTGAACTTTTAGGAAAAAAAGTGTTATAAAACCCACAACTGTGAATAACTTTAGTATAATGTTTAAGCGATTGAAAAACGGGGGGAAATTAAAAAGAGGTATCTGATAACTAGCAAAATTAAACAAACAAATATTAAATTCGTTCTCTGATCATAACTTTTAATTCCTTTTTTTTGACATGCATGTGCAGCCGACAGTCTTGGACTGGCGACCTCGCCGCCGTACCTCGCCGTATCGTCGAGCAGCAAAGCAAACTACGTGAATGGCGTCAACTTTGCCTCGGGAGGGGCGGGAGTTTTCAACTCTACTAACAAGGATCAGTGCATCAGCTTCGACAAGCAGATCGGCTACTACTCGAAGGTGTACGCGTCGCTCGTCGCGAGCCTCGGCGAGGCCCCGGCGACGAACCACCTGGCGAAATCCCTCTTTGCCGTAACTATCGGCAGCAACGACATCATCGGCTACGTCAGGTCCAGCGCCGCCGCCAAGGCCGACAACCCTCCGCAACAGTTCGTCGACTCGCTCGTCCAGTCCCTCTCCGGCCAGCTACAGGTGAGTGGTGACTACTGACTAGCTAGCTCCAATCTTCGATTTAGCTTCAGGGTTCAGCTTCCAAACTGTCACTGATTCACCGTTGATTATTGTCGATGGATTTGTCAGATGATGTACGACATGGGAGCGCGCAAGCTGCTGTTCTTGGGGACGGGGCCGGTGGGGTGCTGCCCGTCGCTGCGGGAGCTGAGCGGCGCCAAGGACTGCAGCGCCGAGGCCAACGACCTGTCCGTGAGGTACAACGCGGCGGCGGCGGCGCTTCTGCGCGGCATGGCCGAGCAGCGCCCGGACCTCCACTACGCGGTGTTCGACTCCTCCGCCGCGCTGCTCCGCTACATCCAGCAGCCGGCGGCGTACGGGTTCGCCGAGGTGAGCGCCGCGTGCTGCGGCCTGGGGGACATGAACGCCAAGGTCGGCTGCACCCCTCTCAGCTTCTACTGCGCCAACCGGACGGCCTTCATCTTCTGGGACCTGTACCACCCCACCGAGGCCACGGCCAGGAAGCTCACCAGCACGGCGTTCGACGGCTCGCCGCCGCTCATCTTCCCCGTCAACATAAGGCAGCTCAGTGCAATATAGGCTTCAAATGTGTCTCAAGCGCGCGGCTTCTATGTGTTTCCATTGCCGCATATATAGAAATATATACGAGTATTTTGCAAAGGAAAGATATACATCTTTAATTCGATTAATAATACATCATAGAAAGGTTGCAATATTATATTTATCGCTATCCATGCTTTTCTCAAAACCAGTACTTGCTTTCTTTCATATGAAATTTTTCAATGGCGTCTTAGACACTTAGTGTAAAGTGAAAAAAATATTTCTCCTTACAACTTCAACAATATCAAGTTAAGGTTGGACTCGTGACCTACGGGCTGCCAAATGATTTGCCCGGCGTTAACTCAAACTAGAAAGGCCCACGCGCTTTGCGCGCCTATCAATAAGCATGAAATTATATTATTTATGAATAAGTCACAAATATATATTATCACAAAACTCTAAACATAACAACACAGTTCATGTTGGTGAATTGTAAGAAAGAGTCCAACAACACTTGAAAAGATCCCACGTGATATCGACCTTAGAGAGTTGAAATCTGATGACAAATCAATATAAGAAAATAAAGATGAGAGAACTATCAGTGATTTGAGAGCCAGAAAAACACTTACCAACATATCTAAACATGACAGTATATGGTGGCAAACAATGTGAATGGAATCGAAGCAAACAGAGCTTCAAATCTACCCGCAACTGTAAAAAGTGTTCGTAATAAGAGAATGCTTCCTTTATCCAAAAAATAACAAGGGAAGGCGATGTAGATTCTATGATAAACACTTAAACATAGCTCCCACTCATACTTCTCTTAAAGAGATATAGATTCTGATGATGACTCCCCCGGTTCTTTACAATTGGCAATGAGCATTTGGTGCATCATGCTTTCACCTTTAGATAGAAACACCACTCCAGGCATTCTCTTCTAGATGTTACCTTTAAATTTTGCAATCCGTGTGATCCTAGGGTTGATGCATGCTTGAGACATGTATCTATGGGGCACTCACTGCATCTGTGTGCTCATTATCTGCACGTGGGGTACTAACGTCTTCAGATAGGAAGACGTTGGTATCGAGGTTCTCATCCCACTACACGTCTGCTGTTTCCAGGTTAGGTACTTCAAGTTGCAACTATGGATACTTAAAAATGCCTTTAAACAAGTTAAATGGATATTCCAAACAAAAAGTTTAATGAAGGATCATAAAGGATACATGTTGTTTTCCACATATCAATAATGCTGGCATCGATCCCCTTTTGTTAGGAGCCAGTAATCAGCATCGGTCTGCAAAATTGTTTAGCACATGACCATAAGTATAATGTAAACATTTTAACGAAAGAAGTTGGACCAATGGACAAAACATAAGACAGTGTTGCTCTGAACATAATTAGTAGGTTCAACACATGAAAGATTTGCAGGTCAGAGCTTGAAGAGTCAAAAAACACGAAAAGTAAAGAAAATGTTCACAGAAGCATGCATAATGCCCTAATGCCTTGTTTCAATCTTACAGCTATAAATTATAGCTATCATGCATGAAGAACATTCAAAATAAAACAGTAGCAAAGCTGACTTACATTAATATATGAAGGAATAATCCTTGTCATTCATCCTAAGTCATGTGAACCACTAATATCATGGGGAACCTCAAATTTCTTTTCAAATTGACTGCAATGTTGATAAGGTTCTGATCAGATGAAATTTGGTTCAAATATTTAATTTCAAGATAGAAATGTAGCATTACCTAACTAAGTAAACATCTATCGGGCCCATTGTACTTCTTAATATGATCCTATATCTCCTCTGAAGATAATCACCAGCCTGCATAGGGAGAAGATACAAACAAGAAGATAATCACCAATTCATAATACCCTTTATTTGTGTGTCAAGCCCCATTATTTTTACTGCTTCCTACTTCATCAGGATCTGGGACTTCTAAGTGTGGTGCCATGAGGAGATTTTATTGCTATTAGTGTTGTTTTCTATTCTACATATATGGTGTAACAATGTTCTTCTTGCTGTAGATTATCATTTGCTTAATACATGTATTGTAGTGCGCATGAAGATAACATCAAACAAATATCGTAAAGCATGTTCAGAAGTTATCAGAGGCTATCAACTACTTATATAACTTGTAAAATATTTTCAAGAGAATAAAACAAAACAGCACAGATTCCTTTGTAGGTATTTGAAGTTTCAGGACAAACTGGATGACTGAATATTACTTCAGAGTATTCAACAAACTTACAGCTAGCAATACATCCTACAACTAAAGCAGTAAAGCATTCCTCTACCGTGTTGTTTCATCAGCAATTGATTTCATAGCATGGAGGCATATCAAGATGTCTAAGAACTGAGAGCCAAATACTGAGAATTTGAGGAATCAGAGCCAAATGCTGAGAATTTTAGATAAAACCTAAACATCCTAAGAAAGTCTAGGTTCATCTACAATTTGCATAGCAAAAATCATTGGCCAGAATTATGTTTTAAGAAATCGCCTATTTTAAATTCATGAAAAAACCTCTTCTTTCCAACATTCTTCCAAGAAATATGCGGTCAGCAATGTGTGTCAACCCAACAAGTGACATCAAAACAAATAACTGCACGGCCGCTGCTCTTCTCGGTCACCATAGCCTGACAAACTAATTTAGTAGCATATTGTCTATAAATGTAAAGAACAAAACTACCTTGTGTGTTGCAGTGAGGAATTTGGTAGAGCAGTACCTTCCCCATAGTGAGCAGCCAACAGATCTGGAAGAATCCCTTGCATCCCGAAGATCTCAATTTATATTGATTCCCTCTCAGGCTTTGCATTGGGAACCATGTAGTCAAAATAGTTGCATACATCCATATAAAGTAACATATATGGCTGAGACGTTGAAAACTGCAAACACTGCAGTTATTGTATCATTTAGTTCTTACTTAAATGTCGCCCAACTGAGGGGAATAACTGGAGAGGGCTAACGTAGTAACAGCTTAAAAAGTATAATAAATGCTAGCCTATTATCACCACAAAAATACCCCAATCATCTCAAAAGTAAAAAGGAAGAAGTCAATCAAGCTATCTTATGATCTTATCGTAAATAAAAAAGGATCTGCAAAAATTTAAGCAAATAATTTATGAGCAGAATGATGCAGCCCTAATTCTCATCTCCTAAATGTGGGGCTTCAGAAATAGCCGTATAATCGATCTGCTATGGAACTAAGAAAATCGACTGAATCAAGCGTGAAAAGCGTCGTAATTGGAATAGATTAGGAGAACGCAAACCAACATCTAGCCACAGACTCCAGCTATGGGATCAAGCCTCGATGCCGCCACCACAGCTGCGGATGCCGACGCTGACGACGCGATAGGAGTAGCGCCCCCGCCAACGCCCATAGCCGTGGGCATCCCGGGCACCGACGGTGACGCCGAGGTCTCGCTCCCGAACCCGCCTCCGTGCGCGGCGGCGTCCAAGTCGGATTCCGACCCGTCGTCGAGGTCGAGCTCATTGTGCTCGTGGAAGGCGACCTCAGATCTGGCCCGGTGCCGGTATGCGAGGGACGGGGCCAGTGAGCCACGAGCGGCGACGGCGGTGGGAGGCGGTGTTCGAGGGTTGGAGCTTGGGTTCCATAGCGGAGGTGGCATCGGTGGTCGGGGGTTGGAGGCGGCGGCGAACGCCTAGGCAGGGGGAGCAGCGACAGGCTAGCAGGGGCGAGGCGCGCCGTGGTTGGTGGATTCGGTCGTCGCACTCGAGGCACTCGGGAGCACCACAATGGCGGCTAGGGTTACACACGGGAGAGTGGGGGACGGGGACTGGGGAATGGGAGAGCAGGAACGGGGGCTCTGGACCCCGGGCGGCTAGCCGTTTTGCGAAAACCCCCTCGCATTTTTCAATTTCAGAGCGTGATCCGATTTTACGAATTTCCTCTCCTTCGCATATAAAATATCAGGAAATAGGGGTTTAAACGCCAAAAACACACGACAGTAAAAATACAACGCCGGGCATTCATGCAATTAGCGACAAAAAGAAGGACCTTTTAACAAAAAAAACAGCCCCATACGGGGCGACGTGGCGGCTCACGGTAGCTGCCACGCCAGCCAAAACGCCAGGACCACAACAAGTTACCTGAAAAGCGGAGGGCCTTTTCGCGAAATGATGACGTGGCTCAATGTGGGAGCAGCAAAGTCCAGCTGCTTTTAATGATTCTAATTGGCATAACCCTATTAGACACGACACAGATAGACACTACATCTTATTCGTGTCGTGTTGTACTGTGCCAACACTATGAGTCGAGCTCATGGCTTAGGCACGACACTAAGTCTAGTCTGTAGTGTTGTACATGCACTACAACACTATCAACCCAATAGGCTAGTGCCAGCATAGACACTACAGATACAAAATTTCAAAACATACAAGAAATTTTATAGCATAATTCACAATCTTAAGCCACGTAACAAAGTGACAATTTTAAAATTTACCATAGAATTCACAAAATTAAAATTTACAGATGCAAAGTTGTAGGGATCAAACGCCCAACATGGTGTCGTGCCGTCATCGTGCCGACTAAAAAAATCGTGCCGGATCGAGCCAGCACTATGGGTCGAGGTGCCAACCCAAATATTGCACTACGTATAGTGCCGGACCAACACTAGCACTAACCCTATAATGTCGGACTGTACTAGTGTCGCATTTTTTAGGGCTGAACCTAGTTCCGTCCACCATTCCTGACCCATTTGGCCACCTCTGGTATGACCTATTTCAAAAAAAGAGAGGATATTCTACATATGCCACGACACAGTTGATGAAGACATTCTTTCGAGCTGTATATATTTATGAGATAAGTTGAAATAACATAAACACAAGTGAAAAGTTTTAGTTTGTCACACCCTAGTTTGCATGTGTTCCAAAAATTAAATAATAAATGGATTTCTAGAAAATTTTAACAACAAAGTGATTAATTAAAGAAGCTAAAATAAAATGTAGCCCTAATTTTTTTTACTAGTAAATCGAAGAATTTGTTTACGAGTATAAATCTTTTTCTTGTAAATTCTCCGTGCTTTAAAATTGCTTTCCAAAGATTTATTTAGTTTTTGGAGGAAACGACTAAATTTCTTGATAAAAAAAACAGCAACAATTTAAAACAAAACAAATTCGTCGTCCACT
Organism: Zizania palustris; assembly: GCA_019279435.1. Classification (NCBI taxonomy): domain Eukaryota; kingdom Viridiplantae; phylum Streptophyta; class Magnoliopsida; order Poales; family Poaceae; genus Zizania; species Zizania palustris. The sequence goes on along the minus strand of JAAALK010000079.1, from coordinate 60,685,433 downwards.
CACTCACCACTCAACTCTCACCGGCGAAAGAGAGAAGCATCAAACCCTCCCTCCCGGGAATGCCAGATTATCCACTCCTTCCACCATGATTACCACCCACATCTCCCCCACCCTCAAGCCTCCGCCCCCGTCCTCCTCCATCCACTCGCACCCGCACCTCGCCCTCCGCCGCCGCCACCGCCACCCAGCCAGACCCGTCGTCGCCGCCGCCGCCCCGTCTGACGTTCTCACCAGCGTCGAGTCGGTCGCGTCCGCCGCTTCCGTACTGGCCGCCATCGTGCTCGTCCACGAGTCGGGGCATTTCGTGGCCGCGACCTCCCGCGGGATCCACGTCTCGCAGTTCTCCGTCGGCTTCGGCCCCGCGCTCGCCCGCTTCCGCCTCGGCCCCGTCGAGTACGCGCTCCGCGCCATCCCGCTCGGCGGGTACGTCGGCTTCCCTGACGACGACCCCGACTCCGGCTTCGCGCCCGACGACCCCGACCTCCTGCGGAACCGCCCCGTCCCTGACCGACTCCTCGTCGTCTCCGCCGGCGTCGTCGCCAACCTCGTGTTCGCATTCCTCATCGTGTACGCGCAGGCGCTCACCGTCGGCGTCCCTGTCCAGGCACAACTCCCCGGAGTCCTCGTCCCTGAGGTTCTCCCTGGCTCCGCCGCCGCGCGCGCCGGGCTCCTCCCCGGCGATGTCATCCTCGCCGTCCCCGGCGTCGCGCCGGACCCGTCCGTTCCTGCCCTCGTCGACCTCGTCAAGGCCAGCCCCAGCAAGAAGGTCCCCATCACCGTGTCAAGAACTGGGCCACGAGCCGGCGACAGGCGGTCCCTTGACCTCACCGTCGTGCCGGACACCAGCATCGACGGGACCGGGCGCATTGGTGTGCAGCTCTCGCCTAATTTCCGAGTGACGCGAGTTCACCCAAATAACCTGTCAGAGGCGACCGTCCTCGCTGTGCGTGAGTTCACTTCATTGGGCTGGATGGTGCTTGACGGGCTCAGGCAGACATTTCTCAACTTTTCACAGACGGCGGAGAAGGTGTCTGGTCCAGTTGCAATCATTGCAGTCGGCGCAGAGGTGGCCAGGTCAAATGCTGATGGCTTGTTTCAGTTCGCGGCAGTGATCAACCTCAACCTTGCAGCAATAAACTTGTTGCCATTGCCAGCATTAGACGGTGGAACATTGGCGTTGATCCTTCTTGAGGCAGCCCGTGGTGGGCAGAAGATCTCCCGTGAAATTGAACAGAGGATCATGTCATCAGGTATATTGGTGGTTCTGATGATTGGCATGTTCTTAATTGTCCGTGACACGCTCAATCTTGACTTCATCAAGGATATACTGTGATACTTGGGTGAAAACTGGATCACAGTTGTAGTAAAATCAGAAGTTTCAGACTGGTTGCCTCGGAAAAGGTTAGTGGTTGTGCATTTGGCATTCTTTTCCCCCCTTTGATGGGATTGATCTAGCGTTCCAGCTTCTTATACTGATTATAGGTCCTTGTATTGTTATCCAAATAAGCTTCTGAAGTTACACTTAGTTGTATTTCTAGATAATGCCATAATGGGAATGCTGAATTGTTGATGTGTAAATTACTTTCTATGAAGAAAAACAGTTGCTTTTACTGTAGCCTTGTCTGATTTTAGTACAATAAATGTTTGTTAACTTGGTTATAAAAGTTCAATTTTGCTATACACCTGATATAGGTTCAGGACAGCATAAATATTTCTGTGGCTAGGGGTGAAAATGGATGGATACGGATGGATATTAGAAGTGTTGAAAAAATTGATTATCGGTAGCTGATCGGTTGGCTGAGGATTAGGGATTAATCAGTTAATCGGGTATTAACTAAATTAAACGGTCAAATTACTTAAACATCCAGCTTATCTACAAGCATATAAGCAAAACTGAATAAAAGTGAGTGGCATGTGAACCCAAATGAAAGAAACCGATCAAAGAGATAAATGCAAGCGCTTATCCTTTAGTTGGAACCCTCTCATGTCAGCCTCCTCAGCCCCTAGCTGCACCTAGGGTCTGCCAGTGTTCACCTTGACCTTGCCTTCAGGCGGCACTCACCTGTTTTTTCCACTGTCACTGGTAGAGCTTATGGGTGTAGGTGGCAGCCTGGTAGGGATGATTGGGTGGCTGCCGGCAGCTAGGGCACCAGCGATGTGTGGGCGCTGTGATGGCATGGTGTGTGCAAGAGAAAGGGGGGCGGCTGTTAGCGGGAAACCCTGGCAACAAATACATTGCTAGGCTTGCTTCATTCCATAGCCCTTAAGGGTATTTATAATCCTAATTCCTAATACAATCTAATCTGAAAACAGAATAAATCTAATCTGAAACAGAATAAAACAGAATAGCTAATTTAAGGGAATAAACCTAGCCCCTAAATGGGCCTTTCTGCGGGCCTGCGCCTCCCGTAGTAGAGGCCGGTCCTAACAGTCACACTAGATACCATCATCTTGCACTGCAACATGTTATGATTTAGATGTACTAACATGTTTCGCTATGCCCCTGGCACAATATATATCAACAGTTTTACTGATTATGCACAGTGTTCAAGAAGGCGCTAGGTATGCCATGTAAACAACATTTGATATTGAATAAACTTAGCATTGCTAAAGGAAGCTCATGTACTTCTATTGTTTTACTATCATGCTAAGTATGCCATGTTTCTTTCTCTAGATTTAGCAAATCGATTTTTTCATGTCACCCTGTTCTTTTCTCTAGGCTTCATTTTCTAATTACCACAACAGGACACAACTGCTGAGCTTTAGGAAACCATACCATACTTTGCTATCACAACTAACCTATGTGCCACAGGCACAAAGTAGAAGATAAAAATCCATCAAACAATGTAACAATAACATGATCTGCTTATTTGACTCTTCCGATTTGGTTGAGTAACATATTGCATCATTCACTAGAGCAACAGCTAGCATAGGCCATCCTTTTCAGTTTCCTATCAGATGCACTGAGGTAGAAGATAGCAATATACATGTTGGTCCCTGTATAATCAATTGGTACTTCAGCATTGAAGCATAAATTTTCCCATGAAATCATGTTTATCCTTTAACAATTGGATCCCCAGGTAGCTGTTGAAATTTGTTGGCTAGCATGATTTTCACCACCAGGTACCCAAATAATCAGCTGAAATGCTTAGTATTAGACAACCAGGGCATTTCTCCAGGAAGCATGCTTCCATTGTTTAAGACAATCTCTTCATCTTTCTTGTAGATACGGATTTTTTAAAAAAGGCACCTCTAACTTTTCTCCTGCAATTAATTAGAGTTTTCTTTCTGGCCAGCAATAAGTGTTGTACAGGAAGGAAGGAAAAGGGTTCAAATGTTCCTTCTCTGCCCTCACCATCATTACCTAAGTATCTGCTCACAGGTTTTGTTGAGTGATTTTGACTGCGAACTACGATGACACAGTGGTAATTCCATGTTAGCGTGCTACTTAAATCACTAGTGACTAAACTAATAAGTAAGAGCATACGTGTCGACAGAAATTAAAGAATTATTCATGAGTAAACATAAAACCTTAGGTAGTGTTTGGTTAGCTGAATGAAATTGGACAATATCAGATGGTCTAAGTATGAGATGGTCCTGGATAGATTGATTCAAGATGAGATGGTGCACACAGATTGTTTGATTGGATGTATGGGATTGATACATGATAATGATTAGTTATAATAAATAACATCTAATTATAATTATTTTCACTAAAAATACTTAATAACCACTAATCTTAACTAATTATAAACAATTAGTATAGTTAACAAAAAACTAGATGGTGTGTTCGCTTGTTTTTACCGTACAAAATGATTCAGCATGAGAATATTCTGAGAATTTGAATTTGGTTTCGTACAATACATTCAACCAAATAGACTCGTTTTTCGAAGCTGTACCGAACAATCCGGGTTGAATTTGGTTCAAGCAAACGAACACTACCTTAGCCTTTCTTATTTTGTTCTATAGTGGTATAGCCTTGTTCAAAAAACCGGTTATCGGTAATTGACCAGTTAGACAGGGATTAGAGATTAATCAATTAATCAGGTATTAACTAAATTAATTGATCAACCATTCATCAGTCGGCATAAAGTACCTAGGTAAACATGTATAAAATGCTAAGAACTAAATAAAAATCTATATCATAAGAATTTCTTTGGGGACTCTGGGATTTGTACTTTCATTTTCATGTGGAAATGAAGTTTGGCCGCAATTCTGATTCTATTGTTTGGATGACTCTGGATTTACAAATATCATTTCAATTAAAATAATTTCTTATGACTTGTCTGTTTACATAGTGAAAAAAACCATTGTTCTTCTCCCTTCTTCTTCTCCTCATCAACATCTACCTACCACATCTCTTTGGCGATTTTTTTAAATAATATATTTTTTTAAAAAAAATCAAATCTCTATGTCAAGTTCAAAAAATTGCAAAAGTAATATGCGGTAGGCTTTTGAAATGCAGTCGGCACTTGCCGACTGGTGCTGACATGGCGTGGTCGGCACTAGTCGGCACTTCAGACGTGGCATCTAGTTGGCACTTAAGTGTCGACCGCCTGTTAGTTTTGCAATTTTTTGAAAACGGTATACAGATTTGATTTTTTTTAAAAAAAATATTATTGTTTTTAAAAAAATCTCTTTGGCTCCGTCTCCTTCGGCCAAAGCCCAATGGCGTCGCAGAAAAACTTGTTAGGACCCAAATGTGTTTATTCTTAACCGGAACCATCGCCTACAGTGACGTTGAACTACTGGTGCTAATGCTAGTTGGTGTTAGTAATTTGCACCTATAGTTTACAGTGACAATTGGAAGGAAAGCATGCGACTAAAGGATAGGCATCGGTTAGAAACAATAACTAGCACTACAACAATCTAGGCATCGGAAGTTAGCCCTTTTTCGACGGAAGAAGCTAACTTCCATCGGCAAAAGGCTAACTTTTATTGGTATTTAGCCGACGGAAGCGAGGAAATGGAAGTTAGCTAACTTCCGTCGGCTTCACGTGGCCGACGGAAGTTAGCGCCGAACTCTGCCACGTCAGCAGAGGGGCGCTAACTTCTATCGGCTTTGGCCCTAGCCGACGGAAGGTAGCCTTTCTGCCCACGTGGCCGAAAGCAGCTAACTTCCGTCGGCTATGGTCAAAGCCGACGAAAGTTAGCTGGTATTTTTTTGTTTTTTCTTGGTTCCCCTATTCACACTCACATCCAAACACAATTTATATCACATTCACAATACACATACAAATTCACATCTCACATCCAAAATCACATTCAAACTTCACATATAACATCCAAAATCACATCTCACATCTAAACTTCACACATCACATCCAAAATCACATAACACATCCGCATTCACATCCAAAGTCACAGTACACAACCACATTCACATATACCATCCAAATTCACATATAAAGTCACATAACACATCGAGATTCACATAACACATTCAAATTCATATCAAAGCGCATATCACATCCAGATTCAATCCAAACTTCACAATACACATTCATACTCACTGATCGCCCATATTTGGGCCGTGGGCACCGCCGCTGCCTCCCACTTCATCCACATTTGCCCCGGAGGCTCCATCCTGACCAGGCGTACGGAGACTCTAAAGAAATAGACAAAATTAGAGAACGAACTCAACTAACCTTCTAAACGCTAACTTAAGTATCTCAAGTAACGATATGTCAGGAGGTACCTCAGGTGATGTAGGAGATAGTGGTGGTGGCGAGGGAGGTAGTGGTTGGAACATGGACATGTCAAATCCACCATGCTGCTGGGCTAGTTGCTACACATGTTGTAATGTAATCAGTTAGTTCTAAACCTATTTCTGAATACTTTTTAACTGCAACACTGTAAACTAAACTTACTTGGATCATCGCCTGCTATTGTGCTAAGCAGGCGGTATAGTACTCGTCGCGCCGCCTCATTTCCTCCCTCATCCAAACCACCTTCGGGGTTTTTTCTAAGCGACGACGGCTGGAGCCAACTCCGACGGCGATCTGCGATGACTGAGCTGACTTCTGAGCTCTCACCGCTCTCGAGTCAATAACTCCATTGAACATGGAGTACCTGCAACATTGAATGAGTTAGTTACCATCACAATACCATACACAAAACATTAATAAAAACATTGTCTCACCGCCCATGACTTTTTCCACCTCCGCTGGAGTACACGGCCATTTGGTCGACAGGTTCTCTCCGCCAATCATAGTCCTTTCCATGGATTTGAACCATGTGTTCACCATACTGCGCCTGCAAAAAATATGTCCGATTAGATGGAGAAAAATGAAATTACGCAAACTCTTAACATTGCTAACATCTCACCAAATGGTCCGTGGCTGTTTGGCTACACAAGACATCTAGCTGTATAGAATCGCTTCCTTTGTGACCAGAGGTATACACCTCTATGTCACTTGGCACGTTGCCAGATTTAGCTTCCTGTACAATAGAAATGAGTTAGTCGCATTACAATGTATCTATAGATAAGGAGTAACAGAAGGAGGTCTTACCATGCGTTTAGTGTGGCGAATATGTCCATCAGCACCATATCTGTGCTTCGGATCCGTCCCGCGGCATTGTCTTTTCTGCTCGGAAGTCTTCTTGAATGCAGCTGAAAACCAAATCTTGCAGAATTCAAAATATGCATCCTCGCGGTTTGCAAACCACGGAATCCTCACCTGAACAGATATGCTATTTGTATTATATGACAACAAATCTCAACAATCGAAGATTTAAAAGTTAGAATTGTTTACCGAACGGTATTGTTCTTCAGTCAAATATATTGTGGATGCGCCCGTCGCCTTGCTCATTCGTTGCCCTACTTCTCCTTGTACTAAGCATTGTTCGCTTGAATGCGGGCATACGAAATAGCATCCTTCACCACCTTGTGTGCATTGTTGTTGAAGACTTGAAGTGCATGATTATGGTGATTGCCGACTTCTGGCAAGCAAAAGCGTAACTGCAAAAGTCATGATTAGTAAAATGTTGTAACTCGAAAAGCTTTGTGTTAAAACTAAAAGTCATGTTGGTATTTCCTTTTCTCAGGAACTGCCACATCATTAGAATCGCCGAGAAAAAAATCTGTCGACGATTCTGACTCTACATTAAACGAAGTCGACAATTCATCATCTTGGTAAACCTCATCGACCTCTTCAACCTCCAATTGATAAGCGTCATCTTCAACCTCTTAGGAAAGATATCGCTGATCAGATTTAAGAGCTCCTTATAACAATTGTTTGAAAATGCAAACTTTGACTTAATAGCCATAATACGAGTCACGAAAGCGAGAATGTTTACGGTGGTGTGCTCATGCAATGGCTCTTCTGAACGCTTACGCTTACTTCGAGGCTGTCCAAAAAGAGACAATTCCGGACCTGCACATCTCACACGCATGACACGTGTGAGACATATTGGTCCGAAACGAGTGACGCATAGGTTTCGTTACACTATCTACGTTGTTGTCAAATAAAAAATTGCACACGAAAAGAAATATATATAATAAAGTATATATAGATATAATACTAATCACCCAATGAAATCATAAAAAACTATAAATTAATAGAATAATATAATTAGAATCATATATACATAATATCACAACATATATTGCATATGAAAACAAAACAACGCATATGAAACATATTTAAAAGCGTGAAACATACGTAAAATCACAATATTAATCACAAACAACCATTGCATATATCATTTTATTATAAAAGGGTCCTTTTATGATATCCGGTTAATTACTCCCGACGAGGTAATAGTTGAAACTAATTTGTACTATTGATTAAGTATGTTTAAAATAATTAATCAAAAAATATAATGGGCTATCTGACTGTAGATTGCCTTGATTAACAGAAAGTAATCTGCATTATGACAAGGCTGCATGGAAAGTTTATTAATTGTTTCATTTTTCTAGCGCATGCGATAAAATTCTCTCCTTATAAAAATAATTCATTTTAGACGTACACTAGCCTCAGGTATATGCAAACAAAAATTCTGAATATTTTGTCTCAAACATTTTAACATCTTAGATCAAAGAATCTTAATTACCGTATAAACAAGAAGTCAAGAATAGTATGAACATAGAACTGAGGTATGTCACTACAACAATCCAAGCAATATCATATCATACACAAATAAAAAGCGAAAAAATAAAGCCGGAAAAATTACTTAATCGTCGGGCGGCGACGGCGGGCGGCGGGCGACGGTGTCCGGATGGCGACGGCCGAATCGGGGGCGGCGACGGCCAGGAGTGGGCGGCGGCCGTCGGCCGGCGGTGCGGACCGGCGGCGGCGGGCGGCGGCGGGGGCGGGCGGTGGGGGCGGGGGGCCGCTCGGGGCTGGCGGCGGCCTGCGGTGGGCGGCGACGTCGGGCGGCTCGGACCGGCGGCGGCGGGCGGTGGGGGCGGGCGGCCGCTCGAGGCCGGCGACAGTGGCGTCTGGCGGCGGCGGGAGTTAGGGCCGGGGGCCCGCGCGTGTACAGGGATTAGGTTTCCCTGTACGCGCGCGCGGGGTTGGGGATTACATCCCGTAACTTCCGTCGGTTGTAATGGTGGCCGACGAAAGTTAAGGGATGTGTATCGCCCCGGACCACAGATCCGTTAACTTCCGTCGGCTTTTCAAAAAGCCGACGGAAGTTAAATTGGCCGACGAAAATGTTCTATTTTGTTGTAGTGTAGCACCTATAGTTCAGTTGGATATAAGTGCTAGCGCACTTATGTTTCGTTTGGTTTAGTTTAGAGATAAGGTGGGATGACGCTATTTTGTTCTAATTTTTGGGATGGGATCGTTTCATTTTATGTTTGGTTGCGAGGGATGAGGATGTCCTAGTTCCATGTTTGGTTGGTGAGTTGACAGAAATAAGACTCCGCCTTGGAACCTCTGGCCCCATCTCGGAGGCTTCACGCGTGAAGTGGGACGAGCTCGTCCACCTTTTTTGGACAAGTTCGTCCTGAATATTGGAGAAATATTTTCTGGAGAGACAATTCCGTTTCACTTAACTTGAACCAAATACTATAAAAATTAAGATCATATCGTCCCTCGAACCAAATGCAATCTTAAAGAACAAACACCTATGTTGGTTCTATTAAAGAACCGACACCTAAAGTTCGGCTTCACTATAATACCGGTGCACTTTAAGAATCAACATCCATGAGGATGGGGTGGATAGAAAATGACCAATATATGCAGGTTTTATATAAATCGCTATATATGGCACTCTCACATATATTTGGTATTGTATATCTGGTGTCAATATCTATGGTCATTATGGATATGACTCCTTGATACCTTATGATGGGCTTATTAGTCTAGATCGAGAGCAAATCAAGTCTAGCATTAGAGTCTGGTATGACCTATGAAGGGGGTTCGTGTTGGAATTCTGCCCAAGAAAATTATGGGGCAACCGAAAATTTTGATTTTGAACCAGAAGTTTCGGTGGGTCTCGATTTTCTAGATGAACTGAAAGTTCCAATTACGAAATAGAAGTTTCGGATTGATTTCACTAGAAACTAATAGCTCAAACCGAAAATTCTCGTTCTGAACCAGAAGTTCTAATCCCGACGAAATAGGTTAGATCTGTTGGGCCTTAATTGTGATTAAGAACCCATGTCCTAGTATTATATAAAGGGAGGAGGAGAGAGGTTGTAGGGTTGTTGTTGCCCTTACTATAACCTTAGCCTTAATCCCGACGAAATAGGTTAGATCTGTTAGGCCTTAATTGTGATTAAGAACCCATGTCCTAGTATTATATAAAGGGAGGATGAGAGAGGTCGTAGGGTTGTTGTTGCCCTTACTAGAACCCTAGCCGCCGCGTCTCTCCTCTCCCTTTGATCTCAAGGGTTGAGATCGGTTTCTCTCTAGATCTCACGATCGGAGCTAGCATTACGGCGCGAGGTGTTCTTCCTTCATGTACGTGTGGACTTCATGGAGGTGCTTCTCGAATAGTGGCGCTCCTCGTCTTCTTCACGTGGAGATCACCGGAATTCATCGACTCGATCGTCGGCAAACGAATGGAGCAAGACGAGGTTGAGAGAGGACGCACTTCCTCAACAACTTCTTCCGTTGTATCAACATGTCTCGCGTTAGAAGGTAACGATCCATGATCCCTCATGTGTATGGTTCCTAGGCTAAAGGGTTAAAATTTTAAAATTATTAACTAGTGTAGCCTCTCCATATCCCAACAGTTCAGCCTCGATAAGGAATGTTAGGTCCTTGTTTGGGAACCGAATCCTAGATTCGATACGAAGAGATATATATGTTCATATGTTTGTATTAGAATTTTTGTAATTAGAAATTAGTACCAACTTGGTGTTTCCTAGGTTATTGGGTTCGTACCTTGAGTATATAAAGGGGGTGATTCACCCCTAGATAACAAAGGTTTTACCATCTAGGCAAGTTATTCTTCACGCCTTTATGCTTTGTAAGCTTAGACATCATATAATACACCAAAACACTAGTTGTATGACTATTATCCCTCGAGATGAGGTCTGAACTAGTCTAAATTTTAGCTCTTGTTTTCTAAAGTGGATGACCAGGTTCAAAAATGTTGCACTTTCCTAAATATCTATTCACCACCTCTTGTACCCCTTGATTCACCGACAATATTGTTTGTGTGAGCTCTCAATTTGATCAATCTTCATGCCTTGGTCCATAACAATCACTAGAAGCTTCTTTCTTTCTCAATAGAAATTAAAAAAGATAAGGACTCTGGAAGGAACACAGCAGTAAGGAGCTGTAGTCACAACAAGAGAAGCCTGTTTAGGAGGAGGAACTTATGGCAGGAAGCAAGGAGCAAAGAACGGACAACACGTAGTTAGCATGGAGAGAGATCGAGGTACATGCACGCTCATGCAATCCAACCGCTCCTTTTTCTTCGATCAACGTATGACACCGGCCGGTACGTACGTGATAGCCGAGCGAGCCACCCGTTTGCATCGGTTTCACGTCAGATTTGTGACCGCCAATTACTGCTTGAAGCTGGGCATTTTTTTTACTGTAAGAGCACCTTCAATGGGAAGCTTGCAATGGTGCTTAGAGAAAAAAACCGGATTTTTTTGCCATCATAGATGCTTAGCGCTAAGAGCTGCTGCTTACTTTAGCACCGGCTCTTAGTGGGTGCTTATCAAAGTAGTTAAAGAAATACATGGCTAATCAAGTAGTTGTAGTAATAAATTAACCAATATATATAGCACTACTATATATTTTTGCATTGAGGCATAAGACTCTTAAGATAGATGCTTAACTTTGTTCTCATCCTAAGCATCTATATTAGCACTAAGCATTGGAGATGGCCTAATATAAACTAGTTGCATAATTGGAGATAGATGAAGAAGAACCGGCACATTTCACAAGGTAAGGTTGCATGCTCTAACACATCCAAAGTTGATGGTTCACACAAATTAGCGTACTGCAATTAGGCCATTAATCCTTATTTATTATATCGTACAAACCCTAGATCTAATATGTATCTCCGAGTCGAAGTTGTAACGGTCAGACCTAATCATAGTTGGTGAATGGTAATTCAATTGAGGTCCCAACCCGAGTCCTAGTATCCGGCATGTCACTAAGTATCTGTTTGTTTCAGCTTCTAACAGCTACAGTTACTTTTAGAATCTGATACGAAAATAAACGGTCTAGATTCTGGACTCAGATTATGAGAATCAGTAGCTGCAGAATCTGGAAATGAACAAGAATCCAAAAGCTCAAATGGAAAACACCAACTACTCATACTAGCTAGCTTCTAAAAATCTCTAGCGGCTAGAAACTGAAACAAACAGACCCTAAGTAATTAAAATATACTATACAAACTCTAAATCTAACATGAATCTTGGAGCTAGAGACGTAATAAACAAACTAGTTATAGTTGGTGAACGATAATTCAATTGAGGTCCCAATTCACAACCTAACACGGACATTCTCTTTGCAGGCTCCCGTTGTCGGACAAGCTACGTACAGTAACTACACCTACTTCCAGCTTGAAAGCTAGGAAGTTCGTTATGAAAGATCACGGAAATGGATCGATGCAATCTAATCTTGCATGCATGCATGCTACGATGCACATCACTGGACAAGCAGATGCTGATGTAGATGACAACAAGAACTTCGATATGATTGTACGGTCGATCCCTCGATCAGATTGAGTCGTTTGTAAACAGGTGAAAAAACGGAAGTTTAAAGTCTCACTGGAAGGAACATGAAAGGTTTGCTCATGCATGATCAGTCAGTGCACCTAGTCAACGCCAGGTGCGGAACGGAAAAAAAAAAGGTCCTTGGCATCGTAGCATGCATGCATGCCGCATGCATGTGCGGTGATCAGCAGATGCCGGAGATGTTGCTCCACTGGCCGCCGGCGGCGTCGACGACGCTCCATTCGTCCTGCTCCGACGACGACGGACCGCCGCCGGTGGCGCTGGCTAGGGCCGGCAGGAGGTCCACGCCAAGGCCGACGTCGACGCTGGAGCTGCCCTGGTCGTCGCTGCTGCGCTGCGAGACGGAGCCGGAGCGATTGGGCGCAGCAGCAGCTGCTGCAGCAGCCGTCGCAGCGGGAGGCTCCAATGCCGGCGAGAACGTCGCCGGCATGATCAGGTCGAAGAGCGTCTCCATCGCCATGTCGTCTTTGAGCTCTGCATCCGGTTTGCTGCCACCTGGAATTTGCTCCCATCAAGCTCAAAATTTTCATAAAAATTCATATTCAGTGATTTTAGGGTATGTAAGGAGGTATCAAAATTTTCAGGATTTTAAATACTAATTTCGATACCTTATGATACTTCATGTATCTGAGAAATATCAAAATTAATACTAAAAATTTCGATACTTCTTTAACTTCTCGTTCATATTTGCTCGAACTCAATTCTCAACAGGGGCGGAGCCAAAGGTTAGGTGGGGGTTCCTAGGAACCCCCTTGCAAAAAAAATTTAGTTATTATTGTTAATTTTTCACCTTTTGTACACCCCCTCAAATTTAATTCGGTGTACCACTTAAAGCGATGCATCCCCTTCAGTTTTACTCTAGCTCCACCACTGATTCTCAATGCCACTACCTTAACAACAATGTGACATACTGTCATGGGAGGTGATGAGCAATATAATCATGTAAGAATAAAAGGGAAGCATGAATTGGCAGCAGATTAGATTAGGTATATCAGAAAGAGAGTAAAGAGGAAATAAAGGTATTAAAGTACTTAGTAGGATAAGGCAAATTAATCATGGAAAAGATCAAAGGCAGTCACTGTCTTGCAAGGACAAAAGAACCCTACTGTAGGCTGTACCTGCAGCAGTACTACAATATTACTCCTAACCTTAAAACTATCAAAAAGAAAAGCAAAAGAAGGTTCTGAAAGGTGCTGGCTCTGTTTCAGATTTTGATCAATCCATGAAATTATATGGATTGTGTTTTACTGGCAAAAATTTTATTAACATGTAGAATGAACTGTGAGAGTAATTGAGCAAAATGAGTGTTGTTTTGCTTTTCAAGAAGTTGGTGGAATTCAACAAGAAAACAAGTGGAGATTTTGGAAGCATGAACAAAAAGGGTTCATCTACTGGTCTGTACTGTTCACATCATAATCATGAGAATTTGTTAGTTTCTACAAGAAAACAACAAATTAAGTAAGAAAAGGAGAGGCCGGTATGCGTCCAAATGAGCGGAAAATGTGAGAAATGCTTCACGCGCGACATGCACTACTCACCGTGCGTGTCGCCGGCGGCGGCGGCGGGGACGTCTCGTTCCTTTTCTCTGTTTTGCTGCGCCGGCGGATCGATCTTGATGGCGTCGTGTAGCTCCTGCAGCATCGCCTCGAAGGTTGCCTGGTTGGGAGGATCGTTCGGCGCTGTTCCGCTGAAGGCGGCGGCGGCCGGCGGCATCGCCGGGCGCAATTGGCTTGAAGGAAGCTCCGCCCTGGCGCCAGAGGACGGCGACATAGGAGGAAGTCTGGTGTGGTCACCGCCGTGGAGGCCGTAGCCCGGCGAAAGCTTCGGTGTGACCGCGTGCACCGGCACGTTGGGCGTCGTCGGCGACACGGGCGAGGAGTGCGGGAACTGGAAGAACTGCGCGTTCCGCGCGAATGGCTTCCCCCACGGTGACGAAGGCGCGGAGAAGGGCGTCGGGGCAAGGAACTGCACCGGCCGGCTCCCCATGGTGAGGTGGCCGGCGAGGTCGAGAGGCGGCGGGCGCGCGGTGGTGTACCTTGCCGAGGCGGCGGCATCACCTGCATCCAGAGACAGGACATGGCTCCCCACCTGCTGCTGCGACGACAACGGCGTGAAGCCGTCGTAGCGGCATCGTTTGGAGTAGGCGAGGTGGAGCTGCACCTCCGGCGGGTACACCGGCAGGCCGGCGCGCTGCCGCCGCTTGGTCCTCGTGTTCCAGTAGTTCTTGATCTCGTTGTCCGTCCTCCCCGGCAGCTGTGCCGACATGCGCCACCACCACCAACACGAATCACATCAACAACTTGAGACGAAAACAACATATCGATCGACGACGACGACGACTCGAACAAGACTACGATTTCGCTTACATGGGAGGAGATGCGCGCCCACTTGTTGCCGAGCTGGGCGTGGAGCTGTGCGACGAGGAACTCCTCGTCGGGCGAGAAGGACCCCTTCTTGAGGTTGGGGCGGAGGTGGTTGGTCCACCGTAGCCGGCAGCTCTTGCCACAGCGCAGCAGCCCGGTCACCCGCTGCACCGCGTTCCAGTTCCCCTCTCCGTGCTGCCGCACGTGCTGCACCAGCACGGCGTCCTCCGCCGATGTCCACGGCCCCTTCTTCAGCACCACTGCCGCCAGCGCCGCCTCCTCCTCCTCCCTCCCGGCCGCCACCTCCTCTGCCGCAGCCACCTTCTCCTCCTCTCGGCCCTCTGCCGCCGCCAGCTTCTTCTCCTCCTCCATAGACACGGCGGCGGCCGAGAAGTGTCCGGCCGGGAGGCGCGCGGAGACAGCTGCTGCAAGGGGAGAGATTTTAAGCGAGAAGTTGCTAAAATTGGAGGGGGGAGGGAATCGAAGCTGGCGCCGTCCGTTTTCAGTTTGTGTGGTTTGCAAGTGGTTTTTGCAGGTGAAATATTTTATGATTTACCATTTGGAAAAAAAAATGAAATATCCTATGGTTCTATGTATCATTTATATAAATAATAAATAGCTAAATAAATAAAAATTTCAAATAATAAGTTGTCAAATTTTTGATAGATGAGACCAAGAAAGTAGCTATGATGCAGAGAGAATGATTAGGACATTGAGTGCATGGAAGTGTCACATCACTAAGAGGGATGAGTGCACGAGTTCTCGTTTAAATATTATTTTAAAATATTAAATATAGATTATTTATAAAATTCATCCTGGTTGATTATTCACGAGACGAATATAATTAGTCTAATTACGCCATGATTTGATAATGTAGTGCTACAGTAAACATTTGTTAATTATGGATTAATTAGACTTAATAAATTCGTCTCGCGAATTATCCTCTGATTATACAATTATTTTTATAATTAGTTCACGTTTAGCGCTTCAAATTGATGTCCAAACATCCAATTTAACATGGACTAAATTTTAGTCCACGGAACCAAATACCCTCTAACACGAGAATTACACCTAAGCATGATTTCGTAAAATGCTTTAAACTGGTCAAAAACCAGTTTTCAAATTTTGAATTTGAATCATTTGCGTGAAAATACAAGAAATAGAAAAAATCATAGAAAATACAGAAAAAATAGGAAAAAGATAAAAAATATGAAAAATCTAGAAAGAATGTAGGAATATAGTGAAATATTTTAATGCAATGATAAAAATAATTGGTATGATATTTATTATTTTTGGTTGAATTAAATGGCAGAGAACTGTAAAATGTAGTGATGTTTGTGAAAAAAACAAAAAAAACAACTATTGGGCCAGGCCCACTTTCTCCTTTTTTTTCTTTACCGAACTTGTGTCCCAAAACCATATCAAATTTGAATATTTTGTAAAAAAAACCACCAAAATTATTATAAATTACCTAGTATTTATAATATCCTGTTTCAAATTTTATAAAATTTTTCAAATTCAAATTTAAATTTCAGCCAAACCGGCCTCGTTCATACGTACCACTGTACCAGCCGGCCGCAGACGAGCGGTAGCGCCAACACTGCACGAAAGAGGATTTGTTAAAGACTTCACTAAAATTCAAAATTTTCATCTGTTTTTTTCTGCAAGAAGGCTGCATGCATGTTTTGTTCTGTCTAATTAAAGACAGCTTGGCCAAATAAGTAGAGCCGTTCTTTAACTCGGTAGAGACAATTTAACATCTCTTCTTTAAATGTATTGTCTTATGTTTTGTAGCAGTGCATTTACGTATGTTGTTATAATTAAAGTTACTAGAAAATATATATAATTAGATGTCCAAAATATAACTTTGTATCTAAGATGATAATTATATCACAATATCACAACTCATAAACAACAACAACAACAACAACAACAACTAATTTATTTAAGGTGCATAAAAGTATAAAAAAAACTTAATCTCAAGTCTACATACAGATATACTACCATGTTAATTACCTTCAAGTTCATAGAATGAAGAACATGGAACCGGCCGGCCAGTTCTTTAGAACTGATACAGGTTCGCCGGTTCAACAAAAAATTAACATTCCGATTATATTCATCATCCAGTTCAATTGCATCTCTATGCTATTTTGTTTCATCAAACCGGACGAGTTCGATATCCAATTATAGCTCTTTTTTTACTATGATGATACTAGAGATACTAGCTTAATTTACGTTATAATAGAAGGTGACACCGATGATTTCTAACTCTGACAGTATGCTGCATGGCAGCGGGAGCTTCAGTGTCCCTTTGGTTTGGCTTTCGGAAGCAGCTTTTGTTTCCTGGAAACCAAAAGCCAAACCAAATGACATATTTCTAACTAGCAATTTTTAGTAAAAACAGCTTTTTGTGCAATGTAATTATGAAAGTTCCACCAGACCTGCTTTCTATGAGTTTTGGCTTCGCAACCATACAAAATTTTATAAATTGACATTTTAAATTTAATACAACCATACAAAATTCTATAAATTGACATTTCAAATTTCATACAAGCATACAAAATTTCATAAATTGACATTTCAAATTTCATACAACCATACAAAATTTCATAAATTGTCATTTCAAATTTCATACAACCATACAAAATTTCATAAATTGACATTTCAGATTTCATACCATACAAAATTTCATAAATTGACATTTCAAATTTCATACAACCATACAAAATTTCATAATTTGACATTTCAAATTTCATACAACCATAAAAAATTTCATAAATTGATATTTTAAATTTTATACAACCATAAAAAATTTCATAAATTGACATTTCAAATTTCATACAACCATAAAAATTCCATAAATTGAAATTTCAAATTTTATACAACCATATAAAATTTCATAAATTGAATTTTTTACATAACTCGCGGTTCAAAGCAGCTTCACAGTCGTTTCAATCAAACGACTTTTAGCTTTCTCACAACTAACATCTCACAACAGCTTTTCTACAGCTCACAGCTCACAAGCAGTTTTTTTCTGGCCACAGCTCAACCAACACACCCTCAAGCTGGTAGCTCCAGTGAGACCTCGAAGCCAGGTACAAAGAAATAAAGCAAGATGATTGTCGTAGAATTTAGCAACGGCGGGCGACTGACATGTAGCTAGCGGACATAGCGGTGCGGCACAAAAGGAGCTAGACAGGAGGACGGCGAGCGGTGATGACGGCGATGACGACGGACCGGCGGCGATGAATTTTCAGTGGCAAGGGAAGGGCCTGATGAACTTGACTGAATGAATAATGGGTATGAGCGAACGAGCGGGCGATCGAGTTTTCGACGACCGGGCAAGTCAACAAGTTGCGATCGTCGAACGATCACGTTCGTTCGGTCGGAAAAGAAACAATACAGAGTTCGCGCGGACGTCGATCGAGCGGAACAAAACCATTAGATTTAGATTGGAGGTTTTGAATTTGTCAGCGCGAGCCGATAGCAAACGACGAACACAGGAACAAGGAGAAAGGACGGAGATCGAGGAGGGAGAAGGAGTTAGTTGTCGGCAACGACGCGAATGCACGGTCGCGGCGCAACGTATGGAAACCGAACGGAAATCGAGGAAGCAAACGGTCTCCGGCGGCACAGGCAACACACGCGCCGCCGAGGACAGAGGAGAAAGGAGAGGAGGCGGGTCTAGTGTTTGGCAGGCCGGCCCTAACATTTTTGTGGCTCGGTGCGGAACAAAAAAGCCCCCGTTCATCGTAAAGATACATTAAAGATACAAAATAATATTAAAAAATTTAGTGTCATTAACAAATCTCACACTAATAAGTTTAAATACAAAAGAAAAATATCTCTAGATTATTTAAAACAATTTCTTCTAACAGGCATGCTGTCCGTGACTTGTGACTAATTTGCAATTGGGCTTTATTAATACTTGTGAGGCATATTAGCATACTAAATTTTAGAGGCATACTAAATTTTAGAGGCCTCCTACTTTCGGAGGCCCGGTGCGGTCGCACCGCCCGCACTACCTCAAGGCCGGCTCTGGTACTGTTTGGTCGGCGGGAGGAAAGTGGTGGAGGAAAACAGAGCAAAAGATGCATGGCAGGCGGGCCGGTCGATGGAAGATGCATGTAGCAAACAGAGATGGACACCTCGGCGGCGGGATCCAGTGTACAAGATGGACGCCACGGCGACGACGGACGGTGGTGCAGCCCTGAAGAAGATGGACGGAGCCACGGAGGAAGAACGTGCACCGGTGTACGGCGGCTTTGGTGTTTCACGGCTTCGACAGAGGTCGTGAGAGTGGGACTGGGAGCATGGCGGGCAGCAGCACGAGGCGAGGAGAAAAGGGAACAGAACAGAGAGAGGATCTGACGGGTGGGGTCCAGATCTTGCCATATGGTCCACGTGTCTCCCTATCCACATGAAGTTTTACCTACAGAGAGTTAACTTGCAGTGGTCTTGCTGCGGCATGGCGGCCATGGACATGAAGGGGAAAAACAACATTTGGATGGCCGGGGAAAAGTAAAAATGGATCTGTAGGATAGTGTAATGTTGCAAGTAGATAGTTATGTGGATAGATGTTGTGAATAGATCTGATCGATGATTGGGTTATTTATCAGAATCATTCAAAAGATCATAGTTTTGTTTAGACAAGATTGACGAGCATGTTTTTAGGGACACAGGAGAAGTGTGCTACCTGTGGTAAAACTTTATGTCCTCTTGATTTTTATTCTTTTTTATTTTCTGTTTCAAACTCCGAAGCTTTAGGTTAATTGTCCCTAAATTGCTTTATTTGGTGTTGAATTAGGATAGAACATCCTATTATCTTTTAGAGGGATCCTGTGGGTGCATCTCCTTAATTGTATTATTACATACGATGTCGTGGTGGAGGGCAGCGGTCACGGGCACAGGCGAACCGCGTGTTGAGCGGCCACGCGGGCTCACACCCTGATGGTTTAGCTCTCAGCGCCGCGGGGGACGGCAGCGGCCATGAGGCAAAAGCGCACAACCCGGTGTTTCCTGAGACGCATCATTGCTGGTCGATCGGGGCAACGGCGCACGACGTAGAGGACAACGTGAGGGGAGAAGCAAGGCAGAGATCGATCGCCATGGAGAGCTCCATCGCACGGAATCCAACTCAAATCTAATTGGCCTTCAGATACAATGCAGGGGAGCCGAGCTACATTAGATTAAGCCGAGCCGGAGCCACGGAAAAAGAAGCCGGAGCCAATCCCATGTACCGCATTGGATAGGGATTATGGACACGTGTCACTTATCCGAGGGAGGTATGCACAGCTCACATGGTACATACAGCATGCACTCAATTTTTTTCCCTTTTAAAAGCCTCACCTATTAATTACCTTTTGCTCGAAACAGCACAATTGTAGAGAGGAGCGAGCGAGCGAGTTGACATAGTAAAATCGGATCTAGAAACGAAGGAAAGCTAGACAATGATCGACGCAATGATTGACCCCCTAAATGCACGTGACTGACGACTTTGGGCTCAGCACAACCTGGATCCGCTCTTCCGCTCACATGCTAACTAACCAACCATTACCTCTAATTAATCTCCCACAAAACACCCTGCATGATGTCCTAAGAAAACTATAGGTCTGCACGGATCTCCTGCCATGCCATGTGTTACGTCACTTGTGCGCCCACACAATGCATGCAACCACACGATATATATATATATATATATATATATATATATATATATGGGAGCATTGTTGTACGACATGTATAATAGTTATTCTATCCAGAAATCTATTATTGAGAAAAAAGTAGTACTCAATTGCTATTCTATTGAGAAAATTTACTACTGAAAATAGTCGGTATAGAATAGTTATTCTACTGAGAAAATTTACTACCGAAAATAGTTGGTGTAGAATAGTTATTCTACACACGTGGTGTAATATAATGCTCCCGTATATATATATATATATATATATATATATATATATATAATGCTATCTTATACCACATGTGTAGAATAGCGCTCCAGTATACATATATATATATATATATCTACTACGTTAAAGAATTATCATGTTTCTAGTTATGCTAACAGTAAATATGTCGTTACCTTAATCTTTTCATGTATATATGGGTGCTCATTATTAGTGAATATTTTTTTTGAAGAAACGACAAAAGAATTGCCGATATTAATTAAATAAAGGTCAGAATGCACGCAATAGATGGAATAATAAGAGATGGGGAAGAAAATAAAGGAACAAAGGAGGGAGATGGGTTAGGTGGGGCCGGCAAACAAGATGCCCCCATTTTGATCCATGTTCGAGCCTCCTCCTTAGTTTTTTTGAGAATCACACTATGACTCGACTCAACGTGATGAAAGATTGTTGCATTTCGCTCCTTCTAAAGTTCTCATGTCACAAGAATCATTAAAGAAGCTATTGATTTCCTCGGTTGACCTGGCTTTAGAACGATTTTTAATTTTCCCACCATAATTTGAAGGAAGCCATAGCAAGATCCCCAGGTCGTCTGGGGATAATAAAGACAGACGATGTCCGACTAAAATTTATTATTTTATCATGTTTTAAATTATTTGTATCTTCTTTTAATGTTATAATTTTTTTTCCGTTACAACGTACGAACGCTCAACTAGTATATATATACATACATATGTCAAGAATTTTGTAGACTTGTATTTTAGCAATGCACAGTTTGGGGCGCAGGTGATAATAAAATACAGCGTTTCTAATTTTGGGGAGCAAGCTAGCTCTACTAGTTGTTGTCATATATATTGTATAATATGGAGATTAATAACTTGCAAGTGGCGAATTAAGAAAAACTTTGTGAAAACAAACAAAGACAAACAAGAAGATACCTTGCTCCATTACAAAGAAAAGCTGAGCTAAAAATGTAATGGTCTATAATTCTTTATTTAGACCGGTGGTTATACACAGGATGCGTGCGTGTTCGGCGCAAACTACGCCACAATAAAATCGCACAATTTATATACAAGTGACATGCATGGCCACTGCACTACTACGAAAACGAAATGATTTTCACACGTGGATATATATACAATCGTCGGTGACATAAAACCTATAGAAATACTTACACTTGCTCTCGTTTGTGAAAATTAGATTTCTATCTTTTATTATTGGCAATTCTCCTTCATCGTTAAAGAAGTGATTTCCACGTGAATGTATCATGTATGAATGTTTATTGTATTTGTACGCGTAGCTTAGTACTATATATTTTCAGTGTTGATTTTGGTATCTCTTTGTATATAGTAAGGGCACCGCACAAAACAAAAACATGACCGAAATGTGTGCTTAATTAATATAAATAGTAAAATAAATGTTAAAGGTAAAATATCTACGTGGTATGTAGTATAGAAAAATGACTTGGACCTGTTTGGATCCAAGGGGCTAATGCAAAGTAACTACAATCAGTGACTAAATTTTAGTCACCTCCTATTTAGATCCAGTAATTAAAATAGAAGTTGAAGACTTTATTGTTGTGCGGAATGACTTAAATACCTATTTTCTTTTTACGCATGCATGGTGGAGATAAATGAGGAAAAATGAGCATTTTAGCTCTTCTTTGAGTCTCTAATGAGACTAAAATATTTTAGCCCATTTTATCTTTTAATGTTTAGTTCTTTAGCATCTAAATTAAGTGATCGTCCCTTGATCTAACAGACCGAGATGGGAGGAGCAGTGGACACGAGATCCAATGTCCGGCCGCTACTTGCATGTGTTCGTGGCGTGTGAGGTGGACGAGAGTGGAGAGGTAGCCCTGCATTTTTTAAGTGAAAGAAAAATAGAGAATCCTGGTGGTAGCACTGCAACTGTATCTAATTCCCTCCACATGGGTGGCCGGCGATCTCACCCCAACCAATGTCACGGTGAATTACAAAATTGACTTCACTCGTAGAATCAACCAGTACACAATAGTGTCCTTATTATTTTAAAGGAGAATAGAAAAAAGGGAGTTTCTGTTTTGAGAGAAATACTGTTGCAGCTTATTTTTCGAAAATATTTAAATTTTTCTTTAGAGAGCCACTGTCACCGGAGGGCAAAATCGCAGTTCTCCACGCACTCCACCGTCTGGTTTGAGGGACTAAATTTTGTTTCAGAGGGCCACTGTTTAGTTTGGGGACTAAATTTTAGTCTCTATCGCATCGAATGTTTAGATACTACTTTAAAATATTAAATGTAGACTATTTATAAAACTCATTCATAATCAATGGATTATTTGCAAGACGAATTTAATGAGCTTAATTACGTCATGATTTGACAATGTGATGCTACAGTAAACATTTACTAATTATAAATTAGTTAGGCTTAATAAATTCGTCTCACGAATTATCCTTGATTCTACGATTTTTTTATAATTAGTTTGTCTTTAATCCTTTAATTTGATATCCAAACATCCGATGTGACACGAATTAAATTCGTAGAATCAAACACCACCTAGACCGTATGCCATTAATGGTGCTTCGATTCCACTAGTATAATCCCCCGTGGAAGCCAGAGATTAAACCAACTTAACCACCTACTAAGGTTAGAGCTCAGCTCAGCTGGCCTGGCCGGAAATGTGAAGACCGGTTCAAGTGGGCGGGCACTGTGCCGAATAAATCTGGAGCAGCGCCACCAACAATGTGACTGAGAGAGAGATCCCTTCCCTCCTCCGGACTCCACTCTGCAACGCGCGCACGCGCCCACGCCCTGCACGCAGTTGGTGCGTCTCTTTTCTCTCCGTCGCCTCCTTCCCCTTCACCCCAAAGGCACCATCCAGTGGCAGTAGGCGGCTTCAAGAACCAAGGAATCTTGACAGAGAGAGGGAGAGGGAGAGAGGGAGAGGAAAGGCGCAGACTTGATCTTGACAAAAGCGAGATCAGCTGCAGCAGCAGCAGCGGGAGGAGGAGGAGGAGGAGGAGGCGGGGGGTGGAGAGGGGGCATTTTTTTTGGTGCTGGGATTGGAGGTCTGGGAGTGCGATCATGAGGTCTCCGAGATCAGGAGAGAGGACCCGGAGGTGAGGGAGGGTGGATACTGTAGGGAGGGAGAGAGGAAGGAGGAGGAGGGGAGGGAGAAGAAGATGAGCTTCAACAAGAGTAGGGGAGCAGCGGCGGCCGGCGTGCTGGGAGGCGGGGACGAGCTGGTGCTCAGGGGCACCATCTCCAAGAAATGGACCTTCCTGCTCTGCCTCGGGAGCTTCTGCATCGGCCTCATCTTCACCAACAGGTGCCTCTCTCTCTCTCTCTCTCTCTCTCTCTCTCTCTCTCTCTCTCTCTCTCTCTCTCTCTCAACGTCTTCTTGCCAGCTCCTGCTCCTGATTTGGTGTTGGTTAGTTTGCACGATTCGTTCAGTTTGATCGCCTGCGTTCTTTTCACATGCTGCAGCCTGTAGCTTGCGCTGATCATTCATACGCTTCTTCAGTTGATCACTTCGTAAACTGCAATTCGTACAACGAATTGTGGCTCTTTTTCTTCCTATATTCCCTGCCTAAAATTTATTTTTGACAGAAAGGCATCTGATCCTGTCCTGTGGTGATCGGACACCACCCAACATTTGCTTCCCGTCTTTCCGGTCCAGCCAAAAATCTACGAATTCTAATGGTTTATTTCTCTTCCTCAGTTCCTCCTCCTCTCTCTCTCCCCCCTCTGGTCAATGGAGTACCTCTAGTACCAACAACTGTTGCTGTTGTACTTTCTCTCTCTCTCTCTCTGCACCATGGCTAACTGTTCCTGTAAAGAGAAACAAATCTCGCGAATTGAAGGCTCGATCTTGCTCGCGGTAAATCTTGAGTTCCGGCGGCTTGTACTGTCAGGCTGTCAGCGTACTTTTCTGGCGGACATGATGCTTTGATTTCGTAAGATCCGACGATGAAGCCATTTATCTCCAACTGCAACCTATCGCCGACAACATAGTGCCAACTAACGAGCATCCAGTTTCTTTACCCCAGTGTGAGGTTTTCTCACTAACCCTGCAGATAGTACCAACCAGACCTTATGAAATTCACTTTGTAGTTCACTACAGAGTAAGCTCTTTGATTTCTTTGCGGGCAAAATTTTTTCGGTAGTTTTGTCAGAGAAAATTCAGCACGAAGCGTTCTCCTAATGGAAGCATCAGCAGAGCAAGAAAAGTACACATCGTCGAGCAGTTTGGTTTACGCCGGAAGAGGGCAGCAGAGGCAAAACAAACAACCAGCTTCAGCTGTGTTGCTCTTTACTTGGCACTGAAATTTATGCGTTTCGTGTCTTTCTCTGAACAAGTAATCGTATTTTGTAGTCTTTCAATCCGTCGCTGATTACCAGGCAGAGAAGCTGAGAAGCATATATACTTTATGAAATTTGCATCGTGGACTAGGCATTTTTTTTTACTCGTAGCATGCGTGCTCTGGCTGTCTCTCTCTTTTGATGTTTGGAAAGCAATTTGTTTTGGAAACTGCGTTTTCAAGTGCGGCCAGCATGCGAAACTGATAAGAGGAAAGGAAACTGATTGTTGCAGGATGTGGACAATGCCAGAGCCGAAAGAAATCATCAGGAGGTCGGCCCTAGAAGTGAACAAGATGAACCTCGTCGTGTCTGCTGACTGTGCTCACAAAAGTGTAAGCATGTTAACTGTTAGACAAGTCTTTTCAGATTACTTCGGTTTTTGGATCTCGTGAACAAACTAAATACAAAAGTTCCCTTTTTGAAGTAAAACGAGCGAAAAAATAGATCATCGTTATTTTCACTTCAAATTACCCAGATTATGGAGCAAAAGGATATAGTTGGAGAGGTCCCAAGAACTCAGGATGCTATACAGTAAGTGCACAGAGTACTGAAAGAGCCAGTCCACTAGTGATTTCAATGGCAGATTTGCTTCTCAATTGAGGTTCATAAAACTGTTTTATGATCAGGACATTGGACAAAACAATATCAAACTTGGAAATGGAGTTGGCGTCGGCAAAGGCATCACAGGAGTCCATCCTCAATGGCGCGCCGATATCGGGATCTACAGGGAAGCGGAGATACTTCATGGTCATTGGCATCAACACCGCATTCAGCAGCCGGAAACGAAGAGATTCGGTTCGCGCCACGTGGATGCCTCAAGGTTTGCATTCCTTTACATGGACAACTTTGTTTCGATGGTAAAACATGTTCCTTTTACAATGTTTCTGTGTTTGCAACAGGTGAGAGAAGAAGGAAGCTTGAGGAAGAAAAGGGAATTATCGTTAGGTTTGTCATCGGTCATAGGTTAGTGCCGGAAAACCTGTACTACTTTTGGGTAATCTGTTCTTGACAATATGGGTAAAGGAAGAGTTTCTTGAGGAAGAAAAGGGGATTATCATTCGGTTTACCATTACGATTCAGTAATATCAGAATGGTAGAAAACTATAACTTGATTTTACTGAATCTGAAAATTACGCTTTTATCTTATTCGGTAGTGCAACATCTGGTGGGATACTTGATAGAGCTATAGATGCAGAAGATAGGAAACATGGTGACTTCATGAGACTGGTAATTGTCATTTGGCATTGTACAGTATAAATTTTATTTCATTCCATAATAGCATGGAGTAATAATCTTTTTAAAGCTGAAATATCTTGGGAATACTTGTCAATCGTTCAGGATCACGTTGAAGGGTATCTGGAACTGGCTGCAAAGACGAAATCTTTTTTTGTGACAGCCCTGACCATCTGGGATGCAGAGTACTACATTAAGGTGGATGATGATGTACATGTAAACATAGGTGTGCAAACTACTGCCCTCTTATCTAATATCATCTCCCTTCTTTAAGTCTATTTTCACTGGAAAATTTTGTCCCATTTAGACATTGTATTCACATTTAATTTCTGGTATGTCTGTCATGCAAATTATACTCGCAGAGATGATACAAAAGCTATGTGTTAATCTTTAGGGATGTTTTCAAAGCTAAATCTTAATCTGTTTCACTTATAGTGATACAATAACCAGATTGAAAAATATTGCAGCAACCCTTGGTAACATACTGGCTAAGCATCGCTCAAAGCCTCGATCTTACATTGGCTGCATGAAATCTGGTCCAGTCCTGGCTCAGAAGTAAGTTCCACTGTTGTTATCAGGACTTCCATTATGTTAAACAATTGACAAATTGTCAGAAAAAATCTCAGGGGTGTAAGATACCATGAGCCTGAGTACTGGAAATTTGGTGAATGGGGGAACAAGTACTTCCGTCACGCAACTGGTCAGCTGTATGCAATCTCCAAGGATCTGGCGTCTTACATATCAATCAACCAGTAAGCAATTTCCTTATAAATTGTTTACCTTTGTCTTCACCAATAATATTTCTCTACTGAATGCTGGTGATATGTTCAGGCATGTTCTCCACAAATACGCTAACGAGGATGTATCACTAGGATCCTGGTTCATCGGCCTAGACGTCGAACACATCGATGATCGTAGGCTTTGCTGTGGTACACAACCAGGTATGGTTTTAAAGACTTTTAAAGTCTTCCAATCTTTTGAACTGATTTTCTTCCTCTTCCACAGCCTGGTTGGTGTTGACATATCAGTCAACTCTTAACTGTAAGGGGTAGGTAGTTGGATTGCATACAGCTTGATCTGTATAGATTCATATTGTGAAATAGTGTTTTGTCGTATGTAGTTTTTGGGTGGTTGTCAGTCAACTTCACTGAGTAGGTATGCTGTCTGCTGTCAGAAACATGTGCTTGCCAACTTTGTGTTAATCATGAAGCTACTTGTCAGGACACGGGACATCTGCTTTTTTTTAACAAGACCACTTCTCCTTCCTCTGAAAGTGTCACAGGCACATCTAAATAATAAAATTTTCCCTAAATACTGTAATGACAATTGCAAGTATCATTTGTTCATGTGCCCACCTGGTAGGTGTTACAGGACAATTAAGAAACTATTCGGGGGGAAATGATGTCGTTGTCAAATGAGAGTAGCATTCTGGACTGACATGATCAATCACCATGTTGATTGACTAGCATGACGAAATTTCAAATCATGTTTCTCAACTTATCATTATTGACACACTTGAACACAGATTGCGAATGGAAGGCGCAAGCGGGCAACGTTTGCGCGGCGTCGTTCGACTGGAGCTGCAGCGGCATCTGCAAACCAGCTGATCGGATCAGGGAGGTCCATCAACGATGCGGCGAAAGCGACAACGCCATCTGGAATGCAAAGTTCTAAGCTGAAGGATTGCCCAGAAACTCTGCACTCTTCAGAGAAGAGAGGCACTTGCCGCACACACACACACGCACATATATATAGATACAGATACTATCATACTACAACTCATGCATGATTGGACGAGCGTGATACAGTGACCATCTCAGCAGAGGAAGGCCTGAAGGTAATCAAGAACACAACTATCATCCCAACTAGCGGCCGGGTTCAGAGCGCATGTCAAGAGCACGAGACGAGACTACTACTCCAAGTGTGCAAGCATCACTGACAGGACGAGCTCTTCTGCTGCTTTCTTTTTGTTTCTCTCTCGTTTTTTTTTTGTGGTTTGAGTAGGAATTGTATTGTTTTTAGGGGAACTTTTCTTTTTTGTGCTGGAAAAGATCTCCCGAGGATGCCATAAAGATGAGGAGGTAGAGAAAGAGTGAAAGGAGAGGGAGGCAGAGATGCTCAATGGTGTTTCTGATCAATCTCTGTCAAATTACGCAATAAGAAGCTCTTCTTCTCAAGCAATGGCCTCTCCGTTTCTTTTCAAAGGGAAAAAAACTTAAACTTCGAAATGCTGGGGGAACTTTGGTTCAAAGTTTAGATGTTTTATTCCAGATAAACCATCGATCAATACCGAACTTCCTCCAATTTACCAACGTTAATTACATGAAAAAAGTTAAATTGAAGGGCAAACCTCTAACCACAGACCAAGAATATAGGGTATCTAAGACGTGGCAATGGAATAAAGATAAGATTTTTGGAGGATATGTGATTGGGATCATGCCCTCTTAGGCTATTCACAATATTGGATTTCATAACACTGTTTACTAAAATGTCATGTCAGCTTTACAACTAAATGAAATACACTCTCTCAGTGTAGAGTTTTATTTCACTATTTCCTAGGATAACCAGTATAATTAAATACAATTAGCTCTAATGAAATACCCTCTCTCTGATGAAACGATTTAGCTCTCAATGATTGTTTCATTTCGTTTCATCCGTCTTGGAAACGGGTTAGCACTATGTCATGGTGATGACACTACTTCTTTCTCTTTCATCATTAATTGAATGTCATTAAGCAAAAAATCTAATATAACATGATAATTAATACCATAAAACACCCCATAAAACCCCCATTGTGAATAGCCAGCTAGCACCATGGATGGTGGGCTAGTCCACTCAAGTTCGACTCCTCACCCCTCTTCAAAGTTTTGTGGAGAATTGTGTCTTCCCTAGCTTAAAAAAGATCACACCCTCTCAAATATCTTTATCCTTGTCTATATGATATAGTCAACAATACACATCTTTGGCAGGTGTATATATAATAATAGCATTTCTCAAAGATTACCTATACGAGCATCTAGAAGAGATTATATATATGGATATATAAATTTAAATTTAGGTGTTTTTATAAAAAATGATGCTCCAATAATCTCCCTGAACAAGTCTCTTTCCTAATTCATTTCCTAAATCGTCTCTTATCTTTTTCAAATATAGAATTAGCTTGGTCCCTCTATTTCCGCTCGCGTCTGTTTTTTCTCCTCACGGTTTGTTATAGGTGATATGACACAAATTTGAAGGTAACGTATTTTCACATAAAATTATTAAAGATTATATGCTATGTTTGCATAGTTTTCTAAATTGGGATCGGGACTATAGAGAAATTGCGGTGGATTGACTAGTTTTTAGGAATAAATAGAGTTTATAATGATACCTATATAAGATTTAGATAATAAAAAATTAGGATCTCTTTGAGTAGTTGCTCTAATAAACTATTTTGAGATCGCTACGGTATAGCATGTAAGGTAATACTTCTAATTAATTCAGCACGTAAAAATGAAATGAAACGTGAGAGGGTATTAATCTAATAGATCATCTAATTGAAATCTAATCCATAATCATTTGTCTAATTATTTTTAAGGTAAGGACGAGTTCGTAATACGATTGGGCTTTGCGTCGTTGACACGAGCAAGGAGGCTATCGATCCTGGCCCAGCCCACGCGGAGGACGAGGAGGAGATCGACAGCTTTTCTCCGCCCGCGGCGGCGCCTTCCTAACCCTAACCACTCACTCTCCCCTCCCGCGACCGCGAGTCTCTCAAGCAACCACACCGCCGAACACCCTAGGCCGGGCCGAGGAGGAGGAGGAGGAGATGAAGCCGTTCGATCCGTGGCCGGTCTTCTTCCGGAGGGAGTGGAACCGCAACTGGCCCTTCCTCGCCGGCTTTGCCGTCACCGGCTACCTCATCGTTAAGATGACCGCCGGCCTCACCGAGGAGGACCGCAAGAACTCCAAGTTCGTCCAGGAGCACAAGCGCTGATCTGGAGGCGGATGCCGAGGTGCGTGCCTGATCCCTTTTCTCCGTTCCTTTCGTCTGGCCGCGGTGCTCTTCCGCATCTCGCGGTAGATCTGATGGGTGTGTACAATTGTTCGGGGTTATTATTTGTTCCTGGTTGATGCTGGCATACCGTGGTTTGGTTTAGATTCTTCCTTGTGTGTTGGATCGAGTAGACAGGATTGCGGCCACGGTACTTTCGGGGAAACGGGAGAATGATTTGGGGAGATTAGGACAACGAATTAGGGAACGAAAAAGTAGGTGTCAGCTCCATTCGTCTTCCAGACTTCCAGTCTTTAATTGCTATATCAATCTGAAATTTCTTTCAGATTGACATTTTAAGGATGAATTGTTGGATGTCGAGTCATGTTCAGCAACTGCAAGGTTCTAATTTCACTTCTAGATTAATAGCATCTATCAATTTTGATGTTTTGTTCATATTCTAGTCAGACCAGTGTTCCAGATAAAATTTTATGAACACTACCTAGGAGTTATTCATTTTCTCACATTCAGCCAAATATACTTTTGGAAATTTGGAAGTAATGGTAACAGATAAGAAGAATTAGTACAACACCAGTACCAATCGAATTTGGAAGTACTCTTTTGCAAGGTTGTTATGGTGGTGTGGTGCCGCCATAGACACATTGACATGACGAACAATTATGATATTATAAATTAAAATAGCAATTTAAATATAGCATAACAGGCATAAAACTATTTTATCTCAATGTTTCAAATTTTTATCTCCAGTGACACACAACAGAAAGTAACATCTTAATAGTATCAGTACTGGGAGTGGGAGGTGATGAGAGTGAGAGGTCCATCTCGTGACTCCGTTCTCTTTCCTTTCCCTCCAGCCACCACCGGCGGTGCCCTCCTCATCGCCTCCCTTCTCTTTATCTATGTTCCAGCCACCCGTTGCCTGACAGATCTGGCTGTCACTGCTTGCCACCCACTGGATCTGCCTGCTGCCGCCACCACCGCCCACCATGCGTGGTTGTGGCGACACTGTGGTGATTAGGGAAAAAATTCACAGTGACATATCATCGCTATGCTGACGCCGCAACCACCATGCTCATTTGTCCTTGACACCCAAAGAATACTTTGGATTTTTCAGTTGAAGCAATATCAATTGCAACCAATCATCAAGTTGAATGCCAATAGCCCATATTTGCTTTTAGGTGTCTGTGCTTTTGCAAACTGATATCTATGACACATGGCCTACAAAGTATTTGGGACCTGATAGGGGTCTCAACGATGCAACAGATAGAGTACCCAGAGAAAGACAGCTGAAAAAGTTGTTTCAGCCTGCAGAATGTAGAGGCTAGGGAGGCAAATAGCATGCTACTGCTGGACAGCACCTCCCTGGACACTCAAATTGCTTAAATATGTTAATGTGTATTTTCTTGTAGAGGAACATCAGGGCATGTCAAGGATCAAAAGAGTTTGCAATGTTAATGGAATTTATTTATGGTGTCCTTAAACAGCACTTGCATGATAAACCTCTTATGTGTTTGCAGAAAATTTTAGCAATTTTTAGCATTTGTATGTGAATGTTAAATTCTGCGAAGCATTCCAGTGATCAAATGAAGATGCACAACAGTCACTTTTGTTTTAGGTGTTCACTTGTTTGCAGCCGCAAGGGTTTTTATTGTTTTTTTTTATAGAACCATATG
Organism: Zizania palustris; assembly: GCA_019279435.1. NCBI lineage: Eukaryota > Viridiplantae > Streptophyta > Magnoliopsida > Poales > Poaceae > Zizania > Zizania palustris. The sequence continues at coordinate 60,653,766 of JAAALK010000079.1, read as the reverse complement.
CAGCATGTAAAAAGCTTGCCACTATTGGACTTTTTTATAATTTCAGTTGCCCTGTTATATGAAAGTACTTACTCTGCTTAACCTTACTCTATCTTCAGGTGAAGGAACAGCTGGGAACTGGGATTGCCTAAGTCTTCAATTTGTTTTCTCCACTTCTATTCAGCTGTTCCAAATGAACTTGCCTGTTTTTTTTTGTTCATCTAAATGGGTGGGCACTTTCTGCCCCACTTTGTATCTAATAAGAGGTGTTTGAATCGTTGAACCCAAATATTTCAGCTTCTTGTTAAAAATTTATGATACTGTCTGGTTCTGCCTCCAAACTTGAGTTGTAGTATATCGCTCCGTATATTTCCTTGAGGCCTTTTTTTGGATGTTAAGGTCATGAGCATTTAGAGGCTGTTTGGTTGGGTTAAATAAAAAATGTTACCTTAGGTTGGGCTGTAATCGGATTTGAGAGAATTGTTATTGGACCTGAGGGAAAGGAGGAAACCCTTAACGTTACAGCTCCTTTCCTCTCCTGCGCAGCGCAGCCTCTCGCCCTCGATGTACCTCGCCGAGTTCGCCGGCTACAAGCCGGACGTCGAGCATCTCGATGTATGCTTTTTATGCTAATGTAAATAAACAGAGATTAATTAAGGGGACTTTTTTGATGTATTCTTGTTGAGTGTCCATTAATGTTTTGCTTTGGACTTATATTATTGTAGTGATCACTGCTCATAGTTGCCGGACTGATCCACCCAAATGATTTTATTAGGTGTTTTGTTCTATGGACTAAAGTTTAATTTAATTTGTGTCTCATCTAATTGTATGTTTAGATATCAATTTGAAGGACTAAATTTGAATTGATTATAAAAATAATTGTAGAATCGGATGATTATTCATGAGACAAAATTTTTAAGCCTAATTAATCTATGATTAGCAAATGTTTACTTTAGCATCACATGACAATCACGACATAACAACACTCGTTGTAACGTAAACAAAATGTATTACATTTTTAACCAAACAAATATAGTAATCTATTATAATTTTTTAACCAAACAAATCTAGTAATCTGTTATAATGTCATCTTATTAACACTGTTAATTGGTTCCACTAATGTTTACTTTAATTTGAGTCAACCAAACGTAGTCACTTAAGTGGATGTTTAGTTGACAATTATCTTTTTCGAATAATCTCTTGAGCATCGTGGCCCACCTCCTCTTCTCCAATACATGCTTATGCTTAAATGAGGTGGATTTTTTTGCAACATGTCCATTGGAGCAATTTTTTGTCCCTTTAACCTTAGATTACTGGGAAATGGATTGATTTAATTTACTCTTGAACGGCATTCATCTTACATTTCCATCATAACAAGTTGTGTCTTAGAAGCACATAGATCATGAGTCTGAAGTAGCGTATAAATACGGGGATGTATTTTATACACTTGATCTAAAAAAGAATAATTTAGCAGCTGCGATCTTGTTAAAAAAAACAGAGATGATTCCATCGCCATCGCGATCGTGCGATGAAATGCAGTTCCAGGAGGCACGTTCTGCGTTGCTGCTGGCTATTTATGAGCACCACATGAGCAGCGTCACGATGGGATCAGTGCAAGCGTATGTGCAGAGTATGTATATCCATCTCTGCAGTCTCCAGATTCAACTTAATGAGTTGATATATACTACTAGCTACTTGTACTTGTCAACCAGTGTGCATGCATCTTGATAGTAATTGCGAAATTAATAACTAATCAATGCGAGCGTCAATCAATTATACTTTTCACAGTTTAATAATTCTAAAATCAGTAATTAATAATAAATATGGAGCTGAGCTGTGCTCGGGTTATATATGGGAGCGCTATTGTATACCACTTGTGTAGAATAACTATTCTACACCGACTACGGAAGTACTACTTCCAGTAGTAGATTTTCTCCACAGAATAACAATTGAGTCGTATTTTTTTAGTAATAGATTTCTCAATAAAATAACTATTCTACTAAGAAATTTTACTACTAAAAACAATACTTCTGTGGTGAGTGCAGAATAGCACTCCCGTGTGTGTATATATATATATAATGTTTTTTTAATTTTATTTTTGGGGTTAGATTTTTCCGTACCATTACAATTTTCGTAGTTTTGAAATATGCTGTCGCTGTGTTACTGATTTAAAAATGAGATCTACTAGAATCGCAGTATTATTTTTCAAAATACGTAAAATTGTAATGAAATTTTTACAAATTTGCCTAGATTTAATTAGTGAATCTATTGCTCAACGCCAACCACGTGAAGGGATAATTTACTAATTGTGAAATCACGTTTCGGCCAGCGGACCGGGACACTGACGTGTGTGTCAAGATCCACAGCTCCTCCCGTTACAAATTTTTAACGTTTTACAAATGTTCTTACGTACCAATAAATAAGTACAAGAGATTAATTAGTACATATTTATTTTTTTATCCGTATTAAATATAATCAGTTTTAACTTATACTAGCTAATAAGTTTTATTCATGTAGAGATAAATGAGTTTGCGCGTATACAGAACAGAGATATGTTCAAAACAACATATTAATCACTAAAACATTAATAGTTAACATCAAAATCTATAATATTTTTAATGAAAAAAATCAAAATCAAGAAATATCTAACGTGAGGAATTCACGCGCGCACGTTACTCTCTTTGGGCACGTTCGGTGGGTTGCTTGGCTAATCAGTCAACATGTCCGACAGTGGGAAAACGGATTTGGATTATATTCCGGATAAAATAATTACACCTAATAAATATCATGTTGATTTATTTATTATTTTTTATCTCATACAATGTATATATACGAACAACTAAATATTGTCTCACTTTAACCACATTAAACATATGCAAGCAACCAAATAAATACACACCATACACATCGAGCCTATCTAAATTAAATCTATCTCACTACTTCAAGCCACCAAATGCTCCCACTCTCACAGTCACTCTCAGTAGTTACTCGGTGTGCACAAATGAATGTCCCCCACAGTGTCACATCGTTTTTGCAAAAAGGTCCCTCACAGTGTCACCTCATTTTTCCCTGCCAGTTTGCAAAAATCTCCTCCGAATCTACGTTGGTTGAATTTTAGATGTAACTTCACGGTCTAATGTCGTGCATTTGTGTCCAAATAAGATTTGGTACACCGGAAAGGAGCCGTCGCTCCACGAGATGCAGGCTGCATCTGCTCGTTGAGCTTTGAGCTCCATGCGAGTGGTTTCTTTGCTTTATTTAATCAGCACGCGCTCCAGGATGCCCGCTGCCACCGAAAACCGTACACAAGCACGTGTTCGATCCCAGTCAAATCTAGATTTTTTTTAAATCATATATCATTGCCAATCGAGTAATCAATCTAGATTTATCACACGTTACGTTATTGCCTACCAACTCGACAAAATCTCAGTCTTTAGTGTCCTTCGCCACTAAATATATATATATATATATATATATATATATATATATATATATATATATGAGGGCAGTTACGGTGTCCCCGTTACCTCCCTTCGAGGTAATAGGTTTAGAGAATCCTGACCATTGATTAAAGGCATTTAAAATAAATAATTAAAAATAAACATGGTTAACGGGCTCTAACCGGTCACCCTATCTACCTTCCGTATCCATTTCTCCAGAGAAGCTTTAAAAGTTTTTGTTTTTAATTTTTTTTTGAAAAAAACATTTTTTTTTAAAAAAAATAGAACTCTTCAAATTTATTTTGAAATGATTTTTTGAACAGTTCTGAAATAAAATTTTGAATTTTCAAAGTTTGTTTTCATTTTTTAAAAAAAAATCTGAAAAGTACATAAAACTTTGAAAATTTGAAAAAAAAACAAAAATCTTCAAAATTTAATTTCAAATGATTTTATGAAGAGTCTGAAATAAATTTTATAATTTTCAAAGTTTATTTTTATTTTTAAAAATTTTCTGAAAAGAACAAAAAACTTTGCAAAATTGAAAAAAAAAAACAGAACTCTTCAAAATTTATTTACCGTATACTTACAGTGTAGCTCACGGTATATAAAGCTAACAATAAATTTACATTTAATATCTACGGTTACCTTTACAACACACTGCGGAGTGTGGATGCCCTGTGTTACAAAAACACTTAGACTTATGTTTATTAAGTTAGGAAAGGACGGAGATGAAGTCTTTGTTTGGTTAAGTTATAGATTTTGCAAAAGCCGTTATGACTTGTGAACCGTAGAAAAGCTGAGAAGCTGTTTGGTTAGAATAGTTGTAGATTTATATTTTGGTAGTTCATAATGTTTAGTTACATTATTAATATGTAATTGTTCATGTAAATCATTCTAATCATGAATTTTTGTAATGTTTATATTAAAATTACATATTTTAAAATTACACTAAAATGATATATTTTACTAAAATTTCGCTTTTTCAAATTTTACCTGAACTGATATATTTTAATAGCATGGTAGGTAATATTTATTCAAAGTTGAACCAAGAAGTTGGAAAATCTGAGTTATATCAATTTTCAAATTTATACTATAAGAATTTATAGATTTAAAAAAACGAAGTGACTAAAAAAATTGTTTGATTCAAATTCCAACTTTCGAGGCTGATTAAAAAATCTGAAAAGCGGCCGAAAAATACGTAGCCGCATGTATGTGATTGCCCCCTCCGCTTTCTAAGCTTGGAGAGTATTTAGATGGTAATTATTGATGTTTTGATAATTAATAGGTTGATTTGTATTCACGTACAATGTATTCATGAAAACTCGTTATTTAGAAGTACCATATTTACTACGAATAAAATAGACAATATATAAATTATTTATTATTATTATTATTATAAAATAACATATCTAAAAATAATAATTAAGGAGAGGAGGGGGTAGGTAGTTTGCATGGCCGCCAAATTGAAGCAAATGGAACCAATCCCCACGCAGCAAGGTGTATATAGCCCACACAACACACAGCCGAGCTCATCGCCTCTCCACCTCTCTATCTCCACGTCTCTCTCTCGCGCGGCGCCGCCATGGGCAACTCCGGGAAGGCAGCGGACGGCGGCAGAAAGCAGGAGGAGCAGCAGCAGCAGCAGCAGCAGCTGCAGAGCCCGCTGCTGGCGTCGGGCGGAAGCGGCGGCGGCGGCGGCGAGCACGGGGTGAGCGGGCAGCTGGAGAGCATCCTGAGCGACGCGTCGGTGCCGTGGTCGCGGCGGGCGTGGGCGGCGACGGCGGTGGAGATGCGGCTGCTCGTGCGGCTGGCGGCGCCGGCCGTGCTGGTGTACATGATCAACTACCTCATGTCCATGTCCACGCAGATCTTCTCCGGCCACCTCGGCACGCTGGAGCTCGCCGCCGCGTCGCTCGGCAACACCGGCATCCAGGTCTTCGCATACGGCCTCATGGTAACTGACCTCTTGCGTCAGTCGTCGCCGCCCGCCTCTCGCCGTCGCCGGTGCAACTTTAATTTTCAACTCTAATTAAGCTGCCGCGATTAAACCCGCCATCAGCTAGCATCACATTGACGGCATCACTGCACTATTGTCCCAGAAATTAATTCTCCAATCGATCGAGTTAATTAGTTTAATCTCGGACCAACTCATCATATATCGATGCATACAAGAAGGCCCATATATAATACGCTCGTGCTAGAATTAATGTGATTTAAAGCTGCACCTGTCATGTGACAGTGGCGTTGTTCGCCGTGCATGCAGACTGCAGGAGGAAGAAACGGAATTTTTTTAAAAAAATATTTAAAAAAAAATCAAATCTGTACGTCAATTTTAAAAAATTGCAAAACCAGTAATCGACACTTCAAGTGCCGATTGGTGCTAACATGACGTAGTCGGCACCAGTCGGCACTTCAAACGCCGACCACATGTTACTTTTACATTTTTTTAACTTGACATACAAATTTGATTTTTTTTAAAGAAAATATTATTTAAAAAATCGAGGAAACGTACGTGTCGAATTTAAATTTGGATTATAATGATTTAATTTGTTGCTTAAAAATAAATAAATAAATTATAGTTTATGGCAACGGTAGTAATCTAATAAAGTAGTGTAATATAGTTTTTTTATTATTATTATAGGAAAAAATTCGAAACTATCTATTGCATTTAGATAGAGACTGGATCGGAGTACACGTTAATATTCTATATCTAAATTTTATTCCATTCACATGAGAGCACACTATTTTGAGAGTGATATAATATTTTATCATCTAAACACATCGATCTGAAATAATTCACATTGGTTTGTTCCTACAAACTCCGGATCATTCCCACAAGCTCTTGGATCACCGGTGCAATGTTAATGAAAAAAATATTTGGAAGTGAACATTTGTACAAACTGCAGAAAAGGCCTGAAATTTTCGTTCGAAATCTATGATGTTTCCGAACAAAATTTCCAAATTTCGATTCGGTCCCCCCGGAATTGCGTTGAATTGCGCGGCGGCCGGCGAGTCGGCGGCGATGGATGGCTAATGGAAGAGTGGGTGCTTGCTCTGCAGCTGGGCATGGGGAGCGCGGTGGAGACGCTGTGCGGGCAGGCGTACGGCGCGCACAAGTACGACATGCTCGGCGTCTACCTGCAGCGCTCGACCGTGCTGCTGATGGCCACCGGAGTACCGCTCGCCGTCATGTACGCCTTCTCCCGCCCCATCCTGGTCCTGCTCGGCGAGTCCCCGGAGATCGCGCGCGCCGCCGCCGTGTTCGTGTACGGGCTCATCCCGCAGATCTTCGCCTACGCCGCCAACTTCCCGATCCAGAAGTTCATGCAGGCGCAGAGCATCATGGCGCCCAGCGCCTACATCTCCGGCGCCACGCTCGCCGTCCATCTCGTCCTCAGCTACCTCGTCGTCTACCAGTTCGGCCTGGGGCTCCTCGGCGCCTCGCTCATGCTCAGCATCAGCTGGTGGGTCATCGTCCTCGCGCAGTTCGTCTACATCGCCACCAGCCGACGCTGCCGCCTCACCTGGACCGGCTTCTCCGTGCAAGCCTTCTCCGGCCTGCCGGAGTTCTTCAAGCTGTCCCTCGCCTCAGCCGTCATGCTCTGCCTCGAGACCTGGTACTTCCAGATCCTCGTCCTCATCTCCGGCCTCCTCAAGGACCCCGAGATGGCACTCGCATCTCTCTCTGTCTGGTACTAGCTAATCACTATTAAATCTTGTACAGCAATTCAGAATTTCAGATGATCAAATCACTAATCCACTTGCGTTTCTGTCTCAGCATGACCATTTCAGGATGGGTGTTCATGATCTCTGTTGGATTCAACGCCGCAGCCAGGTAAAAAAATTGTAAATTTGATTGTGACATCCAAGTTAAAAGCTAAAAATTGTGTCTTTGAAAATGTTTCGAGCAGCGTGCGGGTGAGCAATGAGCTGGGCGCTGGCAACCCGAAGGCGGCGGCCTTCTCCGTGGTGGTGGTGACCACGCTGTCGTTCATCATATCGGTGATCATCGCGCTGGCCATCCTGCTGTGCCGGAACTACATCAGCTACATCTTCACCGACGGCGACGACGTGGCGGCGGCGGTGTCCAAGCTGACGCCGCTGCTCGGGCTCACCCTCATCCTCAACGGCATCCAGCCCGTCCTGTCAGGTAAAGACGACGACGCAGATCGATCCATCGATCCATCGACAAACCTATGCATCAATCATTCATTCCATGGCTAGCTCACACGATCGATCGATCGATCGAGCAGGGGTGGCCGTGGGCTGCGGCTGGCAAGCGTTCGTCGCCTACGTCAACGTCGGCTGCTACTACATCATCGGCATCCCCGTCGGCTGCCTCCTCGGCTTCTACTTCGACCTCGGCGCCGCGGTAAATCAATTTCTCCGCGATCTAACCACGCACGTACCAGTGATCAGTACAGTACCACCATGCATGCATATTGATGGATGAATGGCGCCAATTGCAGGGCATCTGGAGCGGCATGATCGGAGGAACACTGATACAAACCTTGATTCTAGTGTGGGTCACCTTGAGGACCAACTGGGACAAAGAGGTAAATTTTTCAACAAGGAACACAAGATCTTTACAAATTTCACCGTCACTAGTAGCAGATTTTCTAAAGAGCATCTAGATAAACACAAGCTACAGAAGTCCGATCCACACGTATGACACGTACATATCCTCGAGATCTGCAGGGCTGCAACAACTAGCTACTCTGGCTCTGTACACAATGCTCTGAAAAAAACATAAAAAAATGAACTCATATTAGTAAACGTTTGCGTTGCAAAAGAACAATGCCCAAGTCCCAATGGTTACATGATTAATCTAAGAGATGAAGTGTCAAGTCTGATGGGGGTTTGTGCTTTGGTTGGTTGTAGGTGGAAGAAGCCAGCAAGAGACTGAATAAGTGGGATGAAAAGGCACCTGCATTGTCAGGCTAAGAACGAGACGAGAGACTGAATAAGATGGAGAATTGATAGATATTGTGTGGTTGCACCGCCTAAGCTAGCTACCGGCTCAGCAGAAATGGGATTCGATCGCTCGAGCAACTCGACCCATGCATGCATGTGATGTAGAAAATGAGAGATTCCTGTCGTGCAATGCGATTCATCGTTGTGAAGAATTATTGTTTACTTATTGCTTCCCTTTCCTGCTAGAATTATTTCTTCCTTTTTTGATGGTCCTGCTTCAATTCACAGATGTGATTGTGGTGATTATTTTATCGTCGCTTAGTAATCCTCATGTCCCATAATATTGCAATCATATGTCCCATAATATTGCAATATATGATTAGATTTGATATAACATAGCACAGTGAATTTGAACATTGTGGTTGATGTGTGAGCCATGACACCATCGGATCTATATGTCAGTAACAAAGTCATAGTAGGAGGGATTACAGATGATGTCATTTGCGTTCAATTATATACTGTGTATTTTCCTTTTGCATCCCATTCAAAAGACTAAGGATCTACTTGTTTTAGGAGATTGTCGTTAATAATTAATTATTTGGTCTTGAGTATCTGGTGAGAATTTAGAGAAACATATGTTTTTCTAAATTATAGATTCTTATTTATTTTTAAATTATGCATCTGCTAATTAATTCTTGTAATCTAAAGATAGATAACTTGTTAATTTCTACCGCAGAGAATAAATATTTACTCGGATCCAAATTTCCTCCTCCATAGATTCTACTTTCTACAGAATATTCCGTACAGAAAGAGGAAAACGAACGACTTGTGCGCATTGGGATTCCACAGTAGACCCGAGTCGTACGTGTAACCCCAGGTGAGGTCTCTTCTCTTCTTCGTCAGCTCAGCTCAGTTGACATCAATCCCGCTGGGCCGCGACGAGAGAGGCGTGCCGTGCTCGCTCCGGCGACCGGCGCCGCGCCACCGCCCACCGCCCCACCGGCTCGGTCCCCCTCGGCCCTCGGCCTCTCGGCCGGAGGAACCAATTACTCCCGCGCCTCGTGAATCGCGTGTGTCTATTTGTTTTTTTTTAAAATGATAACTTGTCGTGTCTGGGATTTTATTTTTTAAGATGATGATATGTTATATTCCTTTCTTTGTTATTGGGGTGTTTCGTACTGCTCCGTTCCTGGTTTTTTAATCTGTTCTACAAAACAGTAGCCAAATAGGACCAGATTTTGTTTTTTGGATCCATAAAAATTTAAGATATGGAACTCTGCTCCTTGTTTGTTAGAGAGTACCTGCCAGGGTACTTTGCAGATTCAAGTTTTGAAAATAAAACGTAGAGTTGAAGAGTATTTACCCACCTACCATTTTTAATGAACCGTTATTCTCTCTCCGCGTTCTTTTCTTTCTCCTTTGGCTTCTCCCTGTTGGTTTCTTTCTCCGCGTCGTGGTCTTCTCATCTCTTCAACTTCCGATGGGAACACGACGGCGCAGGAAATCCAGGCGGGCAGCACGCGGCGCCAGGCCATAGCGCACTGGCCGCGCCTCCCACAGCCACTGGCCACGGCGCAGCGGCGGCAGTACAAGCCCCTGGCCAGGGCGCAACGGAGTTGGGGAGGGTGGCGGCGGAGGTGGCGAATGCAGAGTTGCGCTCGCCGCTGTGCACCACGCTAAGGCGGGGCAGCGCGCGGGTGCGCACGGTGGAGCACCTTCTCTCCACGATGGAGACGATCGGTGTTGACAACTGTCATGTCGAGGTCAGCGGCGGTGGCGAGGTGCGGCACCCTTTTGTGGCTTGGTTGCTGTTGATGTGTGTCTCTGTGACTGCACTGCAACAAAGAATGTTGCAACATAATGTATTTCCGATTTATGTGAACTATTCATCGATGACAGATTCCTTTGTTTGATGGATCAGCCCAGAATGGGTGGTGGCTATACGAGGTGCAGGTTTATGTGCGGCGAAGGATTCCAGCGGGCAAATACTGGAAAAATTGGCACAGGAAATTCATGAGCCTGTTTTCGTGAATCGAAATCCACTCTGCAAGCCAAATAGGTGCAGGTACTCCACAATAAAATAGCAACTCCACTCTGAATCTGATTCTAAGTGGATTCCATGGAGTGGAGCAAAATTTAGTAGAGTGGAGTAGTCCCAAACATGACATATATATATTTTAAATGACACCGTTAACATTTATTATAATATTTGACTATCCATTTTATTTTAAAAAATATGTATATACACAAATCTATAAGTGATGTTTGAAGTAACTTCGATAATAAAACATATTATAATAAAATAAATGATATTTTAAAGATAGTTTTGAATACCACAAATGACCACGTTGTCACAAAAGTCAATGGTGTTATTTAAGAGAGAGAGAGTACTATTTAATTTGATGACTTTTAAAATGGTCTTTTTAACTATGATATTAATCGAAGAAAATATATGATAGACGGTTTAAACCAATTATATATGAGATAACTTTGTGTACTCAATGCATAACTCAATTAGCTCAGGTCTCGGCGTTTTGTTTCCTTGGATCGCTTCACTACCCGACCGTGCGGAATGGTTTTCAAAGTACAAAAGACAACAAAGAAACTGCATGATACATTCCTAAGCCTCTGAATCATAAATGCAGCTAGCTAAGAGACAATGCGTACAGAGAATCATGTAGAGACGGGTTCTCCGCGAAGAGTCTGTCTCTTGTATTTTTTTTAGTTAACCCCTTAGAGACATCTTAAGAGATCACCTATTAAATGAGGTTGTACACGCCCTAACGGCGGCAATATAGTCAACATCACAACCGGCACTGATATAATAATTGGATCGCTTCACTAATAGCTAGTCCAGAAGTGCATTCCGAGGGTACGATGCATCAAATCGGATCGACTTAATTAATTGTTCAATTGGCATAGTGTAATGTAATGTAATGTAATATGTAATGTAATGTAATGTAATGAACAAGCCATGCTTGCAGCATGCATCTTGTCAGTCGTGGTTACCAAGAGTTGAAGCTGCTTCTTCTCCGCTACGTTTCCCCCATTTGCTGAGCCTCTTCCTTGCTTCTCCTACCTGCAGCAGATCGATCGAGGTACCGGAAATTAAAGGGAATCAAAACATGCATGTATCATCAGATAATTAAGCATAAATACACAGCAAGCAAAGCAAACCAAGAAATTAAATGTTTTAAACTGCATAAGTCTGTGCAGGTTAAGTTCCCCTATCTACTATATATACCGGCCGTACCTCTTTGTTCCAATCTGTACGAAATGTCACGCAAATAAGAATGATCGTCTGAACCAGCAATCCAACGATCATCCCGCCGTATATGCCCTGGATCGATGAACATATATACAGCTCACCATATATATATGTAACGCATGATGATAATATGAATGAGATGGAATAACGAAGCTAAGACATTATTACCATAGCCCCCAAATCATAGTGAAATCCAAGAATGCAACCAAAGGGAACACCGATGATGTAGTAGCAGCCGATGTTTACGTACGCCACGAAAGCTTGCCATCCACATCCAACCGCAACACCTGCATTATATTTAGTGTCATAATTTCTTAATTAGATGCAATCAGAACGATATATAGATGCAGATCATCATCTATTTAAGACATGAAAAGGTTGTCAGTTATCAGAAATACTTCCACAAATGACTGTCAAATACGTTGCGAGTAGTAACATATATTATATGTTACCTGACAAGACGGGTTGGATGCCATTGAGCACAATGGTGAAAGCAAGCAGCGGAGTCATGGAGGAAACAGCGCGAGCGACCTCGTCGCCCTGCGTGAATATGTAGCTGAGGTAGTCGCGGAGGAGCAAGACGACGGCCGCTATGGTGGCCGCCACCATCAGCGACACGGTTGTCACCACCTTCACGGACAACGCTGCAGCCTTTGGGTTGCCGGCACCAAGCTCATTGCTCACTCTAACACTGCATGCATGCAATGCGTGTACACAAATATATTATTTATATGCCATATATATCTTCGGAACCAGGAGGACGATTATTTTAAGATCCCATTAGAATATAATTGGGTCATCCAGATGTGGTAGCATAAACTGATTAAAAGTTAAAGTTTATTAACCATGTTTAATATATATAGTGCAGCTATCTATTAACAGCTACAAAGATGTACACATCAATGAAAGATAGTATAAGAGAGAACATTTACAGTAACTACCAATTCAGTTTACTGTTAGTGTAGTGGCAACGTGATAGGATAGGTTTGGGATTTAGGAAATGGTTTAGGATGGGGATTTGTTTAGAGGGGTTGTTGGAGTCTAATTTTCCATCAAAATCTTAAATTTTAAATTTAGGAACCTATATAAGAGCTCTCTTAGAGATCTTTTATTAGACCTGAACTTAGACCCAGTTAAATTTGATCCAACCGAGTCCTCACAAACCCGCCATAAAAATTCAAGCTTTTAGATATAAGAGCATGTCCAAGAGTTTTTCTTAAATTTTATTCCCTAAATTTTATATACAAATCATCCTAAACTCTACCTTTTTTCTATAAAAATTAATCAATCAACAATAGTTATAATACCTATTTTTTAAATCCTATAAATACGGTCTATAATCTATAATAATTTTGTGTAAAGCTATGATACCTTCAAATATGTGTATCGTCTATCCCATAACATAATACGCACGCAAGAGAAAAATATGTACGAACAAAAATAGGAATTTATCAAGGTAATCATATATTTGAGAGAGATGAATAGTAATTTAGAGAATGGATTATGAAATAAACTCATTTAACCGAGAGCGTTGGAGCTTTAATTTTTATCAAAAATATCTCAATTCAAATTTAAGTGCTTATGTAAGTAATTTTTTGGAAATGCCCTGAGTATACACTAGTACAATGCTTACTTGTGCAGTACTTACCCGAGGCCAGCAGGAACGGAGTTGGGGGCTGGGATTTTTGTAATTTTTGAAATTCACGTACCAAATTTCAAATTTTGAATAAAAAACGTATTATTTAAAAAAAACCTCCAGCGTGCGATTATCAGGTTAGGGATTTGGGGTAGCAAGAACATAAATTTTTGTCTATCATTTCTCTATTTCTCTATTGGGCTTATTCTTATTGGGCCTTCCCCTATTAGGCCTGGGATTGAAAGCATTAGCTACGACCATCACGTCTACTCATCTTTATTACGGTATTTTAATTGCCGTCTAATATAGGGTCTGTTTGGAAGCTTCTAGCTAAAGATTCTTATTATATAACTAGCCTAAGTAGATGAATAGGTTACGTATTTAGCTAACGAGAATATAGAAAAATTGGTGTTTTTCGCTCCTAGATTCTAGTTCATTTCTAGATTTTATTGCTACTGATTCATAATCTGAGTCAGAATCTGAATCATTTGCTTAAGTTTTAGATTCTAAAAGTAGTTGTAGCTGAACCCAAACGGGTCCATAGATAGATATAAGACTGGATCACAGCCACTAGATGGTGGTTGCATATAAATGGTACTGCAAGGTGCAAGCTTGTTCCATAACTGTACAGCAAAATGGCCAGTTTTTAATTTGTTCTCAGTGTTTATGATTGAAATTAAACGTACGATGAGTCGACATGCATGTTGGTGGCAGCGCTGGGTCATTAGCGAGAGTTAATTACATACCTAGCAGCTGCATTGAAGCCTACTGACACCATGAACACCCATCCTGATATTGACATGCTGGAACAGCAATTACAAGATCGAGTGGCATTAATCAGTCTCGAGCTAAGCATCGATGAAATTAATATTCTTCATCGCTTGGTTAATTAATTGCATATATTGGAGGATAATTGTTAGGTACTCACCACACTGCAAGAGAATCAAGGGCGATCTCCGGGTCCTTGAGCAGGCCGGCGATGAGAACCGTGACCTGGAAGTACCACGTCTCGAGGCAGAGCATCACCGCCGACGCGGCCGACAGCTTCAGGAACTCCGGCAAGCCGGAGAACGCCTGGGAGGAGAGCCCGGTCCACGTCAGGCGGCACCTCTCCGACGTGACGATGTACGCGAACTGCGCCGCGACGATGACCCACCAGCTGAGGCTGAGGATCAGCGAGGCGCCGAGGAGGCCCAGGCCCAGCCCGTACACGGCGAACCAGCTGAGGGCGACGTGCGCGGCCAGCGTGGCGGCGGAGATGTAGGCGCTCGGCGCCACGATGCTCTGCGCCTGCAGGAACTTCTGGATGGGGAAGTTGGCGGCGTAGGCGAAGATCTGCGGGATGAGCCCCACGACGTACCGGCGGGCGGCCTCGGCGATCCTCTCGGACTCCCCCAGCGCCATCAGGATCTCCCTGGAGAACACGTAGACGACGGCGAGCGGGACGCCGGTGGCCATGAGCAGCACGGTCGAGCGCTGCAGGTAGACGCCGAGCATGTCGTACTTGTGCGCGCCGTACGCCTGCCCGCACAGCGTCTCCACCGCGCTCCCCATGCCAAGCTGCCACGCACGGGTAGTAAAAAAAAAGAGTTATTTTTTTAGAAATAGGAAGTAAAATTAACATTGAAAAATATAACATCTCCTAAAACAGTCATGTAATGATCGATCAAACAAGAATAGAGTTACAGTCTTGTAATTCTACCTAAAGTTACTACGAACATAACTGACTACTGAGTGACAACGACGAGCAAAATTAATTTGCTCAAGATAACGTAAATGGTAATAGAATTAATTATAGCGTCGAGTAAAAACAATGTATCAAATTATTAGATTTGTTTGGTTAACAAGTGTAATGTATTCTATTTACATTACAATATTTAGTTGACACGTATAATGTATACTGGTAACGCAATCTGATACCGATCTGATTAGACTGTAATGGGATGATTACTAGGTTGTAATTTGATTACGTATTATCCAATACCAATACATTTAAACCAAACAAAATCTAAAATAATTAGTTTACGCTTTAAACAAATAATATATAAAATAAACCTAAATAAACGTATTCTTAACGCTAACAAAAGAGACCGGACTTTTGCATTTCATTGTTGCACGCGTGCGTGTCATTGCGATGTATGAAGAAAGCGAATCGCCCTCGTAAAGCAATCTATGCGGTTGTGCCGCTGTAGCTGGTCATATCATATACACGAATGGTTCCCGCTGTGATCTGATATTCTGATTCTATTCTCTCTCGCACCATGTACGATTATTAATCGCTCTGCTAGCTTTTGTTCAAGAGCGAGAGTTTTTTAGTTGGACGTGATAATCGTTTTTTTTATCGAATGGATTTGATTATCTAATTTTTTATTTAGTTGCAGGCCAATGGGATAAGATAGAGATGTGTAGACCCGTAAGGGCATCTCCAACTAACACCCCATCTCACCCCTTATCCTATTTTTTTAGTATTTTATTCTCAAAAATCTTCTCCAACCAGCCAGCTCCCTACTTCTCTCCCTATCTCATCCCGCTTCCTATTATTCCTCCTCTCATCCGTAAAGTCTGGCAGCCAAATATGCTTTTCTATCCTATTTTTATCCCATTTTTACTAAATTAAACCTCGAGAGATAATATGTTAAAGAAAAGAATCAATTTAAAATATTTTCAGTTTGCAAATATTACAATTTTTAGTAAATTCTAATATAATTGATAGAAAAGTTGGTTGGGGCTAGTTATGAAATATTCTTTTAATATGTGTGGCCCACATACATGTAATATTTAATTACTTTATCCACATGCTATCAGATTAATTATTGTATGCATTAAAAAAATAATAAATAAACTTTTCATACAGGTGACACGCAAACAAATTATTTTCCATAATTGAGTCGGTTAGCTCATTTTCTTTTTTAATTAATCATTTTAAACATACTTAATCAATGATCCCGATTTGCTTTACCTATTACCTCCTAGGAAGGTAACAGGTACCATAAATGTACCCTTTTATAAATTTAAATGATGCACCCTAAATTATTTTTGGAACGGTGGGAACATAAGAAATAAAAACAAGGGGAAAAAAATTAAAGCCGTCAGTTAGCTATCAAAATCTGGCACTAAAAGTAAGAAAAGAACAAAACCAATTCCGTAGCTTTCATCTGACATTAGCCCGTAGAAAAAGAATACTGAATATGCTACTTGTTACGGCAGACGAAATCTCCCAAAATGCCAAGAAATTCATGCACGCACCACATGCCCAAGCCGCATACGGTACAATTAAGCAGCAGGTGTAGTGCGATTCTGCATGCATCGTCGCTCGAAAGAAATCATCAAATGCTTGCTATTTGTCTGTAGTTTAATATTTTAATTGTTCATTTTAACACTGTGTTACTATGTCAGTACTTATATACGTTTTAAATTAAACTTTATTTATTATGAAAGCCAACATGTGATGCATCGTATATCGTATGTATATATCAAGACGAAACCAAGTGATAGATGGTTAATAATCTTTCTCATTTATTTGTTAAGGCTTTCGGACGGGAGCCACCGTTTAATTTGATTTAATTTACTTGGTGTATGTACGTATATATGTAGTATATATACGTACCATGAGACCGTAGGCGAAGACTTGGATTCCGACGTTGCCGAGCGAGGCGGCGGCGAGCTCGAGCGTGCCGAGCTGGCCGCAGATGATCCTGGTCGACATGGACATGGCGTAGTTGATCATGTACACGGCCACGGCCGGCGCCGCCAGCGCCGCGAGCAGCCGCAGCTCGACCTGCGCCTCGCGCGCCACCCGCCGCGCGCGGGGCGCCGACTCGTCCGGCGCCAGGATTATGCGCTCCAGCTGCGCGCCCGCCGCCGCCTCCTCCCCGTCCCTCCCCGGACTGCCGCCGCCGCCGCCGTCACCGTCTCCGCCGTAGGCCGGCGACGACGACAACGACGACGAGAGGAGCGGCGGGTACTGCTGGCCGCTCGCCGTGCCCATGGACGACGGACAGCCGGGTAGCTGGCTGCTGGCCCGGGATGGCGATACGTGTGAACTGTGAAGTGAAGTGTGAACTCACTGGCTCCACCTTAACTAGCTAAGAGTAGGACCCATCCATATAGGCAACTGGAAGCATATATTTTTATTCTTATTTCCCAAATCACTAATCACTCTGCCCCTAGATTTTTTTGTTATTATTCCATAATTTTCCGTCGAATCACTCGAGTAGGAAGGGTAGGTTGCGCAGATGCGTCCTAATCTGTACTAAACTATAGAAGCAGGTGAATTATAGTAATTTGATTTTGTTTAGGTGTTGATTAAAGGAGGGAGCTTTCCTCTTCTGGATTTTGTGAAATGGAATTGATCCCTGATATACGCAAGTAATTAACAGATAGATCATTGTCTGAAAATGCCGGTAATAAATAATGTTGATGAGATTTAGTGTCCGTTTGGATGGATTAAAACTAATTGTTAGTTAGAACTAATTAGTTAGCTAATAATTAGTTGGCTAATAATTAGTTCACATATGTTTGAATACATTGGATAATACTTGAAAAAAGAGTAAATGACTCCTATTAACTCCTATTAGTTCACTTTTGTAGACTAATGGTTAACCATTAGTTGGCCCATGAACTAACAATTAGCTTAGTAATTAATTGAGTTGTTTGGATGAACTAATGTTAAAAGTTAGCTACTAACAATTAGTTCATGGGATCCATACGGGACCTTAGTTTGTTTCCACGCAAATAACGAGCGTCCCCTCTATGCATGGCTGTAACACCCCAAAATTTTGGAGCAATAAAATAAATACAGAAAAAACTGAATTTCCAGAAAATGTTTATTTTAATTCTCATAAAGCCACAAATGCCTAAATAGATAGAATCCAGAGAGATAATTCAAATCATGATCTGAAAATTTTATGTTATGTTCCTAAGATCAAGATATAATTTTGGGATTTTTTATAAATTTTTCTATCCTTTGCTGCTAGCCCATGATTTAAAAATCAATTTCTACAATTATTTTTATTCGGAAATCAATTTAAATGCTATTGGGCCACACCCTTCGTTTCTCTCTCTCCGGCCAGCCCAACCCACCAATCCACGTGAATCCTCACTGATGAGTGGACCCCGCCTGTCAGTGCGCTCAGCCTCTCACTCGAGCCCTGGCTCGCCTGTCAGTCTCCTCCCCTCACAACCTACACACTTTGGCCCACGTATCGGCACCGACCGTTAACCCTCTCACACTCTCGCGCTCGCTAACCAATGGACCCCCCTGTCAGTCGTCTTCAACCTTGCGCTCCCGAGATCCCCGGCCACCGCTGTAATGCCCGAATGCCTCCGTCGTGGTCCCGAGCTTCGCTTAACGCCGGAGAGTTAATCCCCATAACGCCCGCACTTGATTACCCTCGGATCCCCTCACCGTTAAGCCCCGGAGAGTAGAAATTAGCAGAGTTAAACCTCACCAGCATAAAATGGGTTTAATCCCTCGGTTATCCTTTTTGCGCCACCATTCGCCTCGCTGGAGTACTATAAAAGGACCCCCTGGACACACCGCGTTCAACACCCCACTCAATTGCCACTCCTCACCGGTACTGAGCATTTGCAGCCACTTCTCGCGTCGCCCCTCTGTTTTGTCTTCAGCCACCGCTCGCCGTCGCCGGAGACTACTTCCGCCGCCTTCGACCACCCCATGACCGTTGCCACCACCCCGACCCCGACCACAGCTCTATCTAAGCTCATCGCCATCGGAACACCGACGCCAACGAGAACCCGAAGCTTCGCCATCACCCCGCTCGTCGCCGGCCTCGCTCCGTTGACCCCATGTCACCGCACCGGTACCATCGTGATCTCCTCACTGCCCTCTTTCTGTTTTCGGGTTTAGATAAGGCATTAGGCCACCGCCATCGCCGCTAGGGCCGCCGCTATTCTCGGTCGTCACCGAATAAGACGATCAGCACGGTAATTATACTGTGCCGTGTCGGATCTCTTCTCAGTCGGACGATCTTGATTGGATGGCAGAGATTAAATCACACATGAGGTTTAATCTTGGCCACCTGATCTGGACGAAAGGGTATCGTGTAATATCATCCATCCATCGCTATTTAAAATCCCGCCGAGATCCAGGCCGTTGATCAATACTGGTTTGATATGTTTTAATCTCAACCGTTGATCTTCACTTAATAATCCCACGCGCACTGTGACCATTAGATCTTGATCCACTGGCTCAGATTCACTCGGTCCATAGCACAGTACTCGGGTTCGCGGTGGACTCGGTTTACCGTGGACCAGAGGCTGGTTTTTAATTTAAATAAAATCCAGAAAATGGTTTAAACTTTAGAAATTCATAACTTGCTCAAATTAACTCCAAATTTGACCATTCAAATTTCAGAAAGTTTATATTTTTATCCTCTTCATGTTCATCCAATAAAATATTCTCTTCAACTTTACCCAATAAAAATTATGTGCTTGTATTGTGATTTATATTATTTTGATTGCTTGTTGTTCCTCATTTTGAGTACCTAGAAGATTACGACGCCGTCGAGGAGCTGGAATACTTTCCCAAAGCTCGCCCTTCTTCTTTCGCTGAGTAAGGCAAGTCACCAACCCCTTTTTGAGCATATTGGACCCAATTTTTAATTAAATATCGCTAAAACTCATAGGTTATATTTACATTAGTCAAATGAATGATCCTACAATATATTTATTGAATCCCCGACCTTGATGTGCAAACCCAAGCCATTCTATCAAGCCTGAATTCCTTATCACCAACATACTTATTAATATTAGAAGTGTCCAATGTATCGACACAACTGCTATAGGCTTAAAAACGAGTCGTAGGTACTTGGATTCTGATATATGATCCCCTATGTCTCTCACCCCGGTATTGTGTTGGTCTTGGAATTGATTTGATAAGTTAGCATGGTGGGTTCCGGGTGCAAGCGACGTCATTGGTTAGTCGTACCCGAGGCACTATAAGGATTGGTCTACGAGATTCGTCGTAAAGCATTTCCATACCAACCACAAGTCTAGTGGGTAAGTATTAACTAGAGGTATGAGTCATTCCAACCCGAGTCAATATGTGGAGAGGGGCAAGAAGCACCTACGGGTGGCTTGGGCCATGTGGCACAAAAGGGGGCGTGACATTGGTTCGGTGTGCCGGCACACCAGTGAAACCTATAGTGTGTGTCATTGAGTTGGAGCGATTCATGCTAACGGTTTTGGCATGAGTTCCTGTGACTTGGGTCATTTGACACACTACGGTGTACGGGAATGAGTGTCTTGTGGGTACAGCGGTACACCTCTGATCAGAGTTAAATCTTTTCGAAAAGCCGAGCCCACGGTCAAGGGCGAGTGGAGTGACATCCCATAGTTAGCTTAAATTCTAAGTGTGCACGATTGATTGGGCATGTAAGGACTATCGAGCGAGGAGGGATGACTGTACTTCTCGAGTAATTTAATTATTTTGTATGAATAAATATGACTCACGTTAAAGGCTGCAAGATAAAAATGTACTTTTCCACACTTTAAGCTAGTATCTCCCTTTGTTATTACCTTGCATTATTATTGCATTTCTCAGTGGCTTGTTGAGTATGTTTGTAATCACTCGTTGGGAAAACCACTTCAGAGGCGTACTACGATGAGGATGATCTGGAGTAGCGACCTAGTCAAGGAAGCGACACTGGAGAAGATGTTCACCGAGTTTATTATTTTCATAGTTTCTTTTATTTTAACACTTGTGTAATAATGTGGTCTGCGAACCACGGATGCTTGACGTATGTGCGTCGTCGTGTGATGAACATCTTGTGATTATTGATTTTCTATGGGATTTCAATAAAGTCTGAGTTTTATTAAATCTGGGCACTACAATGGCTTTGTGCCTTTGTGTGTGAATTATATATTGTTGGCGTGCTTTTTGGTCACACACTGACACACGCGTGGCCTGGAAGATTTTCTTAACTCCAGTGTAGATCCTACGTCTTAGAAAAGGGGTTCAGAGCATGCCAATCAGTTTGACCCTGCAACTGATTAGGGATCGGAAAAGATAAATGTTAGTAGCATAGCCGATGACCGTGGAAGAAACGGTAAACTCGTGAATCACAGTGTTGATCGGCCAAAAGGCTGATAGCCCAAGTTGGCCCAATCAAGCGAGTGCGCCATCGGCCGATGGAAAAGATAGATCATGTATATATACCGATACACACCCTTCGACGGTGAATATGATATGAAGATGAATTAAAGATAACCTATCAGCTTGTACTCTGATAGAAATAAATAAAGCATGCTAGATAACAGATCTATATCATGAAAATCATCACAATAAATAGATCGTACCTAACCGAGACAGTAGCTAGTCACAATGATCTGAACAATATATCAATGAATCAGGAAAACTTTATTTAGATGAACAGTATACGACATAAAAAAGATATAATAGTAAGAGATGTCGGACTTAACTAATGAAGCTTCAGACTATCAGACTCAGATCACATCAATCTAAGAGATCAAACCTAAGTGATGCAGCCTTAGACCTAGCCAAATACACTGAGAACAACTGGTGACCGTACTGTTTCATCATTCTCCTCAAGAGATCGAACTGAACCGATGTAGCCATGATGATACTAACCTATTTGGTATGGACGTCGGGGGTGGTGGGACTCACCTCTTCGCCGAAGATCAAGATGATGCAGCCCAGTTCTGAGTGCCCGAGTCCCGACGGATAACCTTGGGGATCATGGGTGGCGATGCGCCGATTGTTTGATTGAACAAGAGTTAACTAATCTAACCTAAGGGATACATATTTATAGTCCGTAGACTTGCCGTCCAAGAAACTTATCCGGCCGATTCCGGATGAATCTGTAACCATCTTCTGTTCCTATCTCCATCGGCTCCCCTTCCGATCATGCAGCTGTTGGGAACGGACTTCCTCTAGCTTTCCTTCACCGGATCTTCTTTGACCTTTTGTTGACCACGCGACAATTCGTTGTGGGCTTTTGGGCTTTACCAAATCTTGGCATCAACATATATACACAGGCTTGCACCGAACATGACACAAGCGTGCAAAGTGGCCAAAAATGGTATATAATTCATCTAGAAGAGTTGTTGCTCTACTATAGAGTACATGAGAGTGGATCCGAAATCAGAAATGGTAGAATTTAGTAGGAATATACTATTTTGCCACGGAATTGTTGTATGCTTATTTGTTTCAAAACTTTTATTTGTTGAAATACCTTAATATAATTATACCACAATAATATTATTTTAATAGAATTAGGTAGGAAATTGCAACTTCATAAATAGAGTCATACCGATAATCGTAAACCTAATCACTCATATTATGATTAACATTAGTTGAATGATAAAAGTATTGAAACAAACAAACATGTTGTTGTAACATTTTTATATCGAAGAATATTGTCCATTATTGTTCAGTAGGTAGCCTTCTCTCACAATAGCTATTCCAATGATCTTCTTGAAATGTTTCATATGATAGTGCCAAGCGTCACAATGAATCAAATACACATAACAACAAAAAATTTAGTCTGCAAAATGATGACTTTCTTATCAACATGAGGGGATGATTTTATCAAATAGGGGGAGTTGAGGCAACATGTTTATGAGTTGTATAAAAATCTGTTTGGAGCTGAACAAAAACCTTTCGTGTATCTTTGTGAGTCTATGTGGAGAAATAGAAGGATATTGTCCAGAGAAGAGTGCCTTCGTCTTGAATGATAAAGTTGCCTTTTGGCAGGATGTGTGGTGGGGTGATGTTACTCTAAAAACAATGTTCTATGAATTGTATAGGATCTGTTATGATAAAGAAGTGACGATTTCAGAGATTGTAGGTAGGGTGAGAATAATAGTCTTTTTAGTAGATCTCTGAGACATGATTATATGGTAAAATGGATGCAACTTATAATTCAAAATGTGGGGGTGGAAATGAGCTGGATGAGAGAAAGTGGTTGATTGACAAAAAGTGTTTTTCAACCAAATCGGTTTATAGAATGATTGTGAATAGGAGGTTATAGATATGAATAGTCTGGAAATTTGGAAAGGGTACTTACCTCTCAAGGTTAAAATATTTACCTGGCTCATGATGAAAGGGAGGGTCCAAGTAGAGGAGCAACTTAGTAGAATGAATTGGAAAGATGATCCAACATGTAAACTATGTGGTCACCTTGAGTCAGTGGACCATTTAATTTTTTAGTGCCCTATCTCTCAATACTTTGGGTCTTTGTGAAAGATGCATTGGGATGGGAATTGGAGGTGTTGTCCATGCAGGGGTTCTAGGACATGTTAAAGAAAATAAAAAATGTAAACATGAGTTCAAGTGTAATCCAAATCTTGGGGGTCGTCTCGTGGTCAATTTGTTTGTTAAGAAATCAGTTTGTTTTTCAAAATAAAATCTGCGCTAATGCTTTTCAGGTTATTCATAAATTAATCATGTTTCTCACTCTGTGATTCCCACTGGTCCCAACACGACTAAAGGAAGAATCGGCGAGGTACTTAAGCTTTCTCTGTGCAAGATTGCATCAGCTTATTCGTCTGGAGGATATTCAAAACTAAATCCTAGGCAGGATAAGCGTGTTGGTAAGAGCGTCCCGAAGAAATAAGTGTCTGATGGATCTGGGTCAGTTTTTTTGTGATGCCGGTGGTGATCTGGTGGTGTTTAGGTCCTTTCACTACAACAAAACAGGCAACTTCCGTCGGCCAAAGCCGACGGAAGTTAGCCCTTTCCCGACGGAAGAAGCCAACTTCCGTCGGCAAAACGCTATCTTCCGTCGGCCTTTGGCCGACGGAAGCGCGGCGACGGAAGTTAGCTAACTTCCGTCGGCCGCCGACGGAAGTTAGCTAACTTCCGTCGGCTTCACGTGGCCGACGGAAGTTAGCCCCGAACTCTGCCACGTCACCAGGGGGGCTTTAACTTCCGTCGGCCAGCTGGCCGACGGAAGTTAGGGGCAGCTAACTTCCGTCGGCTTTGACCATAGCCGACGGAAGTTAGCCTTTCTGCCCACGTGGCCGAAACCAGCTAACTTCCGTCGGCTATGGTCAAAGCCGACGGAAGTTACCTGGTATTTTTTTTTTATTTTTTCCTGGTTCCCCTACTCACACTCACATCCAACCACAATTTCACATACATTCATCATACACATCCAAAATCACATTTCACATCCAAAATCACATTCAAACTTCACATATAACATCCAAAACCACATCTCACATCCAAAATCACATCCACACTTCACACATCACATCCAAAATCACATAATATAACTGAATTCATATCCAAAGTCACAGTAAACATCTGAATTCACATATAACATCCAAACTCACATACAAATTCACAAAACACAGCGAGAGCCACATACAAAGTCATTTTGTCCATATACTCACTGATCGCCCACATTTGGGTCATGGGCGCCGCCGCTGCCTCCCGCTTCGTCCACATTTGCCCCGGAGGCTCCATCTTGACCAGGCGTACGGAAACACTGAAGAAATAGACAAAATTAGAAACGAACTCAACTACCCTTCTAAACGCTAACTTAAGTGTTTAGGAGGTACCTCAGGTGATGTAGGAGATAGTGGTGGTGGCGGGGGAGGTAGTGGTTGGAAAATGGACATGTCAAATCCACTGTTTTGCTGGGCTAGTTGCTACACATGTTGTAATGTAATCAGTTAGTTCTAAACCTATTTCTGAATACTTTTGAACTGCAACACTCTAAAGTAAGCTTACTTGGATCATCGCCTGCTGTTGTGCTAAGCAGGCGGTATAGTACTCTTGTTGTTTCTTGTAGTGCTCGTCGCGCCGCCTCATGTCCTCCCTCATCCGAACCATCTCCGGGGTTTCTTCTGAGCGACGACGGCTGGAGCCAACTCCGACGGAGCTCTGCGACGACTGAGCTGACTTCTGAGCTCTCACCGCTCTCGAGTCAATAACTCCATTGAACATGGAGTACCTGCAACATTAACAGGGGTTAGTTACCATCACAATACCATACACAAAACATTAATAAAAACATTGTCTCACCGTCCATGGCTTTTGCCACCTCCGCTGGAGTACACGGCCATTTGGTCCACAGGTTCTCTCCGCCAATCATAGTTCTCTCCATGGAGTCGAACCATGTGTTCACCATACTGCGCCTGCAAAAAACATGTCCGATTAGCTAGACGCAGAAAAATGAAATTACGTCAACTCTTAATAACATCTCACCAAATGGTCCGTGGCTGTCTGGCTACACAAGACATCTGGCTGTGCCGGATCGCTTCCTTTGTGACCAGAGGTATACACCTCTATGTCACTTGGCACGTTGCCAGATTTAGCTTCCTGTGCATTAGAAATGAGTTAGTCGCATTACAATGTATCTATAGCTAGAGAGTGACAGATCGGTCTTACCAAGCGTTTAGCGTGGCGAATATGTCCGTCGGCACCATATCTGTGCTTCGGATCCGTCCCGCGGCATTGTCTTTTCTGCTCGGAAGTCTTCTTAAATGCATCTGAAGACCAAATCTTGCAGAATTCAAAATAGGCGTCCTCGCGGTTTGCCAACCACGGAATCCTCACCTGAACAGAGATGCTATTTGTATTATATGACAACAAATCTCAACAATCGAAGAGGTAAAAAGTTAGAATTGTTTACCGAACGGTATTCTTCTTCAGTCAAATAGACTGACGATGAGCCCGTCGCCTTGCTCATTCGTTGCCCTAGCTTCTCCTTGTAGTAAGCATTGTTCGCTTGAATGCGGGCATACGAAATGGCGTCCTTCACCACCTTATGCGCATTGTTGTTGAAGACTACAAGCGCATGGTTATGGTGATTGCCGACTTCTGGCAAGCAAAAGCGTAACTGCAAAAATAATGATTAGTATAGTGTTGTAACTCGAAAATTCTAAAAGAAAATTGAAAAAACACTTGCATACCCAGAAGTCATGAGACACCGCCCCCTGAGCAGTTCCGTGTCGCCCGTCAGGAGCGAACCGGTACTGGTCCCATGTTTGGCATAGAACCCGCTCACCGGTCGGCATTGTCAGCATCCCTGGGTAGTGCAGACGGCACAGGTTACCCAATATCTGGTTAACCTGTCTGACCCTCGAAGTGCCGTCGAACCGAGAGTCAATCCAAGATCTAGAAATACATAATAAATAAAGTTAATTAGTTTAGTGAAAGAAATTTTTTGAAAACAAAAGCAAAACAACAGAAGAGTATTACACTTACCCGTCACCAACAGGCGTAATCTCGATCTTGGCTCCACCGGAAGAGACTACTGGTGGAGCGACCAAGTGACTCGTCCTGAAAGTTACCGAGGACCCGCCGGCAGCCTCAGCACCTTCCTCCTGACCCGCACCCTCCGGGAGATCCCCCTGCCCCGCACCGGCCTCTGGGTCATCCCCCTGCCCCACACCCTCTGGGTCATCCCTCTGTGCCGCACACTCTGGGACATCCCCCTCTTGCCCGCCACCCACCGGCCGATCATCCTCATGACCCGCACTCTCCAAGTGTTGTTCCTCCTACAAAACAGTATTGAAACAATTAGTAATAGTTTATAACTGGCATAAAAAACAATCTGAAAGTTACCTCCTCATCTAGTTGAAATGCAATAGGCCGACCAATTAATGTCGGATCTATGCATCTCAGGAGCTGCTCTTGACGACGTCTGTTTGAAGAAGAGGAACTACCCTGGAATAGGGTGTCCTCCTGACTCGTCGGTGTACTCGCCGGAGTACTCGCCGATGAACTCCCCAAGCGGAAGAGCTTCCTCGTGACACTCTTCATCTTTTTCGACATCCTGTTCAAAATAAGCACAAACAAGCATTTATTAGTAAAGAAGGTTTGTACATATGAAAAAACATGTAATATGAAGTATATTGCATATCCATGTATCAAAACAATTACTTGTCAATTATCATCAAAATCAGGATCAATTTGTCCTTTTCTCCCCAAAGCACGCCATGTGACTTTTTTCTTCTTATGTTGGTGTTTCCTTTTCTCGGGAACTGCCACATCATTAGAATCGCCGAGAAAAGAATCTGTCGACGATTCTGACTCTACATTAAACGAAGTCGGCAATTCATCATCTTGATAAACCTCATCGACCTCTTCAACCTCCAATTGATAAGCGTCATCACTAGGGGTGTGTAGACGTTCCCGAGGATTCACTTTGTAGACTACCCACCAAGCACTTAGTTTTTCACATGGGTAGGGCATATAATACACCTGCTCGACTTGATGAGCAAGGACAAAATTGTCGCAACTAGATAATCGTTCCGCGTGTTTGACTTCAACCATCCCAAATTGGTTTTCACGAGTACCATGTTTAGGGTCGAACCAATCACAATCGAAGAAGACTACTTTAATCTCTTTATTCCCGGCAAATTTGTACTCGATTATATTGTTGATGATTCCATAATACATAATTTCGTGTCCTTGTCCATCAACGACCCTTGTAACAACACCAGTATTAGTTGTTGCCGCTAGAGGTCGATATGCTTCAAATATAGTTGAACGGAAGCGGAAACCATTAACATCGTAGCGACCGTAACTTTTGGCACTAATACTCCCGTAAGAGAGCTGTCGCAAGTCTATATGTACATTGTCAGCGAGCACGCACTGCAAATCATAAGAGATTATAAGATAATTAACCCAGTAGAGTAAAATAATACGTGTCAGAAAAGGTAAGGATTTACATGTTCTCTGAACCAAGTGAGAAAACTAGGCCCGCCATTTACTCCTTCTCGACGCAATTTATCTAATTGCTTCTCCGTTGGTTGACGACCAGATGGCAAGTATTTCGAATCAAACATACTGTCAATGTAACGAATAGGTAAACAAACGGGTATAAAATTTGGAGGTAAAATATAAAACTAAAACGAATCACTTACGCGAAATATTGTTCCATCTCTTCCATATTTGAGTACATGTAGAGCAAGGCATTTGTTCGTTCTTCCTGAGTTACATAATATGTCGTGGAAACACCAACAGTTATGCCCTTCCACCCAAATATTTGGAGATCACTACAAGGATGGTCTTCATCCATATGGTACCGTGTAGCAGGTGTGTTGACATTGTGATGCTCAGCGAAGTATACACTAGTGAAGTATGCTATCTCTTTCAATTTAAATTCTTCTGCGATGCAACCTTCAACTCTGGCCTTATTACCAACCATCGCTCTAAGCTTCTTTAGGGACCTTTCAATATGATACATCCACCTATATTGCACAGGGCCACCTACCTTAGCTTCATATGGCAGATGAACCAGTAAATGTTGCATTGGATTGAAGAACCCTGGAGGGAATATTTTTTCCAGTTTACATAAAAGTACCGGGATCTCTTTCTCTAGCATCTCCATCATATCTTTCTTAATTTCTTTCGCACAAAGTTGTCTATAAAAATGGCTCAGCTCAGCTAACGCCTTCCACACATCATCATTCAGGTACCCACGAAACATTACAGGAAGGAGTCTTTCCATTATTATGTGGTAATCGTGACTTTTCAATCCATTTAATTTCCCTGTCTTCAAGTTCACAGCTCTTCTAAATCCTGCGGCGTAACCATCTGGGAATTTCAAATTTTTCAACCACCTCATTACTTGTTT
Source organism: Zizania palustris (assembly GCA_019279435.1). NCBI lineage: Eukaryota > Viridiplantae > Streptophyta > Magnoliopsida > Poales > Poaceae > Zizania > Zizania palustris. The sequence goes on along the minus strand of JAAALK010000079.1, from coordinate 60,624,954 downwards.
TTTTTCTTTAGGTTTTAAACAAAATGGGGCACGTGGCTTGCCACCACTATTCGTCAACTCAAGGGTTGGTCGATTACAAATCTCAGCTAAATCTCTTCTCGCCTTTACATTATCTTTTGTCCTGTCAGTAAAATCCATACATGTACTTATAATGCTTTCACCAACATTACGTTCCTGATGCATAACGTCAATGTTGTGCATCAGAATTAGTGATTTGACGTACGGCAGTTCCCATAAACCACATATGTGAGTCCAATTATGTTCGGTTCCGAATCCTACAAATCCATCCTCATTTTCATTAAGGACCAACTCATTCAGCATATCAGCGATTTCTGTACCATTTAAACGCCTTGGTGGTCCCTTTACAACAATGCTGTCCTTCTTGAAATTGTTCCTCTGTAACCTAAATGGGTGATTCATGGGCAAAAAGCATCTATGGCAATCAAAGTAACAAATCTTTCCCCCGAAGTTCAGACGGAAACAATCTGTGTCCTTTGCACATATCGGGCATGTCAACCTTCCATGACAACTCCAACCAGAAAAAATACCGTATGCCGGAAAATCGTGAACCGACCACAGATACGCAACTCGAAGATTGAATTTTTGTTTCTGGTCATAGTCATATGCTTCAACTCCTTTCCACAATTGTTTCAACTCTTCAATTAAGGGCTTCAACATCACGTTTAGTCGTGTTCCAGGATGATCTGGACCGGGTATAATGAGACACAGGAACATAAATTCATATTTCATACAAAATGAAGGTGGAAGGTTGTATGGAATAGCAAACACGGGCCAACAAGAGTACGACGATGCCGTTACATTGAAAGGGGTGAATCCATCAGTTGCCAACCCGATGCGAACATTCCTTGCATCACTAGCAAAGTCTGCATCAAAATCATCTAGAGCCTTCCATGCCGCACCATCAGATGGGTGCACCATTACTTCATTATTCTCACGTACACCTTCTTTATGCCATCGCATATGTCTAGCGGTTTTCTTTGATAGAAACAATCGTTTCACCCGAGGTGTAAGAGGCATGTAACGAAGTTGCTTATGAGCAACCTCTGTCGTCACCTTCTCTCCGTCTTCATTTACGACCTCTACGAATCTCGGTTTACCACATTTTAAGCATTTCACCTCATTACTATGTTCTTTCCAGAACAACATACAATTATCTCGGCACACATCAATCTTCTCATACTCCATACCGAGAGCAGAAAGCATTTTCTTTGACTGATACATGTCTTTCGGCACCTTATGGTTCTTAGGAAGGATATCGCTGATCAGATTCAAGAGCTCCTTATAACAATTGTTTGAAAATGCAAACTTTGACTTAATAGCCATAATACGAGTCACGAAAGCGAGAACGCTTACGGTGGTGTGCTCATGCAATGGCTCTTCTGAAGCTCGAAGGATGTCGAAAAACTTTTGAACCTCCGGTGTTGGAGGATCCTCGGGGTTTGATTCAAACTCCGGTCGTATAGCATCAACCATCTCATCCATCCTATCGTCAGCAACGCTATCATCTTCTTCTTCCACTACTAATACCGTTTTTTCAAGGCCTGTCTCGCCGTGAAAAGACCAAACTTCATAACCTGGCACGAAACCATATTTGCAAATATGCAACGACATCGTCCTCTTGTCTTGCCAACGAGAATTTCTGCACTTCATGCATGGGCACCTCGCGGGAGTGTTTGTTGTCAAAGCGAATGCACGATCAACAAATTTCTCAGCGTTGATTACCCACTCCCTCGTGTGAGCTCCACTTTTCATCCAACCACTATACATCCACCGTCGGTCGTCCTCAGCCATTCTATATGCAAAACATTCATTCAGTCAAGAGGCTCGCAACATACACACACCCTGGCCACCCCCCGCCTCCGCCTCCGGACAACGGAGGGGAAGTAGAGGCGGCCGGGCGGCCGGCGACGCAAGGGGAAGCAGAGCCCACCGGCATCGCGATTCACCATGACATCCGGCGGTGACCGCCTGGACGTCTAGTCGGCGCAGGCGACGCCATGGCAACCATGGTCTATAGGAAAAGATAGGTCCTAAACCCACCCAAGAGTGACCGACAAAACGTGGTATTTATGACGAGCCATGAGTTCGAACGAAATTTCAGCAGCATAACCCCGCTGTTCTCCAATTGCACGCCTGATAGTGGTGCAATGGAGAACAACAAGGTTATGTTACTGAAATCTCATTCGGACTCATGACTCATCATAAAACCACGCTCTGTCGCCCACTCCGAGGCTGTCCAAAAAGGGACAATTCCGGACCTACACATCTCACACGCATGACACGTGTGAGACATGTTGGTCCGAAACGGGTGACGCATAGGTTTCGTTACACTATCTACGTTGTTGTCAAATAAAAAATTGCATACGAAAAAAAAAACTATAAATTAATAGAATAATATAATTAGAATCATATATACATAATATCACAACATATATTGCATATTAAAACAAAACATCACATACAAGACATACAAGACATACAGATAGGTCTTCATGAAATAAACAAGTAAATCTCATTAGGGCATTACATGTTTGCTGATTTTACCTTACACCTTTGTAAGATTAACACATCTATGTGCAAAGCCTAGAAACGGATAATACACATTTTGGTTCGGGCGAAGAAAACTGAAAAGACAACATTATGCCTCAATCTAGGTTAATTAACATTTTTAATTAAGGAGAGATATGCAAGAGATGATGGTGGTATGCATTAGCTAGGCCCTACATTATTAGATAAGCACTGCACAGAGATATTTTATGCCAGGGCTTTGCATGCCATCGTACTTAAGCACCAGTTATTAATCCTCCTAATGATCAAATCAAGCTTACAAACTATTATATATACAAAGGGCACCATTGTGTTCTTCTGCCCCTTTGCATATCACACATTAATTAATCATCTAATCCCATGGGCCCCACATGTAGTACACACAAAAAATGGCGACATGTTAACTAAAAAATGGCGACGACTACAGTGGAATCGGGACGAAGCACGGACCTCACGAAGACGATGAAGGCTCGGTCGCTTCCGATCAGGTGAGGGGAGTGGACGAGGACACCTCGAACCGGGCGGGCGGCCGAGGCGGCGGCCGGGCGGCCGGGCGGACGGCGGCCGGGCGGGCGGCGGCCGGGGGGGCGGCGGCCGGCCGGGTGGGCGGCGGCCGGGCGGGCGGGTGGGCGGCCGAGGCGGCGGCGGCCGGCCGGGTGGGCGGCGGCCGGGCGGGCGGGTGGGCGGCCGAGGCGGCGGGCGGGCGGGCGGCCGGGCGGGCGAGGGCGGGCGGGCGGCCGGGCGGCGGCCGGGCGGCGGCCGGGCAGCGAAACGGCGGGGGCGGGCGGGCGGCGGCCGGGCGGCGAAGCGGCGGCGGCGGGCGGGCGGCGGCGGCAGGCGCAGGAGGCGGGAGTGCGCGCGTGTACAGGGAGTTAGGGCTCCCTGTACGCGCGCGCGGTTGGGGGAAAAGCCCCCTAACTTCCGTCGGCCAACATTAAAGCCGACGGAAGTTAGCTAACTTCCGTCGGCTTTAATGCGGGCCGACGGAAGTTAGGGGGATCCGAGCGGCCGAGGAAAAATCCCCGCTAACTTCCGTCGGCCACTGTCAGAAGCCGACGGAAGTTAAGTTAACTTCCGTCGGCTCGTGGAGGCCGACGGAAGTTATTTAACTTCCGTCGGCTTGCCCAAAAGCCGACGGAAGTTATATTGGCCGACGAAAATCTTTTGTTTTGTTGTAGTGTTTGTTGTTTGGTCCAGCTAGTTGATAAAGGTTGTCGTTTGTCACAATTCTGTCTGTAGCATCGTTTTTATTGTCTTAATGTAAATTGTGTCAAACTGTGCCGGTAGGAGTTGATGTCGATAGATTCTGTATTTGTGCTTCATGTAAAGTTGGTAACCTTAACATGGATTCTATGTTTCTCCTTTCAAGTAAAGCTGGGATCTCCCCCGATGTTGGGAGTCCTTTTCTCTAAATAAAATTATCCAAGCATCATCAGAGGACATATAAATATATATGTCCCAAAATTTTAACACTATGTTACTATGTCAGTACTTATACGTTTTAAATTAAACTTTATTTATTATGAAAGCCAACATGTGATGCATGCATGCATGCATCGTATATATCAAGACGAAACCAAGTGATAGATGGTTAATAATCTTTCTTATTTATTTGTAAAGGTTTTCGAACGGGAGCCACCATTTAATTTGATTTAATTTACTTGCTATATGTACGTATATATGTAGTATACGCACCATGAGACCGTAGGAGAAGGCTTGGATTCCGATGTTGCCGAGCGAGGCGGCGGCGAGCTCGAGCGTGCCGAGCTGGCCGCAGATGATCCTGGTCGACATGGACATGGCGTAGTTGATCATGTACACGGCCACGGCCGGCGCCGCCAGCGCCGCGAGCAGCCGCAGCTCGACCTGCGCCGCGCGCGCCACCCGCCACGCGCGGGGCGCCGACTCGTCCGCCAGGATTATGCGCTCCAGCTGCGCGCCCGCCGCCTCCTCCTCCCCGTCCCTCCCCGGACTGCCGCCGCCGCCGCCGCCGCCGTCACCGTCTCCGCCGTCGGCCGGCGACGACGACAGGGGCGGCGGGTACTGCTGGCCGCTCGCCGTGCCCATGGACGACGGACAGCCGGGTAGCTGGCTGCTGGCCCGGGATGGCGATACGTGTGAACTGTGAAGGGAAGTGTGAACTCACTGGCTCCACCTTAACTAGCTAAGAGTAGGACCCATCCATATAGGCAACTGGAAGCATATATTTTTATTCTTATTTCCCAAATCACTAATCACTCTGCCCCTAGATTTTTTTGTTATTATTCCATAATTTTCCGTCGAATCACTCGAGTAGGAAGGGTAGGTTGCGCAGATGCGTCCTAATCTGTACTAAACTATAGAAGCAGGTGAATTTATAGTAATTTGGTTTTGTTTAGGTGTTGTTAAAGGAGGGAGCTTTCCTCTTCTGGATTTTGTGAAATGGAATTGATCCCAGATATATGCAAGTAATTAACAGATATATCGTTGTCTAAAAATGTCAGTAATAAGAAAGGTTGATGAGATTTAGTTTGTTTCCTTGCGAATAACGATGTACGGGTATGTTTAGGACTACTTTGCTCTTTAAAAATCTGCTATACTCCACGAAGGGTATGTTTACCACTACTCCGTTCTTTAAAAATCTGCTATACTCCACGAAATTCATGCATCTAAAAGAGTTGTTGCTTTACGTACATGTACCTGTTTGACTTGTAAAGTGGATCCGAAATCAGAAATAGTAGAATTTAGTAGAAATATACTATTTTGTCACGGAATTGTTGTGTGCTTATTTGTTTCAACACTTTTATTTTTTGAAATACCTTAACATAATTATACTACAATAATATTATTTTAATAGAATTCGGTAGGAAATTGCAACTTCATAAACAGAGTCATACCGATAATTGTACACCTAATCACTCGTATTCTGATTAACATTAGTTGAATGATAAAAGTATTGAAACAAACAACCATGGTGTGTTGTAACATTTTTATATTGAAGAATATTGTCCATTATTGTTCAGTAGGTAGCCTTCTCTCACAATAGCTATTCCTATGATCTTGAAATGTTTCGTATAATAGTGCCAAACGTCACAATGAATCAAATACACAGAACAACAAAAATGTAGTCTGCAAAATGCTGACTTTCTTATCAACATCAACATAAACATAAAAATTTAGTCTACAAAATGTTGACTTTGTTATCAGCATCAACATAAACATAAAAATTTTAGGCCACCCCCGCATCGGCCTGGCCAGGCGTCCACACTCCACACCGCCGCCCCCACACCGGACCGGCCAGGCATCCGCAGCGCCGCCGTCGCGCCATCATCACCTTGCCGTTGCTCCATCGTCGCAAGACGGGAAGAAAATGGACTCACGAAGGAAACAGAACCCATGGAGGGGAAACCAACTGATATTCATTCATGATACGGTGGATAAATATTCATAAACTTCACGTTTTGTTTTAAAAACTAAATCCGCATAACACTTTTTGAGGTATTCCACAAAAAAGGATGAGCAAAGTCTCAGATCTTAAATTTTCACGGATCTGAAAACAAAAAACTCATATCTAGTTTTGTTTGGTTACTGTTTTGTAGAGCAGATCCTAAAAAGAAGAGCAAAGCAGTGCCAAACACCCCATACTTGTTCTAAACTCCAATCTTGTGTGATTTTTGTGTATACATTATACATCATGTATATATGTACTGGTCTGTTTACGGTTGACCATTATCTCCTAAAGAGATAATAGTTAAAACTAATATGAATTATTTATTAAATTTATTTAAAATAATTAATTAAAAAAGAAATTTGACTAATCAGTTTGATTATGGAAATTAATCTACATGCATGTCTCTCGCATGAAAAATTTATTGATTATTTCTCCTTTCTAGCGCATGTAATAATTAATTTGCTAGCGTGTAAATAAATGAATTAATAGTTGCATGTATGTGAGCCCACACATATCAAAGAAAGGCTACATTGCCTATTACCTTTAAGATTACCTCTAAGAGGTAATAGCTTATCAATATTAAATCTGAACCGTATAATCATACAAATTTAACTATATATAAAATTTGAGGATAATATAAAATTCTCTCTTTATATATATAGCAATGGTCCTTTAGTGCAAGGACTTCCCTTTCAAATTTCAATCCAAAAAATATATTACTAGACTAGACAACCATGTCTACAAAGGATACAATGGAGCTGACAAAATATTATTGTCTAGGCCAACATATTCACTACTTAGGCACAAGAACCTCCTACTAGTAAAAAAAGAAATAATTTTGTATTACCAAAGCCTAAAAAGTAAGTTGTTAATATAAGACCGTACCAAAAGAGTGATTCTACGGTTTTTGAAAAGATACCGAGAGGTATTACAAATTTCAGGGTTCATTTGTGTACCTAATGTACTATATATGGAGTACCACAATTAACATGAGATACCCTTAAGGACTGTAAAATTCTCATGCTACAAAAAGAAATGTGGCATGTTTCCATTCACTTGTAAACGAAATTAACCCTTTATTCCTTTATTCTTTTAAAGAATAATAGGACAAAAGATCTGGAATGCAATAAAAATGATCTTTATTTATTCTTTCCATGATTTATCCATATTCATACATAGTTCTTCATGAACTAATCCTCAGTTATTTTCATTTATTAATTGTTATAACGTGTGTTTTATTTCAAGATCATTAACAAGGAAAAAGTATCATTATATTATAAAGTATGATATTAATTTAGAAGCATTTTTTACTATTCTAGAAGACCAAATTTCTTTGGTCTAATTTAGGATGTTGAAATCAATTTTATCTTAAATAATTCTAGCTATGCGCAAGGGGATAATAATGAAATAAAACAATACTTTCCCTTTTCTGATCACGGAGGATCCATATGAAACCATACAAATTAGTACTTTTAATTACTCATAATTTAGATATAATCTCCCGTTACTAATTTTACATTCATATATCTCTTTTGACACCACTGAAGATGGTAATAGGTCTATACCCATCGTGTTTGATCATCTTAAACTCATACTCGTTAAGAAAAAATCTCCTCGTAGGGTGATCCGTATATACATGTTGGTCCAAAATTTCCTCAAACCTATACGCATATATACATGCTGGTCCAATTTTTTCCCAAATCTATACCCGTAATAACTATTGGGAGTCATTGAATGACTATTGGGTCACTTGAGTTATCTGACGCCTAAAGTTATTGTTGGCCGATTAGAGAACAAAGATGTGGATCTCGTGTCTCATACTCGGATGGAGACATGGCTATTAAAAGAAGGATGGTGCATGGAGGTGGTGGAGCACATGAGTTTGGTGGTGGGTTGCACTACACATATCATGTTGAAAACTCTAGAGTCAAGACTAAGGAGCGAGGAGGAATAGAAAAATAGAAGCACACACCATTGGCCACCACATAACTTAGGGACTCAGCGCTTGGCGGTGACTAGGGAAGATAAATTTAAAAAATATTAGATTAGGCTATAAATAGATAGCCCATTGAGCGGCGGAATCATTAAGCGATTATGAATAGTATAAAATCACGTCCGTACCCACATACTCATCGGATTTTATTTTTTCCATTAATCAACTCACACGTAAACAATAAGCTCCATCTCCCCTCTAATAAACTGTTGCACAAATTTACAATTTTATCCCTTCGTATCACTCATTTTATAAATGATTTTACCTGTTCTTTTTTGTACGGACACAAGCGGATCAAGACCAAGATCGTTGATTCGTAGAATTTCTTTTTTTAAAAAAACGCAATCATGTTTCTAGAAGATGGGCCTGGTTGTCTCAGCCCAAACAGCCCAAAGCGCAACGCTGAAATGTAAAGGCCCAAACAGCCCAAGGCGCCGAGCAAAAACCCTAGCAATTGAACGCTCCCTCTCATTCCCCTTCCCGCACAGCTCTGCCTCCGCCCAACCGCCTTCCTCGCAGCCGCCTCCGCTTCTCCTCGACCTCCAATTCCTCTCCGGCGTCGTCGTCACCGAGGCCCGGTTCGGCGGCGGCGAGCCTCCGTCGGTCGGTCCGTCCGTCCGTCCTCCTCCTTGGCACCGCCAGGCGCCAACTTCCCCCCCTCCGCCGGGCTCGCCCCTCTGCCGCGGCCCCCATCCACGCGCGTAGGCGCCGCCGTGTGTTGGACGTCGGCCCCTCTGCATCCCTAGCCTGCAAAGTAAGGAGCCCTAAATTGCCTTGACTGGGAATCTCTCTTGAGCGATATGTATGCTGAATTGGATCTGTGTGTGGGGATGGTGATATGGAGCATGTTTTTTGAACTGTTATTAGCTGATCTAAAGATACAGGAGTATCTGTGTTGGGAGCATGTGGTCCACATGATCGATTTTAATTTTTCTGGTGGTATTTATGGTCGTGAGTTCCGATTTGTTGTGTGCATGTCGTTCTTCAGAAATTAATTATTCAATCCCTATCTGCTGGTAGTGAACTAAGTATTCCACTGCTTGTGTTTATGCAATACCAGGCAGTGAACTAAATATGCTTGTTTTTATTTTACTTGTTTGACAGAAGCAACTCATTACTCATGCTTATATACCCTAATAATTGCTGCTTGTATTGCTCCTCATAATTTCATTAGGGATAAATGCCAAACGTGATGCGCTTTTTGCTCGGCTAGAAACCAAAGAAGGGTATGTTGATTAGGAGAGAGAGGTGATAATATATAATTATAGACCCAAATACCCAATAAGACAATATAGTCTGCTCAAAAGTATGGTAATCATTGCACATTGTTTCTTTTTCTTTTGGTTGAGTGAAACTCTGATTTCATGATTCTATAATTGCTAAAGGAATCTTCAAACAAATCATTTGGTTATAGTTCCTAAAAGAATTGATGTTGTTGGTGTTACAGCACAAAATATTATTTTTAGCTAGCTAGTATTTGGTACCAAGAACTCCAATTACTAGTTTTCTACACTACATATATTTTTAAAATGTTTCATTATTGCTATTACCCTGTTTTCTATCATTACAGTTATCCTGATAACTGTTATCTATCATTAGGTTGTGTAAGAGCTGTATTTACACATGGATTCAACGCCACAAGATTTCCAGCCCCGGACATTCTCCATCAAGCTGTGGCCACCGAGTGAAAGTACTCGTCTGATGCTTGTGGAGAGGATGACAACGAACCTGTCCACCGAATCCATATTTTCTCGCAAGTATGGCCTTTTGGGCAAGGAAGAGGCTCATGATAATGCTAAAAGAATAGAAGAGATATGCTTTGCCTCTGCAGATGAGCATTTCAAGAAGGAGCCAGATGGTGATGGGAGTTCTGCTGTTCAGCTGTATGCAAAGGAAACTAGCAAGCTGATACTGGAAGTTCTGAAAAGTGGCCCAAGGAGAACAGAAGAACCAGAAGTACCTGTTTCTGACACACCACCTGAGCTTGCTGATACTGTTTTTGATATATCTGGTGGAAAACGTGCTTTTATTGAGGCAGATGAAGCTAATGAACTTTTGAGCCCACTTACCAAATCAGGAAATTCATACAAAAGAATTTGCTTCAGCAACAGGAGCTTTGGTATTGGAGCTGCCAATGTTGCTGGGCCTATTCTTGAATCAATCAAAAAGCAGCTGATGGAGGTAGATATCTCAGATTTTGTTGCTGGAAGGCCTGAGGATGAAGCCCTTGATGTGATGCGTATATTCTCGAAAGCCCTAGAAGGTGCTGTACTGAGATATTTGAACATCTCTGACAATGCTTTGGGTGAGAAGGGTGTCAGAGCATTCAAGGAGCTCCTGCAATCACAGGACAGGCTGGAAGAACTTTACGTGATGAATGATGGTATATCAGAGGAAGCTGCAAAAGCTCTTTCTGAGCTTATTCCTTCAACAGAGAAGCTTAAGGTTCTCCACTTCCACAACAATATGACTGGGGATGAAGGTGCTATGTATATTGCCGAAATGGTTAAACGATCTCCGAATTTAGAGAGTTTCAGGTGTTCAGCAACAAGGATTGGATCTGATGGTGGAGTGGCTCTGGCTGAGGCATTAGGTACTTGCACTCGTCTGAAGAAACTTGATCTCAGGGACAACTTATTTGGTGTTGACGCAGGTGTGACTCTCAGCAAAACCCTTTCAAAGCTTCCTGATCTTGTTGAGCTTTATCTGAGTGACCTCAATCTTGAGAATAAGGGCACAATAGCAATTGTCAATGCCCTCAAACAGTTGGCACCTCAGTTGGAAGTCCTTGAAATGGCTGGAAATGAAATTAATGCAGAAGCAGCCCAATCTCTAGCAGAATGCCTAACAGCAATGCAATCACTCAATAAGTTGACCTTGGCTGAAAATGAACTGAAGGATGATGGTGCTGTGGTGATTGCAAAATCATTGGAAGATGGACACTCTGATCTGAAGGAGCTTGATGTGAGCACTAATATGTTGCAGAGGGTGGGAGCTCGGTGCTTTGCCCAGGCAATCACAAATAAGCCAGGCTTTGTACAACTGAACATCAATGGGAACTACATCTCTGACGAAGGTATTTGTGAGGTGAAGGATATTCTGAAAGGTGGTAAGAACTCGCTGGATGTGCTTGGTTCACTGGATGAGAACGATCCTGAGGGGGAGGCAGAAGATGATAATGATGAGGAAGAGGATGACAGTGAGCTGGACTCGAAGTTGCAGGGCCTCAAGGTTGAGCAAGACGATTAATCATGGTTTCCCGGCAAGTTGAAAATTTCAACTTTGAATGTTGCACCATTGTTTGGGGGGCGACGAGTCAAGTAGCCAGATTGTTTAGCCTGGCGGTTTATCTGTACTTGTGTAACTTCCGTTAGAACTTTCATGTATTGGCAACAACTTTGTTGTCAGGTCAAGGTCGGCCGAACCTGGACCGTTATATCATTGGTATACATTTGCTGCGGTAACTTTTCATGCTGTGTTCGTGTTGTCATTTTTCACGTGTTTGGAAGCTGCGATATATCCACGGCGTGTGTCCTGTATGCATGCTGCGGATATTGGCGCAGGATCTGTTTGTTTGGAGGAGCTGTGTATATTTTCAGAATTATCTAGTCAGTATCTAGCTGATTAATTTGTGGGTGGGTTTTATTCAGTGGTACGGTAGATAAATAAAATTCTGTAAAATATGAAGAAGCTAATGGTTTTTGCGCTAGTGCGCTCGATTTGTTTCTCGTTCTCGACGGAAGCTCATGTAGATTTTTGACTTTTCTATTTTCCTTCTTGTTTATCAATCACCAATCAAGACAAATCCGGGCACTACGATGAGATGTGAAAGCACCTGATCCCACCCATTCTGACCTTGATATATACGTGGAATTGTCTTGGTTGGTTAGCTTCTGAGCTACTTGAAGGAAAAGGGCCATAGACAAAGATGGATAAAAATTCTGCTCGAGTTTGTACTACTTAATCATCGTGGTAAAATGTGGAACTTGGTGTAGATTATTGGCACGGATTATTGTGTCACATATTTCAAAATTTTAAACCTTGTAATTTTTCATAAACATTATCAAAACAATTTGTTTTAAAATCATTTATTATTTCTTTAAACTTACATTCGTCCTGTTGAAATCTCAAACTATTTGATCAAAAGAGTCAGATTGTTTATCATCTATTATTTGTTTCAAATGGGATCTGATGTTATGTTTCAGGAAGACTAACAAACACAACATCAATTAAGAGCTCAAGTGCTCAAAAGTTGGAAGTAAACCACATTTGCTCTCAACTTTTCAATCTCCCAACCCAACTCAAAAGCACAACCCTAAAGCCAAAACCACAAGGATCAAAGGGGATTTGAGAGGAAAAAAGAGAGCTCTAGAATCAAATAACTTAACACAAACTCAAAGCCCTAAAGATTAAAACCAAAGGGCTAATTCTAGAAAGGGTGTGGGGTGTTACTTTTATAGCACACCCCATATGACCATATCTATTTCTTGGAGCTCAAAAGATACTTACATATTATTTTGACAATATGTTTGATATTCTGTTTTTTTTTTCTTCAGAACTCAGCTCAGTACAAAATTCTAGTATCGAATATTTTCGACTCGAAACAAAGTTCAAAACCAAGACAAAAACATATATGGATCCTTGGAAAACAAACATTTCAGTAGATCAGATATTCCAACATGAGGTCAGTTACAAGTGATATTAGTTCCTTCTTTTTTCTCAGTTCATAGGATTTTATACCGATCTCATTTTTAAAAAAACTACGACTGAACCAAACTCTACAAATGAAAGAGTCTAATACCTAGCTTGCAGACGAAACAAAAAACACAAATATCAACTGTATAAACCAGCTTACATAGAAAGTAGACTGAGTGAACGATACAAATCTTGACTGAAAGATTTAGGGGCTGTTTTGGTTACTGATACAAAATGTGGCAAGATTCTCTTCTGTTTTATATGTTAATGATTTAAAAAAGTGTGATGAGATTCTCTTAAGCTTGCCAAAATATAATAAATAATTTATTAACCTCACCTTAGGCAATTATGACAATTTTTATTGATAAATGGTGGCTAGTAATCAAACATGCCCTTAATAATTTGCTACTAAGGCTATTCACACTAGTAGATTTCATAACACATTTTTTAGAAGTCCACATCAACTTTGCAACTGAATGAAATACTTTCTCTCAATAAAAAGTTTCATTTCACTATTTCCTAGGCTAACCAGTATAATTAAATGCAACAAACTAGTGTTATAATAATTAATACCATGAAATATTTATTGTGAATAGCCTCAAAAATTGGGTAGTTCGGATCATTTATTACTTTTTTAGACGTGACAAATCATTGAATGTTCTTATCTTAATTGTACGGATGAGACAACCTGAGTGAGTGGCCGTTTTCTCCGACTTTTATCTCATCCGTTTGGTCCTGTTGCTCCCCCCTTCTCTCGCATTTTAGGGTTTTTACTCCTAAACCGCTCCGTCCTACGCCGCCATGATGCAGCCGCCGCCTCCGCCGCCGCAGCAGCAGTGGGGAATGGCGCCGCCGCCTCCGCCGCAGTATTTCCAGGCGGGTCCTCCGCCCCCGCCGCAGTACTTCCAAGGTGGGCCTCCGCCTGCTGCTATGTGGGGACAGCCGCCGCCGGCGCCGGCGCCGGCCCCGGCGTCGACTCAGGCTGGTGGCGGAGCAGGGGACGAAGTGAGAACCCTGTGGATTGGGGACCTCCAGTTTTGGATGGACGAGAACTACCTCTACAACTGTTTCTCCCAGGCTGGCGAGGTGATGCGTCGTTCCTTTCCTTTGTTAACTATTCTTCATTGGTTTTGCTATAATTATGCCTGAGTTTGGTAATAGTTTATATCCCTAATTCCGTTTCGTTGCTCAGTTAAAAATAGATTGTTCACCTGATACATAAAAAACAACCCGAACTGGATGTTGTTGTTCCGTCATTTATTTTGATAATTTCTATTTTAATCCCTAATAATGGGTGTTTTGATGGATTTGGTTGGATGCTTGTATAGATTTATACAATAAGCAGATACACGGCAGTGGGGAAGTTACTGTTGCCATGAATGGCATCGGGAAATTGACTAGCATGAACAATTTGTCAGCCTTTTTGGCATTCTTGGTTGCTGTATATACACCTGAGAAAATGTTTAGTTGCCTGAACCGTTCAATTTACATCCATGATTTATTACTACCTAATGCTTTGTTGACATGTTAAATGGTCACTGGTCAGGTTATCTCGGTAAAGATAATTCGGAACAAGCAAACTGGGCAACCTGAGGGTTATGGTTTCATTGAATTTGGCAGCCATGCTATAGCTGAACAAGTTCTCCAAGGTTATAATGGTCAAATGATGCCTAATGGTAATCAAGCATTCAAATTAAATTGGGCGGCAAGTGGGGCTGGTGAGAAACAGGGAGATGATGGCTCAGACTATACTATTTTTGTTGGGGATCTGGCAGCAGATGTGACAGACTTTATCCTACAAGATACATTCAAGAGCCGTTACCCATCAGTTAAGGGTGCAAAAGTTGTCTTTGACAGAACCACTGGTCGTTCAAAAGGCTATGGATTTGTCAAATTTGGAGATTTAGATGAACAGGCACGTGCAATGACTGAAATGAATGGAACCTATTGTTCTAGCAGACCTATGCGTATTGGACCAGCATCCAACAAGAAGAATGCAGGTGGCCAACAACAACCAAGTGGTGTGTAAGCTTTCTTCCATAGCTAGAACTTGTGAATTTTTGCACTTTGAAATGTTGCCAAATGTATTCCAGTACCATTATTATGTATTCGTTGTGCATCACTGCATCTCTTTGAGTTTTCTAGGAAAGAGTCTATTTTACGTCTCTCAACTCTCAAAATCGGATAAAAACTGCCCATGGGCCAAATACCAGTGGTTTTGACCCATGTAGGGGGTGGGGCCCATGTGACATAGAAAGATGGATAGCAAATATGTGGTAGGCCCATATGACAAACAGTGAATTGAAGAATGGTGAATTTTAGGTGACCAACCATGATACTCTACAACAAGTGGATTGCATAGTCTGTGTCAGGCTGTCAGCGACCATCAAACAGTGCAAAGGGACATGTTTTGTCCAGTTTTGAGAATTAAGGGACACATTTTATCCAGTTTTGCAATTGATGTACAAAAAGTAAAACAAATCATTAAGGGATGGCAAATAGCATTTCCCTTTTTTATTGTTTGTTCAACTTGATATGTAGCATGCTTGCATTTTACATCCCATATTTGTTGAGTTGTCAAATTTTGACAGGCCACAACATAACAAGTTCCATCTTATGATGTTCATGCTAAAATTCATCTATAGCTGACATGTGGTCTTACTCTTCTTCCTGTTTTATGCAGTTACATACCAGAATACACAAGGAACAGATTCTGATAGCGATCCAAACAATACTACTGTGAGTATATTGTATATAATTTGTGTTTTGTTGGCATAAACCATAAAGACAAATGTTTAATTCAAGAAAAGCTGCAATGCTTGCAGGTATTTGTTGGTGGCCTTGATCCAAGTGTAACTGATGAGGTTCTAAAACAAACCTTCAGTCCATATGGAGAACTTATCTATGTCAAGATCCCTGTAGGAAAACGTTGTGGATTTGTTCAATATTCCAACAGGTATATGAGTTTTTTTATATTATTTTGTGGTATAATAATATGGCATCAACACTTAATAGTAAGACATCAAGGGTCCAGGTTTATGCTATATCCTTTTGTGCAGGGTGTAGTTGAGCACCCAAGTGCATGTCTTGCACTAATTTAGGACCACAGGGGCTTCGGTTTGAAATTTAAACCATATGAAGGAAATAGTCAAATAACACAACGTCAAATTTCGGTGTCAAGACAGCCCCTTTTACCTTTTGTCTGGTTTTGAATAGTTTAACTCATCAGTGATGTGCGACTTTTCCCACAAGACAGCCCCATGACATGTCACCATGTGCCTTAATACCACCATGTACCTTGGAAAGGGATTGTTACATGACCGTTCAAATAACTGAACCAAAGCCTTGCACCTCAGTACCCTAATCTTCCCTCATAGGCAGAAGACTCGCCCGACACTCTATGATGGCACTCGTCAATTCACTATCTTTAGTGCTTAACAAATGATCAATGTATGCTACAAGTCAAGCCATTGCCAAATGATCGTCACTCATCACTTCACTATCTTTAGTGCTTAACAAATGATCAATGTATGCTACAAGTCAAGCCATTGCCCACATTGGCTTGTGGTAAGTACGTTAACTATTGTGTAGCATTAGCTCATGAACTAATCCTTAATCATGAGTACAACCAATAAAACTATGTACACACTCTATGATGGCACTCGTCACTTCACTATCTTTAGTGCTTAACAAATGATCAATGTATGCTACAAGTCAAGCCATTGCCAAATGATCGTCACTCGTCACTTCACTATCTTTAGTGCTTAACAAATGATCAATGTATGCTACAAGTCAAGCCATTGCCCACATTGGCTTGTGGTAAGTACGTTAACTATTGTGTAGCAGTAGCTCATGAACTAATCCTTAATCATGAGTACAACCAATAAAACTATGTACACACAACCCACAAATAGTTAGGTTTTTGTTGGACCAGCCTTTAACCAAATATGACAAACCATCGAGAGCTACCAATAAATTAACCATGAATAATTGTAAATGAGATTGTATGACATTTAATGTGATACTAACATTTTTAAGCATGGCTAAGCTAAGCTACATAATCTAGCTAGATCATCATACTGGATTCAACTAGTCAAGTTAATATCCAAGGTTATCAAACAAAAGTAGATCAACTCAAAGGCAAAAGTTAAAGCAATACTGCAATAAGTAGAACCCTTTCCAATTATCATTCACAAAATAAATGCAATATTGAAATAAATCAAGAATTTAAAACATAGGTTCAACATGATTAAGCATTTGGATTTGAGTGACTTGTTGCTCCGAAGGATTGTTTGGGATGTCTTTTGGAAGGAACCGCCCCTCGGGAGCATTGCTTACTAAAGTGAAAGACAAGATCTAAAGTTTTATTAGATAGACCTAAAGTTTTAGAGAATTATGCAATTTGAATGGATTGAATCGGAGTTCATATGAATTAGTTATTGTGACAAAATGGCCATCATCTATTCCAAAGGGCCCAAAGGGCAATATGTACAAGAGAAGGGCCCAAAGGGCAAAGAAGGGAAGCTTTACAAATAAGCCCTTATATTGTATAGTATATCTCTAACACCCCCTCAAGCTCAAGGTGGATCAACGACATTGAGCTTGGAAAGAAGAAAACAATGTTGAGCTCGAGTACGGGCCTTGGTAAGCAAGTCGGCAAACTGAATCTCTGAGGGCACATATTGAAGAGCAACTATCTTGTTCTAGATAGCAAACCTAACATAGAAGCAATCAATTCCAACATGTTTGGTGAGCTCATGCTTCACCGGGTCCTGAGAAATACTGATAGCACCAGTACTGTCACAATGCACAGGCGTAGAGGAGAGAGCAACACCAAACTCACCCAGGAGCCACCGTAGCCAAGTCACCTCAGCAGTCACACAAGCCAAAGCACGTAGCTCAGCCTCAGCACTAGAGCGAGAAACAACAGTCTGCTTCTTGGTCTTCTAGGCAATCAAGGAGGAACCGAGGAAGACACAATAAGCAGAGAGGGACTTGAAGTCTGAAGGATCAGAACCCCAAGTAGAACCCCAAGTAGCATCAGAGTAAGCGTGGAGCTGAAGGGAGATGGAACTAGAGAAAATCAAATGTTGGTAGATAGTGCCACGAAGGTATCGAAGGACACGAAGGAGATGTCTGTAGTGGACACTAGTGGGAGTGGACATGGACTGACTCAAGATGTGAACGACATAAGAAATGTCAGGATGAGTGATGCTAAGATAGACAAGACTACTGATGAGGTGACGATAGCGAGTGGGATCCTCAAGAGGAACACCGTCGGTGGCACGAAGACGAGTGTGAAGCTCCATAGGAGTGTCCACAGAGCGGTGATCTGTAAGACCCTCACGATCAAGAAGATCATGAATGTACTTCCTCTAGGAGAGGTAGTAGCCGTCAGGTGTGGATGTGACCTCAATCCAAAGAAAGTAGCGAAGAGGACCTAAGTCGGACATGTGAAACTGCTCACTAAGACGAGCCTTAACAAAGGCAATATACTCAAAATCATCCCCCGTGATGAGCATGTTATCCACATAGAGAAGAATGAGGGTATGACCGTGGTGGAAAGTGTGAACGAAAAGAGCGGGATCATGCTGACTAGCAACAAAACCAGCAGCAGTGACAAACGAGGTGAAACACTCAAACCAAGCATGAGGGGCTTGCTTGACGCCATAGAGAGAACGACGGAGACAACAGACATGACCATCTGGAACAGGATAGCCAAGAGGTGGGTGCATATAGACCTCATGCAGCTCGTCGTGAAGAAATGCATTCTTCACATCAAGCTGAGAGATAGTCCATCGACGAACAGAGGCCACCGTAATAAGAGTATGAACGGTGGTCCTATGCGCAACAGGAGCAAGGGTCTCATAGTCACGACCGTACTCCTGCTGAAAACCACGAGCAACAAGACGCGCTTTATAGCGCTCGAGAGAGCCATCAGAGCGAGTCTTAATCTTGTAGACCCACTTGCACGAGATCGAAACAATAGAAGGAGGACGAGGAACAAGATCCCAAGTGTCGGTACACTCAAGAGAAACAATCTCCTCAGCCATAGCAAACTACCACTCTGGATGAGCAACAACATCTCGATATGTGGAAGGCTCAGAAGGAGAGAGTGTAGAATATGAAGACTCATGAGGAACAGGGGAAGAAGAGGTGGAAGGTGGTGAAGGACGCGAACGACGAGTATAGTGATAGAGAATGGGAGGACGTGGAGGTAGTGGTGAAGTGGATGGCGGTGGTGAGGGATGATGATGAGAGGATGATGACGAGGAGTCAGACGAAGACCAAACTAAGTCAAGAAAATCAACCGACTCATGAGAAGAGGGAGCATCGGAGAAAAAAGGATGAGACTCATCAAAGGTAACATCACGGGAAACCCGAATGCGACGAGCAACCGGATCCCAACAAAGATCTCCCTTACGCTTAGAGTCATACCCAAGGAAGACACACATGACTGACTATGCCGATAGCTTTGTCCTCTCACGAGGCTAGAGAAGAACAAAGGCAACACAATCGAAGGAACGAAGGTGGCTATACTTGGGTGGTCGACCAGAGAGGTGCTCAAGTGTTGTGACACCGTGAAGAGTTACAGAGGACTGAATGTTCACAAGGTAAACAACAGTAGATATAGCTTCAGCCCAGAACTGAGAGGCAAGTAACAGTGCTCGAGCAGTCTCAAGAAGGTGACGATGCCTACGCTCGGCCACACCGTTTTGAGCATGGGCATCAGGGCACGAATACTGAGGAAGAGTGCCCTGCTGCTCAGAAAGAAACTGATGAAGAGAACGAGATAGATACTTGTCAGTAGAGTCAGCACGAAAAACACGAATGGAAGAGTCAAACTGAGTGCGAACCATCGTAGCAAAGGCCTGATAAGTAGTAAGCACCTAAGAGCGAGACTCCAAGAAATATATCCATGTGTAACGAGAGAAATCATCAATAAAGATCACATAATATCGATGTCCCCCTTTTGAAACGAAGGGAGCAAGGCTCCATACATCAGAGTGAATGGGATCAAAAGGTCTAGTGGACACTGTCTGACTAGCAGGATACGTGAGTTATATCTCTACTTGCCAAGTCTACAATCCATACAAGAGAGGGAGATATCACCAGAAACCTTCCCAAGAACTCCACTAGTAACGAGAGATGATAAACGGGACCCACACATGTGACCTAGACGATGATGCCACTGAGCAAAGATGATGGAGGCGGAGACGACAAAAGGAGTGGTATCAACAGTAGGAGCCGAACAACACGAAGTAGAAATGGGAGGAAGATGTAGCCAGTCAAGCTCCAAGAGATGAGGAGGATCACAAAGCCGGTGGCCAGAACCAACCAGGGTCCCGGTGCGACGATCCTGAACAGAACAAGAATCAGAATCAAGAATGATACGACAACCATGATCAGTAATCTGGCCGGTAGAAATAAGCTGCAAGTGAAGCTGAGGTACATGAGCAACAAACAACACATGAAAATGGGAAGTGCTAAGAAAACCATGACGAATAACAGGAAGAGGAGTACCATCAGCTGTCTTAACAAACACAGGAGAAGGAAGCGAACTCAAGGAACTAAGATGAGTAGAGTCATGTGTCATGTGAAAAGAAGCGTCGGAATCAAGAATCCAAGATGACTGAGTACTTGGTTGTGGTAGTTGAGGAGACTGAGCGGTGGCAGAAGATACCATGGATGGATCCAAAGAGGCGACACAACGCTCCAGGCAATCCATCCGTCTGGTGAACTCAAGGATCCAATCCGGAGGAGACTGAGAAGAACCTTGAGAACCACCTGAGGTACTCGAGCCGCCCCTCTGGTCGGAGGGTCTCTTTCGACACTGCTCAATCTCGTGAGTCTTGGCTTGCAGTAGCAACAGAAGAGAGCGACAATTGTGCCATTCTGAGTAACATGCCTTGGAGTTGAGGTCGGTGTAGAAGGTACAAAAACGGGAAGACGAAGAGCAGCCATGGTGAGAAACCCGTGCCTTCTCTGTTTTTTTGCAATCTATGACTACATGGGACACTGTGCCTACAGGGACAGTTGACTCGGTGCCGTGGGAGCAGGCGGCGGGGCTCAGGCGTGGCGCGGCGGCCGGAGGAGCGGCGAGAGGGGCTACACGACGCATCGGTGGGAGGGGGCCTGTGGGGCTCAGGCGTGGGCCTGAGCTAGAGGACGGCGTGTCGGCTGGGGGGGGGGGGGGCGGCCTTCGGCAGCACGATGTTTCGGCCAGATCTGAAAGGAGGTAGACTTGGCGCTGCCCGGTGCAGGCAGCGGCGGGAGGAGTGGCGCGGCGACGCTCAGGTGTGGACGGGTCGCACAACGCTCCCGCACGAGCTGACGCGCGGTGGCGTGGGCACAGGCACGACGAGGGCTCGCCGGCGGCTAGATTGAGAGGATGGAGAGAAGCTAGAAACCCTAGCACTGATACCATGTGACAAAATGGCCAGCATCTATTCCAAAGGGCCCAAAGGGCAATATGTACAAGAGAGGCCCAAAGGGCAAAGAAGGGAAGCTTTACAAATAAGCCCTTATACTATATAGTATATCTCTAACAGTTATGAGCATTGTTTACTAGCGTAGTTGGCCTAAGGAAGAAGATAGAGCTGATAGGCAGGCCCTGCCTATCAGCGGCAGTGGCACACATGGTAGAGACAGGCTTGCTGAGTAGGGGTGGTAATGCACCCGACAATGCTAGGGACCCGCCCCTACGTGGCCAAGGCTGGGTCTATTTTTTGGCCCGGGGGTCTATCGGGCCGAGGCTCTGCATCAAATCAGGTCAGGGTTCAAATCTATTATCTAACCCACGGGTCCCTAGACCAATAAGAAAGCCCCAATATGAGGAATGATCAAAAACACCTAGTTCACTCTTTTTTTTGAGTGGGGTGCAAAGGAGGGCTAAGATAGTAAGGTCTATGGTACTAGACTATCACCTACTTACTTTAGTATAAGTAGACTCACTTTTTTATCATAGTACCTTATGAAATTAAGCTGGCGAGCAGCGGGAATTGAATCCATATCTTCTCCTTGGCAAGGAGATGTTTTACCATAGTCTTCTTGTGTTCGTGGTGGCCGGCTCGCATCCGCACACCTCGCTCTTCCTAGCAGCTTTCTTCCTGGTTCGGTGGTTCCTGTGCTAGTGCGCTCCTGCGTGGTGTGCCGGGCCTCGCCGCTCGCCTTACTGCCTGCCTCGCTCCTCGCTAGGCGGAGGCTGCTAGCCCAGGTGTCACACTGTACACTGGCCCCAGGAGCTAGGCGGAGGTGGTCAGCCCTAGTCGTCATGCCACCGGTCCTAGTCTCCATGCCGCACACGCTGCCAGCCCCAGTCACAGCACCATGCCGTCGGCCTCAGCCCCACCCCCAACTTCAAGCACTGCACAACAGGTCTGTGGGAACTCTGCAAGGCTGGATTCGGGTGATAAAATTTGTTAAGGCCCATATATATATAAGTCATCTAGGCCCATCTCATGGCTATATATATATACATCCACCTTAATGGTGGGATTATCTTCTCTCTAATTGAGGTTAGTAACATGGTATCAACAACAGGGTTGGGTCTAACTTGGTCTAGGTTTGGGTTTGGTATTAACCAACCTGGAGTCCTGGACCCACCCTGCCTCATCGCCATCACTATTCCCGAGCCGAGTGTGTGGAAAGGAAGGAATTGGTCTGGCTGGTTTCGTCCTGAAGCAGGAGAGAGAAAAGAAAAGGATTTTTGAAATAAAATCATTGTTAAATACTTAATTGCTGTTCATTTGTTAAAAAAATACTTTCAATGCTCAAATAATTCCCATAAAATTCTAGAAAATATTAGATCATCCAAAGTAATTTATAAAATTCTATCTAGCTCATTCTCATGTTAAAATTTCTCATAAATTTTATTCTACTATTTTTATTCTTTTCTAAAATTTAATTTCACATTGCAAATTTTATTATTGGCAAATTTTCGGATGTGACGACTCCCTTGATTTTTTTGAGTCCTGTGTTTATTATCTTCAGGGCGTCAGCTGAGGAGGCCATAAGGATGCTAAATGGAACCCAGTTGGGTGGTCAGAGCATAAGACTTTCGTGGGGTCGTAGTCCTGGAAACAAGCAGGTAACTTTTGTATGCAATTAGTGTGCCGCATTGTCCACCACTGCAAAAGAAAGAGAAAATAGGAAAACCTTAGTTTATTAATGAATTTTTCAACAGCCTCAGCAAGAGCAGAATCAGAACCAGTGGAGTGGTGGCTATTATGGATATCCTCCCCAAGGATATGATCCATATGGTTATGCTCGGCCACCTCAAGATCCTGCCATGTACGCTTATACAGCATATCCTGGATATGGAAACTACCAACAACCGCCACCACAGCAGCCCCCGCAACAGGTTAAGGCACTTTTGTATTCCTCTCTCGATATTGAACTTATGTTGATTAGTCTCTGCACAAATAAAGTGACAGCATTTTTCTTTTTGCTTTTGCAGTAAGAGCAGAGTGTTGGTCAAGGTGCCCTGTCAGAATTTATGGTAAAATTATCGAGCAACCTTGGTGCATTGGCAAGAAAAATTTTTGGGATGTTGCTTGTGCTGTCTTGACCCTCGATTCAACGTTTGTGTGCATGCAGCCTGTGTTGTAACATAACACATTTTACTGTGGCCCAGGGTGACCCTAGAATGGCAGCATTAGGGATTGGATCGAGCATTTTTCTCTTGCTCAGAAAAAGTTTTGTCGTTGGTGCGATTAGAATTGAACGGCTGAGCAAGAAATAAGTTTGTAACATTAGTCATCGGCGTACACTTGATTGTTCACTTTAATAAGCATCGGATTTTGCTGCCTCTCTTAGGCCTCTTTTGGAGGGGAGGAATTTCACATGAAATTTCAAGGATTTGAACTGATTCCTATAAAAACGGTTTAAAAGAATTCCTGTAAAATTATTGTTTTCTAAAAGAGACCTTGAGTATAGTTTGTGTGTGCTGAAGGCATCATGGTTTGCTCGAAAAGACTAACAAAACTGAAATTATTCAGATTCTAGTTTACAGTTTCCAGTACGTGCACAAGTAGATGTCAGAAATTTTCTGAAATGAATTGAAATTAGCTCTAATTCAGATCAATATCAACTATTCAACTAGCACAATTCTATTCTGTCATAGAACAGAACCACGGGTACTGGGTATATAATTCTGGCGAAAATCCTTTTGTTCACAAAGCAATTACCGATAATACATTGATAAGCAAGTACATGGTTGATGCAGACCCAGAAAACCCATCACTGCTGCTATGCCGTGGTTATCCAGCGAGGTCCTTGAGATACAATGCAACACCACTGCAAACCCAGGCTGAACAAAGAACAGGATCGAGGTATAAACTGTGCACTGGTCGTGTGCACAAATCTGGAACCTTATGACATGCATCTATTATAAACTGCATTTGAAGTTTGGAAGGTGTAAGATGTGATACACGGTATGGTTGAAAACAGGAAACTCTTTTAGGCTTCACCTACGAACCATCATGAGCTGTTGAAGCTTCAAGTAAGCAAGTTAATGCTGGTGATGTCAGAACAATGAGGCCACCAGCATTTGGTAGTAATAACTATTGGTTCATACAATTCCAAAATGCCTCATTAAGTGCTTCCTTAGAGCCCCCCTGGAGCACAGCTTGCTCAGAACCTCTTGAGCCTCCTTTACTAATCCCTCACTAGCTAAACCTTTAATAAGTAAAGTGTAGGTCATTTCATTGGGCATGCATCCATTTGACACCATATAAGCAAAAAAATCAATAGCACGGTCTGTTTCCCATCTTTTACAAAGTGAAGAAATGACAGCATTGTAGAGCACTGCATTAGACCTTATTGTGGCATCTTCAATGTTGTCAAACATCTGAATAATCTTGTTAATTCTGCCTTCTTTAGAGAGAGCACAGGCTATTGATGAATATATTATTGTGTTTGGGCTGATTCCTTTGTTGACCATCACATTTAACAGCTCCAGTGCTTCCTCCGTCTTGCCAGCTTTGCCAAGTCCATCAATCACCGTGCTATAACTAATCAGGTCAGGACTGCATCCATTCACTAGCATCTGCTTAAGAAGTTCAATGGCCTGCTCAACCAATCCTTTTTTGCACAAGAAATTGATGAGTGTATTGAATGTAACAGGATTTGGAACACAACCTTGTTGAATCATCTGAGACATCAGTTCCTCAGCGTCCACCCATCTCCCAGCACTGCATAAACCTTTTAACACAATAGTATAGCTTACAGTGTTTGGCTTGCATCCACAGGATGACATGCTTTTTAGCAGCATGATAGCTTCATCGATAAGCCCCTCTTTGCAAAATCCATTAATTACTGTCGTGTATGTGATGACATCCGGCACGCATCCGTGCCCCAGCATTTGCTCAAGAAGTTCAATCACCCTGTCTACCAATCCATTTTGGCAAAAGAAATCAACAAGAATGTTGAATGTCACGTCATCAAGGGGGCAGTCCTTGTGAAACATCTCAGACAGTAACTCCTCAGCTTCCTCCCAGCGCTCAGCACTGCACAGCCCCTTGAGCACAGTATTGTAGCAAACAACATTGGGCTTGAGACCATAAGAAGGCATCCTACTCAAGATCTCATTTGCAACCTCAAGATGCCCCTCCTTGCAAATCCCATCGATGATAGTAGCATACATTCTGATGTCTGGTGTGCATCCATGCTCTGACATCTGCGCAAGTACCTCATGCACCCGCTCAAACAATCCATTCCGGCACAGATAACCAATCAGGGTATTGAACGTGACGATGTTGGGTGGGCAATCCACCCTAACCATCTCGTCCATGAGCTCCTCCACATCCTCCCACCGCTTGGCCATGCACAGTCCCTTCAACACTGCG
This sequence comes from Zizania palustris, assembly GCA_019279435.1. NCBI lineage: Eukaryota > Viridiplantae > Streptophyta > Magnoliopsida > Poales > Poaceae > Zizania > Zizania palustris. Next base: position 60,599,420 of record JAAALK010000079.1, on the reverse strand, counting down.
TTGTAGCTAACAACGTCTGCCTCACAATGGAAGAACGGCAACTTCCTCAGCAGCTTGACTGCCTCGTCCACACACCCTTGCTCGCAGATTGCGTTCAGGACGAGGTTGCAGTTGCCGGTGTCTAGAGTGCAGCCCTTGGCGTGCAGCGCCTCGAGGACCCTCAGTGAGCTCCGGAACCCGCCACTCCTGCACGCGGCCTGTAGGATGACGTGGTACATTGAGGGGATTGGCGCGCATCCCCTAAGGGACATTTCTTCGAGCACCGTGAGGGCGTCGGCTATCCCGCCTCGCGCACAGAGGCCGCGGACGACGGGGAAGTAGGTGTAGGCGTTGGGCGTGACCGGGACGGCGGCCGCGAGGCGGCGCGCGGCGGAAAGCTGGCCAGCGCGGCAGTAACCGGCGACCATGGCGTTGTAGGCGACAACGCCGGCGGCGTCGCCAGCGGAGTCCAGGGCGCGCGCCGCCTCCGCGGTGCGGCCAGCGGAGCAGAGGGAACGGATGAGCGCGGAGAGGCGGCCGCTCCCGCTCCCGCTCCCGCCACCAGCGACCGCGACGTCGGCGGACGCGGTGGAAGCGGACGATACGGAGGCCGCCGCCGCGGGCCTGGGCTTCGCGGCGGGCTTGGAGCCCGGAATGGTGGGCGGCGGGAGCGAGGAGGTGAGCATTTGCGGCGTGGCCGGAGCGAGCCTCGCCGGGGGCGCGGGTGTGGTCAGAGCGAGCGCGTCGCCACGGCTGGTGGATTGGATGTCAGATTGTCGTTGGCCGTTGCTTTGTCGATACGAAGATCCACTACCGAATGTATTGGAGCTTTTTTCAACATGAAAAAATAATCATATATATTTTGTGTCTCTTCCTTTTTAGATGGAAATTAAAAATTTAATTTCCTGATTCACATATTATTTACGTGTCAATGACCTAAATAAACCGATATATTATTAAAATGTAAAAGATAAATCATCAATTTCCATCTAAAACTTAAATAGAAATTAAAGATTATTTTCGTGATCCACATATATTATTAAGATATAAAAGATAAATCATCAATTTCTATCTAAAACGAGAGTATACAACATACATAGATCATCCATAAGTAAACACATAAAATGAAATTACGAGATTTCTGAGATACATTATTGTGAAATTAGTAAAAAAGAGTGTAAGTTGTTTTTCAATCAAAACTGAACCGTATGCCTTCTTAAAAATATTATTGTGGAATTAAAAATCCAGTTAATCACCTATAATATAGAATTCGTAAGCTTGGTGACTAACATAGGCTTCAGTTATATAGTAGGTAAAATTTCTTATAAACAGAAACGCCAACCATGAGAAAATCGATATGAATGAAGTTCCTAGGAAAATAGTCTAACCTCAACTTTAGTACGATATACCATCCATGAGCATAGACCTGGACAACAGAAATGGCATGAAGTATGTGCCACAGGTTACAGCTGATTTTGCTAACGTGTGAAATTCAGCAGAGGCTACGTTTCATAATATGCCTGTAGATTTCAAGATACAAACTGAAATTGAAGTCATACTCGCGGTGTTTCGAGACAAAAGAACCATGGAGCATGCCATGGAGAGGACCAGTGGAAGAGCTATAGTAGAACCTCGCATGATACATGCACATAATATCACTACCAGATTATAAGTTAACGGTCAGATAATTTCAGTTGTTCAAGATCAAATTTAGGAATCAGGAAATCTCGATTGCTACATCACGTCATAATCGAACTCACCGTTTACTCAAAAGAACTCATTGTATCTTAGGAAAAGTGTTGTTTTGTATCAAAACATTCCAGTATAAAGTCATGATAGATATCTGGACAGAAAAATGCATCCAGAAATCACCCAAAGAATTAGACAACAAAAGGAAAAAAGAGCCATCTCACGTGTGGGACTGGAGTTTTGGTTTCCAATTCTCATCTTTGCATCTCCGCTGATCAGCGATCATCGACTTGAAAACATCCAGGACATCATCCAATCCCTCCGCGTCCTCTCCAAGTTTCTTCATGGATACAACTATGCTCTCAATGGTAGACAAGCACCCAGCCCTTGGCTCATGCCTCACCTCACTATACAAGCTAACACCACCATCTGATTCTAGCTTCACGTGTGGCAGAAGTTGTAGCCATGGATTCTCATGGTACATCCGTTGCGCCTTTGCCCAAGTTCCATCCAACACAATCAAATGTTGCACCTGACAGTCTGTAGCATCAATGCTGATAGACCGCTGGCATGGAAATAGCAGAGCTGACTTCGGCGGTATGGAGATTGAGAATTCCTCAAACACTGACACTTCCCTGGTGATTTTTGACTTCTTCATTTGTGTTTTTGTGACGGTAAAACCATTCAAGGCAGCAGATTGACCAAGCGGGCCTCTTGACAACCATCTGATTTTGGGCTTCACACCATGCTCAATGTCAATCTTGAGTTCCTTCTCCGTATAGGTAATATAGCACTTATCCATATTTTTCACAGTCCAGCCTTGCTCACTAGCAGCACCAACATCAACATTTTCTTTGCATATGCAACTGCAGTTTCGGATAGCTGCCACGTGAAATTCAGAGGCATCTTCTACTAAAGGAGGAGTCAAATCACCATTTACCTTGTGTGTTACCCCCATTTGAGTTCTATGCTGGTTTTCACCGTTGAAGCCATTAACAAAAGAGTTTCCTTTCTTGTTTGCTGAAGAGTCCAGTGTTTCAGAATCTGAGCAATATCCATTCCTCTTCATATTCTGAAACTTGAAACCCTCACCGCCACTGAAGTCACTTTCAACATCACAAGCAGCTCCAACCAAATCACAGCCAATTCTGTCAGGAACATCCCCAAGATCCAAACTTTCACCACTGCTGTGACTACAATCACCAAGATCCACATCTTTCACTCCCAAATTACTAGAAGCACCGATCCCTGTCGTCACATGATCACATCTTGCACAACTAAATACTCTACCCATTTCTCCAGAAATTCCACTAGGGAGTACTGCAGAATCTAATCTTTCAACTTCACATGGCCCAAGAGCAGAAGTGTGACCCGATGCCGCGGCGGCGTCGAGCGTCCTGAGGAGGAAGCGGGCGCGGTGGTTGACGTCGGTGACCTGGGCGACGGTGAGGTTGCGGAGTCCGAGGCGGGCGACGCGGGTGGAGTTGAGCGGGTGGTTGGCCTCCATGGCATGCTGCAGTATGGTGACGCCGACTGTGGTGTCGAGAGGCTGGGATCGGAAACGGCCGCAGAGGCAGAGGCGGAGGGGCTTGGCGCAGACGCCGCACATGGGACGACGCTGTCCGGGCTCCCGGTGATGAGGGCCACTCTGGCCTTGCCCCTGACCCTGGCCCTGGTTCGCCGCCATGAGTGGACTGGTGGGATTGCGGCGGCCGGCCGGGCGAGGGAGGGACGGAAGGCGGACGATTTTAGGGTTTTAGACTAGCAAACATCCTCACGTGACATTTAACTAGTTAGATGCACATGCTTTGCAACGAAACTTTATTTTTAATGATAATGTCAATCATTAATATATTGCATCGTAACCTTGCTGAAAATATAGTAAAACAATAAATAGTAAATAAGCATAGAAAATATTGCTAAAAATGGAAAAACGAACTTGAAATTCAGTGAATCTAACGGTCAATACGCAAAATTCTTGTTTTTGTGTGATTTTTCGTAAATCAAGGACATTTGCGCAAAATTCTTGTTTCTATGTGATTTTTTAGAAATCTAAGGGTCTCTACGTAAAATTCGCATTTCTGCGCAAAAATATGGAAATTAAAGTACTGAAATGCAAATGTATTTTTTTATTTTCTTCTTTTTCTTTTTTCTTTCCTTCTCATGATTTTCTTCTAGTCCGATTGGGTTTGGCCCAACTGCATGTGGTGGCTGCACGTACAGGCGCGCATGGACGAAACAGCGGGCGCATGTGCACTACAGGCGACGAAGGCGGAGGCCGTTGGCACGGGGGAGGTGGTTGGCCGGTTTTTATGAGGTATAAGTTTTGGCTAGTTTTTTATGGGATGTGGGTGCACGGGAAGGAAGGCTGCGGACGGACGACCACTGTCCGCTTTAATATAGTAGAGAAATATTATTACGAGGGTAGATCCTATTGTTAGAGCTAAAATTTTTGATTCCCTATATAATATTGTTAGAGATTTTTTTGAAAAACATTAATTCTAAAAATTTAAAGAAAATTGCTTTTTATAGATACTCTAATAAATCAACAATATATTTTTAAATTATAATAATACATTTTTAACTTTATTTTTATTTCCATTTAAATTTTTTAGGATGAGAGGACTAAGAGCATCTCCAGCAGCTCTCCTAAAACTCATCCCCTATACTTCACATATAGGGGATGACCCTAAAAGATCCCACCTCTATACAACTTCGATCTCCAGCAGCTTCCCTAAAATTCATTCCCTATATTTTGAATCCTCTATTTTATTATTATCTAACAATAAAAATTGTAACGACTATATTTTCAACGGCTATATCTTTAACATATATACTATTATGTATGATCATTATTGTTATTGACGATTGATAAATTTTTATTATCATTCAACGGTAAAAATTACAACGGTTATATTTTCAACAACTATATTTTCGTTGTGAATTTTTATTTTTTTCATAAATAAATAAATATCCTATAATTAGTCTAATTAGTTGATGTCAAAAACATCTTAAAAATTATAAAGAAAATAAATTTTCCTTTTAATTTTTAGTTTTTAATTTTTCTTTTTTCTCTTTTCTTTTTTATTTTCTTTTTTCCTTCTCTTCTTTCTCTTTTTCCTTTCTTTTTTTCTTTCTTTCTCGAGATTTGTGAAGTAGGGGATGAGGAGAGAGGAGTAGGGGATGAGATAGGGTAGGGGATGAAATAGAGAATCTGCTAGAGGGTGGATTTTAGACCAAATACCCTAAATTTAACTATAGGGGATGATATAGAACATTTGCTGGAGATGCTCTAAGAGCATCTTCAATAAATATCCTAAATTTTATTCCCTAAATTACATATAGGGATTATCCTAAACTCTATCTCTGCCTAAAAATTAATCAATCTACAACAGTTTCCCTATAATCTCGATACTTATTTTTTAAATCCTACAAATATGGTCTATAATATATAATAATTTTGTATAAAATTTTGATACATTTAAATATGTGTATCGTCTAACCTATAACAACACGTAACGAAGAAAACAAAATGCATGCAAGAGAAAAAGTATATGCAAATGGAAATAGGGACTTGCTAAACTAATCCTATATTTGAGAGAGGTGAATGATGATTTAGGAAATGGATCAGTGTAGCGACCCGGGTTCTCACGAACCGCAAATTCATTGAATATAAATGAAATGTCATTATTACAAGACGATCACAGCTGACAACGAATTAAAAAAGAAATAAAGCGAGTACGTAGCTCATAGGCTACACTTAATACAACTCAAAATAAAGCGGAAGCAAAATAATCCAGCTGCAGAACGCCTTGGCTCCACGGATCCGACTCCTCGACTGGGACGCTACTCCTGGAATTCTTCTTCGTAAACGACATCTAAAAGAATTAACCCACGAGGGGTGAGTACAAAGTACTCAACAAGCCACGGACATGCATATAATGATGGCTGTTGAACAAGGATGCATAACTAGGCTATTTGCGTGAAAGCAGATTAATTGTTATTTAATATTTAGTGAGCAGTGTTAAACAGAAATAAACATGCTGAATTAAATATCAGAACTTAACTTTCCACTACCTCGAGTTGCACACCTGTGCCCACTCGCTCTTTCAAACCCATGCTGATCATGACATGCAATTCACAACGTTAACCCAGAAAGCTAACTGCGGAGAACATCACTTGGCCGCCCGTAACCGTGGGCACGGCTTTTCGAAAAGTTATACTCTGATCAGAGGTGTACTACTTTACCCACAAGGCTCTCGCTCCCGCACACAACAGTGTGTCGAGATGACACCACGTCACCCCGAAGGAACTCGCGCCAAAACCCGTCATATGGATTGACTCAGCAAGAGGACAACCACACCAGGTTTCGCCCACGCTCCACTGAGATCTCACCCGAAAATCATGGGTAGACCCCGATTGGCAGACGTGCGACCCCCTTTCGTGCCTCGTCGGACCAAGCCACCACCTGGCACTCCCGGTTAAGTGAACTTGTCCCCTCCGCTCGGTGCATCAAGCTGAATCGACCCATACTTCGAATTAGGCCTTACCCATTAGACTTGTGGCTAGCACGATTATGCTTCGCGACAGATCCCGCAGACCGGTCCTTATAGTGCCCCGGGTGCGACCACCAATGCCCTAGCTTGCACCCGGAACCCACCATGCTAAATGCAACACCATTCTCCACGCTTCATGAATCACAACTCAGAATCACAACGAGACGAGATATAACAAGGATATAGAGATGATCCACCTGACGACTAATAGTAATAGCAATTAAGCTAGCTCTTAATGCGCCTCGTATATATAGCGCTAACTATTAAGCGACACTGGCGACAAGGAGACGGTGATACAAGCATGGCTTGGGTTTACACTTCAGGGAGCAAAGCTATGCATTAGCTAAATAAATAAATAAACGAGTGAACAGATTATCGCTAATGCAGTTATTAACCTATGGGTTATAGCAATTATTGCAAAAAGTAGGTTCAACATGATCAACTATGTCCACGAGAGGGTCCGGTGACTTGCCTTGGCTCTCGTAGTACTGATCCGGGTCTTCGGCGGCAATAGGGAGTTCTTCGGTCGCCTCGACTTCGACTACAACGCGTCGAAAAACATCACAAATAAATACACAGTACAATATTCCATATAAACAGTACAAAATAATTACATCAGTACGTAGAAAATAATTTTATGAACATTTAGAAATTTGAATGAGCTCAATCGGAGTTATTTTGGATTTTTAAAGCATTTTACAAGAATTAACAGAGTTCTGCCAAATTAAACCCTAAAACAGTCGGAGACGGTCCACTGTGGACCCGTGAACCGCGCACCCGCGCTCTCGGTCCACGGTGGACCCAAGACTGCGCCAGGGGGGAAAAGCGGGCGGCCTGACAGGCGGGCCCCGCCGGCAGAGAGAGAGGAGAGGGGAGGCAGGCCGCGGGCCGGCTGGGCCAAAAGGGAGGGCGCGGCCCACGAACAAATAAAAATTATTTTTCGAATAAAATTAATTCCAGAAAATGATTTTGAAGTTTAAATTATGAATTCGAATTCTAAAAATTTTCAAAATAATTTTATAAAATATTTTAAGGATCAAAGACCCTAGCAAAATTATAAAATTTCAAAACTCAATATTTTATCCAAGGGTTTTTAATTTGCAAAGCTTTTCATCCTTTAAATAAATTCAAATTTGAATTTTGGTTTTGAAAATTAGGGTTTCAATGGTTTGAAAAAATACGGGTGTTACAAACCTACCCCCCTTAAAGAGAATCTCGTCCTCGAGATTCGGAACGATCTTCGAACAACTCGGGATGCGAAGCCTTTAACTCGTCCTCTTTTTCCCACGTCGCTTCCTCTGACGAATGGTTACTCCACTGAACCTTGCAGAACTTGATAATCTTGCTCCTTGTAACTCGCTCACTGGTATCCAGAATGCGGATAGGCTTCTCCACATAAGTCAGATCCTCTTGAATCTCTAACTGCTGATGATCGGCTTGCTCAGTAGGCACTCGGAGACATCTCTTCAACTGCGAGACATGAAACACATTGTGTACACCTGACAATGACGCTGGTAGCTCAAGCTCGTAGGCAACCTCTCCTCGGCGATGGGTAACCAAGAACGGACCAACAAAGCGAGGAGCGAGCTTGCCTCTCATGTTAAACCTTTGAGTACCACGAAGCGGGGTCACTCGGAGATAAACAAGGTCTCCTTCTTTAAAGGACAAATCTCGGCGACGAACATCGGCGTAACTCTTTTGACGAGACTGAGCTATCTTTAACCTGTCTTGAATAACCTTGACTTTGGCTTCGGCTTCACGAAGGATATCTGTCCCAAAAACCTGACTTTCTCCGGTCTGATCCCAAAGCAGAGGGGTTCTGCACTTGCGACCATACAGAGCTTCAAACGGTGACATTTGTAGACTAGCCTGATAACTGTTGTTGTAAGAAAACTCGGCATAAGGCAAATTTTTATCCCAAGAACCTCCAAAGTCTAAAGCACAAGCTCTCAACATGTCTTCGAGAATCTGATTAACCCTTTCTGTCTGACCATCTGTTTGAGGATGATATGCTGTACTGAAATTTAACCTGGTACCAAGCTCTTCTTGTAGGTTCTTCCAGAACTTTGAAGTAAACTGACTTCCTCTATCTGAAACGATCTTCTTTGGAACACCGTGTAAACACACTATCCGAGCCATATACAATTCTGCCAACTTCGGTCCACTGTAAGTTGTCTTGACTGCTATAAAGTGAGCCACTTTAGTCAAACGATCAATGATCACCCATATTGAATCATTACCTGCTTGAGTTCTGGGCAGACCGGTAATAAAATCCATACCGACTTCTTCCCACTTCCACTCAGGAACCTTAAGAGGTTGTAACAGTCCTGCTGGCCTTTGGTGTTCCGCTTTGACCCGCTGACAAGTGTCACACATTGCCACATATTCAGCGATTTCTCTTTTCATACTAACCCACCAATACTTCTCTTTTAAGTCCTGATACATCTTCGTACTTCCGGGATGGATAGAGTACAAGGTATCATGGGCTTCCTTTAGAATAATGGTCTTCAACTCTGGCTTATCGGGTACACAGAGACGATTCCCAAACCAAACTGTTCCCACTTCATCTTCCGAGAAACCGGGAGCTTTCCCTTTCCTCATGTTCTTCTTTATATCTGCCATATCTGGATCTTCCTTCTGAGCTTCACGAATCTGATCTTCGAGAACTGGTTTTGCCTCGAGCGTAGCAAGGTATGCTCGGGTTGTGACTCCCAGATTCAATCTTTCCATCTCACGACACAACATGGGGGCGCCGTCTTGGAGAACTATGGCGTTGCAATACCCTTTTCGACTTAGTGCATCTGCCACTACATTAGCTTTGCCTGGGTGATAATGAATTCCCATGTCGTAATCTTTAATCAATTCTAGCCATCTTCTTTGCCTTAGGTTCAGATCTGGCTGTGTGAATATATACTTCAAACTCTTGTGATCAGTGAACACTTCACATCTGTTGCCGATGAGGTAATGCCTCCAAATCTTTAAAGCATGCACTACGGCTGCTAGCTCTAGATCATGAGTAGGATAGTTCAGCTCATGAGGACGAAGCTGACGTGAGGCATACGATACAACTTTTCCATCTTGCATCAATACGCATCCTAGTCCTTGACGAGACGCATCACAATAGACATGAAAATCGCTTCGAATATCCGGCAGAGTCAACACTGGTGCTGAGACTAACTTTTTCTTCAAGGTACAAAAACTCTCTTCGCAATCTGGTGTCCACTTGAACTTAGTGTCCTTCTGAAGCAATCTGGTCATGGGCTTTGCAATCTTGGAGAAGTTCTCGATGAATCGACGGTAATAACCCGCCAATCCAAGAAAACTACGGATCTCGGAAACTGATGTAGGCTGCAACCAATCTGTCACTGCTTCAACAGTAGTAGGATCCACTGCTACCCCTTTATCTGATATGATGTGCCCCAAAAACTTTACTTCAGACGTCCAAAACTCACACTTGCTGTACTTGGCATATAGCTGATGTTCTCTTAGCTTCGTCAGAGACAGACGAAGGTGCTCTTCATGTTCTTCTGGGGTCTTGGAGTAAATGAGGATATCATCAATGAACACTACAATGAACTTGTCCAAACAGTCCATGAAGACATTATTCATCATGTTCATAAAGAAGGCTGGAGCATTAGTAAGTCCAAACGACATTACAGTATACTCGTATAGACCATATCTTGATGTGAAGGCGGTCTTCGGAATATCTTCCTCTCTAATTCGCAACTGATGGTAACCTGATCGGAGATCAATTTTAGAGAACACTGTAGCTCCTCTCAACTGATCAAACAAATCGTCAATGCGAGGCAATGGGTACTTGTTCTTGATAGTGACTTCATTCAAAGCTCTGTAATCAACACACATTCTCTTTGTCTTGTCCTTCTTCATTGCAAAGATTACCGGTGCTCCCCATGGGGAAGTACTCGGCCTGATGTACCCTTTTTGCTCGAGATCTTCAATATTCTTCTTCACTTCCGCTAGCTCATTAGCGGCCATTCTATACGGGCGCTTTGAGATGGGAGTGGTTCCTGGTACAAGGTCGATTCTGAACTCGATGTCCCTTTTTGGCGGCATCCCTGGCAGGTCTTCAGGAAAAACATCCATGAACTCTTTGACAACCCGCACTTCTTCCAAGGCTATCTGGTTCACCATTGGGGTATCGATTCTTTTCCTTGCCATCTTGAAGACGACGACGTGTCCATCTTCACTGGTCAAGGTAACTTCTTTACTGGCACAATCAATCATTCCCTTGTGTTTAACTAGCCAGTTCATCCCTAGGATGACATCTAAGCCCTTGCATTCTATTAGAACAGGGTCTACCCCGAATTGTACCCCTTGAATCTCTATTAGCACCCTTGGGCTAAATAGGTCAGCCGGGGTCTGTTTGCCGGGAGTGGCTATAATCATAGGCTTAGATAGTGGCAAAGTTTTCAAATCATGCTTCTTTACAAATGATGCAGATATAAACGAGTGTGTTGCTCCAGAATCGAATAAAACAACTGAAGATACTGAGTTAACAGGAAACATACCCAAAACTGCTTCTGGTGCCTCCTGAGCTTCTTCTGCAGTAATATGGTTCACTCGGGCACGAACCACTTGGTTGGTGGGAGCTGGAGTAGGTGCCTGCGGTCGCTTCGGATGAGGGCAAGCTGAAGAATAGTGGCCGACCTGACGGCAATTGAAACACACCACTGGTTTACCAAACTTGTCCTTCAGTACATCGGTCTTCTGAGCTGGTGATTGAGCTGTACTCTGGGTTGAAGGAGTAGCTGGACGAGACGCTACCGAACCGGTGCCACTTATGGTTGAGGGCCGGTACACTGGTCGGGACTGGTAGCTTTGCACTGGAGCAGGTGGCGTCAACCTGGGCCTCTGGTTGCTGTTTGGTGGGAAGCGATAAACCACCATTTTGCGCTTCTTATTCTCCACCCTATTCTGCTCTGACTCTTGAATGATAGCTCTATTGACCAGTCTCTGAAAGTTAGCGTGATCAGTGGCTAGCAACAGAGGTTTCAGCTCATCCTTGATGCCTCTAAGAAACTTTTCCTGCTTTTTCGCATCAGTGCGAACATCCTCAGGAGCATAGCGTGCTAGACGATTGAACTCATGCAAATACTCCGTAACAGAACGATTACCCTGCCGCAGATCCATGAACTCTTGTCTCTTCAGGTCCACCAAACCGGACGGGATGTGTGCATCTCGGAATGCTGCAGTGAACTCAGCCCAGGTAATCACATGATCGACTGGCTGAGCCTCCTGAAAATTATCCCACCATTCAGCGGCGGGTCCTTGAAGTTGATGAGTGGTGAACGCCACACGCTCCCAGTCAGTGCATGGCAATAGCTGCAACTTCTTGGTGATGGTGCGAAGCCAATCACCCGCCTCCATGGGATTTGTGGTGCTGGAGAAGGTGGGTGGTCTGACCCGCAGGAACTCTGAGAGTTGAGAAGCCGGCGCCGGTGCGGGAGGTGGGACCGGGGCTGGCGCAGGTACTGGTGCTGGTGCTGGAGGGGGAGCCTGTTGCTCTCTTGCTGTCAACTGATGCTCTAGCTGCTCGAGCTTCTCCTGCTGCCGCTGCATCTGAGTCATAAGAGCAGCCAACAAATTGCTCTGTTGAACCATGGCCTCAGCTAGAGTGGGATGGGCTGGCGCCGGTGCTGGTATAGCCTGGCGAGGTCCTGTGGCGCCCCAGCTGGGCCCACCCAAGTTCCTCAGAATGGCGTTGGCCTGGGTCTCATTGGCCTGAGAGTGGCCTTCAGCTGCTGGCTGACTAGCTCTGGCATTGCTAGCCTCGGGACGGTCACTCGGGTTGGAAGACATCTGCACGAAGATAGGCGAATCCACCCAAGAGTAAAGTAGAGGAAACATAATGCTTTGATTCAACTAGTTCTTTTTATTACTGAAAATGCGAAGAGTTATTATGACAAAAGATATAAGACGCGTACATTCTCGACACAAGTTGCCGGGTCTGCACACACAAAATGACTCCACACAACAACCTAACAGACATCCAAGCAAGTGAAAACAAACAACGGACTAACAGACATCAGACTAACTGACACCAACAAACAAGCCCAAGCGACAGTCTACGATGAATCAGGGATCATCTCGATGTCGCGGACGACGTCCTCCGCATCATCCACGGGGGATCTCGGCTCTGCTGGTGTAGAAGCTGGCTGTAGGGGCTGGTGCTGCAGCCGCGGTGGACGACCAGTCGCCTTCCTCGCGGTCCTCCTGATGCGAGGTCCGGTGCGAGTAGAAGCAAGTCTGGCCTGAGCCTCCTGAAGCTGGTGACGGAGGGTCTCATTCTCCGCTCTCAGGGACTGGGTGGCGAGGTCACCCTCATCTGCACGCCGAAGTGCCTCGGAGTGGAGAGTATCCAACGAGCTGAGCATGTATAAGGTCTGGCCTCCAACTGGGTCACTAGCTGAGGAAGGACCCATGAAGACGCTCCGACCTGTGCCGGGGCTGCGAGACGGCAGGTGACGGAATATAGATGTAGACAGACGGGCATCGAACATGCACCGCAACTCTGCCAACATCTGGTAAGCTGCCTCCTGACACGCAATCTCGAACCCAAAGGCGGTAGCGGTCGCGGAGTGAAAAAGTAGCACCTCATCGGGACCGAAGACGGTGACCACCGCCTCACAACGCTCATCGCCCGCGCCTCCCACACGGGGAAAAGTCCCCACGAAGGAGGGCTCGTCCTCGAGCTCAAGGAATCGGACAAGGATCCTCAGCATCCGGACAAAACCCCCAAGGTGGCGGCAGTAGCTGTGGCGAATCTCTGGAGGAGTCGACATGCTACACGAGAAAATTTTTAAAGTAGAGGAAAGTGTCAGAACAATATAAAACAAGCGTAGGCAAGAAGTATAACCAAAGTTATCCAAAATAATTTTTATAAGATTTTTAAATAGTTTTTACAGACGGTCCAGGGGGCTTCCTACAGTCGAGTCGGCTCTGATACCATCTTGTAGCGACCCGGGTTCTCACGAACCGCAAATTCATTGAATATAAATGAAATGTCATTATTACAAGACGATCACAGCTGACAACGAATTAAAAAAGAAATAAAGCGAGTACGTAGCTCATAGGCTACACTTAATACAACTCAAAATAAAGCGGAAGCAAAATAATCCAGCTGCAGAACGCCTTGGCTCCACGGATCCGACTCCTCGACTGGGACGCTACTCCTGGAATTCTTCTTCGTAAACGACATCTAAAAGAATTAACCCACGAGGGGTGAGTACAAAGTACTCAACAAGCCACGGACATGCATATAATGATGGCTGTTGAACAAGGATGCATAACTAGGCTATTTGCGTGAAAGCAGATTAATTGTTATTTAATATTTAGTGAGCAGTGTTAAACAGAAATAAACATGCTGAATTAAATATCAGAACTTAACTTTCCACTACCTCGAGTTGCACACCTGTGCCCACTCGCTCTTTCAAACCCATGCTGATCATGACATGCAATTCACAACGTTAACCCAGAAAGCTAACTGCGGAGAACATCACTTGGCCGCCCGTAACCGTGGGCACGGCTTTTCGAAAAGTTATACTCTGATCAGAGGTGTACTACTTTACCCACAAGGCACTCGCTCCCGCACACAACAGTGTGTCGAGATGACACCACGTCACCCCGAAGGAACTCGCGCCAAAACCCGTCATATGGATTGACTCAGCAAGAGGACAACCACACCAGGTTTCGCCCACGCTCCACTGAGATCTCACTCGAAAATCATGGGTAGACCCCGATTGGCAGACGTGCGACCCCCTTTCGTGCCTCGTCGGACCAAGCCACCACCTGGCACTCCCGGTTAAGTGAACTTGTCCCCTCCGCTCGGTGCATCAAGCTGAATCGACCCATACTTCGAATTAGGCCTTACCCATTAGACTTGTGGCTAGCACGATTATGCTTCGCGACAGATCCCGCAGACCGGTCCTTATAGTGCCCCGGGTGCGACCACCAATGCCCTAGCTTGCACCCGGAACCCACCATGCTAAATGCAACACCATTCTCCACGCTTCATGAATCACAACTCAGAATCACAACGAGACGAGATATAACAAGGATATAGAGATGATCCACCTGACGACTAATAGTAATAGCAATTAAGCTAGCTCTTAATGCGCCTCGTATATATAGCGCTAACTATTAAGCGACACTGGCGACAAGGAGACGGTGATACAAGCATGGCTTGGGTTTACACTTCAGGGAGCAAAGCTATGCATTAGCTAAATAAATAAATAAACGAGTGAACAGATTATCGCTAATGCAGTTATTAACCTATGGGTTATAGCAATTATTGCAAAAAGTAGGTTCAACATGATCAACTATGTCCACGAGAGGGTCCGGTGACTTGCCTTGGCTCTCGTAGTACTGATCCGGGTCTTCGGCGGCAATAGGGAGTTCTTCGGTCGCCTCGACTTCGACTACAACGCGTCGAAAAACATCACAAATAAATACACAGTACAATATTCCATATAAACAGTACAAAATAATTACATCAGTACGTAGAAAATAATGTTATGAACATTTAGAAATTTGAATGAGCTCAATCGGAGTTATTTTGGATTTTTAAAGCATTTTACAAGAATTAACAGAGTTCTGCCAAATTAAACCCTAAAACAGTCGGAGACGGTCCACTGTGGACCCGTGAACCGCGCACCCGCGCTCTCGGTCCACGGTGGACCCAAGACTGCGCCAGGGGGGAAAAGCGGGCGGCCTGACAGGCGGGCCCCGCCGGCAGAGAGAGAGGAGAGGGGAGGCAGGCCGCGGGCCGGCTGGGCCAAAAGGGAGGGCGCGGCCCACGAACAAATAAAAATTATTTTTCGAATAAAATTAATTCCAGAAAATGATTTTGAAGTTTAAATTATGAATTCGAATTCTAAAAATTTTCAAAATAATTTTATAAAATATTTTAAGGATCAAAGACCCTAGCAAAATTATAAAATTTCAAAACTCAATATTTTATCCAAGGGTTTTTAATTTGCAAAGCTTTTCATCCTTTAAATAAATTCAAATTTGAATTTTGGTTTTGAAAATTAGGGTTTCAATGGTTTGAAAAAATACGGGTGTTACAATCAGGAAAAAAACTCATTTAGAGGTTAACTGAAATACCTAAATTCAAATTTAAGTAGTAATATTTGGAGATCCTGGAAACGCTCTAAATGGAAAATTATACTAATAAGAAATTATCCTAACACAGAAGCAAATTATACTAATAAGAAATAAGAATAAGTCTCTTCCTACTTAACTAATCAAGATTACATTATAATTCTCGCCCGAAATGACGAAACAGTCCGTCTCGCCGTCTTGCGGCGGAGCAGCACGGCCGCAAAAAAATAATAATAATAAACAAACAAACACGACGA
The DNA here is from genome assembly GCA_019279435.1 of Zizania palustris. Taxonomy (NCBI): domain Eukaryota; kingdom Viridiplantae; phylum Streptophyta; class Magnoliopsida; order Poales; family Poaceae; genus Zizania; species Zizania palustris. The sequence continues at coordinate 60,583,816 of JAAALK010000079.1, read as the reverse complement.
CTCCTCCACCTCTGCTCATCCAAATTAAAATTAAACAAAGGAACCAAAAATAAGAAACGGCTCTCGACTCTCGAGATCTCACCGGCGGCAAGAGGGAGAGATCTGAGCGTGAGCGCTTGCGAGATGCACGACTTCTGCTTCACCATCCCCTACGGCATCGCCGTCCTGGCTGGCGGCGTGCTTGGCTACGTCCGCCGCGGCAGCACGGCATCCCTGGCCGGCGGGGCCGGCGCCGGCGCGCTGCTCATCCTCGCCGGCATCGTCAGCTTGAAGGCCTTCGAGAAGCGCCGCAAATCGTACCTCGCCCTCGCCCTCGAGACCCGTACGCTCCTCCTCCTTCTCAACTGCACTTTTTTTTTTCTGCGCTGGTCCCGAAGGGGAATCTGCCAATTTCCATGATTGGTATTTTGGACCTTGCCTTCTCGGAATCGTGCTACGGAGTAAACCAAAGACTGCGTTTAGGATTGGGCGGCGGATCGCTGCCTAATCTGCACTAGTAGATGGCGTCTAATAGCTTTGCTTCGTTAAGGTTTGCACTCTATGATCCTTACGTATTAGTTATTAGTTGTGGTTGGATAGATCAACTGACTGGTAAGCAGTTGGAAACGCTTGTGAATTCCACAATCCACACAGATTTATGTCTGACAACTCTGGGAAATGCATGCCAGGCATGTACCAGTTCCAGAGAGCGCGGCAGCAAATTTGTCTCCATGTCATAGCCCTGCACTTTCACGAATGAGACAAACAACAGTGGTTTTTTGTCTGATGATCGTATGTTGGATTACCTCCAGAGTCTCTGAAACTGCAGTGCTCCCAAGTCCCAATGACCCTCCAGAAGGAGCGAATATGCAGATGCTGTTGATTGTGAGTTATGTGCTTATCTTAGGAGCCATTTCATCTCATAAGAGTACCGGACAACTCCAAGCTGAACTAGTTTCTGACATACAGTAGGTTTTGCATAGTTATAACAGGATCCATTAGTGTCTAAATTGCTACTTTACGATGGCAATTGATTTGCATTGCTGCAATTCTTAAAGATTTTATGCAACGGGAATTAATTGTAGCCAATTGAATGAATGATCACATTGGACAGTTGAACATCACACTTGTCCTGAACTGTCTGATTGTCTGAATACCTGGCAACCACTCTCAATTATTTAACAGTTATTCTAAACAATGTACGTGTTGTAGATTCAGCCCTAAATGCCTTATCGAACATCCATGCTAGCTTATTTTTCATTGATTCCTTGCAAATTTTATTAGCATATGTCATTTGAGTCGCTGTCAGTTCATAACCGTATGTACTCTTGTTTTTGTTTTCAGTACTATACCTGTTGCTAGATAGAATTCATGTTCTGGCATCATTATTGATAGTAATGTGAGTGAGTTGTTAGATTACCACTACTAGCACAGGGACTCGCACTAATTTGTTGTCGATTAAAAGAAGTCAAAGTACCCGCAGTTTAATGTGCAGACTTAGATTCAATGATACCACCTTTCAGTCAGATCTGGATTGTCTAACTCAATTAACATATTGCAGTGTAACCGTATGTACTGATCTTCATTTCAACAGCATTTTGTTTTTGCGGTATTGCTTCTAGTAGGAGCCGGACAGATCTCATCATCATTGCGCGTTTGAGCTACTGTACTAACTGCACTTGTTGATTAAAAACAGGGCATCTTCCCTGGAAGGAATCTTGCACGAAAAATATAACAATTTTGCCTGCACTTTACTTCATCTCTATGTCTTTTTATTTGTATTTTTAACTGTAAAATTATGTTGTGTGGAACAGTATGTGCACTGGCTTTGACTTACGTTATGGGGCAGAGATACCTTCAAACTTCAAAGATAATGCCAGCGGGTGTCGTTGCCGGTCTCAGGTAATCCCATCTGCCAATCGTGCAGAGCACTGCATCAGATACTGTTACGTATGCTTTCAATTGAAGCAGGGCAGTATGATTTTATCCAAAATGAGACACTGTTATGCAACCAACGTATTCTGAAACCTTTCTGAGTTTTCAGATATTTATTTTTATTTCCAACTTCGAACACAGTATGCATGCATTGTGAAGCTAAGTTTTTTACATTATTGCAGTGCTCTGATGTCTGCGTTCTATCTATTCAAAATTGCAACCGGTGGCAACCATATTCCACCGAAGAAAGAGTGAATGAAGCGCTGTTTGTAAGCTATCTTTCGTCAAGCTCTAAGACCACGACAGATTGTGTTATGTAGTTCCATACTTCCATTGTATTGTATGTCTAGTGATCAGCATTATCGTTTTACGCATGTAATTCTTCAGAGTGTACTCCCGAAGTCTGAACAATGTAAAAGAAATAAAGATTAACTGCTTACCTCCTGACAAATCTTATACGGAAGTGGAAGTTCTGTATCTTGATGAGATCTACAACTTTGTAGTTAAAAGTTTTTTTTTTACTTTGAATTTATTAAAGGCTCAAATAGTTGCTTGAAGATTTGGCTAAAATGTATCGAAAGAATAAATTCTTCCTTAGGTGTTAGTTATTGATATGAGATGATATATTAAGGTGGTTTTACGCGAGGTGGTGGCTTTGAATCCTAGAGAGAATTTGAGGATTTGGTACTAAAAAATTTGTATAATTTGATTATTTGTTACTAAAAAGTTTGTGTAGTTTAATCATTTGTCACTAAAAAGTTTATATATTTTGATTATTTGTCATTTTATAAGTTTGTGTAGTTTGATCATTTATCACTTATGTGGATAATAAGTAGGGTTACTTATGTGGATAATAAGTAGGGTTATTTGAATTTATGATAGTAGTTTACTCATTTGTCACTAAAAGGTTTATATATTTTGATTATTTGTCACTTGTAAGTTTGTATAGTTTGATCATTTGTCACTTATATGGATAATAATTAGAGTTATTTGAATCTATAATAGTAAACTAAAGTTTCAAATAATTGAAATCGTTTTTAGGAGTTACAAATAATCGAATATTCATGACCAATTATACCAAATATTCATGGTTTTTTTCCGAGACTCCCAAGATGGTATATAAAGGGTTGTTTGGCTCTTAGGGGTTAAACTTTAGCTCCATCACATCGGATGTTCGAATGCTAATTAGATTCGAATGCTAATTAGAAGGATTAAAAATAAGTTATTTATAAAACCAATTACAGAACCTTTAGGCTAATTCACGAAACAAATCTATTAAGACTAATCAATCCATTATTAGCACATTTTTATTGTAGCACTACATTGTTAAATTATGAAATAATTAAGTTTAATATATTTATCTCATAAATTAGTATAAAAATTCTACAATTATTTTTATAATTAACTAATATTTAATATTTCTAATTAGTATCCGATTTTTTAGCCTATACGACTATACGAGCCAACAACCTCTAAATATAGCAGGGTTGGCTCTGGTAGCACAAACAGCAACGCTCCTACCCGCCGGCATGTCGGCGCCGGTGGAGGTCGGCGCGCAGGGCACCGTCGGGTCGCTGGTGTGCCGCGAGATCGAGTACTTCAGGAGGACGGAGGTCTCCGTCGGCCACGGCCACGGCCACGGCCACGCCCACAGCAAGAAGAGCAACAACAAGCACGCTGCCGCTGTCGCCGCCAGCGTGGGGAGCCCCAGGGGCAAGGTTCGGTCGCCGTGGAAGAAGGGCGCAGGGGGAGGTGGGGCGTTCCTGCCCAGTCTGTGCTCCTCAGCGGAGGTGGCGGAGGCCGCCGCCGCCGCCGCCAGGGTCAGGTACCGGCATTTGGGGGAAGACGACGGCGATTCTCTCCCTCAGGGATAGATATTCATGTCAGATTCAGATCTGGAGAAGAAGAGGTGATCGAGTGTCAGGGTACGCACCATACACATCCATCCTCTCCATTTCTTCAGTGTCAAAACCGTCGTCAAGTGCATGAGTATTTTGGGATTTGATGTTCATGGAGCGTTCCTCAGTGGCCATTTCTGAATGTGGGACATCTGAAGAATGAATGCATCTATCGATGATTAACCTCTTTGTCAATCATCTAATCACAACCTTCATCATGCTTCAGAAAGAGACGGATTCCTTTTGCTTGAATTGTTCCCGTGGCTATGCTTTCCATCGACAAGATGACACGACTCGCGATGGCGTCAGACAACTAAATGCTCTTGAAATGGATGTGGTTTAAAATAAGACTAGTCTTGAACAGGATGGCATAGCTACAATTTAACTCCTAGGAAAATAAAGCACAGGAATACGGGTGTGAAATAGAGGAATAAAAAATATAGGGATTATAAACAGGAATGCAGGATTTTTTTCAAGAACAATAATCATGGAGCTCATTTTTTATCAATTATCCTAGAAAGTGTGAAAATATTAATGAAAGGGGGAAAATTTTAGGTTGTGTTTGGTGGAAGAGGAAGATTGTTTACAAGTGATGAGATGGAATATTTCTTATAGATGGTGAAGTACTGATTTTTTTCGAACAAGATGATTCCAAACCATACCATTTCATACATTTTCCTTTTGTAACGGAGGCCTTAATATGCTTTATCCCTTGACAGCTAAATGCTTGTTCAGCTATCTATGTTGTGTCTCTCAATTGACGGCCAATGTAATGTAATTGTTGTTGTGTCTAAACAACAATACAATAGTGATATCTGAGAGAATAATAAAGCTGTATTTTCTTCAAAAATCTGCTCATTATAGTGACTTAGACAACAGTGATACCTGAGATTAATAACACTCTAAGTTTGCTTCGACCTCTCCTCTGCGTAACTCCTTCGCCAGCCAGCAGATCGTGAATAAGTAAGTTATCTTGAATTTATGACAGCCAGCATAACCCCTAATTTTGCTACACCTTTTTACCTAATACTAGTCAGAAATCAGTATAATTAGTGCTGCATCATTCTCAGAACAAAAGCAACAGCAAATGGCCCAAAAGACAAAGAACGTACGCATATCATCTACACTAGAGGACATTGCATGAATCACTTTGTTGAAAACTCAAACAGCATGGTATGCTTGTACTTGTCACCAGGCCGAACCACCACCGAGGGAAAATTAGGTTGGTTGACGGCATTCGGGAAACCCTGGGTCTCAAGGCAGATGCCGGCATGCTTCCCGTAAATCGCGCCTCCTTTGCCCGCGACGCCGTCAAGGAAATTTCCAGTGTAGAACTGCACTCCAGGAGCATCTGCCCAGATGTCCAGGACCCTCAAGCTTGAAGGGTCTGTAACTTTTGCCACATGGCACAGACCAGACTTCACTTCGCCGCAGTCAAGTGCAAAATTGTGATCATAGCCACCAGGGACTTGATCGATCCTGCTGCCGATTGCGCTCTCTGTCAGGAAATCAAAGGGTGTGCCACTCACTGGCATCATCTCTCCAGTAGGTATTGAGGTTTCATCTACTGGGGTTATCTCAGATCCCCATATCTGGACAGAATGCGCAAGCACATCTCCTGAATTGTGGCCTGCCAGGTTCCAGTAGGTGTGCTGTGCTAAACAGATGGGTGTAGCTTTGTTCAAAGGTATAGCCTCCATCTCCAGCTTCAACGTCATACTTGCCAAAACAGAATATTTGGCAGTGACAGAAACATCACCTGGGAAACCTGTTTGTGAAAAATTAAAATCTGTCATGGTGTTCATACAGTTAATTGTTTATCGCAAGTTTTCAGAATACCTTCTTCTCCATCTTTACTGTAATATTTGAAGGTGATTGATGGGCTCTCCCCTTTGACATATTCATCTGTTTCCCAGATTATTTTGTCAAACCCTTTGAATCCACCTGAAATCCATATTAAATAACATCAGTTTATAGAATAGCAAATCACAATTGCTGCAGTAGCTTAGGGATTTTTTTACTATGTTAGTATTTGGCGTGAGAGTTCAGATCATCAGACAGATATCTCAGAATTTTCTTTCGAATGTACTTTTGGGGTCTAGTGGACCAACATCCAAATGGAAGTAGGAACAGAACAATGATAAGAACTCCAATACACAGATTACTCCTGTGGCTTGACACATGGGGATGGAACCAAACAAAAGGAGTTTCCAAAGCAAGCAGCTAAAATAGCATGAACTGTTACAGAAAATAGATTGGATTGGTACTGGGTAAATAGGAATGCTGACCATAATATTAAAGAACCATCATGCGCACCGTACAATTAGTTGTTTCAAAGGTAGATCTAGTAATCTCATTAGCTCAGTATTAATGGGACACTCTTCCTCTGGCATCCCTTGAAAATATTAGAAGATAATTCTCAGCATGGAAATTTACTAGATCCAGCAAAAATATCATTATCGTATACTCCCAACAATCAATGATAGTTGGCACAAGGAGAGAGAAGCAATAACTGGCTATTACTTATGCAAATATGCCTAAACATATGCACCAAATAATGAATTTTTGCAGATGAATGGCCTTTTTTATACCTTACCATGAAGAGTGTTTGGTGGGTTGTTGATGGCCAGACTATACTCCATACCATCCAATGTAAACCTTCCATCCTTGATTCTATTTGCCACTCGGCCAACAATGCAGCCAAAATAAGGGGAGGTGCCATTCTGATTATAAGAACACTCAAAACCATCAGGGCCAAATCAAAACTTATATAAGTAGATCTAAAAAAATAATTTGATTGGAACACCCAAACAACAGTATCAATCGATGCGCTCAACCGCTGACCACCAATTCTGCCAATTAATCGGTTGATCGTCGATTTTTGTATCACCTGCCATTTCAACTATGGAAGGCGAACATCCCCTTTTCATTACTCATCGTATATTCCATCGACAACTAACATACCATAGATTTATTCTAGAGGGTCACAACGTGGAGTATGAAGGAAATAACACATTGGATGCTTAATTATTTCAATAAATGGTAACACTTCATACTTCAAATACAGGAAGATTTACAAGTTTTGACAAGCAGAATGAACTACATAATGGATACTCAAAACTGTCATTGAAAACTGTCTCTTCCAAAAGAAGTAAAGGTTTTATTCAATATCTCCACATCTATTCTAACAGTACACAACTAAAAGCTTTGTTGTATTGAATTCAATAGAACTGCAAAGTAAACATGGAATTGCATTACAAGATAATGGTTCAAGAAGGTGCTAGCCATTAGCAGGTTGTTGGGGCCAGCACCTAGAGGTGCCTAGGACCAACTCGACTAGTAAATTCGAAGAAATTAGCAAGCATTTTACATAAAACCAGTGTTCTAAAACGCGGCTCTAGGCGCCCGCCTAGGCGGCAAAAGGCGCTGGGCGCCAGCCCACCGCCGCACGGAGGCTGGCTGGGCGGGTGGGGGCGCCTAGGCGGGTCAACCGCGGCCTAGGCGGTTGACCGCGGCGCCTAGGCGGCCCGGAACCGGCGGCGGAAGGGGAGCAGGTAGCCAGATCCGGCGAGAGGAAGGAGGCAAGCGGCCAGATCCGGCGACCGGCGGCGCGCACGCGGCCAGATCCGGCGACCGGCGGCGCTCGCGCGGCCAGATCCGGCGACCGGCGGCACGCACGCGGCCAGATCCGGTGGCGGGAGGGAAGTAGGCGGCGGTGGGAGGGGAGCAGGCCGCCAGATCCGGCGGCGGGAGGGGAGCCGGCGGCCACTACTCCTCACGGCGAGTCCTGCACCGCAGTAGCCGCCACCTTGCTTCTTCACCACCATGGCATAAACCGGAGGGGAAGACTGAAGAGAGGGGAGGGGAAAACTGAACAGAGGGGAGGGGAAGCGCCTGGAGCTGGAGCAGCAAAGTTTCTTGGCCTCCTGGAAGAAAAGTCGTGGAGGGGAGGGGAGGGGACAGCTGTTGTCTGGTGTGGGAAGAAGAAAAGGCAGGTGTGGGAAGAAGAAAAGTTGCCTGGGAACTAGCAAAATGAAGTGGGAACTAGCAAAATGAAGTAATGAGATCTGAAAAGTACTAGTAATAAGGATGGTTGGAAGTTGGACCTAGGCGCCGCCTAGGCGCCCCTAGGCGCTAGGCGGCGGGTCACCGCCCGACTAGCGCCTAGCGCCTTTTATAACACTGCATAAAACTTAGACAATAGAACACTAAAATAGCAGCACAACATCCGCAAAGCAAGTTAGTTGTGTAATGCACCATCTAATGCCTAATTGCAGTGGCGACCTAGCACCTAATGATGAGAACATTACTCATATGGATACACATAACACCTCTCAAGTTGCTTTACAAAGTCCAATCACTAGAGCTCGAGCACGGCAATAAAATCTCCAAGCGAGCAGATATGTACGAGTAGGTGTTAGGCATTAGGCGCTAGTCGGGCGATGACCTGGCGCTACGCCTAGATCTTTGCCCATTTCCCTTTCTTTTATTAGGTTCTTAGGCTATTCACAATGAAGGTTTCATGGGGTGCTTCATGGTATTAATTACCATGTCACATCAGATTTTTTGCTGACATGACATTCAATTAATGAGGAAAGAGAAGGAAGTAGTGTCATCACACATGGTGCTAACCCGTTTCCAAGACGGATGAAACGAAATGAAACAACCATTAAGAGCCAAATCGTTTCATCAGAGAGAGGGTATTTCATTAAAGCTAGTTGCATTTAATTACACTGGTGAGCCTAGGAAATAGTGAAATGAAACTCTCCACTGAGAGAGGGTATTTCATTCAGTTGTAAAGCTGATGTGGCATTCTAGGAAACAGTGTTATGAAACTCACCATTGTGAATAGCCTTAGGGGACTTGTTGGTTCCAAGGTAGGAAAGTTCCTGGTTTCAAGGCATTTATTTGGCTGGTTCCCGGTGTTTCCTGGTTCCAAGGCATCCTTCATGTTCAAACACCAATTCCGAGGCATCTTTTCTGTTCCAAGGCATTTATTTTTCTAGTTTCCAAGCATCCCGAGTCCCTTTTCTTCTCCTTTCCTGCAGTCCCGAGACAACTTTCTTCACTTCTCCGCCAGCCTCTAGGCGTTCTTATTCCCTCCCCTCCCCTCTCTTCTCCCCTTTCTTCCTCTCCGGCCACGACAGACGTTCTCTGCTCGCCCTTCTCTCCTTCGGAGCACGGCGTGCGGCGTCAAAGCGCAACGTGCAGCATGGGAACGCAGGTGTGTGAGGGAGTGCGATGCACGAGGGCGAATGCGGTGGCCAGCGCACGGCGCACGACATCAGGATCGAGAACCTGCTACGTGTGGTTATTCTTCAGTTTCCACTGCTCTGGCACATGGGCTGGCTAGCTAGGCGCCACCGCCCAGGGCGCCTAGCGTCGCGGTCGACCCACCCAGCCGGCCGACTAGGGCCTCCGCGCAGCGTTGGGGTGGTTCCTATCACTTTTCGCCGCCTAAGAGGGCATCTAGAGTCGTGTTTTCGAGCGCTGGGTGAGCTCGTTCCTAAGTACTTTATGTAGCCTTGAGAATAGATTGCTATCTAATAATGTTATTATTATTAGAAACCATGGAGAGGACCAAGAAATACATGGAGACAAGTAGATAGGTGGATAAGACCAACAAGGGCGTCTAAGTCGGGTTGGAAGCCCAACCCACATCGAGCTCAAGTCAATCTCGGATTTCAGGAGCAACACGCACTAAATTTGTCACCCAAGACACGTCCAAACTCCGTTTTTGATGTTCTACATATGGACTGAAAGCTAATTTCATAAGCTTTCCAATGGTGCCGGTCTCATGCCAAAATTCCTTCTGGATCAATAGGAATCATCAAAACACGTGGACGTCGAGGATCTGCTGGAGTGTTGTGTCACCATCTTTTTGGGCCTTTGGGCCATGTATCTAGTTGGGCCCATTATGGATGCGTCTAGGCCCAACCCTAGAAATATAAATTCAGCATCAACCACCATCTAGGGTTTTGGGTTTGCTTTTTGTGTATGAACAGTGTCGTCGTCGCCGGTTTGTGAACCCCAGCTCGCAGAATCAATTGATTTTTAGCAGATTCAATTGTGTTTTAAGTGTTCTTTCTTGTGTTCTTCAATTCACACGTAAGGATTAACTTTCGTGGTGACTGGTGAGGTCAATCGATTTGTGCACGGTTGATAACCATAGGATAAATGGTGTTGCGATTGTAGGCTCTCAATCTCGTTGATCATAAGTTGGGTCATGTGTGTCTCGTCTCCACAAAATTGTTGTTTCTCCCCACCTGACGGAAGATCGAAAAACCTAACCTCCACCTAATGAGCAACTCTAGTAGTTTCCCCAAATCTAATTCCCTATTTCCCTCATATAAGGAATGACTCTAAAAAATTTGGAGGGGACTAGAGGGCGGCGGAGGCCGGTGGGGGCTAGACGACAGGCAATGACTGGAGGGCATGTTGGGCGACGAGATCTAGAGGCAACTGGAGGGTGGTGAGCATTGTAGGTTGGTGGGCTCAGGACAACGCCGAGTCGGAAGGTCGTCGGGTGTTGGAGCATTGTAGCTAGATGACGGGCTCGCAGAATCAATTGATTTTTAGCAGATTCAATTGTGTTTTAAGTGTTCTTTCTTGTGTTCTTCGATTCACACATAAGGATTAACTTTCGTGGTGACTGGTGAGGTCAATCAATTTGTGCACGGTGGATAACCATAGGATAAATGGTGTTGCGATTGTAGGCTCTCAATCTCGTTGATCATAAGTTGGGTCATGTGTGTCTCGTCTCCACAAAATTGTTGTTTCTCCCCACCTGACGGAAGATCGGAAAACCTAACCTCCACCTAATGAGCAACTCTAGTAGTTTCCCCAAATCTAATTCCCTATTTCCCTCATATAAGGAATGACTCTAAAAAATTTGGAGGGGACTAGAGGGCGGCGGAGGACGGTGGGGGCTAGACGATGGGCAACGACTGGAGGGCATGTTGGGCTTTGGACAGCGGTAGGATGGAGGCGGTGGGTCGGGAGGGCAGCAAGCACTGGACAGCGTCGAGCGCCAGGCGACGGGCGACTGGAGATTTCGCGGGAACAGGTCAATGACACACGGGAGAGGAAATAGGGAAGCAACTCCATTCCGTATATGTGAGGAATGAGGAGAGGGGAATAGGGGATGTGATAAGTTAGGATATAGGATATGGGAACTGCTAGAAGAGGTTTTTCTAGTAGATACCCTATGTTTAGCTATAGGGAAGCAGATAGGGCATGTGCTAGAGTTGCTCTAATAGATGACTAGAGCTGATGTTTAGGTCACTAACATATTACAGCTCCTTATCACTGGTGGTAATATTGGAAAGTTTACCACTTTATGTTCAACATTAATTAGTTAATTACTAGCCAGGTTCAAGTTATAAAGACACACATCATTGAATGCTGCATCACTACTGAAAAAGAAAAGGAAATAATTCCCAAGTATTATATCGTTACTATTAATTCTACTAGGCCTCCACGAGTCAAAAAAGGATAAAAATATCTCTAGTCTAGTCGTCACACTCTAGTACCACCAAGATCTAAAAATTGGCCATGAACACGCTAATTAACCTCTACGAATCCAAACAGATGCATGAAAGACTTACCAAATACGGATCCAGAGAATCGAATCCAAGCACAACATCAGCGAGAACCCCTGACAAAAACACAAACGGCACCGTCAATCAAGTCCCCCATACAGCTAAACAAGAACTCAACAACTACTGTGGAAGCCAGTCGGTGGCAGCGCAGACGCACCATTCTTGTCCGGGACAAGGAGCGAGGTAACGGTGGCGCCGACATTGCTGATCCAGGCCCGGATCCTGCCATTGTCGAGCTCGAACAGCTCGGGAGAAGGCGCGGACGAGGAGGACGAGACCGGGGCAGACGGCACGGCCGTCGGGAGGAGGAGCTTGTCGCGGTTCTTGGAGTTGGAGGTGCGGAGCGAAGCGGCCGGCGACGAGACGATGGTGAAGGAGGCGAGGAGGTAGACGGCGGCGAGGAGGACGAGGAAGAAGGGAGGGGTGACGCGGAGGATCTTGGGGACGGCGTGCGGGGAGTGGTGGTGGTGATCCCGGAGGCGGTTGGAGGGGAGGCGGAGGGGATGCGGGTGCGGGTGCGGGTGCGCGTGGGTCGGGGTCCTCGGGGACGGCAGGAAGGAGGAGGCGTGGTGGTGGTGGTGAACTCCCACCAGCTGCTCCATTTTCTCCGGAGCTCTCCGCTTTCGGAGGAAATCTGGGTTCGCCTAAATGCAACCGTGAAGCCGCGGCCGGTGCTGGTTTTGTTGAGCAGCTCCGATTATGTGTTTGCGCGATTTTGTTTTATGTTTTTTGTGTGTTTACAGAAGTAGATTTTTGTATGGATGACTTGCAAAAAATAGCCCCAAAAGCCTCCACGCTACCAAAGAGTGTTTTTTTAAAAAAATCATTCCTTCTAAAGAGGGTTTCAAGAACGTTTTTAAAACCACTCTTTCGAAGGGCCGGGCGAGTTTTGTTGACCGGTATTCCTAAGGTTCAAGTGGACCTCAGGAAAAAGTAATCTGATGTCCTTCTAGACAACAAGCACTTCTGTGCAATTTTCGATTTTTGATTTTGTGTTAAGCCCTTTACACACGAAACATTAAAAAACGCCCATTGGGGTGTTTTTTTTGCCAAACGCCACCGCTTCAAAGTGTGGAGGGTCACCAAAATTGTCCTTCGTACTCTCATTTTCGGGGAAAATTTTCAGGAATTTTTTTCTACGTCATTACTATTTTGCGACTTTGAAAAAAATCATTATAATTCACATATTTAGATTCATACCATTACAAATTCAAAGAACTCTGAACTATATCATTACAAATTTAGAGAATTTTAAAACATGTCATTACAATTTTAAAGAAATATGAAATATACCATTAAGATTTTGTGAGAGCTGCAAATACGGAATAACATATATCCAAATAGACGAATTATAGTGACAAAGTTCCAAAGCACGGTAATTATAACGGCATATATCAAAAAAACCAAAGGGGAACAATGACCCAAATCAACTTTTACATCCCACAAGCCTTCGACATAGAATATTCAATGGTTTGACATTCATAGAAAGTGGTTTTAATTATTTGTTTATTAGATGATTTTACTTATCATCCACACAAATAATAAATAATCAAATATTATAAAATTTTTAATGCGAAATTCTCGATCTTCCTAAATAATCTAGTCTGTTTACGATATCCGAGACATTGGAACCCTGAGAAAACTTCCGAGGTTGCCCATTTTCAAGGTCACCGGTGAGGAAATAAATAGTACAATTCAGCTGTACACGATAGAAAACCTGAGAGCATTGATAATCCTGATGAGGCGAACGAAGCTGAGTTGAGTACAAGACAAGCTGTCGATGCTGCAGCTGATAGGGAATCAGAGGTGCTACAGCATCTCCAGCCAGAATTTTTTTAAAAATAAATAATAATTTTTTTGGAAAAAAATCAATTTTGGATAGCGGTTTCAAAAAATTGAAAAAATAGACACCCGTCGGCCGACCATCAACCAAACCAAAATAGCCTGGTTCGGCCAATGGGTGCTAGTTTCGGCAATTTTTTGAAACCGCTATCCAGAATTGAAATTTTTTCCAAAAAAAATATTAGTTTTAAAAAAATTATCTCCACCCACACCCAAATCTGAAGAGGCTGGACATCATGGGTTAGATGGGAGTCAGCCCCCAGTTGGCTCGAGAGCAAATGGCTCAAAATCTTGAGCTCATCTTCCTCAGTGGTTGCAACGCTTGGGAGCAGCTTCCATCTTTCAGGACTATTTGGTTTCAGTGTTCGAAAATGCTGAGGCAAATAGGCCCAGAGTTATAAGGCAATGGCAGCCTACAGGCTACAGGTGGCTTTCCAGTCATTAGAGGAGCTAGTTCTTGATGACATGCAAGAACTTAATGAATGGTCATGGACAGGCCAGAAAGTGATGAATCTCCACAGCATTGTGATTAATGATTGCCGAAAGCTCAAAGATATGCCTCCACTACCTCCTGGCCTTAAAGAGATGACTATATAAAAAAGGGTTGGATGTTCCGTACCAGCAAGATGTGAAGATTGCACAAGTGACACTGCCTGCCAGCACAGTTGACTCATCGATCTGCGTATTCAACTGCCCTGAGCTACTTGGCAGATTTTCCTCGTCAGTTGATCGCACGACAATAGTCACATGTCATCCAAGAATTTACAGGAAAGGCTTGAGCTCAATGAGAGTCTAGACATCCAATACTGCTCAGAGATCATATCCTTCACTGCAGACAATGAGGAATTGAGGATGTCTTCCGGCTGCTAAGATCACTACGAAGCCTCTGCACAAGTGGCTGCAACACCCTGCAATCACTGCCCAGCCTTGAGTCCCCGGATAAGTTGGTCTTGTCATTCTTGTTGAATGGCCAAAGATTGCACATATCCCCCCTTGGGTTGAGATAGATGGGAAAATCCTGCAGTGATTGCAAGGAGAAAACCGGTATATTTGCTCAATCTGAAACTTGGGTCTAATTTGAACAGAGTTTGATGCGAGTTATTTTAGGTTGGCAATTTGATCCACCAAATACCATAATAAAATTGCACAAGTTAATTAAGTTGTAAAAGTACGATAGAAAAGCTAAACCACACTACTGAACTTTTGGAGATAGAAGATTCAACTAACTAAATCAGTAACCACTTCTCTTTGTACTAGCTATACTGCCTTCTTCCAAAGAAATGTAAAATCTAATCTAATTCAAAGTAATGAAGTTAAATAATTGAGTGAGTAAGCTATCTGCCAAAAAGGATTATGTGATGTATACTAATCATAACTAAGTCAGAATAAACTTAGTTATTACTTATTAGTTTTAAAAACAAGACATAAATATTTATCAAAATGAAAGAATGTAAGCACCTGTAATCACTGACGTATAGAAATTAGCAAACTTTTCAAGCCATAATAATAAATAATAAATCATTAGTTTGACTACATCTTTTAAGATTGACAAAACACACTGACTCTAAACAGTCATGCAAAATTTGATAAGAATAACTACATTATCATAATAATAATAAAGTGACTGGCATCAGACAACTCATCTGTAATACATGATACTAAAACCAACCCATCAACAATCTGACAAAAAGGGAACACGTGCCATGAATTAAAAGTTGCCAAACTATGTGCATTCGTGAGTATCTAAACTTCTACAATATGGTATGCCACCTGAAAGGGAAAATGCTTTGCTACAGATCAGCACATCATATATGACTATCCTCTATTCATAGATAACCATAAGCTTAGGTGAATCAAAGAACCAGGCAAAAACCCAAATGCCTAGTTTTTTGTGCAGTGAGCATCCGTGCCATGCCGTATACAGTGATTGTAACCAACACTACTAAGAAATGCCCTTATCTCCTGTGCACTACTGTTGCTTGCCTGCAGCAGGCGTTCATCTTCTTCATATATAAGGTAGGGAGCATCACCTTTCCTCCTTGAAAGCAACTTTGATGCACCTCTAAGAACATGGTATTCCCATCCTTGAACATCAATTTTGATCATAAGCACTCGCTCTGCATCTAGAATGACATCATCCAGTGGGATTGTAGCAACCTCAACAGCAATATTTTCATTAGCCTTGAAAGCCAATTTCGCACCAGTTGCAGATATAGCACTGTTGTCAAGTCGTCCAATCACCTACATAACCAAATTACTCACTATAAGCTGTTGAATAAATTAAAATAGAAATATTATCTGGATACAGAAAACACACTCTGATATTTCAAAAGAATTAAGAGTACTCTTCATATGGAGGCACAAGTCAGAAAAATGGCAGAATGGAACATGTGGGAGCTTGACAGTGATCATTCATTATGGCTAACGAAGAAGGACAAAAGGTTGTTGTTGCGACACCCATAGAAGAATGGCCCACACCGTCCAAATCTAAGGGTGGTGTGCCTTGTCCAAAGCCTATGAGCTAACCAGTGATGTATAGCTATAGCATAGCCCCTTAGTTTGATCGCTGTGGTGCCCCTATGTGTATAAAAAAGGGGAGGAGTGGAGAACCGTGACCATAAGAGGGGGGAGGAGAGTATCGCAAAAAAGGCAGATGGAAAGATCCCAAGATCCAATCCCTTAGCAGATTCAAGGTTCTCGTGAGGTATTCACGCCTCCAAAAGAAAATCACTACATAGGAGTAGGCCGTAGTGTCAAGGGCGTTAAACCCCTGACTGGCTGGGCCTCGGCTACGTAGCTCGTAGCCGCTGTCCGTCTTCTCCGGTGAGGTTAAACCCCTCAACCGCAGGCTTTAGAGAGAGTGGGAGATAGAAGATATTCTTATTGCTTGGTTCTTCCAGGACTGCTTACATGCTTATATAGCCAACAGCCCCCCTAATGCAAGGAAAGAGCTGCTAACTAGGAAAGGACTATAGATAGAAGGCTATCCCTGATTATGTGGCTATCAGCCCACTTATTTAGAAACTAACTAAAGGAAAGCACAGCTAATTAGGAAGGGATTAAAACAGCAAGCTATCTCCTAATTAGGAAGGGATTAAAATAGCAAGCTATCTGCTAATTAGGAAGGGATTAAAACAGCAAGCTATCTGCTAATTAGGAAGGCATTAAAACAGCAAGCTATCTAGTTTCCATCTCAAGTACTTGCCCTGATTTCCTCCTGTGCGCCAGCCGTGTGCGACGCGCGTGCTGCTGCGCGACGCACGTCGCGCGCCCGGTGCCGTCTGGTGTATGTCTGGCCATAACGTCTGGACATGACATCTCTCCCCTCCTCGAGAGGCAGCTCGTCCTCGAGCTGAAAGGCTGGGTACCGGGCTTTGAACGTGTCAACATCTTCCCAGGTGGCTGATGCCGCAGACTGCCCCCTCCACTGGACCAGGACCTGCCGAATGCCCTGAACGACGCGCCGACGGACAGCACGGTCAGGTTCTGGAGCAATGGCACCGTGAAGGACCGGTGGAAGCGGTGGAGGTGCCTCCGGCGGTGCGCCATGGAATTTCTTCAGGAGACCCACGTGGAACACGTCGTGTAGGCGAGCCTGAGGTGGGAGACCTAGGCGAACAGCCACCTCGTTGATCATCTCAGTGACGCGGTAGGGCCCGAAGTAGCGCGGCTTGAGCTTGCCAGAGGTGGCCTGGGGCAGTGACGCCACCGGACGCTGACGAAGACGGAGCAACACCCAGTCACCTACCTTGTATGCAACATCCCGATGGCCCTGGTCGTAGTGGTGCTTCTAAACCGCCTGCGCTTGCTCCAGGCGAGCGCGGACGTCAGCGAGGAACTTCTGGCGTTCTGCCATGGTCTTTGCAACGGCCGCCACGCGTGTGTCACCAGGCTCATAGGACCGGATGGATGGTGGGTCGCGCCCGTACACGACCCTGAACGGGGTGTCCCGAAGTGAGCTCTGGTATGCCGTGTTGAAGACGAACTCCGCCCATGGAAGCCACTGCACCCAGTGGCGTGGCCGATCGCCCGTGAGGCAGCGAAGGTACATGATGATGACTCTATTGGCCGCCTCGGACTGCCCATCCGACTGCGGGTGGAAGGCAGTCGTCATATGTAATTTGGTGCCCACCAAGCGCATGAGCTCGCGCCAGAATGTCGACGTGAAGACCGGGTCACGGTCGGACACGATGGACTGTGGCACGCCGTGCAGACGGACGATGTCGGCGAAGAATGCTTGGGCAACGGACTCGGCGGAGTACGGGTGCGCGAGTGGGATGAAGTGGGCATATTTGCTGAATCGGTCGATCACGGTGAGGATGACCGACTTGCCCCGTACGCGAGGAAGCGCCTCGATGAAGTCGATGGCGACGTCCGTCCACACTCCCTGTGGCACTGGCAGAGGAAGAAGAAGACCGGTCGGCTGCAAGTGCT
The DNA here is from genome assembly GCA_019279435.1 of Zizania palustris. Taxonomy (NCBI): domain Eukaryota; kingdom Viridiplantae; phylum Streptophyta; class Magnoliopsida; order Poales; family Poaceae; genus Zizania; species Zizania palustris. Next base: position 60,566,127 of record JAAALK010000079.1, on the reverse strand, counting down.
CCGATTTGTATCGCTGGCACGTGACGCAACTGCGGACAAAGTCTTGTACCTCCTGTTTCATGTTAGGAAAATGAAAATCGCGTCGGAGTCGGTGGAGAGTGCGCTGTACCCCTTCATGGCCTTCGTCATGCACAGCCCGGAGAACCTCGTGCAGGAGGGGGGATGTCGGCGCGATGTAGAGGCGGCCCGCGTACTGCACCATGCCATCGACCACCGTCCAAGGAGCCCCACGGGAGCCCGCGCGTACCTCGGCGTGGATGGCGGCGAGTGCCGGATCAGTGAGTTGTGCTTGCCGAAGTCGTGCAATGAAGTCGAAGCGTGGCCCGGACAGGACCAAGACAGTCCCTTCCTCTGGAGTGTCGCGGCGGGAGAGAGCGTCGGCCACGACGTTCGCCGCCCCGGCCTTATACTCGACGGTGAAGTCGAAGCCCAGAAGCTTGCCCAACCAATGATGCCGGGGAATTGTCGCGAGGCGCTGATCAAGTAGGTACTTCAAGCTGTAGTGGTCGGTCTTGACGAGGAAGCGACGCCCCCAGAGGTATGGCCGCCAATGCCGGACCGCCTGCACTAGTTCGATGAGCTCACGCTCATAGGCGGCGAGGGCGCGGTGACGGGCGCTATCGGCCTGCTGAAGAAGGCCACCGGATGGCCGTCCTGGACGAGGACGGCGCCGAAGCCGTGTGATGAAGCGTCACATTCGACGACGAATGGCTTGGTGAAGTCCGGCATGGCGAGGGTCGGAGCAGAGGAGACGGCCGTCTTGAGGGCGTTGAAGGCCGTTGCTGCCCCGTCGGACCATTGGAAACCATCTTTCTTGAGGAGGGCAGTTAGGGGGGCGGCGATGGTCCCGTAATTCAAGACGAACTTGCGATAGTACCCTGCCAAGCCGAGGAAACCGCGGACCGCCCGAGCCGAGCGGGGGGTCGGCCACTCATGGATGGCCCGCACCTTGGCCGGGTCCATGGCGACGCCCGCCTCGGATATGATGTGGCCGAGGTACGCGACTGAGGCTACGCCGAAGGCACATTTGGAGCGCTTGACGAAGAGTTGTTGGCGCTGAAGCTCGGAGAAGACCGCACGGAGGTGTCGCAGATGGTCGGCCCATGTCTTGCTGTAGATTAAAATGTCATCAAAGAAGACGAGGACAAACCGGCGGAGGAATGGTCGGAGAACATCGTTCATGAGCGCCTGGAATGTGGCTGGCGCGTTGCAGAGGCCGAACGCCATCACCAGGAACTCGTACAAGCCATCATGCGTGCGGAACGCCGTCTTGTGCACATCTTCGGGCCGGATCCGCACTTGATGGTACCCCGACCGTAAGTCGAGCTTGGTGAAGAAGCGCGCGCCGTGGAGCTCGTCGAGGAGTTCGTCGACCACCGGAATGGGGAAGGCATCTTTGACGGTTAGTGCATTCAGGGCGCGGTAATCCACGCAGAAGCGCCATGCCCCGTCTGGTTTCTTCACGAGGAGGACTGGTGAAGAGAACGGCGAGTCGCTGCGGCGGACGATGCCCTGCTAGATCATGGCGGCACACTGCCGCTCTAGTTCATTCTTGTGGGGGACCGGGTACCTGTACGGGCGCACTGCCACCGGGGATGCGTCAGGCTTGAGGATGATGCGGTGGTCGTGGCCCCGGGCTGGCGGAAGGCCTGTTGGCTCCGCGAAGATGTTGGCAAAGGTACCCAGCAGCCCGTCGAGGAGGACATCCGCGACTTCTACGATGGTTGTATGAAGACGTGGCGCGGTCGGTGATGGCACACCTTGCCAGCAAATGGTGTGGCCTCCGTGCTGGAAGGACATGCATTGGTGAGAGAGGACCCAGACGATGGGCCCCCTTGCGCCGAGCCACTTGGTGCCGAGGACGACGTCATATCCTGCAAGCGGCATGACGAAGAGGTCTGCTGGGAACGGGTCACCGGCGATAAGGAGGGGTGCGTCACGGATTACGCCCTCGCAGGTGATCCGTTCGCCATTTGCAACCATGGCCGTAAGACGGGGTCGGCGTCGTAGTGGTAAGCCGGTGCGCCGCACCGCCTCCTCCGAGATGAAGTTGTGCGTGCTGCCCGAATCGAGTAGCGCGACGAGGGACGTGGCCCCAAGCGTTACCGCAATCTGCATGGTACCTGCCGTGGGCACCCCGGCCAAGGCCTGCAGCGAGAAGCAGGGTGCCTCAGCGTCAGCCCCAGCGGTGGTGTCTTCGGTGTCGTCGATCTCTACTCCGTCGACGAAGAAGATGCGCCTGCAGAATCTGTTGTGGCCACGAGTGTATTTTTCGTTATAGTTAAAACAGAGCCCCAGACGCCGCCGCTCCGTCTGTTCCTCCAGAGTTAGCCTTTTCTGGTTGCTCGAGCCGTGGGCCGGGGGAACGCCCACTGGGGGTGCCGGGAGCGCGAGCTGTAGTGGGGGTGCGGCGATCGCTGGCCGTGGCGCCGGCGGAGGGAGAAGACCTCGCGAGGTCGGCCGTGTTGGAGTCGGGGCCGACCGGTCGATCTCCATCATCTCGACCTGGCGGGCGAGGCTCATTGCAGCCGCGAGCGTCTCCGGGTTGTGGATGCGAACCGCGTGGCTCAACGGCGGAAGCAGCCCGCCTGTGTACAGCTGGACGCGCTGGATCTCCTCAAGGCGACCGGCGCGAGGGAGAAGAGCCTGGAAGCGGTTTGAGTACTCTTCCACGGACCCTGTGCGCCGGCACTCGGTGAGCTCAAACAGCGGCGCCGAGCGGAGGGGCGGCCCGAACCGCAAGTTGAGGAGGTCCTTGAAGCGGTTCCAGCGCGGCGTTCCCTCGTCCTCCTGCAACTGGATGTACCATAGCTGGGCCACATCCTCGAGGTTGTAGGAGGCCATCCATACCTTTTCTTCCGCCATGGTTCGCTGTTGATGGAAGTAGGACTCGCAACGGTTGATGAAGATGAGTGGGTCAGACTTGCCATCATAGCGTGGGAAGTCCATCTTCTGGAACCTCGGCGGACGGTCGTTGTGGTGCTCGCCAGTCTGTTGGCGATGGCCGGTGGGGGATGACTGGTCGGTGGACAGGGCTTGGATTGCCCTGGAATTGGCCTCGGCGGTGGCTTGGAGCGCCTGGACGGCCTTGGCGAGGTTCTCGATGGTGGCGCGGAGGTCGTCACCCATGGCCGGAGCGACGCAGGGCGTGGTGATGCTCGATGAAGAAGGGTCGGCGGCCGGTACTGTAGAGGCAGCACAAGAAGGCGAGGATCGCCGGGATCGTGATACCAAGTTGTCAAGGGCGTTAAACCCCTGACTGGCAGGGCCTCGGCTACGTAGCTCGTAGCCGCTGTCCGTCTTCTCCGGTGAGGTTAAACCCCTCAACCGCAGGCTTTAGAGAGAGTGGGAGATAGAAGATATTCTTATTGCTTGGTTCTTCCAGGACTGCTTACATGCTTATATAGCCAACAGCCCCCCTAATGCAAGGAAAGAGCTGCTAACTAGGAAAGGACTATAGATAGAAGGCTATCCCTGATTATGTGGCTATCAGCCCACTTATTTAGAAACTAACTAAAGGAAAGCACAGCTAATTAGGAAGGGATTAAAACAGCAAGCTATCTCCTAATTAGGAAGGGATTAAAATAGCAAGCTATCTGCTAATTAGGAAGGGATTAAAACAGCAAGCTATCTGCTAATTAGGAAGGCATTAAAACAGCAAGCTATCTAGTTTCCATCTCAAGTACTTGCCCTGATTTCCTCCTGTGCGCCAGCCGTGTGCGACGCGCGTGCTGCTGCGCGACGCACGTCGCGCGCCCGGTGCCGTCTGGTGTATGTCTGGCCATAACGTCTGGACATGACACGTAGGGTATTACTTCTCTTGGTGGCCCGAACCTATCTAAACTCCCATGTGTTCAATCCCATTCATCTTCTCCAGTAACAAAGCAGTTCCAACTCTATGCCCCCAGCCAGGCTCACAAAGAGGCATTCAGTTTGCTGGTTCCTCCAGCCCCTCATGGCCCTCCCTTGTCTGGAGTGCGAAAGCTGAAGAGAAATGTAGGTTTTTTGCTTGGATTTCCATCCATCAGAAAATCCTGACGGCAGACAACCTCGCTAGGAGGGGATGGCCAGGGAGTCATTGTTATATCCTCTGCGATCAGGAACCTGAGACTGCCCCTCATCCCCTTTTCAATTGTGGCTCATCTCTACTTGGCAAGCCTTATCAGTTTTCGTTCCCTAATACCAGATGACCTCAGTGGTGCTGGTGCATCACTGGAGTTCAGTTGCAGCCTCCTTCACGCATCCCCGTCGGTGCTCCCTAAATGGCATTGTCATCTACGCTGTTTGGAACATTTGTAAGGAGTGAAACCGTCGCATTTTCACTGGAGCCATTCCTAGTCGGCTGTCCTGTAGTTTCCTCCTGGGGGTGGCCTTGCATCCTTTTGTAAGGGGTCGTGCGGGGTTCACCCCGTCTGTTAGTTTCTTCTTCCTTCTAATATATTAGCAGATCTCTCGTTTATTTTTAAAAAAAATGACCAACTAAACTAATTGGAATATTCATGAACCTTTCAGGGATAATGCAATGGCTTCATAAACGAAACAATCTTCTGCAATGAGACATACACTGGCTGTCCAAGTTCGCAAGTTTCTGATTCATTCGTATATAAAAATACACATCTAAACTTCAGAAGAACATGCAGAGCATTCTAAATTAGCCATTACCTTATGCATCGTGATGTTCCCAACACGATCAGAAGCCGCAGCATGATACACCACAACCCGGTCCTGCACCCTGTTGAGGTACACCCCATCACAAATCCTCTGCAGGTTCTCGAAGACCGGCTCCAAGGCCACAACCCGGAACCCCATCACGGCAGCCGCGAACGACGCCATCCCAACATTGGCCCCGACGTCCACCACCACCCCATGGGAACCGCTCCCTACCTCTCCCCCGAGCAGTTGCTGGATGGTCTCGGAGATGTCGGGCTTGCGGAAGCGCTTGCCCTTGAGGAGACGGGCGATGTTCTTGTGGGGGCGGTCAGGGAGAGCCCCCATGTCGGCGAGGGAGTAGAAGAAGGGGTGGGGCACGCCCTCCACGAGACTGGCGAAGACCGGCGAGGCCTGCGGCGACGTGTAGCAGTCGAAGGGGCGCGTCTGGGTGGAGAGTCGGCCGGAGGAAGTGGATGGGTGGGAGAAGGTGAGATCTGGCGCTCTGGAGAGGACGACGAAAAGGAGGAGGACTACGGGGAGGAGGAAGAGGAGGATTCTGGGCGTGGAGGAGGAGGTCGCGGCGGCAGCAGCGTGCCGGCGCCAGGAAGCGGCGGGCGGTGCCGGCATTGGTGTGATGTCGGGAGGGGTTTTCGGGTGGCCGGCTGCCCGGTTGGCCGCCGACGGGAGGGAAGCGGTGGCGCTTGGGCTTCTTTCCGCTATTCTGGTGACGTCACAATGTCGTTGTTAGTCGAACCAGACGAAGGGGTGTTTGGTTCCACCTTGCTAAACTTTAGAGTTTAGTCTCTTTTAGTTCCTAAATTGCCAAACAAGGGGACTAAAGTGAGACTGACTAAAGTTTAGCCTTTAGTCCCAAAGAACTTGCTAAAGGGGACTAAAAGTACTACTTACCTCTCATTCCTCACTCTCTTTTAGTACTTTAGTCCTTAGAACCAAACAGCAATGGACTAAAGTTTAGTTCTATAAAAAAAGAGACTAAAGTTTAGTTTAGTCCCTAAAAGAACCAAACAGTCCCTTCAGACAAAATGCCACTTCAGCAAATTACCACTCCAAATATTACCACTCCTCCGAAAATCGTCACACTTATTGTCATATTATTTTGATAAAATTTATCAAATTTTTCATGTAAAATAACTATTTTGTCTTTTTCATTCTCTTCTTTGTTGCTCGTCGATCTTGCAATTTTGGACAAACTGTCAGTCACAAGAGGTAATGGAAGTTTAGGTCACCAGGGATCTGCAGAGCAGAATGAATGTCCTCGCTGATGGAATGATGCAAACCATGGATCAAAATTGTGAAGTGATGTAAATTTTACTACAATAGTTTGGAAGACCCTAGAAATTCTGGAAATTTCTCTCAATTGTTTTGGGACATGAGGAATTTATTACAATTTTCATTGGCCATGTTTAGATTGATTTTCAAATGGACTTTTATCTGGAAGTAGTTTCTTTATTGAACTATTCAAACTAGACTTTAATTATTTATTTTATTTCTGAATTATTTATTGCGTTAGTCTAGATTAAACTATATAAGAAAAATACAGATTAACTTATAAGAAAAATTCGGATTGGAAATAACACGTATCAAAAGAAGAGTCCAGGCAGGAGCACAATACAAAGAAAAATTAACATTCTAAATAAAAATAAAAAATAAAATAAAATAAGCGGTCTGATTTCAATACAAATTCCAAAGTAAAATACATAATTCACTAGATTCTGAATAAATATAAAATAATAATAATAAATTAGTACGAAATGCACATGCCAAAATATATATTGTAAATAATCCTTGCCAAAAAAATCTTTGATAAAATGCCACTCCAAACAATGTGCTTTGTCGATTTATCACTTTAAACATGGGTTTCGTCAAATTGTCACTCCAAACAATGTCATCTTGCTTTTTATGTTATTTTAATAAAATTTGTCAAATTTATTATGTAAAATAATCATTTGTCCTTATTTCTTTTCTGAAATGAGCCAGGACCGTAGGAAACGGTCAGAATGCTACAAAGAAGAGAATGAAAAAGGCAAAATAGTTATTTTACATGAAAAAATTGATAACTTTTATCAAAATAATATGACAATAAGTGTGACGATTTTCGGAGGAGTGGTAATATTTGGAGTGGTAATTTGCCGAAAAACAATTGTTTGAAGTGGCATTTTGTAATTACTCTTCATCTGGTTCGACTAACAACGACATTGTGACGTCACCAGAATAGCGGAAAGAAGCACTGTGTGAGTCAACGCCAGAGTGTTGAAGGACTGCGCGAGGGCCGCCTGGTCCCACCCTCCGGACCACGGACCCCACGCCGAAGGTGGTGCGTGCTGCACCGGCCAGACCAGGGGAAGCGTGTGCTGGGCTAGCCCGGTGAGAGTATGGCCGTCGCAGGTAATGTAGGTGGCCGAGGAGCTCCAGCTGTGAATTGCCCAGGCCGCATGGAAATGCGCCCCAACCACGGGTGGGAGAAGGAAGGACAGGGCGCATGAATAGTGGCAGGGGCTAGCGTAGCGGAGGGAGGACCACGATCGGCACCACCACGCCGCCCCCTGGCGACGACGGCGACCACCGCCCTCCCACGGCCCCCCACGCTTGGTGGAGCTGGTGGGAGGAGCACCTAGAAGGGAAGGAGCCGGTGCCGACGGTGGGTGGGAGGCGGTCCTGCTGGAGCCGGAGGATGCGAGAGTAGTCGCGGTGGCAGGCGTGGGAGCGATGTCATGGGTAAGCTCCTCGAGGACAAGGTCATCCCGGACCTTGTGGAAAGACGGGAACGGCACCGTCCTGGTGATCCACGTCCGGAGGTGGGCGTATGCATCGCCGAGACCACGGAGGATGTTGAGGACAAGAGTGCGCTCGCAACAGGCTCTCCGAGGTCTCGAAGGGAGTCTGCCATCCCCTTCATGCGGCGGCGGTACTCCGAGACGGGGAGATCTCCCTGGATGAAGGTGCGAAAGGTAGCGTCCAACTGGAGAGCGCGAGCCTCGCGGTTCCCAAGGAACTGCCCCTCGATCGCAACCCAAGCCTGATGTGTGGTGCCGCCAAGCTCCCGCACGATGTCTTGGAGCTTGAGGGTCACGGAGCCAAGAAGCCAAGACAGCACCACACCGTCCATGCGCCGCCACACCGACCTTAGAGCGACCATTGGAGTTTCAAGGAGGACATGATTATCCAGGGCATAGCGCTGTAGCGTAAGGAGCACTAGATCCCGCCAGCGCGTGTACGAGGACGAGGAGGGGTCGAGGGTGACCGGAACAAGCGACCGGATGTTCTGGACACCGGGCGCCTGAGCGTGGACTGCGCAACAACTAGATCGGTTGCGACACGCGCTGGAGGATCGACGAGGTGGTCATAGTGAAGAGGACCACTCCTGAGATGGCGCTCAGCCTCAGCAACATGGTGGGCCAGCACGTCAGCAGTCTGGCGGGCACGCTCCCGGGCTGCGGCGGCAGCAGTCTTTGAAGTGGTGAGGACGGCGGTCAGCGTGGCGTCAGCAGCGACCACGTCGGGAGAGCCAAAGGCGCCGGCAGCCGGGGCCAAAGAACGGGCGACATCGGCAGCGCCGACACCCAACAGGGCGACTTGGTGGTGGGAGCCGACAACGCCGACGCGGTGGGGAGTGCAGCAGTGGCGGCCGACCGGCCCATAGCGGAGGGCGGCCAGCCAGCAGCAATGGCTGCAGCAGCACTGGATCCGACCACGGGGGGAGGAGCAGGAGCCAGGGGGCAGTCCGGCAGCCAGCGGCGGCGGTCCGGCGGTGAAGAGGAAGGGGAGGTTGGCCGGCGGGGGGAGAGTCCAGTCCGGCACAAAGAAGGCAGCGTCCGGCCTACCCGGGGCAAGCAGAACACCAGGATGCTCGCGCCAGCGCTGGAGAGGGTGGGGACGCCGGGGCTGTCCGCGGCAGGGCCAGATCCAGCCACGACGGCACTAGATCCGGCCACGACAACGGTAGACCCGGTCACGGCAAGGGGCTCCAGGCCATCTAGGGGACGGGGAGAAGGAGGGGAGGGGAAGGGCACCGACACCGGTGAGGGGGGAGGCTCACCGGCCATGGCAGCGGTCCAACGACAGTGGCGGTCCGAGGAGGGGGGAGAGAGCCCTAAGGCTCTGATACCATGTAAGAAAGGGTAGAATCACAAGGTGTATTCCTCTCCCTAAGGTTGGAAGGATAGAAGAAGAGGCTTACAAGAAGACAAGAGGAGCCCACACACTAGAGAAACACACACTCTAACAGAAATAACACGCTTGGACATTAGCTTCCATTCAAGTTCAACCATATACATACATGTAGAGCAAAATATCCATTTTTCGCAGTTACATTGCATGCTCCACATTCTATTATATTTGACGGACTAACCATCGATTAAACTAGGTAGACATGCGCTAAAAAGCCGCGAAGTTGCACAGAAAGTTGCTCGCATTGCACAAAACTGATGCACGCAGCCTTCTTACAAAGGAACACAACCTCGTTGGTGATCAGCTACTCACATATCATACACGGATTCTACAATATACAATCGACGTTGAGGCTGTACCATAGCAACCTCGTGAGCAGCAACGGGATAGCATGCCGTATGTATCATCTGACAGCAAAATTGTTGACAGCTCTCTCTCCGATCTCTGCTGCCTGGAGCCGTTTGGTGTAATATTTTGATCCGCGTGAAAGATCGATCCGTTTTCTCCTCGGTGCAGGTAGGGATTCGATCGAGCACTCCTTGAAGCCACGGCGGACAAACCTGTGGATATGTATGTAACAAATGAGCGGCATTCCACATCCTCCAGATATTGGACATTCGTTTTTAATAAAAAAAATGCACTATGCAATTGTTACCAAATACAGAAGGTACTATAGGTTGGTTAAGACTGACTGATTCATGTCCAAACAGTACTGAAAGGTAGTGGCAATGCACATTACCATGTGCATTGATTCTTAAAAGAAAAATTAAACATAAACATAGTTTGTACCATGCTAGAGCATAAGTACATACCAGTCTGCCGTTCGTGTTGTAAGCAAGAATATTTTCTCGAGACCAAGTGATAATGCCTTCTTCTCAACGTAATCTGAAGGACAAATAACCATGGTAAGTATAGTGTTTAGTGATTGACTGTAGAGCACATCAAAATTGTTTGTGGAAACATGGAGTCCAATATTGAGATTTACGATTTTGCAACTACAATGACCAAGCAGAACAACAAGGAGGGCAAATTTATCTACTACAAAATTCTCAAGTCCTTGGTTCAATTCTTGTCAGCTACTGTCAGCATTCAGCAAGAGTACTTATTGGAGCTAGGTTGTGAACCCCCATTGACCAGCGTCAACATTGGCCAAGACCAGTCATTAATATACATATATTGTTGCATAACACAACAGTTGACGCCATCCATTGGGACCAGCTACAGAGGAAGGACAACTTGGCAGGTCGAAGGTCTACCAAAAGAACATTTGTGGGGCATGTAGGAGCTAAAGCCCCAAAAGCTAGGAATACCACTTTTAACTTTCATAATAAAATGAAGAAAATGTTGTGCCAACACTCTAGGTAGCAGATACATGAAAGCTTCATGCTCATTAAACAATTAGAATTTAGCATGCATTTTTCAATGCATCGATGGAAGTTTTCAAGTTGTACTAGTGTACGTAGGTTTCACATTTTGTACCTGAAACCTGCTTGGTTCTGGAAAAGAAGACTTGGAATTTCTCAACAGAATTTTCCAAAAAAAAAATGTACTTGTGATATTTGTGATGAGAATGAGATGTTTGCACTACAACCGGTTTTCTAAACCCAAGGTGTTCAACATCTATCGCGCTTCAAAGTATAGACAGGCTGATATCTACTAAGAAAAGAAACTGCAGAAAAATCTTACCAAGTAATTTGTCCCCTTGACCCTGTCCTCGACACTCTTCAGATACAGCAATAGCAGCAACTTCCCCAGATTTATACTCAAGAAATGGAAAGAGAGCAGCACATGCAATGATTGAACCATCTCTTTCCACGACAATAAATGACTTCAATGCTTCAAGAAGCTAATAAACAAAAAAAGAAATGTTCAGTTCGATGAAAGGGAATGCCTGAAATTGATACTGAACACTAATGGACTTGTATCCATTGCTACAAGATCACACGATGAGATAGTATATGGACCTCTTTATCTGATCGCCGCACTAGAACACCAGAATCTTCTAGGGGCCGGATGATTTTTCTAATACCAGAAAAATCTTCTTCTCTGGCCATTCTTGTTCCTTCATACATGTCTCTGCAACGTAAGTGCACAAACATCACTTCCATGCAGATTTCATACAAAAGATACAAAAATCCTAGTACAGGTCACAACCAAAAAACATCGATAAAGGTCCTGTTTTCCTAATCAAAGGTCAGACAAACAGAATAAAACATTTGTCTCCAAGGAACAAGGATGAAACACAAAATGAAGGAAAAAAGGAAAGTAGATAAACATGTTGTAAGATCACAGGGTAAAATCCATTTTTCACCCTACTATTAGATAAACCGGTTGTTTTCCACTATCAACTTTCAAATAACATCCCAAACCCTACTAAATGGTGGTTTTGATTGACACGACAACGGTTTTTTTTGCCAAGATGAACTCCAATTAGGTAAGTTTAAATCATGTTGAACTAAGTGCCATCCACGTCAGCAAAACATATATAACAGGAGTTTGCAGTACCAAAAATGACTGACGTCAATAAAACAAACTGTACAATAGGGTCCATGGTGTTATTTGTCCAGTTTTGAAAAGGTCAAGGGTGAAAAACAACTGGCTTTTAAGTAGTGTGAATTGGATTTCAAAAACAGTATATTGTACATTTTTAGGCACACCTGCTATTTACCACAAAGCAGGGAGACAGTTTTTGTGAAAAAAATGAATAGTTTTGGAAGAATAACAACTTGTTCAGGTAAAAATTATGGGTTTGCACATCAAAACTGTAACGTTTCATGCTATCCAGCATTGATAGAATCCCAAAATTCTAAAATATACCTAGCTATCATCGTTCCAACACCGTCTCTCGTGAATAATTCCAATAATAATGACCCACCAACAGTGCCATCTATGATATGAACTCTTTGAACGCCACCCTGACAATTAGGAAAGAGGATGTGTTAGGAGTAAGGACAAAAGAAAAAGAACATCAGTGATGCAATGAATGCATGCACATACATCATATAATGTTGACTCATGAAAACAGAAAAAACGAAGGATCACAACAAATATCATTCTTAATGCACTAATCCACATCCAAATGCAATTTGAATATTGCACAAGGGAAAAGGTAAACATTACATTTATAATATATGAATAGGAACATAGTGGCACATACTGTCGAGTAAAAGCCCACAAGAAAAATATTCATAAGCAGTTTGGAAATATGAGTGTCAAAAAATGTAGTAGTCAAGTTTGCCCTAATTATTGAAATCCTAGAAACAACGGAGCCTAATTTAACTGTAGAATAACACATGTTCCACATATACTCAATCAAAAACAAGGAATGAAGCAAATTTTAAGGAGGGACTCTGTAAGAAGCTCAGAACATACATTGCATACATATGCTGCTGCTGCCAACTCTGAAAGGTAACCGTTTGATCTGCTCAACCGCTCCTCCCCACCAATAGCAAACCCTTGCTCACCAGACAGACCATTTCCATTATTGAAACCAACACCATTCCGGAAAGAAGCAGTATACCGGTCATTAAAGTCCCTTCCAATTAATCCTAGTTCTTTCTCCTCTTTGATAGGAAGATTGTGGACATAATTAATATCCTCCTCATCTACAACCTTCACATAATTTGCAGCAATCTCACTTTGTTTAGCACGTGTTCTGATCAACATGTCTGCTTCTTCAATAGACATGAAACGATTGACTCGGCCATGCTCATCAAATATTTGGCCATCAACAATGCAGATAAGCTTGTCTGCCTCAATAGCTAAAGCACAAGCTGTAGCAACTTCATATGTGCTGAAAGTTACCAATAGAATAGTTATGTCAGTACTTACTATACAAATATGGTGCAACTGCAAATACCATCATCTTGTATTCCTTAAGTAATTTTCCATAAGTATATGACATGGATGACAGTGAATTTTAGAGTTATTAAGAATTATGAACAGAACCTTCACAATAATCACAATAAAGTTACAAATATTAGAGTAGACAGCATACTTGCAATTTAACACCTCGCCAGAGCTGGAATATCCCATATTGCTCAAAACAACTATGCTATCTCTATCGAGTCTTTCTTTTATTCGTGAAACATCTATTTTCTTAACTTCGCCTGTGAATCCATAGTCGATGCCGCCAACAACCCCCCGTCTCTGCCAAAAGAGTAGAAAAGTAAGTCAATTCACCCTTTCAGGAGTAAGATTCAAACAACCACACAAATTAAAAAAGGGATACTTTAAAACAATTGAAACAAAGGGGAAAATATGATTTGCTAGCTAGAGATGTTTATCAATTGCCAATTTCAACTATCACCTTGTCACCTCAGTATGTTCACATTAAAAATTTGGAGGGTAGAGGTACATAACATTAATATCATTGCTGGGATCAATAGCTACCAAATTGTGTCAGATCTCATGTATTCTGCACATATTCACCTTAGCGCCAAGAAAGTTTCCACTTGCAACATTATCACATATTTCATGCCAACGACCATTAACGCCATGCCGACGAAGATTTAACATAGAGGGACCAGGGGATAGCTTTGCTTCTATAGTTAGCCGTATTCTGCCTGCTGCCTCCATTGCAGCCTCTAATGAATCAGAGTCAGTAATACGGTAACGACCAGCATACTTGGCCTTCTTTCCTGAGAAAACAGAAAAAAAGATCATTCACTACCATTTCAGAACAGAATATCAAAATTCAGAAGGGGGGAATCACATATTAACCTAAATGTAACTACAAACAACAGTCGCAAGTTCTTGTGAGATTGCAGATGCAGCACCAACCACAACTCTAATACAAAATTACAACTGTAGCATTCTTGGAGTCACAGCTTTTATGTATTTTCTTCAGATTAAGCAATAAAGAATCCTAAATTTAGCCCAACCTTAATCAGAGTCTCCTGGCATTTGGGAAAAGCCTAGAGTCGACAAGATCAATTTCGCATTTACCCTAATCTTCGAATCCTTACCCTACCCATGAACTAGTGACCATAACATAATCTAGTTGTTTAAATTTTAAAATATTTTAGCCGTACTATGCTTTTGCGTTGTACATGAATAAAAAACACAATAAGAATTGCATTTAGAGTGCAAAAAAACTAAGATATACATAAAATGTTTGAAGTGCTAGTCAGCTTTCTACTTTTCTGGGATGGAAAAATAATCATTTTTTAATATCCTTTTGTAAATGGGCTCCCTTTATTAATTGCATCAGTAAGAAAACACGGGCAACTTCCATATGATGTAGGCTCCAAAACACAACAACACCAAAGTTGTTTGATCCAGTTAAACATACATGTGTAAAGATGCAAAGCTTCAGCTAACCTCTCTCAGCCAAGACCTTATCAATCTGAACATGTGTTCCAGGAACAAGAACAAATTTGATTCCAAGACCATGAAGAAGTGAAATATCCTGTAAATTTAAATAAATGTAATGTAGCTGGCAATAGGAAAAATTGACAGTGCAGAGATCTCCATATACATAAAATTAATTAGCAAACTTCTTGATATAATTTAGTGATTTGACTGTTCATATTACCCAAGTATAACACCTAACAGGACAATTGACCAAAAACAAGGGGAAATCAAGTAACATGGGGAATTCTGAGTAATCAGATGGCAAACATAATATATTTTGTCAGGTACAGGGTAATTCAATGGCGCAATGGGCAGGAGAAACCAAACTACATGTCCAGTGCAACAACAATAAGATGTACCATACTAAGTAGCACTGTCTTTGTCTAAGCTTGTAGCTGCCAGACCATAGACATTTAACAACTACACAATAAAAAGTTTGACCTAAACATTGGAACTCAATACTCACCTACCTAGAGCATGTATCCCACCAACTCCAAGCAAAATAGGATCAGACGAGTTGAACGAAATGGAATTTTCTTTGAGTTGAATTAACAAGACTGACCAAGTTGTCCTAAGAAAATTGCTAAAATCCCTAAAAAAAGGAATGTGATTCAACAAGAGGCACTAAGTGTTCGTTATATATGGTCCAGAAATATGAAATATCTTATGTTATTTATCTTTTTGGAAATATTATGTTATTTTTTTAAAAAAAAATAAGCTTTTGCCAGTCAACAACGCAAGAGGAGCTGGTCAATCTATCGAAGATTTTGCCAGTCAACAACGCAGAGAAATAAACATGTAACACGTGCAATTAATAATCGTATTTTTTGTTACCCAATTCAATCGAGTTCTGGGATTTTTTTACTTTAATTATCTCGACCTTGCCTTAGCAGATATAAGACGGCCAAAAATTCATGCAGCACAGCAACAGTACTATGATGGCAGCAATACCCGCGACAAGATAACTTAAACCCATGTCCCATGTCTTAGATTAAACTCCCTTGTGAAGAAATCAGGAAGAAACACGGTGTGCAGAATGTGAAATGGATCAATCCTTCAGTCCTCTTAAATGTAAGAATAAAAACTTCACAATAAAAGGTAAAAGAAAATCATTTTGCATATATCAGTAGACACTAAGTCACTAACATATGTTGATCATCTATTTTTTCAATTCCATGAATTCCCTTCTTCTCCAAAAAACACATCCATGACTCCCCCGCCCCCCAAATTCAGAAATAGTAGCCAACAATAAGTAGACCGCTACAGATCCATACGATTAAAATCATCAATCCCCATTTGGTTTCTGTACATGGAAAACAAGTAGCATTCCAGAGAGTGAAGCGGCCAATACCTGTAGAATGCCGTCGAGGTGGGGCCCAGCAACAACCTCCCCGGAGACGATGACGACGAAGGTGCTCCCCCGATGTCCCCGGACGTAGGGCCACGCTTCCCGGAACCAGCCCACGAATCTTCCCCTCTCCTCCTCCGCTGCCCTTTCCCCCTCCCCGCAGACCCCGCCGAACGACTGCCTCGCGGCCCCGCCCCCTCCACACCGCACGGCCGTGGGCCGCTGGCACTGCAGAGGGGGCCTCATCGCGACCTTCCCTGACCGCGGCCTCCCAGTCACCGGCACCGGCACCGGCGATGCCTCGCCGGCGAAGCGGGCGGCATCAAGCGACGCCGCCATCGAGACGGCGAGACGAGAGCAGGCACGCGGTGGGTGTGGCGTGCTGGTACGCAGCGAGAGGTGAATGGAGTGGCGCGGTGAGCGAGGGAACAGCGGTGGCGGTGGAGGCGGCGACTGATTTGGCGCGCAGCGACCGTGTTTGGGGCTGGGCCTGGGGGAGTGCAGACCGGAGGAGGAGCCCGTCCTGCCGTACTTTATATAGGAAAATTGTTGCTGTGCTGCGAATATTTGCTATCACGGTTACTATTCTAATAAAAATGATTTTAAAACATATTTATTATATTTGCTACTTGATTTGTTATTTTAGAATGGTTCATATTTTTTTCTCTACACTTTTTAAATCTATCAATTCAACCAAACTTGTTATTCCATTGAGCATTGAGCTTGTTTAATTATTTTCATTTTTTTGCATATATATAAATTGATAGGAAGTCACATTTAGCAAGTACATTGGAGTGAATAGTAAAATAACAAGACAATTTAAATATGGAGGTTTGCTATTACTATAAATAGCAAGTCAAAAATAACAAGTAAAATGAAGATATTCTAAGTTCTTATAATATTTTAAGATAGCATAAATATATTACAATAAATTTAAATAATAGCATTATCTAAAGTTATAGTAATATATTGTAATATCACGGGATGGACGGAGTATAAATTGTATTGTAATCGCTGGTTTATCAGAGTAAAAGAGAAATCCTAAAAATGTCTAAACACAAAATGACAAAAACCTAAAAAAATAAAAGGTCGGCTTTATTAGATTTGTCACCGAAGTCGATGGCAAAGCAGCAGTTTTCTCTTTTTATATACGCCCAAAACCGGCGCCGTGGCGTTGGACTTTTCTCCTGCCTCTGTTCTGTTTTGGTTTGAGTGATCGCCCTGTGTTTTGATGACTGGATGAGTTATCTACTTATCTATTCTACGTGTAGGAAGGGAGGAGGGAGGTGGGAGGAGGGTTGGTGCTATTATATTGCGGTAGGTGGCCCGTGGCTCTGTTCGGGCACGTGTTGCTGTATAGTTTGGAACACACACAAAGAAGATGTCAAGCGTACAACAGCGCACGCCAAAGGTGTTCCGAACGACACGCGAATGGTGTTCCACTCGCAGGAACATATATATTACAATATTTTTGAATAACATAAATGATTAAATGTTATGATTAATATAAATGGCGTAATTCAAAAAATGGAGGGAGTATCAAATGATTAAATATTACGATAAAAATAAATGGCGTAATTTAAAAAATGGAGGGAGCATCGGGCCATGTTTGAACGACCTTGCTTATTTTTAAGGACTAAAATTTGCTTATTTTAGTAGAGACTAAAGTTTAGTCCTCTTATTTAGATGTAGGGACTAAACATCATTTAATGAGGGGTTCATAAATGATGATAGAGTGTGCATGACACTTTTAGTACCAATAAGCAACATCCAAGAGACTAATTGACTAAACTTTAGGGACCTAAAGTTTAGTCCCAATAAGAAACCATGTTTGGGATTTTATGAACTAAATGGGACTAAACTTTAGTCCCTAAAAATAAGCAATCTCAATCCAAACAGGGTCTCAGTTTAGAGGGATACAAAGGGAGTGTTTTGTTCCATGACTAAAGTTCAGTATGTATCATATCGGATGTTTCAATATCAATTTAAAGTATTAAATGTGAACTAATTATAAAAATAATTGTAGAAACAGAAGATTATTCGCGAGACAAATTATTAAGCCTAATTAATCCATGATTAGCAAATGTTTACTATAACATCATATTATCAAATTATGGTGTAATTACGCTAATTAGATACATCTCGTGAATAATCCATTTATTACGAATACGTTTTATAAATAATAAACATTTAATACTCCAAAATCCGATGTGATGGACTAACCAAAGTTACAAACGTCTTGAGACCCAGCACTATATTGTAGGGATGAAACAACGAAGGATTCTATCACACTCAAATTAACAAAATCATATGGATCCAACTGCAACATTCCATTCGACCTCTAGCTCTAGCTCTAGCTCCTGGTCCGACACATCCATTATTTGATTCCCTTCATCTCAATCCACGCAAAATGGTAAAAAGATATCATCTGCCCCCGGCCGCGATCATGGAAAAGAAGAAATAAAAGATCAAACATCAAATCCTCCAGCTCCCATCCGACATTGAAATCTCGAATTATCGCCCTTGTCGCGTCCAGCATTCTGCGTTCATCCGCTCTCAAATTGCACTAGTGACTAGTGCACTGGATGAAACCATTGACACCGGCATGTCCTCTCCGTAGAACAGTGAGCCGGACCACTCACTGCTCTGCTTTATTATTAGATTCGACGTCAGATCGATCTCTCTCGTCTTGGATCAATCGAGTCCAAATTTTCCTGGCCATAAGAGATTTTCACGCAACGAAAAAAATCGTCCACTTCGGATTGGACGTCACAAAAAGGAAAACATATCGATGATTCCTATTTAGAGTGTTATAAGATCTGGAAAAAAATGGACACTGTTTTAGCACTCGGCGAAAAATATTTCTATAAAAATGTTCCAAACCGATGTAATATTAGATAATATTGTTTACAATATAAGATTAAAATGTTTCATCTTATAATTAATTGTATTTTACTTTATTTATTTTCCCGAAACATTTTTATCGACAAACGAAACATTGTTCACTGCGTAATAAAATATCACCTTTTTTTTTCAAAACTTTAGGACGTCTGTACGCTGGTTTCTTCCGAAATATAAATCGCATTCGTGTGCCTGTTGAAATCAGTGTAGCTTAACAGTGCAAAAACAAACTTGTCAACGGCGAAAGGGACCAGCATGATTGGATTGGATTGGATTGGATTGGATTGGGTCGGAGGAACACGCATGGCAGCGACACGCTGACAACTGAACCGAGATTATCTCTGCGAAATATTTGCTCGTACTAGCAGCCCTAGTCGTCGTCGTCGTCGTCGATCGGCTAGGCCGGCAACGGCGGCAAGCTTGGTCAGACCTACAGCTGAACTTCTCTTTGGAAATTGGATACTGGACTTTCCAGGAAGCTGGCTACCCTCCTCACTCAGGCTCAGTTCGTTCCAACAATATTCGATTCAAACAAACTGGCAAACATTCACATGGATCAGGCGGTCGATATACGAAGACACGAAGAAACTCTTGGATAGATAGTTGGATGTTGCCATCCTACCCAAATTAAGCATCTGACTTGTTAACATTACCAATCCCACACGGTTACGTGCCTTGGTCAGAAGAGGCCTTAACAGATGCGGACCCACAGAACGGAGTACGCTGATAGGCGATAAAATGTCACTCCAAACAACGTGGACTTCACCAAATTACCACTCCAAACAATATCAACTTGATTTTTATGCCATTTTGATAAAATTTATCAAATTTCTTATGTAAAATAATCATTTGCCTTTCAAGAACTATATGGAACCGTCGGCACACCACAAAGAAGGGAATGAGAAAGGCAAAATAGTAATTTTACGTTAAAAGTTTGATAAATTTTATCAAAATGATATGACAATCAATGTGGCAATCTTTGAAGTGGCAATTTGACGAAGCGCATGTTTGAAATGGAAAATCAGCAAAGTTGATTGTTTGAAGTGATATTTTGTCAAATTACTCCTGATGGACACACAACCGTCTATTGAACGCAGCGGAACACTATCATATAGTGATTGACCATTTCATTCATTCATGTAATGTTTGGTTAGAAATTAAGAGGATTGCACATTAGATCACACGTTATTAATTTAAATAATCTTATATAATTATATATGTTATTGTTTTGAAGTGATATTACAATAAAGAGTAATGTTGAGTGGCAAATCATGAAGGTCGTTTCGAATTCGAATAAAAATGGAGAGGCGTAACGATCTTGGTGCGCAGGCGGCCGCAATGGCAAAGCCAGCACCACCGGCGTTCGTCTACCGTATCAGCACGACGGATGAGTGGGCGGAGCTCCACCGCACCGGCGGCACCCTCGGCGGTGATCTCGACCGCTCCACCGGCTGCATCCACCTCAGCGACCTCAGTCAGGTATTCCCGATCAAAAACCGTATTTCATTTCCTCCGAATTCGGGGATCCCACAAATCCCTCGATTTGCAAGGTGCGCGCTCCGGTTGAGATTCGAGCTTAGTTCGTGTTCCCCAGTTTCTCAGCAGATCTAGGGTGCTAGATTGTTTGGTCAGCTTGCTGTATGAAATTAGGGATAAGCCAAGCCATCCAAGTATCTAATTCATAACCTATGGGTTGGGGGTTGGAGCAGGTCAATGTTGTCTGGATCTGCCTCTCGCCGAGTAGTTTTGTTGCGCTTCTTACCCTTTCCAATGACTGTGCAATTCATCGTCTGGTTGGTTGCATACAGAGCCTCGTGTGGAGATCTCCTGCGTTTTTCTCTTGTTTGTGCCATGTTGGTGATGTTTCCGTTGAATATTTCAAATCATTTTTATGATGTTTGCGAGTAGCGGCCATAACATGCTAACAAGCAGTAAAGAGTAACTCGACATCTAATGTATGATGACCATATTGAGTTTGGCTTTAAGCCTGCTAGTGCTGGAGAAGCTTATTGGTTCCCCAAATTCAGAAGACATCCTCGTTTGCTTGATTGTGTTGGTACAGTCATGCAAACTGGTAATTTACCGATTTCACTAGCACTTTTGGACACTCTGAATGGCCCATGTTTGTTCTTCTGTAGGAAAAGATCTTGATGTAATGAACATATCTCACGAAGACTGAAATTTCATAAATGGTTATGCAAATGAGTCGTAGGTATCAAAAACAAAACATGGTATTCCATTATATCAGAACATTCATTTCAGAAGACATGGTCTATTATGTAAAGGGGATGCACATTCATGTTCCATTCTTTGGCTGTGTTTTCACGGCAATAGACAAATTGGTAATTTTTGCCAGGCAACAAATTTGTTAATGGTTTGCTTACTCGACTTTCCAATGTACATGGATAAACTGCTGGACCTATTTTTGTAAGTTGTTCAAGTTCGACAAAACAATGCCATGAAAAAAATAGTTATTACTGTTGCATACAAATACTTCAGTTTATACACTTTTCAATTTTTCGTGCTACCGATGAACTTATCTTGTATTCTGATCCGGAGATCGTTCATATATGACATCCAACCATTCATTTTTGGCACTTGTGTATACATATCTTTCAAATTTATTCAACTTTTGACCTGTTTTAGGTGAAGATGACTCTACAAAACTTCTTCATTGGAAGGGGTGATCTATACCTACTACAAATCGACACTTCCAAGGTAATGTGCTAATTGTTTTTAATCCATTAGATCTCATCTCATATTAACTCATTATTACCATGGAATGTGCCAAATTTATAATCTATATTTATTAAATGGATAAAGTATATTACAACCTGAACTATCGCGAAAGTATGAAATCAACCATGAACTTTCATTCTTTCAATGCCATGCACTTTTTCGACCATGGCCGAATTTAAAGTGGTTTTGGATGACATCGCATTGGCATGCCAATTTTTTGCTAGGCTGAAAACATTTGTGAACTTAAATTAGTGAATGGCTTCAAAAGGTTCTTAAAAATCGTCACTTGGTCTATGAAGTTATAGGTTATAAATTGGACTTTTCCATATAAAATATATATTCATTATTCTTTTGTATTCATGTTTGTTGCTTACATGAGAGTTGAGACATATAAACACATTACATGTTTATTTAGTTGATAAACCGGCAGAGCTGAATAGTTGGTATTTTGCTCTGATAAGTATGCAAGTAGGCATCCAATTTATACTTAAGAAGAATTCATCTGTTTATTGTGCTAGCTAATTCACTTCGATACCATTTTCTCCTTGTTTGTTGTAGCTTGCAGATGGCTTGGTTTATGAGTCAGCTGACAATTCAAACTACTTTCCTCATTTCTATGGTCCTGATTCGAGTTTTGCACCTCTTCAACTAGATGCTGTTGTTAAGGCAGAGAAAATAGTTTTGGTAAACAACGATTTCACTTGTGTTCTACTTGATGGAGCAGACCTCTGACTCTGATATGTAAGGCTTACCTTCAACCTGGATTTCATAATGTCTTTTTATGTTATGCTGCTCAGCAAGTTTATTTGGAAAACTGTGTTATGTGGGGAAAACAGTGTGAACTAAGAGCCAAAGCAAGCAAGGCAGCATAGGTCTTGCACGGCAACAACAACATGCTGCCGGATGGGCAACAGTAGCCAGGGATTGGCTCATAGTCATTATCTTTAGTAATCAGGTTGTTGGGGTTAGATAAAGATTAGCTTACGAGGTTAGCAGAATAAGATAAGGTTGTTAGTCAGTTTACTTAGAGCTATTAAGGTTCCTCGGTGTAATCAGATGTGAGTCAAGTGATACAACAAGTTTCTTCCTGTCTACTTCCCCACTCGCCATTGCTCCCAGACGAGGTGAACAGCCTCAGCTGATCTCCAGTCACAGCTATCACCTGCGTAACCTGGGTCCCCCACCATCCAGCCATAACAAATGTTACATCGGATTATCCACATGCTTGTGTTTCTGAAAGATTTACAATGAGTGCTGGCCTGCCTGGCCATTAGAGAGCCTTAAAGTTTTCTTCAGATTGATGACACCATGCCATGTTGTTGATTATAATGATGTAAATATCACATATACAAATACTCTTACACTTCAATAGATTTAATTATACATTGAAAGCTAATGTTATTTTTGATCATTCAGTGAGTTGAAATTGATTGGTTCTGTCAGGGTGGGCCTGACATATGGCCGGCGCAAGCCCAAGGGCATGCGCCCGGCCCTAGCCCCTTGAGAGGCCGGCGCAAGCCCAAGGCTGCGCCAGGCCCTATCTGGCCCTAGCCCCTATGGTTAGGACTCTATTTCAAGATTAGTTTATCTCTTAGTTTATCTCTTATGTTAGTTATCTTTATCTCCAAGTATTAGCTGTTTGTTAGGGATACAATTAGCCTTGGTACTATATAAACCAAGGGCTGGGGAGGCTAGCTCCTCAGATTAGTTTTGGTAGGGAAAGTTCCTCCCTGGTTCGGCCAGGGTTTCGGCCAGAGTATTGCCGACGTTAGGACGGCGCCTCCACGTCGCCGTGGGTTGGGAATCTGGCCTACTGTTTCCTTTAAATATAATCTAAGGCAAAGTGTTCGTCCATACCTGTCCTCTCTTGCAACCAGTGACAGTTCTCTAATGGTTGCAGTAGTAAGTTTTATTGTGAGAAATTTTGTGTGTGCATGTTATCCATCTGAACTTCCGTGAGTTCTCAGTTCTACATGAGGATTTTTGGTGCACCTTTGCTCAAGCAGTTCTGTACAAAAAAGGTCTGTAATGGATTTGATACTCATAGGTTTCAGCTTTGTGCATGAATTTCTGACACTCCATCTACTAAAGAGAGAATAGTGCATGTGGTTGTGACCGTGCACTAAGCACGGAATGGCTTCTATCTTGAAGTTAAGAATTATCGGCAATAATTCTTTTTTCATGGGTCTGCAATGAGTTACTCTCGAGATTTCTTGCCAGTTGCTAGTGTTAGGTGCAAGTATCACAGGCGAATTTCCGCGCATGATTGCATATTTGCTCAAGCTGAAGTCTATATAACGAGTGACTTTTTGAGCTGATGATTATGTAAAAGTTCTGCATTTGGTTGGGATATAAATTTGGGTGTGTGCCTGTGTATACTTACGCTCATTATGATCTGTGATTACCAACTTGATCAACATTGGTGTAGAACTTGATCAACTTGATCAATATCTGAATAATACATCCTTTAAAAGTCATAACTGCTAGCACTGACATTTGTTATGGAATGTTGTTGCAGAATGAATATTGATACATGTCAGTGACAACCAGGACCGGTGCTGTAGAATGGATATCTAATGCTCACTATCTTTTCTTTATTATTAGATGGGATCATGGGACTCACTGGGGTCTGGGGGTATTTATGTGATCAAATTGTATGAAATAGCTGTGTTTGTTGCAGGCAGTGCCGTGCCTGGGGGTCGAGCCATGCGCTCGATCTGGGCCCTCACTTTCCCAGGGTCCCACCCGATCACCACATACACAAGAGCGCGTACAGGTACCATAGGCCATGGGCCACAGTCATGAGGCAGGCAAAACTGCAAGCAAATCCAACCTTTCACGCCCATAGAAATTAAAAAATCGCAAAAAAAACTTAAAACTCGTTCAGAATTTTAATTTTAGTTAGTTGATATATAATAGTAAAAAATAGTTCTTTGGTAGTAGAGTCCCTATTTATAATCTCGTCCTACGCCTCACAAAACTCAGGAACGGCCCTGATTGCAGTCTTGAAACAGCAAAAATAGACTTCTGCTTCTAGCACATATTGTTTATCACTATTCAAGGCTACCTGTAATTGAAATCTTGGTTTGACAGAAATATGTCCATATATTCTGTAGTTACAGAGTCATCCACAAGTCTGAGATATTGTCCGCGTTGATTTGATAGTACAAACTGATGAACAAAACTCTGTTTGAACATGTGGTTGAAAGAGTCGGTGATAAATATAAAACCGGATAAACTTTTATTGACAAATATATAACTTTTTATTTTTTATTTTACCATGGACATGTAAGAACTAAAAACATTTGAGTTGCAAGTTCTTTCTATGTTGCTGATCGGCACCTCCATCTGCCAGATTTACAGTACTACTAAGCCCTGCCCCTTTTAATCTGTTCCAGTGTGCCAATACAACACGTGAGAAGTCGTGCTGTCCTTGAGGATGTTGACAAAGAGTTTTGACCTGGAAACATAGCAAGTGTTCGTCTATTTATCTATTTGTTTATCCAAAAGATCAGCCGTTCTGATTGCAGGACGTTGAATTTCTCCTCTTGAATGTGTCACCGCTAGCTGCACTCGGTTCAGACTTAGTCTGGTATACCGCTCGTTGTACCCGCGCCAAATTCCGGAATTTTTCATAAATCCTACGAGAAGAGACATTGAATTTCAAATTTGGCTCCAACTTTTTAAGAAAAAGATGTGTCAAACAACTGCATTCGTGGAAAATATGGGGACTAAAAAAATTCGATTGTGAAATTACATTTTTTATGCTTATATTTAGTTAGTTCTTATCCGGAAAATGTCAATGATTTATAATTAAGGATTTATACGAGAGTTAATTGTTTCTGTGCCACCATTATTTTTTAATTCATCAGAAATACCATTAAAATTTTAATATTTGTTCATATATCATTACTATTTCAAATCCACTCTTTTATGTCATTTGAGTCCACCTACATACTCTGAATATTTGCTCATATGTCATTACTATTTCTAATTCGTCATTTTATGCCATTATCTTTTACGAATATTTGGACTCAAATAACATAAAAGAGTGAATTTAAAACAATAATAGCATATTAGTAAATACCAAAATTTTAATAGTATTTTTGATGAATTGGAAAATAACGGTGGCACATAAATACAGAAATGGTAAATCCTCGATTTTGCTGGATATATGATTACTTTTTTATGATCGAAAGGCGTTATATTTTCTACCCTAATTAATTAGGATGTGATTACATGGGAATCTCTATGCACAATGTGGTCACCTTAATTACAAGTTTTTTAGAACAGCAAAATCAAGCTAGGAATCGAAGAACGGGTAGCGCTCATATCTCAAGCTGCAGCTCCCACCTAACACTTTGCCTCCCTCCTTGGCGCACCCTGTCGACATCAGTTGGGCAATGGCGGATTCGAGGCACATCTTGCAGTCGCCGCCGGAGAGGTCTTTGGTGCACTGGGCCATCCCGTGCAGCCTCTGCGCGCCGTCGACCGCCATGACATCGCTGGCGGCGAACAGCAGCGGCGAGAGGTAGGCCGTCCTCGTCAGGCGCTTCATCATGACGGCCACCTCCCTGTCGAGCACGGCCGACCTGTCGGCGCCCTGGACGCCGCCGCTCGGCACGACGGTGCGGTGCTGGGCGTCGACCTCGCCGAAGAACGGCTCCCCGGAGTACCGGAGCATGCAGGCGTCGAGCCAGACGACGGCGTCCCGCCTCGACGGGCACAGGCGCTGCGCCTGCGCGCGCGCGGCGCGGACGCACCCGGCGCACGTCGCCCTGTCGACGTCGCCGCGGCAGAGCGCCAGGCCGTGCACTCGCTCGGCGCCGTCGCCGTCGCCGCCGCCGACCGTGGCGATGTCGAACCCGATGGCGGGGACCTTGTTCTCCAGCGCGAGCATGAGCCGACGCACGTTGACGGCGAACGTGCTGTCCGCGGCGAAGCTGCCCGTGGCGCCGGAGCACGACGCGGCCGCCTCGTCTCCTCCTCCGCCGCCGCTCGTCGCCGCCTCCCCCGAGGCTGCCACCACTAGAAAAAGCAATGCCGCCTCAAGAATCATGGCACGTACGTCGTAGCTGTTGACGAAACTTTCAAACAGCGACAGATTGAGAGAGAGAAGACAACGCAAGATGACGAGGTGTCCCGGTTATAAAGAAGAGGGTAGAGAGAGCTCGCGGAGGAAGGGAAGAAGCACCAAGGGTGAGGAGGCGATGGGGTCCGGAAAGTAGGACGTGTAGAGTTGTTGGGGTTGGACCATGGAATGGAAACTTGAGACGAGCGGGCGGTGGCGGAGTAGGAGGAAGGCAGGCGGGCAGGTCGTTGGACGAGGTCTGACTCTCGCCGCCGCGCGCAAATCATGCAGGAAGGAAGGAGAAGCAAGGAAGGAGGGGGTCTCGCCGTCGGCGCGCGGCGGGCGGCAGAAACCAATGTTGACCCTGCAACACAGTGCTGCTTTACGCCAGGAGTGTTTTGATTACCATTGGGCTCTAAAAATATTTAATTATATAAAAATAAGTCATTTTAATATAATTTCAGATACGAAAAAAATATTAATCATCGTGTATTTTTTTATTTAATAAAGATAACGCAAAAAACGAGAAAGAAATAATACTACTTGAGGAATATGAACATCCAAAATACAGAATAAAATACAAAATAACTTATTTTAACCAACTATTAATATAAGTCTTAAATAATTTGTTTTCGAATATAATTTCAGATATGAAAAAATATTAATAAGCGGGTATTTTTTTTATTTACTTATATTAAATACAATCCAACAGTAAAGATATATATTGTAGAAAACGAGAAAGAAACAATGCTACTTAAGGAATATAAACATCCAAAATACAGAATAAAATGTAAAATGACTTATTTTAGGCAACTATTGACGCAAGTCTTAAACGACTTGTTTTTGAGTAGCGGTATTGATTTTTTAACCCAAACCCATAGTATTGGTGCTAGTTTTTTAAAAGACACATTTTTTAGAGATAAAATTAAATTTAGCCATTGATCGAATAAATATTATTCTTTAAAAGGGTAAGATATTGACTTGTTTTAAGCAGGTGATGTATTATCACGTCTTAATCTTTCAAATCTAACTTTTAGGACTAAATACGTAGATGCGTCCGTTTTATAATAGTTCCTTAGCACAGGAGATTATTCTTTTGAGGTAATTAGATTAGCTTAGGAGATTATTATAACATGAGAATTTTAAAGATTATATACAAACGAACGAAAGAAAAAAAACCGACATAGTTTACGGTTTGTTTCGGAAACTTCCCCGGATAGATAGATAACAATCATCAGGCCCAACTGCAGCTGGGGACGCGGACGGATCAACCTCAACCCAATCATCTTAGACTATCTTCGACCATTACTACACCTAAACCTAAAAAACAAGTGGTTCATTTAATTTTTGTTTAAAAAATATGAGTATAAGAGAGTAGACAAACGCGATACCCATTTTAGATGAGAGGCCGAGCAGAACCTAAAATAACGTCTTCTTGCTTCTCTCACGCGCAGCGAATCTCGCTATGCAGTCACGTTGTGCCTTCTCTGTTGGAGACGGACACTTTTGGGTGCGAGAATCATATCCTTCACTGTGTCTCATACCGCATATAAATACACTGTTTTAGAGACAGTCTTATATAAATGGGAAAGTTAGATCTATACCATTACAATTTTGCGATTTTAGAGAAATACAATTACAATTCATATATTTAGATTCATGCCATTACAATTTCAGAGAACTTCAAACTATACCATTATAAATTTAGAAAATTCCAAAATATGTCATTATAAATTTAGAGAATTCTTAAATATGTCATTACATTTTCAGAGAGCTACAATTCTTGAATGACATAAATCTAAATATGCGAATTTTAATAATATTTCTCCGAAGTTTTAAAATTTAAAGACATAAATCAAATTAATCCTATATAAATAGACGTTTGCCCGTACAGACAAGTGTAATTACTTCAAACATTACTTCCATTAGACAACTTACTAAGGGCACTCCCAACCTTCCATGTAGGATGGTTTTATAAGCATTTATTATGCTACTATATAGAAAAAAAGATGATGTGACAAATTATTTAATGAGAAGACACACTAAAATACGAAGAAATCATGTTTTAAGTAAGACATTATGTCTTCACTATATCCAAGACATGAATAAAATGATTGGATAAAAGGGGGGAATGAGAAAAATAGTAGTATAAAAAATTTATTATAGATTTATACTAAGGAATTAGTGTTGGGAACATGGTTTATAAATATAGTGTCTTGCTGACATGACAAAATAAGATATCACCTAAAAAACTATGGGTTGAGATATCCCTAATCACTTCAAATCAAACATCGTAGAAAAAACAAAAAATCGGACGGTGTTTTAGCTCTTTATGAAAAAAATATTTGATCGTTCGATGAAATTATTTCAATCAGATGCAACACTTGGTAATATTGTTTGTAACACCAACGATTTTTGGTGTTGCATGTCGCGTGGTTTCGGTGTTGCAAGCATCATCGCCGAGTGTTGCATCGGTTTGAATTTTTTTCAAATAGATGGTGAAATATTTTTCATCGAAACACCGCCTTCTTTTTAACGCTTTCTACGAAACATTTTTGTTAAGTTTTAGCTTAGTTTAATCTCAAATTCTCTCGTGACGTGTGAACTTGTGGCGTGGTTTAAGAGCGTCCTGAAATTGATTCTCCGTATAGAATTTATTTTTAGGATTTAAATCAATTTAAACATGTTTTTTTCAATAGAATCTTTAAACCGGAGTTTATGAGTACACTCTTAAAGGTAGGAACTAAAGGATAAATTTTAATGATCTTATATTTTTAAGAATCATTTAAAATATTATTCATTGTTAGGGTTAGTTTCTTAATTCTAATCATAAAAATTCAGAGAAAGAGAATGGGAAAGCTCCTACGGTGTTCTAATGGCTGCGATGTGAGCATGCAGATTTAGGGGGTTGTTAGATGGATAAGCACTGCTCCTAATCCTTTGTCGTCGCTGCTAATACACGTAATTATTTATTCGTGCTTCTCGACTCTACCGCTTGAGAAGAAGAAAAAACGCCAACACACTTCCAGGGCCGGCCTGAGGGCAAGTGGCGCAACTGTTTACCTGGAATCCAGTATAATTTACGAGACGAATTTATTAAGCATAATTAATTTATAATTAGCAAATTTTATTGTAGCATCACATTATCAAATCATGGCGTAATTAGGATCATTAGATTCGTCTTGCGAATAATGCCCCGATTATGAATTAGTTTTGTAAATAATCTACATTTAATATTCTAAAATAACATCTAAACATTCGACGTGATGAGGGCTAAAAATTTAGCACTCAATCCAAACACCTCCTAAGCCTTAAACCCATATAAAAATAGACTAAAAAATAAAATATCATTCAAGATTGAAAAAAAATTGTGGTTTCATGGTTAAGATTCTGTCACGTAAATGTGAGGTTTTGATCCTCAGGAAAAAAACTATTACAATAAAATTAAATAATTATTTGTCTAATAAAAAATAAATTACCGTGTAAATTTAATAATTATGTACTTAATTACACAAATATTTTTATAGAATTGCATATAGAAATTTTGACTTGATATACTCGTTGGTAAAATCTTATATTCGTATCTCTTTGTATTCGTAGGCTAGCACAAATCGACGCCTCGGGATCATTAGAAAAAAAATTTAGAGGGGTACATGTTGTAGCGATAATATTTTAGATATATACTCATATAATTTGAGTACTATATAATTGTAGGGTCCATAAATTTCAGTTCGCCTAGCCGAAATCTCAGACTGACCTGCACACACACTTTGTCGTTCTGCTCGTTTCAATGAATGAACAGCACAAGTTTGATTGATTAGAAGCGTTGACATCGTCGGCCTAACATAATCAATCCTCTGCATCAGAGCAATAAGATGCTTCTCATAAGGATGCAGTATTTTAATCGCAGCCAGACAGTCCAGGGCTGTCACTGGCAGGTACTCATAGCCCACATCATATCCAACCTAATGTTAACCACAATCCACTCAGTATGATAGTAATTATAGATACACAAACAAACACCTGTATTAACAGGTGTAATGTATCCCTGTTACACATACCTAAATCCATAACATGGGTATTATAATTGAGAGAGGAGTGCCTATTTACATTAGGAATTTTTTTGTTCTTACGCCACAAAGTTGAGTGATATTTACTTTTTTATCATCTCCGTGTCATATACTCCTACGAAGCAAAAGGGTAAATTCTACCACTTTATGTGTAGCATGAGAGCAAATCTCCTGTTATATTACCATTAGAAGTTACACATACCTATTTTAATGTACTAATTTGTGTCTTGAACTTGAACTCTTTTTCTTGGCACTATAAAAGAGTCTCAAACCGGCTTGAGATTGTTCAAGGATGATTTGATTGGCAAAGGTGAATGGAAAAATGATTGGTTTTTGCCGCGGGTTGGCGTCTGAATCGAAAGATCGCATCCTTGAAAATATGGATTCCTCGGCTTGATATATATAAAAGATAAGAACGCACAATATAAACACGACTGCATCCTGTTCGGATTCATTGTATGTTTAACATATCAAATTTGGTACGGAGGAAGTACGAGACTAGAAATTTTTAGTGGCGGGTCAACTTCAAACGGTTCGTACTGCTTGAAACAACCCGACACACGCATCCAACATTTACAGATTTACTACTTTAACCCCTCGATGCTGAGAATTTCTATTGAGCAAGCAGTTTTTGAAAATGGTGTAACTGAGAAGCCATAGCCACTACAGTTTACCATCAAAGATGCTGGATATGGCAATTCAAAAGCCAAACTTTCTTGTTCAAGTAATAGATGTGCAATGTCATAATTCCTCTGCAAAACTAAAACAATATGTTCTCCATATCTCATACTACAGCATCAGAAATTTGTCATATTAAATTGATATGTTCTCAAGTCCAAATTATGCTCTACCTCAGCTTGCTCCATTTGGATGACTCCATATCCTGAAAAAAATATATGATCATGAAATATTTGCACAAAGCAGCATAACAATTTTAATTTTAAAAAAAACTGAAAGATGAATAGTAAATAAGACCAATGACATATTCTTTGGACATACCTGCAATTCTGCCTAACCTTTTTTTTTGAAATCTACTAATTTCTTATTGCTATCCACCTATGTTATGATATTTTACACAAAACATAACAAATGACTTGTCTATAAGCTTGTTAAACTTTGAACTACGATCATAACATATTTCATGATTTCATCAGTTAGGTGAACAGGCAGGCAAACTGTAAACATATAACATACATTTTCAACGATCTTTCTTGCCAAAAGCTAACTTAGAAAAACCTATCTCAGCCATGAGATTATCAATATATCATCAGGGTAAACATCACTGGGAGGAATGCCAGATGACATTGGCTTGATTGGCAAGAGAGGAGACTATAGATAGGGAGATATCACACTAATTCATCTTCATTGCCTGCTTCATGAAAAGAGATGCAACCCCATCATACAGATGGGCTAGCATAATCCTTAAGAAACTTATCTACAGAACTAATAAGATATTGATATCAACTCAATCTATTTTTCTCTCTGTAATACTAAGCACCTAACAAGATACCACAGTACTGTACAGGTAGTGTTCTCCCCATGTGAGATGTGACATACTACTTAAGAATAATGCCACATTGCCATTTTGAGATATCACCTTGATACAGCTCAACTTTGCTACAAACTTTTTTCCATTTTGGCAATAAAATAGTCCTTAAATTTGACATTACACTATTAGGTCATAAATTTGAGATAGGTGATAAAGCGCGAAGGGCAAAGTTTGAGTGGTAATGTGGTATACACGTGAAACCAATCTCTTTTGATAGTATTTTAATAATGTGGTCATCTCTTTGGATGGTTATCTGTCACACTCTAAAAAATTCCTTCATAAAATTTTGAATGTGAAAATGAATTTTAGAAAAGGGAATAAAAACCTATTGAAAGACTCCAATAAAATATATGATAACATTCTAACATGAAAATGGGCTAGATAAAATTTTATTAAATCCTCCGAATGCTCTAGTGTTTTCTGGAATTTTCTAGGAATTATTTGAGCATTGGAACTTGGAAGTATTTTTAATAAATGAAGCAACATTTAACATTCATTTTAATAGGAATATCCTTTTCTTTTTCCTCTTGTGCCTTCAGGCTGAAAGCCAACCCATCTCTTTCGTTTTCTAACTCAATCGTGTGTTCCCAGACTGGTCAGCCCACTCTGCCACCATGCCGCACACTGCACATGCCCGCCCAAAACCACAGCGCAGCAAATCCCATGCAATCTGGCACAAACTTTGGAGATATTGAGATAAGTTCCAATCGGCTGTGGAATTGGACTACACATGTTCTCTATCTTTCCCCCTTAAAATACAGGCTTCTCTGCACGTAGGACCAAAGGACTAGAGGAGGCAACAAAGCAAGATCAGAGGGGGGCAGGGCCGGCAGATTGAGCGGGGGAGATGCTGACGTATCGAGCAGAGGCGACACTAGTGGATCAAGCAGGGGCAGAGCCGGCAGATCCCAAGCGGTGGCAGCGCGATGGCTTCTTTGATTCTGTTTGTTTTGCTTCTGCCCGACCCTGACCCCAACCCTATCTCTCAATCTTTACTCGTCTGACGGCCTGATTAATCCGTCTAACAGCCGATTACTCGGCAAAAAATTGCCTAGCTGATTTTTTTTCCTTTGATTGTGCCCTAATCAATGTGGTCCATGCAGAGCACTGATTACTCAGTCGAGTAATTAGCTGCTCGGCCTTTTTCCATCACTGCTTTATATACTATATTGCATATACAATAAAGCAAGCATCAAGGCTAATAACAATATAGAATTAATCCTGGATCTTAGTACACTTAGATACTTTACAATCCAAGTTTAGTTGATGTTATGATCTAGTATTCTAGTTTACACAAAGTATATTCAGACTAATAAGAAATAAATGCATATTAAATGTCAGTTAGTGTTAAACATCATCAAAGCATCAAAATCCTATGGCTCTTTAGAATGGACAGGACACCTGACTCCATTAAGGAAACCAAAAGGAAATCATGTTCTACAAACTAGAAAGCACAGTACAACTTTATGGCTTCCAAAAAGAAACAACTACGAACACAAGAATATTACAAACTAACATAATTCAAGAACCAGCCATTCTAGGAATACACCATTAAGGGTCAGAAGAAATGGTACAATAGATTCTTGTAGCAACTAGCAAGTGAAGCATATTCTTGACATAAAACTATAATGCTACCAATAAATTTCATCATTATCAACTGTTTTAAGCTTTAGTGCTTTACAGCAAATAATAGGGGCTAGGGAGGTAAAAAATAGAAGCATAATATATATACTTCCGTATGAGAAGTGAAATTATGTAATATGTATGAAAGGGAAGAAGAGGAAGAATGAAATAGAAAAGCCTACGCAGAGGGGAGAAGGAAGAGCAAAAGGGAAATTTAACACTATTTATTTTCCCAGCCTAGCATCAGTCCCTCCGTGAATAAAAACAGAAAATATCAGCTACAAGAATAATTGGTGCATCAAATATTTCTAGTCACTACTCACTAGTCTTTCCGAAGACGACCTCTGCAAAGAAACACAAGTACACAACAAATGTGCCACACGAAGTCACCAGTCATTCGATGAAGTTCAATACTTCAATGATGTTTCATGTTTGATGTGCAACAATGTAATATGGAAACGAGGCTAGCAAGTTCTGCAGCAAATATGTGATGATCTTTCGTCTTTGTTTTAAGTTGTTAAATTTTTGTCAGGAATCTGTTATGTCGCTCAAGAGTAGTGGCAGAATAGTGTTTAGATTCACATAATCTCAGAAATTTAAAAATCTACACCAAACTTACAAGATCAATATTCATGACTAATTGAATTGCTAAAGAGAACTGGCCATGCACATTGCCCAATGTTTGCAATAGTTCCAACCAAAGTTCACATATAAGGGAGGAAAGCACAGCGTTAATTCATACCTGTGAAACCAAAGGAGAGAACCACCCATCTACTGAACCAGCATTTACTTCCAGCTACTGGGCCAGAAGGTATGAATGCTATAACCAGTCTTCCAGTTATCCAAGTAGATCACCTTCCTCACTGCCCACCACCCAACCACCATGACTGCCAGCATTGCAAATCGCTGAGTCTGCAAGCTCTCCACCCTCACTAGCAAGTGTGTCACTATAGCGATCATGAGCCCCACGAGAGTGTACAAGAATCCAACCGCAAACCCCTCGGCTCCAAGCTGCATCCCAGACCCCTGGTAGAAGAACACGAGCTTGTTTGGATCTGACCGGTCGGTAAGGAACATCGGCGTGTGCCTGATGATCCCGTGCATTCCCCCAGACACGCTGAAGAAGTACACGAACAGCGCCCCAGACATCCAAAGACGGGGGTCATGGAGAATGGTTCCCCCTTCCATGATTCTCTTAATTGCAAACGGGATGGAGACCAAAAACAAGATAACGAGTAGGATTATCTGGTTGCGGGAGATGAGGGGTGGGCGGACGATGGGGCCGACCTCCAGGCCGGTGCGGGACTCGACGAACTCTGCCATGGAGTCAGCGAGGCGGGAGAAGTGGGACTGGTCCATCTGCTCGGAGCCAGCGAGGCGGCTGTGCTCGGGGCGGACGAGGCGTACGTGGGGGAGGGAATTGACACCAAACTGCGTGAAGGAGTGCGGCGATTCGGAGAACTCGATGTCGGCAAAGAAGAGGTCGGCGGAGGCGGGGTTGTGGGCGAGGAAGGAGGCGGAGAGCAGGGCAAACTCGCGACGGAGCTGGGGGAGGTGGAGGTCCGTCTTGGAGTGGAGCGAGGCGGCGTCGAAGAATACGAGGACGGAGTAGGGGCGCGGCACCGGGGCGGCGAGGAAGCGGGTGACGGATGTGTCAGTGAGGTGGATCACGCCGGAGGGCGAACGGGAGCGGAGGGACTGCATCTCGGCCACCAGGTCATCGGCGCCCGCGGAGGCGAAGGAGACGGCGGCGGCCGCGGCCGCGGCCACGGCGAGGAGGAGGAGGGGCGAGAATGCCATGGTGAATGGTGGATCTGAAGAGGGGAGAAGACGGACGAGACGAGACGAGACGACTTGGTAGGGGAAGTAGTGCTACTGCAGACTGGTAAGGTGGGCCCACGGTGTGGTCAGTGGTTAGACTGGATCTGCTCGTCGCCGAATATTCAGCCCAATTGAATAAAAGAGGGCCGGTTTGAGAAAGGAAATGTAATGAGAATTTTTGTATAATTTTTTTAATTAAGAATTACATGTATGTGTTGATTTTTGAAAAAATTACTCTATCGATCGATGGTTTAGCGACAATACTTATGTATTTAAAACAATGGTTGATATGGTCCCCATCATCAACTAGTATATGCACATATCAAGCATTTATTTAAAAGCATCTTTGAGAGAATTGTTATTTTTTGTCCTCTAAAATATTATACAAGGAGTTTTCTAAAAAAATTAATCTCTAAATCTTATTGCTCTTTTAACAGACTTTAAATTTCATATTTTCTGTATTTTATTTTTGTATCATCGTTCATGAACCATATTTATTAAATATCTCATATTTTTGTTTATTTGTACCTTTTGTTTCACAGACACTGGAAATAGAGTGGATAGGTTTGGATAAAATGGTGGATGACCGTGTGACCGAATAATTTGGTGATAGAGATTTAGGGGGTGTTTGGTTTGGGGTTGCTAAAGTTTAGGGACTAAACTTTAGTACTTTTTAGTCCCAAAAAACTTTAGCCCTTTAGATCAAATGGTCTAGCAAAAGAGCACAATTTCTCATCCCTCACTCTCTTTTAGTACTTTAGTCCTTAGAACCAAACAGCAATGGACTAAAGTTTAGTCCTATAAAAAAGAGGAGACTAAAATTTAGTTTAGTCCCTAAAAGAACCAAACAAGCCTTTAGATTCATTTTAATAATTTATTTGTTTATTGTTTTTTTTGAACTATAAAGTCTGGCTTTTTGAATTCGAGTCGGATAGTATTTTAAGTGATTTTAAATAATATTAGTGGACGAGCACAATGATATTATAAACATAATATGACGTAAAATATAGACCAATCGATGAAAATACCAATTTCGAAAGAATTTATTTAGGTTACGCTTAGACTTGAGCTAAAGATGTCATCTCTACTGTCTTGCCCATTTATGAATTAGGCGGTGTTTTGTGTCACTTTAGGTGTTTAGACATTAATTTGAAGGACTAAACATAAACTAATTATAAAAATAATTAAAGAATCGGAGAATAATTTGCGAGACAAATTTATTAAGCCTAATTAATCCATAATTAGTAAATATTTATTGTAGCACCATATTGTCAAATCACGACGTAATTAAGCTAATTAGATTCACTAATTAGCTTAAGAGTTCTGCAATTATTTTTTAATTAACTCATGTTTAGTCATTCTAATTAGCATCAAAATATTTTCGGTGTGATTAGCTATCGGTTGCTAAACGGGCCTTATTCTTATATTTTTGTAGTTTGGTGTCATCATATCACCACCATATATTCTATATTATTTTAAACGGGTCAAAAAAAATTATGTCATTACAATTTTTACATTTTTGAAATATATAATCGATGTGTTGCTGATAAATGAAGCCTACGACAGTCACTGACAATAGTATTTTTAAATTACAGAAAATTGCATTGGTATTTTTACAAAATTCTTATTTAAAAAAAGTTAGTGGTAGTCAATCTGTTATTTGAATTCTCACAGTAATCTTAAATTTTTTAATTTTAATATGATTATCTCTATATGCGCGTGATATTTTTTTTAATATTATAATTTTTTCGGTTATAACACAAGTGCTGTCAGCTAGTTTAGATTATGTCATCATCGTCCGTCTCTGTAATGAAATTAGCAAGCTGAAGAGGCGACGAATGGCGAAGAGGGACATGTGTGGTGCGGCGAGGAAAGGAAAGCCATAACCCACCCGGCCGCAGCGCCTCGCCACCACAAGGCGCGCTATCCACAGCCCACCGCCGTTCGCGGCCCAATCATTCCTCCTCGACCTCCGCCATGGCCGCCGCCGCCGCCGCACAATCCACGCTGCTCCCCGGAGGAGCCTTCTCGAGCGCCGCCCGCTCCGTCGCCTGGACGGGCGGCCACGGCCGGTGCCTTCCCACGAGAGTGGCAGGGAGCATGACGGCGCGTTCTCCTCCCTGCCTCTCCGTCGGGAGGATGACAAGGCGGGGTCGGGGAGCGGAGGCCGTCCGCGCGTCCGCGGGGGACGCGCCGGCCGCCTCTCTGCCGGCGGCGCTGCTGTTCGACTGCGACGGCGTGCTGGTTGACACGGAGAAGGACGGCCACCGCATTTCCTTCAACGAGACATTTGCTGAGGTCGGGTTCCTTCAGGCTTCAGCCAATGCATCCCACTAATTTTGGTTTCCTGACGCAATGGCTCCACAGGTGTAAAGGGTTGGTCTCCCTTATGTTTTGTAATTCCTGGATTCGACGTCTTGGTTGTGTTCAATGTTCACAGATTGAATTTCCATAACTTTATTTCTGTGGCAACGAGCAATAATAATAGGCACCCGGAATTATGATCCTTATCTTGTGTAAATGTGAAGTAGATCATCTAGTACTATCACTGGAGCTCGGTTTATTTGCTTTTTGCCATGCATAATCGATTGAGTGCTTACCTGGAGTGCATATTTATATTTAGGGGTTGTCTGGTTGACTGTCATGCTTAGCAAAATACAGTTAGGCTTGCTAAATTTTTATGTTTATTTCATTGGCCATTGCTGTAGCTGAAGTTGCCCGTGCTTTCCTAGCACACTGGACAACTAATGAAGACTCGCATTCTTGCAAACTTTGCCATAGTTTTGGGTACATTATGATTTCTTTCACCTGGTGCAAAACATTTGGTTGATATTGTTAATCTTCTCTGGGGTGGAAATGAAAGAGTTGTCTTGGAATACTGTAATTAGAATTGAAAACTATAGTACACTTTTCAACCCCAACTATAATGCCAACATGAAAAACAACGAACAACTGTTAAACATTTTTATTTATGATGAACGGTAGGTGAAAAACAACCCTAAACTACAATATCTACGAGTTATGTATAATCTAATAGTTCCCACTTACTGAAACAGGAAACTAAAATACATATACTAAAGTATGTCTTATAGTCCTGTTTTGGATTTTACAGAGGGAATTAGGGGTGAGCTGGGATGTTGAGCTATATGGAGAATTGCTCAAGATAGGTGGCGGAAAGGAAAGGTTAATCAGCACATTACTGTTTTCTTTCATTTATAGGCCTGCTAAACATTACTGAAACTAAGAATTGAAGCATCAGCAGTGTACAGCTAAATATTTAGCATTGAAACTAAAAATATAGCTACTTTTTAATGGCAGATGTTTGAATACACCTTTTGCAAAGGTGATACTAAAAGATCTACACTAAGAATAATGATTTTTATTTTTTATGTTTTCCTTTAAAAGTAAAATCAAAGCTTTTGGTTGAATTCAACTGTAACACCCATGTCAATATTCCATTCAGGATGACAGCCTATTTCAACAAAACAGGGTGGCCAGCTAAATCGCCAAAGACCGACAAGGAAAGAAAGGACTTTATTGCTTCTTTGCACAAAAGGAAAACAGAATTGTTCATGGCTCTTATTGAGAAGAAGCTGCTTCCCCTCCGACCAGGTGTTCAAAGGTCGTATATTTTACATGAATTTGATGACTTTAGCAATTTAGTACACTTTAAATAAATATGTGAGTTCTAACATTATGAGATATCCTGCTTTGCTGCTTAGCACAAGTCATTTTAAATGCCCCCCAAAGTTAGTACATGCTTCAAAAGCAGCAGTTAGCCAACAAAAGTTATTGTTTATTTTTACCTCTCGTTTGTGTTGCACAACATTTGTTTTTTCGTTGTACCTTTTTAAACCGTGTATACAAGGCAGTTATGTTGTAGCTAAGCTCATTTTCTTCTCTAGAAAAGTAAATGCACCTACACAAACTATTACTTCCTGTAATTGCAAATTTGCAATTATAATATGTAATCATGGAAAGTTCAAGAAATGATTGGAACATGTTTTACATATGTAATATCATGAATTTCACCCTTTAACCATTTGTTGAGGAAGTCTTCACTACATGTAGACATGTAGTAGGAAGACATGCCAATGTGATCCCACAACAGAATGTTCAACAGACTAACTTTGAAGTATGTTAAAGTAACTTAGTATAAGGTAAGTTACCTAACGTTATGTTATTAAAATTTACAGGTTAATTGATGAAGCCCTAGGAAAAGGAGTGAAAGTTGCAGTATGCAGTACTTCGAATGAGAAAGCTGTAAGTAACAGTATTTTTCCAACCTAAGCGTTCTTTTATGAAGATCAATTGTTAGGAGTGGTAATAAATATTGTTGTCATTTTGATGAAATCTTTCTGCCAAACTGTTGAAAGGGAATAATCCAACAATTTCTTATAAAAAACTAACATGTACTATGCTGCACACTATTTAAATAAGTACATCTTAATAGTATCTATTTACTTGCATGCAAGGGCAGCTCACAAATTTGTTTTCAACTGAATGCAGGTTTCGGCAATAGTTTCATTCTTACTGGGGCCTGATCGAGCAGAAAAAATTACCATCTTTGCTGGGGATGTGGTTCCTCGCAAAAAACCTGATCCAGTAAGTGGATTTTTAATATGTAAAAACCTATTTATCAAATAATATTCTATCCAGTTCTTTATATGAAGAATTATGTTTTCAAGTGCATATTTCATAGTATTACAAGCTACATTGATTGTTCAAACTATTAGCCAATGGCCTTTGATGGATAATATCCATTGACATCCTGGTGTGAATGTATGATATCTGTATCTCTGGGAAAATGTGTAATGTGCTATGCTGAATCTTAAAAATGATTTTTTTCATCACTGAAACATCATGATTTTAACTTAGGTATCTTGTGCCTTCAGTTTTCCAAATTATCTGGGATGAAAAAATAGAGTTTTCATAGCAAGCACACTATAACTGAACCTTGAAATGAAATAAAGAGAACTAGTCATCAGCGTTCAGCAGTAGTACAAGCTGCTGTCTCTGAGTGCCGTTATTTATCTGATATGAATATTTTACAAATAGAATCTTCCTTTGAAAGTTGCTGGTTCAAATGATTTTAGTTTGATGTTAGCTGGATTGGAGATGATTCCTTCAAAATCATCCTTACTCCATTTTTTGACTTGGCTTTTTTGAGGCACACTCAATTCTTCATTTTAGTCAAATTAACTTTGGTATGCTTAATTTGTGTAACAGTTGGTTTCCTAAGTTTCATTACTCTTGAGAGAGTGTGTTTCATTTTTTCCTTTGCAGGCAATCTACTTGCTAGCAGCCACTACACTTGGAGTCGACCCATCTAGGTAATAAATGCCTGGGTTACCTTATATTGTTCTGACTGAGTACAAATGTTTTGTTGATTGTTAACACTGACATAATTGCAAGGGAAGATTTCGAGTGGCTGATGAACTAGTCAACTAGCTTGATTATGTGTAAAGTATTTTGTGCCAAATGTCATTAATTGTTAAAAACGATGAAAAATACTATGCATCTTTTCACATTAAGGGTCTGTTTGGATCCAAGGGACTAAAACAAAGTGACTAAAATATGGGCTAAATTTTTAGTCACATCTGTTTGGATCAAAGACTAAAAAAAGGCTAAAACATTTATGATGAGTGGAGAAGGAGCATTTTAGCCCCTCTTAGCTCCTCTTTAGAGGCTAATGGACTAAAAAATTTTAGCCCCTTTTTAGCTTTGTTGTTTGGATTTTTAGCCTCTAAAGTGACTAAATTTTAGCTCCTTTTGCTTTAGCCCCTTGAATCCAAACATCCCTTAATAGCTAAATACCCATGCATTGCAAGGGATTTAAAAGTATCATTATTCTAAAAATCAAAATTATATGTATTCGTTCAGAAAAAAATGCATATCCCTTACCTATAAATATCTTTGCACAAATAGCTAACCACATGAACAAATAATATATTTATCAATCTACAAAAGATCTCACCAGCCCTTGTAATGGTATTGGAGGGTAGATTCAGCACCATCACCACTAGAATCTTGTTTGTAGTAAAGCTAATTTTATAAGTAGTTAATTATAGATTGTTTTTACAGTTACAAACTAACACGACCCTGTTAACAGTTGATGTATTTTGTAATAACTACGAATTTAAGGTCCTCATGTTTTTCTAACCATTTTTCCTTTATTGGATATTTAGCTGTGTTGTTGTGGAAGACAGTACCATAGGACTTTCAGCCGCTAAAGCTGCCGGAATGAAGTGTGTCGTAACGAAAAGCGGGTAGTAATTTCTTCCCATGAAAGTGTTTAACAGTTGCATCAATATCTATTTATGTTGTTCATCGTCGTGTTCTTCTGTTCTGCTTCCAATCCACGTAGAGTAACGTCTCATATGTGTTTTAGTTGTCGTCGTGCGAGAATTGTGCATCCCAACGGAGCGTGTAAGGTGTTGTGTGTTTCTGTTGCTGTGTAGGTACACTGCAGAAGAGGACTTTATGACAGCTGATGCTGTGTTCGACTGCATTGGTGACCCTCCAGAAGTACGCTTCGATTTGGAGTTCTGCGCCAACCTCCTCCAGAAACAATTCGTGAGCTGAAGAAGCACACGATGAAGTCCACCCATATCCTATAAATTCTTGCCCACAAGATTACGGAAAGTGTCAGTGCTTTGTAAAGTGATTCCAAATACAAAAGGAACGGCATTGCTTTTGTATACTGCATGTTGATATTGTACGGAGGAATGCAAGCATTGGACGTGACAAAATGGGGAACAGCTCGTTACCCTAAATTGGGCCTGATGGACCCACTACCCTAAAGTGGGCCTGATATTTTCTAAAAACCTTTTTTTTGAAAACACTGAACAAATCCAATGGATTCTAGTTTAGCGTTCTTGTGCGAGAATAGTATCGTAACATGACTTATAAACAAAATCGAGCCAATATAACCTTAAAAAACATAGTTTTTAAATAAAACCGGGTTTACGAAGTGATCTTCTTACAATAATAAACTAAAAACAAAAAAATTGACTCATAATCAGCGTATTTTAGTCGTTATGTATCATTAAATTAAATGGTTTTATATGTTATTAAATGGTTTGATATGTTATTATCTCGGTGTTATTAATTTAAATGGTTTTACATGTTACTAGTGAGAGGCCCGTGCGTTGCAACGGATGCATAATGTTAACGGCAATATATTTAGAACATGATATATTTGCCGAACACATTTGTTTAGTAATATTGAGACGATAAGAAACAAAGTAATATATTATTCCTCAAAAACAATACATAGAAGTATGCTTTCTATATAAAGTGTCATTGCATATTTATAATTACAAATCTGATATGAAATCGTACAATATACTATACAGTGAGCACATCTTCTTTTATCTACTCAGTGAGCACTTCCTTGTAGACAATATTCTTCGTTAGCGTGCTTGTTGAATTGATTCCCATATTTTTCTCCGGAGCGGCGAGTATTTTGATGTTGCTACGAGAAGTTGCTCGTGACAGAGCTACATATAGTTGTCCATGAGAGAACACCGGGTTCGGGAGGTATATTCCAACATGCGGTATTGTTTGACCCTGTGCTTTATTAATTGTCATTGCAAAACTCACCCTAACAGGAAATTGACTCCTCTTAAACTTGAAGGGGAACATCTCATCGTCGGAGGGGCACAAGGGTATGCGTGGAAGGAAGACTCTCTCACCAGCATGTTGTCCCAATACAATTTCAGCATCGATAGTATTTCTTTGAAATGCTCGGACTATCAACCTAGTCCCATTACACAGACCATTGGCCGGGTCAAGATTTCTGAGCAAAATCACAGGACAATTAACCTTGAGTTTTAATATATGTGGAGGTAACCCATTTGGCGTTAATGAATTCAAGAACTCAGACGGATAATGGTTGCATGGATCATCGACTGCTCGATCATGACTGTGATAAATCATCTCGTCACCAGGAAAACGTTCGATAAGCTTCATGTTTATTGCATCAACGTTCTCATTCCTCGTTGACAAAATAGCTCGAGA
Source organism: Zizania palustris (assembly GCA_019279435.1). Taxonomy (NCBI): domain Eukaryota; kingdom Viridiplantae; phylum Streptophyta; class Magnoliopsida; order Poales; family Poaceae; genus Zizania; species Zizania palustris. The sequence goes on along the minus strand of JAAALK010000079.1, from coordinate 60,522,790 downwards.
TGTGATGTAGTCTGCATCAGTCATGTTTGCACCTAACATTGGAAATACCATGTCAATAAGACTATCAATGTCTGATTCTGCACCAGTGTAGGGTACACATATTTCGTCGGGTAAATTTACATAGTCATCATCGATGGTCTCTTCAATGCCATTGCCAATCCGTAGCAGGTAGTCTGAAAACCATATATCTGATCGAGCTCTCATGTTATGGACAAGTCTCAACTGATGCATGTTATCCCATAGGTAAGATCTACGCAATGTTGCGTTTACAATTTGAGCCCTATTCCCCTTTCGTATAACTGGAAGAACTTGTCTGAAGTCACCTCCAAAAACCATTGTTTTGCCTCCAAATGGTAGATTGGGCTTTTCCATTATGTCCCTCATGCTCTTGTCCAACGCCTCAATTGCCTGTCTTTTTGTCATGGAGACTTCATCCCATAATATAAGCGAAGCTTTTTGAAGAAGCTTCGCAGTACCACTTTGTTTGGTGAAGTTACACACTCCATTATCTTGTATGCTTAGTGGTATCTTGAACCTTGAATGAGCCGTCCTACCTCCAGGCATGATGGAAGCAGCAACACCAGATGTTGCAGTAGCAATAGCTATCTTCCCCTCGCTACGGACTTTTGCTAATAAAGCTTTGTACAGAAAGGTTTTTCCTGTTCCTCCTGGACCATCAACAAAAAACACACCTCCACTATTGTTGTCAACGGATGATAGTATAACATCATAAGCATATCTCTGTTCTGCATTAAGAGAGGATGTGCTCGCTAGTAGCTCATTATCCACCTGTATAGAGGACTCTTCACAAATCTCCCTCACCTCACCCGCCATGGCGTCATATGATTCATCAATTTCTGGAAGAGGAAATGATGTTATCTCTTTACCCATTGATTGAAGCAATTTTCTTATATCCAATAACACCATTTGTTCAACTGCATATGCATTCATCTGGGATCGTCGAATGTCATCAGACATTGCTTCGAAGTGTTTGTTCCAGAGTCCACGCACATCGCTAGGTTCACAATATACCAATATTGTAGCAAACAACCTTCGGAGGGACGAAGGCATATGAAATACTTCAGCTTCAGAGAGGCACTCATCAATGCTGTTATCTGACTCAATAATACCTCTTTTCTCAGCGCTTTCTCGAAATGTAGGGTATACAATACCATCATATGTCCTCAAATTCTCAAATGAAGTAGCACCAACCACATGGTTTAATAGCACCCTCAAGTAGTATCTTTCTCCCTCTGCTGGATGTGCTGAGATGATCCTCCCAACCTGCGTGCTTCGTTCTCTTATTTTCCAAAGCTTACGTCCAGGCAACCACACTGCATATTGTGGGAAATCCCTATAAAGTAATGTGCGTGCCCACGTAAATTCTTGATTTGCCTTGAAATACTCAGTCAACATGGTTCTTGAGGCACCCTGTTGGTCGAGAACTTCACGTACATCAGCATTCTCTCTATAGGACACAAGATGCATTCCTGGGAGGTGGAGCTGTAACTGTAGCACTGGTGGTGAAATCCCGCTAAGATCAAATCCAAATATTCTCCACAATGCCTCCTGTGGTGTTACCCACCTAGCATCCCTATATTCATTGATCTCATTAATCTCACGGTTTTCATCAGCTTCATTGACGGACACAGACGCCCTATCATGACCCTTATAAATATACTTGTAGAGGTACTTAACAGCCTTAATACTCGAACAAACTTCTGCATTGATGTGACAGTCATACCTTCTTAGAAGCATGGGATTATATGGGACAACCCATCTGTTGTCTAAGTCATGACCTCTCACTCTTACCCTTTGTCTGTCATCCCTTCTCTTGTAGATAGGGTAAGAATCTTCGCCTTGGATAGTTGTGTCACTAAACTGGCGTGGATAATAGCACTTGCAACTACCATTTTTCATGCATGGACTCTTCCTATTTAGTGGACCACACGGGCCATGCATCATATGTTTCACTACCATTTCATATAGCTCCGGGTATTTATCCTTATCTGGAAGTTCTGCTGATATAACATTATCATACTCATCGGGACAACTCAATTTGTATGTTGACTCCATGATAAGGAGGAAATGTGCATGTGGTAGACCCCTTTTTTGGAACTCGATAACATGGACTTGTGCTGCAATGATTCCTAAGATATGTTTACGAAATAGCTGGAATTTGAGATCCTCTAGCTTGGCTTTAAATACACGCACAACAAGATCAGGACGATCTTGTGGTGTTTGCCCAGGTGCAAGGTCCCTACTTATCTCTTCCCAATTAGGATTACAAGTCATTGTGATAAATATATCGGGTTTTCCATACTTCTGCACTAAGGCCATAGCATCCATATATCTTCGTCTCATATCCCTCCCGCCACCGATAAACGATGCAGGTAGGACCCATCTTTTTCCCAATCTGCTGGCTCTATGTTCTCCAACAGATACACTATCCATCAAGCCCTGGTAAAGATCCGCACGAATCTTCTTCTGATTGTATAAGAAGTAATTCAGGCGAGACGTTTCAATTTTTATGTAGGTATCAACTACAAACTGCTGGAATAGACGTCTCCCATACAAGACCGTGTTGAAGATTCCACTACGCATCTGGAATTTATAGCAATAATATTCACGCATCGAAACAAAAAACTTGCTGGTAGTATCTACAAAGAAAAGAGAAATCAATTAGGTGATTAGCGTATGGATTAATAGTATCATAATAACATGAATATGAGTCACTTAGCTAACCTGAGTTGTCAGCATTTCTTTGTCGGGTTGTATTTATTTGACTAATGTCAATACCTTGTCTCGGTATATCAGAATGCCAACCGAGCTCTGCTCTTGGAAAAAATAGGGGGTATGACAAAGGGTCGTAGCACCCATCACTCGGTCTAATTGAATAGTAGTTGTTGTTATTGCCAAACAAGGTGATGCTACGATCAAAATGTTTATTAATATCATTCCCCTCAACCCACACAGCAGCAACCTCTGATGTTAACGGTCTGTTATAAGTTCTTTGGTCTAGCTTGTAGTCCATATTTAGCACAATTCGATATTCATCAACGTCTTCAACCTGTCCTAGACTCCTGAATGTTTCAGAGTAGGGATTATCTCTCAAAATATGTACCAAACATCTAATAATAGATATGTCCCTTTCTCTATATATCTCATCTCGAGCACGACGGAAACGATGTGATAAGCTAGGATCATCATCATAGAAGTACAACTGCAAGTGGCTAGGTTCATTGCCTCCATTTCCGAAAGAGTGTATGTTATGGTACATTTGCCCATGTGCTTTAAATGTGTACACTCCATCCCTTGCACTTGCGAGGTTCTTGTCGTAATCACAGTACATTGTGGTGAAGGAAAAATGGCTGTTGAAATATCTAATATTCTCCATAAAGTGTTGTGATTGAACGTCGTCATTTATGTACAGCTGTCGAAGCTCCTCAGGTGGATCAGGCATTTCAAGTTTGACCTTTCCATTCATACAACAAAATCCCGGTGTCTCATATTCAAACCTCTTCGCACCACAGTGACGACAGTCTGGCTGAGTCTTTAAAAGGTGAGTGCTAACTGGTAGGTTTTGGTAGATAATGTCAGTTGTATCGATGCTGTTAGATATGAGGTTGGAGCCATGTGTTGCATTAGGAACAACACAATTTGGACCAGGAGTTCTTCGCCTTGCATATTTTCGTCGGTTATTTTGTTCTCGCCTCACCTTTCTCTGCTCTTCCGTCATATTTGCATATCGAGCTCTATCACTTGCACGTTTGTTGTTCCGTTGCTCCGGTGTCAAGCTTGCAGAGCGCTGAGTTCTTCGTCTTTCGGAATTGTGTTGACTATTTTGTTTAATAATCACGTGCCTCTGCTCATCTGTCATACTTGCATATCGAGCTCGATCACTTGAACGTCTGTTATTTCGTTGCTCTGGTGTCAAGCTTTCATAGCGTGCTTTTTCACGTGCTCGACGTATTTCAGCACGATTTACAGATTTTGCACCTAGACAATATTTAATGTAATCACATGAGACATAAAGTATGTTATTAGTAATTACACAACTCACATAGTAGTCGTTTATACCATTAGAGCTTTGTCCTGGAAATAATCCCAATGATGTAACGGTACTTTGCGTAGGAACAACAAATGAGGACGGTTGTCGATATGACACATTTTCACCGTCCGATGAACTTTCCGATGGAGTCTGTGATGGTTGTCGAATACAAATTCCAGAAGGGCCGTGAGGCAAAATGTTACAGCGATTTCTCTTTTGTCTATGACGACCATCGATAACTAAAAATTTAAAATGAGTACACATTTTCAGACAATATTTTTAGTGTAATGTTGTAGCACAAATATTTGAATAGACAAATAAACATGATAAATTAGGCGCATAAAATATAATAACCTTCTTTCCCCTCTCTCCTCGGTATATTTTCTGACATGGTTGATAGCTTTGTTATCGCGGCGTCGAGCGACCTGTTGATTGCATAATTGGTTAACCACCAAACAAACGATACTTGAGTGGAAACATTATAGATGGAACATGATTTTAATTCAGATAAGTGTTTGAGTTTTTAATTTATTTTTCTTGGTACCAAAGAGTGATTTAGAATATTTGTTTTGGATTAAAGGGTTATTTTGAGGGTTAGGATTACAGTGAATGATGTTTTCATTTTGTAAATAAGCGTATTTGAATTTGAGACATGTATTCCAATACAAATATTACATTGAAATAACTTCAAAGGCAATACACAATAGATTCAACGAATGATCACAAAACCAAATACCAAATTCAAATAACTTCAAAGGGAGTACACAATAGATTAAACGAAATGAACACAAAAACCAATATTACATTCAAATAACTTCAAAGGGTGTACCCAATAGAAATAAACACAAAACATCCGAATATGAGGAAGTACATAAACAACGCACACCACAATACACACAAGACTGTAACACTATGGACAGTCAGATCCATAAATCGTTGCAAAATATCTCCATCTAGCTTCCATGAACCGATTCACAAAGCTTAGATCCATAGTTCCTGAACTCACACGTTGCCGTAAGTCTGCATTTATATTTCAAAGAAAAATAATTAACAATATCTATAATATTTTGTGATGTATTGCCATTATTCTTAGCTTGTGTTTGTATTGTTGGAACTACTTACTTTGCAAAGGTAGTGTGGATGGATGAATCGGATTAAAATTGACTGTAGTGTGTTCTGAAGTCTCTAAACATCCTATCGCCAAGTAGAACAAATATTAGTGTAATTCATCACTATATCTTTATTAATGATAAAATGGGTTAGGACTAAATTACTATGCTTCTTGTGAAGTCGAAGCATGGTTCCTAAAACAATGTGGTTGTTACGATGAGCTTCTGTCCATTCAGAGATGTGATCAGTGAGGGAGTCCCCCCAAATTCCAACAACCATCATGTTCAAGCTAAAAAAGATCAAATTCTCATTAGCTTTCGATTTGCAAAAACAATGTGATTGTTTATGACGATATAAGTGGTTGTATCTAACTTGTGAATTACCTAGTGTCCATCAGTGTTATCTCCCTATATAGACCTCCAAGTCGTTCCAATTTCCCCCAATAGACAACCACTCCAGCTATGTCTGTCCAAATAATCATATCATACTACAAGTAAGACAACTATTTTTTTTGAAACTATGCATCGCCGATTCAATTTACGTACGTACCCACAAACGTTTTATTCGGACGAATCCACGCGTCATGAAACGTCAATAGATATTTTGGATAGGGAGGGAATTGGATTGGAAGAATGTATGGCTCAACTGTTGTATTTCTTCGAAGAGAACCTTCATAGGCATGGGCAATGCTCCGATAGTACAATGCCTCTTCAAGATTAGGTTGAAAATATAGACGATGAATAGTATAACATTGTCCTTCATTTAGGAGAATGTTAAACCTATGAACTTCCTCCCGCTCCCATGCAATGACTTCTATTTTAGCACCCTACGTATAATATTAGGGTTTAGAATAGTTCACATGTTCACTACTATGTAAAATTTAGTCCAACTTGTGTGCAACTTACGGTAATATCCATTAAAATAAATCGTTGTTTTTCTCCATATTCATCAGGGAGAAACTTAACTTCTACTCTGGCGACGGCACTCCATGCATAGTTTAAGTGCTCGAACTCTATCTCGTCAAATTTCATAAACCTTAACAAAAAAAATGCAATTTAGAACATCTTTCATCGTTGCAGGAAAGTTGGTTTTACTAATATAGGCTCACCTAGGTACCACCGCATTACGGGTTGGACGGTCGGCGTAAGTTCTCTTTCGCATGCCAGCCATTTAATATATCTAAGAAATTCAACTATATTATAATGTTTTATCTAGCAGAATCATTTGACAAATCAGATATAAACACATTATTTGACAAATCAGATATAAACACATTATTTGACAAATAGAATAGAAACACATGTAAGAATGAAAATAGGGGAAAATCTTTACAGAATAAAAAGGGGGAAATATTAAAGAATAAACAGGATAATTCATCGAAAAATGCCAAAAATTCAAAAAATACAGAAACGCAATTAAGAAATGAATAGAAAAATATAAAAAAATCATGGAAATGCGGAAAAAAATTAAGAACAGTTGGTTTTTATTGGCTGATGTTTTTATTCAATATATGTTTTGTGTTTCCCATGTAATAATTGGAGAATGTCATGGTAATTAGGTTTGTAGTGATGGTATTATTACTCATAGGAAATGAACATCTCATAAGCAGATAAGCTAGAGATAAATCAGGTTTAAACAATGCACATCCTATATCAGATTCATGGCCCATAATGATATCTATAAATTGCATGTCTTGCTCCTATCCCCTCTAAGGCAGTTTTTCCAGCCCACAGTTATCTGAATAAAATATTAACTACAATGTACAAATTATTACTTATAACAATGAGACGCCAAATAGACCCAAGATCACAGACAACCAACATAATTTCTAATGGAACGTTACATTAGAAATAAACAGATGTGCCTAAATACTACGGCATAGGAAATGATGGTATTATTACTCATAGGAAATAAACATCTCATAAGGAGATAAGCTAGAGATAAATCAGGTTCAAACCGTCTTTAGATGTGAATACTCTTTAGATGAGAAATCGTCTTGAATCTGTAAGAAATAAAAATAGTTCAGTAATCATTTTATTTTACAGGAATAACAAAATGAATTCAGTAATCATTTTAATTATGGAAAATACAAAATGAATTCAATAAAAAAAGAGTCATTGGACTAAATGTATATCATTTTTTGGCTGAATTCAGTAATCATTTTATTTTACAAGAATAACAAAATGAATTCAGTAATCATTTTAATTATGGAAAATACAAAATGAATTCAATAAAAAATAGTCATTGGACTAAATTTATATCATTTTTTGGCTGAATTCAGTAATCATTTTATTTTACAAGAATAACAAAATGAATTCAGTAATCATTTTAATTATGGAAAATACAAAATGAATTAAATAAAAAAATAGTCATTGGACTACATTTAAATCATTTTTTGGCTGAATTCAGTAATCATTTTATTTTACAGGAATAACAAAATGAATTCAGTAATCATTTTAATTATGGAAAATACAAAATGAATTCAATAAAAAAGAGTCATTGGACTAAATGTATATCATTTTTTGGGTGAATGGAGTAATCATTTTATTTTACAAGAATAACAAAATGATTACTGAATTCATTTTAACATAGATAGTAATGGAAAATACTAATGGAAAATTCATTTTGGCTGAATGCAGTAATGGAAAAAAATGAATATAGATAGTAATCATTTTTTGGCTGAATGCATGTAATCATTTTAATTTTCTAGGGAATAACTAAATAGGGAAAAAGCAATTATTAAATTCTGTAAAATGGAAAATACTAATAGAAATTCTGAAAAAATTAGGAGTAATTTTAATGAACATGATGGAATTTACAAAATTATTTTAGCATCAAACTTAATTTTATCAAATTTTTTGGGCAATTTGCTTAATTTCCAGAGAATAACAAAAAACAGAAAACAATTTCTTTAATTCCGGAAATTAATAAACATATTTCAGCCCACACAGTGCAAAAGCCTGGCCCATTATACAAATTGCGCAGGCCGAAGGCTTCCTGGGCCCAGGCCAGGTTTTCGCCGCGCGCGCGCGCGCGTAACCTGGGCCTGGGCCGTTAATTCGCCATCCCGCGCGGTCGAAAAAAGGCCAGTGAATCCTGGCCGTCGGATCTGATCCGACGGCCAGGCGTCGTTTTCGGCCATATAAAAGGCCACGCGAACCCGGGGGGGAAACCCTAATTCATTTCCCCCCTTCGGTCCCGAGAGCGCGAGCGCGAGCGGCGAGCGGCGGCGCGAGCGCGCAGCGGCGGCGGCCCACGGCGGCGGCGGTGACCGGCGGTCGGCCGCCACCGGCTAGCTCGCCGGAGCACCGCGCTCACCCGAGGGTGAGCGGGGCTCCGTCGAGCTAGCCCGGGCGGCCAAAACCCTAGGGTCCCGAGAGGGTTCGCCGCCCTCGTCCCGGCCTCCGGCGAGTTCCTGCGAGCGGCGGTAGGCTCCCGACCACCGGCGAGCGGCGGCGCCATGACCCGAGAGGCAAGGTGAGTCCCCCGCCCCATACTATTCGTTTAGGGTTAGGGTTAGGGTGAAAACCCTAACCCTAACCTTCGGATTTTTTTCCCTTTGGATTTTTTTCTGTTTGTTTATCTCTCCTGACTTCCTCTCTCTTACCCGAAGGCGGACCCGGCCCCGGTAAGCGGCGGCGCGACGGCGGAGCGGCCGAGCGGCGTCGATCGTCGGTGAAGCGGAGCGGGCACGCGGCGGCGAGCGACAGTGAGCGTCGGTAGGGTAGGGTATAGAGCGAGAGCAGAGGGGAGAGATGAGTGAGGTAGAGCGGAGGGGAGAGGTCTCGGTTTTAAAGTGAGTGCATTGTCCTGGTCCTGGCAGTTGCGATGCCCTCGGACTTGGTCCAGGCAGTTGCACTGCCAGGGGAGGGGGGCGCGTGGGCGAGGCGGACCGAGGGCGAGGCGGACCGAGGAGGGGGGTGCGCGGTCGAGGCGGAGAGGTCGCGCTGCGCGCGATGCGCGGGGAGGGGGGCGCGCGGTCGAGGTGGACCGGGGAGGGGCGCAAGGAGCGCAACTGGCTGGACCGGAGAGGGGGGCGCGCGGTCGAGGCGGACCGGGGAGTGGCGTGGTCGCGCTGCGCGCGATGCGCGGGGAGGGGGCGCGCGGCCGAGGCGGACGGACGAGTCGAGGCGGACCGGGGAGTGGCTTGGGCTGCGATGCGGACGCGGCTTGGGCTGCGCGGGCGCTGCGCGCGGCCTGCTGGCGCGCTGCGCGCGCTGCGCGCGGATGCGGACGGAAACGGCGGACGCCCAAGCCGCGTTATATTAGTTAAGATTGTCTTTGAGTAAAATTATAATTGAGTGGTAAATTACTAATATATAATCAAATTGTTCATATTGAAAGTGACAAATTCTTGGAGCACAGAGAGATGAAAGGATGAGAAAGTGGAGAGATGGAGAGAGATAAAATGGCAACAAAACTTAGGCTCTGTTTGGTTCTTTTAGGAACTAAACTAAATTTTAGTTTCTTCTTATTTATTTGACTAAATTTTAGTCTCTACATATTTCTACATATTTGGTTATGGGGGCTAAAGGTTATTAAAGAAGGTGAAAAATAACCAAACCATCCTGAATAAATGTCCACGAATAGTCTTTTTCTCACCTCGAGGAACATTAGTAAGAGGCAAACCATGTCAATAGTCTCTTTTAGTCTTTTTTAGCAACTTCATGAGGACTAAATGGCTAAATTTTAGAGACTAAACTTTAATTTAGTCACCATGTTTAACAATTTAGGGAATTTTAGTTTCTAAAGTTTAGCAAGGTGGAACCAAACACGTCCTGTTTGGAGTCCATAATCCCAGCCCATTCCCTGGAGATGGGCTCAATTTTGGGCTCCCAAACCAACCCTTAGTTTTTTATTTGTTACAGAGTATCGAACAAAACAATAAATGATTTACAACACCATAGGAATTTTTTCGAGTCAACACTCACACAACAGAAATTTTCCATGCAATTTTTCTTTTCTTAGGCTATTCAAAATGGTGGGTTTCATAGTATTGTTTCCTAGAATGCCACGTCAGCTTTACAACTGAATGAAATATCCTCTCTCAGTGGAGAGTTTCATTTCACTATTTTCTAGGCTAACCAGTATAATTAAATGCAACTAGCTCTCATTAAATATCCTCTCTCTGATGAAACGATTTAGCCCTCAATGGTTGTTTCATTTCGTTTCATCCATCTTGAAAACAAGTTAGCACCATGTCATGCTGATGACACTACTTCCTTCTTTTTTTTCATTAATTGAATATCATGTAAGCAAAAAAATCTGATGTGACATGATAATTAATACCATGAAACACCCATGAAACCTATTGTGAATAACCTTGTGTGTTGAGGATTTCATGCCATTGTAACGGGTATACCTTTTTTTATTACAGTTGACCAAAAAAAAATCAAATCACTCCCTTAACATCTCCCATTCTTCCCAAACGTAGGGTTTTAGCAGCCAACACGCCGCCCTGCGCCGCCGCCGCCGCCACCGCCGCTAGATTGTCCTAAGCGGCGATGGCCATGGCACGGCGTTCGGCCTCCCGTCTCATCTCCTCGTTCCGTCCTTTCTCACTCCTCCTCCAGCCGCTCGACGATGCCCCCTCTCTTGCAGCCGCGGCAGCGGCCGCGTCGGCGCGCCGGGCGATGTCTTCGGCGTCAGCGCTGCGGGTACGGGACGAGAAGGACGTGGCGCGGTGGCGCGATTCGATGGAGCGGATGCGGAACATCGGAATCTCCGCGCACATCGACTCTGGGAAGACGACTCTGACGGAGCGGGTCCTGTACTACACTGGCCGGATCCACGAGATCCACGAGGTGCGTGGCCGCGACGGCGTGGGCGCGAAGATGGACTCGATGGACCTCGAGCGCGAGAAGGGCATCACCATCCAGTCGGCCGCTACCTACTGCACCTGGAATGGATACCAGGTGCACCATTTTCCGCCCTTCTCACTTTACTTTCCATTCGATTTAATTTTTCACGATTGCCCTCTAGATGAAAGGAAATTTTGGAATACTTATGTGCTTACCCACCTGCCAAGGCTGCGAATTTATAACAATAATATTCTCTCGAATGTTAACTCACGTGCTTCCTTTTTGGGGGGTTAATTCTAACTCATGTTTGTAACCGATGTGCCACTGTGCCAGCGATAACATTGATATGCTATATTTTGCTTAATCTACTTAAGCTTGTTTCACACACAAACATATATGATTGGTCTTAGCATAACAAGTCAATGCGTGTGATAGATAATACATCAAATACCTTTAGTTAAACTGGTTGATAATATTTAAGACCTGAAAACGTGTGACCTCTTTGTAAAGTATGAAGTTTTCACCTTTAATGTTATGGGGAAAGTTGTATTACAGTTAGTTAGGCCATGGAGCACATATGCATAATATTTCTGGCTGTCAAGTGTCAAGTAAAGTTTGGCTTCTGCTAAATATGTTGCCATGTTGGATTTGACTAATATATAGTGTGCAATTTAGATTCAAGCAACAACTAAATATTTTTTTCTGATAACTTGTGTTATTGATTCCCAATGGAGAATGTACTAGATTTAGTTTCCATTTCTATTGTCTGTTAGTTGGAGTCTTGTGTGTCACCTTATCCATTTTATTTTCCACTCTATGCTGAACAGCTGAAGTGCTGAAATGAACCTTATCCATTTATTTTTCCACTCTATGCTGAACTTCTGTTTGATTTTGCCTTGAGATCTTGATAAATGATTGATATTTCATCATGCATGAGATACCTAAAAAATGTACCAGGCAATATGCTGATTGGATCTGTCTTATATTGATTTTGGTATAAGTATTTGAAAGTGAAACCTCATGGTACAATTTTATGCAGGTTAATATCATTGACACTCCAGGTCATGTGGATTTCACCATTGAAGTTGAAAGGGCACTCCGTGTTCTTGATGGTGCTATACTTGTGCTATGTAGTGTTGGTGGTGTACAAAGTCAATCAATTACTGTTGATCGACAAATGAGAAGATATGGAATTCCAAGGGTTGCATTCATCAACAAGCTGGATCGCATGGGAGCTGACCCGTGGAAAGTTCTCAACCAGGTGACCGTGAACTCTTTTTTAGTCTACGTCCCATGTTTTGCTGACACATGCTTCCATTGCGACAATACAGAATTTCTCAAAAACATTGATATACTGTACAACTATTATATATATGCGTACACATAAATATATTAAAATAAGAAACATATTGAGAGTCTAGAGAGAGCAAGACAAAATGAAAAATATTTTACTTTTGTCCTAGCTTTTCTGTAATGTACTTAGCTCCTTCTAACTCACTCCACAAAAATACATATATAAACAGTATAAGAAATTCTAAAAGAAGAAAAATGTATAGGGAAAACTGAATGTAAGATGACAGTTTAACTGAAAAAAACCATGATACAAACAAGAATAATGCTAACACAAATCAATTGTTGAACCTTTTTTATTTGACCTTTTAATGGGCTTTCAAATTAGTGATGATGGGCTTCTGTATCAGGAAAGCATCGAAAGTGTATTGGAATTTTGGAAATGTATCAGAGCTTTATAGGGCATGTCCCCCCCCCCCCCTCTTTGTTGGCACTGAAATTTGCTGTACTCAGCTGATGCTATATCAGAACTTGAGAAGTGAGAACTATCAAATATATATCTTATACAGGAGATCGGGAACAGAAAATTTGAGGAATTTCAGTGTATCATAGGCTCATAGCCTCTATCTGTCTTGATACGTTCTGATGGTATCCTTAGGGGTGAGAGGAATACTTATGCTATATTTCATGTTCCAGAAAAATCATTTTCCTCAGTGAACAGAAGTCTATCATGTCATTCCATTCCATGTCTGCAATGCACATTTACATGCTCTATACAGTGCCAATGTTTTCAAATCGACTAATCGATCCTAGTCGCAAGGGTACCAACTAGCCGAATACTCATGATTAATTGGTCATTAGTTGTGATTAGTCAAATCGTCAATGAGTAGTTGCTAATCGACCACTATAATCGTTCTAGGGTACTACTAAGAGGCCAGGATTTAGTATACAAGTATAGTATAATAGAAATGTATATAAGTACTAAGTACTTACGAATTTACGTAGTTAAGTACTATACTACTAGACTATAGCACACAGCAGTACATGTACAGCACAAAGCAACTGCCCAACCCAGTGAACCCACAAACAAAGACATTATTGCTTAGACACTTCACACAAAAGTTACTTGACTTACTTCACTTGTCTTAGATGTAATAGGCCTTCATCTTCCTCAAGCCCAACTCACATTTTCCTACCCTCCCAGGCTAGTCATCCATGACTATTATGGACAACTATTTGTGACTACGATTAGGTATTTAGTCAAAACACCACAAATTAATATTTGTGGCTCAGAAGAAACAAAAATTTAATCTGCTTCTCGTGAGACAGGCCCAAACTGACTCGACTAATAGCATGATTAGGAGATGATTAGCATGACTCATGATGTATTATTGTCTATCAAGCTATATTAAGAATTAAAATGATAACTGGTAAGTAGTATATGCTAAATTATTTTTAAGATGATTAAAAATTGTGTTAATATTTTTCCTTTACCATGCTACTCATCCAACACCACAAATACAGTCTACCAAACAACATCCCAACAGATGCAGGCTAACCACACTGTATCTCAATATCCTAGCTTAGCCTAGCCTGGATACATTTTTGAGCCAGGTTGAAGGGATCCATGCAACCAAACACACCCTATAGTTCTTGTGGTGAGACTGCTGTGAAGCATCATTTACCTTATACCTAGTTTTTTTTCCAGATTTTTTGTTCCATCTTATTATTTGTTCCTGTAACTGATTTATTTTGGGCCTTAACATTCATTTATTTACTTCTGGAGAAGGCAACTTGCAGTAATATGTTACCTTGTTAGCTGATTATTGCTTTCATTTTTTTGGCTATTCAAGGCACGTTCCAAACTTCGGCACCACAATGCAGCTGTACAAGTACCAATAGGACTAGAAGAGGAGTTTGAAGGCCTTGTGGATCTTGTGGAGTTGAAGGCTTATAAGTTTGAGGGTGGTAGTGGGTGTGTCTCTGTTCTTTACAAACCTTTCATCCTGAAGGCTATTTGCATTTGGATATTTTACTGGCATACTTAACCTCATGTTTAATGTGCAGCCAGAATGTTGTTGCATCTGATATTCCATCCAACATGCAAGACTTAGTCACGGAGAAGAGACGTGAACTTATTGAAGTTGTTTCTGAAGTAGATGATCAGCTTGCTGAAGTTTTTCTCAATGATGAGCCAATATCAGCTAGTCAACTTAAGGTTTGTTCATCTTCAAATTTGTTTATATATTATAATTTTATCTTTCCATTTAATAAGTTTATGTTGTTTTTTATTGTTCTTGGTACACCGGATAGACAGTATTCATGAAGTTATTCATATTAAAAACTACTTAAGTGGCTGTGTTTTGCAATGGATTGCACATGAATGATACTTAACTGCCTTCTGCAACCCAAATTGTCTATCGTCATGTCCTCACTGCTTGAGATCTGGAGGGAAAAGCACCTCCGCCTCTGCTCCACAGCTCTCCATATCTTCCCCGCTTCTTCCCTGCTCTGCTCCTTTTCTTCCACATCTGCTCTGCACTGTTCTGTCCTGCTTTACTCTTTTTCCTCCTCTCTGCTCTTCTTTCTCCAGCTCCTTTGCTCTGTGTTAATTCTGATTTCTCCTCACTGTCTTATACACTAAATTTTGTTGAAGACTATGGTAGGTGTTTGCTGAAAAGCTTAGCTTCTTAGTGGTTCATTGATCTATATATAGAGAGGTACATGTCAGTTTGCCTATTGCAACCGTCATAGTGCAAAGCACAAAGTATAATCTAATCTTCAACGATCTATTTCTTACTGCCTTGCAGCACATATATAATACATCACATAACCAACTTGCTACTACTAAGGAGATAACCTAACCAATTAAGATTCCTAAATATAATGGAACTCTAATCCCTAATTTTTGCTACAGCTCCCACAGTACTGTTCACGCTAAAATACCTGCGTGGGTACTGTTTCTATGGCTGGGCCTGGTCCAATACCCATAACAAAACCATGCTTTTTACATATTTATAGATGATGAAGGGGAAATTTTGACTAAATATGTTATGGAACATAATAAACACTTTAAAACAAAATATGGATGTTTGATATGCAGATATTATGTTTTTTTGCATGTGTTTGAACTGTATAACAAATTTTGTTAGTCTTTTTTTGTGGGAAACAAATTTTGTTAGTTGCGATATGCTATTATTGTAAATTTATTGACATGGGTTTATGTCTTTATGATCACAATCTACCTTTTGATTGCACCTTTACTTATTTTCCAAATTGTATTATATTTTCTTTGGATTAGTAGGAGATTAGTAACTTTATGATTTAGTCCTAATTGACTTTCATGCTACTTTTGTCTTGATGCTGTATTTTATTTTGGCCAGGCAGCTATTCGGAGAGCAACAGTAGCACGGAAGTTTATACCAGTATACATGGGTAGTGCATTCAAAAATAAGGTTTGTTTCTGCATCTTTCTGTCATTTCTCTGATTTTGTTATTTAACTATTGTCTGTCCTGCCAATAATTATAGAAGATCATAAATACCTTTTGTGATATAAAGTGAGTTTTTAACCTGTGTGATAAAGTAGTAAGTAGTAGCCATTGTTCTTAAGGCAATAAGGTGAGGCGCGACGACCTACCCCTTCTAGCCGCCTAGACAATTTAGGCGCATGGCGAGGCAACACCATACACGCATCCTAACATGTAATTGCTCCAGATTTTAGTAGCATACTAGCAGTGTAGCATAGATACTTACCTTGATGCTGCCAATGATCTGAGTCTGACTCTGTCCTCTCTTGTCACATGCAGCATCCAAGGCCCAAAACTCTAGCCCATGACATCTCTTCTCTTCTCTTCTGATCTTCCCTTCTCTTCTCTTGTCCCATGCAACTAGCCAACTACTGTTAGCCAAACCAGCTACTAATCCAACTACTGTTAGTCAACTACTCAACAGAGAATAGAATACTCGTGACTGAGGCTGTGAGCTCCTTCAAACGAGTAGCAGTAGCACGCACTCTGCTGAAGCTGCTTCACAGTTCGCATTGAGTAGCATAGCAGTAAGCAGGAGTGCAGGACCACTCAACCTTGCTGAAGTTCCTTCTGCAGTTCTGCCACTCACCTCCGTCGCCGCATGCTGGATCTCAGCCACCACCTTTCTCCGCTGTGTCTCTGGCTCTCCTGCCTCCTGCTGCCTGCCGGAGAAGACTTGATCCACCGCATGCCTACCAGAGAAGTCTTGATCTGTTGCTGCCGCTGTTGCCCTATCTTTTCCCTTCCCTTTTTTCCCCTCTTCTCTCTCTTCTTTCTTTTCCCTCCTAGCCCTTAATCCCACGTGTTGTTTCCAGCTTCAGGTTAATATTTCCCATGTGCAGTGCTCTTCACTCTCTTCTCTCTTTTCCTTCCTAGCCCTTAATCCCATGTGTTGTTTTCCGCTCCAGGCTAATATTTCTCGCGCCCCACTGTGCCAACCGCATGCCTTCGCGCCAACTGCTACGGTGTCCGCCTCAGGCTGCTGGGCATCAAGAGGACACCAAATCGTGTCTAGGTGATGCCACAGCCTATGAGGCGGACGTCATATGCGTTGAAGCCAAGGTGACGCTGACACCCAACTCTAAGTCATGCTCAGACGCGGACGCCTAGGCGACGCCTTAAGAACAATGGTAGTAGCATGCATAAAACAATGTAGTGGCAACCATAGAATGGGCAAAAACTAACAACAGTGAATTGTTGCATAATTTTTTTGCTGGATGTTTCACTGCTTGCATTTCTGACTGGTTTTGTAGGGTGTCCAACCGCTTCTTGATGGTGTGCTTGACTATCTACCTTGTCCAGTAGAAGTTGAGAACTATGCACTTGATCAAAACAAATCTGAAGAAAAGGTAGTACAAAATCTCTTCAATATATTTAATAAGCAACTATGGTACAAATGGTTTTTGTTTTATGTTCTTTACAACTGTCCCATCTTCTACTACTTATCTTCTGAAGTCAAAGTGAGGATGGACTGAAAAAATATTATGTGGAGGAAGTTTGATAAATTTCCTGTATGTAACAAACATTTGCACCATAGTTGTCATTATTTGTAATAAAAAAATTATTTTTCCACTTCTGGTTACTTTTACCTTGTATGATGAATTACTCTCTGCCTTGATATTAGGTCTTATTGGGTGGAACTCCAGCTGGGGCACTAGTGGCATTAGCATTTAAGTTGGAGGAAGGTCGGTTTGGTCAATTGACATACCTAAGGTATCTGACATCTATAAATTGACTTTATTGCACAATCACACACTTTACTCTAGTGGAATACATTAACTTGGCTTTATATCTGAAGTAAATCATTGCTTCGTTTTGTTTTTGTTATAGAATCTATGATGGTGTTATACGGAAGGGTGACTTCATTTACAATGTCAATACAGGGAAGAAGATCAAAGTAAGACTTAATTCTGAGTTTAAGCAAGACTGTTGAAGTAGTCAGTGGCTCAGTGCTAAATTTGTCTTTATGCAGGATTTTTAATAGTCAATCATATAACTATTTCATGTTTTTGGCTTATTTTAGCAATTATGGATTGAATGTGCTGTAATATGCATAGTTAATATTTTAAATAGCATGGAACCATCGGTAAAATTTAACAATGCTGTCAGCAAAACTATAGATGCTTATAACTTGTAAGGAGTAAATACTTATGCTGCAATGTTCTTGTAGGTTCCCCGCTTGGTAAGGATGCACTCTAATGAGATGGAGGTAATTTGTTCCAGATTTTGTAATTGAACTCTTGAATAGTATTTTTTTTATTGGATATGGTCAGGTTTTTCCTTTTTAAGCCAATACGCTTTTAGGCTAATGTCTTTATATTTTTTGGTCAATATAGGATATTCAGGAAGCACATGCTGGCCAAATTGTTGCTGTCTTTGGTGTTGATTGTGCGTCAGGTAAATTTCTGAGCGATATTATATAGGCTATTCAAGAAGTATTTCTGTCTACTGTACTGCCATGTGCTTTTCCATTTTTTGTTAGCATTTTTGGATCTCTTGTGCTGTTGTGCATTGGTCTGATAAATTATTTCTTCCATCAAAGGTGATACATTTACAGATGGAGCAGTAAAATATACCATGACTTCCATGAATGTTCCTGAACCTGTGATGTCCTTGGCTGTTTCCCCTATTTCTAAAGATTCTGGAGGACAAGTAACTAATTTCAATTTCAATTAATGTTATATTTAATTTTCATACCATATATGTGGTAAATAATTAATAATTACAACAACATTTCAGTTTTCAAAGGCTCTGAATCGTTTCCAGAAAGAGGATCCTACTTTCCGTGTAGGTCTGGATCCAGAAAGTGGAGAGGTATTTTTTCCTTGTGGTTTAAAGTATAATTTTGATTTGATTAAAGAGCTATCATTGTGTGGTTTAAAGTATAAATTTGATTTGATTAAAGAGCTATCATTGTGTGGTATAGAGTATAAATTTGATTTGATTAAAGAGCTATCCTTGTGTGGTTTAAAGTATAAATTTGATTTCAGACGATTATTTCTGGGATGGGTGAGCTGCATTTGGATATCTACGTTGAACGCATCAAGAGAGAGTACAAGGTAATAAATGCTTAGTTCAATGGCATAATTGGTTCCCTTGGCTATATGCGTGAAATTTAGCATTGATGGATGCTAATTTTACTCCAAGCTTGTAGCTGCAAGGTTATATTGCCAGTGTTTGAGGAAATCCTCCTTAAAATGGCAGCAAACTTGTCAGTCCTTTTGTAGGATAGTATGTCCATATCATGTCTAATTGACCTTTGATATGCCAATTTAAGAGGTAGATGTCTTGATATGCTGGTTAAAGAGGTGGATTACTTAACGATACTTAGAAAGTACTGACATTCAGGACAATAGGAAAAATACAGTAAAACAAGTAAACAATCATATGGTTTACCCTGGAGGCTGTCCACCAAACATACCCTCAAAATTAAAAGGTCTAAGAGTTGGATGTTTCATTACATTATGCTTAATTTTTTAAGTACCATGGTATTATTCTAGGTTTGATTTATCCTGTGTTGTCCTAGTTATGAAGATGTTTCCAATTTTTGATGTGGTAGTTTGACCAATAATTTCCAAACTCTATGTTGCAATTAAATTTTAATATTAATGAAACTAGAGTTTTCATGTGGTAAATTGCATATATTTAAAATTTTTGAGCTCGTGACTATACCATTTGGAAAAGAGAGGGAGCATATAGTTGGTCTACATAGTAATGCATCAAGTATTGCCCTGAACTCTTGATAGAATGAGAGCAATCAGGTGTTTTTCTCAATGGACAATTGGGAAATGGCAGTTTGTTAATGATACAAACATTTCCTAGATGCAAATCTATTTTACAGTTTGGTGAAATGTCATTCTATTTGATTTGAGTAACCAGGTGGAATGTGGACCATCCAATCCTCTTTAGTTTAAGGAGTGAGATAGCGACATTACCAAACCATTCCTCATGGTGACAAGCTAAATAATTGAAAAAAATGGTTATTCTGCTAAAATTGTATGCTATATAGTATAGGGGTTTATTTGTAAAGTTTCCCTTCTCTTGTACTATTGCCCTTTGGGCCTTTCTCTTGTACATATTGCCCTTTGGGCCCTTTGGAATGAAATCTGGACTTTTCCTAACAGACTTGACCTCATCATCTCAATATGGACCAAACAATGTTAGGGTCGTTTATTACTGAAATCAAACACCCATATGTTCATGTCTCTGTGATACTGAGCAGTGACCACCAAATATCAGAATTCAGACAAATTACTGTGCACCCGCCTGTTTGAGCCTTTGTTATATAATTGTATGTATATTGCTTCCAACAATAAAACCACATTCCTGCAATGAATGCTATAGTCATCGTAAATCCTATATGGATATGGATATTCTGAATCAATCCAATGGTTGCCTTCCACGTGTAGGTTGATGCAAAGGTTGGGAAACCTCGTGTGAACTTCAGGGAAACTATCACCCAGCGTGCTGAATTTGATTACTTGCACAAAAAACAATCTGGTGGTCAGGGTCAATATGGACGAGTTTGTGGGTGAGTTCTTGTAAACCATACTATTTGTAACAATTTAATTTCCATTCATATGATTCTCCCTTTTATGATGAGTATTGCATGGTAAAAACATTATTCATGAAGGGCACCAAGGTTGTAATAATGCCCCTAGGCGATTAATTACACTGAGCAAATGTCGAATGCATTGCAATTCAAGCCATTGAGTATTATTGCTGTGGAAAACACTCACCAAATTGGCAACTTAAAAGAAATTAAAAGAAATGACAGATGCAAAATCTAATTTTGTTACATCATACCATAACTTAAAAATACTTCACCTCAAGTTTGAGGATGCATTGTTTTTTGTTAATCTTCAAGTAGAATATAAGTAATAAAATGTTTTAAATATTCATCAAAATTGACTGTTAGATTTAGGTTCCACTACCATGTTACCACTAATAGAGGCACCATGCATGCGCCCTATTACAAATGTTTTTGTCCCTAGTAATCTAGTATTAATTAAACCTGGTAATGGACTAATGGTACCCCCTTTTGTTAACTGTTTATTTTATTGGGTATACATGTGTTATGTTTGGCAAGGTTTATAGTTGGAGAAAGCCCAAGGTAGCAGTGAATCAAAGTGGTTAATATCCTTATTTGGAATTTTATATATTAGTAAGTATTAGATAAAGTCTATTCTGTAATTTGGCTAGAAAAGATAAGTTTGGAAGGTTTAAAGTCTATTCTACTAGAAGTTAGAGTTACTTTAGACTTTGATTTGTAATTGGCTGCAGCTCTCTGCTCTCTATATAAAGAGCAATATGCCTCTCTTGAAGTCAAGCAATAAAGCAACCTTATTCTCATCTACTATTCTCTATTGTCTCATCCCCTGCCGCTGCTACCGACACCCCCAGCGTCTTATCCACCACGGGCAGTTAACCGGCTAAGGAGTCAAGGAGAGGCTGGCTACCTCCCACAGCTACCCATTAAGTTTGCTATCCCAGAGACCTAACAGCATGGTACTAATAAATTGCAAAATTTCTCCTTTCTCTGAAAAGATATCATTCTGTATATGTAAAATACATCTTGTGAAAGCTATGTGCTTATATCATGAATACACTAGTCAACCAAAGAAGGTTTTGGATCTGCCAAACTCTATTAGGAAATGAAAGTCTTCAGTCCTTTTCCTTATGCCATACTGTCCTGACATCTGCTATCTGAACATTTTTTATTATTCTGCTGAAGTTCTTTTGAAGTTGTCATGAGTCATGACAATAAGAAAAAATATGCAGGTACATTGAGCCTCTTCCATCAGGATCTGACGGTAAATTTGAATTCGATAACATGATCATTGGACAAGCAATTCCTTCAAACTTCATACCAGCAATTGAGAAGGGTTTTAAGGAAGCTTGCAATTCGTGAGTCCTGTTAAATCTAATCTCTATTTTGTTAGCAGAGTGATAACTTGTTTCTGTTTCCATGCTATGCACTGCAGGGGTTCATTGATAGGGCATCCTGTGGAAAATATTCGAATTGTGCTGACTGACGGGGCTTCACATGCAGTGGATTCCAGTGAACTTGCTTTTAAACTAGCTTCTATCTATGCTTTGAGACAGGTGAAACTTGTTATATTACTAATGACATTCTTTGATTTCTTTCTAGTGAACTGTGCCATTAGGATGATGAACATACAAATATTACAAATTAATGTGTTCCTTCTTTCTCTTTTTTCCAGTGTTATGGTGCTGCTAAACCTGTAATATTGGAACCAGTGATGAAGGTAGAACTAAAAGTTCCTACAGAGTTCCAGGGCACAGTAACTGGTGACATGAACAAGTGAGTGTTTTTTTTTCTCAGCTAACTTTGTTTCTACTGAAATCAATGGTTAGCTCTCAATCTCACATTTAACTACTTTCATACCAAGTGTTCCTTTTGTATTCCTAAGTTTATATGTGTCTGCAATTTAATTACCACCTGAATGACTCAGTTTGTCATAGTGCCATCAGCTGTGATGAACTGATGATGACATGTTGGGCCTGGTACCACATGCCATTGATACCCATGCTGGTATTTTGTCAAAATGTGACTTTCCCAGTTTCCTCATCCATTTGAAATTTGCCCTTCATGAATTTGTCCTTCAAGAATACATCTACTAAGTCTAATATTATTTTCTTCTTGTGGAAAACAGGAGAAAGGGCATAATTGTTGGAAACGATCAGGAAGGCGATGACACAGTTGTAGTTTGCAATGTATGTCAAAAGGCTTGGTCCATATGATCCACTTTTTAAAAATATAATTGGCTAAGAGTTTCTTGTCCTAAAATATGTTGTTAGTTTCATCGTTAGCAAGTAATGTTAATCATATTATCAACATTTTTTTCTCATTGAGAAAAAATATTTTCCAAAATGGCATTGTTTGGTTCTAACAACTTTGGCTAATTTTGCATGAATAAAACTTGCTTCTCACGTTGATGCTTCGGTCCTATTCAACAATACATTACATATTCTGAATGTGTAGATTATAGAAAAGGAATAAGTATCTTCCATAATTGGTTGTATAGATACTGTGGAAGTATCATGCATACTTTCTGTGTAGTTTACCAATACACTTATCATCTCATGTCACTCTCTTTCAGGTTCCGCTAAACAATATGTTTGGATACTCAACAGCACTTCGGTCAATGACACAGGTAAATTATTATTGTCCGCTTGTCTACTTATGTAGTGTTTGGATGAGTGAACATAAAGGGATGGTATGAGATGGTCCCATTTTTGGGAGATGGGATGAGATGGTTCTATAAGGTGTTTGATTGAATAAATAAAATGCTTTTATCGTGTATTTGGTTGGGAGAATAAGGGATGGGAAGATTCAGTCTTATGTTTAGTTAGGGAAATGAGAATGGATGGGAGGTGCAGCTAGCTGCCCAGCCATGCTGCTGCCTGGCTGCTCAGCCGTGCTATCGCCTAGCTGCACCACCTTGGCTGCCCGACCATTTTGCTGCCTAGCTACCTGGTTATGTGGTTCCACTCTGTACCTAGTGATTTGACAAAAAAACTTGTACCACACGATTCAGCATCTATACAAAATATTCTCTGACTGGGGATCATTCAATTTCACTCGGTGCCAAGTTATCTCTTAAACCAAATAGCTGTATGCTTGTATCACTCTATATTCAGGAACCATCTCGTCCCATTCCTCCTTATTTAGCAATTCAAATTACAAACACTACCTTAAAAAATGCACTTATTTTCTATCTTCGGTGAGAGTACTCTGTGATAATCAGAAGTAAATGGCTATTTGGTTTTCAGCCCAATTCAACCCTACCGAATATTGGTACTCTTTCTGGTATAGAAAAACAAGTCGTTTTAGACTTTATCAAGAGTTGTCTAAAACAAGTCGTTTTACATTTTATTCTTCATTTTGGACGTTTATACCCCTGAAATAGTACTATTTCTTTCTCGTTTTCTGCGCTATTTTTACTACAATATTGTATTTAATATGAGCAAACAAGGGAAAATACACACTAATTAATAGCTCATTGGTATTTGAAATCATGTCCAAAACAACTTGTTTTTCTATACCGGAGGGAGTAGGCATTACCAAAATTTGTTAAGGTAAAGATATGTAGGATGTGTTTGGTTCAATGCCTTGCCAAATTCTGTGTGATGTTTGATGAACTTTCCAGAATTACCAAATTTTGTTGTGCGAGAAAACTGATCAATGTTTGGTTAAATGCATGGTTGGTTTTGGAAGCAAACAAAACAGCCCCAATATCCATCTGTGTACAATACCTATGATTTACCAAAAGAGTAAACATTTGCTACTGGTATGGGTAGGCAGGTAGCTACAGTACCTGGTAAAGTGCATCATGCTCTGCTCCAAAATATGTGGAAAAAAGAGAGATACTGCCTGTGGTGTAGTGTGCATGTTCAAATGTTGATAGAAGGACATACTCTGTTAAATTTGTGGTCGTCTGTATAGTCATTTGATGTTCCGAAGTACTTATAAATATGTCTTAAATAATTCCAATCTGGTGTGCTACGAGAGTTGATTCTTGCCATTTTTCTAACCCATGCCACTCCAATATCCGTTGGTTTCCTCCTATGTACTCTACTTTGTGCAGTCATATTTAATTGCCAATCATATGAAGTTAGAAACTGTCACATGAAAATGGTTTTCCGTCCATCTTGAACGTACTGTTTTGGTCATATTACAAGTCAAACTTTAGAAACTTTGAACATCAATACCTTTTTAAATATCCAGGTTGGATGCATGAGAAGAGTATGTGTAGATTTGTTTCGAAAAATACTTTCATAATATTATAATTTCATCAGGTCATATAAATATTTTACAATAGAAATCAATAGTCAAAAGTTGTATTTTGAAAATCGTTTTGATGTCCAAAATGACATGTTTTTATTACTGGAGGTACTCTACAATTTCTTTTTCTTAAAGTACAGTGATAATGCTACATTTATTTTGACTTTCTGAATTATGATAGAAATACCTGTGTAAAATTCCGACTTGTTTATTTGACTCGGGGGAGTGTGAAAGTGCCTGTAAATAGAGAGAATAAATGAGTGATGGTTTTCATGTTCAATTCATTATTTGTTGCATGTTCTGCAGGGGAAAGGTGAATTTTCGATGGAGTATCTAGAGCACAATACCGTACCCCAGGATGTACAGATGCAACTAGTGAATACATACAAGGCCAGCAAGGGCACAGAGTGATTAAAGAAAGAAGATATAGTTTCACGTGGTTAACGTCGTATTTTGTGGCCTTCCTTTATATGATGAGCTAGGACATGACTAATAGAGAGCGATACTTTTAGGTTACTTAAACAAATTTTGGCTTCATCTTATTCCGTTGACGTTGTATTTTATGGCCCTCCTTCATGATCAGCCAGGGCATCAATATAGTCAGTATTTGTAGATTTACATGGGTTTCTTGGCACAACAATAGATTTGTGATTCAATAATCTGGACCCCCTTGGCCCAAACGTGCATGATGATTGTACCTTCATTACTGTGAAGTTAAAAGTTAAAGCAAATCCTGTTGGCAACTGAAGTTATGTTATGAAGTTATGGTTTCTTTCTGAAAGTTGTGCTGGAGTGTGCTCCTGCGCCTGTTCATGGTCATTATTATTTCTCATGAATTTCATATCGGATAGCGTAAGAATTGCGATAGTAGACAAGTATGACACTAAAGGCCTGTTTCTTGTTGCCGTTTCTAAACTTGGCAAAATTTAGTAATTCTTAACTGATAAGGTAAAAATGTGGCGATATGTTTGGTCTTTGAGAACCGAAGAAAACATACAAATGCAGTAAATAAAAACTGTTCCAATAGCCGGGTAGTTGTAGCACAGTGAATCAGTACAAGCAGTGAACGATCATTATTCAAGAGCAAAATTGTCACTCTAAGGACGCGCAGCTTGGACATTCAGTAGCAATACCAAGATATTTGAGGCTTTCTAGACAGTACAACCATGAGTCTCCACAAAAACCATCTTCATTCGTTCAGTTGACGGAATCATGGAACAGCCAACCCCCTGGATAAACAAACTCATGCAAGCAGCACTTGTCATTTAGCAATTGTCCACCGTTTATTCCGCTTCATCTTGTTCCAGAGTTTTAAGATGAGCTGTTTTCTTCTTGGTTTTGGTATGTTTACAGGACTGCATTTTTTATCCACTGCCACTCGTGCCCAGAGCAATGCACAATCAAAAGCAATCACCAATGCACATGCAATCGCCAACTGCACAATCAAAGCAATCAGGCGACGAAATATAACAACAAAGCAATCAGGAAAGAGAGAATTATTGTTTTGGGGGCCTCTAAAGGTATCAAATCTTATAATCTCATCTTATAATCTCAGACACCAGTCTACTCCAAACATATACTCTTGCTTACTCTGTATTATCTTGACCAAGGTCTAGCCTACTTCTCATATATTCCGTTGAAGAAAAAAAACATCTGCTAATATTCTGATCTCGAGAAATGTAAAGCCCAAAAAATGTGTCAGGAGAAGGGGGGGGGGGGGGAATTCCACATCTGAAGCATGATATTAAGGCGATCCATCGAAACTACTTAAAGCTCGGCTCAAACATCACAATTCTACCTCTAAAACACAAGCAGTTTCAAGTTTGTGGAATTCTTGTGACAAAATAACCTGCCCTTCTAGCGAATAGGCCTGTGTAGCGATGATACTTGTTTTGGTGGAAGCTTGCGGAGGATGAATAGGACAAGAGCAGAGGGCAGTATCTCTGTTAACTGTACAAGAAATAATGTATTAGAAATTTAGAATATAGAAGTGGCAGAATCAAGGACAATGTGCTTTTGATGCTACATTGCTACTTACCATATAGTAAAAGAAATCCAGTATTGGATGATCCAAAACCTCAAGAGATAGATCTGGATGAAATGATGACACCGCCACCTACAATCGATTTAAAAGTGTAAACTTACGAATTTATAAAAAAAATGATGAAATGTGACATTATGCAAGTATAAAAGTATAAATGAGAATGTGATAGCACAACTTGTGTCAGACCCATGAACTATGGGGCTTAAAGCCTAAAGGTGTGGAAAATCAACAAGAATTTATACCAAAAATCCGGGTTTACTAACTATTCAGTATGTCATAAGGTTTTATACAAATGGATTTGTGCATTAGAAATGATAGACATGAGCATAATTAATCTGAAACAAAAAAACAACTAATTTACAAAAGTTTCTGGTTTATTAAGTATTCAGTATGCAATGAGGCTTGATACACCAAATACTTAATTACTAACATGCTCACATTGTTAACTTTAAGAGTAACAATTTGGTGTTTCAAATTTTTGGTATAACCAATTTTAATTTTCTATTACCAACAATGTAATTGGTGAAATTTGATATTACTTTACAACTTTGCATTAATATAATTGTCAAAGAAATGCAGGGGTAAAATGACATCAGTGCACATTATTAGAAGTTGATAACTTTTGTGATTTTATATTTTTATATGTGATGTACTGTAGTGAATTCAAGTATTCAACAATAAATTTTTTTAAAAAAATCGTTTTTTAAAAATTTTCAAGTACTGCTAAAAATATATATGAGCATGCCAAGAGGAATCAAATACACTCACCACAATGCATCTTATCAGGAAACAGGTGAAGCAAATTGATGTCACAGTCCCAACCTGAAAAACAATTTAATAAAATGCACAGTTAACATGTGCAATTTATAGTGCAGGGCAACTTATGCTAGATATAAGGAAACAGGGCAAGCCGAGTCATGCATATACAAAAACATTATTTCATCAGAATTCATTACAATGTTTGAGCGTACAAGTTAGATTAATATTTGTAACAGGAAATTTTGTTGTTTTAGCATTCAAGTTGGCCTAATATATATTATATAGTATTTATTGAACATGATAGATGAAGCAACAATATGTAATATGTCTTCCACAACAGCAATGAACAGGAGAGGAAATATATACTGCATGTTAAAAATGGCTGCAGTGACCTCATAAAGTTTCTTTCTGCGCCCCTTCATGTTCGATACAAACGGTAAATGCCTCAGCATGAAAAATAGCCTAAACAAAAGAAAAGGCATGCCATCCAAATGAATCACTTACTAAAATTAAAAAAAATCATTATGAATTAAACAAGATACCTTCCACCATATATTAAGAAGCCCAAAATAGCTAAGAGAGAGACAACTGCAAATGAAGAAAGAACCATCAATGAATTATACAGCTGATAAAATGAACAGACAGTTTAACCAACAGCAGGAAGGACAGAACATACCTGATATGAAAATTTTGCTCACAGGCTTAAGCAGAGGATTATCATTTGTCCCAAGGTATATCCAAATACAAATCTGTACACATCTTTTCATTAGATATGTATTACAGCACAGAGTGATTAACCAAGCAACAAATAAGATACATGAACTGCATTGCTGGCTAAAGAAATTATAGAAAAAAGTCCACTGAACCCCCTGAAGTATCGTGGTTTGTCCACTTTACTCCTTGAAGTATGAAATAAGGTAGTCCATGATAGGATTTAGAAAGCAACAAGAACAACTCACACACACCGCACACACGCCCACATGAGAAGATGATTTGTGCTGCACACCAGTACCCTTTCACTCACTACACTGATTTTGAAATGCACTTACGGGAGTTAAATAGCCATGCCATACGCACGCACGACGAGACCACTCACTCATGCAATTTCCTCATGCAATCACCTCCACTAATTTCTGCATGGCTACATTAATTCCTACATCTCCACTAATTCTGTTGCACTAATTTAACACGCAATCACTCAATTAATTCCCAGATGGAGTAGATGCACTTAATGACACATTCCAAATAACACAATGCGTGCAGCACTTGACATCTAAGCATGATAACAAAAATGGAAATACAAGATTATTTCTAACAATCACCCCCCTAATCTTGATTTCTTTATTCTTAACACCTCCACACCGAGAATCAAAGTAGTGTAGCTTCATCATCGTCATCTGCAATGGCAATCTGTGTTAATTCCCTAGTCGCCTTCTCCACTTCATCACACTTGTCGACGAAGTATACAAATTCACCACAGTTACAACAATCAATCTTCGACTTATCGAACTTGCTACGGTACTTCTTCTCACCGTTGTTGCTGTCGAAGCCATTGCCACTCATCTTCTCTTGAGCAACTATGGCCTCCCACTCAGCACACGTGAGGTGTGACTCAGCGCCAACAAACAGCAGTTGTGGTCCTCTTTCCCTATCACGCTAATGCCCCCTTGATGACTCCTTGAATGCCCTCAAACGACCGATGGCCTTTGTAACCGACACCTCTGTCACATCCCCCATTGCTCGATGGTGCTGACGATGGGTAGGAACTTGTCGGAGACGGAATGCAGGAGCTTTTCAACAACGATGCTCTCCACTTTCGTGCCAAGAGCACGTATCTCATTCACTATCATGGTAACCTTCAAGGCAAAATCATTAATTTTCTCAGATTCATCCATGTACATACTATCAAGCTCACTCTTGAGGGTTTGCACTTGGGCTTTCTTGGCGCGATCTTCACCCATGTTCATCTCCTAGAGAGCATCCCACGCCTCCTTCGTTGTCTCCTACTCAGATATGGCCATCACCATGGCCTTCGGCAAGGCTTGGACAATGGCGGAGAGCCATTTGGTCCATCTTTTCATCGACATCTCCCTTGCGCTCCACAGCTGGCCACACGCCTTATGCATGCATGCACATTTTCATCTCACTACCCACAAGTTATTCTCTACTAGCATGGGGTAACGAAGAGTCACCCCCACTTCTTTCACTTGTTGCACCATCGACGACTCATGGTCACCGTCGAAGGACATCGTCGTAAGTACTCACTCTTTGGCTCTGATACCACTTGATAGCATTTAGAAAGAAATAAGAACAACTCACGCACACAACACACACGCCCACATGAGAGGATGATTTGTGTTGTACACCAGCACCCTCTCACTCACTACACAAATTTTGAAATGCACTTATAGGATTTAAATAGCCATACACACACGACAAGACCACTCACTCACACAATCTCCTTGTGCAATCACCTCCACTAATTTTTGCATGGCTGCATTAATTCCTGCATCTCCACTAATTCTGTTGCACTAATTCAGCATGCAATCACTAAATTAATTCCTAGATGCACTTAATGACACATTCCAAATAGCACAATGCATGCAACACTTGACATCTAAGCATGAAGACACAAATGGAAATATAAGATTATTTATAACAATCTACCCTATAAAGTATGAAAATAGGTCAAATAACCCACAGGATGTTAGAGTAATCTTGTGCCTTAGCTTTTAATGTGTTTTATAGTTGTTTCGTACATCTAGGAGTATGGAGGACATGCACCTACTAGCTTTGCATGTCATTGGACGTGAGTTAGTGATCTGCATTCACATTAGCTAGGGGAGTTAATTGCGTGACATGCAGCCATGAAGGTATACATTAGCAGAGTTAATTGTGTGATCATACAAGTGAATGCATTCAGCCATAAAATGCACGTTGGTGGAGTTATTGTGTGAGCATGCAAGTGAATGCATGCATCCATAAAGGTGCACGTTGGCTTGGATAGTGGCTGAGTCAAGTCTTGCATGCAGCGAGTTGTGCCTTGCATGTAGGAATGTGATCGATGGAGGAGCATGAGAGTAATGTGGCTAAAACGTGTGTGTGTCTCTTTGTGTTATTTAAACTAGTGTAATTAGTGTTTGTTTGTGTGGTGTGTTGTGAGAAAATACTAGGCGTTGGTGTGTCGTGCTAAGTGCTTCTTTTTCTCCTTGAGTGAGTTCTTTTGTTAGCCTTTTTTTCAAAGTGCAAACAGCGTGTGTTCTTGTGTTCTTCCACGGGTGTGAGAGTGAGCTGGGCCAACACATGAGTGGTTTGTAAGTGGTTTCACCACATGGAGAATGATGTGGCAGGTGGTATTGCTCATGTCGAAGACAAGTCTGCCCATTTCACCTAGCCCAGTCCAACCACTTCTATTATCTCTTAGAATGGTGAGCTCAGAAACCACCTATTAGCACTAATGTGCTTTGTTTGCAAGATGACACACTAATTAAGAAATATTTAATTGAACTCACTGCCATGTCACCATCCTCATCATCGTCCACATGGACAAAACAACTCATAGAGCCGTTCTAGGCAGTTATTTGAACCGGCTTTCATACTTTGGGATAGAATACCTGGTTCCATACTTTATGGGGTTAAGTAGAACGAGAGCAACACTTAAGGGGTCAAATAAACTTTTTCCTTAATTCCATAGTTAATTGATTAAAATCAACTGTGTTTGTAAACACCAACCTGAATTACATATATAACACCATTAACTGACAAGTATATAATCCTTAGCTTGTCTGTGGGAAGATTCTTAGCCTGTAATAGATACATAAATAAATTAACAAATAAGTAAACAGCTCCATCAGTGCATGGACTAAACTTTTATAAGGAAAAAAGTTAAAACTGTGAAGAGATGTTAGAACCTGATGGTATATTTCTGCCCAAAACAGCACAAGTAGTGTGTATGTTGAGAAAAACAAAAGACCAGGAAGATCCAATAGCACCAAAGTATACACCTGATCAAAGATAAAAGTTCTATTAAGCAATCCAGCTAGAAGACAAAATTAAACTAGGAATCCATCATGATATCCATGAATCAAGCAACGAATGAGGAATATGAAGAGTAATTCACATACTATATACATTGTATTGCAAAGACACTAAAAATTTTGGACCAAACAACTTAGGTGAGATAGTCCTTACTTTTGTTTGAAAAAGGAATACATGAGCATGAAATCCAAATACAATGGCCCGAACTGCAAGATGGAGCATAATTAGTGACAATTAATCACAATGAAGACATAAAATAAAACAAAGGGGAAACACATTACATCCATTTACAATGAAGTTCATGAGATGGAAAACCTTCTGGGTGGTCCAACCAAATTCAGGCACTCGCACCTGAATTCTGATCAATTGAACCTTCAATCAGGAAGAAATTATGGTCACCCATAATGTTGAAGTTCAATTGAAGGCAAAATCACTATATACAATAATAACAATAATATCAATTACCACTTATCAAGGACATATCCAAAACTAAATGGAATTAAACTTCATTTCACTCAAAAATGGTAATCCTAACATGTGGTCTGCCTTCATCTCACTAAATTAAATATGTATTGTGAGAAAATGAGTCTCACAAAATGCAGTAACAAATTAGCATCTTAAAGTAGAACATGGGTACATAATGATGTCAAACTAGTGTCACCTTCTAGAGAAGTAGGAAAAAAAGGGTCCAAGGCAGTGGACTGAGCACCGAGTAGACGTATGCAGCACAACATGCAAAATACAACACAAGTAAAAGTTATGACATTAATGAAAGGGAACACTTCTTTTGCTTCTGCTGCTTTCAACTAGGGATTAATTTACTCACTGCTTTAAAAACCAGTTCAAGGTTAACTTAAA
This sequence comes from Zizania palustris, assembly GCA_019279435.1. Classification (NCBI taxonomy): domain Eukaryota; kingdom Viridiplantae; phylum Streptophyta; class Magnoliopsida; order Poales; family Poaceae; genus Zizania; species Zizania palustris. The sequence goes on along the minus strand of JAAALK010000079.1, from coordinate 60,490,502 downwards.
CCCTCTATTTCAAACCGCATCGGGTTGGCCTGTTGTACTTCTTTGCATTTGGACAACATGCAACATGAGACAACTAGACATGGCATGAGGCCATGTCAAACATGGAGTTGACAATACCACAAAGGGACACAAGGCTTGTTAGAAATAATATTGTATTTCCTTTGTGTTATAAGGATTAGTACATTAGATGTCAAGTGTTACATGAATTGTGCAATTTGAAATGTGTCATTAAGTGTATCTAGGAATTAATTGAGTGATTGCATGCTGAATTAGTGCACTGGAATTAGTGGAGATGCAGGAATTAGTGCAGCCATGCAGAAATTAGTGGAGGTGATTACACGAGAAGATCGTGTGAGTAAGTGGTCTCGTCGTGTGTGTGTATTACTATTTAAGTCCTGTAAGTGCATTTCAAAAAATGTAAAGTGAGTGAAGGGTGTTAGTGTGCAGCACAAATTATCTTCTTGTGTGCGTGTGTGTGTTGTTTGCTTTGAAAAAAATATGAGTGTGTGTGTGAGTTGTTCTTGCTCTCTAAATTCTATCAAGCGGAATCAAAGCAAGAGTGGGTGCTTACGGCGATGTCCCTCGATGGTAGCCATGAGTCGTCAATGGTGCAACAAGTGAAAGAAGTGGGGGTGACTCTTCGTTACCCCATGCTAACGGAGGATAACTATGGTGTGTGGGCAGTGAAGATGAAAATATTCATGTGTGCAGAAGGTGAGTGGCCAGTCGTGGAGCGTAAGGGAGATGTCGATGAAAAGATGGACCAAATGGCTCTCGCCGCCATTGTCCAAGATGATGGCCATATCCGAGGAGACAGCAAAGGAAGCGTGGGATGCTCTCAAGGAGATAAACATGGGTGAAGAGTGCATCAAGAAAGCCCAAGTACAAACCCTCAAGAGGGAGCTTGATGGTATGTACATGGATGAATCCGAGAAAATTAATGATTTTTCCTTAAAGGTTACCACGATAGTGAATACATATGTGCTCTTGGCACGAAAGTGGAGGAGAGCATCATTGTCAAAAAGCCCATGCATTCTGTTCCCGATAAGTTCCTACCCATTGTCAGCACCATCAAGCAATGGGGGAATGTGACAGAGATGTCAGTTACAAAAACCATCGGTCGTTTGAGGGCATTCGAGGAGTCGTCAAGGAGGCGTCGACATGATAAGGAAGGACCGTAACTGCTATTCGTTGGCGTCGAGCCACGCCTAACGCGTGCCGAGTGGGAGGCCATAGTTGCTCAAGAGAAGATGAGTGGCAATGGCTCCTGTAACAACAACGGTGAGAAGAAGTATTGTGGCAAGTTCGATAAGTCGAAGATTGATTGTCGTAAGTGTGGCGAACTTGAACACTTCACTGACGAGCGTGATGAAGTGAAGAGAGCGACTAAGGCAATGGTGCAGATTGCCATTGCATATGCCGATGATGAAGCTACACTACTTTGATTCTCAGTGTAGAGGTGTTAAGAATAAAGAAATCAAGAATAGAGGATAATTGTTAGAAATAATCTTGTATTTCCTTTGTGTTATTAGGATTAGTACATTAGATGTCAAGTGTTACATGCATTGTGCTATTTGGAATGTGTCATTAAGTGTATCTAAGAATTAATTGAGTGATTTCATGTTGAATTAGTGCAGCGGAATTAGTGGAGATTGAGTGATTTGCATGCTGAATTAGTGCAGCAAAATTAGTGGAGATTGAGTGAGTGGATGCTGAATTAATGCAGCAGAATTAGTGGAGATGCATGAATTAGTGCAACCATGTAGAAATTAGTGGAAGTGATTGCACGAGAAGATTGCATGAGTGAATGGTCTTGTTGTGTGTGTGTATGGGTGTTTAAGTGTTGTAAGTGCATTTTAAAAAATTAAAGTTAGTGAAAGAGTGTCGGTGTGTAGCACAAATTATCTTCTTGTGTGCGTGTGTGTGTGTTGTTTGCTTTGAAAAAAAAAATAAGAGTGTGTGTGTTAGTTGTTCTTGTTGCTCTCTAAATTCTATCAAGGTTGATCCCTCTCTTCCCCTCACTTTTGAATCAACATGGTAACAAGTCAATTTGTTGTGCTGCTGAGCTTGAAAGTAAAGAGATTGGTTTGGTTAAGTTTACATGGCACCTGATAATTGGAGGGAATTAAGTAATTGTGCATTTTTTTCACTCTGCTTACATCATCCATTGTCCCCACCAAATAGAAGCATAGTTTACACAAAATTGAGGATGTTCATACATTCTCGATGGGCACAAGTGGTTGTAATGATGAACACAAACATTGTTGGTTTCTTTTTTAGACATTGTCCTCCAAGATTCCATCTAGATATTGATTAACCTTTCTTTCTGAAAATTCCAATCAAAGAAATGGAATAGCTGTTGTGCAAATGGTAGCTTTAATGCAACATCCAAAAATGTTTCTTGACATTATTTCAAAATCCTTCAAGTGGCATGTGAAATAAGGTGGAATGGGAGAAAAACAAATACTATTTATATCTAAAAATTGTATGTATAAAATGTGTAGGAAATAATTTGTTTAGTTAATTAGAGAAAATGATAAAACCCTTAGGTTTCATAAATAACGATTAAGCAATTTGATGGTTAACCGTAAGCTCACACAATTGCATTAAAGATGCTCAAGCGAAGTGGTAAGCACTACATCAAATTTTCTGTTAATGCCACTCAACAATGGTGTGATAGTGTGATTTAACAGAGTAGTTTGCCAAAATCACAAGCAACCAGCACTAAATACTTCAGCTAGCCCTGACAAAGCAAATGTGATGGACAACCTTCAGTTATAACATTAGCAATATGACAAAAGATTGGAGGTAATTTGTGAATCATATGGACTATGGAGCTTTTCTTCAAGATGCACTAGTTCAATTTTGAACCTAGAAGATTGTAAGAGTAAATGACATGAACCAAATTCATGACGGGATAAACACCGCTAGGATAGCTGGGTGGCGAGAGAGATTAGACTAATTCTTTAATGCTTAATGAAATAGAGATATAACCCACCCTTATATAGATGACATGACTTGACTTGACTCTGAAGAAGCTAGTATCTAAAATAAGAAGAATAATCTTATCTCTAAACTAACAAATTCTAAACTTCTAGTACAGTACCACACTGGTACTGTTCATGTGCATGAATAGTAATCCTACATGTGACAGTAAAGAAAAAGGATGCTTAGCATTTCAGTGCGGCAATGCTTTTAACTAGTGGCCGCACAGAATAGTTGTCCTTAGGACAAGAAACTGGGCACAAAATGGTTCAGCATAACTCAATGGAAACGGCCAAACGACACCTGATGACCCCCCCCCCCTCTCCTCCTTTGGCACAGCTGTAAATATCTCTAGGTGATTACTACTGCAGTATAAGTTATAACTGGTGACCATGTCTGATATTTTGCTGTAATTGTGAAAACTTGTTTTAGTTGTATAGATAGTCAGTACCTTAGATTTTGTTATAGTGATAGTGAGTTCAACACTAACCAACTGCATTTACTCATTTTTCTATTTTCCAGCTTTCACACCTATTCCTTTCTCATCTTGTATGGCAGGCATAATCCATTTTCATTGTTCTAACCTTTTTGCTAATCTTTATCCACTGCCCCTTACAAAATGCTTGCTGCTGCTGAGGTCATACACAACAACATTACAAATGACCATGATTCTACCATTCACTGAATAAGATACTAGTGTGAATACACCCACCTAACATGTAACTCCACATTCAACGCATGATTCCGGGGAATTTCAGGCTAGTAACTTTCTGCAATATGGTATATGGTGTAGAGCAATATAAGCTTGGCAACAAATGGCCACACACGAACTAATGTACGAGAGCCACACACTGCAAACATTCTGGACACAAATACGGCCCCAATAACAAACTCTGCATGCTCAAACGTCGATACCATTAGAACAGGCATCCCCACCCGCAACCTCGCACATCAAAGGTTCGGAATTTCAGATTGAGCAGTCAAACTTATCCGCGAGCCCGCCAGGCCGCGGCCAGATGGGGATTAGCCGATTCGACGAGGCCAGGAAAGGGCTACAGGATTCGAAGAGAAAGCGGGGGGTAGTATATACCAGGGCGACGGCGGAAACGAGCGCGTAGGCGGCGGAAAGGGAGACGAAGGCGCCGTCCTGCCACGCCGGCGCCTCGTTCACCTCCTCCCACAACCCCCGCAGCGCCGTTGCGAGCCCGCCAGCCGCCGCCACCGCCGCTGCCATCTCCGGCGACGGAAGCATCGCCAGGGACGAGGAGACTAGCTTCCTCATCACCAATCTCCTCTCTCACACCCTCTCCGTGTGAGATGAGAAATTTGTAAAAATACTGCTTTGATTCGTTAGACTTTGTAAAAACATCGTTTGATAGAGTGTAATTGTAGTTGACAAACTAGTAATTTTATCTTTTGGGATTATTTCCTATATTTTTAATTTTTTTAAACCAAAAAAAATAATGTCAAATACCCAAACTACTATTACATTTACAATTTATTTTTGCATGTATTTATTTCGAGTGAACGGGCTTTCTTGTAGCATTTTGCCACAAAACAATTAATATTTTATACTTATGTGTACTACACACTAATGAAATTTATCCTATCTCCATCCAATATTGTAGAATTGAACTTAGTTATTGCCAACTATAGTGGGTCTAATCCTTATTTCTGTTCAAGACATAAGTAACAATGTGGTTACCTTTGTATATCTTTTATGATGATATCTGGAATGTGAGGCATGGAAGCATAGGGGTGGGCAAAATTAAACCGAAAACCGAACCAAAACGAACTGAACCGAAAAACAATGATTTTCGGTTTTCTAGAAAAGTTCGTTTTCATTTTAAAAAACTTCGGTGTTCGGGGTTCGGTTCGGTTTTGGTTTCTCGAAAACCGACTAGACCGAAACACCGAACCGAAACACCTGCGAAGTGCGAACTGGCAGCCCAACGGCCACACGGCCTCACTCCAAGGAGGCCAGGCCCCAGCGGCCCAGCCGACCAGAAGCCAGTCCGGCAGTCCCCATCCCCAATCCCCCCAGCCCCCGCCCCCGCCCCCCAGGTCCCCCAGTTCGGCAGTTCCCCAACTCCACCAGACCGCCACGCGCAAAAACCAAACCCTAGTGTAGACCCGCCGCCGCTAGTCGCCACTCCGTCGGGCGCCACCGACTCGTCGCCGGCTCGCCACCCACTGCTCGCCAGAGCCAAGCGCCGACCGCCGCCCGCCAGCGCCAGGCGCCGTCCCCGCCCGCTACTCGGCTAGCTCCCTCGGGCTCACAGGCGGTATGCAGATCTAGCCTTATTATGTGATACTGTGATTGGGTGAAACTCTATTTGAGTGTTTGTAATTTCAATCATGAAATGCTTGCTAGTTGTAAGTTGTTATTTGTTAAGTTGTTAAGTTGTTTCACTAGATATGTCATATGTGTTGTTTCTGCAATTGGTATTAGCAATGAATGCATGAGGTGTTGTACTGTTGCCTGTGTTGTTAGCTTGCTGCTGCAATCGGTTTTGCAACAGATTTTTCTGGAATTTTTGCAATGTGCTGCAGAGCTACTGCATGCAGATACAAGCCACTATCTAGCTGCTTCGGTTAACCGAATAAATCGAAAAACCGAACCAAATTTTTTCGGTTTATTCGGTGCAGTTATCAGAATTTTAGAAGAGGGTTTGGTTTCTACTTTCCAAAAACCAAACTTTTTAAAAACCGATAAAACCAAACCGAAAAAAACCGAATGCCCACACCTATGGAAGCAGAATTCATTTTCTAAGTGGAGTCTCCAGATATTACTTCCAGCTGAAATGAAACTGCATCTGCATACTTTTGGCAGCAATCGTTCTCATCATCCCATAGCAGTGCAGGTTAATTGATTTATACCCATATCACTGACCTTAATCTGAGATCAAACAGGTTAGGTCTTGCTCCTAAATATTTTGTATTTGCTGCAGTTTGTTGAGTTGTTGTTTATGAACTGATTTTGTATATTATATTCTAAAATATTGTAGCATTTTTGCCACAAAACCTCATGTAGATATCATCCAGATAAAGATAATCACAGATATAATGTCAAACCTTCATAAAATAATTTAGTTCGTTTAGTAATTTCCCGTCTGGGTATAAGAATCAAGTGATAATTTTGTGGACTGTTCTCAGTGTATTTTATTAGACTGATTATTAAACTCACTATGTATTCCATTGTGCAGAATGATGTTGATGGCAGAACTTACTACACTGATAATTAGAATGTAACAGGACACATTATTAGGAAATCAAACGTCAATAATCCTATGCATATATAAGTTCTGGTAGGTCTATATATTGTTTCTTTATAGGATTAGCAGTCTAGTTTTGCACTGTAATTTGTTTATCTTGTTACATGCTTGTAATCTACACCAACCTATAAATAAAAGCTAAAATCCTGTGTTTTTCTTGATTGTATTAAAATACATGGGTAGGACTGACAATTGACTCTTGCATCCAAACATATATAACACATACATAGAACACAAAACAATATTACAGTGACAATGTTGTCAGCCTGATCCCAGTAAACATACACTAGCTTATTGCTGCATCTTCATTTTTCAATGGAAGGTAGCATCTCCTAGCTCAGCCCCATTGAGAACATCCTGTCTGATCCTTATTTATTAGAAAGCTTGATGGCAACCAGTTAAAAGGATGTTAATCACCATGCCATTCAGTAACAGGAGAGGTATGCTCATCATTAAACACCTTAACATGGCAGAGCTTTCCTCCAGTTTCATCAGCAAATGTTATCTTCTTTCTTTTCCTTGGCGCTTCAGGACGAGAAACAGCCTTCTTCCCTGCTAATGTCTGGCATTGAACATTTATACTGAAAATGTCAGTTGAGTTCAGAAAAAAAACACTTGGTGTCCAATGTTAGCATACAAACTTAAAAGCAGAAATTTACCAATATTTTACAAAAGCGGTTGCAATCTTTGTTCATTATTGTCAACCATCTCCGTGTAGTTCTCTCCACTTCAAATGCATCCTCCGAGGCTGCTCTGATCTGTGCAAGAGAATTGTAAGATTACAGGCAAATACTTCATCAAATTAATTAGGGCTGCTCTGATCTGCTCAAGGGAATTGTAAGGTTACAGTCAAATACTTTATCAAATTAAATAGATTTACTTCACTCATAGGGAAGATCAGAATGGCAGCAAAACAAACTTATCAAGGCTCTCTCAAATCTAAAATATTCCTGTTTTTCGCACAATATTTTGAACAAGATCACTGGGAAGCCTAAGGTTCCACTATTTGTCAAGCGCAAATATTCTTATGGTAAATGATATCCTAAAATGCAAAACTTATGCTTTAGGGGGTATCTGAAATTTCCTGTGGAACTTTGGATATCAAAGTAAAGATTCTCCGACCAGTATTATTCTTTGAACTGGAATTATTACTGCAGTAATATATTTTTGTGCTCCAGTGTCAATAATATATTCTGTGGCTTCATGTTGTCAGACAATAGGACATTGTTTTTACACTTCCAGCCTCTGCAGAGTGCACACAACCAAATAAATTATATATGGTGTGAAGTGATGTAGCATGATTCATACAGTATGATGGGCACGCTAGGGTAAGGGTCCGAAGACTAAGAGGGATAGTAGCTCCAGCAGGGCTTCTCCATGTAAGCCAAGAGAGGCTCTCCCTAGAGCAGCTGGTGTTTTGGTGGACATGAGAGACGAGGTTTGTGGCTCTGATACCAAGATGTTATGGGCTTGTTAGGGTAAGGATTCGAAGACTAGGGGATGATAGAGCACTTACCCTCTAATCACTTAACAGTCTTTCTCCCTATCAAGTTAAGAGAGACTCTAAGATTAGGACTAACTTTAGAGATTTATTGATTACTTAATAATAGAGTACATAGGGTCCCTTTATATATAGGAAGGACTAGCTTTACATAAAAGAACTAATCCCTATTATTATGTAAATCAATATAATCTATATCTCTAGTTTATAACTAAAATCAATGCCTTCCTAATTAATAGGTATAATACCAAAACTACCTCTATCCTAAATCACCTAACTTGTCTTGTCATATGGGCCTATTGTTGCAGTATCACACGCTGCTACAGTGATGCGCTACGGTACCCGGCTCGTAGCATACAGCCTACCTAATTTTTAGAATCATCCATTAATCACATAGAGCAAAATTAACTAGAATTGAAACTGGTAGGCTTAAATTCCATGTATTAAGATCTCACCTCAGCAGTGTTGAAATTAGGAAGTAAAGAATGTGTTTCTGACAATCTTTCATCCACTATACTTCTCATGTGCTTCAAGCTCCTGATAAGTTTTGCTGCAATGTTTTCTATATCATGCATTTGCCTTTGTGAAAATTCAACAGCTTTTTCAGTGTCCAAGAGAACTGATGAAGCTTTCATGCAAGAGCAAGTAATCTTCTGAGGGGATGGGGATTCTGTTGACTTCAGTGTTCCTTTGCTTGAAGGGGAGAGAGCAGTCCTGCCATTAGGTATCCCGTCCATGTTTAACATTGATTGGTGTTGCTTGTTTACTCTCTGTGGGAATGCTTTCTCCATTTTGTCACAATCTTCAATAAGGATCTTTCTCTCTGAAACGAGTAGTAGCCACATCAATAACAGAAAATTGTATAGTTATTAATTATTAACTGCTCTTCTAAAAATACTACAAACACAACAAACAGAATAGGTTTCTTACTGAGCCTTTGAATCCTGCACAAATCAATACCAGTCAAAGCATTGCAAAGCTTCTCCTGAGAAGTCGGTGACATAATCTGAAATTTTAAAGAAAAACAATGTAAACAAATTATGACGTACTTGTTCAAACGTTTTTATTTCAAGACTAGATTAAACAATGACAACAGACCTTTCTCTTGGACAGCAGTTTCTTGGGAGCATGCTCTTCAAGAGCTCCTTCATCAGTGAAAGATTGTAAGTTGTTAATTTGTCCATAAGAATTCAGAGAGGCTGCAGTTGAATTTAAGGGCCCAGCAGGCATTTCCTGTGTTTCCTCAGGATTCAAGCGCTCTGATGTTACACAACATGTTTTGTCGATATCAGCACAAGACTGCAATAACTGTGGCTGAAGCACTTCTTTTGATCCTTGATCACTAATGGTTTTACAGATGCCACCATCCACTGTAGCCTTTAACTGAATTGTATCCTTTGATAACCACTCTGTACCACAAGTAAGTAAGATTTGACCACCATATGGAGATTTCACTCCAGTGGGGCCTCTATTGGTGCCCTCACATACCAGCGGACTTAGAATCATGTCAGTATCTGGGACACCACAAAAAGTTTCAGTTTCAGTACTATTCCTTTGTGCACGATTATTCAGAGCATCATATACTATACTTTCTAGTCGTCCATCTTCTGTGGCAAAATTGACAGTTCGCACTGAGTCAAGAGTCTTGTTAAAAGCAACAGTGCAATCATTATTTGCATGTTCAATGTACATATGCGGTAATATATCATTTGTTCCAACACCGCGATGGACTAGTGAGTCCAATTGGCCATCTGCCTTCATCTGCACAACATCCTCAAGTGAAGTGAAGTTCATACTTCCACATAAATCAGATTGGATGACCACAGAGTGAGATCCAATATTTGTGTCATGCTGATCAGTAGAAGATTTTTCTATAGTCTCTGTGTTTTCCGATGTACTGCCATTAAGAACTCCTTGATAGTTGTATTCATCGATGTCTATATAATCTTCACAAGACTGATTAACAGAACATACTGAATTAACATTCACAATTGATGATCCGCCTCCATCTAAATATGTTATACTGTCTGATGGTTTCTGGTAATTGCTCATCGCATAAGTGATATCCAATGAAGAAAGACCAGTAGTTGTCTTGTTTTGCAGTATAATGTCATCCAAACCATATGTTTCAACATTGTCAGCTAGCTCACAGGAATCATCAGAAATATCCTTCAGTTCAGTTGGTTGAGCAATGACACCATGTTGTTGTTCACATCCATCATACTCTGACTCACTCATCCTATTCAACTCAGGTAATGAATGGTGAGAAGAGTCGTTTGCAGAACTAGATACTCCAACTTGCTCATCGAAATAAATATCCATATCCTCAGTCTTGATCTCACAAACCATGTCAGGGCTTCCACTGCTCACTAGATCATCAGTTGATGATACTGCACTTTCCATTTGAGCACAGAAAATATTTTCCCCAACTATCTCTTCATCATTACCTGAAAGTAAAGAAAATACACAGCATTTACCCATATAATTGAAAAAAGGAACCTAAGTATGCCTATTTCAAGAAAAATGTACAAGAAAGAGCTTCTGCTGATTCAAGTGCTACATTAAGATCACTTATGTGCTACCTCTAAACTGCAAAAACAGTACTTGTATAATCATTGACTCACCAGCAGCAACTGTGAAGTGCCCTACATATGTAGCTCTCCTTTCCAACTTCTCTGTCATTGAGTCTTGTACGGCTACTTCAAGTGGGGACAATTTTACAGGATCAATCTCTTCTCTCTCCAATGCTGTATCTTGTTGTTTTGCAGCATTTGGAGATGATGATTTGCCCATCTTCCTGTTTGATTTAGTGGGGGATTTCTTTTTCTGCTTCTGTTTCAAGGCAATAATGGGCTCATCAAGATCAATTACCTCTTTTGATACTTCATCTTCAAGGTTTCTCTTTCCACATGGAGTCTGATTCTTAAGGCCATGTACTTCAGAATTAACATTCTGAGCCTTCCGGTTCTTAAACTTACACCATGATCTTATATCCTTGAGAGATACATTCTGAAAATCTTGGTCACTATCCTTGTCATCAATAGAGGAATTAAATTCTGAGGTGGAAGGGGATGCAACTACTTCGAGATCAATGACCTCAGTTTTGACAGGCCCCAATGTAGGATAATTCTCTTCACAATATTCATCATATACAACATGGGTGTTCTTAAGCCTAGGAGATTTCCTAGAAGGACTCAGGATTAGTTTTTTGCGAGCGGCACAAGGCATTGTTCACCTTTTAAGTAGCAAAATCAAGCAACTTAAATGCCAAAAGGGTTACCTGTAGAAATGAAGAAAAGCAGGTATTATGACAAAGTGCACGCATCATAGATGACTAAATATTTTCACCAAAATGAGGTTATCTTTAAAGAAAAGAAGCCATATCCGCTATTCTAGGTGAAACAGAAGCTATGTTCGATTAAAACACAAGGGCCGAGGGTGGTAGGCACCGCAAATATTGTCATTAGATAATCATAATAAATCTGGGGAGTGGGCATTATCATCAGCTGTCCTATTTTCGTTATAGAAGAGAAAAAATAAGGTGTACAACAGAAAAGGAGTCATAAAAACAAGTGATGTTGTAATTATCAATTATGGGATTATACAGGTCCAGTAAGCATACGAGGAATATTTGACATTTACCTCGTGTACTAGTGTGAATCGAAAAGCATACTTTCTATGTTCCAGGCAAATAAGAGAGCGAAATAACTTGTTAAAAATATAGGCTTGCATATAGATTGAGAAAGTTTCGATTTTTCTGACGAGAAAACACGACAGGATTCCCATCCATGTATGAACAACATGGGGATACAGCTGAACCCCCAATTTATTCTGGAATAAATCTTCCATTAGTACTGAGGTAGTAAGGTTAAGGCAAAGAGAAAAGCTCCCAGATCTAGAAGAGAAGCCAATGTTGAGGCAAAGAGAAAAGGCGTAGGTAGCGAGAAATGAGAAAGAAGGTGTCCGTGCGAGTTCTCACCGGCGAGGATGCGGCGGAAGCAGCAGGACGCCGGCGCTGCCGCTCGCGGGGTGGAGACCGGGCGCTGCAGCTCGGCGACAACCCGTGAAGGGCCAAGTGGCCGGCGCCGCCGCCGACCGCGGCGCGTCAAGGGAGGGAGGTGCCGCCGTGCCTGAGCAGGAGAGAGGGGGGAGCTGAGGGTGGAGCAATCGGCGGCCGGCCCGGGATGTTATGGGATTGGAAAACTGGCGGCGCGGGAAGGGGGGGAGAGGGGAGGTGACTGCCGCTAGGGCAGTAGTAGTATTAGTATTACGGAGATGTGTGGGAGGAGGGAGAGAAAGCGCGGGAAAAATTTGGCGCCAGTGCGGATGTTAGTTGGCGGGAACAGGAATGGTAATTGATTTGATACTACCGTCCATTTATATTCGTATCTATATTCGATGTTTATATTGGAGTATATATGTAATAGTATTAACATAAATACGACTATATCATAAATTTATAATAAGTTTATATATATATATATAATAAGCCAAATAGATAATAATAAAAAGGAATAAGTAATACATAACCTCTCATGTATTACTAGTTAATTATTTAACTCCTGACCTAATAAACTATGTTTAACCCTCAAATTTTTTAAATATTATTTACTTAGCTCTTTTAAGATGGTTTTATAAAGTGATTCTGTCTTGTTGGCATGTTACGTTAGACATGATTGTTTTTTTCTTGTTCTTACTTGTTTTTTTATGATAACGTTACTACTAAATTATTTCATCTCTCAGAAGAAATAAAAGGAAAAATATATTGTTTGAAGTGACGTGGCTAGTTGGTGACTAACGTTGTTGTTGTTGTTTTTAGTTAAATTAGCACCGGATCTGAAAAGAAGGCTACTATTGATTAGTTTTTCTTCTCTTGTAAATACAATGCCTATAATTTATTTTTTTGCATCATCCTGTCAATTTACACAAGTTTCAGAGTTTCAGTTTTCGTTTTTCTTTGTTCTTTAATATAACATAGCTGAAAAAAACACAACTACAAGATGTAGAGAATTATACTATAATTGGATGGTCTACTCTCTGTCATCACCTTATTGTTTGTCTAATCGAAAAGAGAGGGAGGGAGGAGGGGGAGACGGAAGTGAATGAGAAGTCTTATGGGTGTGATTGTTAGTTTTCATATAGACGTGTGTGATCAATATAACAATCTTGTCTAACATGTCACACTAATAGGACAAAATCACTTTATAAAATTGTCTTATGGTGTAAATAAATGATATTTGAAAAGTTGGAGGGTTAAATACATAATTTATTAAATCAGAGAGTTAATTAATCTATCAACAATATGTGAGGAGGTTATGCGAACTAATTCCTAAAAAAATTAATAAACCGTGTAACAGACCACCAACAACCCCGCACATAAATAATAGTAGTGAGAACATATAGTCAATTTATCCACACTAACCCAATTGGCCACTCCTACTAACCAACACAACACTAAAGACATCGCGACATCAAGATGATGAGAGGAAGGTTGCCGCTCCATAGAAACAGGACGAGGGAGGGGGAGGAATATGCGTTATAGTTAGGGTTGAGCCGATTGTAATTCTGTTTTATATTACATGAATTAGCTATTATTGGCCACGTTTTAGCATACATGTGGATGGTTTTGTTAGAAATAATCTTGTATTTCCATTTGTGTTGTCATGTTTAGATGTCAAGTGTTGCATGTGTTGTGCTATTTGGAATGTGTCATTAAGTGCATCTATGAATTAATTGAGTGATTGCGTGATGAATTAGTGCAGCGGAATTAGTGGAGATTGAGTGATTGTGTGCTGAATTAGTGCAACGGAATTAGTGGAGATGCGGGAATTAGTGCAGTCATGCAGAAATTAGTGGAGGTGATTACACAAGGAGATTACATGAGTAAGTGGTCTCATCGTGTGTGTATGGCTATTTAAGTCTTGTAAGTGCATTTCTAAACAGTGTAGTGAGTGAGAGGGTGCTAGTGTGCAGCACAAATCATCCTCTCATGTGGGTGTGTGTGTTGTTGTGTATCTCGAAAAAATAATAGTGTGTGTGAGTTGTTCTTGTTGCTCTCTAAATTCTATCAATTGGTACTAGAGCCAAAGAGTGAGTGCTTACGGTGATGTCCCTCGACGATGGCCTTGAGTCGTTAATGGTGCAACAAGTGAAAGAAGTGGGGGTGACTCTTTGTTACCATATGCTAGCGGAGAATAACTACGGTGTGTGGGTAGTGAAGATGAAAATTTTCATGCATGCACGAGGCGTGTGGCCAGCCGTGGAGCACAAGGGAAATGTCAATGAAAAGATGGACCAAATGGCTCTCGCCGCCATTGTCCAAGCCGTGCCGGAGGCTGTGGTGATGGCCATATACGAGAAGGAGACAACGAAGGAGGCGTGAGATGCTCTCAAGGAGATGAACATGGGTGAAGAGCGCGTCAAGAAAGCCTGAGTGCAAACCCTCAAGAGGAAGCTTTATGGTATGTATATGGATGAATCTGAGAAAATTAATGATTTTGCCTTAAAGGTTACCACAATAGTGAATGAGATACATGCTCTTGGCATGAAAGTGGAGGAGAGCATCATTGTTGAAAAGTTCATGCATTTTGTCCCCGACAAATTCCTACCCATTGTCAGCACCATCGAGCAATGGAGGATGTGACGGAGATGTCGGTTATAGAAACCATATGTCGTTTGAGGGCATTTGAGGAGTCATCAAGGGGGGCGTCGAAATGATAGAGAAAGAGGACCGCGACTATTGTTCACTGGCGTCGAGCCATGCCTCACACGTGCCGAGTGGGAGGCTATAGTTTCTCAAGAGAAGATCAGTGGCAATGGCTCCGATAGCAACAATGGTGAGAAGAAATATCGTGGTAAGTTTGATAAGTCAAAGATTGATTGTTGTAAGTGTGCCAAATTTGGACACTTCACTGACGAGTGTGATGAAGTGAAGAAGATGACCAGGGTAGTGGCACAGATTGACATTGCTGATGACGATGATGAAGCTACACTACTTTGATTCTCGGTGTAGAGGTGTTAAGAATAAGGAAATCAAGAATTAGGGAGTGATTGGTATAAATAATCTTGTATTTCCATTTGTGTTATCATGTTTAGATGTCTAGTGTTGCGTGTGTTGTGCTATTTAGAATGTGTCATTAAGTGCATCTAGGAATTAATTGAGTGATTGTGTGATGAATTAGTGCAACAGAATTAGTGGAGATTGAATGGTTGTGTGCTGAATTAGTGCAACAGAACTAGTGGAGATGCAGGAATTAGTGCAATCATACAGAAATTAGTGGAGGTGATTGCACAAGGAGATTGCGTGAGTGAGTGGTCTCATCGTGTGTGTGTATGACTATTTAAGTCTTGTAAGTGCATTTCTAAATAATGCAATGAGTGAGAGGGTGCTGGTGTGCAGCACAAAACATCCTCTCATGTGGTCGTGCGTGATGTTGTGTATCTCTCAAAAATAATAGTATGTGTGAGTTGTTCTTATTGGTCTCTAAATTCTATCAGGTTTGATGAGCTAAACTAGAGGAGTACATGTGTGGATCACATTCTTAAACTTGTGGGTGATGATTTTAGTTTATACACATCTCTAATTTTATCAACCGTTCAATCCATGTGATTGGACGATTCAGATTTAAATTAGGTAATCTGTTACCTCCTAGAGGTAACAGGTCATAGTACATTCTTTTTCCTAAATGTGGGACCCACATGTATGCAAAATAATTTCTTTCCATGCGTCTAATATATTTCTTTCTTTAATTTGCCCAAAATATTTTGGAATCCCTTAATTTATGGCATATGACATGTATACAATTTAAAAAACAAAGAACTTTGACAATTCGAAAATTTATTTCACAAATATTCAAAAAATCATTTGAATTTTTTTTCCGGAGAATGCACGGTAAACTTTTGAAAGATTTTTTTAAATTTTATGAAAAAACAGAGAACTTTTAAAATTCAAAATTATATTTTATAACTCTTCAGAAAATCATTTTAAAATAAATTTTGAAGAGTTCTGTTTTTTTTCAATTTTTCAAAGTTTGTTGTTCTTTTCAGAAAATTTTTAAAAAATAAAAATAAACTTTGAAAATTATAAAATTTATTTCAGACTCTTCATAAAATGATTTGAAAAGAAATTTTGAAGAGTTTTGATTTTTTCAAATTTTCAAAGTTTTATGTTCTTTTCAATTTTTTTTTAAAAATAAAAACAAACTTTGAAAATTCAAAATTTTATTTCAGAACTCTTCAAAAAATCATTTCAAAATTTTTTTTTGATGTAGACACCCAAAAAAAGGATGTGTCCTGCTTTATTAGAAAGCAGGGAAAGAACCAAAGGGTTCACAGTAGCCAGTTGGGGATACCAACTTACAATCACAGCCCAAGCCACCACGCCCGAACTCACCAGACACAGCTGGGAACACCCCCTTCAGAATAGGTCCAAGAAAAATATGGAAAGCAACGATAAACCAGACACAGTTCAGACACTCAGTATATAAAAGACCACATGAGCGATCAAAGTACTTCTAAAAACCCCCAAGACCTAAAACCCCCAGAAAGGCTTAATAAAGACGATCAGACCAGCTTGGATTCTTTCACCCTCTTGACACCCGAACGGTTGCTGCATGTAGTAAGTCGGAGCACGCCGTCACTTCCTCCCTGCCTTTCCCTCTCGCCAAGTTCTTCCACTGCAAAACAAAACTCAACATCTTATACAGCACAACATTGACATTGGTAGGCAATTTATCCTGAAAAACGAAATCATTACGAATAGACCAAATCGTCCAGACTCCAGCCGCAACCACGCCCATATAAGCAGTTTTCTTTTTGGAATTAACCTTCATACAACATAACTCCTCAATCTGCTGGGTATTACTCAGGCTCCAAGGCCACGATAAAGCATCCCGGACAAAACACCAAAGAAAACGGGATAAGGGGCAACCGAATATCAGATGATTCACCGATTCCAATTCTGAACACATTTTGCAACTTGGATCACCCAACCAATTCTTCTTTTTCATCTGTTCTCCCACCTGAATCCTCCCCCTCATAACAAGCCAGAGGAAGATTTTAACTTTCAAGGGAGCTGAAACCCCCCAAACCCAACCAAAATGATCCTCCACAATGCCCCCATAAACAAGCCATCTATACAACGATCTAGCAGTGAAACCTTTTTTATCCAACCCCCAAATCAAATTATCCTTGCCATCTCCCAAAACAGCATTGCCACAAATATCCATCAGCTCTTCCCACATATCATTTTCGCTGTTAGTAAGGGATCTCCTGAAACTAGTCACCCAACCATCCTCAAAAACGCTATTCACCGAAACCCCCCGATCAGCACTCACAGTATACAAACCATGGAATTTGGAACGGAAAGACACATCACCTATCCACTTGTCCTCCCAAAATCTCACATTGTTCCCCTTCCTAACCTGGTAATCACAGTTCATCAACACGCAATCTTTCACATCCTGAATATTATTCCAAAAACTAGAGCCCCTAACCAAGTTAGCGCTAAAAATCTTGTCATCCAAATTATATTTTTTCCTTAGCAGGGCATAGCACAACCCCACTTTGCCATTGAAGATGTTAAAAACCCATTTGCCCAGCAAGGCCTTGTTCATACACCTTGTGTCCAGAAAGCCTAACCCACCTTCATTTTTTGGTCTACACAGGGTTCGCCAATTAACCATATGGTATTTTTTCTTATCAAAAATCATTTCAAAATAAATTTGAAGAGTTCTGTTTTTTTCAAAATTTATGTTTTTTTCAAAAAAAAAAAAATAAAAATAAAACTTTTAAAGTTATCATGGATACGGAAGGTAGATAGGGTTACCGGTTAGAGCCAGTTAATCATTTTTATTTTTAATTATTTATTTTAAATGCCTTTAACCAACGGCCATGATTCTTTAAACCTATTACCTCGAACGGAGGTAACGGGGGCACTATAACGGCCCCCACTTATTATTATCCCCTACATGAAAAGGAGAAGTGAAATTAACACTAGCATGGTGTTTGGTTGTTGGTTTTGTAACGAAAATGAGTTCGGTTTAGCATGGATTATATTATGTTACCTTGTAATCTGATACTAGTTCAATCAAAGTAAAAGAGAAACTTACAATATACAGTTATCCGATGGAATTCAAACTTTAAGATCAAATTTCAACCTCATGAACTAGATCGGATACATGAGTTCGTTGGGTTTACAATAGTAAAAGAGAAACTAGAGTTCTTGGTCAATAAGATAAAGCAAATAAAATGGATTTGAAGAGAGATCGAATCAAGGATAAGAGGAGAATTTTGGAAGGACTCTTGATTAAAACAAATTGTTATCTCATGTTTTGTTGCTTAGGAGCTGAGTTCCTTGCTCCAAAAACAAAGTTTTTTTTTGAAAAAACAGTTTTAAAAGCATGGAAAATTTACAAAATATACCTCCCGGCCGCGGCAATTTACTTGGAGATTTTTAAGCTGCGTTTTAGTTTCTTTATATTATTACTATGGACAATTTATGGAGATTTACTCGTTGCCTTTTAAAACACGTAAAAACAGAGTGTCACATGCATGAAAAAAACATTAGTATACGTATGCTCGGTGACTTTCGGCTCTGGGCTCTAATAGCATCTACAATATGTAGTAGTCTTGTACTAAAATACGTGACGTGACATGTAAACAAATATGTTTTTAGAAAAAATGCTAAGGGGGTGTTTGGATCCAGGGCTAAATTTTAGCCCGTGTCACATCGGATGTTTTGACATTAATTTGAAGGACTAAACGTGAACTAATTATAAAAATAATTGCAGAACCGAAGACTAAATCGTGAGATGAATTTTTTAAGCCTAATTAATCCATAATTAGCAAATGTTTACTGTAGCATCACATTGTCAAATCATGATGTAATTAGGCTCATTAGATTCGTCTAGTGAATAGTCCTTCGATTATGAATGGGTTTTGTAAATAGTCTACATTTAATACTCCAAAATAGTATTTAAACATTGGATGTGACAGGGGCTAAAATTTTAGCCCCTTATCCAAACACCCCCTAAGTGTATAGGACTAGATGTGAGACTCCTTTGAACATTAAAAATTATAAAAATGGGCATGCTCTATCCAATGAACAACTATCAAACTAAAAAGAAGTATTATTTAATCTATAAAACTAGTATCCATACATAGAACCTATGTTATCTTAATTTGTTTAGTACCACTTTCTCCATGCATAGAACTAGTACCAAATCAAAAAATGGGTGCTCTCATAGTCTCTATTTGGATGCTATAGTTACAAGAGATTACAACCAAACATCTTTTCTCTAAGTTCTTTATGAATTATAAAAATATCTTTCATGTACAATCTTAACATAATATATATATATATATATTTGATGTTTTCCCAATGAATCTAGCAGTCCAGCCCTGTTCCAAAATCATTATATCAAAGCCTACAAATATGCATGTTTTCTTCGGCCTACTCCACTACAATTAGTTTCTCTCACATTCACACGGTCACCGACGACGGGAAGCTCGATGTCAAATAATCTCCGTGCATTAAAACCAAGAAAAGTCACTACTCACTACACTCCCTCTGGTACACAAAAATAATTATTTTAGACATAATTTCACATACCAAGGAATAATTAATTGGTGTGTATTTTTCATGTTTATCCTTATTAAATATAGTGTAGGATTAAACATAGCACGAAAAATAAGAAAGAAGTAGCACTACTTGAGCGATATAGTTGTCCAAAATACACAATAAAATGCAAAACGAGTTTGTTTTAGCAAACTCTTAATACAAGTCTAAAACGACTTGTTTTTTTGTACCGCAAGGAGTATGTCTATATGACAGGTCGTTGTTTCACTGGATATGTTCTATTTCTACGCACATGCAAACCCCCAAAAATGACAAATTCTGAAATCTCTCTTTTTTCTCGATATTCTCTCGCGGGCACTCCACGACAGGAAGCTCGATGTCAAATAATCTCCACGCATTAAAACCAAGAAAAGTCACTATTCACTATACAACTATATGACAGGTGGTTTCACTGGAAATGAAAATGTTCTATTTCTAGGCACGTGCATGTGCATGTGGACTTGGCTAATAAAGACACAGAGTAACGGTTTCTTGGAAGGCAGATCGATATAACGCCAAAGCAAGCTTCTTCCCCGTGGGTATGAACACGCGGCTTCAAGTGAGACGTGCATTCCGACCACCACTAGGACTTCAAAGTGTTTGCAAACGTCACTTTCAAGTTACGGGAGAATTTGAGATCGGACGATGAAGGTCTGTTTGTTTCAGCTTTAAATTATAACGATCTAGTTTATTATATTGTTTCGATATTTTCACCTTTCGTCCACATGCACGCTTCGTAATCACGTGCATTCACACGTGAGGGTGCACTCAACTTGTAGGTAAGTAATATAAGTTGATATTACTAAGATTTTTTAAAAAATTTCAAATCTGATAGTCGGATTCAAAAAATTATAAAAATGAACTCCCATCGACACTTGATCAGCCGAACGTGATTACGTCCGCCTCGTTCGACACTTCAACAACCAATCGAGATTGACGTGGCCAAATTCGTTGATGCAGTGCCGAACGTGACTCTATAAATAAGGGCACTCCATCAACGAAAGTGGCAACGTCAGCCACGTTCGATACTTCAATTGCCGAACGAGGCTGATGTTGCCAAATTTGCTGATGCAGTGCCTCTATTTATAGAGTCACGTTCGACACTGCATCAACGAATTTGGTCACGTCAGCCTCGTTCGGCGGTTGAAGTGACGAATATGGCTCACGTGGCCACTTTCGGCCGAAAAAGCCGTTACGGTGCTAACGTGGCCTCATTCGGTCATTGAAGTGCCGAACGAGGCTGACGTGAGCATTTTCAGTCGATCAAGTACATGACCACTTTCAGCCGAAGTTGCCATTGTGGCGTGAACGTGGCTCCATGTCAGTCACGTTAGATATTTCAACAACCGAACGAGACTGACGTGGCCACGTTCGAACGATTAAGTGCCGACGAGAGTTTGTTTTTGTAATTTTTTGAATCCGACTACTAGATTTGATTTTTTTTAAAAAAATATTATTATTTAAAAAAACAATATTACTAACTGGTATTAATAGAGTGTCACATAATATATAACCAATACCTATAACACATTTATACCATACCAGGTGATGTAACCTATGAGTGTGTTTGGTTGAGCCGTATATTCTGAAAAAACTGTTGTGAGCTGTGAGCTTTGGAAAAGCTGTTGTGAGCTATGAGCTGTAGAAAAATTGAGAAGCTATTTGGTTGGAATAGTTATGAATTTATATTTTGGTATTTCATGATGTTTAGTTACATTATTTATGTGTATTTTTACATGTAAATCATTCTAATCATAAATTTTTGTAATATTTATATTAAAATTATATATTTTTAAATTACACTAAATGATATATTTTACTAAATTTTTAGTTTTTCAAATTTTACATGAATTGATATGTTTTAATAGTATGATAGGTAATATTCATTCAAAGTTGAAGTGAGAAGCCGTAAATCTAGGTTATACCATCTTTCAAATTTGTACTACGAAAATCGTCAAATTCTAAAAAAGTTAGATGACCAAAAAAGTTGTTTAGTTCAGATTCCAGTTTCTGAGCTAGAAAGCTACTTTAAAAATCTGCCATTTTGCAGCGGTGACTTCTCGTTAAAATATTCTGTATTCGAAAATTTCGAAATGAAATATATTAGAAAACTTTCTTGCGGAGGGAAAAACACCTGAATCAAATCAAACTGTTCCATAAAAGTTTAATTCAGTGAAAAAATATCAGTTATTCAGCCGCACGGTGTATCCGGGCTGAAGAAACATGCGTTCTTTGATGTCCCGGTCAAAAGCGGACCACCTAAGGTTTCCTGAGGTACGGTAGACTAATTTATTGGATTGATAATTGATATAATCTTTATTTCATATTATAATAAACTGGTATGTTTATTTTAACTTACAAAAATAAACTGAATTATTATAATAAACAATTAGTCTTTTCCCTTTCCCCGCTGTTCTCCCAATTAATCATTTGTGCCATTATTCTCGTTTGGAGCAATTGAATATATATATATATACACAAACGTTATCCTACATTATGTGTGTAGAATAACTATTTAACTGAGAAATCTAATGTCGAGAAAAAATAGTACTCAATTATTATTATACTGAAAAAATCTACTACTGAAAATAATACTTCATATAAAATAGCTATATACGACTAGTTGATGCCTTTTAATATATATGTTGCAAAACCAGTGATATTACTCACGGCTCCAAAAATACTACTCGGATCTATAACTTAGCTCGCTTTTTTAAAATGAGATAGGAGAAAGTCTGAATTACACTCTCAAAGTATCACTAAAGTTTAAATACCCCCTAAAAAATTTAGGGTCTGAAAAATACCCATAGTATTGAAAAATAGCTCATCCTACAACTTTGAATAGTAGTTTGATAAAAACTTGCATCATAGTTTTTATAGCACCATCCCGATAACATTCTAAAATAAACTTAGATGACTTGACGTGCTACACATGAATAAAAAACAAGAGTTTCCTAATGAAAATGTGCTCCTCTTGGACTTCAGAAACTACACGTCAAATTAATTAATTACAGATAGTATATAAGGTTAATCATATTGCATGTGAATTTTTTTTATTGTTTAGATCACATTTTAAAAAAATTATGCAATTTGAATGGTCAAATTTAGAGATAAAATGAATTATTATGATTTTTTAAATGTTTCAACACTATTTTAGATTTTCAGAAAATACAACAGAATTATTAAAAAAAATTTAGAATTCAATTTTTAAATATTTTTTATTTGTTTGGGGGTTATTCAGGCTTAAGGTAAAGTTGGAGGGTGCAATTCAGACTTTTTCAATGATATGGGCATGTGGCACGTCAGTTGTCACGTTAGCAAAACCGCTCACTGTTTCGCCGTATCAGCAAAACAACTCTTTAAAGTTATAGGTTAAGCTAGTTTTCAACACCGTAGGTGTTTTTCAGACGGTAAAATTCTTTAGAGGTTATTCAAACTTCAGTAATCTTTGAGGGTGTAATTCAGATTTTTTTTTCTAATAAGACACCACAGTTAAACTTTTTTATTTTCACACCAGCTCAATAAAGAAGCCCATAGGAACATGCATGGCATGCCATGATAACCACTAAGCTAATAAGAAACTGTTACCATCTTTCGTATTCTATTATGGTTTATTCTCTAATTATATAGCTATTGAGTTTACATAATCTATACCATTCAGAAATCTTCAACTTAGGAGATCTTTCCGCAAACAGACCCTAGCTAGGTCCTGCTAGTCAAATCTGACTGCCAGCACCAGGCCACCACCTACCAAATAAAAACTAATTATTAATACATGTTGATCTTTTTTTAAAAAAATAATAATTACAGGTGACCACTGCACCACGTGTACGTAGATGTAACGCAAGTTTTTACACCATCGGATCAAAGTTGGGATCAGGTGGAGGCTTGTATAAATAACGGAGCTCCTCTCGCAATTTATCACCCAATGCAAAACACCAACTGTTCGTTCCCCTAAGCTAGCTCGCGGGTGCAGCTCCTGTCAGGAACAAGAACCTAACAATGGCAAAGGACTACTCGTGCTGCCTTCCTACCATGGCTCAGCTCCTCCTGCTCCTCCTCGTCCTACTGGCTCTTGTCGATGGCATCCTCGGACGCCAACTAGCTGGACAATGCGCCGACAACCGTAAGCTCCTCTCTTTCTGAACACACACACACACGTTTTTTTCCCGTCTTTGTTGTTGCCTGAATTATTCATCTTTGTAAAACTGATCTTCCTCGCAGCGTTCCAACCTAATTGCGCTCCGATCGTCAAACCAGACTGCTGTATTTAACAGTACTGGATGGAACTTACTCCTACGCAACAGGATTGGGAGGAGCCAGCTGCTGGATCCTGGTCCTTTTTTCTATGTGAAACAAATAAAATATATATCCTGCCATGCATGTCTCGCAGGAGCTGTACGTTTACATGTGTGTAAGAGTGAAGTGAAGTAATCCCTTCACATCAGTGATGGAGCTAAATAAACATGCACAGCTGCATACCATTTTGTCTGTGAGTGAGAGCTAGCTAGCAGTGGCATTAGATGTGTGTTACGTTTTGCTTGGTTTTGTTGCAGTAGTAATCTCCCTTGAAAGGAGAGCCTGTGGGCCCAAACGGCGGTAGCCGTGCATGCAGCAGCGTGACGCGCCTGTTCGCGTGCATGCAGGCGGCAGAAGCGGCAGGAGGCAGCGACGCGACGTTTTGCACAGTGATGCGACGGGGTGAAACGACGCGACGGAACGAAACGACACACAACTGTTCATATACTATAAATTCATTTGTACAGTGTACTAAAACATCAATAATAAAAACAATAGTCTTTCACTGTAATCTGTGTATTTCATTTTTCTTCTAACACTTATCAGCACGATAGCCTTTGCCATTTTTGTTTCCTGCGAAAGGTATGAAAAGTTGTGGTTTTCTTTTTCCTTCGCAGGAATGGCTTTCTCTTCAACCGGTTGGGGTGCTCCTGGCGCGCCCTCGCCACCGCGCCGGCCTAGCGCGCCCGCGCCAGCCTGGCGTGCTCGCGCCGCCACCCCGACCATGCCCTGGCGAGCCCGCGCCGTCCCGGCCTGGAGCGCCCGCGCCGCCTCGGCCAGGCACGCCCGTGCCATGCCGCGGCCTGCGCGCCTCCGCGTCGCGCCTCCGGCTGTGTGCCTCCGCGTCCCGCCTCCGGCCGCGCGCCTCCGTGCCCCGACTCCGGCCGCGCACGTTCGGGGCGCGCCTCCGCCCGCGCGACTCAGCGCCGCCGCCTCCACGTTTTCGTGCCGCGTCGCCTCCTCTCACGCGCTCGGTGTCCCGCCCGCGCCTCCGTACGACACTCTGACACCGCGCCTCTGTGCGGCCTTCTGCCCGCACCACTGTGCGGCAACACCTGCACCAGTCAAGGCCTCCGCGCCACGCTTGACGCACCACGGAGTCTGCGCCCTAGGCGCCTCTGCCCGCAGCTCCTCCGTACTCGCCCGCGGCTTCGCGCTACTCACCGGTCGCGCCACCTGCGCCCTCGGTGCATTCGCCTGTCCCTTCAGGCTGCGCTTGGTGCCCTATGGCGCTCACACCCACGACGCCTCCTCCAAGACACTCACGCCTTCGGGACGCGCCGGCAGTCGCGGCGCCTGCGCCCTCGGCGCCCAAATGAGCCTGCATCACTGTTTCCCTGCCTGCGGTTACTGGAACCTCATAATTTTATAAAAAACAGAAAATTCATATCTTTTATCCGTATAGCACTTCAATGTTGTATGGGATTGGTATTTCATACCTTTATGATAATTTTTCTGTTTTATACGTTTAGGACCAATATATTTTAGTTCCTGTTTTGTAAATACATGTATAATGTCATTTACTTTTATTTGCCTCATGCAAATAATACAATCTATTATTTGGCCATCAGCTTAATTAAATAAATTAAAATGCTATTAAAAGAGATGTTTACTTTTTATATACCATTGGCATAACACAAGGTATTAGAGACTATGACATCGGTTGTGGCTATCGTCCATGTCAATATCGACAAGTTATCTTGTCTAATACCGCGAGCTCTACACATTTTTGGTGACTACCTTCAAAGTGATCATGCCAAAAAGTTTAAGAACAAAGTCTATGTTGATTTCCATCAAGGAATATAATACAACATATTAGCAACAATTTAACATCTATTTTAAGGGAGATCCACATTTGTGGTAAATCATAATCCATCATATTTAGCATTTTTTAAGAATACAACTTTTAACATTAATTTACCCTCTTAGTAAATTAATATGTCTTTTATAATGGACATGGCTAAAATTCCCATCAAGGAATTCTTATAATTTGCTCAATATGCAACAATTATATCAAAATCAATTTGATCTTTTGATAATTTATTGCTACTATTATAGAATAACCACTAAATACACCAACGAATCTTATAAACAACAAATTTGCCACAATACTAGCTCATCTAAATTCCCTCATGGAACTTTATGACTAGTAGTTTGTGTCATACTCGAAGTTTCACATTAAATGGCTCCTCATTTGCTTTCAAAATTTCAAGCCTATGATAGATTATAACTATCAAGTTCATACAATTTCATTTAAATTGAAATTTTATTACCAACTAGTTTACAACTAAACTGGAAAGTGTTCCTCATTCTAGGTATTGCTACTGTAAAATATATATGGTACTTTAGGCAGGCAAATATGATGAATTTTTGATAAAAAAAACAACATCAGAATCGCCCAACAGGCGCTGCACCTTCACTGAAGTACATACCAATACTCAGAGTACCGCTAATTCTCATGGAAGAAAATGGAACAATGGAAATTTTTCAAACGGAAGTGAAAGTTTTTTTTTGTAATAAAAAAAATTGGTAGCAAGGGCATATGATTGACCTAGGCAAGTGTTCATTTAAATGATCATGACAAAGACAAATCTCAAATTTGTCAAATAATATGATTGTACGAATCATCATACAAATAAACGTAGGATTCCAAAACATTTAGTGGAACTATATCTCAAATTCATTGAGAAAAATAATCAAGTTCGAAAAACAAGTTTGATACTCACGTCAATGAACAAAAAGTCGACTTGATTGTGGGATCTTCTCAAAGCATCCCTACTAATTTAGTTCATTGAAAGAGTCTCCAAATATAAATGATATGATCATGTTGTATCATTTTAATGATATGTTTGGGGATCTCAAACAATTGTTTTTAACATATTTCATATGTTAGCCTTTTTACTACAATAAATATTGTATATTTATTGTCACGTACATTTGACATGTACTAATGAAAAATGTATGTATTTATTCTATATATACTCATACATATAAAAATATTTACGAGATTTTACACAGATGGAAGATGAGGAAATTTGTTTAGTAGATAGTGGCTTACTAACACAATTCTACGTGAGCTTAAATATTTCCAAAATCTTCATAAGAAACATGAAAATATCATGACTATCGCTGGATGCGACGCATTAATTGTAGGCTCAGACCGAGCCACGATTACACTCCCGATGGGTACAAAGTTAATAATTGAGGATGCACTCCTGTATCCCGATTCAACTCATACATTGCTTAGCTATAAAGACATTCGTCTAAATGACTACCATATTGAAACTCAAACTGAAAATAATATAAAATACTTATTTCTCACTAGTATCCATACATAGAACCTATGTTATCTTAATTTGTTTAGTACCACTTTCTCGATGCATAGAACTAGTACAAAATCAAAAAATGGGTGCTCTCATAGTCTCTATTTGGATGCTATAGTTACAAGAGATTACAACCAAACATCTTTTCTCTAAGTTCTTTATGAATTATAAAAATATCTTTCATGTACAATCTTAACATAATATATATATATATATATATTTGATGTTTTCCCAATGAATCTAGCAGTCCAGCCCTGTTCCAAAATCATTATATCAAAACCTACAAATATGCATGTTTTCTTCGGCCTACTCCACTACAATTAGTTTCTCTCACATTCACACGGTCACCACGACGGGAAGCTCGATGTCAAATAATCTCCGTGCATTAAAACCAAGAAAAGTCACTACTCACTACACTCCCTCTGTTACACAAAAATAATTATTTTAGACATAATTTCACATACCAAGGAACAATTAATTGGTGTGTAATTTTTATGTTTATCTTTATTAAATATAGTGTAGGATTAAACATAGCACGAAAAATAAGAAACAAGTAGTACTACTTGAGCGATATAGTTGTCCAAAATACATAATAAAATGCAAAACGACTTGTTTTAGCAAACTCTTAATACAAATCTAAAACGACTTGTTTTTTTGTACCGCAGGGAGTATGTCTATGACAGGTCGTTGTTTCACTGGATATGTTCTATTTCTACGCACATGCAGAACCCAAAAAAATAACAAATTCTGAAATCTCTATTTTTTTCTCGATATTCTCTCGATGTCAAATAATCTCCACGCATTAAAACCAAGAAAAGTCACTATACAACTATATGACAGGTGGTTTCACTGGAAACGGAAATGTTCTATTTCTACGCACGTGCATGTGCATGTGGACTTGGCTAATAAAGACACAGAGGAGTAACGGTTTCTTGGAAGGCACATCGATACAACGCCAAAGCAAGCTTCTTCCCCGTGGGTATGAAACGTTTGAACGATTAAGTGCCGACGACAGTTGTTTTTGTAATTTTTTGAATCCGACTACTAGATTTGAATTTTTTTAAAAAAATATTATTATTTAAAAAACAATATTACTAACTGGTATTAATAGAGTGTCACATAATATATAACCAATACCTATAACACATTTATACCATACCAGGTGATGTAACCTATGAGTGTGTTTGGTTGAGCCGTATATTCTGAAAAAACTGTTGTGAGCTGTGAGTTATGGAAAAGCTGTTGTGAGCTATGAGCTATAGAAAAATTGAGAAGCTATTTGGTTGGAATAGTTGTGGATTTATATTTTGGTATTTCATGATGTTTAGTTACATTATTTATGTGTATTTTTACATGTAAATCATTCTAATCATAATTTTTTGTAATATTTATATTAAAATTATATATTTTTAAATTACACTAAATGATATATTTTACTAAATTTTTACAGGTGACTGCCAGCACCTACCAAATCTGACTGCCAGCACCTACCAAATAAAAACTAATTATTACAGGTGACCACTGCACCACGTGTACGTAGATGGAACGTAATTTTTTACACCATCGGATCAAAGTTGGGATCAGGTGGAGACTTGTATAAATAACGGAGCTCCTCTCGCAATTTAGCACCCAAAACACCAACTGTTCGTTCCCGTAAGCTAGCTCGGGTGCAGCTCCTGTCAGGAACAAGAACCTAACAATGGCAAAGGACTACTCGTGCTGCCTTCCTACCATGGCTCAGCTCCTCCTGCTCCTCCTCGTCCTACTGGTTCTTGTCGATGGCATCCTCGGACGCCAACTAGCTGGACAATGCGCCGACAACCGTAAGCTCCTCGTCTATTTCTGAACACACACACAAGTTTTTGTCGTTGTTGTTGTTGCCTGAATTATTCATCTTTGTAAATTTGATCTTCCTCGCAGCGTTCCAACCTGATTGCGCTCCGATCGTCAAACCAGACTGTTGTCATTAACAGTACTGGATGGAATGGAACTTATTACTCCTACGCAACAGGATTGGGAGGAGCTAGCTGCTGGTGCTGGATCATGGTCCTTTTTTCTATGTGAAACAAATAAAATATATATCCTGCCATGCATGTCTCGCAGGAGCTGTACGTTTACATGTGTGTAAGAGTGAAGTGAAGTAATCCCTTCACATCAGTGATGGAGCTAAATAAACATGCACAGCTGCATACCATTTTGTCTGTGAGTGAGAGCTAGCTAGCAGTGGCATTAGATGTGTGTTACGTTTTGCTTGGTTTTTGTCCAGTGTCGAGCGATGCTGAAAAATACAGATCAAAGAGTAACTGATGAGAGTTGGCAATTAGATCAAAGACTGCCTAATTTCACTCCAACTACACGGGGAAGAATACGTAATGACCCATTAATTCATTAGAGAAGAAGGTTTAGAAAACTATCTCTTATGACTTATGAGTGGATAAGTAAGAGATCGCTCTATTAATGTTTCGATATTCTCACCGAGATGACCAGGTTTTTTAGACCGGAGATCGAAGAAGGTTATATACAGAAGAATCCACAAAGGCTTGAGAACTAACAGTTAATTTTTTAAGATCAAATCTAATTTCATTTGCAAGAATACGCACACGAGGGCTAGTGTCTTTAAATTCCGGCGCCTTCGTCTAATATAATCTTTCGTGTATTTCGTGCACCAGGATTCTTGAAATCTCGTCAGAACTCTAATGTTAAACCCGAGAAATTTCTCGTTCACATCCTGAGTCCGACACACCCATACCTTCAAACGAGGTCGGCCCCATGTGACTTATTTCAAAAAAAAGGCTTCTCGATGTATTTTTTTTATAATTTGCATAAATATACTTTCATCTTCAAAATTTACAAAAAATAGCTTCCAATCACACAATAGGTAGATTTTAAAAAACTGTCCTCTCGGTAGGGAATTTTAGAGCTACAGAAAGCTATTTTTTATAGAAATTCAAAAGGCACATTTCTGTAAACTGAAAATAAAATAAAATAAAATAAAAATCCTTCTCCAGTCCAATCTGGGCCCAACACAATTTACACCGCCCAGCCCAATCAACCAGCCGCCGAACCCTAAAAACCCGCCTGCTCAGCCCATCTCAGCCGTCCATCCAACATCCAATGCCCCGCAAGCAAACCCACCCTTATATAAATCACCTCTCGGCTCCAGCTCAAAACCCTAGCCTTGCAGCCTCACCGCCGCCCACATCCCTCCCTTCTCCTCTCCTCCCCACGGCGGCGGCCGTAGCGGTGGCAGGATGGCGGATTCGACGGCGAGGACGGTGAAGGATGTGAACCCCCACGAGTTCGTCAAGGCCTATTCCGCCCACCTCAAGCGCTCCGGCAAGGTAACGACCGCACCCCCTCCCTCCTGACCCAGATCCGACGCTAAAGCCCGAGTTCTTCGAAGATCATGGGGTGATCGCCCACCTGTTGTGCCCGCCACTGCTGGGCTCGTGTAGATGCATATTCAAGTGTTCAGTTATAGTGCGGTATAAGAACAACCATCCGATCTGCTCGTTCCGTGATGCGGAGAAACGAACTAGCCGATTGTTTCGTTTCCTGTTGAATTTTTTATTTTTCTGCAGTATGTAGATTTTCACGATCAGGGCGCGTGGGCGACACAATGTTTACTTTGTTATTATTAAATGCATTGATTGTTTCACGAAATCTTCGTATGGTGGTTTTTGTTGATGGAATATGCACACTTGTCACAAGCTGCTAGAATTATCTGTCCTTTTTAGTTTTACATTAAACGTATTACTCTTTGCATGTTACTTCATGTTTTAGTTCCTACTTTTGATATCATACGAACACCAACCTTATTTGTTATGTTAGCAACCAATTAGATTAGACAACTAAGAAAAGAAAATGTATGTTCGTTGCACGCTATTGACAATTATTCATTGTTGCTCTCGATTGTCGTAGTTTTAACAAATAAAATTCCGTTTTAGATGGAGCTCCCTGAGTGGGTTGATATTGTGAAGACCGCGAGGTTTAAGGAGCTCCCACCTTATGATGCGGATTGGTACTACACGAGGGCTGGTGGGAATCCTCTTTTTACTGCATTATTGTTTCGTCCGACATGAATACTTCACTGTAACATTTCTAATCTGTTTTTTCTTCTCTTTTTTTGGTTGCATTATGTAGCCTCAATTGCAAGGAAGATCTACCTGAGGCAGGGTATCGGTGTAGGTGGATTCCAGAAAATCTATGGGGGTCGCCAGAGGAATGGCTCGCGCCCTCCGCACTTCTGCAAGAGCAGCGGTGCTATATCACGCAACATCCTGCAGCAGTTGCAGAAGATGGGCATCATTGATGTTGACCCCAAGGGGTAACTACAAGTGCTTTGATCTATAATTTTGAACAATTTTACGCACTAATGGTTGATATTTTGCGCCCATCAATTCACGAGTTCTGCCTTGTCTCCTGCAGTGGAAGGCTGATCACCTCCCAGGGAAGGCGTGATCTGGACCAAGTGGCTGGAAGAGTTGATGTTAGTCTGATCTGATCCATATTTACCCCTGCCGCATGTCATGCTTGGTGGGTTGAGTTGCCTACAGTCTATTTGCGGTTTTGAATTAGGGCATGTCCTATCTTTGTTGGTTCCTAGAATTTAAAGTTGGACACATCTTGTAATGGTACTGCACTATGTTTTGATGATGCCGGTGTTATTCTAGTGGTGCCTTCACTGGAGTGAATTGCACGCCGTATCATTTCTCACTTGTGTATTGACCCGTTCGTCCATTGCTAGTTTTTATTTCAAGTTTGACTCGATTATTGCCGAAGCACTCGTGCCATTGATGGCCTTTATTCGATCCCAGGATCTCAGTGTCCCCTTTGGCAAATAACTTTTCCTGTCTTGTATGGAAAGGGGGCAAACTTCCGGTCAGAAATCCTCAAATTTGAAGTAATCCACTTCGAGACGACGCTAAATCCATTCATGTTGATGGAAGTGATAGATTTATTCTATAAATAATATTCCCTTCTTCCTATTATCTCTATCATTTAACAATTTGACACGATGACTAAGGCGATAGATATAGAGCTTAAATTCTCTTCGTATGAAGTGTTTGTTGCTTTGTTTTTCCGCACTCTCAACCTACATGTGCATGTGGTCATGTGGAGTACTAGTAAAAGAAGAAACAAAAGCGAAAGTCAAAGCCATACACATAGGCTCTAAATTAATTCACACATAATACGATGTGCTGTTTTAATGACTTAACTATTAGATGATGTAGATTGTGAGAAATCTGAAAAACGTTTAGATGATACAGATAATGGGAAAGAGGGAGTAAAAGATAGTCTTTTTTAAAATAAATTAAATCTCTATAATGTAAACCTTTTCTAAAAATTAAATACCCCAAACCGGATCGACCTGCTCGCTACCCTTGTCACCGAGGAATTGGCCCCACCACATCGTATCTGACGGTTTAAAAAATTGCAAAAATTGATTTAAAATAACCAGCCTTATAATATTAGTGGCTATTCTATCTGTTTGCTTAATATTTATTATAAGTTGATTACAAAAGTCTTGGATAAATTGGCTAAAATTGCTGATTCCATTATAGACAATAGACAAACTGTTTTTATTTCTGGAATGAATATCTTGGAAAGGGGTGTTTCTATTCATGAAATAATTCATGAGCTTGTTAGTAAGAATTAGAAAGGGTCGATAATCAAATTGGAGTTTGAAAAAAATGACCGAAAAGATTAGATGAGAGTGTTTGATTGAAGTGCTTCAAAGAAAAAGCTTTGATGGTCTGTGGATAAATTGGATTAGGAATATTATTGAAGGGGGAGGGTTGCTGTCAACATCAACGATGAAATTGGGTATTTTTTTCACAATCTATAAGGGGGTTAGGCAAGATGATCCTATGTCCCCGCTTCTGTTTAACCTAGGTGGGGATGGCCTCTCGAAAATGTTGATTAGGGTCGGTGAGGCTGCCCATACTACTTGTTTGGGGTCTCATTTAGTTGAAGGGGGTTTAACACATTTATTGATGAGGACATCACTAGCTCGGATATGACCATGATTGTGAGCAAACAAACTAAGGTGCATGTTTTCTACGTTAGATTTAAATTTTATTTATTTAAACCATGGATGCTACACCATGAGGTACTTTTAATTTCAATTACAGAAATTCTCACATGGATCAAGAAACACGTTGAGAGCACAAAAAGAAACATGTCGAGCTGAAATTTAGATTGCTATTGATTTAGAGTAGACGTCAATCAGTTTGCCTTCTAGTTCTACTAATTTTGAACAGGAAAAAGAGAGCAAGTATGCACTAACATCATTAGAGAAGGTTTTGCAAGGTAATATATGTGCTGAAATTAATCAAGGTGAGTGTGCTCATCATCAAACACAATCATCAGATATTTATGCTATTATAGAGCAACCATTAGTGGAATCTTTTTCTGAAATTTCTTTGTTAACAGATGATTTGCTTGCAATTCCTCATGACAAAGAAGAGTTGTGTGTTAATGCTTCACTTATATACTTGCCAAAACTAGTGGAAGAACGTGTTGTTTCTATTGGTAATTCCTCAAGCGCTGATATTAAACATGTTTTCCACATTACTAATGAGAATGGAGAAATTAAATTGTTATTATCTTTAAATACATGGGGATATATTGAAATTATGGATCTTTGTGAGCTCACTTGTTTAAAAGAAAAATTATTTGCAAGGTTTAATTTGCCATGTCCTGCTAATGTTATTTTTCATATATTTGGCACATACCATAAGCAATACATATACTTTTTGCATAGAGTTTACATATGCTCAGATTTGAAATTGCATGTAAATCCTGAAAATAATTACCTCGAGCAAGTCATGTTAATTAATCCTACTGCCTCGAGAGTCTCTTGTTTTGATTTAAAAACACATGTTTGTTTTCAAGAAGGAGAGCATGTTAAGCTGTTCAACAACCTCACATTTTCGTCTCCTTTCATCAAGGATGGTTCTTCACCGACACATGTGAAACCGAATGTCAACGTGAGTTGGTTTCCTTCTACTCACAATGTAACAAAAGGACAAGTGATATTGCACAATGATATCTATTTTGCTAGGAGCTACAATAAGTGCCAATACAAGAACAAACCGAGGACGGTTTGTATCCAAGAATGAGAGAATGATGAGGACATCACTAGCTCAGATATGACCATGATTGTGAGCAAACAAACTAAGGTTCATGCTTTCTACGTTAGATTTAAATTTTATTTATTTAAACCATGGATGCTACACCATGAAGTACTTTTAATTTCAATTACAGAAATTCTCACATGGATCAAGAAACACGTTGAGAGCACAAAAAGGGCATGGAACATCATAGAAGTTGATTGGGGACCAAGTCAAGGGCATGAAAACATAATATACAATTTTGAGATGTTATTTATGTGCCAAGAGAAAGTAGAGATTAACTTCTACACATTTTCAACACGGATTCAGACTGCATGGACATCAACAAATTCAAATGTGCACAACTTTTACATGGCAGCTCCGATTTGGATGATCGTGGACTTTTTGGAAAGATTGAGACGTTGATGACACTCTATTGTTTTTGGAGTGTTCTGAACAGAATATAGCAGTTATGAAATTCCTTTTTTACTGTTATGGAGAGCTTTCAAGGATGAGAATTAACTTTTAAAAAAGTGAAGTGTATGGGGTTTGTATTTCTGATGATGAAACTAAAATGTGGGCATATCTGTTCAACTGTAAGGCTATGGCCTATGAGTTATTTGGGGATTCTAATTACTTTATCCAAACCAAAAGTGGCGGATCTTGAAGGGGTGGTAGTCAAAGTGGAAAAGAAATTATCAGCTTAGAAATCTAAACAACTTTCATATGAGGTAGGATGGTTTTGATTAACGTTTGTCTTAGCAGCATTTAAATGTATTCTATGGGTGCCTTCGTGCTTCTTGAAAAGATTTACAAAAAAATTGATAGAATTAGGAGTAATTTCTTTTGGGAATGCCTGGAGGATAAAAAGAAATATCACGTGATGAATTGGCAAGCACTGTGTGCCCCAAAAAACAAAGGGGGATGGGCTTTGTAGATTTAAGAGCTATTAATCAATTGTCACTTTGCAAATGGGTGTATAACTTAGAGAGGGGGCATCAAGGTATTTTCTATGATATCCTCAGGAACAAATATATAACTTGATAGAGGTTTTTTTCCAATCAGACCCCGTGGGGGTTTTACTTTTGGAAAGGTTTACACTATTAAAAAGTGGGTGAGACTAGGATGCGGTTTCCAAGTTAGAAAGGGGATAGGGTTTCTTTTTAGCATGATGTATGCAGAGATGACATTCCTCTCAAAATTAGATTTCATAAGCTATATGACATCTGTCATGACAAAAATTGTACGGTTGTTGAAACTGTGGAGATGTTTCAAGAGGGTTCAATGTTTAGGAGATCACTTAGGGGAGAGGATGTGGTTCTTTGGCTTGATCTAGTCAACATTATCCAAAATTGTTCTATTGAGGATGGTTATGATGAGATGGCGTTACTCTCAGACAAAAAAGGTTCTCCGTCCAGTTCTATATATCGCTTGATGAAATATGGGGGGTAACTGAGGCAGACCATATGAGAATCTAGAAATATCTTCCTCTAAAAGTTAAAATATTTACGTGGCTAATGCTCAGAGGGAAAATTCAAGTTGGAGAGCAATTAAAGAATCAAGCTTGGAAAGGGGATCCATCCTATAAACTGTGCGAGCAACTGGAATCTGTAGATCATCTAGTCTTTATGTGTCCTCTGTCTCATTTTCTTTGGGTGTTTGTAAGGGAATCTTTGGGGTGGGAGCTCCAAGTTTTTCATAGGAAAGGTTTTGAACATATGGTGCATAATTTTAGGGGTAAAAGTAAAGTTTTTATTGCAATTCAAGTTTTGGGGGCTCGGACTTGGTTCATATGGTTGGGAAGGAATAAATTTGTGTTTCAAAATGAACTTTATACTAATGCTTTTCAGGTTATCTACAAACTAATTTTTTACCTCACCTAGTGGTTGAATTTGATGCCAGCTCAGCTCAAGGAGAAAACATTAAGGTGTTTGGGCTTACTCCGTGCAAGCCTAAATCAACTCATCTACATGGGAAATGCTCAAAATCCGATAGCCGGCGCTTGAAGTGATCTTTGTGCTTCCTCTTTTGTTGATGGCTTCATATGTGTTAAGTCTTTCTTTTGGTTGCTTCTTATCTTTTGGTCTGTGGTAGTCTCTGATATGATCTTAGATGGTTGTGGTGTTTCGCTGCTTTCTGCTCTCTAGGTTGTAAACGGTGGTTGGAAATTGAGACTGTAATGTGTGGTGTGTGCTGGTATGTAAAGTCGGTGTCACCGATAACTTTGTAACTTCTCTTGTTTTCAAGTCGTTGGATGACTTTATCCAAAAAAAATATTAGTGGCTATTGTAACCGGTGGCCGCAAAAAAACATTTATAAAAATATAAATTTTAGCGGGCATATTTTTAAATTTTCATTAAAAATTTTGGTCTCTCCCTTCCCTCTCCCTGGACCTGGCCCAACAAACCGTACCCGCGGCTCGCTGCGGGCCCAGCCGCCGCTGCTCCCCCACCCCACATTTTGCTTCGAGTTTCCGGTTATACCCCCGAAAGCTTCCAGAAGAATCTGCCACCAGCGGAGCCGCACGGGTCAAATAGCAAGAACCACTTGGGGCTCTTACGTAACTTCGCATCACGAGCAGGCGTGCCGCTATAATTGGGGAAAGGGGGGATCGGCAGGTCGCGATTTGCCCCCTCACCCCCAAATCGCGGTTCCCCTTCCTCTCCGGCGCAGATTCCGGCCAGCCCCCGCCCCCGGTCCCAGAATTGGTTCCGAATCCGATCTGCCCGCGGCGCCTGCTTCCTACCGGTACAGGTTTCCCGTCCCCTCGTTGTCTTAATCGTATCCTAGGGTTAGGGTTAGGGTTTGCGTGTCCGTGGCTGCGATCTGATTCGGGTCCGCCTCGATTCGTTCTGAGAGGCGTCGCGAGCTAGCGCTATGGTTAGTAATCGAGTCGTTTCGTCCCGGGTGGTGCCGGGGTGTCGCCGTCGTAGATGTTGACTTTTTGTCTGATGCAAGGTGATTGTAAGAAAAAGGGGGAAAGGAGTTAGAGAGAGATGACAGTTGTTTTAAATTAGTGCTTACGCCTGAAGTCTGCTAGTAAAATTTGCAAGCAAATAAAAATTTCCATGTAAAGGAATAGGAATGCATGCAATTCTGACTGAATGCTATTTTTCTGACTGAATATTGTAAGCTTGTGAAAGAAATGTAGCATCTACTTTGATCATGATAGATCTAGAATTACATACATTTATGAAACATGAAGCACTTCTTCAGTCTTCACATAAGAATTTGTATACATTGGAATTCAATTTATTTAATCATTTTATATGTTTCCCACAGTGGTTACACGAGTCATCCCACTGTTAAATTATCATCTCTTCAGTTTACTTATTAATGTAAACGGTTTACATACATTATAAATCAATTATTTTTGGGTTGAAATGACAATTTTGGGACATCTTTATGAAATTGCACGTTATAGCTGGATTAACAAAACATATGAATATTGGATGCACCCTTAGCCCTTTGGCCCTTTTTGCTAACCATATGGACCATATATGATAATATGAAATGTTTAGTACAACTATTGTGCATTTGATGATAACATGATATTTGTCCTCTTCTGTTTTTGCAGGATAGTATGGTGTTTTCACACAACAAAAATGCTAACCTCGACCCTCTTTCTTTTGTTAACCTGAGGGGATTAGATACTGACAACCAACCTCGTGAAATGGACACGGGAGACACCTCTTCAAATTCTCATGCTACAGGTAGGCCTCTCATTTTCGAAAGTAAAGAAGTGCCCTATTTTTTTGGTTTCTCTTTCTCATTTCTATTTATTTTCAGATGTTGGAAAAGACAACATGTTCAATAAGCAGGAGGAATCAAAGATCACAAGCACTGGTCTTAAGGATCACACTCCAATTTCTCCCGAGAACTTCAATTTTTCTTTTTTTCCAGGCAGCAGTTGTCATACATCTATACCGGATCATGGCAAGCGACCTCTTTCTGATGTCAGGCCATTCCAGGTTGCTTGTAAGCGTCCAAAGCAAACAGATGAAAATTCTTGGTTGTATTCCAATGGAGAAGGCCCCTTCACCAGTGAGTTTGAGACGTCTGTTTCAGGTTTTGTACTTTTCTTGTTATACTCTATGCCATCGATAATATGAATTAATCTAAGAGATATGTACCAGTAATTATGATTGTTGGTTTCAGCTTTAGCTGATGGATTTGCTGAGAACAGAGAACCAGAGAACATCGGTTGTCTTAATAGTGGTATCTCAGCCTGCAGTACTAGTTCAGGCATCCCTTACTCTAATATGGAGCAATTAATGGGAGAGGAAAGCTTATACTTGCCTGATTGGGTGACATCTTTCCCTGGTTATTTTCAAGATTTTCGGTCAGCTGCTGAGTCTGACCTGGTTGATGACATCAATTCTCCTATCCATGAGCACCTCCCTAGAAAAGGTGTGGCTGTTGGAGCTGAACACCAGGCTGACATTCCAGAATGGAGGCCTAGAATTCCAATTACTGTACCTGGTGGTTCTGGTTCTTTTGCTGATCTGGCATATAGTTCTGTTTCCATATCAGGATCTGCTCCCAAGGATGATGACAATGAAAGTGATAAGTGGATTAAACATTGTGTCATTCCAATACCATCCACATGTCCTATTGATTGGTTTGTGGACTGCAGAAGCAGAATAGAGTGTGAGTGCAGTGATGAGGGTTCTGTTAGATGTGTAAGACAGCATGTTGTGGAATCTAGAGAGAACCTCAAAAAAAGCCTGGGAGAGGACAAATTTCGTGAGTTAGGTCTTTGTGAAATGGGAGAAGATATTGCTCAGAGATGGACACGTGAGGAAGAGAAGCTCTTCCAAAGAGTTGTTGTATCTAATCCTCCTTCCTTGGGAAAGAACTTTTGGCATTTTCTCCCACATGCTTTGCCTAGTAAAACTAGCATGGAGCTTGTCAGCTACTATTTCAATGTCTTCATGCTTCGTAAGAGAGCCCAGCAAAACAGATCAGACTTGTTGCATGTGGACAGTGATGATGATGAGTCTCCTGATGAGCCTGTTGTAACAGAGGAGGATGAGGATTCTGCAACTGACTCCCCCCTATATGGTTATCACACGAACAATTCCATATGCACTTCTGAAGATTCCTTCCCTGATAAGGTAGCTGATAGAATATCTGAGCCCAGATGTGAACCAAGCAGTAAGCCTCTGGAATCAAATACAGATAACCCTATAGGGGATGCAGACGTCCAAGATGAGTCGTGCACAACTTTTGAGGACCAACATAATGGAACTCATGGACCTAATGGCGTCCAATGTGCTGAGTTTCACATGATGGCACCGAATGCTGCTCTAGATCAATACAGCAACCAAGGTGCGTGCATATAGCTGATGTTGTGAGCATAAAATAAAATAGGTTGTTAGATGTCAACTTTAAGACAGCTTGCTTTTGGGATATCAACGACGAGAGACATAAGATGATTGTACATTTAGTTGGCACTTGGCAATGCTTTGTTGAGAAAGTTGTTACCAAAAGCACGACAGCAATACAGTGAATGGCCTTAGTGTTTGCCAAATTTCGAATGCCAAGATGGTTTTGATATTTCCTGAAGTTTGGAAGCGTGAGGAGACTGCATCGATGCAAAATCAAGACCATGGCATAATAATCCGGAGTTCTACTTTGAGAACAGCTGTTTTCCTGGGAGGCCTGTTGCTCCAATCCTCTATTGTCTGTCTTGGCGATTATGGTCGTCACTTGCCGCAAACCTCGACGGTGTTGTATAGTGTTCAACTAGCCCTTTTCACAGCCATTTGTAAAGTAGCATTTGGGACCAAACTGAGCTTGTGCTGTGTCTTATATTAATTCATTGTTTCATCTTTTTTGTGCTATGGGGTTGCTTTGCGTATGAGAGCTTCTGGATTTTCAGAGAATTTGCCATTGAAGTATGTAGCTGCGGCCCGATATCGAGACTGTTAGGTTTGGGGAATTCGAATATTGGATAATGGGATGGGATTCAGGGTAGTTTTGTAGGGAATTATGAATAGTTAACTTGTTTGTCACTAGCTGGTTTCTACTATGACCCACTGATGAATCTGAATTTTGGGAGTGAATTTCACATTTGACCTTTTTAAAAGCAAAATTTCACATTGGACCTTGAATCAATATTTTCACTATGTATTCTCTTTTATCAACTTGAAGTTTCGCTCTGGGCTTATTTTTATCTATTCATAAGTTCAAATTTAGGGGGTGTTTGGATGAGGGCTAAATTTTAGTCTTTGTCACATCTTGAAATATTAAATTTGGACTATTTCTAAAATCTATTCATAATTATAGGATTATTTGAAAGATAAATTTAATGAGTCTAATTACACCATAATTTGACAATGTGATGCTATATTGAACATTTGCTAATCACCAATTAATTATGTTTAATAAATTCATCTCGTAAATTATTTTCTGATTATGCAATTATTTTTATAATTAGTTCACGTTTAGTCCTTTAAATGTGCTAAAATTTAACACCATGATCTAACACCACCTAGTATGCTACTACGATTGCTTTGTTGATTACGCTACTTGCTACTCGCGTCTCCAATCTCCACCATGGCTGTAACGTCATCTGTCACAGCAAATTTTCAATAAACTGACTTCTTGTAATGCCATCGTTTTTCATCAGCAAATTTTCTTGAGCACCAATATCTGCCTCCAGACCTTGTTGTTGGTAGTTTTTTCACTGTACTAAAACAATCATATCACATTATCACCCTTGAGTTCTTGCAGCTCCTGAGCTTTCCATCAGTCTGTTTCTGTCCTTGCCTGCTCAACGCATTCTTTATGCATTTCTTGC
This sequence comes from Zizania palustris, assembly GCA_019279435.1. Lineage (NCBI taxonomy): Eukaryota > Viridiplantae > Streptophyta > Magnoliopsida > Poales > Poaceae > Zizania > Zizania palustris. The sequence continues at coordinate 60,449,582 of JAAALK010000079.1, read as the reverse complement.
GTCAGGCATGTCACAACTCAAAGTCTCAAACTGCTCATGTTGCTTCTCTCTTACCTAATGTAATCAAACACTATATTAGTGTCAATGTGTCATAATTCCTACACTAAGCAAGCAGTGTATACTAGCTAGCTCAGTGAGCTGCCACTACCAGTGCCTCATCTGAATTCTAGGTCAGTTAAAAGCATAAAAGAAGCATGTTGCTTAGCATTGACTAAAAGCTGTTGGAGCTGGATGCAGAGGAGCAAAGAAACAAATGAACAGACTCAAGTTCAAGATTGAGAACATTTACTGACATCTAATCTGAAAGCATTTCACTGTATCATCTCAGTTTCTCAATTCAGATCATCATATGCTTATTTACACCAATTTAAAGACTAACGATTATTATTTATTCCTAAGCTAAGCTGAAACTCCAACCAAAGAATGAACTGAATCAGAAATTCAGAATCACCCCTAAGCTAAAGCTCCAAAGAATGAACGGAATCTGAATCTCTAGTGTACACAACCAAACTATCAAAATATGGACGAACCACGCTTCAGTCAGCACCTGGAGCTGGCAGATTGAGATCAAGAAACCGCTTGGCGAGCGGAGATTGCTCTGGTTGCACAATGCCTGAGTCGGTGGCGCGGTCGAGCTCGCCGGCGATAGAGTGCGACCGCTTGTGTCCGCCGAGAGCCTGCCCGGAGCCGAAAGCTTTGTAGCAGATGGGGCATTCAAAGCTGATCGCCTTCGCCTTCTTTGCTGACTTCTGTAAGGCCGCCGCTCTGTCGTCGGCTTCCTCGACGTCCGGCGAGCCCGACGTGGAAGCAGTGCTGAACGAGGCGTCCGTCTCGACGCGCGGCTCTGCGGGCTGATCGGGCTCGGCGGCCTTGACAAGAGAGCAGTTGCTGTTTATGCGTTTATGGCTGGCGCGGTGGCCGCCGAGCGCCTGATATGACTGGAAGCCCCGGCCACAGCAAGGACACTCGTACCGGCTCCGCTTCTCGCCGGCGGCGCCAGGAGTAGGCTTCGTCTTCTCCTGTTTAGAAGTCGAGTCCCGTATGCCATTAGTGTCACGGGACAGCATCACGAGGCAGCGCGCGACGTCCTCCGGTTCGTCGTGGAACGTGTCGGCGTCGCGCACGGGCGCCGGCACGCGCATCGTCCGCCGCCGCCGCCTCGGCGCCGGCATCACGACCGCCGTCCCACCCGGGATCAGCATCTCCTCCGGCCCTTCGTCCACGTTCGCGTCGACATTTTCGGCGTCCTCAGCACATACTCTGCCACCCGGTGCATGGCGGTGCACTTGGCCGAACACCGTCCGGCATGACGAGAAGAAGAGGTCGCCGCGGTCGTCCCCGCCGCCGGAACCAGATAGCCGGCGGCGCGTCTTCTTAGGGTTCTCCCTTAGATCATAACCTCCCCCACCCACTCCCCCAACTCCATTGGTGACGCGCACCCCGCTGTGCATCCACCGCCGCTCTATCTTCTCGTCGCCTTCATCGGCGTCGGCGTCATCGTCTCCCGCCGGCGAGTGGGACCGCATGTGGCCGCCGAGCGAGCGGCCACTCGGGAATCCCTTCCCGCACACCTTGCAGCTGTGCCGTGCCGAACTACTACTACTAAGCTCGACCGCATCGTCCATGGCATGGCAGATCAAGAAACAGTTAAGCTGCTCAGATCAAGATCGACTGACCAAGAGACGATCAATCCTAAGCAAGAACAGATGACAAAGCAACTGGGCAGACAAGGATCGAAATCAGAAGTGGATGGATCAAGAAACGGTCAAGCTAACAAGCTGGAGGAGGATCAATGGTCCAATGAGCTTGTAGTTCTAGCTAGCAAACGGGAGCTAAAGTAGCAGCAGATGTGAGGAGGTTGCGGCGATGCGATGCGATGCGAAGGGTAGTGCGGTTCGGGAGGAGAAATCTATGCATGCAAGCAAGCAAAGTTAGCAAAACAGACAGGAGAGAAAAGGTCAAGGCCTGCACGGGTTCAATTTGCGAAAAAGAAATCACCATTTACCATTCGCAAGCTTAGGTTGTGCAGAAAAGAAATGATCAAACTGTTTCAATTCAACTATCGAAGTTTTAACGAAATTGGCAGAAAGCTGGTGAACTGATCATATCCAGAAAAAGACTCAGTTTTTGATCAATTAGATTATCATTTCCTTGACGATTATAGATTCACATGGGGTATTGAATTATTGATACGATGTATCAACGATCACATGTTATCAGTGTCACGGGTTTGGGAGAGGTTAGAGGGATGCATGCAGGACAATTCTAGAACGGAGATGATATTTGTGAGACTTTGGTGGATGAACGCCCTGATCTTGTTGGCGCGAGGGAGCCATTTTGGTTGGCGCCGGCAAGGGCAGGGAACAGGGCTAGCCTGAAGTTCTTTCACACTTTATTCCTCCAGGGTATATTGTTTATATAGACACAATGTCCTGGGATTAGTCCAAACCATTTGTAACAGACTCACAACTCATAACAGACTCAATTACAACTCAAACCTTGCTATTGCCAGCTAAGATGATTCTGGAGTTTCAGTTAGGAATTTCAGTTATCCTAGATGCTTTTGGAATTTCTGTTTTACCCAGCCCATTCTTCTTACGACGCTGGTAATGTATACCAGTCATGACATCTCTTCCCCCCTTAACAACCAGCGCGTCCTCGAGCTGGTAGGAGGGAAATTGATGCTGAAAAGAACTCAGTTCTACCCAAGTAGCATTTGCAGCATTTTGGCCGGCCCAACGAACCAAAAGCTCTTGGACGCCTCTAGCCAACCGTCCTTTGATCACTTCTGCTGGTTGAGGGCATGCATGTCCATTGTGAATAACGGGTAGGGTACCAGACCCTTCTGGTGTTGGTCCTCGATATGGTTTAAGGAGGCCAACATGGAAAACGTTGTAGAGACGCGCAGATGGTGGCAAATGCAGTTTGTAGGCCACTGATCCAATGTGCTCTACAACCTAGAAAGGACCGTAGAAGCGGGGGCCAAGCTTACTACGATTGTGAATGTTGAGGGAGGCGACTGGTCGATGAAGTAAGCGGAGCCAAACCCAATCACCGACCTTGAATGACAATGGTCTATGATTCTTGTCATAAGCTGTTTTGTAATGTTGTTGAGTTTGCTCAAGGCGATCTCGGACTTCAGCGATGAACTCATCTCTAGCCTCTAGTTGATCACCAACGGCTGGCACACGTGTTGCACCTTGAGTATAGGGTGGTATGGCAGGAGGATCTCACCCATAAACAACCCTGAATGGTGATGTACGCAGCGAGCTTTGAAATGCTGAATTATAACAGAATTCAGCCCAAGGAAGCCACTGGACCCACTGTTGTGGACGGTCTCCAGTGATACATCGCAAGTACATAGAGATGATCTTGTTTGTTGCTTCTGATTGGCCATCTGATTGTGGATGAAATGTTGTGGACATGTGAAGACGCACACCCGACAATTTTAATAGTTCTCCCCAAAAATTACTGGTAAATGTCGGGTCACGGTCACTCACAATGGAACAAGGCAAGCCGTGTAATCTGACAATTTCGGCAAAGAAAGCTTGTGCCACAGATGTCGCTGTATAAGGATGGCCAAGAGGAATGAAATGCACATACTTGGAGAATCTGTCCACAATCGTAAGAATCACTGACTTGCCTCCCACTTTTGGCAAAGCTTCAATGAAATCCATAGCAACGTCTGACCATACTGCAGCCGGTACTTGGAGAGGTTGAAGGAAACCGGCAGGGTGGAGCTGTTCAGACTTGTTGCGTTGGCATGTAACACATGTGCGCACAAAATCGCGAACAATACCACGAGCTCCTGAGACAAAAAAGTCTGCCTCAATCGGTATAGTGTTTTATGTACCCCTTCATGACCAGCACCATGAACATTCCGTAGCACTTCAGCGAGATGTGATGATGTAGGTGCCAGGTATATGCGACCCTTATGTGTGATTAAGTCATCTACGATGGCCCAAGAATCACCACGGTCACCATTCCGAACTTCTTGGCGAATTTTGAGCATCTCTTGAGAAGCCTCCAGTTCTGCGCGCAGATCATCAATCAACTGAAAGGATGGCAGTGATAAGGCAAAAATGGATGTTCGATCATGACTTTCCCTTCGCGATAAGGCGTCTGCAACAATATTGGTGGCACCTGGCTTGTACTCCACCCGAAAGTCATAGCCAAACAGTTTGCTCACCCATTGGTGTTGTGGAATTGTAGAAAGTCTTTGATCTAGCAAATATTTCAGACTGACATGATCTATGCGCACAACAAATGATCGTCCCCAGAGGTACGACCTCCAATGACGAACGGTCTGTACCAACCCCATAAGCTCTCGTTCATAAGCCGACAAACCAATGTGGCGTGGAGCCATTTGTTTGCTGAAAAATGCTACAGCACCTCCTTGATGAAGCACTGCTCCGATGCCTGAACCAGAAGCATCACATTCAACTATGAACTCTTTGTGAAATGCTGGAAGGCGGAGAACAGGAGCTATTGTTAATGCGTGTTGTAACGATCGGAATGCATCTTCTGCTTCAAACGACCATTTGAAACTCTCTTTGCAGAGAAGTTTGGTTAATGGTGTAGCAATGACATCAAAATTCTTGATAAAGCGGCGATAATATCCTGCGAGTCCAAGGAATGCTCACACTGCTTTAACTGAAGCAGGAATCAGCCAAGACAATACTGATTGGACCTTGCGGCTATCCATGGCGAGACCAGCCGCAAAGATAACATGTACAAGGTCGGAAACTTGTGGCTCACCAAAAGAACATTTATATCGTTTGAGGAATAATTGATGTTCCTGCATTTTTTCAAGCACCAATCGGACATGACGAAGGTGCTCTAACCAAGAAGTGATGTAAATCAATATGTCGTCGAGAAATACTAGGACAAATCGACGAAGAAATGGATGCAGGACTTCGTTCATGAGTGCCTGAAATGTGGCTGGAGAATTAGTCAATCCAAAAGGCATGACTAAGAATTCAAATAAACCTTGATGCGTCCTGAATGTCGTTTTCTCAATATCATCCGAATGCATTCGAACTTGATGATAGCCTGAACGCAAATCAAGTTTGGTGAAAAATGATGCATCCCGCAATTCATCCAAGAGTTATTCAACAACTGGAATTGGGAATTTATCTTTGACAGTCTTACTGTTAAGACCTCGGTAGTCAATGCACATCCTCCAAGTACCACCATGTTTCTTGACAAGAAGAACTGGTGCTGAAAATGCTGATTCACTTGGTCGTATTACGCCAAGTTGTAGTAGCTCATTGCACTGCCTTTCAATTTCTTCTTTCTGGGTATATGCATACCAGTAAGGTCGCACTGCTACTGCTGCTGTATTGGGTAGTAACCTTATGTGATGGTAGCGCTGCCTGATCAGAGGGAGTCCAGAAGGCACTTGAAATACAGCATCATACTGAACAAGTAACTCGTTCATCATGTCCGGTGTAGTAGCGGCAAGGGATGGTGAGGTGGTTGGATCAGTGGCTGCTGTCCAAAGCACACGTCGACCATTGCAGACAAAAGCCAACGTTTGACGACCGAAGTCCCATAGCACTGGACCAAGAGATTCAAGCCACTGCACTCCCAACACCATGTCAAATGAACCAAGGCTGAGCCCATAACAACAGATGTCAAAATGTTCACCTGCAATTTTGATGCTAAGGTTGGGACAGCGACCGGGACTGGAAAGTCGATCTCCATTTACCACAGCTTCTCGAATTCCAGCATCACTAGAGAAAGAGATACCGGCGCGGTCAACTGCTGCCATGTCAATGAAATTGTGTGTAGACCTCGAGTCCAATAATGCCTTCAGTATAGTATTCCCAACATTAACCATGACATGCATTGTGTGTCCCATGCGTGGGTGAATTTCATTTCAGTCAATGCTGCCAATGAAATGGTGGGTTCCTCATCATCTTCCTCCTCGTCCAGAAGTTCGATGCAGAAAAGGTGCTTGCAATTCTCTCTGTGTCCTGGCACAAATTTTTCATCACATCTAAAACATAGTCCCTTGGTGCGACGATCTGCAATTTCTGCTGGTGTGAGTTTCATGACAACCGACTGGTTAACAGACCCTGAAGAAGTGGTCCACGTCTGTTCAGGCACCTTATTCGACCCATTGCTTGCTGACCAGGTTGATTTAGAGATGGCTCGTGATGGCTGCCTAGTTGCAGATAGGGTCGAAGTTTGTTGCTCATAAGCCTTGGCCAACATAATTGCTTCATCCAATGTTGAGGGTTTGTGAAGAGCGACGTCTGTGCGCAACGGCTGTCCCAGTCCTGCCATGAATAATTGAATCTGATGTACCTCTGATATATTTGGATCACGGCAGGAAAGAGCCATAAAATGATTACAGAATGCGTCCACTGATCCCTCACGGCACAGGAGCGCCAATTCTCCAATTGGACTCTCGGTGAGAGGTGGACCAAATCTGGTATGCACCAACTGAACGAAATGTGGCCAAGATGGGGGTCCTCCATTCATCTCAAGACGATGATACTAGATCTGTGCGTCGTCCAGGAGATAGAACGAAGCATACTGGATGCGCTGGTGTTCAGGAGTTCCTCTTAGCCTGAAGTAACGCTCGCAGCGATTTAACCAAGCCATGGGATCCCCTGTTCCATCGAATTTTGGAAATTTGATTTTGTGCATCGAAGAGGGAGAGTATTCGGTGTTGGAATCAGAGTCCCCATTCCTGCGACGGCTATTATGCTGAGGATGACCAAACATACCAAGGGGAGGAACGATGTGGTCGATGCCCTGACCTTCTGCTGTTGCTCCAACACCGTTGGCCGATACCTCCGCATTGTTATCTGCTGGGGACTTCGGTCTGTTCTCCAAACGTAGCACTGCAACCCCAAACCTTGTTGCTGTTGCTTGACGTCTCGGAGGTCACCAGCGATGCTGCGAACAAGCTCTTCCAGCCGATCCAACCTCTTGCTGAGATCATCACCCGAAGAAGCCGCTTCCTTCCCCAAACTCGAGCCAGCAGCAGGCATGGTGAATGAACCGTGCTCTGATACCAAATTGTCACGGGTTTGGGAGAGGATAGATGGATGCAGGACAATTTTAGAATGGAGATGATATTTGTGAGACTTTGGTGGATGAACGCCCTGACCTTGTTGGCGCGAGGGAGCCGTTTTGGCTGGCGCCGGCAAGGCAGGGAACAAGGCTAGCCTGAAGTTCTTTCACACTTTATTCCTCTAGGGTACATTGTTTACATAGGCACAATGTCCTGGGATTAGTCCAAACCATTTGTAACAGACTCACAACTCATAACAGACTCAATTACAACTCAAACCTTGCTTCTGGAATTTCTATTTTACCCAGCTCATTCTTCTTACGACGCTGGTAATGTATACCAGTCGTGACATTCCGTTTCAATAATATCAAGATCGGAATAAAATTAATGTTTGATAGTCTATAGGCTAAAAAGATTCTAATTAGCAAGGATGCAAATGGAACTATGCACTCTGACTCGTAAAAAATGAAGTGGATTATTCACTGCCAAATGGTGGCAGACGTGCATGATCTGATGGAAGACTAAAAATTGTAAAAACTGATTAAAAATAATTGATCTTAATATATATTAGCATAGACGGTGAGACAGCATGTTATACTATTGGCTATTGTAACTGGGGGCAGGACAAAAAAAATTAATTTTTAGCGGAATTACTTTTAAAATTTCATTAAAAATCTAGAGAATATGGATCCGTTGCCTCGTAGCGACGGCCACCACGGCAGACGCTTTCTTCCGGTGAGTGAGTTCCAAACGCGGTGTTTGCTCGCGAGGCAAGACGACGCGCTCTGTCTCGCTGTCCCCGCGCTCTGGCTTTCCATCCTGTCGCGCAGATGCGCCAGCCCCGTATTTGACCCACCGATCCCCGTGCTCCCCCGTCTCCCTTCTTCTTCTTCCTCTCCCTCTTCCGCTCCGCTCCGCTTCTCCTCTCACTGTTCAGGAGGCCGGAGCTACTATTTCCCGATGCTCCTCGACTCCTATGATCCTTCCTCGCGACCCTCCCTGGTTTCTTGATCCGTCCCCGGCCCAAGAAACCGTACCGGCCCTCATCGAGGTTTGAAGATTCCTCGGTTTCCGGCGAGAAATTTTGGTTTCCCCCACGGTGCGTGCGGCCGCTGAATCTCCCCCCATCTCCGTTTTGTCTGTCGCAGCGGCTGAAGGAGACGCCTTTCTCTCTGCAGGTGTTGGGGGGCATTCTCTTTCTTGCTGGGAGGACATGTCCGGCGTGCAGGAGCAGTTCGAGATCAAGTTCCGGCTGCCGGACGGCACGGACATCGGGCCCAAGACGTACCCGGCGGCGTCCACCGTCGCCACGCTCAAGGAGTCGATCGTTGCTCAGTGGCCGAAAGGTGCGTCTTCTCTTCTCCGGCCTCCTCGTGCTCTTTACCATTGCTGCTTGTTTTAGCCGTGGCGGACGGAACCGGCGAGCGGCGATAAAGTTTGCTTCTTGGGTATTGGCGAGTGAGTGGCTCAAGAGCTGTGTGACTGGTATTGATCCGGCGGTCCCTTTCGCTTTCCCGGCTTCTTTCTGTGGAATCGCCACTATTTAGCTTGGAATCTTGAGATGTACAGCACTGCCGGCGTCGCCATCAGAGGCCAATAGGGCAAGGTGAGAGCCAATAATTGGAGCTGGTGCCTCCACCAACTGGGCCACTATGCGAATGAGTATTCTTTCGATCAAGTTCAGTCTGTCGAGGTTGCTGTCAAGTATCAATCGGATAGGTTTGCTTCTATGGCTGCTGTTTTTCTATGCCGAGGTTGAATTGATGAACCATTTCTCTGAATTGGTAAAAGCAAAATGAATGCATAGTAGATATATGTCCTATGGAGCAGCAGGGATAGTAGAAATGTAGAATTGCTTTTTTTTACTGCTAAGCTGCTTTTAGGTTTATCAGCGATGAGTAACTATGAAGTGTTTTTAGGTGTAACAAACCAAGTTCAAAGCTATAAGATCGAAACCCTTACAATTTTATCAGGAACTCATAATGACCTTTGAGTTCGAAAGGCCGTCTTCTTAATATCATCAGGATGCATACGGACTTGATGATATCTACTACACAAATCAAGCTTGGTAAAGAAGCGAGCATCATTTAACTAATAAAATAGCTCATCTACCACCGCTATGGGAAAATTTGTCCTTGAAAGTTTTCTCATTGAGGGCACGATAATCCACACAAAACGCCATGAATTATCTTGTTTCTTGACAAGCAAAACAGGAGAAGAAAATTCAGAAGTACTTTCCTGTATTATACCTTGCGCCAACATGTCTGTGTATTGCTTCTCGATTTCATCTTTCAATAGTTGAGGGTAACGATATGGTCTCAATGCCACCTGATGTGTACCTAACAATAAGTGCATGCGATGGTCATGTTGCTGCTGTATGGGCATGCCTCTTGGTTCCTCAAAAATATCCTCAAATTCCCCTAGAAAGTCAGCAAGTCCTTGCCCACAATGGCATTAATCTGTGGAGGAACTGATGGGGCACCAATGCCACTCCATGTAACTTGATGGTTTAGTTGCCGAAAGGACATGGTAAGACATTGGAAATCCCAAAGAATAGGTCCCAAGGTGTGTAACCACTGAACACCAAGAACCACATCGAAGACTTCAAGAGGTATGATGTAGCAATCAATATTGAAGTTGTCACGGCCAGGCCTTGGCCGCAAGTTGTAGCCGTGCCGCGACACGGCGGAAGAAGGGAAACGGCGCTAGGGAGGGCACCGACTGGGAGAGGGAGAAGAAAGCACGAGACTGGGAAATAGATTAGGGGGAAACTGAAATTCTTCTATTAACTTCTCTGCCTCAATAGGTCTGATTACAACCCTTTATAAAGGGCCAAAATCCTAACCTCCCTAGGACTCTTTATTATCTCAATCTGAACTAGACTCCTAATCTAACTAGGACTCTTTATTATCTCAATCTGAACTAGACTCCTAATCTAACTAACTCCCTGATTACATTATTAAAAGACTTATCCTAACTGGACTCCTAAACTAATTCCTAATCTTAATCATTAAGGACTCATCCTGATTCCTCCTGTGTGTTAGAAATAATCTTGTATTTCCATTTGTGTTATCATGTTTAGATGTCAAGTGTTGCATGCATTGTGCTATTTGGAATGTGTCATTAAGTGCATCTAGAAATTAATTGAGTGATTGTGTGCTGAATTAGTGCAGCGGAATTAGGGGAGATTGAGTGATTGTGTGCTGAATTAGTGGAGATTGCCGGAATTAGTGTAGCCATGCAGAAATTAGTGGAGATTGCGTGAGTGAGTGGTCTCATCGTGTGTGCGTATGGCTATTTAAGTCCTGTTAGTGCATCTCTAAACAGTGCAGTGAGTGAGAGGGTGCTGGTGTGCATAAAAAATCATCCTCTCATGTGGTCTCATCATGTGTGCGTATGGCTATTTAAGTCTTGTTAGTGCATCTCTAAACAGTGCAGTGAGTGAGAGGGTGCTGGTGTGCAGCACAAATCATCCTCTCATGTGGGCGTGTGTTGGGATAGTTGCCCGAACTGACCACATGATCGCTATTGGCTTTGGCTACCATGATATCCATGTCGAGTTTGTGAGTGGTAGTGAGACTAAGGTGCCTATTGGCATTATATGCCACAAATGTATGGGCAGAACTAGAATCCACTAAGGCAACGAGATGTTCACCACCAATCATAACATCTAGTCACATGGTCTTGGAGGTACGAATCCCCGTCAAAGCATGAAGGGAAATTTCAACATGATCATCATCCACATCCTCACAGTTTGTATCATCCGATTCCAATATATAGATGCCCTTCATAGAACATTGCTAGAGACGTTCCTTGGAAAAATTCTTTGGACAATTAAAACAAAGTCCTTTAGCACGACGATGATTCATCTCTTCCATAGATGAACGACGAAAGCGACTGCTAGGCTTAGGATCCAACTAGGTCATATTAGCTAGTGGAAACGCTCCAGAAGGTGTAGCGCCAGCTGTCGAGTTGGTGTGAGACGCTGCTTGAACAGGTGCAAAACTCGACAACAGTCTAAAGGAGGTATTTTTAAATGTCACATGTGTACAGTCTGTTTGAGAGGTTGTCCTGTCCTGCAGTAACCTGTTCCTTACTAGCTTCTACTTTCTAATAAATGACGCCCTGCTTGATACCATCTATAAGTTGCTCAGCTATTCAGCAATTAAGTTTAAATCACTGATTTGGAGCCCACTAAACTGGAATCTTTTAGGAATTAGCTACATTTCTCTACAGACCTGTCCAACTTGGCTACATTCAAACTCAAAACTTGTCTGGTTTCTACATTTATTGCTAACTGGTGAATTTATTTGCTCTAATCATAGTCAAACTTAGTTGTTTGTAGTTCATGAAGAACGTGAATGTCATTGTTTGAACATATTAATATATAAACTATTTCTCGTAATTAATTAATTTGTGACATCGTGATAATCTGTCCGTCAAGCCTAATTATGCGTCTACTCTTTGGATGTCTGTTGTTTTGTATTCTACCAAAAAACCATTGATTGAGAGCCTTTGACATGCAAATTCTACCAATTGCTAGCCAACGAGTACAAATTATTCTAAATTTCTAATGTTCTATTTTGATGCAGACCTCATTGCTTATTTATCAATTGGCATGCAAAATACCATACAAGAGGAACTGGGAACTGGGAAGCGATAAATTAAAACTCACCACTTGATGTAGTTGTTATGATAGAAAATGCTAGGAGGGAACAGATGATGTGTTTTCTCATGTCCTTTAGCCTGTTTGACCTTAATATAACTGTTCGAGTGCCGATTTGTTCTGACATTGCAAACAATGATGAATATGAGTTTAGCTTTTAATGAATGTTGCTTATGACTTACTCTGCACTCCCAGCAGATAAGGAAAAGGGTCCAAGGACTGTGAATGACCTCAAGCTTATTAATGCCGGGAAGATATTGGAGAACAACAAAACCCTTTCAGAATGCAAAAGCTCGATTTGTGACTTCTCTGGAATGACAACTATGCATGTTGTAGTTCGTGCTCCGACTTCAGACAAACAATCCAGTAAGTGTCACCCTTCTGCAACTTCCAACGTGATGCAATTGCCACTTTCACTTGCTATTTTATATATTGTTTTATGAAATGTTAAACAGATAAAATGGCGGCCAAGAAACCAAAAGATTTCAGGTGTGGTTGTTCCATCATGTGACAGCTTTGTGAATGGTAGCAGTAAGATCATAAGATGAGGATGTCAGCTATTGAACTCCCTTTTTTTTTTGGCTCAGACTAGAGTGCTGTACGATGTTTGAGGCTCTTTCTCCCATTTTCCTTTACTGTATTGAGGGCAGCTGATTGCCCATAATCTGAGTTGCACCAAGTAAATGATTTGAAGCTCATTGATCTAAAATCTCTAATAGGGATGAAATTCCATCTCATCCGTCTTTGCATTCTTCAGAGTTTCTTCTGCACTGACCCTTTGCTCATTTGTGTTTGATGTAAGTTTGTTAGTAGTGCGGATACTTTGGAGATAAAAGTGACATTTTACAAGTAATTGGTTGTTATGTTTGGAATAAATTTTGATCTTTTAAAGTGTTATATTTTGGAAGTGGGACCCTCCAGCCCATGAATAGTACCACATGTACGGTTCACTTGAACAGTACCGTAGTAATGTAGCAGATAAAATAGTTAAATATTAGATTTTAGTTATGAGTCTTAATGGCTAAGTATTGTAATCAGGATTGGTTTGTTAGTTGTTAGAAGTATTGTAATTAGATTAGAGTTGGATTAGTTTGTTAGTTGTTAGATCCGGAGACTTTGTATTATATAAATATATATAAACAGAGCCTGACCGAGATTGAGGGTTTAGATCATCGAGTAGTTCAGTTGGTTATTGCCTTATTGTATCTCTGCCTCTTCGTCGTGCCGCGGTAGGGTCTAGGACCTTGATCATCTATCCCTTTTAAATATAGTTTGAGATGATTAATACTTACCAATTTCATGGAAATCTCTGCCGGTGACAGTGGCGTACCAATTATATGATTTTCTTTCACTATAGTCAATTGTAACAGTACTACTCTAGTTTATATTTGACGATTGCAAATTTTGCCGTTAGAAAAATTGACGGAAATATATGGGGGCTAGAAGATATTTGAGAGTATGATATGGATAGTTGAATTTGGATCATCTGTTAGAGTAATGGATCAATGGTCATTCACAAATTTAGAGGCTCTGTTTACAATATTTTATTTCAGATTTCAATACGAATATGAATATTCTTGAATATAAATACAAGACAGATATTTTGAATTCAAATGTTTAGTAAGTTTGACTAGATTTTGGTAGTATTGATCATATTCGATTAATCAACTAAAATTTTGTGAATGATACATATAAACATGCGGCACAAACATAATCAATCAAAATGTTATGAATTGATTGTAATCCATCACCAAACCAAATACTTCCACTTCAGTCTAGTAACCGAAACATGTGTCTGATGTTTTTATTCTGTTTCACATTTCAACATGTACTAGTAAGGGTCCGTGTTTTGCGACGGTGCTTATTTTATTGTTACGATGATAAGAAAATTTTCAGCGAATTTAACTGCCTATACGAAAAATTCATAGTTTTGCGTGATTTTTCAGAAACCCAAGGGCTTTGCACAAAATTCTTAGTTTCTGTGTGATTTTTCAGAAATTTAAAGGTTTTTATGCAAAATTTGTCTACGCAAAGATAGAAAAATTAAAGGACTGAAATGCAAAAGTACATTTTTTCTTTTTCTTATTTTTCTTTTCCTTTTTTCTTTTTTCTTCATGTGCTTTTCTTCCTGCATGCATGCAGGGCGGTTGGGGAGTGCGGGACGCGTCCTCGGCGGCCGGCGCACGCGAGGGGTAGTGCGGACGAAATCCGCGGATGAAGTCTGCACTTTATATTAGTAGAGATTTAGAGTAACAATAATATACAATATCAAACACTCAAATTATATACATCCATAGCTCCTGATGCTCCACTGTTTACATGTCCATGAAGTATACAAATAGAATCATTTTCTCAACCACTTCAAAAAAAATCAAATTCAAAGCAATTGTTTGCAAGTAAAAAAAAGAAACGACGATTTGATCATCCTATTGACTTGTAGTCTAAAAACTCTCCACTAACTCAAGTGTTTGGTAACTACATAAAGAATTAATAAATAACACAGTCTTATTATCCTGAGTCCCTAACAATCTGATATGTGTAAAAATCTACAACAGATACATATCATATCTGAATCTGATAGAAATCCATATATTTATTTTTATATCTATATTTGCTAAATTAATTTGGATGTTTTCATTTATCGTTCATATTTTATTTAGACAGGGATATGAATATTCACATCTATAATTTATCGGATACAAATATAGATAATCCAGAATTTTTTTAACATATATCCTATGGATACTAAGTTATATTCCTCTCAGAAGAATATGAAAAAAGAATTTTTACTCTTATGCCATAAAGTTGAGTGATGTTTATTTTTTTATCACGTTCTGTGTGTTTAACAACTGAATCAGAGACCGCATATCATACATTTATATGGGGTAAAAAAGCAAATTTCACCAACTTATTTATGACATAAGAGCTAATCTCCCTACGAAAAATTAGTGCCGTGGTAGTACTACACACGGCTATCGTCCTGTTCCGTTACCTGCCACGTGGCATGATTATGCATCTAACCTAACGTGCACAGCAGCACACAGATTACATGAACACAAAATGGCGAGAAAGATTAAAGAAAGAGAGACGGAATAGGAATCTGCACTTTGCCAATCTCCTCAACAATCACGTGCTCAAACCAAAAGCGAAGACCGGACCAAATTTCCCCCCACATATTGAAAAGCGCAACTTGCCATACAATTCCCATATATACAGCAAGCCGGCGACCGGAGGTGGAAGAAGAGCAGCAAGAGCAAGCAGCGAGGGAAGGAAGGAAGGAAGAAGAGGAGAGGGTCGAGTGAATCGAAGGCAAGTTTCGTGATTCGGTCAGTTTGGAGGCGGATTCGCTAGCTCGAGTAGTTTTTTTTTCTGTGAGAGGTGGGAAGGATGGCTCCCGCGAAATCCGGGGACAGGGCGAGCAGCTTCGCCATGGCCTGCAGCCTCCTCAGCCGCTACGTCAGGCAGAACGGCGCCGCCGCCGGCGAGCTTGGCCTCGGCATCAGAGGTGAGCTCTCGTTCTTTCTTCAAGAAAGTTCGAATCTTTACGAGTTTGGCTTCAGCCGTTCAGCTCCTATCTGAGCGAAAAAAAGCTTGTAGTCTTACGGGGTTTGACCTGCAAGAATTGCCGTTTGCATTGCCCTGGCCCCTGGGGATGGGGTTCCTATGAGATCTGGTTTAATTCTTGGAGTTTGGGAAGCAAAATTTATCGAATCTGACAACGTCCTACCCTCATTTCTGCACATCTAGCTGTAAAATTTGCAGTTTTCTTGACCTGATGTTGTGAATCTTGGCTGAAAAATTATCATATCATATTGTCAGGTGAAGCTGATGCGCAGAGGAGAGAGATCATGGAGCTTTTCCCCCAGAACGCCGGATTCAGCTCTGAGGTTGCCGTGCAAGAAGCCCCTGATGCGAGGTACTGTTCGAACGGAACACATCTTGTTTCGACGCTTCTTTCTCAGAGCAGTTCATACTTAGTGTTTCTATAGCTCGTAACATGATAGGGAGGGGAAACCGATAGCGACAGCCCAACCAAACCAATCTGTAGTAGTGTGGAGAATGTCTTGCCTTTCTCTGACTAGATCTTAGCTCAAGGAGCTGATGCTCTCTGGTCGTCGTCTGATATATAATTTGGATAATTGGTTTAGCGCGGTTTGAAACGTAAAGTGTTATATGGATGGATTTCGGTATGATGAAAGGTTCAGTGTTTAATTCAACATATAATTGTTGCTGCGTAATTGTTCTGTTGTCATGTGAGTCAGTGCTGTACTTTTTGTTTGTAACTAGTAACCAGTGGCCTCCTCGCATGATATGAAAGTGAATCTTCTTACTTCTGAGTGATTCATCAACAAAAACCAAACGTTAATCGCTATGAGCTATGAGCTATGAGCTATTCTTTTGAATGTATAAGGGTGTAAGTATTTGCGTAGGTGATGGTTGCTTGTTGAACAAAATCGGTTGAATGTCTGCGGTTGTCTAAGCTTTGTTGTATCACCAATTCACCATTGTCAGGGAGCAAGAGAAGCGCCAGTTGACCATCTTCTACGGTGGAAAGGTCCTTGTGTTTGATGACTACCCAGCTGAGAAGGCCAAGGACCTGATGCAAATGGCCAGCAAGAGTGCCTCCACAGATCAGAACTCTGGCTTGCTTGCATCCTCCATTGCCGCAACCGTTACCGACAGCGCTAATAAGGTCTCTGCCGTGCCAGCCCCGGCAAGTGCACTGCCTGTTGCTCAGGCCAATGTCGAAAAACCTGTTCGTCCAAGCGCAGCAGGTAGCTAATCTAAGTATCTAACATCTGTTGCTTGCTTGCTTCGATTGTGTCGAATATGTATGTGGCGTGTGAATGTTTGTCGCGCTAATCGTTCTTCAAACATTCCAGATCTACCTCAGGCTAGGAAGGCGTCGCTTCACCGGTTCCTCGAGAAAAGAAAGGATCGGTAGGTTACTCGTGCTACCATGGTCTCGCATGTATAATAAAATTCTGCTGCTCTCAGTGTTTGTATCTAACTTGTGCTGTTTTTTTGTTTCAGCCTTCAGGCAAAAGCACCATACCAGGGTTCCCCTTCAGATGCTTCACCAGTCAAGAAGGAGCTGCAGGAGAGTCAGCCATGGCTCGGGTTGGGACCTCAGCTGGTTGCCGCTGCCGACCTCAGCTCGAGACAGTAATTCAGTTAACCATCAGCAATTCAGCGTGCCAATGTTCAGTTGTGAGATACTCCTCTCGTCGATGATTATTCAGTCAGAGAAGCTGCCACTACTCTTGCAAGAAGCGTCTTCTGATAGGCCACGATCCAGTTGTTAGTTGTCATGCGATGTGTTTTCGCTTGTTGATCTATAGGTATGGATGTAAAGAAAGTAGCTGATGATGATTATGACCAGTAACCTGAATCAATTCACCCATAGAAAATTTAAAAAAAAAAACTCATCTGTGCCACCAGAATAATATGCCGTTTTGTTTGGCCTTGCGCCTTGTAAAAGCAATCAAATGTACTAATGGATAATTGTTCATTGCTCCTGGCATTACCAGGGGTGTAAAACTTTGTTTGGCTATCATTAATCAAGTTATGATCGAGTAAGCATCATCATAGCAAAGTATAACCTAATAACGTAAGCCGCTGAAATAGTTACCACATCAGATTAGTATCGGGACGGAGCGGAGCAGGAAAGATAAGAGCATTTGAGAAACATGCTGCTAGCTTGCAGGAACAGTGAACGTGTGTTGGCTAGCATGATCGATTATCCACAATGCTCAACGTTGGAGTGGTTGGTTACAGGGCAGCTGAGCTGAGGCTTGTGTGAGTGTGTGTAGCGTGTACGCAGCAGCATCGAAGTGTGGCTCTTGCATTGCTTGATCATTGCAGCAGGATTGGATGGGATCCTCATGTCGATTGGTTGGGCGTAAGAAAACGTGTTCGGGTTGCAACTTGCGAGAGGAAAAGAAAATAAAAGACGAGAGCGACGTGAACGCGGCAACGGCAGAAGAAGGGGGACAGGCGCAACGTGCCTGTCGCTCTCCGGTTTATATACGCGGGCGAATATCGCAACGAGGGGGAAATCGACATGATTGAGTCAACGCGTCGCCTCTCCGTTTTCTCCTAAGAAATGTAAAAGATTATCTGTTTGTCTGGTGGCGTTCAAAAATTCCATATGCACTGCACAAGTGGTTTTACTTTTGTAAGTACGGGCTCACTCTGTTCTAAAACGTATAAAGTTTTAGTTTTAAGTATATATAATGAGACGAGTAAAATATTGCCACACCCTTCTTACGCGGCGGATTGAGATCCTCCGTGACATTGGAGAAGCCCAACGTTAGAGGATGTTCGTGGTACTAACCGTTCTGCTAGGATACGAAAAATTGAGTGAGAAGAGGGTTGCACAACGATCGAGATGGACAGGACAGCATTCGGCTGCTAGCTGGGACGGGCGGTGGCAGGGATAGCCCCACACATGGCCTACACACCGGTGGATCCTAATAAAATATTCGAGATCAATATCCACTCTGTGATGTCAAGCTTCTCTGCATCGGAGAATCTTAATCCCCTCACGGTAGATGAGTACAGGCTCGAGAGTAATTGATTGAGATATGTAAATCTGGAAAATATATATTACACACACGAAGAGTAAAATCATATTCCCTCGTCTTTGTAACTCCAAAATATTTTAAATTTAGAGCTCTATCAGGGGCGAACCTACATGTATTTAATGGGGTCCGGCGACCCCGATGACTTTGTGAGAAACTCTTGTATGTAGCTTTTTTTTAACTGGTCATGACCCCAGTAAAATAATAAACGGACCCTAATAGCCCATTTAACTGACCCCGGTGAGGATTTATCCTAGATTCGCCGCTGAGCTCTATAAAATATATCATGTCCGGTTTGACTTAAATTAGGAGATGGTGGCTACCTTATCATCCAATATAATGCAAAGTCCTGTTTCCTCTCCTCCACTTTGAGCAACTGTATTAATTGCATACATGATACCATCCACTTTGCCATGGACTCTCCACTTCATCACATGCTCAAGATCTTTTGCATTATTGTGACGCTACGTCCCTATGCCAATTCAAACCTATGGTCTACCCATGGTCCTGCAGAGGGTAGTTGCCTCATCGAAGACATCTATTCACGATCGAACGGTGTAGTGCGAAGAGGTTTTGCACCGTCCGATTAAAATCAGATGATCAAGATTGTCTTCTACTGTCAGCCCCCGACTACATAGAACTTGATTTTAGGTGTGTTGCTAAACCTACCGAATTTTTGGCTAAAATGCTAAAAAAACGGATATTTGGCGAGAGTAAACACACAAATTTACGATACATGATCATCAATTAATATAAGCTTCACGTATTCAGCACTTTAGTTTTGGGTGCAAGACTAAGGGCTTGTTTGGTTTCTTTAGGGACTAAACTAAACTTTAGTCTCCTCTTTTTTATAGGACTAAACTTTAGTCCATTGTTGTTTGGTTCTAAGGACTAAAGTACTAAAAGAGAGTGAGGGATGAGAGGTAAGTAGTACTTTTAGTCCCTTTTAGCAAGGTTTTTGGTACTAAAGGGCTAAAGTTTAGGGACTAAAAGGGACTAAAGTTTAGTCCCTAAACTTTAGCAACCCCAAACCAAACACCCCCTAAATGGGTCGATAAATATTGGTCTAGATGATCGGATAATTTTAGGTGTAGGTCTAAGCTTTAGCTAAGCTTATTAATTCCATTTCAGTTTAGCACTCGAACAAAATGTTTTGACATGATCGAAACAGGTGTATTATTTTTGAATCTAATAAAATAATGTGAGCATATCTATAATATATAATATACAATATGATTAAATATGATATATTTAAATATATTTATATTTCAAATACATTGTATAACACGTAACTTAAAAAATTCAACATGCAATTTTGATCGATACAGATAGTATTGACCGAAATGGCCGGTGTGAGGTTAGTATTAGCATGTACCGAACCAGTATTGATTAGAATAGCCGGTATTAGTCGACGAAAAACTGATTTGAATAACTAAGAGCACGACGAAATTGATAAGCTTGCTTAGCCCAACTTCCTGTGGCGGGGAGGCCCATCTACTTGTCACTATATATGGGGCTGACCAGCTGCCTGCTCTCGTCTCGTCCGTGCAAACAATTACACCATTTTTATGGATTTTTAGGGTTGTGTCTTCTCAATTCTCATGCTCGTGCTCTAATTTCTCATATCATCTGATGTTGCCGTAACGTTCTACTTTGGAAAATGAAATCATGTTACCGTGGCGGTTTGGGCTTTGGGCTTTGGCCCAGGCCCATTTTCTCTCTCACTACCACGCCTGCACTGGCCCGCTCCGTTTGGCTATCAGACTGGTTGTACTCAAAAGATATTATGGGTTTGTTTGGTTGAGCTATGGATTTTAAAAAAACCGTTATAAAATGCGAGTCATAGTAAGCTGATGTGTGCTGTGAATTGTGGAAAAGCTAGAAGTTATTTGGTTGTAGTAGCTATGGATTTTTATTTTGACAGTAAATATCTATAATCCCGTAATATTTGGTTGTACTATTAATATGCACTCAATATAAACACTGACTTTTTTAATTATGTGCATTTTGATCATTGTTGTAATAAGAAAACTAAAAGGGAATTATTTATAACTGAAATATATTTATGTTTTCCAACAATCATATATTAACTTTTATTCTTAGAAAACTATTTAATTTTAAGTATTCTATATCAACGGAAGGGGTATTTTATTAATGAAAACATGGGTAATTTCCACCAAAAATCTGGTTGCAAGAATCTGTGGAATCTAGGGTGCTCTCAACTTCCTGTTTACACTGCGAAAATCTGCAGATTCTAAAATAGTCGATTGCCCAAAAAACTATTTGGTTCAGATTATATCTTTCGGGCCAAGAAACTAGTTCAAAAATCTGAACCAAACAGACCCTATATGCCTATTTGTTGCAGCTATTTCTAAGTTTTGAAGTTAAAATAGATGGTTCAGATTTTGAATCTAAATTATAAGAATTAATAGTCACAAAATCTAGGAACAACAGCTTTGATATTCAGTCTATACCAAGCCTCATGACAAAACATCATTGTGATCAATGGCCTGTATGGTTAGGGACCAATGTGCTCACATTTGAATTGTACAAAGAAAATAGATAAAGATGATAAAAAATCCGAGAAAATGCTTTAATTAAAATTTCCTAGAAAAACTCGTAATTAAAATCCTATTACTCCAAAATAATTTAAAAATACTCGTAATTTTAGAGGTTTCCAATCTAGAGCAATAAATTTCACAATACTTCGCCATTAAAATTTAAAACGAAAACCTTTTGCGTTTTCCCCCCTCCTTGAATCCGGACCGGCCCACTCCTCCTTTGCCGTGTCGTTCGGCCCATGCCAGGGTGAGGCTGACATGCGGGCCCGCCTGTCATCTTCGTCTTCTACCTCCGGATTTCCCCGCCGGAGCCGAGCCACCGCCATCCCCGTCGATCCCGGAGCTCTGCATGCCCATTCTCTAATCCGACGGACGATCCGTGGATCCCTCATCCCGCCGCCCACGTTCCCCTTAATCCGGAGCCGAAACCGTGCTCGGGCGACTAAACCAGCTGTGCCCAGACGGCCAAATTAATGTACAGCAAGACTGACCTATTCGATCTGCAACTGTACGCTTGCTTACAACGAAGGAAAATTGAAGAATCTTAGAGCGACTGAACTCCTCGAAAAAAATCGCACCTTGGACGTAGTACGCATTCTTTTAATTTCATCAACAGTTTTGGTGAATGCGATTATTTAATTAACGGATCGATAATCCATGGTGGGACAAACAAGCGAAAGCGATAGGGCGGGACTGAAAAGGATTATCATATAAGGTGGCGAAAAGAATACTCCTTTCGAGTCAGCAGTTCCACTTAGCGATAACCCAGGCTCGCTTTCATGACATTGATGGTTTTGCCTTTTTCTTGCACAGATCTACGAGAACCAATTCAGTTGAGTACTGTTCCTCAATAGATCTGTGGACTTGCAGGATACTTGAAAGTTACCTGTATTTGACTTGCTCCGAGTTAGTTTTCTAGCAGAGGGCTGGGATTATTGTTAACAAATTTATTAGACCATATGAGTTGAGCTAATCATTGAAGGGTCGTAGTAGATTTATAGGCAATATTGTAACCTAAGACTTTCAGGCTATTCACAATGAGAATTTTATGAGGTGTTTCATGATATTAATTATCATGTCACATCAGATTTTTTACTGATGTGACATTCAATTAATGAGGAAAGAGAAAAAAGTAGTGACATCATCATGACATTGTGCTAACCTGTTTCCAAGACAGATAAAATGAAATGAAACACCCATTGAGAACCAAATCGTTTCATTATATAGAGGGTATTTTATGAGAGCTAGTTGCATTTAATTACACTAGTTAGCCTAGGAAATAGTGAAATGAAACTCTCCACTGAGAGGGGGTATTTCATTCGGTTGTAAAGCTAATGTGGCATTCTAGAAAACAGTGTTATAAAACCAACCACTGTGAATAGCCTTATAACTTAGGATCGAAATTAATATTCACTTTGGTGTACGTTTTGGTGTTTAGATGAGAGTGTATGAATACTGATTGTTTTGTGTAAAAACGTGGTGTGCGGCCATTAAGAATCGAGCTCGGGTGGCATTACTAGAGACTAGCGTCTATAACCAATTGAGATATCAATGAAGGTTAGATAAGAAGGCCAATGAATCGTTTTTAATATCGTTTTGATATGCGTAATTCTGTTCAAAACGACTAATGTTTGTACGTCGGAGGAGCGAGAATTTCATAGTACAATAAATCTAGTGAGATTCATTATAGTATAAAATGTTAAATCCAATGATATTATGGGACAAGCCAATGGCTTACATGTGTTTGGAAAAGTTGGACACCCGCTTGATAGTATTGGAAATTCATGAAAGGAGTTTTTTTATTCTTTTTAAAGTGGATTACTTTTCTTAAGAGATTGTATTTTTTGAGGTTTTGCTTGTAAATAAAGAGAAATATATTTTTTGAGTTTCTTAATTACAAGTAAGATAAATTGGCAAGAAGTCATTGTCGAAGTCACCCAACTCCACACACGACTACACGGCCCGATATTTTAGCCGATATTATGCAGCATTCAAGACGCTTTATACTCGTGTATGTATATTTAATATTAGTAAGTTTAAAAAATATGCACATCAATTAATTATTGACATATAAAAACTCGCCTAAATCACGAAGAGAAATATACTCTCTCCAGTGTATCGTTTTGAGAGAAATATACTCTCTTCAGTGTATCGTTTTGACGTCTGTTTAGACGAGAGTGCACAAATATTAATCACCTTAAACAAAAACATGCATGTCTACACCATGCAAAATAGTAAAAAATGTAATGTGCGATTACCGAGAATCGAAATCGGGTGGAATCATAAGAAACCAGCGTACATAACGACTATTAATTGTTCATCTAACAAAAGTAGAGCGGAAGTAAACGATCGAGTTGGGCACTTGGGTTAAACCTCGAGAAAGATTCCGTTGAACTCTGCTGTTTAATCGGTCCCCACACCTCACCCACTTTTGTTTCCTTTGTTCCCTTCTCTCACTCTCTTTTTTTTTTTCTTTTGAGCTTTTTCTTCTAGAGAGTCCGTGACCGTCTCGGATATGTTCTACAGCTTTCTAGGCTTAGTCGGGTGGAGCTTGATCGCATGGCTGATCTCACATAATTGTTCAATCAGACAGTCCATGAGTACGGCGAGGCCCCAACCACTCTCCCCGAATGGTAGATCCGCCCATCAATCATTCATTCAGCTCCGGCCCGACCGTGGTCACTCTCGCCTCAAATCTGCCATGGTCAGAGGGGTGGGAGAGCAGAGCCAAGCAAGCAAGAACAAGCTAAAGATTACAGCTTTAATTTGGAGCTCAGACAAATCAGCTGGATCAAATTGTTACTGCTTGTTGCTTGAGAAGTGAAGATTGGACTAATTGGAGTAGCACATTAAAAGGAAGCAACAATCCTTGGAAAACTTTGTCACCATCCCTTTGCTTGTGATTCCTCTCGCAGAAGAACATCACCACCAAGATCTCAAAATTATATTACATAGAAGAAGAAGAGGAAAATCAAAGACCAAAACCCTTGCCCTCTTGGGAAGAGGGGCGCAAAAATTCCCCCGTGAAACGCCTCTAATCTCTCTACACATAGTTAATACACCTTTAATTATTGTTTTTCTCTTCGTCGTCTTCGTTTTTTTCCCTTATTTTTTTTTTGTTTTTTTGCTTATGTTACAGCCGTTGGCACTGTAGTCCCCTCTGGTTTGTGGCTTGGATCACGCGACCACGATGCCGGTGGTGAAGAAGATCTGGCCGCCGCCGGAGCAGGGCGACCCGGCGATCTCGGCTGCGGCAACCTTACTCGGGACGTCACGCGGGGCAGCGACGCCGGCGCGGCGCTTCCGCTCCTTCTCTTCTTGGAACTCGTCGCTCACGATGGCGTGGTACCGGCACTCCATGCTGCAGAAGGCCCTCTCCCCCCTGTACATGAAGATGTCCTTGCCGTCCAGCCGCCGCCGGCACAGGTCGCAGCAGGACAGGAACTCCGCCACGCGGAACGCCGCGCCGGCGCCGGAGCCGCAGAGGCTGGTGGCGCACCGCCCGCTGCAGTCGAGCTCCGACACCTCCAGCCGCGCGGCGCGCCGCGCGCACGACGCGACGGCGACGACGGGGGCCTGCTCCTGCGCCTCCAGCGCGGCGAGTATGCCGAGCCCCACGCCCCCGGCGTCGCGGTGCCGCCACCCGCGGGGCGACGGCGCGGCCGCGCGGTCCAGAGGGCTCGTCGGCGACGGGAGCCCACCATCCGACTGCCACGGCGAGCGCCCGGCCGCCACGGAGACGTCCACCTTGCGCGCCATGGCCCAGGCTTTCTCCACCATGCCTACGTCTCGCGGTTGATGCACCGGCCGAGAGAGGAGATGCCCTGGCGTCCTCGGCTGGGTGTAGGCCGGTGAGGGGGTGGAGGTGGTTTGGAAGGGAAGGAGAGGAAGTGGGAGAGGTGGGAGGAGGGCTTTCATGTATTTGTAGCCTCTACACAAGGTGGTTTCTTGGAGTGGTTTTTCTTTTTCTTTTCTTTTCTTTTCTTTTGTTTTGGTTTTTTGAAAAAGCTTTTTTGTTGGTTTATGGTGTGTGGCTAGAGGTACATGGAGTCCTACATATTTCCAATATATTGTCAAAGCGCAGTTCTTTTAAAACAATTAATTTACTCTACATAAATGGTAGTATAACAAAATATCCGTGGAACGAGATGTGAGCACATGATACCAAATCGCATTATCAGATCCCATTAGAACTTCATGAATGTGTTGGGGTGAGAACAAATAAGATCGGGTCCGTGTGGCGTTCTTTTAAATAAGTATAACAAAATGTCACGGGATGATATCTCAAATATAACAAACAAGAAATGCAAATTAGAAAGATGAAACTAAGGGGGTGTTTGAATCCAAGGGGCTAATGCAAAGTAACTAAAATTTAGCGATTTTAGAGACTAAAGATCCAAACACCAAGAGGAAAGGGGCTAAAATTTTGTAGTCTCATTAGCCTCTAAGGAAGAGCTAAGAGGGGCTAAAATACCCCTTTCCCACATCTACACCCATCATGCATGTATGCATGAAAATCAATAAACAATAAATGAAGGGTATTTGAGTCATTATTCACACCAATAAAGCTTTTAGCCTATATTTTAGTTACTGGATCCAAACAGGGATGACTAAAATTTAGTCACTGATTTTAGTCACTTTGCATTAGCCTCTTGGATCCAAACAGATCTTAAGGGGGTGTTTGGATCGAAGGGGCTAAAATTTTGTCACTTTCGAGGCTAAAAATGCAAACAACAAGGCTAAAAAGGGGCTAAGAGGAGCTAAGAGGGGCTAAAATTCCCTTTTTCCACCCATTATAAATGCTTTAACCCTTTTTTAGTCTTTAGATACAAATAAGAGTGACTAAAATTTTAGCTCATATTTTAGTCACTTTGCTTTAGTCCCTTGGATCCAAATAGTCTCTAAGAGCAAGTATAATAAGCTTATGTAAGCAGGCTACTAATTAACAGCCTACTCATACACAGGTTCCAATGAACATTGTGAGATGGTGTAATATGTTACATATTAAATGCATGATACATATAGCCAACTAACTACTATATGAGTTGGCTATTAGATTAGCTACATGTGACATAACACAAATATAAAACCAAGAAGTAGCTATATTATTAAACTTGCTCTAAGTGAACTTGTAATAGAGGTGATATGTCGTTTACTTATAATTAGAGATGGCAACGGGTACCCGAAACCCGAGTACCCGATGGGTTTTACCCGATAAGAAGACCGGTGTGGAACAATATCTTCACCCGTGGGTGCCTTATTGGGCAAAAACCTCTACCCAACGGGTAGAGCGGGTGCAGGTGCATAGTACCCGTACCCGCGGGTAAAATACACCCGAAGGCTCATGTGTATTTCCCTACAAATTCAGCCCATTCGTGGCCCATATAGTAGTATCTCAAATACATATATATATACTCGAATACATATATATATTAGTGTGGAAGTAATATGCTCCAATGATCTATTAGACTATATTTGTTGGTGTAAATTGTTGTTACTTGTAGATGCATATGCCATTTTTCAGTGATATATTTATGATTCATGGCGGGTCTGAAATCGGGTGTGGGTTATCCGTTGGGTACAAATACCCGCGCGGGTGCGGGTGTGAGTAAGTTTTTGTACCCATGAGCGGGTGCGGGTTTTATAGCGGGTGAATTTTTATCCGGCAGGTGCGGGTATGGCCGAGTAATACCCAGCGGGTGCATACCCGTTGACATCTCTACTTATAATCATTCAAATGCGTGTAGGACACATGCCGGTGTGTGCATAGCAATTGGACGGGGGTGTGTCGGAGCGGAAAGCGATGGCGAGAGGGACGATTGGTTTCCTGAAAACCACGACCTGCAAGCTGCAAAATGGTGGGCTGGTTTGGAGAGGTAGCCCTGCAGCTGCAGCCTGCCACTCCCACATCACATCGTCCTTTGGAATTTCTCCCGTCCGCTTGTCGCCACTCGCACTCGAGAATTCCCTCCCAATTATTATTACTACCTAATAAGGCGACCTTATAATTACCCGCAGTATCTGGACGGGATGGAAGAGGGAAGGGAACGTTCCCAACTCATGTTTTCTGTGTCTGATATGTGAATATTGAATTTGTTCTTCTAGGATTTCATGATATTAATTATCATAATACATTATACATTAGATTTTTTGCTGACATAATATTCAATTAATGAGGGAAGAGAAAAAAATAGTGTCATCACCATAATATGGTGCTAACCCGTTTTCAAGACGGATGAAACGCTCACTATGAGTCAAATCGTTTCATTAGAGAGAGTGTATTTCATGAGAGCTAGTTGCATTTAATTACACTGGTTAGCCTAAAAAACAGTGAAATAAAACTCTCCATTGAGAGAGGATATTTCATTTAGTTGCAAAGTTGATGTAAAATTCTAGGAAACGGTGTTATGAAACTATCCGCTGCGAATAGCCTTAACCGACTTGGTAAACTAGTTTCACCGTAAAATGGAACAAGTTTCATGTTTTGAACAATTTATTGGGTTTGTTACTGCTACTGATCGAGAGAGACTTCGGTGAAATCATTGGCCCGCCGGAGGGTCTGTAGATTATAATTGTTGATGTTTTGATGTCATTTTAGACAACGTTTATGAAGTATAAATACAATACGAATATACATATTAATTAATTGCTTCTGGTTACGTAAGAATTATACAACGGAGAGGGCAGCTAGCTATGTAAGTAGGGGTCGCTCGCTAATTATTCTGCATATAATAATCTCTGGTTTCATAGAGGATAAGAAGAATAGAAGATAAAGCATATATGTGTACTGCATTTCACTGTGGCAGATAGAGAATATTATATGTATATAAATACTACTCCTAGCTAGGCTCCACAGTGAAGTCCACTAGATTTGCAGCTTAAAGAAAGGGAATGGCACAGATGTTACTCCATTAGACCCAGTTGGGTGAGCAAACCTCTTTGATTATAGTAATAAGTAACGCTCCGTATGACGTGTACGAAGCTTTCTTAGGCCATCTGTTTGGTCTGGGGTGGTTAGTCCCTAATATTTAGCGCTTTAGTCTCCAAATACTTGCTAAACCGGATAAAATTTATACTTTGACCATCTCTGCCTCTCGTCCTCCCGACTCCCGAGCTCGAGACGCCGCCGCTCCTCCTTGCCCCTCCCTTTGTCGGATACACCGTTGCCGCCCCCTCTGTCAGATCCGTCGCCGACGCCCCTCTATAGGATACGCCGCTGCCGCCCCTCTGCGGAATCGACCGCCGTCCCCTCACACGCCGCCACACCCTCACTCCCGATAAGTCCACCGCCGCTCCATGCCCCTCCCGCACCGAATCCACTGCCGCCCTCACTCCTGGAGCCTCTTCCGCCCCTCCCGCCCCTCCCTGCCCCTCACACGTCAGATCCACCGCCGCCCCCTCAGACACCGCCGCCCCCTCACTCCTAGAGCCTCCTTCGCCTCTCCATGCCCCTCCCATGCCGGATCTACACGACGCCGCTGCCATGAGCAAAAAGGCTAGCCAGTTGTGCGCAAGGCGCAGCTAAGAGCAAAAGGAAAAGGCCGCATGTACTAGCTGCACCATGAGCAAAAAAGATTGAGCAAACAATGCAAGTAATTGATTAGGGGTATTTGGGTCTTTGTTCAACTGCAATAATGGTTTTTAGTCACTAAAACCAAACAGGGATGAACTAAAGTTTAGTTAGCTAAAAAAGAGAGAACTAAACTTTAGTTTAGTCCCTAAAGAAACCAAATAGGCCCTTAGTGCATCCACAATGTGTGAAAAAAGTAGTTCATAAGCATTAAGTAAGATGAATCATTGTAAAAGTAGTTTTTATAGTGGCCTTTAGTAAAAAGTATCCATAAACTTATGGACTGCCCATAAAAAATAAAATAATATTTATCACTTCTCTTCTTTCCTTCTCTTTTATCTTCTCTCTTACTTTTGATATCTACAATTGTTATAAACATTGTGGGATGAAAAATAACTATAGATCAATATTATAGGTCTCATCTATATGAACTACTAGATATATATAGATATATAAGACTGATCATAACTCTACATCTAAAAACCAGTGACAACCCGTTTTTACAAAAAGATTCTCTGCTACGTACCTCACTTTCTTCCTTCCAGTTTGTAAAAAAAAACTCCTCTGAACCTATATTCGTTAGTTTTTAAATATAAGATAATGACTGGTCATGTGTATTTAAACAGGGAGGAGATTTTATACGACGCGGAGCCAATAAGTAAACCATGGACACTATGGACACTAGGCGTACGTAGCTAGTCCGGCACTGCACGGCACGGCACGGCATGGGACCGTGGAGTGGGGTGATGGCGACCGGCGCGGCGGGGGCCGCCGGCCGCGGGTTGAGCTTATCGATCGGCGTGGGCGGGGGTGGGGGTGGAGGAGGAAGAGGGGGCCGGGTGCAGACGTGCAGTGGCAGGTCTCCGGCGCAGGCGTGGCGTGGGACGCGATCGAGGAGGACGCGTGGGAGGAGGCGAAAGGCGAGACGCTGACGCAGCTCGTGCCTCCCGCCGGCCGCCGCTCGCCACGCGCGCGCGCGCGCCGCCACGCCACGCCGGGATGGGACTTGGGAGAGCTAGTAGGAGATCTGGCTGGCTGGCGCGCGCAGGCGCGCAGACGCGGTCGGCCTCCTCCTTATCTGCATGCCTCGTGGCCGGGATTTCGCTCTCGACGGCTCGTGTGCCGCCGGCCGTTTGCATGCCTAGATACAGGGATGGTATGTCTTAGCGCGTAATATAACATGAAACGTAGGAAATAATCTTATTAATTGATTGAATATTCTGCACAAAAAATCTGGAAATCCTTGAGAAAAAAACTGTTCAAAAGAGTTGGGATAACAGAAAACAGAGAGATTATAAGTACTTGACTCCGAAGAAAATCGAAACCATAAGATTTGAGTTCATGTTTGAAATCTTTTAAATTGCGGAGGAATCGAAACTATTAAAAAAATAAATCTCATCTACAATGTCCTTTGTTATACCGCGTGGGAGAATAACCAGTGCCATCACTCGCTCATCACTGTGCTGTCGGTTCTAAAATCAAGGAAAATTACGTAAACAAACATTTCAATTTCAATTTCAATTTCAAAATGCCCACCTCACAACTGTTGGAAAGAGATGGATAGATAGGTGCAACGAGTGCACCCGAAACCACCCAACCGTCGGAATCTTACTGTGAATATAATCACTGTACTCCAGGATTCCTTGCATTTTCGCTTTCCTACAGCGACTGACGCAGACTGCACGCGAGATACTGCTAAAATTCTGTTCCAGCCTCTATTCTTATGGAGTAGGTTTTCAGACTAAAATATTTAGGCATTGAGCCATTGACCATACTAATATATAATTCTAGAGTTTAATAAAATAATATAAATCTAATAAATAGAGTGTATATAAATCTAAGAAATAGAGTGTATGTGTTAAATATAATATTGTTGGCGGGTTTGTATAACCCCAAAGGGTTACGAGTGAAATGGTTGATCGCGGACTGTTCTAGGCCTCCGAGTAGGATAATAGCCGAGTATAGTTCAGAGTGTCTATTGATTATATCAGACTTCGATGCCTATACTTAAGTAAAGAGGGGGTATTTATAGGCAAGAATACATAAGGAGATTGAAGATCATTCTATCCTATGGTTACAACTGTTATAGAGGGCACTGCTCTTTAACCCTCGTATAACTAAAAAGATAAAACACCGTGTAAACACTTGGGTAAAGCAGACGTTCCATCCGTCTTGACGGCGTCCCTTCGGAGAACTCTCCTTGGCTGAAGCCTCGTTGGACCTTTTGGCCTACGACCCCTTCGAATGAAGGCTTCTCTGGAACCTCTTATTTACCACATGGATGGAAGTATTTCCTCCAACAAATATATACTTAGTTTAAGTAATATATAACACATATATATAGGGCCGATATGGACCAATGTTGATATGAATAGTCAATATTAACCTATATTAAAATTAAAACAATATATCGTTTAATATTATAATATATACCACTTTATTATTATATAATAATAATATATATGATCTTATTACTACCGCGCGCTGTAGCAAGGGCCAAGGGTTGTTTTCTTGCGCCGTCGTGGAGAGTGGATAGCGACGGCGGCGGGCATCTCCCCCGGACCCGGCCGGGCGGGTGGTCACGTGGCCTCCGCCGTGCGCTAGGCGACGTCGACGCGTGCTCCCCCTCACCATGATGGCGCGTGGGTCCCGTATTGATAGTTTCATAATTCAGTTTCATAATATTGTTTACTAGAAATTTACATCACCTTTACAACTAAATGAAATATTCTTTTTTATTTGAGAGTTTCATTTCACTATTTTCTAAGCTAACCAGTGTAATTAAATGTAACTAGCTCTCATAAAATATCTTCTCTATGATAAAACAATTTGACTCTCAATCGGTGTTTCATTTCGTTTCATCCGTCCTGAAAACAAGTTAACACCACGAAACACCTCATGAACCCCATTGTAAATAGCCTAAGAGCGAGCATTGGTATACGGTTTTTAATAAACTTTTATAAAATAATGTGATAAGTGATATGTTAAATATAAATCCCATCGTTATCCTCGGTCCAACGTGGAAAACAAAGTAGCCGTAGAGTAGAGTAGATCGGTAGACCGCTACGCGTGGTGGGTCCCAGGAGGCAGTGAGAGGCGCGGAAGGCGACAGGAGTAGGTGAGGGTATGTTCAGTGCACCCGCTTCCCAGGTGGGCCCCACGTGGCGAGCAGCTTGGCGGACCTTGAAGGCGGTGGGGGCTGGGGCGGGACCCACTCGCTGTCAATAGCGACGCTGCCTGTCTCCTGCTCCTGCCGGACGCTGCTCTTCGTTTTTTGCCAAATTTTTTCTATACAATAATAATTTTTACAAATTTAAAATATGTCATCAATTGTAATTATATTTTTATAAATTTCCTTTTTTTTCTCCCCTGCTACTCGTTTTCATGGGGCATTTCATCGCCGGAGGCGATGTACGACGGAGTAGGGTAACTCACAGTTCTCCAATTTATGCAGTGATTTCTCGACGGAGCAGCACTTCTTTCGCGACATAATTTAAAAAATTATATTTGACATTGTTTAGAATTATATAATGGATTCTCCTGACACCCAACACTATCGGTTAAGCTGTGTTTGGTTGAGCGGTAAATTTTAAGAAAATTGCCATGAGCTGTGAGCTATAAAAAAACTAATGTGAGCTGTAGAAAAGCTGAGAAGTTGTTTGGTTGGAATAGTTGCGGATTTATATTTTGATAGTTCATAATGTTTATTTACATTATTAATGTGTAATTTTATGTGTAAACCATTCTAATAATAAAATTTTGTAATGTTTATATTAAAATTATATATTTTCAAATTACACTAAAATGATATATGTTACTAAAATTTCACTTTTTCAAATTTTACATGAATTCATATGTTTCAATAGCATGATAAGTAATATTCATTCAAAGTTGAACTGAGAAACTGTGAAATCTGAGTTATACCAGCTTTCAAATTTGTACTACAAGAATCTGTAGATTTTGAAAAAAACAGGTGACCAAAAGAACTATTTGATTCATATTTTAGCAGCTGGTTCAAAAATTTGAACCAAACAGACCCTTATTAGAATAAAAGCAGATGAACAGCTCAAAACACTGTAGCTGTTGGCGTAACGTAGGATTACGCAACAGCTTCAAATTAAATAACCTTGAAGGTTCAAAGTGTAGACGTACTACTGATTGTGACTAAGAGCATCTCCAAAAGAGTGGCTATTTGGCTCTCCAAGCCAAATTTTAGCCATCCAAGCAAAGAAACACACCCCAAAAGAATGGCCAACCGGATGGCCAAGCCATCCGGCTGGCCAAATTGAAGTTTCGGCTGGCCAAATTTGGCCAGCCATTTTGGCTGGCTACTTGTGGGCCCCACTGGCTGGTAGCATGCAAAGAAAGAAAGGAAATGGTGCACAGGCAACGGGAAAAAAAGAAAGGGAGAAAAGAGAAGGAAAAAAAGAAAAAGAAAAAAAAGAAAAAAAACTAAAAAATAAAAAAATAAATTTTATAAAAATGTATACAATTTGCAAATTTTAAAATTTTATAAATGATATTTTTTAAAATAAGAAATCAAATATTTGAAAATATTTTGAAATTTTAAAAGAGGGAATAAATTGTTTAGAGAGTTGAGAATAGAGTCTTTTGGAGTATATAGTAGATTTGGAGAGGAATTTTTTTGGAGAGTTGGCTAAATGGACAAATGGAGAGGCAAAAATGGAGAGTCTTTTGGAGATGCTCTAAGTTGGAGGCTTTCATTCAGGATAACAACCTTCGAATGCAGTCCGTATTAATTGGTATTTTTGATATTTAATGTCCTTTACATTATACAAGGAGGGTATTTATATGCAAAAATACATAGGGTAATACGTAATTACCCTCTATATTAAACCGGCTGTAACATTATATACACTGATCTTTAGGGGAGTAAACAAGTAACTAGTCTTGTGAATACACTCGAAGCTATATTGCTTCGAAGGGCATATAGAGTCCACAGTTTCTAAAGTCTCCTTCTTTTTATTTTTAAATCTTTTGCCATTTTAAAGTATGTTTAACACTTTTTCTACTATATATGCGTGGAGACAAAATCATGACTCACCTGTTACCACTAAGGGAACAAAACTAGGTGGTTAATTAAACCCTAAGCACCCCACATCAGCTTAGCCGTTGATTTGATTAATTGATGGCGCCAGAACCCCAACTAATCAACTATAATTAAAAAAATCCCTGGCTTGATTCAGTCACTCAGAAGCAGAGATCTCTTTTGCCAAAGCAAATCCCCGGATAATAAACCATTGAAAAATAAGTTCATGTCTTTCATGGCAAATGCATCGGTCCTCGTTTAGTTTCTCGGTGGAGAAAATGTATACTACACGACATAGGATTTATCTTTTTTTTGTTTGGATTATAATAATTTAGCTTAAAAAATCTGAATTGGATCAATTTACTATATTGTTATGATATAAACTTCACTTTAGCTTATAATAAGATAACATAAAAAGCTGGTCTATTTATTTCGGTTTATGAAAATAAACTGAATTAATGCTATAATCTTAAGATAGATAGGAAAAATGTTTTACTGGGATTTTAGAGATATATCTGAGCCTCAAGCAGTCAAGCTCCCGCTACACTAGGCACATGTCTCCGCCACTATCTAAGGGGCCGAGGACTAAATCTGAGTTAATTATAAAACTAATTGTATAATTCCTAGGCTAATTCACTAGATAAATTTATTAAGTCTAATTAGCTCATGATTTGATAATGTGGTACTATAATAAACATGTGTTAATTACATATTAATTTCTCTTAATAAATTCATCTCGCGAATTAACCTAAAGGTTCTGCAATTAGTTTTATAATTAATTCATTCTAATTAGCATTCGAGCATCCGATCAGATGCAATCAGAACTAAATTTTAACCTAAAACATCCAAACACCGCCAAAGTCTATCTAACTACAAGTGTCTTGTTACAAAGAATTAAACAGAATGATGAGCGCTGTGGCGGGCGGCGATGAGATCAATTGTAATCAAGTGCTAGAATTATTAGGATAATGGCATGCAGTCCTACTCCTATTAATTGATGGCTTAATATATACTCTCTCCTTCTCATTATCTTCATCATCTAACAACTTGACACGATGACCAAAACGAGAGATATAGAGCTTAAATTCTCTTCGTATGTTGTGTTTCTTGCTTTGTTTTTCCGCACTCTCAACCTACATGTGCATGTGACAATGTGAAGTACTAGTAAAATAAAAAACAAAAGCGGAAGTCAAAGCTATGCATGTAGACTCTAAATCAATTCACACATAATATGATGTGCTGTTTTAATGACTCAACTATTAGATGATGTAGAGTGTGGAAAATCTGAAAAACGCTTAGATGATGGAGATAATGGGAAAAAAGGAGTATAAGGGGAGCTGCTGGTACGTGGCTTGCGCCATGGATCGGAGCTGTCTTCCTTTCATACGACAGCAATATTCTATATATGCTGGCTTAATTTTGTGTGTGGATCATATCACTCACTAGCTTGCTAGCTAGCATGATTTACTAGAGATCTGGTGAGCTAATTAAAATGCTATTATATTAATTGTATGTGCAACTAGGGAGCTAGCTGATGAGGCGATGCAGCAGCACAAGTTGGGTTATCGAAAGACACGGCACAATTAAGAGAATAAAGAACAATGATTCGTGATGTTAATTTAGGGCCAGTTGAAGCTAGCTGCGAGATATCTATCTATGGACTATGGACCAGGAGATCATCACTCACCCTCCCCACCAGTTGCTCTTTTAATACTTGTGTTATTTTTTGTTTTGTTTTTATGCATGTCAACTAGTAGCAATATGATATGGCCCCATTAACATCTGCGTGCATTGCAAAACTGAAATATCTGGTGCTGAGTAACACGTACGCTTAGACCAGTTTGGATCTTAGGTATCGGAAGAATTAGAATCCATTTCAGATTCTAATATTTCTATTTGAGTATTCCATAAAACTAAAATATAAGAACTAATTCTAAAATATGTTTGGATGATCAAATCATGGAATCGGTTTTATTATTACAAGAAAAACATCATCATCTCCGTATAAATCAATCTAAGATGAGAAGAGAGGTAGTGATTGTGATCAATTTTTTCTTGAAGAATTGGGCTGCATGTTTTAGGTTGGATTCTAGATATGATTTAATAATTCTAATTCCAAAATGATCCAAATAACCTATCCATATAATTGAATTCCAATTCTTTAATTCCTAAATTGGGAATTAGGCAAAATACCCATTTATAAACTAGCTTGCCTAGTTTGGGCTGTATATGGGCCCAAGTGCCAGCCTATGTAAGTAAGTGGGCTAGTTTTTACACTTCGTTAGGTGGATGGGCAGTGGGATCAAGGCCCATTTTAGCCCAAAACGTACGAAATTTGAGGTATTATGGGCCGGGCTGACTCGTTCATGAGATTTAGACCTCCAATCTATATCTACCTTATAACCACTTAGAGATCTGGCTCTAAAAATTGACTATCAATATAACTTTTTAGGATTAATTTTTTAGACGTAAATAGCTTTAAATATATTTCTCTTTAATAGAGTCTCTAAATTAGAGTATATGAGTACGTTCTATAAAAGTAGGGAATATAATGATTAATTTTGAGAATCCTTTATTTTCCATTTAGAGTATCTATTTGATATGATTTTTTAATTCTAATCCCAAAATTTTTAAAAAGATAACTCTTTAGAGATTTTCTTTTCTTAGAGATGCTCTTAACTTTGATTGTGGGGATAGAAATTATAAATTATACAGGCCAAGCTCATTTAAATCCAACGATTAAAAATCAAAACACACACAAACCTCCTCAATCTTTAGCGCAAACACAAAACACAAAACACCAAACAGACCATTGTTTCTGTTTGTTAAAAAAACCGTATTTTTCTATGGTTTAAAACTAAAAAACCTAGAAGAAAAATGTTAAAAATTACATCGGTTTAGTTCCCTTTCTTTTCATCATCTCTATTAAAAATGAAATATTAAACCGTATACACTACATTTACCTCCTTTACCTGAGAAATTAAAGTTTTATGATATATGATTAAAAAAAATCGTCCCCTTCTCCAACCCACCACACCTCGCGTAGAGCACCTGGCAATGGCCGCGTCCACCTCGTGCACCCAAGACGCCTTTTATATAGAGAATGATTCTAAAAGATTTCATTTCTACACAGTTTCGGTCTCCAACAGCTTTTCTAAAACTCATTCTCTGTATTTTTGAATCCTCTATTTTATTATTATCTAACGATAAAAAAATCTAACGACTATATTTTA
Source organism: Zizania palustris (assembly GCA_019279435.1). Classification (NCBI taxonomy): domain Eukaryota; kingdom Viridiplantae; phylum Streptophyta; class Magnoliopsida; order Poales; family Poaceae; genus Zizania; species Zizania palustris. Next base: position 60,412,891 of record JAAALK010000079.1, on the reverse strand, counting down.
ACGGCTATATCTCTAACATATATACTATTATGTATGATCATTATTGTTGTTGACGATTGATAGATTTTTTATTATCATTCAGCGGTAAAAATTACAATAGTTATTTTTATAACAACTATATTTTCATTGTGATTTTTTATTTTTTTCATGAATAAATAAATATCCTATAATTAGTCTAAATAGTTGATCAAAAAACATCTTAAAAATTATAAAAAAATAAATTTTCATTTTATTTTTCTTTTAATTTTTCCTTCTCTTTTTCTTCTTTCTTTCTTCCGGTGCTGACATGACATGTATAGAGGTAGGAGAGATATTCTCTAGATTTGGGAATGAGAAGAGATGAGTAGAAGATAAGATAGGATAGAAGATAAAATAGGAAATCTGCTGCGGTGATTATTAGAACAAATATCCTAAATAGGATATAATATAGAGCATCCGTTGAATATGCTCTAATCCACCTCGCCCCGAGCGCCGCACGCATCTCGTCGCGCGGCTCCCGGCCTCCCGGATTCTTGGCCCCGCCATTCCTTGCTCCTTGGAGCTTGCTGGCCAGTGGATGCAGATGCACCCGAGTCCCGACACCCCTGCCGATAGCCCGGGTGCCTCGCATCGCCGTCAGGGAGACGGGATCCAGGCCGTGAGCAATGGCCGGGGTGGCGCCGCCGCTGTGCACCTGGCTCGTCGCCGCCTGCTTATCGGCGGCCTGCGGCGATGACGAGAAGGAGAAGCTGCGCAGGTACGGCGACGGCGGCCGGCGGCGGCCTGTTCGGCTCGCGCTGCCGCCTCGGCGCGCGGTGCCGAGGCAGGACGCGCTCTGGTGATGCTATTTCCCGTTCCATTCTACATCTTTGCGCGTTGTCTCGCTTCCTTGAGTGTAAACTGTAAAATTGTGGATTTGCGGTGGAGTTTTACCACAATGGTAGTATCGACGGGTGCTTTTAGGGCGGTAAAGGTGCGACTTTTATACGGTTCCAGGTCTCTCATTGCTCGTGTGCGCATTTGGGATTTGAGGGAGGGAAAGGATTATGCCTTGCTTTGTGCTGGCATCTTGGTCTAGTATTTTTACCATGTTTAGGCCTCGTCGTTATGTCCATGAATCCAATGTATGTTGCAGGCTGTTGCAGTGAATTGACTTTACCATCAGTATGCTTGGTTGCCTTCGATTCTTTTGTTCTTGTAGTATACCTACGATTTTGGTCAGAATGGATGTATACTAGGAGAGGGGGGATAGGGCGCAGTAGGAACCAGTTGGAAATGTTAATGATTGGCATGTTAGGAAAGAAAATTGAAATCTTGTCGTGGGAAAGCATATGTTTTGGTGATATTGCTAACTCACAACTTCCATTACAATCTAACTGCATTCCTCACATGCCGCCCGGTGAATTGTCCGAATAAACAATCCTGCTATGCATCAATTTTGGAGTTTCTGTTGGTGGCATGTAGTGCCCTAACAGCATGTAGATGACCAATAAACTGGTGCTTGAAGAAACATCCAATCGATGAACTTGTTTTGGAATTTGGATGGTGCTACTTTTCTTTTGTCTGGGTGCCAAGTCAAATTAGTTCCCCTACCATCTAAATGAGATTTCATATGAACGGCAGGAATAACCATGGCTGTTGCTTTGCATCCTGAAAGGGGAGCTGTGGAAAACAAGAAGACTGATATTAAACAACGGAGAGTAGTTGTCACTGGCATTGGCATTGTGACACCATTATGCCATGATCCTGATGAGTTTTACAACAACCTTCTGAAGGGTGTTAGTGGAATAAGTGAGATAGAGGCATTTGACTGCTCCAAATACCCCACGGTATTTTATTTTTTCTACTGGATGTGAGATTCCACTGTATAATTTAGTTGAAAACTATTTTTTCTTTCATACAGCGAATCGCGGGAGAAATCAAATCCTTTTCTACAGATGGCTGGGTTGCACCAAAGTTAGCTAAGAGAATGGACAAGTTCATGCTATATTTGGTAACTGCTGGGAAGAAAGCATTGGAAAATGGTGGAATCACTGAAGAAATCATGAACGAGTTGGAAAAATCTAGATGTGGAGTTCTCGTTGGATCTGCTATGGGTGGCATGAAGGTTCAAATCCTCACGCATTGTATTAATTTTACAGTTTTACTTCCTAAAAGAAGCAAATATTTTTTATCGTTACAAACTTTCCACTTTAAGTTAGGTAACCTTATGGTTCTAATTTAAGCAGGTTTTCAGTGATGCAATTGAAGCATTGAGGGTATCCTACAAGAAAATAAACCTATTTTGTGTACCTTTTGCAACTACAAACATGGGTTCAGCAATACTTGCGATGGATCTGGTGCCTCGTATCATATGTCCTTCCATTATTTTTACAAGTTTTCTCGTTAATTAGTTACGAATCCTCAATAATTAAACTTTAATTCCTATGCAGGGCTGGATGGGCCCAAACTATTCAATCTCTACTGCTTGTGCCACCAGCAACTTCTGCATACTAAATGCAGCTAATCATACCAGAAGAGGGGAAACTGTAAGCCCATCGTCTTCTTGTGTTCTTCTGCAAAATGAAATAATCCTGATTGCAATTTATCCTAAATATGTAGGGCTTGATGCTTTGTAGTGGTTCTGATGCACCAATTATCTCAATTGGTATGCAGTTTTGATTGTTTGAGATATCATTATTCCCAACTGCCATCAACTCTGATTTTACTAGAATCTTTTGCTTTTCATGCTTAAGCTGAGGTCGCTGTTAAGATTATTTTTTTGTGTGCATGAATGGAACTCTGATTTTAGATTGTTTGAACTGTTACATGCAGGATTGGGAGGTTTTGTGGCCTGTGTAGAGCTCTTTCACAGAGAAATAGTGATCCAGCAAAAGCTTCTCGGCCTTGGAATGTGGTTAGTTGTTCAAGAATATTTTTTACATAGCAACTATTTTTAACCAGTTGACTTGATTCTTGTGTCTACGGTGCATAATTTGTGCCAATGATGCATTGACGGCATTCTTACTGGTTGAGTGCACAGATTACTTGATGGTGATAATTCAGTGGAACTCTCATTGGTCAAATGCTCTCTTATTTATGTTTTGTGTCACAGGATCGTGATGGATTTGTCATGGGAGAAGTGGCTGGTGTGCTTGTTCTGGAAGAACTTGAGCACACAAAGGTTCCATTCATGCAATTTCTGGTTGTTTGTCAAATTTATCTGTTTATCTGGTTGTTTCATAATGATTTTATTCAAATGCTAAGAGCTTCCAACATGGATATACATTTTGCAGCAAAGAGGTGCAGAAATATATGCTGAATTTCTGGGAGGAAGCTTCACATGTGATGCTGATACCAATCCAACCTAATCCTCTACCTTCTGGTGTTATGCAGGGAAGAACAACCAGGAGACAGAGAAGAACAGATGCCGAACACAGAGAATGGTGGCCGGAGAAGGGTCGCTGGAGCGCTGGCGCAGGCAGGGAGCCAGGCCAGCTGCACCCAGGAACCCCACCCCTTTGCAAGGTAAGATTTATTTCCTGGATACCCTTACAAAATTATTGCTAGAGCCTTTATATTCTAGGCCAACAAATAAGGAAACCAATTTGCCAAATTTAAGGAGTAAACCAATCTAATCTCTTATTCAAAACAGCAATTCTAATATAATTAAAATAGCAACTTCCCTGGCCCTTCATGCGCCTTCTCCTTTTCCTGCTGAACGGCGTCGCACATACTTGTGCCCAACAAAAACATCGATAACATTTCCCTCCTCCCCAACAAACAGCTCGTCCACGAGCTGTACCTCTGGAAATCACTTCTTGAAGTCCTCCAGCTGCTCCCATGATGCATCAGACACAGCTTGTCCCATCCATTGGATCAATAATTCCCACACACCCTTGTTTAACCGAGCCCGAACCACTTGTGCTGGTGTACGCAGGACCTTGCCATGCAAGATGTCCGGTAGCGGCACAACCTCTTGGGGTGCCACCCCTTCAAACTTTTTAAGCAGCGCCACATGAAAACATCATGGATCCTTGCCTTTGGCGGTAGTTTCAGCTTATAAGAGACCTCTCCAATGCGCTGCTCCACCTGATAAGGGCCATAATATTTTGGTCCCAGTTTGGTTGAGGCCACTGTCGAGACCCCCACCGCCGAACGTTGCTGTAATTTCAACCACACCCAATCACCCACACTGTACTGCACATCACGACAATGTTTGTTATGTGTATGTTGCATGGTGACTTGGGCCTGTAGAAGACGCCCCTTAATTGCTGTAGGAAGAGCTAGATGGATAGATTCCTCTCCCTTGGGATGGGAGGATAAAAGGGGAGCCTTACAGGAGGGGCCCACACACCGGGGGCCCCACACACACACACACTCTAACACCCCCCCGCAGTCGAAACTCCGGCGCAGCGGATGTTGAGACTGGAGCGGAACTCAGAGAAGGTGGAGGAAGGCAAGCCTTTGGTGAAGATGTCGGCGAACTGGGAGGTGGTAGGCACATGTAGGACACGGACAGCTCCCACGACGACACGATCACGAACGAAGTGGAGGTCAATTTCCACATGCTTGGTGCGTTGGTGCTGGACGGGGTTGGTGGAGAGGTAGACGGCGCTGACGTTGTCGCAGTAGACCAACGTACTCCTGGCGAGGGGGCAATGGAGCTCCCCGAGGAGCTGCCGGAGCCAGGATGCCTCGGCCACCCCATTGGCAACAGCCCGGTACTCAGCCTCGGCACTGGAGCGGGAGACAACCGGCTGCCGCTTGGATGACCAAGACACGAGGTTGCCACCAAGGAAGACGGCATAGCCGGAGGTGGAGCGACGCGTGTCTGGGCAGCCCGCCCAGTTGGCGTCAGTGTAAACCACGAGGTCAGCAACATGAGAACGCCGAAGGTGAAGGCCAAAGTCGAGGGAGCCGCGCAGATAGCGGAGAATACGCTTCATAGCAGTAAGGTGCGGGTCCCTGGGGTCGTGCATGTGAAGGCACACCTGCTGCACCGCATAGGAGATATCCGGTCGAGTGAAAGTGAGGTACTGAAGGGCGCCAGCAATGCTTCAGTAGGCAGTGGGATCATCCACTGGTGTGCCCTTTGTATCGGAAATCTTGGACTGAGCATCGACTGGAGTGGCACAGGGCTTGCAGTCAGTCATCCCTGCGCGTTGAAGGACATCCAAGGCGTACTGGCGCTGGTGAAGGAAGAGGCCATCAGGGCGGTGTTCCACTGTCACTCCCAAGAAGTAATGGAGCACACCAAGGTCCTTCATGGCAAACTCCTGCTGCAACGAGGTGACAATCCGCTGAAGTAGAGACTGGCTGGACGCAGTGAGAATAATGTCATCCACATAAAGCAGCAAGTAGGCTGAATCAGCACCGCGGTGGAGGACAAACAAAGAAGTGTCACTCTTGGCTTCGCTGAACCCCACAGACACCAGGAAGGAGGCGAACCGACTGTACCAAGCCCGAGGAGCCTGCTTCAGACCATACAGAGACTTGTTGAGCCGGCAAACACTCTCAGGGTGGGCGGGATCCACAAAACCCGCAGGCTGGCTGCAGTACACAGTCTCCGTCAGGGTGCCATGGAGGAAGGCATTCTTCACATCGAGCTGGTGAACTGGCCAGGACCGCGAGAGAGCCAGGGAGAGCACGGTCCGGACAGTAGCAGGCTTCACCACTGGGCTGAAGGTCTCATCATAGTCAACTCCAGGGCGCTGGGTGAAACCCCGAAGGACCCAGCGAGCCTTGTAGCGATCGAGCGAGCCATCTGCCTTGCGTTTATGTGTCCAGATCCACTTGCCGGTGACCACATTGCAGCTAGAGGGGCGAGGCACCAGGTCCCAGGTCTGATTGGCCAGAAGAGCCGCATATTCTTCCTCCATCGCGTGGCGCCATTGTGGATCCGCCAGTGCGCCACGAACAGTGGAGGGTATGGGAGAGACTGGCGGTTCCGTAGTGGCGGAGAGGACCAGGCGGTCAACTGGACGGAGGACCCCCGCAGCCCGCCGAGTCACCATCGGGTGAGTGTGGCGGGGATCGCGGTGGAGGAGGGGTGGGTGGTACACCGGCGGCTCGGCGCGAGAGCGGGCCGGTGCAACTCCCGTCGGGCGGCGCTGGTAGACCTGAATGGGGTTGGCGTAGCGGGAAGTAGATGTCGGGGCCGCGTGTGGCGCGGTAGGTGGCGCGGGGACACGGGGCACGGCCGGGGCCGTGTCCGGGGCGGAACACGGTGCCGACGGCAACAGCGGGCCAACCCCGGGCGCAAGAGGCGACAGGGAAGGGGCCGCGTGCGGCACGGACGAGGACGCCGGGGCCGCGCATGGCACGGGGGGCCACGCCGGCTGGTGGAGAGTGGCCGCACGTGGCACAGCCGGGGGCATGGGGGCCGCGGGCGGCACGGCGGGCAGCTTCGCTGCCACACACGACTTGTCAGCAGGTGGGAGAGCCACCGGAACAGCCAGTGATGTACCTGCAGAAGACAAAGGTGGCTGAACCACCGGGTCAGTAGAAAACAGGGAGTCCAACTCAAGGCTGGTGGTGGGTGGGGAGTCAACGGAGAAAGGAAAGACGGACTCAGCGAAGATGACATGTCGTGAGATAAGCACACGACGAGAGGAGAGGTCAAAGCAACAGTACCCCTTATGATCGGGGGAGTAGCCAAGAAACGCACACAGGGTCGAGCGGGGCGCAAGCTTATGAGGAGCAGTGACAGAAGTGTTGGGATAGCAAGCACAAGCGAAAACACGAAGGTGAGTGTAGGAAGGTGGGGTACCGAACAAGGCATGGTGAGGGGTGGGAGCGCTCGTGGCCTTAGAAGGCAGACGGTTGAGCACATAGGTGACAGTAAGGAGGCTCTCAGCCCAGAAGCGAGCGGGAGCCGAAGCCTGAAAGAGCATGGAGCGCATAACATTATTAGTGGTACGAATCATGCGCTCATCCTTGCCATTCTGAGGGGAGGTATAGGGGCAGGACATGCGCAACTGGACTCCCTTCGAGAGGAAGAAAGCCCGGGAAGCAGAGTTGTCAAACTCACGACCATTATCACATTGGACGGCCTTGATAGTAACCCCAAATTGAGTAGAGACCCAAGCAAAGAAGTGAGTGAGCGTGGGGAAGGCATCCGACTTGGACCGCAAAGAAAACGTCCATGAGTAGTGAGAAAAATCATCAAGAACAACCAGATAATATTTATAACCAAAAATACTCATGATCGGAGAGGTCCACAAGTCACAGTGAATAAGGTCAAACGCATGAATAACATGCGAGGAAGAAATAGAAAAAGGTAGGCGAACATGATGACCTAATTGACACGCATGACAAATGTGCTCACTAGGGGCCCTAGTACCAGGAATAGAGGAGCTACGACAAAGCTGAGCCAAAATGTCGACACCGGGATGACCAAACCGGCGGTGCCAGAGTGTGGAGGACGCTGTGGCGGCAAGGGCGGATGAAGGTGGAGCAGCGGAAGGTGGAAGACGAAGCGTGTAGAGGGGTCCGGTGCTGTCACAGTGGAGAAGAGGACGCCGGGTGGCCATATCCTTCACAGTCAAACCAAAAGAGTCAAATTCAACAGAACAGGAATTATCAGTGGTGAATTGACGAATGGAAAGAAGGTTGTGAACAATGTCAGGAGCGACAAGAATGTTTTGCAGGCGAAAAGACCCACAAGGAGTCGCATCACCCACGGAGGTGACCGGAAGGCAAGAGCCATTCCCAACCATGATGGAAGAAGGGTGAGATGGGTGGGGGGGCTTGTGAGAGGAGATAATACCATCATGGGGAGTGGTGTGGAAGGAAGCACCCGAGTTGGCCACCCAATACGTGGCGGCCGGCGGAGTCAACGCCATGGTGTTGAATGACTGCGCAAGGGCCGTCTGATCCCACCCACTGGACCACGGGCCCCACGCCGAAGGAGCAGGCGGGACCGGCCACCCGGTGAGCATGGCCGCAGGTGGGGTAGAAGGGCGAGGAGTGAACTGCCCCGGCCACATGGAAATGCGCCCCGTCCATGGGTTGGAGAAGGATGGCCAGGGCGCACTCCCGGCGGCAGGGGCTGGTGTGGCGGAGGTAGGAGCCGGAGCGCGACCGGTACCACCACGGCGCCCCCCTCCTCGGCGACGACGATCGCCACCACGGCCCCCCCGCCAGTGGTGGAACCGGCGGTAGGAGTACCAAGAAGGGAGGGAGCCGGTGACGGCGGTGGGTGGGAGGCCGGCCGGTTGGAGCCGGAGGTGATGAGAGCAGTCGCGGTAGTAGAAGGGGGAGCGAGTCCCCGGGTCAGCTCCTCGAGGACAAGGTCATCACGAACCTTGTGGAAGGAGGGGAACGACACTGTCCTCGTGATCCATGTCCGGAGATGGGCGTAGCTGTCTCCGAGACCGCGGAGGATGTTGAGGACAAGAGTGCGGTCCGCAACAGGCTCGCCAAGGTCACGAAGAGAATCCGCCATTCCCTTCATGCGACGACAGTACTCCGAGATGGGGAGATCCCCCTGGACGAAGGTGCGGAAGGTAGCGTCCAACTGGAGAGCACGAGCCTCGCGGTTGCCAAGGAACTGCCCCTCGATCGCAACCCAGGCCTGCCGAGCGGTGCCACCAAGTTCCCGCACGATGTCCTGGAGCTCGACAGTGATGGACCCAAGGATCCATGACAGCACCACGCTGTCCATGCGCCACCAAACGGACCCCTGGGCGACCACCGGAGTGTCGATGAGGACGTGGTCATCCAGGGCATAGCGCCGGAGGGTGAGGAGCACCAGGTCGCGCCAGCGTGCGTAGGAGGACGATGAGGGATCGAGGGTGACTGGCACCAGCGCCCGGATGTTCTGGACACCGGTCGCCTAGGCGTGAAGCTGTGCGGCATCCGGATCGGCGGCGACAGCTGGAGCCGCGGTGGCAGGGGGGTCAACACCCCTGAGGTGATGCTCGGCCTCTGCGACATGCTGGGCCAGGGCATCAGCGGTCTGGCGAGCATTCTGCCAAGCGAGGGCGGCGGCCCGCTCGGGCGCCCGAGCAGCAGCGGCAGTAGTCTTGGCAGTGGCAAGGGCGGCTGCAAGGGCAGCGTCGGCAGCCACCACATCCGAAGGGGCCAGCCAGCCCGAGGCCACGGCGGTGGGGAGGCCACCCAGGGTCGGCCAGGACATGGCAGGGGGAAGGGGGGGCAGCGCCCCCGGGGCCCGGGGGAGGCCGTCGAGGCCGGTAGCAGCAGGAGGGCCCCCCCATGGTCGGCCACTGCATGGCCGTGGCAGGGGGGAGGGGGGCGGCACCCTAGGGGCCAGGGGAGGGCTCGGGGCGCCAGATCCGGCCGCCCCGGCATCGGGTCCGGGCGGGGCCGGCGGGCCGACGGCGAAGTAGCACAGGGGGAAGCCGGCGGTGGCGAAGGAGCTCGGGGAGAGGCCGGCGGCGGCGGAGCCGGCCACGCCGGCGTCGAGGCAGGGCGGGGGGAGCTCGGCGGCGGCCAGGGGAGGGCCCGGGGCGCCAGATCCGGCCACCTCGGCGATGGATCCAGGCGGGGGAAGTCCGGCGGCACTGGATCGGGCCGCCCCGGCGGCGGATCCGGGTAGGAGAGGGCCGGGGGCGGCAAAGCCGGCCACGCCGGCGTCGGGGCAGGACGGGGGAAGGCCGCCGGCGGCGAAGCCTGGCGGGGGAAAGTCCGCGGCGCCAGATCTAGCCGCCCCGGCGGCGGATCCGGGCGGGAGAGGAGCGGATCTGGCCATGGTGGCGGAACCCAGCCCACGAAAAGGGGAGGAGGAGGAGAAGGAGAAGGTGGTGCTCGCCGGAGGAGGCTCGCCGGCCATGGAGGCGGCGGTGGCGGCGCCGGCGGCAGAGGAAGATGGAGCCTAAGGCTCTGATACCATGTAAGAAGAGCTAGATGGATAGATTCCTCTCCCTTGGGATGGGAGGATAAAAGGGGAGCCTTACAGGAGGGGCCCACACACCGGGGGCCCCACACACACACTCTAACAATTGCTTCAATGAAGTCATCCCGAGCCATTAGTTGTTTCTTGACCGCTGCTACCCGTGTTGTCCCCTGTTGGAAGGAACGGAGTGGTGGAGCCGTGGAGGGTCCCGTCCATAAACAATCTTGAAAGGCGAGCATTTCACAACCATCTGATAGGAGGTATTATAGCAGAATTCGGCCCACGGAAGCCACTGCAACCACATTTTTGGCCTGTCTCCTGCCAAGCAATGGAGATACATCACTATGACCCAATTGACAACCTTTGATTGACCATCGGTCTACGGGTGAAATGCAGAACTCAGCAATAGTTTCACTCCTGCAAGTCGGAACAGTTCTGCCAAGAAATTACTAGGGAACACTATCACGATCATTCACAATGGAGCATGGAACCCCGTGCAACCGAACAATCTCATCAAAGAAAGCCTTCGCCACCAACACTGCCGTATAAGGATGGCCAAGTGGAATGAAGTGCGCGAATTTGGAAAATCTGTCCACCACTGTCAGGATTACCGATTTACCTCCTACTTTGGGAAATCCTTCCACAAAGTCCATTGAAATGTCACTCCAAACCTCGAATGGCACTGGAAGTGGTTGGAGAAGCCCAGCTGGATGGAGATGTTCTGTTTTATTCCACTGACAAGTCAAGCAACTCCGTACAAATTCCCGAACTCGATGGCTTGCTTTGGGGCTGTAGAAGGTTGTCCTCCATCTATGCAGTGTCTTTTCAATCCCTTCGTGCCCATTGTTATGTGCATAGGCCAGAATATGTGGCCAAACTGCTGATGCGTGAGGAACAAACACTTTCCCTTTGTAGAGTGGGAGACCATCTACAAATGTCCACCCCTCTTTTGCCTTGCCAACTGCCATTTTTGCTTCAAGTTCTGCTATCTGCGGGTCACTGTCCGCTTCTGCTCGTAGCGTGTCAAACTGAAATTGTGGTGCAGAAATGGAAATTGTGGTGCATAAATGGTATTGATGGCTGCCAGGTCCATGTCACGGTGAGATAAGGCATTTGCCGCACCATTTAGCTTGCCCACACGGTATTCAACCGAGAAGTCATACCCAAATAGTTTGCTGACCCATGTATGTTGCGGAATTGTGGACAACCATTGATCCAAAATAAACTTGAGACTATAGTGGTCTGTGCGGACCAAAAATGCTCGCCCCCATAGGTATGGTCTCTAGTTCCGCACTGCTTTGACCAGGCCGATCAACTACCGTTCATAGGCCGACAATTTCTGGTGATGGGGCGCCACCGCTCGACTGAAGTAAGCAATGGCCCCATCCCCTTGATGTAGAACAGCGCCGAAGCCAGAACCGGAAGCATCGCAGTCCACTACAAAGGGCTTGGTGAAGTCTGGCATCTATAGGAGAGGTGCTGTCATAAGAGGCTGTTTGAGTTGACAAAACGTATCGTGTGCCTCTTCCGACCAGTGAAAGGCCTCCTGCTTGAGCAGCGCTGTGAGGGGGGCGGCCACCATTCCATAACCAGCAATAAACTTGCGGTAATAGCCGGTGAGGCCAAGGAACCTCCTTGAGTGCCTGCAGGGACTGTGGACGTGGCCATGCTTCAACTGCAGAAATCTTGTCTGGATCCATTGCAACGCCCTGTGCAGAAAAGACATGGCCCAAATATGATATTGACGTCGTGCCAAATGAACAATTGGACTGTTTGAGCGCAAGTTTGTGTGTTCGGATGACGTCGAACACCTGCTTGACATGTTGTAAGTGTGCTGCCTAAGAAGAACTAAAGACCAGAATGTCATCAAAGAACACAAGTGCAAACTTACGAATAAACGGCTTCAAAATCTCATTCATCAAGGACTAAAATGTCAAGGGTGCATTGGTGAGTCCGAACGGCATTACCAGAGGAAACTCGAAGTGTCCCTGATGTGTATGGAAGGCCGTCTTCTCCACATCATCAGGATGCATACGGACTTGATGATAGCCGTTGCGGAGATCCAGTTTGGTGAAGAAACAAGCACCCCAGAGCTCGTCAAGGAGTTCGTCAACCACCGGAATTGGAAACTTATCCTTCACTGTCTTAGTATTAAGTTCGCGGTAGTCGACGCAGAACCGCCAGGTCTTGTCAGCCTTCTTCACCAGGAGCACAGGCGAGGAGTAAGCCGATGTGCACTCCCTTATGATACCCTGCTGCAACATGTCAGTGCATTGCCGCTCAATCTCATCTTTCAGTAGTTGAGGATATCGATACAGCCGAACGACAATCGGCGGTGTCCCCGAGAGAAGTCAGATGCGGTGATCGTGTCGGCGCTGTGGAGGTAAGCCGCGCGGCTCCTCGAAAATGTCGGTGTAGGATTCGAGGAGAGCCGTCATCACATCGCGGGGCTCAGTCAATGCCGCACACCGGGGGGCTGGTGCGCCTACTCCTGTCTGCCGAACAGTTCGGCCACGCCTCCAAAATTCCATGGACAAGGTGCTGAAGTTCCACAAAATTGGCCCGAGGGACCTGAGCCATTGGACACCAAGTACCAGGTCGAAACTGGCCAGAGTGAGGCCATAGCAGGTGATGTCAAACTTCTCCGTGTCGATGGAGATCGGCAGCTTGGAGTATATGTCGTTGCTGGTCACGTGGTCGCCGTTCGCCACGCGAATGGAGAGGCCCGGCCATGGATCAACCTGGAGCCCCAGCCGAGACGCCACCTCCTCCTGAATAAATGTATGTGTGGAGCCTGTGTCCACCAAGGCTACCAAGACGACATCTTTGATGGTTACTTGGAGCTTCATGGTATTGCTGATGTCGATCCCGGTGAGGGCATGGAGAGATATCCTCAAGTCCTCCATTGCCTCACCTTCTTCCTCATCGTCATCCAGCTCCAACAGGAATACTCCATTGGCTTGACACTTATGATCAGCGGAGTATTTTTCTGGATAGTGATAACACTCCCTGTTGGCCCTCTTTGCTGCTAACTCCTCTACCGACAGACGCTTGAAGCGGGGTTTATTCTGATGTCCTCCCTTTACAATTTGTCCAGATGCACTAGCCTTGGTCGTGCTAGTTTGGGGACGACTGACAGCCTTCCCTTTGGTTCCTTGTGTCTCCCTGCGCTCATATGCCTGAGCCAGACTCATGGCTGTCTGTAAATATGTTGGGGCATGAAGCTTGACGTCGGTACGCAGTGGTTCGCCAAGGCCTGCTGTGAATAAATTGACCTGCTGCGTCGAAGATAAACCATCACAGTGACAGAGTAATAATGAGAATTGACGTTCATATTCTTCCACCGTTCCAGAGCGATAGAGATCCTTCAGTTTAGCCAGTCCGTTATGTCGCAAAGGTGGACCAAACCTCATGTGGACGAAATCCACGAATCGTGGCATGTGGGGACGCTGTTGTCCCTTTCCAAGCTGTAGTACCATTCTGCCGCAACCCCCTCCATGTGCAGCGAGGCAATCCATACCTTCTCTTCAGTCATGGTGCGCATACCACGAAAGTATGTCTCACACTTGTTGATCTAGGTTAGCAGGTCTGATTCCCCATTGAAAGTAGGAAAATTCAGCTTCGGCCGACGAAATCCCCCATCATCCGGGCGCTCACGGCCACCCCATCCTCAACCGTTATCTTCCTAGAAGCCTCTGCCGCCCCCTCATCTAGCACAGACATGCTCCGGGCGGCCATAGAAGGGGACTTCTCCTGAACGGCCTCCTGTATCACGACTGTAGTCCTACCCTCAGCCTCCTGTATCACGATTGTACTCCTGCCCACCGACTTCGCCAGCGCGCCCTCCGTAGATGGAGAGAACCTCACTGTTGTTGTCGTTGTGGGCAGCACCCGCCTCTTTAGGTTCCCCTAGGACGCGTTCCACCAGTGCCAATCATCGGTCATGGGCATCAAGGCGACCGTTCATTGTCGTCATCTGGCCCATCAATCGGGTGACTGCCCCCATGAGGAAGTCGAGTTTCTCGTCAACGGACATGGTCGTAGGATCTTGCATGGAACCGGACATGATGTCGATGTTCTAGGTGGCTCTGATACCAAATTGATACCAATCCAACCTAATCCTCTACCTTCTGGTGTTATGCAGGGAAGAACAACCAGGAGACAGAGAAGAACAAATGTCGAACACAGAGAATGGTGGCCGGAGAAGGGTCACCGGAGCGCCGCCGCAGGCAGGGAGCCAGGCCAGCCGCACCCAGGAACCCCACCCCTTTGCAAGGTAAGATTTATTTCCGGGATACCCTTACAAAATTATTTCTAGAGCCTTTATATTCTAGGCCAACAAATAAGGAAACCAATCTGCTAAATTTAAGGAGTAAACCAATCTAATCTCTTATTCAAAACAGCAATTCTAATATAATTAAAATAGCAACTTCCCTGGCCCTTCACGTGCCTTCTCCTTTTCCTGCTGAATGGCGTCGCACATACTTGCACCCAACAAAAGCATCGATAACAGATGCATACCACATGACAGAGCCACATCCTGAAGGTGAAGAATATGGTTATACCTTGTGGTGCATTTGCTTTTCCATTCATCGTTCTCCTTTTCCCCTCATTTTTACTGGTCCATGTACACACTAATATTATGCTCATATAATAACAGGGAGAGGGGTTATCCTTTGCATTGAAAATGCACTAGCAGCAGCAGGAGTAGCAAAGGAAAACATTAATTATGTAAATGCCCATGCAACATCTATGCAGTTGGGTGATTTGAAGGAATTTGAGACCCTCAGCCACTGTTCTGGTCAGAATCCTCAGGCATGCCTCCTGATTTCAGAAATCTTGTATTTCTTTTGAAAGCCTTTGCAATTTCTATTGATTTTGTGTTCCATATATTAAAGCTTGCATTGTAATGCAGCTTAGAGTGAACTCAACAAAGTCAATGATGGGCCACCTGCTAGAGCTGCAGGTGGAATAGAAGCTGTTGCCGCTGTACAAGTATGTGTTTATATTTGAACTTGCTATTGAGTTTACAATTTCTCACGGCACTTGGTCAGTTCATAGACCTTGTAAGGAGTCCAGAATAAAACTTAAGATTGGTTTAATGGCTTTAGGATTCTGACCATCCATGACTGGAGTTTGGTCCCAACATCCCATACCTTGTAGAGTATTTAATATTGCATGGTTATGAAACTGACTTCAATTTTGTCTGTACTCACATTATGGCAATATGGCATACCATGTCATTTGGGTGAGCTAAACTGGAATTTCAATACTGAACTATTGTTCTGTTGCCTACCTTTTCTAGTTCTTTTGGTAAATTAAGTACAAACATCCCTTGAACACTAAGGTGCAATTAAGGCTTACTGGTTTACTAAACCGCATGCAATTGGCATTTAACTTTCTAATAGGTCTTCTGGTGATCTAAGAAAAACAATTACCCTCCAAATGTTTGGTTTTGTACAATTGACCTTTCTGGTACCATGTGAGAGTTGTGTTAGAGATAGAATCAAATATGTTGCTATTATGTAATGTAACCTGGTATTCCAGGAAAGCCATGCTAGCTAGGTTATAGATAGAAATTGTTAGAATAAACCACGTGCTGCATTAGTGCATGTATTAATGCTGCATTAGTGCGTGCGTTAGTCGTGCGTGAGTGTAACTCTTGCATGCAGCATTCAATGCACAAGAATGTGGCCTGAGTGTAGCTCTTGCATGCAGCATTCAATGCACAAGAACGTGGCCTGCAAGCCGTGCATGTAGGAAATGCATGCAGGAAAGAAGCTGAACGTTTGGCATTTAGATGCTATATAAAACTAGTTGCTGCTTGAGGTTTTGTGTGTGAGAAGTTAGGTTGCTCGTGTGTCGAGTAGATCAGCTAATACAAGAAATGGTATGTCCAAAAATTATATATTGTTTGTCGCTAGAAAGAGCGTTCGTCGCTAGAAAGCATTCGTTGCTAATAAAACAGTGTCATGTGCCTTTTGTGTTTGTTCCTTGAGTTTTTGTGAATTCTTGGGATTTCCAACAATTGGTATCAGAGCCTCAAGATCGTGCTTGTGGCAATGGCGATGGTCCCTCATGGTGCCGGGGGGAGCACAGTATCGATGTCTTACCCGGTGCTCTCATTGATAAACTACACGGCATGGGCGATCAAGGTAGAGGCAATCCTTGATGCCTAGGGCCTTTGGGAGGCGGTATCTCCTACGGAAGGTGAGGAGGTGGACGAGCAGAAGAACAAGACGGCGAGGGTGCAACTTCTCCAAGCATTGTCGGAGGACATCCCCATGCAAGTCACGACGAAGACGACGACAAAGGAGGTATGGGACAACCTCAATACGAGGTTTGTCGGCGCTGATTGCGTCAAGGCGGCTCGTCTTCCAACTCTCAAGGGCGAGTTCGACAAGCTATGCATGGCAGAAGGGGAGCTGTTGGACGACTACGCCGGTAAGATCAGCGGCATGGCGGCGAGGTACGCCAGTCTCGGATCAACGCTCGACGACGCCTCCATGGTGAAGAAGCTCCTCGACACCGTCCCCGATAGGTCGTATCCTACGGTGGCTGGGATCGAACAATTCTGCGACGTTGAAACGATGGCGTTCGAGGAGGCGCTTAGTAGACTGAAGGCATTCGACGAGCGTTCCTGGCGGTGAACGACGCAATGACCAACTCTTGCTCACGGAGGCCGAGTGGAAGGCTCGACAAAAATCCAAGTCGTCAGTCGGGAAGTGCTACAACTGCGGCATTCGTGGCCATTTTGCTTGAGACTGCCGCAAGCTGAAGAAGGTGGAGGTGTTAGA
Organism: Zizania palustris; assembly: GCA_019279435.1. Lineage (NCBI taxonomy): Eukaryota > Viridiplantae > Streptophyta > Magnoliopsida > Poales > Poaceae > Zizania > Zizania palustris. Next base: position 60,396,277 of record JAAALK010000079.1, on the reverse strand, counting down.
ATAGGCATGCATTCTTACGTTTATGGCATGTATTCTTGTGTATGTCAAGCAATCAATCTTCCCAGCTATAGGTAATAAAGTAAATCAATTGTAATCAGATTTAGATAGAATTAGCTGGAAGAATCCTTGACATACGCAGCCTGTAATCTCTGGCAATTTGGCCTATATAAATAAACATGTGCGGCCTCCTCCAGGAGGTGAGAACGCTTCCACAAAAACACATCTGCTAGCTATTTTTCATGGTATCAGAGCATGATCTCTAGATCACCACCATGTCAAAAGAAATTGCATGCTCCTCTTCTTCACCAGCAAATATCATGAGTTTGTCTATTGGCCACCAGGTCACAGAGAAGTTAACAAAGAGTCACAGAGAAGTTAACAAGGAGTAACTTCGTTCTCTGGAAAGCCCAGGTGCTTCCGGCAATTAGGGGTTCTCAACTAATCGGTTACCTTGATGGAACCACGACAGCTCCACCTCCGACGATCGTCACCAAAACCGACGGCAAGACCATGGAGGAAACCAATCCTGAGTATACAAAGTGGATGGCCCTAGACCAACAGGTCTTGGGCTATCTACTGTCATCTCTCTCAAAGGAGATGCTTGCTCATGTTGCTTCCAAGACTAGTGCTGCTGAGGTCTGGAAGGCAATCAATGCCATGTTTACATCACAGACAAGGGCAAGGTCAGTGAACACGAAGATGGCTCTCGCCACGACTCACAAGGGGACAATGACGGTTCTTGAATATTTTGCCAAGATGCAAGGGTATGCTGATGAATTGGCTGCAGCAGGGAAGCCACTTGATGATGATTTTGTCTCCTATGTGCTCAACGGCCTGGGCATTGACTACAGTCCGGTGGTGTCACATGTGCTGGGAAAACCAGAACCAGTTACAATTGGTGAGTTATATGCTCAGCTTTTAAATTTTGAAAATCACATGGATATGTGGCAGGCAGGAGGTATGCAGAATTCTGTCAATGCTGCTTCTCGCCGTGGAGGATGAAACTTTGGAGGTCGTGGTCGTGGCAACGGTCGCGGCAACAATAACTACAATGGCCGTGGAGGTTGTGGTCGTGGAGGATCAGGAAGAGGAGGTCCAGGAAGAGGAGGTGTTGACACACGAGTTCGCTGTAAGTGTGTGACAAACCAAACCACACAGCGGTTGAGTGTTGGCATCGCTATGATGAAAGCTATGTACCAGAGAAAAAGATGGCTGCTGCCGCTGTTAATTCATATGGAGTAGACACAAATTGGTATTGTTGGCGTAAAAGATTACGTTAACAAGTTCTCGAAGATTAAGAACTAACAAACAAAGAGTTTGTGCTGAGAACTATTTCGAGCCTCCGAATAGGATAATAGCTTAAAGTAGTCCGAAATTGTATATTGAATAGTTGAGTATTCGATGCCCATTACAGGGTAAGAAGGGGAGTATTTATAGGCAAAAAATCTAAGGAAAAGACCTATTTACCCCTCAATTACAACCGACATAGTGGAAACTATTCGGTACCCCGAATAGGGTTAAAATAGTAAAATCTATCCGGAGAAAGTAGATAAGGCAGACGTCTTATCAGTCTTGCTGTTTTCCACTGTAGCTTCGAAGCCTTCGGAGGATGCCTTCGAATCATGAAGCCGAAGTATCCTTCAGCTTAGAAACTTCATCATCTCCGGAGATGAACGCGAACTTCGATGTTGGTGAATTATCTTTGACTGTTGATTTCTAAAGTCCTGATGATGAAGTATTTTCCCCCAACAGGTATGTTGATACATGTGCTACAGATCATATTACAGGTGAACTTAATAAATTAGCGGTTCAGGAGAAGTACAATGGTGCTGAACAGATCTATACAACAGATGGTACAGGTATGGACATTAAGCATATTGGTCATACTATTGTTCATACCCCACAACGAAATCTTTATCTTAATAATGTCCTACATGTCCCTAATGCTACAAAAATCTTGTTTCTGTTCATCGTCTTGCTAAAGACAATCAAGCTTTTCTTGAACTTCACCTATATTTCTTTATGATCAAGGATCAAGCAACGAAGAGTGTTCTTCTTCAAGGAAGATGTAAGGAAGGCCTTTATCCTCTTCCTGCTATCCCAGTCGGACTGAACAAAAGTGTTCTTAGTGCCACCAAACCATCCTTGTCCAGGTGGCACAGTCGTCTAGGTCATCCTGCATTAGCTATTGTTCAACAAGTTATTAGTCAAAATAATCTCCCATGTGTAGCTGAGTTGCAAAAAGAGTCAATTTGTGATGCTTGTCAACAGGCAAAGAGTCGTCAATTACCTTATGCTAAGTCTAGTAGTATATGCTAAGTCTAGTAGTATGTCTCAGTTTCCCCTGGAATTAGTGTTTTCTGATGTTTGGGGTCCTGCTATTGACTCAGTTGGGAGAACTAAATATTATGTTAGTTTTATTGATGACTATAGCAAGTTCACTTGGATCTATCTTCTTAAAAATAAATCTGAAGTATTTCAAAAATTCCATGAGTTCCAGAAACTTGTTGAACAATTGTTTGGTAGGAAAATCATTTCCGTGCAGTCCGACTGGGAAGGGGAGTATGAAAAGCTTAATTCTCTGTTTCACAACTTGGGCATAACACATCTTGTTTCATGTCCTCACACACACCAACAAAATGGATCGGCTGAAAGAAAACATTGCCATATTGTTGAGGTTGGCTTGGCCCTTCTTGCCCAAGCCTCGATGCCATTAAAATTTTGGGATAAATCTTTTCTTATTGCTACATATTTGATCAATAGAACTCCTAGTAAAGTTATTCAGATGATGACTCCTTTAGAGCGTTTATTTCAAGTCAAACCTCATTACCAATCTCTTTGCACTTTTGGATGTGCATGTTGGCCAAATCTCCGCCCATATAATAGTCGTAAACTTCAATTCTGTTCCAAACAATGCACTTTTCTGGGCTACAGTAATATGCACAAAGGCTTTAAATGTCTAGATATTCAAACTGGATTAGTCTATATATCCTGTGATGTTATATTTGATGAAGATGTGTACCCTTTTACTAAGCTTCGTCCAAATGCCGGTCCTCTCCTTCATTCTGAGATTCTTCTCCTTGAACCATTCGAGCTTCCTGATCATGGGGCTGAACAATTAGGTGATGATCAATTTGCTTATGGTCCTGTTAATACTTGTATTAATATTGGCCTAGAGCATGCTATTCAATTTGTGCAGGAACACCCTAAAGAAAATATTGTCCCTGGACTTGAAGGCGTGGTTTTTGAAGCAAGCTATCCTGGCATATCAAGTGCAGGCTTTGAGAATGAGGTGCTAAATATGCATGCAACATCAATTGAATCACCAATTCAATTATCCACTGCCACACCTCTACAACCTGCGCAATCACATGAAGAGGCTACTAGTATAGAAGGTGTTGCACATGTCTTTGGATCTTCTGCAACACAGAACGCTGACACTCAAGTTGTGCATCGTCCAGTGACTAGATCCCAACGGGGAATTATCAAGCCTAAGGTAATTACTGATGGAAGAATCAGGTATGGCTTTTATGCAGCAACTGGTGAACCAGAAAATTTAGAAGAGGCTTTCAGTGATAATCATTGGAAAAATGCAATGGATTTAGAATATGCCGCACTAATGGAAAATAAAACTTGGCATTTAGTTATTCCAAAGAAAGATATGGACATAATCGACTCCAAGTGGGTATATAAATAAGTTAAGAGAAAAGCAGATGGAACCATAGAGAGGTATAAAGCTAGACTAGTAGCTAAAGGTTTTAAACAAAGATATGGTATAGATTATGAAGACACCTTTAGTCTAGTTGTTAAAGCTGCTACAATCAGACTTGTTTTGTCTATTGCTTTATCTAAAGGCTGGTCACTTTGTCAGCTTGATGTTCAAAATGCATTCTTGCATGGTGATCTAGAGGAAGATGTGTTTATGAGACAACCTCCAGGCTATATAGATAAAACTAAACCCCATCATGTGTGTAAGCTTGATAAAAGCCTGTATGGTTTTAAACAAGCTCCAAGAGCCAAGTACTCAAAGTTCGGTGTAAAGTTATTACGTCTTGGTTTTCATTCATCCAAAGCTAACACATCTCTATTTTATTATAACAAAGGGAATGTTATAATATATATGCTGGTTTATGTTGATGACATAATTGTAACAAGCTCTTCGACTGATGCAACAACGGATCTTCATTATCTTAAGGCAGATTTTGCACTCAAAGATCTTGGCGATCTAAATTATTTCTTAGGTATTGAGGTCAAGAGAATACAAAATGGTATACTTCTTACTCAGGAAAAGTATGTTAGAGACTTGCTGAAAAGAACAAATATGATGAATTGCAAGCCAACTAACACTCCAATGTCAACAACAGAAAAATTGTCATCTCAAGGAGAGTTGCTTGGTACAGAAGACTCCACACGGTACAGAAGTATTGTTGGTGCTTTGCAATATTTAACTTTAACTAACCAGATATTTCTTTTTCAGTAAATAAAGTTTGCCAATATTTACATTCACTAACAATGATGCACTGGACCTCTGTCAAAAGAATGTCAAAAGAATTCTGAGGTATCTAAAGGGCACTATAGGTATGGGGCTATATCTAAATAAGTCAAATTCTATGCTTGTTAGTGCCTTCTCCGATGCAGATTGGGCAAGTTGTACTGATGACAGAAGGTCAACAGGAGGATTTGCCCTCTTTCTAGGAGCAAATCTTGTTTCATGGTGTGCCAAGAAGCAACCCACTATATCACGTTCTAGTACCGAAGCAGGGTACAAAGCAGTAGCTAATGCCACGGCCGAGGTAATGTGGATACAATCACTTTTAAAAGAATTAGGAGTAAATAGTCCCGCTATGGCTAGGCTATGGTGTGATAATATGGGTACCAAATATTTATCGGCTAATCCGGTCTTTCATGCTCGAAGTAAACATATAGAAGTAGACTATCATTTTGTTAGAGAAAGGGTAAGCCAAAAATTATTGGATATACAGTTTGTACCTTCTGGAGATCAAATTGCTGATGGATTTACTAAAGCTATATCTGTTTGAAGACTGGAAGAATTCCAAAACAATCTCAAACTCAGGAGTCTATGATTGAAGGGGGCTGTTAGAATATGCATTCTTATGTTTATGGCATGTATTCTTGTGTATGTCAAGCAATCAATCTTCCCAGCTATAGGAAATAAAGTAAATCAATTGTAATCAGATTTAGATAGAATTAGCTGGAAGAATCCTTGACATACGCAGCTTGTAATCTCCGATTTGGCCTATATAAATAAACATGTGCGGCCTCCTCCAGGAGGCGAGAATGCTTCCACAAAAACACATCCGCTAGCTATTTTTTAGGAGATCCTACTTGCTAGCGACGACGAGGAAGTGACGCTCCTGTAGGGCAGGACACGTGACGATGTCGTGGTTTAGGGGGAGATTGTTAGAATAAACCACGTGCTGCATTAGTGCGTGCATTAGTGCATGCGTTAGTCGTGCGTGAGTGTAGCTCTTGCATGCAGCATTCAATGCACAAGAATGTGGCCTGAGTGTAGCTCTTGCATGCAACATTCAATGCACAAGAACGTGGCCTGCAAGCCGTGCATGTAGGAAATGCATGCAAGAGAGAAGTTGAACGTTTGGCGTCCAGATGCTATATAAAACTAGTTGCTGCTTGAGGTTTTGTGTGCGTAAGAAGTTAGATTGCTCGTGTGTCGAGTAGATCAGCTAATACAAGAAATGGTATGTCCAAAAATTATATAGTGTTTGTCGCTAGAAAGAGCGTTCGTCGCTAGAAAGCGTTCGTTGCCAATAAAACAGTGTCTTGTGCCTTTTGTGGTTCCTTGAGTTCTTGTGAATTCTTGGTATTTCCAACAGAAATACTAGTTTAATAATTAATATATAGATAGAAACTAAGACTAAGTAGGCCTGGGATTTCTCTTGGAATACAATATTAGTTGTAATCTGTCTTGGGTGTTTTGGCCCTATATAATATGAAGGGATTGGTAGAGATCCTTAAGGCCAAATATTGGAAACTTTTCAAGTTGGGGTCCTAGGGAAGGGGTTGAAGATGAAAAAGACATGGGATTCTTTTTTATGCCTTAGATTTGTTCGTATTGTAGCCAATCTTTTGAAATTTTAATATGCTTCTATTTAGTACTAGTTGAGTGCCCGTGCGTTGCAACGGAAATTTTTTCTACAATATTAAAAAATATTACCCAAAATAATACAAATAACTTGAAACATGAAAAAATGCATTCATTATAATTCGGTTACAACTTCATTGCAAAATTACATCTAAGTTACCAAAGAATTACATAATCATGATTATCTAGCAAGCATGCTAGTTAGAAGTATCTTAAGCATAAAGATTATATTTACTTTAAGCAAACATCTAAAGTTATCTTGTAGCTACAAAATCATTGTATGCTTTTTTCATAATAAGTTACACATTTTTCCATAATATGTCATGCTTGTCTATTAAGTTATTGCTCTCTTGATGTTATGGAGAAGGTTTCTGACCAAATTCATTGTTAAAACTATAAATCAATTACAATAGATAAATAGAATAGCAAAAACAAATTAGTAATATAATTAAATTAAACTTTCATTACCTTCGTCTCAGCTCACATATAACTACGATGTTTGGTTCAAAGTAGACCCTACTAAAACATGTAAAATGCAGACTAAAATCTGGCATAACAATAGATTCATTGTAAAAGTACAAAATGCTCATTAAAAACTAACTTTGGACAGTAGCAAACTATCAACATAGCCAAAAATAAGATGATTAAAATAGGAAAAAGAAGATACATTAAATATTTCAAAGCAGAAAAGGTAAAGCATGGTAGATCTTGCGTACAAAATAAAAATAGCTATGGGTTCCAAATCCAGTTGAACAAGGTGCAATGAAAGACCACAATCCATCTTCTTTATTAATGTACAATTTGTTTATGGACGTCTCTTAGTGTGATCACACTAGCACAATCCCTAAAATAAAACTTCGGCCACAATAAGTAGAATGTCTACAACTTGATCAGAATTTGCGCACAAATATTTTAAGAAGATTGGAAATGGTTTAGAAAGATCTTAAAACATTAACAATAGTATGTCTGCACAAATTGATTCATAATAGCTAACTACCAACCGCTATATACATAAAAAAAGCCATAATTTTTTAGGATTAAACAACAATGCTACAACTTAAGACAAGGACCACCATACATGCCTAGCTAAGTGCCACAACACGGTGGTCAGACCAGGTTAGAGAAGATCTGATGTACAGTGATACACTATACATGCTGAAATCTGAACCAGCTAATGTTTCTTCAACCAGCAGTGAATTTACAACCACGTACTTTAATATAAAATAAACATATTTGATTTGTGTGCTTGCTCGAAAGATATTCGTAGGCTGAATAATACAAACAAGTCCAATTTTTTTGCTCGGTAGGCCCGTGTTCAAAATTCAAACGAAGTTTTTGAGCTCCAATTTGCTCGGGCAGTGGCAGGAGCAAGGATCAATTGCCACCTTTTGTGTGGCTGTGCTCCAGAAGTCGAGGCGGAAGGAGACCAACTTTGCATGCACTCGGGCGGTAACAGATGCACGCCTCTTTTTCACCTCTTCCTCGCCCCCCGTCCAGTGCGGCCTCAGGCTGGCTCCTGTCCCGTCGCCTCAGCCCACCAGCCACGACGCCATAGGGTCCAGAGAACACGCACTACAGGAAAACGATAAACTTCCGTCGGCCAAATTAACTTCCATCGGCTTTTGGGAAAGCCGACGGAAGTTATTTAACTTCCGTCGGCTCCTGGAGGCTGACGGAAGTTAGCGGGGATTTTTCCGCGGCCGATCGGATCCCCCTAACTTCCGTCGGCTTTAATGCTGGCCGACGGAAGTTAGGGAATTTATTCCCCAACCGCGCGTGCGTACAGGGAGCCCTAACTCCCTGTACACGCGCACCCGGCCTGTTCCCCGCCACCGCCGCTCCTGCGCCCGCCGCCTCCTGCGCCCGCCGCCGGCCGACCACCACCGCCGCCGGCCGCCCGGTCCCGCGCGCCGCCCGCTGCCGCCGCCTCCCACGCCGACCCGCGCCGCTCCTCCCCGCCGCCTCTGGCCGGCCGCCGCCGACCGCGCGCCCGCGCCCGCCGCTCCTCCCCGCTGCCGCCGACCGCCGCCGCCGCCGCCGGTCCCGCCTCCCACGCCGACCGTGCGCCCGCGTCGCACACCCACCGCCGCCTTGCTCCCGCGCCGCCTCCCGCCGGCGCCGCCGTCGGTGCCGCCTACCTCCGGCCCACCGCCGCCGTGCCCCACCACCGCCGGTCCGAGCCACCGGACGCCGCGCCCGCCCCCACAGCCCGCCCCCACAGCCGCCCACCGCCGCCGGCCGACGGACGCCGCCCCGGCCCCTCCCCGCCGCCGCCGCCCCCGTTTCGGCCGTCACCATCCGGACACCGTCGCCCGTCGCCCGTCGCCGCTCGCCGTCGCCACCCGACAATTAAGTAATGCTATAAACTTGATTTCAAGTTTTGAATTCTAAGTTCTTGTGTTCAAAATTTATGAAACTTGTGGATATCTAGTTGAAATTGGTTTGAACAAATTTGTTGGTTTAGTTAATTGAATTGGATAGTAAAATATTGCTATTAACTCTAGATGTTTGTTTAGAAGTTGTATTCTAAAAGTATATATGCAATGAAAATATGTGTTGTATAGGTTGTTGTCGAATAAGGAACAGTGTCGCCATTTAGAGAAATTTTCAAGAACTTTGAATTTGCTTGATTAGATGTGTGAATTTTCAGGATTCTTAATGCATAACATATTTTGATGGTAACATGAACTACACGTGTACATTTTTATTTTGGTACATATTATGATTTTGTTGATTGTGATGTTGTATGTATATGCTTATGCTTGTATATATATATACTTTATTATATATATTTCTTTTCGTATGCAATTTTTTATTTGACAACAATGTAGATAGTGTAACGAAACCTATGCGTCACCCGTTTCGGACCAACATGTCTCACACGTGTCATGCGTGTGAGATGTGTAGGTCCGGAATTGTCCCTTTTTGGGCAGCCTCAGAGTGGGCGACAGAGCGTGGTTTTATGATGAGTCATGAGTCCGAATGGGATTTCAGTAACATAACCTTGTTGTTCTCCATTGCACCACTATCAGGCATGCAATTGGAGAACAACGGGGTTATGCTGCTGAAATTTCGTTCGGACTCATGGCTCATCATAAATACCACGTTTTGTCGGTCACTCTTGGGTGGGTTTAGGACCTATCTTTTCCTATAGACCATGGTTGTCACGGCATCGCCTGCGCCGACTAGGCGTCCAGGCGGTCACCGCCGGACGCCATGGTGAATCGCCTCGCCTGGGTGGAGTTAGGCGCCCGCCTGGAGCTTCTAGGCGTCGCCCATGGCGCCTAGGCGATCGCCAGGCGTGTTTGGGCGGGCGCCTAGGGTCCGTGGTAGTGTCTAAGGCGTGGCACAGGCCTTTCGGTTAACCCTGTTCCCTTGCGCCGCGGGCTCTGCTTCCCCTTGCGTCGCCGGCCGCCCGGCCGCCTTTGCTTCCCCTCCGTTGTCCGGAGGCGGAGGCGGGGGGTGGCCAGGGTGTGTGTATGTTGCGAGCCGTTTTATAGCGGCTAGTGCGTGAATCTTCTGGGCCGTGCGTGTAGGGTGCGGGGAGTTGGGCCTGATCTTCTGGGCCGTGCGTGAATCCTGTTATCCTGTATGCTATGCCGCGGGACGGATCCGAAGCACAGATATGGTGCCGACGGACATATTCGCCACGCTAAATGCTTGGTAAGACCTCCTTCTGTCACTCTCTAGCTATAAATACATTGTAATGCGACTAACTCATTTCTAATGTACATGAAGCTAAATCTAGCAACGTGCCAAGTGACATAGAGGTGTATACCTCTGGTCACAAAGGAAGCGATCCTACACAGCCAGATGTCTTGTGTAGCCAGACAGCCACGGACCATTTGGTGAGATGTTATTAAGAGTTTACGTAATTTCATTTTTCTGCGTCTAGCTAATCGGACATGTTTTTTGCAGGCGCAGTATGGTGAACACATGGTTCGACTCCATGGAGAGGACTATGATTGGCGGAGAGAACCTATCGACCAAATGGCCGTGTACTCCAGCGGAGGTGGCAAAAGCCATGGACGGTGAGACAGTGTTTTTATTAATGTTTTGTGTATGGTATTGTGATGGTAACTAACTCATTCAATGTTGCAGGTACTCCATGTTCAATGGAGTTATTGACTCGAGAGCGGTGAGAGCTCAGAAGTCAGCTTAGTCGTCGCAGAGCTCCGTCGGAGTTGGCTCCAGCCGTCGTCGCTCTTCAGAAACCCTGGAGGTGGATCGGGTGAGGGAGGAAATGAGGCAGGAAATGAGGCGGCGCGACGAGTACTATACCGCCTGCTTAGCACAACAGCAGGCGATGATCCAAGTAAGTTTAGTTTGGAGTGTTGTAGTTAAAAAGTATTCAGAAATAGGTTTAGAACTAACTGATCACATTACAACATGTGTAGAAACTAGCCCAGCAGCATGGTGGATTTGACATGTCCAATTTCCAACCACTACCTCCCCCGCCACCACCAATATATTCTACATCACCTGAGGTACCTCCTGACATCTCGTTACTTCAGATACTTAAGTTAGTGTTTAGAAGAGTAGTTGAGTTAATTCGTTCTCTAATTTTGTCTATTTCTTCAGACTTTCCGTACGCCTGGCCAGGATGGAGCCTCTCGGGCAAATGTGGATGAAGCGGGAGGAAGCGGCGGCACCCACGACCCAAATGTGGGTGAAGCGGGAGGCAGCGGCGGCACCCACGACCCAAATGTGGGCGATCAGTGAGTATATGGACAAATATGACTTTGTATGTGGCTCTCGCTGTGTTTTGTGAATTTGTATGTGAATTTGGATGTTATATCTGAATTCAGATGTGTACTGTGACTTTGGATATGAATTCAGTTATATTATGTGATTTTGGATGTGATGTGTGAAGTGTGGATGTGAATTTGGATGCGAGATGTGATTTTGGATGTTATATGTGAAGTTTGAATGTGATTTTGGATGTGAAATGTGAATTTGGATGTGTATTGTGAATGTGATTGAAATTGTGGTTGGATGTGAGTGTGAGTAGGGAAACCAGGAAAAAATAAAAAAATACGAGCTAACTTCCGTCGGCTTTTACCATAGCCGACGGAAGTTAGCTGGTTTCGGCCACGTGGGCAGAAAGGCTAACTTCCGTCGGCTAGGGCCAAAGCCGACGGAAGCCAAAGCCGATGGAAGTTAGCTGCCCCTAACTTCCGTCAGCCAGGCTGGCTGATGGAAGTTAGCGCCCCTGCTGACGTGGCAGAGTTCGGGGCTAACTTCCGTCGCCTCGCTTCCGTTGGCCAAAGGCCGATGAAAGTTAGCGTTTTGCCGACGGAAGTTAGCTTCTTCCGTCGGGAAAAGGCTAACTTCCGTCGGCTTTGGCCGACGGAAGTTGCCTGGATTGTTGTAGTGACGAATCACACGATGCTCCCACCATGGAACATGCACGCCTCCTGAGGTGGAGTAAATGGAAAATGGAGATGCTCGGTTGCCCCCAACGAACCTCTGCTACCGTCGTCAACCTCTCTTCCAACTCTCCAATGCGCTTCAGTATGCTGCGGCTCTGGCTTCTCTCCACTGTTGTGCCGTGCCGCACCAGTGCACTTGATTGTCACCGAGGAAGCATGGTCGCTGCTGACGAACAGAGCCATAGAGGGGGCCGGGGCGTGGGGAAGGCGGCGTGGGTGGCGGAGGGAGATGGCCGGGCAACGGACTGGCAGAGCGGCCGTGCCGTGGAACATGCCCGCGTGGTGACGCGACGTCACTGCCAACGAGCACACCAGAGCAGTAGGGGAGGGGAGGGTCGACACGTCAGGACTGAGGAGAAGATGAGCAGGCGAGGTGGAGACGTGAATGAAAAGTCAAAGAGACAGGCTGACAGGGCCCATTTAAAAGTGGTAGTGGTGAGGCAGAGTGGCAGACTCACCACTACTACCAACCTTTTAAGTAGTATAGATTCACTGATTTTATTGGTGTTACCACTGTAAAAATCTGTATGGTTCTGAATTTTTATTCAAACTGATTCCATAATGTTTTTATTCTAGTGATGTCAATTCACCCATTTTCACATATCAATCTACCCTTATGTACGCCTTTGGGCACTAGTACCAAACCTTAAAGTTTATCTGCTGAGGACAGAAATTGTTGCAGTTAACAGATGTAGCGCCCCGATTTAGCAAATCGAGACATTATTGAATTTCCATAGAAAAAACAATAATACAAGAGGTTCATCATGCGACAATCGTACATACGACAGTATTCATGGTACGCAGACCATATTTATTACATCTTTGTTTTAATAAAAACAGTAAATAAAAATAATTAGAAAACGGCATGACGAACATCTTCTTCAGGATTTTTCTTCTCGACTGGGTCGCTACTCCAGACCGTCTTCGTAGTAGACATCCTCTGTGGGGTCCAACGGGTATGAGTACAAAAAGTACTCAACAAGCCACCGCAAATGCAAGTAATAATGCAGGATAATAAACAAGGAAGGGTAATGGCCAGCATTGCGGAAAAGTACAGTTTCAGTTATTGCATTTAGTGTAATCATATTTTAATCATGCGGAAAGTAAACATGAACATCATCAACATCAACTAACTCGAGGGGTACATTCATCCCCACCTCGCTCGACGGTCCTTACATGTCAATCCATCATGCACATACATATTCAAAGTAAACTAACTGGGGGATGTCACGCAACCCGCCCTTGACCGCGGGCTCGGCTTTTCGAAAAGATTTAAGACTCTGATCAGAGATGTACTACTGTACCCACAAGGCACGCACTCATCCCAAACGAGATGACCCATTTCACGGGAACTCGTGCCAAAACCTCAATATGAGATGTTCCAAGCGATAACCACCCGCTCTAGGTTTCGCCGACGCGCCGGGCCGTATCCCGGCTAACGTCGCACCCCCTTTTGCGCCACATTGGTACAAGTCACCCGCAGGTGCAACTTGACCCATCTCCAAATGGTGGCCTCGGTTTGGAACAACCCATACCTTAGTTAGGACTTACCCACTAGACTTGTGGTTAGTACGTAAGTGTATCGCAACGGATCCCTCAGACCGGTCCTTATAGTGCCCCGGGTGCTACCGACCAATGCCCTAGCTTGCACCCGGAACCCACCATGCATACACTCACAACCATAACTCATCACCAACAGAATTTCCAAGGATAAGAAGTAACGGGGATCATATAAAAGAACCATGTTGCTACGACTCATTTTTATCCTATAGCGATCGTGTCAATACATTAGGCACTAGCTAATATCATTGATCATATGGTGACAAGGAGGTTAGGCGAGATAGCATGGCTTGGGTTGCACATCAAGGTCGGTGGATCCTAAATAAATATAATGTAAGGGTTCATTTGACTAATGCACATATAACCTATGTGTTTTAGCGATAGTTTAATCCAACATGGGTTCAATTATGCTCAAAAGATTGGTTTGGTGACTTGCCTTGTTCAGCGAAAGGCGAGGGAGGGACTTCCGGGAAGTATTCCGGCTCCTCGGCGACGTCGTAGTCTTTTTGATATAATAAAGTAAAATGAAAAGAACACATTCAATCCAACAATGTAACATTACGTTATAAGCACATAAGTTACAGGTGGTTTGATTAAAAATAAAATAATTTCAATTGTTAAGGTTCTGTGGTTTATTTCATAAATAGATTTTAAAGGAATTTAAAAAGTAGTCCTTTTTAGAAAGGGGTTTTAAAAGGGGTTATTCTCACTTTTAAGTTCCCTAATAAATTTAAAATGAAGGCTTCATAGAAAACTTAGTGATTTATTCATATCAACAGGAAATAAATAAATATAAACTTTACTGGAATTTAAATAATTAAATTTTACATTTTTAACCTAAGGGTATTTAAACATTCATTTAAATAAACATGAAATGTCCAATGTAAACCTACTGTTTTTATTGTATAAACATGTAGAGAATAATATTATGAATTTTCTGAAATTGGAATGGCAATTTTTAGAGTTCAAATGCGCCAGATATGAATTTTACAAGTTTTAAACCTTTTCTGGAATTTATTTTCAAATTTTAAACTCCTCGGGTCCACAGTGAGCCAGGCCCACGGTGAACCCGCGCACTGTGCGCGTGCGCCGGGTCGATCTGGACCGTTGGATCCAGATCCGACGCGCGAGGGCGAGGCGGGGCGCTTAAGTTATAATGGACGGCCAGGATTAAAACGTGCGAAGGGGTACCACGTGGACGCACGAGATCGCACGCCGGTTTTAAATGAAAACGAACGCGTGAGATCAAAACGTAACGCTTTGACCAGATCCGACGGTGCGGATTAGATCGCGTACGTGGGCTCACGCGTGTCGTCCGATCGCGATCGCACGGTCGGGATCAGATCCGACACGGCACGGGTACTCGACCCGTGCCGGTCGTCTTCTCCGGCGACGGCGAGCGGGCCAGCGGCCACGGCGAGCGACGGCGGCCCTAGCTAAGCCTAGAAATGGAAAGAGGGCACTACGGCGGTCACGACGGTACCTTAGGCGAGGCGAGGGGTCGACGGAGCGCGGTCGGCGGCGAGGGTAGACGGCGGAGTGGTTCGGGCTCCTCGTCGGCGATGGTGTTCCGGCGGGGTTCGACGTCGGCGGAGGGGTGACCGAGGTCGGGGTCGTTCTTGCGGTCACGTTGGTGGCGGAGGCACGGGCGGAGGTGGTCCGAGGCGACGGCGAGAGGTGGCCGGAGGAGAAATAGAGGGAGTGTGCAAAAAGGCGAAGTGCGGGCGCTCTGCTTGGTCTGAGTGCGAATGGATGCGTGAACCGAACGCGGTGGATGGCAAGGGCTTAAATAGAGGTACCGGCGGGGGCAGGGAGGGCGCAATTGACGGTGGCCGAGGTTAATGACGCTATGACGCCGGTGAGCTCGGGTTGACGCGGTTCATCGAACCTGGACGCGAATCGGCCGAATTAATAGGGGGAAAACGGTCGGCGCGTTGAGGGGAATTCATTGCCGGCGAGTGATTAGGGTGAGGGGGGCGGCGGGGGTGGATCCGAGGGAGTAAAGGTGGCCGGCGTAGTTTGGGGGCGACAGCGCGAGGTTGAAGGCGAAGCTGACAGGCGGGGGCCACTGGCCAGCGTGCGTGAGCGAGCGAACGGGAAGGCTGACGGGTGGGGCCGCGATGTCGGGTGCGCGCGCGAGGGGAAGGGTTCGGCGCCGACAGGTGGGGTCCGATTGTCAGTCTGAGCGCGCGGGTGGAGTGGGCTGGGCCGGTCGGGAGAGGGAGAATGGAGGGAGGGGAGCCCATTACTGTTTTAATACATTTCTGAATAAAAATAATTCCAGGAATTAGATTAAAATATTAGGGCTACTTCCAAGGTTGATAAAAATTTATAAAAATCCTCAAAAATATTTCTTGGCTTTGGGAGTTTATACAAAAATTTTCAGCTACTGGTTTGGCCATCTACTCTATGTTGTAGTTCAAAAGTGTATAAAAGAGTATTAAAAGTATTTTCAGAAATATATATTCCAAGAAATTGAATTTAATAATATTTTTATTGTTTTGAAAATTTGGGGTGTTACAACAGAGTACCATCAGTCCATCTTATCTTGGAGAATCATTAGTGGCTACTGGCTAGACATGTTTTCTAAAAAAAATCACCAGTAACCTTTTATTTATTCAAGGCCTGCAGATAATTCTCTTGTACAACATTAGCAGTCACTAGTAGGGGTGGCAACGGGGTGGGGCGGGTCCGGGTTGGTGAATACCAGACCCGAACCCAAACCCGGTAGGACCCGACCCCGTTAGCCCCGCGGGTGAAATTTTTTACCCGGACCTGGACCCGTCGGGTCCCCGCAAACCCGTCGGGTCCCCGTGAACCCGTTTTGAAATTTAAAAGTATACAAATGACATAATTTATAAATCACAAATATACCAAAATTCAAACTAAATGTCACCGTAAGTCATCTTGTTTATATTTTCCAACATTCCAACAAACAAAATCCATCAATATTAAAGTTAGGTTTTTTATCATCTTATATTGGACCAATATATATATATATGCATACATATATATATATATACATATACATATATACATATATAAATATACATATATAAATATACATATATAAATATACATATATAAATATGCATATATAAATATATACATATATATATATATATGAGATTTTTTACTTATTGGGCCGGGGACCCGCGGGGATCCGCGGGTCAAATAATCAACCCGAACCCGAACCCAACAATATGCGGGGCCCCGACCCGATAAACCCGCGGGTGAAAAATTGAACCCGTCCCCGGCCCCATAGGGGCGGGTCCCCGGCGGGTCCCCGGCCCCGTAGGGGCGGGTCCCCGGCGGGTCCCCGGCCCCACCGGGGATATTGCCACCCCTAGTCACTAGTCAATTTACCGTTTTTCCCAAGCCCAAATGCTTAGTGAAATGTGTCAAGTGCATGCAATATGTACCAACCTATCATAGGTAGTGGGCCAGGGGTATTAGCCCCAGCCCACGTGAACAGTACCGCTTGGGTACGGTAGCGTGAATAGTATCTACGAGTACTATAGGTCTGTAGCAATAGTTAGAGATTTTGTATTTTAAAAGGTAATAGTAGACTGAGTCTTAAAAGGTAAGGTTAAATAGGAATATATTGGTTTAGTTAGGAATTAGATATAAAGATTAGATTGGTTTTGTAATAGGGATTATTTCCTTAGATGTTTGGGTTAATTTTTTCCGTGCCATTACAATTTTCACGGTTTGCCAATATGCCATCGGTGTGTCACTGACAAATGGGGACTGCCACAGTCACTGACAGTGGCATATAGGCAATTTCTAAAAATTATAATGACATGTGAGTAATTTTCCCTAGATGTTATGTCAGTACTCTATATAAAGGGATCTCTTGTACTCAATTGAGAAGCAATAAAGAATTAGTCTAATCTCTTATCTCAATATTCGTCTCTCCAACTTAAGTCTACCTCTCATCCCTAACAACCGACCTTGCTCGGCTATCCTCCTAGCGGTGTTTATGGGTTCAACTCATGATAACTTGGTATCAGTGCCCATGTTAGAGTGTGCCATCTACTCTACCTAGATACCAAGGAGGTACTTCAAGTTATTGATGTCTATGGTGTCGAGAAGATCCACCTCAAGCTAGAAGGAGGGCTTAGCGATATATAATAATCTTAGATTTGTTTTTAGTTCACAATATGTATTAAGCCAAGATGTAAAAGGTGTAAGTCTTATTTACGTTAGACGTTGAGTGAGGTTTAAAGATGTCCTGCGGGTCAAGGATGAGTTGCTCAAAAGGAGGGATGTGGTGTCATAGGTAGTGGGACAGGGGTATTAGGTATAGCCCACATGAACAGTACCCCGCGGGAACTGTAGCAATAGTTATGGATTTTGTATTTTAAAAGGTAATACAATTGTAGATTTGAGTATTAAAATGTAATGTTAAATAAGAAGATATTGATTTAGTTAGGAATTAGATATAAAGATTAGAGTGGTTTCTATAATAAGGATTACTTCCTTAGATGTTATGTCGGTTCTCTCTATATAAAGTGACCTCTTGTACTCAACTAAAAAGCAATGGATAATTAGTCTAATCTCTCATCCCAATGTTCATCTCTCCAAAGTCCAACCTAAGTATACATGTTATCCTTAGTAGCCAACGCTGTCCAACTGTCCTTCCGGTGGTGTTTATCCCACCATGGGTTCAATCCATGACACAACCTCCTATATTTTGATATCAGGTTTGGATAATCCGTCACATGTCTTCATTATCTATTATCAAATGTTTCGATTTAAATGATATTAAACCATTGTTATTGTCTTTCTCATATTTTTCTATTTTATGTGTATGTGCAGGCTATAAGGACAGGTTGGATCCACCCAAATATCAATTTAGACAACCCAGAGAAAAATGTGGTAATTTCTTGGACATTTTTTCTTTCCTCTTGTTTTACCAAATTGAACTATGGTGCTACAAAGAAAAGTTGTACCAGAGAACCATATTGATGTGGTTCTATCAAGTTCTTGTTTATTAATTCTGAACTTTGAAATGAAAGAACTGAGCAAACCTAGCGAGACTAATGTTCAGTGGTTCATTAAACAAAAGAGATTATATTTGCCCTTCACTTATTCAACTTTAGAAGTGTTTGTTTAATTTTATGTCTGCAGTCATAATGCTTTGTAACTTTCTATTGCCGTAGCCATTTGGATCGACCGAACAAAAGCAGGCATATTAGATAATTCCTGGTTTAACATTGTTTAGATCAACCCATTGCATTAAATATTAGCTTGTAGCAGTTAATTGTAACAGCTACTTCAATCCTGATTTACTTTCTACAATCCTTTCCACCATGCTTTAATTCATTTAAAGCGCTTGCGATTTCAATGTTGGTGTAGGATGTGGGCATGACAGTGGGATCGCAAAAGGAGAGATGCGATGCAAATGTGGCGTTGTCGAACTTGTTCGGATTCGACTCGGCAGGCATAACTCGATCGTCTGTCTTGTTTGCACCCTACAAGTGACTTCAGCTGATGATTTGGTAGGCTGTGGTCCGACCCCATCACGGGGACTTTGCACCAGACTGAACAACTTTTCCTGAGCTGCAAACTACAAAGAAATCCAAGCTCAGCAGAATATGCTGCCATATATACAACGGAGCAAGGAAAGCAATTTGGTCCTTGTGTATCAGAAAGCAAATGAATGCCCCCAACAAAGGGTGTCCCTTCAAAAGTTGTTTCTTTTGACATGTTTCAGATGTGTAGTTGAATCTCTCTTCTATAGAAATTTTGTTGGGGCCGGTATTTTTAGCTCACACCGTTTGCCCTTGACAGATGCAGTGCTTTTCGGCCAGACAGAAAACCTCCTGTTTGCCCTCTTTTATGCAGAAGTGCTGCGACTTGACGTTTTGTTAAATGCTTCTGCCTTGCTAACTGTAATAAGCAGATGCATTCAGTTAACTCTAGCGCAATGGCAAACAGCTCTGTTTTCGGGACATAAATGGTTAGGTTCTACCACTCTAAGTTCACTACTACAAATGTTATTGTGGCTGATGTCCTAAGCTATGAACCAACCACTGTTTTTTTGCTGATACTTAGTGGGTAATAGATTAGTACTACGGAATTGTTTGAAAGCTAAGATTAGGAATGTTGAGTTAGATAATGAACAAGATAGTTTCAGTTGATCCTTACACCAGAGTGGACAATTTTTAGTTAATACAATGTATAAGGTCATACTAAATAATGACATTACTTCGAACAACCGGTTGATATTGAGCTTGTGCTTTCCTTTAAAGATTAAGATCTTCCTACGGCTGTTCCTCAAGGGTGTTATTCTTATGAAAGACAATTTAATTAGGAGAAATTGGCATGGAAATGAAAGATGTTGCTTCTGTAATTGTAATGAGATGGTACGGCATCTCTTCTTTGATTGTTTTCTGGCAAATTTTGTATGGAGAATTGTTTGGCAAATTTTGTATGGAGAATTGTTTAGATTTCTTTTAATCTACAACATCCAAACAATGTCATTAACATGTTTGGTTCTTATCTTAGGGGAATAGATAAAGGTTTAAAGAAATAAATCTTAGTTGGAGTTATTGCCCTTTGTTGGTTTATATGGCTTAGCCGAAATGAACTGGTGTTTGATAAGGTACCAAAACAAACTTTCATGCATGTCATGTTTAGGAGTATGTACTGGATATGGCTCTAATCGCTTCTCTAGAAAGAGGAAGGTAGGGATTGATTGAGGAAGGCAAGTCATCGTTTGGAGAACACTATGATGGACATCTTCACCAAGTTCGGGTAGTTGTTTATTAATAGATTGAATGTTTCAGATGAACATGCCTATTGATTTTACTTCACTTTCTGTGTTTTGGTTAGTTGGTTCAATGGTGGCCAAAGTCTTAACCAGAGTTCTATATTTTGTAATAATGAATGCTCGCATACATCTTTGGATATAGAGACCGTGACATTTTCATTTACTTAATGAAATAAACACCCTTAGTCTAAAAAGTTAACTCTTGCTACATCCAAGGCCCTGCCATTTCCTTGAAAAAAAGATTCAAACTTTCATCGTTTGATCTGAAGTAAAGCCTACATAAACATAAATATGATAGCAAAATAATTGGAGCAATGCAAGATGGTACACCAAGTTAATCTAGTAAAACATGCCTACTATTTTGCAATCTTGGAATGATCGCCCAATATTCCATGCAATAATGATTACATGTAGTTCAAGAACACTTGTCTC
The DNA here is from genome assembly GCA_019279435.1 of Zizania palustris. NCBI lineage: Eukaryota > Viridiplantae > Streptophyta > Magnoliopsida > Poales > Poaceae > Zizania > Zizania palustris. The sequence goes on along the minus strand of JAAALK010000079.1, from coordinate 60,375,951 downwards.
TAAGGACGATAACTAGATATGATTACAACTCAATTGCGCGATCACATACGAAAGTTTTTAACATGACATACACTATGACCAAAGTGAGACAAAATGATGTTACAAACACATGTTCAAAATGCTATTGTAGCATGGACTCATCCATCCTCTCCGCCATGCTAGCGCCTTCTCGCCACGCCAATGTCTTCTTAGCATATATCCCTCCCATCGGCCTCTCCATTTCCATGCCAATATCTCCCGCTCACCGGTCTCTTCTTCCTTGTTGGTCTCTCTTTCCTCCGACCTCTTCTCCTCTATCAGCTTCTCCCTCTTCGCTCATCATCCTCTTGTTGATTTCTCTCTTTCTGCTCGTCAGCTCATCTCATTTAGTTCACAACTAGATAAAAACTGGATGATCTCATCCACCCAACCAAATAAGAAAATATCATCCCATCTAAACAAATACTAGACCATCCTATTCCATCTACCATTGTTCTCCAACCAAACACTACCTTGGCCATAAGATTTACATCTACTTCCCAAATATAGTTCACCCAATATTCCATGCGATAATAATCGCAGGTAATTCAAGAACACCCATCTCCAAGGATGATAATCAAATACAATTAGAACTCAATTGCAGAATAACATATGGAAGTTTCTTGACACCACATACACTACGAACAAAGTTAGGCATAATAATGGTATGAACACATATTCAAAGTGCTATTACAGCAGACATGATGTCATCTCCGCCATGCTAGCGTCTTCTCGCCACGCCAATGATTTCCCTGTACCTTCATTTCTTGATGCCAATCTCTCCTTCCCACCAGCCTCTTCTTCCTTGTTGGCATATGTCTTCCTGCTAGCCTCTTCCTCCCCACTCGTCATCCTCCCACCGATTTCTCCCTTTCTATTTGTTAGCTCCTCTCGTTCAGTCCGCAACCAGATAAAAATGAGATGATCTCATCCACCAAACCAAATAAGAAAAGATCATCTCATCTAACCAAAAACCAGACCATCTCAACTGCATCTATCATTGCCCTTCAACCAAACACTACCTTAGCCATAAGATTTACATCTACTTCCCAAATATAGGTTTCCATCCAAATTCTTCTCCACTGTTGTTGAACATGGTAAACTACAAGGAAAAAAATGACTATTTCCACTTCTAAAAACATACTTCAATAATTTACCATAGCTTCAATAAAATGATACACTATGCATGTAAGACTTTGTTGATTAATTCTTTGTCATTTTACTCAAACTAATAAATCTAAATTCTACTTCATCAATTTAATTATACTATAGAAGATTAAGATTAATCATAGAGGAGATACCTATCGCCCAAACATCCACATCATTTGTTCCCCATCCACCTCGTCACATGTCCGTCTCCACCTTCAAATAAATTGCCAATGTTGAGCAAGGTAGACTATGCTGAATTGTGTATCTATTTGATCTGTTTGAGAAGAGGAGATATATCAATAGAGGAACAGTATAGTCTTTTCTATAGCATAAATTAGTAAAACACAATCCAATAATGTTATTAATTTGTTATAAAATGACAAATAATAAAAAGGCATGATTTAGAATACTGTTTTGTTGAAACAATTTAAGATGACAAATCGTTGAAACCAGAGCGGTGACAAATACTCTCTAACCCAAAATGTAGTGTCTTTAATTTAGAGTTTAAAACTTGTTTCAAATACAACAACCTAATATTAGAAAAAATTATTTTTACCTATGAAATATTCATACTATTATTAGATTTTATTACTCATTACTTTCTTTCATTAATTGAGGGTCCACGCTCACCAACCACCCACCTCACAAAAGGCATTTTGGGGTCCACACCTCCCCCTACATTAGAAAAGATATTTTCGGTCTACGTTCACCTACCACCAATCTAGAGGTATTTTCATAATTTTTCATAATCTCATCATCTTATGAATACATATGTCTAAAGGGAGTAGTCATTTCTCCACATACATTCGTGTTCATCCCCCTCAGTCGCTCGCCCTCCCCTCTCTACTCATGTTCTCTCAGTCTCATGCTCATTTTTTATCTTTCTGACGGGTGGAGGGCAGAGGAGAAGACTCAGTTAGTCCTCCCCTGCCTCACCCTCTCAATCGCAAACGATGATAAATACTCTCTCTAACCTAGAATGTAGTGTCTTTAATTTAGAGTTTAAAACTTGTTTAAAATATAACAACCTAATATTAGCAAAAGATTATTTTTACCTCTGAAATAGCCATACTTTTATTAGACTTTAATACTCATTATTTCCTTCCATTAATTGAGGGTCCCACCCACCTCACAAAGGGCATTTTTGGGTCCACATCTCTCATCTACATTAGAAAATATATTTTTGATATACGTTACCTACCACCAACCCAGGGGTATTTTAATAATTTCCCAAAACGGTGATAAATACTCTCTCTAACCTAGAATGTAGTGTCTTTAATTTAGAGTTTAAAACTTGTTTAAAATATAACAACCTAATATTAGCAAAAGATTATTTTTACCTCTGAAATAGCCATACTTTTATTAGACTTTAATACTCATTATTTCCTTTCATTAATTGAGGGTCCCACCCACCCACTACCCACCTCACAAAGGGCATTCTTGGGTCCACATATCTCAATTACATTAAAAAAAGATTTTTTTTTGATATACATCCACCTACCAACAACCAGGGGTATTTTAATAATTTCCCATAATCTCTTCATATTCTCAATACATATGTCTAACAGAAGTAGGCATTTCTCCACATACATTAGTATTTATCCCCATCCACCGTTCTCGTTCTAATCCTTGCTCTCGTTTGATCTCTCTTCTCCCACTCATTTTTCATCTTTCCGGTGGGCGGAGGGCACGAGCGAAGGCTCGATCGGCCCTACCCCTGCCTCACCCTCTCGATCCCGGTGCAACCGAGGCACTCCTCCCCCAACCCTAACCCTAACCCTAACCCTAGCTTCTCACCGGTGAGGCCCTCCTCGCACGAACGGCTGGTGAATCGAACTGAAGGTAATCGCCATTGTCTCGTAGACCATCCTTCCTCCCTTCTTATCTACCATGGTTCTTGTGATGGCATGGGAGGATTGGAGATCCATTTGGACTTCATCCGATAAACCCATCTAGTTTTTGTCCCAATCTACTATCTTTGTTGCGTGTGTGGTGCTGTGGTGTAGTGCTATCATCAGAATATGTATCCAAAAGAATTCGGGTGTTCGTCTTATAGTTAGGTCCTCTCCTAAACTGTGTAGTTCATCACTATAAAAATTCGTTTTCTTTGCTACAAGTGAACAATCAGCACCATTTTTTCTTCAATCTCCATCCGGTTAGTTCAAAATTTGTGTGTTGCGTGGTACAATACTAGAGTATTGATGTATAATCTTATCAATCCATGCTTTGATGATTACATACTTCTTTAGGGTACAGAATTGATTGTAGTTGATCTAGTAGGACATGATAATCATGGTGTGAGTTTAAAAATTCGGCATATTTATAGTTTCTAGCTATGTTGGGGATAGTTGTATACTTGTATTCATGACCCGTTTCAGCATATGCATTTGGTTGCATACATTTTATAATTGTTGGAAAAAATGTTTCTTTTTTGTAGGAACTGGGCGCTTCTTGTTTTGACACATTCTCGCCTTCTCCTCATCACGGCTTCCTCGTGCGAACCGCCGACGAATCGAACTGAAGGTAATCACCGTTGTCTCGTAGCCCATCCTTACTCCTTTCTTCTTTGCCACGGTTCATGTGACGGCGTGGGAGGATTGGAGATCCATTCGGACTTCATCCGATAAACCCATCCCTGATTTGCTATCTTTGTTGCTTGCGTGGTGCTGTCATCAGAATGTATCCAAAAGAATTCGTTGGTTCAGCTTAGTTATGTCCTCTCTCGAACTGTGTAGTTTATCACTATAAGAATTCGTTTTTGTTGCTACCAGTGAACAATCAACACCAATTTTTCTTCTATCTCCATCCGGTTAACTCAAAATTTGTGTGCTGCATGGTACACTACTAGAGTCTGGATGTCTAGCCCTATCAATCCATGCTTTGATGATTACATACTGTTTTAGTGTACAAAATCGATTCTAGTCGATCCAGTAGGACATGATAATCATGGTGTGACTTAAAATCGGCATTTTTATAGTTTCCAGTCATGCTAGGGATAGTTGTATACTCGTATTCATGCCGAGTTTCAGCATATGCATCAGATCGCATGCACTTCATAATTGTCAGAAAAAATGTCTCCTTTTTTGTAGGAACCGCGAGCTTCTTCTCTTGATACGTTCTCGGTGACACGACACAATGGAGTGCAATAAGGACGACGCTCTCAGGGCGAAGGAGATTGCAGAGAGAATGTTTGCATCGAAGGACCTGCAGGGGGCCAAGAAGTTCGCCCTCAAGGCCCAGGCTCTCTTTCCCGGGCTCGAAGGCATTGCTCAGATGATCACCACCTTGGATATCCATATTTCTTCGGAGGCGCTAGTCGCCGGGGAGAAGGATTGGTACTCTATACTTTCTGTGGAGACTCATGCTGATGATGAAACCCTAAGGAAGCAGTACATGAAGCTGGCCCTTCAGCTCCATCCTGACAAGAACAAGTCGGTGGGTGCTCAGGGTGCTTTCCAGTTGGTCCAGGAGGCGTGGACTGTGCTGTCGGATAAAATCAAGAAAGCTTCGTATGACCAAAAGAGGAAAGCATCTCAATCAGGCAAAGCAGGTGCAGCTCCTGGTGCATCTAATTTTGCAGCCGATGCTGCTGCTCCCAAGGCAGCAGCGAGCAAGCAGAAGGCACTGACATTCTGGACGTCGTGCAACAAATGCAAGATGAATTATGAGTTCCCGAAGCTGCATCTGAATCGCAATCTCGTCTGCCCTAACTGCCGCGGGCCATTTGTAGCGAAAGAGGTACCGATGCCACCTGCCAAGACTGTCCATCCTGCACGTGGTTCAAGCATCAGCAGGAAAAACCTGGGCACAAATTTTAGTAGACATTTCCAGTTGGGTCCGTTTTCAAGGACATCTGGTGCTGCAGCTAGTCCTACTGCATCATCTGCTGCACCTGCTCAAGTTGCAAATGTGGTTCATCAGAGTCAGACATATGAGAAGGTTAGAGAGAGGGAGGAAGCACAAGCAGCAGCAATCATCAGGGAAGAATCTCTTCAGAGGAAGCTTAATCCTCTTAAAAGGCCAGCAAATATGCCAGATACTGTTAACCCTGTACCAGGTGGCAATGCATCAGGAAAGAAGATGAGAACTGGTTCTTCGTCCATTCTATCAGGTCCAGGGGCTAACTCTTTTGGAGTTCCAGGTGTTAATGGTGCACCCAATTGGACACCCAGACCTCCTACTTGCATCAACTTATCCAAGACCTTCACTCCACTGGATGTTAGAAGCATTTTGATGGAAAAAGAAAAGAGCGGCTTAAAGGACAAGCTAAAGGGGATGCAGATGGTTAAAGAAAATGCAAGAGCTGATGAAAGTGGTGGCCGTTTATCTTACATTGTTCCTGATCCTGATTTCCATGACTTTGATAAGGATCGCACTGAAGAATCTTTCCAAAGTGGTCAAATCTGGGCTACATATGATGAAGACGATGGCATGCCTCGTTATTACGCGTTTATTCAGAAAGTCCACTCCCTGGAGCCATTCAAGCTCAAAATAAGCTTCCTCGCATCAAGAACAAACAGTGAGTTCGGCTCTCTGAACTGGGTTTCTTCCGGCTTCACAAAGACATGCGGCGATTTCCGGATTCGGCGATATGAGACCTGCGATGTGCTCAACATGTTCTCCCACCAGATTAAGTGGGAGAAAGGTCCACGCGGGGTCATCAAAGTTTATCCGCAGAAAGGTGACGTCTGGGCTGTGTATCGGAACTGGTCCTCCGACTGGGACGGAGCTACTCCAGAAAATGTCGTCCATGTCTATGATGTGGTTGAGGTAGTGGATGACTATGACGCGGATCATGGTATTTCCGTCATCCCCCTGGTCAAGGTTGCTGGGTTTCGAACAGTGTTTCAGCGCAATCAGGACCTGGATGCCGTCAAGAAAATCCCCAGAGAAGAGATCTTTCAGCTTTCACATCAGGTTCCCTATTACAAGATGTCAGGGGATGAAGCTCCAGATGTCCCCAAAGATTGCTACGAGCTCGATCCAGCTGCTATGTCTGAAGAACTGCTGCAGAAGATTACAGAAACAGTGGAGCCCAATGCAACTTCCTGAACGCTGATCAAGACAGTTCACTGCTTCAAAGATGCCTCTGTTCACCACATCCCATTTTGAAGCTAGTGTTTTTAGAGAGCTGCTAGGTTATGTAGTTCCCAACTTCTTCTTTTTTTGGTTTACTTTTGAGTTGACATTGTCTGTGCACACCAGGATAGCATGTCGTGTTCTAGTTCATCAGAGTTGACATTAGCTTATGCTGACACCGTGGTTTTCTGACATTACCTGTGCAACTTGCAATCAACGACATCTCCGCAACCGAGAGTATGTGTGTTGTGCTTTTGATCGGGGAAGGGGAATTGACGATAGATTTGTTGATACCTGAGCAGGATCTTGATCCGATTAGAACAAAGCTCGCACTTTTCCGCGGGGGGTGAATTAATGCATCCAAAATCAAACCTACCGTGTTTTGCAAACTCGCTTTCTCATAGTCAGGCCAGGGGAGACTGTCAACGACGCAGAAAATGGCACGAGCTAAAAGCTTCCTTTACCTGCTCACGTTCTGTTTGGGATGGTCGAAGATATCGTAAAAAACAGTTGCAGCCGTGATTCTGTTTGAATTAGATTCATTGGAAAATTTTGTATTAAGGGCCTGTTTGGGATTACTTCACTCCCCTAAATTTTGTCCATACTTTCACTTGTTTGGCTTGCGGAGCGGATCCAAATTCAAGAATAGTGAAATTTTGTATGAATGTACTATGCTTCAGTTTGAGTGGATTTGTTGCCTATGCAAAGTTTAAAATCCAAGGGTTGTGTGCTCTATAGTCGTCCAATGATACTAATGATAACGACGCTATATTTAAAAGGGTTAAAAAGCTAAAACCAATTATATAAAGAATTACAGAAGTAGTCCATATAATCAACTAGCGATTTAGCTAATCAACTAGCGATTGATACAAGTTAACACACAAAAAATGTGTGCAACGATTTTGTTTGAACCGGCCATGATGTTCTTGCAATGAACATCACCCATTTGCATCAAAGGAAACGGTGTCTGTCATTGCATGTGAACAACAGGAGGGCGGATCGGGCGATGACAGCCATGGGGTAGCGACGATGGTGGCACGCAACGGCGGCTAGGGGTGTGGGGCAGCGGTGATGCATGCTGTGCGCGGGTGCGTGGCAGCGGCGGAAACAGCGTCGAAACCGTGCCTGCCGTTCAAAACCATCGCCGGACACATGCCATGTCGTCCCAGTGCCCTTGGCTAGATGCGGGTTGCGTCTCCGCCGCTGTCGTGGCCTAACCAGACGCCGCCGCCACTCACAAGCGCGGGCGTCCTTGCCACCGTTGCTCCTGGACAAGGAATCATACGCTAGCCCCCTCTCGCCAGCCACCAGTCGTCTTGGAAAATAGAAGGACGAAGGGAAGGATTAGAAATAGAAATCAAATCGGTACCTTCGTAAGGGCATTGGTGGGTAAATAAATTGAACTCTATGCTCTGGTTTGAAAAGTGAATCCGCGGAGCACCCCTGAGGTGCTTTGCAAAAAACAAGGAGCAGAGTCATGAATCTGTATTTTTTGCAAATCTAAAAATTGAGATCTAAACATGTTTGGCTTGCAGATTGCGGAGCAGAACTACAAAACTAGGAGTGGAGTAATGCCAAACACCCCTAAGAAGTTAGGTGTTTGACAGTCCAATTTTTTGATCAGCGTAAGATGGTTGAGACGGTAGAAATGACTTAAATAACTCTGTCTCCATTATGTATTATTTTAAGAAAATTTGAACGAAAAATATTTTCGTGATTACAATACTGGTGACAATTGTTTAATATTTTTTAATGAATTGATAATATATAATTTTATAGTTTACGTGGAAGAAATTATAAATTGCACCACCTTGGTCTCAGTCATAATGGTCCCTTGGTCTGTGGTGCGGCGTTGACGGTAAGTGCATTGAGCAATGCACTAAATGAGTGGATAGCAAACGGGTGGCAACCATGAAGTGCGTAATTTGTGTTAATAAGTGGGCGGCAATCATGAAGTGCATAATTTATGTTAGGTTTTGTTCCACCGTAAATTCACTACTACAAACCGTCACTGTAGTGGCGTTGGGCAAAACCACTGTAGTGGCGGGCAATTAGATGCCCGCCACTACAGTTGCTGGTGCTGACGGCAGCACCAGCGCCCGCCACTATTGTTGGTAAAGTAGTGGCGGTCGGTGCTGACGTCATCCCGGACCGCCACTATTGTACCAATAGCAGTGGCGGGCGCTGGTGCTGCCCGCCGCTGCTAATATGGCCGCCACTAAAGTATTGATGACATCACTTGCGACCGCCACTACTATTCTAGCTATAAATAAGCAGCTTCTTCCTCCCCGAGCTCTACTGGAGTTCGCATTTAATTTTGTCCGTACAATGGCGACAAAAATCTAGATAAAGAGGGGGAGGCTTTGTTTTCATTTCTTTTGAAGGATTTCATTCTAGGAGGTAAATCCATGCCGAATCTCACATTTATTTTGTATTTAATCATGTATACAATGAGTTATTAGCGTTTTCTAATTTAGGGTTTGTGAATAGAAATTTTCAAATAATCTTCCATTTACAGTGTTACCTTCTCCCAAATGAACAAATATGATCCTCCTCACAATTATTCATCACTTGTATATTGATTTACGTCATTTTAATCTCTTTTTTAATTTGATTTATGATTATAGGTCTAGAGTTATGTTGTTTGGAGAGAGAGAAACCAATATAGTTAATTTATTTAATAATTTTTTCTGCTTAATAAATAGTTTTAATTAAAGCATTAAGGATTTAAAGTAGAGCTATTTTGAATGGGCTCTAAGAGTCATTGTATTTAACATCGTATAGTTAAATTTGTGATGTTTTCTTACCCAACCTAACCTCATATATTTAACGGTATCCTAAATCTTCTCTCTACCCCAATTATAGGGTTTTACCCCATCCATCGTATCTTCTATTTTGTGTTTTTCTTTATGCATCTTTTCCCTACTCATTCTCACGAAGAGGATCGATTTTTTTCTTGATATACTTGTTTGCACACAAAGAGCCAACTAAGTGAGTCGACGTCGCCACTTTAGATACCACACATGCCATCCATCTCCATCCGCTTTACCTCACTAAACCCTCTCCGGCTTCGATGGTTATAGTTTTTTGCAGTCTATTTTAAGCTCTAATTGCCATGCTTCCAAAAAATATGGTTGTCCTACCTAACCGCTAGGGCATGGGAATAGTAACCAATGAGAAGGATGCACAAAAATGTACTCGCCGCAATATAACATTGATTCAAGGATAACCTTAGATTTATAGATAAAAAATAGAGACTTAAGAGATTTAGGGAACTAGAGAGAAAAACTAGAGCACCAAGAGATTTGCTATTTTTTTATATTTTAAAAGGAGATTAGAAAAAGAGCAAAAAAATTTGAGATAAATAAGAGATGATTTATTGAATTAGTTAAGATAGTGAATCAGTTAAGAATAATTATGTTTGGGATGGTCGAAGATATCGTAAAAAATGGTTGCAACTGTGATTCTTTTTTAATTAGATTCACTAGGAAATTTTGTATTAAGAAGTCAGGTGTTTGGTGTTCTAATTTCTTGATCAACTATAAGATGGTTGAGACGGTAGAAATGACTTAAATAACTCTGTCTCTGTTTTGTATCGTTTTAAGAAAATTTGAATGGAAAATATTTTTGTGATTACAATACTAGAGACAATTGTTTAATATTTTTTAATGAATTGATAATATATAATTTTATAGTTTATGTGGAAGAAATTATAAATAGCACCTCCCATGGTCTAAGTCATAATGGTCCCTTGGTCTGTGGTGTGGCGGTGACGGTAAGTGCATTGAGCAATGCACTAGAGGAGTGGATAGCAAGTTGGCGGTAACCATGAAGTGCATAATTTATGTTAATAAGTTGGCGGCAATCATGAAGTGCATAATTTACGTTAGGTTTTGTTCCACCGTAAATTTGTTTTATTATAGGTTTTAAAGTAGAGCTATTCTGAATGGTCTAGAGTCATTGTATTTAACATCATATAGTTAAATTTGTGATGTTTCCTTACCCAACCTAACCTCATATATTTAATGGTATCCTAAATCTTCTCTCTACCCCAATTATAGAGTTTTACTCCATCCATCATATCTTCTATTTTGTGTTTTTCTTTATGCGTCTTTTCCCTACTCATTCTCACTAAGAGGATCGGTTTTTTTCTTGATATACTTGTTTGCACACAAAGAGCCAACTAAGTGAGTCGACGTCACCACTTGAGATACCGCACATGCCATCCATCTCCACCCGCTTTACCTCACTAAACCCCCTCCGACTTCGATGGTTATATGTTTTTGCAGTCTATTTTAAGCTCTAATTGCCATGCTTCCCAAAAAATATGGTTGTCCTACCTAACCGCTAGGGCATGGGAATAGTAACCAATGAGAAGGATGCACCAAAATGTTACTCGCCACAAGATAACATTGATTCAAGGATAACCTTAGATTTGTAGATAAAAAATAGAGACTTAAGAGATTTAGGGAACTAGAGAGAAAAACTAGAGCACCAAGAGAATTGCAATTTTTTATATTTTAAAAGGAGATTAGAAAAAGAGCAAAAAATTTTGAGATAAATAAGAGATGATTTAGATAATTAGTTAAGATAGTGAATCGGTTAAGAAAAATTATGTTTGGGATGGTCGAAGATATCATAAAAAATGGTTGCAATTGTGATTCTGTTTGAATTAGATTCACTTAGAAATTTTGTATTAAGAAGTTAGGTGTTTGGCAGTCTAATTTCAAGATCAACTGTAAGATGGTTGAGACGGTAGAAATGACTTAAATAACTATGTCTCCATTATGTATTGTTTTAAGAAAATTTGAACGAAAAATATTTTCGTGATTACAATACTGGTGAAAATTGTTTAATATTTTTTAATGAATTGATAATATATAATTTTATAGTTTACGTGGAAGAAATTATAAATAGCACCACCTTGGTCTCAGTCATAATGGTCCCTTGGTCTGTTGTGCGGCGTTGACGGTAAGTGCATTGAGCAATGCACTAAATGAGTGGATAGCAAACGGGTGGCAACCATGAAGTGCGTAATTTGTGTTAATAAGTGGGCGGCAATCATGAAGTGCATAATTTATGTTAGGTTTTGTTCCACCGTAAATTTGTTTTATTATAGGTTTTAAAGTAGAGCTATTTTGAATGGGCTCTAAGAGTCATTGTATTTAACATCGTATAGTTAAATTTGTGATGTTTTCTTACCCAACCTAACCTCATATATTTAATGGTATCCTAAATCTTCTCTCTACCCCAATTATAGAGTTTTACTCCATCCATCGTATCTTCTATTTTGTGTTTTTATTTATGTGTCTTTTCCCTATTCATTCTCACTAAGAGGATCGATTTTTTTTCTTGATATACTTGTTTGCACACAAAGAGCCAACTAAGTGAGTCAACGTCGCCACTTGAGATACCGCACATACCATCCATCTCCATCCGCTTTACCTCACTAAACCCCCTCCGGCTTTGATGGTTATAGGTTTTTGCAGTCTATTTTAAGCTCTAATTGCCATGCTTCCCAAAAAATATGGTTGTCCTACCTAACCGCTAGTGCATGCGAATAGTAACCAATGAGAAGGATGCACCAAAATGTTACTCGCCACACTATAACATTGATTCAAGGATAACCTTAGATTTACAGATAAAAAATAGAGACTTAAGAGATTTAGGGAACTAGAGAGAAAAACTAGAGCACCAAGAGATTTGCTATTTTTTATATTTTAAAAGGAGATTAGAAAAAGAGCAAAAAAATTTGAGATAAATAAGAGATGATTTAGAGAATTAGTTAAGATAGTGAATCAGTTAAGAATAATTCTGTTTGGGATGGTCGAAGATATCGTAAAAAATGGTTGCAACTGTGATTCTTTTTGAATTAGATTCACTAAGAAATTTTGTATTAAGAATTTAGGTGTTTGGCAGTGTAATTTCTTGATCAACCGTAAGATGGTTGAGACGGTAGAAATGACTTAAATAACTCTGTCTCTGTTATGTATTGTTTTAAGAAAATTTGAACGAAAAATATTTTCGTGATTACAATACTGGTGACAATTGTTTAATATTTTTTAATGAATTGATAATCTATAATTTTATAGTTTACGTGGAAGAAATTATAAATAGCGCCTCCCTTGGTCTCAGTCATAAGGGTCCCTTGGTCTGTGGTGCGGCGTTGACAGTAAGTGCATTGAGCAATGCACTGAATGAGTGGATAGCAAGCGCGCGGCAACCATGAAGTGCATAATTTATGTTAATAAAGTGGGCGGCAAACATGAAGTGCATAATTTATGTTAGGTTTTGTTCCACCATTAATTTTTTATTATAGGTTTTAAAGTAGAGCTATTTTGAATGGGCTCTAAGAGTCATTGTATTTAACATTGTATAGTTAAATTTGTGATGTTTTCCTACCCAACCTAACCTCATATATTTAATGGTATCCTAAATCTTCTCTCTACCCCAATTATAGGGTTTTACCTCATCCATCGTATCTTCTATTTTGTGTTTTTCTTTATGCGTCTTTTCCCTACCCATTCTCACTAAGAGGATCAATTTTTTTCTTGTTATACTTGTTTGCACACAAAGAGCCAACTAAGTGAGTCGACGTCGCCACTTGAGATACCACACATGCCATCCATCTCCATCCGCTTTACCTCACTAAATCCCCTCCGACTTTGATGGTTATAGGTTTTTGCAGTCTATTTTAAGCTCAAATTGCCATGCTTCCCTGAGAAACCAAGGGTTGGTTTCGGTGTTTTGTGATGAGTGATTGACTGGATTTTACCCTCTGTTCGAAGGGTACCTCCGGAGGGGCTTCGGAGGTGGTACCTCCGAAGGGTGTTCGGAGGTGTGTCACCGGAGTGTGTTCGGTGTTTGCTTGCTGCAGCTGCGCAGCGGAGTGTACCTGTCGGAGGGGTCCGACAGTACGCAATGATTGGGTTCGTACCGAAGGCTTCGGTACTTTGGGCGGTACACCGGAGTGTGTACCGAAGGTTGCTAACCCGGAGAGGTCTCCGGAGTACTGGATACACTTGTTTGCTTGTCGGTGGTGCGCAGGGATTTCGGAGGCGACGGACAGGGTTCGAGCCGGGTGAACCTGGGTCAAGCGGGTGGCTTGATGCCAGGGGAGCGGGGAGCTCCGTCACGGTGGCTGCGAAGGTGGTCCGGGTCGGTCCTCGGGTCGAGGCGTGCCAGGTGAAGGCAGAGAGTGCGGAGCGTGGCTCCGGCTGAAGGTACTCCGAGACAAAGTCCTCGGAAGTGAGGCACTTCGAAGGTACTCCGGATGGAGTGACTTCGGAGTTGGTGGACCAAGTCCTCTGCGGAGGCAAGGTGTTCGAAGTGTGCTCCGGAGGGAGACACTCGAAGGTTGCCCGACGAAGGTCTCAGAAGTCAAGGCGCATCGAAGGCATGGTCCGGGTGAGGCTCGTCGAGGAGTGTGCTCGGAGTGAGACACTGCGACGGAGTGCTCATGGAATGCTTCATGCGGAGGCCTTGGACGAAGGAGGGACTTCGAAGGGTGGTACTCCGAAGGTGGGCTTCGGAGTGAGGTTGACTTGAGGTGCTTCGGCCATGCATGGCTTCGGTACACGGACGGACGGTGTTCGAGCTCGGAGTAGCTGCGAAGCCGTGGTGATCCACTCCGGAGGTGGTGGTGCGAAGGCCCAAAGGCTTTGACGGCTTCGGCTCAAAACCGTCACTGTATCGAAGGTCTTCTTCGGCGGAGCGAAGGCCAACAGGCTGCAGGCTTCTCGCCGAAGCTTCCGCACCCCTCGCGTGCGAAGGGAGGTTCCAGAAGTCAACTCTGTAAAGGCTGACACTGTCTGTTCTGAAAAAGGCTGACACTGTCCCCTCTGCAGCTGACAGAGAAGCCTCCAAAATAAAGGTGGACTACCTTTTGTACCCCTTAGTTCTGTAGAGACAAATCTGTTGTAAACCCTAGGGGTAAAGTAGTCACTTCCTTAGGATGAAGCCGTGGGCTATAAATATGGGGGCTCGGTAGGTAACATTTAACACTTTGAGCATTTACTGTTGAGCTCCTGTAGACAGACCTCGCTGTATTCATTCTGAGTTCAATATATTTTGTGTTCCTTGTTCAAGCGGCGAAGCCCTGCTTCTGTGTGCTTTTGCTTGAGCTCGTATTGCATACCTCGCTAGTCTTTAGTTCACCGAAGCCTGTCTTGGCGAAGGGTGTTTTTCTCGCGAAGTGTGCTTTTCAGTGTGCTGTCGCTCTGTGTAACACGAGGCAAGACCTCGCTGCTTACTAGCGAAGCCCTGATCTTTTCCCGTAGTGCTTCCTGTGTCGAAGCCCTTAGCGTAGTCCGTTTTGTGTGCGTGTAGACCTTCGCGTACGAAGCCCAGCACCAGTTGCTGTCGCCAAGTACTTGGTCGAAGTCCTCAGAGGGCTGTCCACTCTTGCGAAGGGTGACGTGCGAAGTCTGCTCAAAGCACCCTGTGTGCGGAGCCTGCACTGACTTAGCAGAGTTGGTTTTCAAGGGTTGTTAGTGGAGCGAAGTCTTCTTGACTTCGAACTTTTGCCACTCCGAAGCCTGTGTTCGAAGGTGTCGAAGTACCTCCGAACCAGACCTTCGAAGGCTGTGTTCGAAGCCTGTTCCGCAGAAGACAGAACAGAACCGAAGGCTAAGTTTTTAGCCCGAAATTTTAAAAGCTCCCATTCACCCCCCCTCTGGTCGCCGTTTCCGGTCCAACAATTGGTATCAGAGCCAGGTTAAGATCACCAGTTGACCTTAACCGGTTTTGTGATCTTTTGGCGACATGGATAGAGGCAGTAAAATTCCTCTGTTCGATGGGACAGATTTTGCATACTGGAAGGTGCGCATGGAGGCTTACTTGTTAAGCCAAGGAAATGCAATTTGGGAGATTGTGGACTCACAATACTCCATCCCTGATACCCGCACCACTCAAACTGAAAAAGATCAGTATATTGCCAACTCGAAGGCAAGGAACATACTGTTCATTGGTTTGAGTCGGAGTGAGTTTGATAGGGTGCAGCACCTTAGGACTGCTAGGGAGATTTGGACAACACTCACTGTCTTTCATGAGGGCTCTGCTCAGATTAAGGCCAGGCGCCAAAGCACCTACAATCAACAGTATCAGCTGTTTGTGCAGGCACCTGGTGAATCTGTAGATGCCATGTTTTCTCGCTTTGACGCGATAGTGAGTAACTTGCGATCCAACGGGACGCTTGCTTACAGTGATCACGACAGGGCTATCAAGCTTCTCTATGCTCTTGACCGTAGCATATGGGAGGTGAAGATATCCAGCATTGAGGAGTCCACAGGCTATGACACATTGACCTGTGATGAACTCTTTAGCAAGCTGAAGTCCACAGAGATTGCCAAGGCATCTCTTGCAGTGCATAGAAGCTCTTTGCCACAGCCATTGGCATTGGTTTCTAGCACTAGCCGTGGCACCACTGCAGAACCAAGCACATCAGGCACTTGTGTTCTTGCAGATGGTTTTGCTTTGTCCTCCCTGGTCTCCGTCACAAAGGAGCAGGTGGATACTCTAGCAGATGATGAGCTTGCTCTCATTGCCCGGAGGTTCACCCGCTTTCATCATGAGAGACGGGATCAGAGGAGAAGTGGTTTTAGTGGCTGCTATGAATGTGGCGACACCTCTCACATTAAGGCAAATTGCCCCAAGGTCAAAAAGAGAGATGAGAGTGACCGCCCCAAATTCCACAAAAAGGAGAGGAAGCCCTTTGTGAAGGGCAAGCGCGGCAAGATGGCTAAGAAAGTAGCCAAGGCCGCTTCCAGAGCATTTGTTGCTGCTCTCAGCGACATCGACACATCCTCAACTGAGGAGTCGAGCTCTGAGGAGGAGGAGTCCCCAAGGAAGGAGGACAAGAAGGACAAGAAGGGACGTGAATTCACCGGCCTTTGCTTCATGGCCGACAGCGATCACAGCGGCGATGAGCTTGACTCATCTGAGGTAAACCTATCATCTGACCAGCTTCTAATTAAATTAGATGAGCTGAATGAAGTTGTGCTAGGTCAGGATAGATTACTTGTGCAAGCCGCTAGAGAAAGAAAAGACCTTAGACTTAGGCTAGAAAATATGTCTACTGAATATGCCTTGCTTAAGTCTAAATTTGATGATGCTGAATGTGAATCATGTTCTGTTGTCATGAGTGAGCTTGCTCAGTTGCGTTCTGTTCATGCTCAAACTCTTTCTGAGCTTGAGACTGCACAGAAGCAGCTTTTGGAGGTGGATTCTAGACCTCATGATATTATTGATTGCATGAACTGCTCTTTATTACGCGATAGCATTAATTTACGTGATAAGCATGTTCATGATTTGGAGGCTAGATTGGAGAGGGCCGGTAGTTCTAAGGATGTGCAGCCTGTTTGTGACACCTGCGTTACCCTTAAGGACCAGCTAGGCACTGTTAGAGAGCGAGCTGAAAACCTCATGTCTGAAAATGAATACCTTCTCTCTGTGGTGAACAAATGCACTGAGGGGAAGGGTAGGATGGATTTGCTCTTGGCCAAGACCAAGTTGTGTGCTGACAGAGCAGGGGTAGCTCTAGGTTTGGGTTTTGAGAGGATAGCTTCAGACAGTAAGACCAAAACTGTTTTTACCTCTCCTACCACCCTAGAGAAAGAGAGAGCTCTGTTGGACACCCCATCAGCCAAAAAGCCTACCCATCCACCAAAGAAAACCACTCCTCCTACCAAGAAAAATCCTCCCAAGAAAGCCACTCAGAAGAAACCCAAGGAGCCTGTGAGAGTTGCTCCTATGACCCATGAGAGTGCCCCCAGGAGAGTGTTTCACTGTTCTTATTGTCAGCGGGCGGGTCATTTGATTGGTTTCTGTTTCCGTCGCATCAAGGATGAGCGACGTGCACAGGCGATGAGCTATCAGGACATGCATTACCCATCTTTAGGTATGCATGAGTCTGAGTTTTACTCTCGTCCTGTTTTTGAGGCTCCTCGTGCTTCTCGGAGAGGTTTTGCTCCTCGAGGTGTTCACCATGTTCCATATGGTGGTAGACCTCGAGCGAGTAGCTTTGTACCTCATCAGAGTAGGAGACCTCGACATGCTTTGCGTTCTTTGCATGTAGGTAGACCTCGCACTTTGCATCATTCTGATTTTTATGTGCGTAGACCGTCTACTTTTACTGTGCCTACTACTCGTATCACTCAGTGCTGGATGCCTCGTCATTATTTTACTCACCCCAGCACTGAGCGATCGAGGCGTTCTTATCATGTGTAGGCGACAGGTCGAGGCTTGGAGGGCACGTGGATCATGGACTCCGGTTGTTCGCGCCACATGACCGGAGATGCAAACTGGTTCTCCAGCCTCACAACAACCAAGCAAAGGGAACATATCACCTTCGGAAACAATCGAAGGAGTAGAGTGAAAGGTAAAGGTGTGGTAAGAATTAACGCAAACTTCACTCTCAAAGATGTTGCTTTGGTTGAGAACCTGGGATACAATTTGCTGTCTGTATCTCAGTTGCTTGATGAGGGCTTCGAAGTGCGATTTCATCGCGATACTTCGCAAGTGCTCAATTCTGATGGCGTTGTGGTGTGTAAGATCTTTAGAGTTGGGAGAGTTTTTGGAGCTGATTTTTCAGAGTCGTCTGGTTCTTCTCATTGCCTTGTTGCACATTCGACCTCTGAGCTTTGGAAGTGGCATAGGAGACTAGGGCATATGAGCTTTGAGTTGCTTGCTCGTCTGAGCGCCCTAGGTTTGATCCGAGGATTGCCCAAGCTCAAGTTTGAGAAGAATTTAGTTTGCGCTCCTTGTCGACATGGTAAAATGATTGCCGCTTCGCATTCGCCAGTCACCACTGTGATGACTGAACAGCCCGGAGAACTTCTCCATATGGACACTGTAGGTCCCTCTCGGGTTAGTTCTTTAGGCGGCAAGTGGTATGTACTTGTTATTGTCGACGATTTCTCTCGCTACTCTTGGGTCTACTTTCTTGCCAGCAAGGATGAAGTGTTTTCACACTTTCGGAGCTTGGCTTTGAGACTTTTCACTGAACTCCCAGGTGCATTAAAATTCATTCGAAGCGATAATGGCACCGAGTTCAAAAATAGTCTCTTTGTTGACTTTTGCATGGAGCATGGCATAGAACATCAATTCTCTGCTCCGCGGGTTCCTCAACAGAACGGTGTTGTTGAGAGGAAAAACCGCACTTTGGTTGAGATGGCTAGGACGATGCTTGATGAGCATAGGACTCCTAGAAAATTCTGGGCTGAGGCCATGAACACTGCTTGTTACATCTCAAACCGAATTTTCTTGCGCTCAATTTTAAATTTGACATCTTATGAGCTGCGTTTTGGGAGACAGCCCAAGGTTACTCATCTTCGAGTTTTTGGCTGTCGCTGCTTTATCCTAAAACGTGGTAACTTGGATAAATTTGAGTCGCGATCTTCTGACGGGATCTTTTTGGGTTATACTACTCATGGTCATTCTTATCGTGTTTATAACTTGGAAACTAACACTGTCATCGAGTCATGTGATGTGACTTTTGATGAATCAACCCCCTCTGTTAGTTCTGCTTTTGAACAGGCAAATGAACACGACATGGAACAGACCTTATTCGAAGACGAAGATCCCGAAGAATTCGAGGATGATCCCCTACTACCCTCGACATCGACCCCCGAAGCTGACCCCGCTTCTACTACTTCGGCACGAGGTCCCGAAGCGACTACCTCAACATCGGTCATCTTGGACCACTCCAACGCACAAGTTGAGGGGGAGACTGCATCCCGCCGCGAGGCTCCACATCATGTCCAAAGGATGCACCCTCCCGAGCAGATCATTGGTGAGCTTGATCAAAGGGTAACACGTTCTCACGCTCATTTCACTAATGCTGCTTTTGTTGCTTCTTTCGAGCCTTTAGATGTTAGTCATGCACTTTCTGATTCTAGTTGGATCAATGCCATGCATGAAGAGCTTGAGAATTTTGAAAGAAACCAAGTCTGGACTTTAGTTGATCCTCCACCTAATGTTCATTTCATAGGAACAAAATGGATTTTCAAAAATAAACAAGGGGAGGATGGAACAATTGTTAGAAATAAGGCTAGACTTGTAGCTCAGGGTTTTTCTCAACTAGAAGGGATTGATTTTACTGAAACTTTTGCACCTGTTGCTCGCCTTGAGGCCATTAGGATTTTGCTTGCCTTTGCGACATCCCGGGGATTCAAACTCTATCAAATGGATGTCAAAAGTGCTTTTCTTAATGGCTTCATAGGTGAAGATGTTTATGTAAAACAACCCCCCGGTTTTGAAAACCCCAAGTACCCACATAAAGTCCTTAAACTTCATAAGGCTCTTTATGGACTCAAGCAGGCCCCTCGGGCTTGGTATGATAGACTTAAGTCTTTTCTGCTTGAGCGAGGGTATTTGATGGGCTCTATTGATAAAACTTTGTTTACTCTCAAGCATGGCAAAGATTTCCTTCTAGTGCAGATTTATGTGGATGATATCATCTTTGGTGGCTCTTCTCATGCTTTAGTTGCCGAGTTTGCAGACACCATGAGCAGGGAGTTTGAAATGTCAATGATGGGTGAACTCACCTTTTTCCTTGGTTTGCAAATCAAGCAAAGCAAACAAGGTACTTTTGTCCACCAGACAAAGTACACCAAGGACCTGCTCAAGAAATTCGACATGTCCGATGCGAAGCCCCTCGCCACTCCAATGGCTACATCTGTAGCATTGGACCCTGACGAAGATGGAGAAGCCGTAGATCAGAAGGAGTTCCGGAGCATGATCGGCTCCCTCCTCTACTTGACTGCCACGAGGCCGGACATACACTTCGCTGTGTGTCTGTGCGCTCGTTTTCAGGCTTCCCCACGAGCTTCGCACCGCCAAGCGGTTAAGCGCATTCTAAGGTATCTCAAACACACCCTTGAATTTGGCATATGGTATTCATCGTCTTCATCTTTATGTCTTAGAGGTTATTCAGATGCGGATTTTGCTGGGTGTAGAATTGATAGGAAGAGTACCTCTGGTACTTGTCATTTTCTGGGTACGTCTCTGGTTTGCTGGTCTTCCCGCAAACAGTCTAGTGTTGCACAATCGACGGCCGAGGCCGAATATGTTGCTGCAGCTAGCTGTTGCTCTCAGATTTTGTGGATGGTTTCCACTTTGCGGGATTTCGGGTTAGATTATAAGAGTGTTCCACTTTTCTGTGATAACACTAGTGCTATTTGTATTGCAAACAACCCGGTTCAGCACTCCAGAACCAAACACATTGATGTACGGTATCATTTTCTCAGAGATCACAATGAGAAGGGTGATATTGAACTTCAATATGTTGATACCCAACACCAGCTTGCCGATATTTTTACAAAACCCCTTGATGCTTCTCGATTTGCTTACTTGCGTGGGGAACTTGGTATTTGTCATCCCTATGGCATTTTGTGAGGGGGAGCTGATTTTAATTGTCTTGCATATGCTCTTTATGGGTGAAATTGCATTTACATATTTTGCTATTATATGCCTGCTTTTAATTAAAAGAAATCA
Source organism: Zizania palustris (assembly GCA_019279435.1). NCBI lineage: Eukaryota > Viridiplantae > Streptophyta > Magnoliopsida > Poales > Poaceae > Zizania > Zizania palustris. The sequence continues at coordinate 60,355,212 of JAAALK010000079.1, read as the reverse complement.
TGACAGCTCAGCTCTGTGAAATATGTCTGGAACATTGATTGTGCATGATGTTTTATTTTCTAAAATCGAAACTTGCTCACCGCACAATCTTGTATCTAGCTTGTTTAGGCAGGACTGCTTTTAGCTATCTTTTATCTACTTAACAGCAAGACACTGTTCCTTGGATGCTAAAATTTGCAACTTGAAAAATATGTTCTTTATTCATGGATATTCTTCAAGATATTTGAATCAAAATCAAAAATCCATGTTTTGCCTGGTTTAAATGAAAAGATCCAGGAGGGTTTGTTTGTCGCACTACTCTATTCTAGACTGCTTACCATTGCACTTTGGTTTGAACTGGGATAGTGTAGTGTATGCCAAAATCTCCGCCTTAAGCTTCAGATGGCTTTCATGCCTAGGCTTGGCCTGATTGGAAAGTATAAGGTGGACAAACGAATAACCCCTGGCATTAAGAAAAAGAACAACAAATCTATTTGATCATCAAGTTTGCTTTCACAGCTCCTTTTGAACAAGACTTGTCTGTCTAGGGTAGAATTTGTTAGCTTTGCGCAGTCCTTGCCTTCACATGTCTAGCCGATATGATTAAGTGGTGATGCTTTTATCTCACAATTGACAAAATCTCATGCCATCATCTTGTTTCACAGACTGTTAAATTGAGCTGAGCACCTGATCATTTGTGTTATTTTTGGCATATTTTTGCATTATATGTCTTTGCAATTCTATTCATTTCAAAGCTTTGCATCTTTTGAATGCTCCTTGATGCTTGCATTGCCAAAGGGGGAGAGGTTTGCTATGTTCTCTGCCGCAAGAAGGAATCACTTTTTAAAAGGGGGAGAGATTTTTTGACATAAAGAGGGAGAAAAATTTGCTCATCTCAGGGGGAGTTTTTATCAAAGGGGAGTTTTGCCGAAGGGGCTTTTACTCTTTTACAAAGGGGGAGAAAATTTCTTTTATCAAGTGACATGCTTTGGCTCTTTTCTGAGTTTTTATGGTCACTTGTGTGCTGAAATTTTTAAAATTTTCTTGATCTTGGATTTGGTTGTCAATGCACTCATCAAGGGGGAGATTGAGAAACCAAGGGTTGGTTTCGGTGTTTTGTGATGAGTGATTGACTGGATTTTACCCTCTGTTCGAAGGGTACCTCCGGAGGGGCTTCGGAGGTGGTACCTCCGAAGGGTGTTCGGAGGTGTGTCACCGGAGTGTGTTCGGTGTTTGCTTGCTGCAGCTGCGCAGCGGAGTGTACCTGTCGGAGGGGTCCGACAGTACGCAATGATTGGGTTCGTACCGAAGGCTTCGGTACTTTGGGCGGTACACCGGAGTGTGTACCGAAGGTTGCTAACCCGGAGAGGTCTCCGGAGTACTGGATACACTTGTTTGCTTGTCGGTGGTGCGCAGGGATTTCGGAGGCGACGGACAGGGTTCGAGCCGGGTGAACCTGGGTCAAGCGGGTGGCTTGATGCCAGGGGAGCGGGGAGCTCCGTCACGGTGGCTGCGAAGGTGGTCCGGGTCGGTCCTCGGGTCGAGGCGTGCCAGGTGAAGGCAGAGAGTGCGGAGCGTGGCTCCGGCTGAAGGTACTCCGAGACAAAGTCCTCGGAAGTGAGGCACTTCGAAGGTACTCCGGATGGAGTGACTTCGGAGTTGGTGGACCAAGTCCTCTGCGGAGGCAAGGTGTTCGAAGTGTGCTCCGGAGGGAGACACTCGAAGGTTGCCCGACGAAGGTCTCAGAAGTCAAGGCGCATCGAAGGCATGGTCCGGGTGAGGCTCGTCGAGGAGTGTGCTCGGAGTGAGACACTGCGACGGAGTGCTCATGGAATGCTTCATGCGGAGGCCTTGGACGAAGGAGGGACTTCGAAGGGTGGTACTCCGAAGGTGGGCTTCGGAGTGAGGTTGACTTGAGGTGCTTCGGCCATGCATGGCTTCGGTACACGGACGGACGGTGTTCGAGCTCGGAGTAGCTGCGAAGCCGTGGTGATCCACTCCGGAGGTGGTGGTGCGAAGGCCCAAAGGCTTTGACGGCTTCGGCTCAAAACCGTCACTGTATCGAAGGTCTTCTTCGGCGGAGCGAAGGCCAACAGGCTGCAGGCTTCTCGCCGAAGCTTCCGCACCCCTCGCGTGCGAAGGGAGGTTCCAGAAGTCAACTCTGTAAAGGCTGACACTGTCTGTTCTGAAAAAGGCTGACACTGTCCCCTCTGCAGCTGACAGAGAAGCCTCCAAAATAAAGGTGGACTACCTTTTGTACCCCTTAGTTCTGTAGAGACAAATCTGTTGTAAACCCTAGGGGTAAAGTAGTCACTTCCTTAGGATGAAGCCGTGGGCTATAAATATGGGGGCTCGGTAGGTAACATTTAACACTTTGAGCATTTACTGTTGAGCTCCTGTAGACAGACCTCGCTGTATTCATTCTGAGTTCAATATATTTTGTGTTCCTTGTTCAAGCGGCGAAGCCCTGCTTCTGTGTGCTTTTGCTTGAGCTCGTATTGCATACCTCGCTAGTCTTTAGTTCACCGAAGCCTGTCTTGGCGAAGGGTGTTTTTCTCGCGAAGTGTGCTTTTCAGTGTGCTGTCGCTCTGTGTAACACGAGGCAAGACCTCGCTGCTTACTAGCGAAGCCCTGATCTTTTCCCGTAGTGCTTCCTGTGTCGAAGCCCTTAGCGTAGTCCGTTTTGTGTGCGTGTAGACCTTCGCGTACGAAGCCCAGCACCAGTTGCTGTCGCCAAGTACTTGGTCGAAGTCCTCAGAGGGCTGTCCACTCTTGCGAAGGGTGACGTGCGAAGTCTGCTCAAAGCACCCTGTGTGCGGAGCCTGCACTGACTTAGCAGAGTTGGTTTTCAAGGGTTGTTAGTGGAGCGAAGTCTTCTTGACTTCGAACTTTTGCCACTCCGAAGCCTGTGTTCGAAGGTGTCGAAGTACCTCCGAACCAGACCTTCGAAGGCTGTGTTCGAAGCCTGTTCCGCAGAAGACAGAACAGAACCGAAGGCTAAGTTTTTAGCCCGAAATTTTAAAAGCTCCCATTCACCCCCCCTCTGGTCGCCGTTTCCGGTCCAACATTCCCAAAAAATACGGTTGTCCTACCTAACCGCTAGGGCATGAGAATAGTAACCAACGAGAAGGATGCACCAAAATGTTACTTAAGAGACTTAAGAGATTTACAGATAAAAAACAGGGACTTAAGAGATTTAGGGAACTAGAAGGAAAAATTAGAGCACCGAGAAATTTTTTATTTTTTATTCCTTAAAATTTTATGTATGAACTATCCTAAACTCCATTGATCCCTAAAATTCAACCACTAGCCCTATAATCTCGATTCCTATATTTTAAAAGGATATTAGAAAAAGAGCTCAAACTTTTGAAATAAATAAGAGATAATTTAGAGAATTGGTTAAGATAGAGAATCAGTTAAGAACTAGAACATCCCGCGCGCTTCGCACGCTTGTAATCTGTAGGTTTTAATGACTTTATATTGATATTTTTCTTTTTAATACGGTTCACATGATATTTGTAACTAAAAAGATAACCATCAATGAAAGAATACATTAATAATATATTAGTTCATTCTAAGAACATTATCAAATCAAAATCATTAGTGCATTAGTGTTTTCTAGCCAACACACTTCTATCATGTTTTCTTTTAAATGTGAACAGATTTAGTCTTTTGAAGGTTCAAGCTTGCTCGACGCTATTATAATACTTCCTCCGTTCACTTTTAAATGACACATTTGACTTTTATCTCAACATTTGACCATTCATTTTATTCAAAAAAATTATACAAATATGCAAAAATATAAGTTATACTTGAAGTACTTTCAATAATAAAACAAATTATAACAAAATAAATAATATTTCAAAAAGTTTTTTGAATAAAACGAATGATCAAACATTGAGATACTAGTCAACTGTGTCATTTAAAAGTGAACGGAGGGAGTAATAAATTGAAGTGCATTCAGCTTGCAACATTTCCTTCTTGACATAGAAGTCGACTACACATATTCACAATTGATATTTTGTTCATTTGAAAAAAAAGGTCATCCGATCATTGAAATACAATGCACAACCTAATAAATTGATAGGAAAACCATGCGACATTTATTGACGAAAATTCTGTAGTAGATAACATACCCTACTTTTTAACACGTTTAGGTGGGAGCATTTAGAATATCCTATACATGGAAAGAAGTGTGCCAATTATCTATACAAAATTATCTATCAAATTGATAATTTTAGAGAAAGAAAAAATCTACCAATATCATATTGTTTAGCACCTAAACTAAGAACACAAGCCATGCTAAAATGCATCAAAATAATGATTTGGTAAATCTATTGCATGCATAATACAATATAAAATGGTAGAAGAAATCTTTGGCCCATTAAGTAATATATATTTCTTGAGGTAGTAATCTGGTTGTTTTTGCTAGAGATACATAACATTAATGCAGGAAGTTAATGGGAAATACAGATATAGTAGTCTTGAAACGATGGATGTAGAGAACGGCTCGCTTGCCTTACTGGAGAGGCAGTCAGGCAGAGCAGAGGTTTGCAGTCGATTCTTCAATTGTTTCTAGGATAACATCTCATAGAGAAAAATTGTATGCCACAGTGCACATCAGTAAACAAGTAAAAAATTGTATGAATCAAGAATAGGTCATTAAGTTAAAGGTACAATAAAGCACATTATCTGTGGAATAAGGATGCCCTGCGAGAAATCAACAATGATATCTATGTGCATACAATTCCTTAAATCTATCAATTTGTTGCTGATACTGAAGAGGGTTGATTGGTGCATCAACCATCTTCCAATCTTGGTCAGTGTGACAGGTTGAATTTTGAGCAATTAGGCCATGCAAATTTTCCCTTTGATAGCCTGAAGATTTGCTAGAGTAGTTATCCGGATTTAATGCATCAATTAAGACAAACTCAACAATTTGTTTCAGATTCTTGGCAAGTGTTGATGTTCTTACCTTAAAATTTAACGCATTATAACCAAAACCATGCAAGCAAAACATCTTTAGCCTCTTTAGTTGCTCACTACTTGTATAGCAGTTTTAGACATTAGGAGAAACTGAGCTTCAGAGATGCAGTGTAGAGATTTGCAGACTGCAAGAAAGAACACAAGTATATGCTCATTCAAAAGAATTGCAGATAGGTTAAAAGCTGAAACTAATGGAATTAAACTTAGTCTTTACATGATATAGTATAACTACAATTTTGGCCTCGTAGAGTCATATCATTGTATCTTTCCTTCATATGCAGTGATGCACACATCTTTCTGTAATATATGCTTTATAACATAGGGATATTGTCTAAGAAGAATAGCATGTAGTTTGAAGAATGCAAAAGAAAACTGATATAGAAGATTCTATTAGCTCTTACTCTAGTTTCCCTAGAATTGTAAAGGCTGTTGTGTGATCAATAATAGCTAGTTTTACAAAATTAGGAGATTCTATTATCTCTTACTCTCTTTGGCAATCTAGCCTTGGTGATGTTTGGTAGCATTGCTCTATGTTCTTTTGACACAACTCACATGTATACTCCTTAGTAGAATCATGTAGGAGAAAGCTAGAAGTTTAGTAGACAAATGTTATGGAATGGAAGTGAATTATTCAAAGGTAATACAAAATATAGGATCTTATCAACCTGACATAAGGAAGTAAAGGCAATCCCTACCGATGGATCTCAAAACTAAACTAAGCACATGAAACAAGATGGCACAATTTGGTCATACATAGTTACATTATGATTTTGCACTAACAGTAAGAATGAACATGCCCATATGAAATCAAGCAAAACAATTAGGTTGGCTAGTTTTTGTGGTCACCGATGAGCTACCAGATCAGATAACATCAAGGTAGAGTTGAGACGTGATGTAGTTATACTGGTAATTTGTCAGCACATATGTAGTTGCCCATATGGAAGTTTCAACTGCTTCCTGTGCAGTGTGCACATCATGCCACACTAATAGGCATCTTTGTGTGCTTCTCGCCTTTCCCCGTAGCACTCTCCTTGTCATCCAGGTATACGGAATAACCAACACATGTATATTTAAAGTAAAAAAAGGTCATGACCTTCTTAGATAGATTCATGTTCAAGTTCTCTAGCCATGCGATCAGGAACTGATGGCAATAATATAACAGTCAGCCAAACCATTCACTACAACAAAACAGGGAACTTTCGTCGGCTTGGCCGACGGAAGTTAGCCCTTTCCCGACGGAAGAAGCTAACTTCCGTCGGCAAAACGCTAACTTCCGTCGGCCTTTGGCCGACGGAAGCGAGGAGACGGAAGTTAGCGCCAAACTCTGCCACGTCAGCAGAGGGGCGCTAACTTCCGTCGGCCAGCCTGGCCGACGGAAGTTAGGGGCAGCTAACTTCCGTCGGCTTTGGCCCTAGCCGACGGAAGTTAGCCTTTCTGCCCACGTGGCCGAAACCAGCTAACTTTCGTCGGCTATGGTAAAAGCCGACGGAAGTTAGCTGATATTTTTTTTGTTTTTCCCTAGTTCCCCTACTCACACTCACATCCAACCACAATTTCAATCACATTCACAATACACATCCAAATTCACATTTCACATCCAAAATCACATTCAAACTTCACATATAACATCCAAAATCACATCTCACATCCAAATTCACATCCACACTTCACACATCACATCCAAAATCACATAATATAACTGAATTCACATCCAAAGTCACAGTACACATCTGAATTCACATATAACATCCAAATTCACATACAAATTCACAAAACACAGCGAGAGCCACATACAAAGTCATATTTGTCCATATACTCACTGATCGCCCACATTTGGGTCGTGGGTGCCGCCGCTGCCTCCCGCTTCATCCACATTTGCCCCGGAGGCTCCATCCTGACCAGGCGTACAGAAACTCTAAAGAAATAGACAAAATTAGAGAACGAACTCAACTACCCTTCTAAACGCTAACTTAAGTATCTAGGAGGTACCTCAGGTGATGTAGGAGATAGTGGTGGTGGCGGGGGAGGTAGTGGTTGGAACATGGACATGTCAAATCCACTATTTTGCTGGGCTAGTTGCTACACATGTTGTAATGTAATCAGTTAGTTCTAAACCTATTTCTGAATACTTTTGAACTGCAACACTCTAAACTAAACTTACTTGGATCATCGCCTGTTGTTGTGCTAAGCAGGCAGTATAGTACTCTTGTTGTTTCCTGTTGTGCTCGTTTATCCGCCTCATTTTCTCCCTCATCCGAACCATCTCCGGGGTTTCTTCTGAGCGACGACGGCTAGAGCCAACTCCAACGGAGCTCTGCGACGACTGAGCTGACTTCTGAGCTCTCACCGCTCTCGAGTCAATAACTCCATTGAACATGGAGTACCTGCAACATTAACAGGGGTTAGTTACCATCACAATACCATACACAAAACATTAATAAAAACACTGTCTCACCGTCCATGGCTTTTGCCACCTCCGCTGGAGTACACGGCCATTTGGTCGACAGGTTCTCTCTACCAATCATAGTCCTCTTCATGGAGTCGAACCATGTGTTCACCATACTGCGCCTGCAAAAAACATGTCCGATTAGCTAGACGCAGAAAAATGAAATTACGTAAACTCTTAATAACATCTCACCAAATGATCTGTGGCTGTCTGGCTACACAAGACATCTGGCTGTGTAGGATCGCTTCCTTTGTGACCAGAGGTATACACCTCTATGTCACTTGGCACGTTGCCAGATTTAGCTTCCTGTACATTAGAAATGAGTTAGTCGCATTACAATGTATCTATAGCTAGAGAGTGACAGAAGGAGGTCTTACCAAGCGTTTAGCGTGGCGAATATGTCCGTCGGCACCATATCTGTGCTTCGGATCCGTCCCGCGGCATTGTCTTTTCTGCTCGGAAGTCTTCTTAAATGCGGCTGAAGACCAAATCTTGCAAAATTCGAAATATGCGTCCTCGTGGTTTGCAAACCACGGAATCCTCACCTGAACAGAGATGCTATTTGTATTATATGACAACAAATCTCAACAATCGAAGATTTAAAAAGTTAGAATTGTTTACCGAACGGTATTCTTCTTCAGTCAAATAGATTGACGATGAGCCCGTCGCCTTGCTCATTCGTTGCCCTAGCTTCTCCTTTTAGTAAGCATTGTTCGCTTGAATGCAGGCATACGAAATGGCGTCCTTCACCACCTTATGTGCATTGTTGTTGAAGACTTGAAGGGCATGGTTATGGTGATTGCCGACCTCTGGCAAGCAAAAGCGTAACTGCAAAAGTAATGATTAGTAAAGTGTTGTAACTCGAAAAGCCTAAAAGAAGATTGAAAAAACACATGCATACCCAGAAGTCATGAGACACCGCCCCCTGAGCAGTTCCGTGGCGCCCGTCAGGAGCAAACCGGTACTGGTCCCATGTCTGGCATAGAACCCGCTCACCGGTCGGCATTGTCAGCACCCCTGGGTAGTGCAGACGACACAGGTTACCCAATATCTGGTTAACCTGCCTGACCCTCGAAGTGCCGTCAAACCGAGAGTCAATCCAAGATCTAGAAATACATAATAAATAAAGTCAGTTTAGTGAAAGAAATTTTTTGAAAAAAAAAAGCAAAACAACAGAAGAGTATTACACTTACCCGTCACCTACAGGCGTAATCTCGATCTTGGCTCCACCGGAAGAGACTACTGGTGGGGCAACCAGGTGGCTCGTCCTGAAAGATACTGAGGACCCACCGGCAGCCTCAGCCCCTTCCTCCTGACCCGCACCCTCTGGGAGATCCCCTAGCCCCGCACCCTCCGGGTCATCCCCCAGCCCCGCACCCTCCGGGTCATCCCTCTGCCCCACACCCTCCGGGTCATCCCTCTGTGCCGCACACTCTACGACATCCCCCTCTTGCCCCCCAACCACCGGATGATCCTCGTGACCCGCGCTCTCCAAGTGTTCTTCCTCCTACAAAACAATATTAAAACAATTAGTAATAGTTTATAACTGGCATAAAAAACAATCTGAAAGTTACCTCCTCATCTAGTTGAAATGCAATAGGCCGACCAATTAATGTCGGATCTATGCATCTCAGGAGCTGCTCTTGACGACGTCTGTTTGAAGAAGAGGAACTACCCTGGAATAGGGTGTCCTCCTGACTCGTCGGTGTACTCGCCGGAGTACTCGCCGATGAACTCCCCAAGCGGAAGAGCTTCCTCGTGACACTCCTCACCTTTTTCGACATCCTATTCAAAATAAGCACAAACAAGCATTTATTAGTAAAGAAGGTTTGTACATATGAAAAAACATGTAATATGCAGTATATTGCATATGCATGTGTGAAAACAATTACTTGTCAATTATCATCAAAATCAGGATCAATTTGTCCTTTTCTCCCCAAAGCACGCCATGTTACTTTTTTCTTCTTATGTTGGTGTTTCCTTTTCTCGGGAATTGCCACATCATTAGAATCGCCGAGAAAAGAATCTGTCGACGATTCTGACTCTACATTAAACGAAGTCGGTAATTCATCATCTTGGTAAACCTCATCGACCTCTTCAACCTCCAATTGATAAGCGTCATCACTAGGGGTGTGTAGACGTTCCCGAGGATTCACTTTGTAGACTACCCACTAAGCACTTAGTTTTTCACATGGGTACGACATATAATACACCTGCTCGACTTGGTGAGCAAGGACAAAATTATCGCAACCAGATAATCGTTCCGCGTGTTTGACTTCAACCATCCCAAATTGGTTTTCACGAGTACCATGTTTAGGGTCGAACCAATCACAATCGAAGAAGACTACTTTAATCTCCTTATTCCCGGCAAAATTGTACTCGATTATATTTTTGATGATTCCATAATACATAGTTTCGTGTCCTTGTCCATCAACGACCCTTGTAACAACTCCAGTATTAGTTGTTGCCGCTAGAGGTCGATATGCTTCAAAAATAGTTGAACGGAAGCGAAAACCATTAACATCATAGTGACCGTAACTTTTGGCACTAATACTCCCGTAAGAGAGCTGTCGCAAGTCTATATGTACATTATCAGCGAGCACGCACTGCAAATCATAGGAGATTATAAGATAATTAACCTAGTAGAGTAAAACAATACGTGTCACAAAAGGTAAGGATTTACATGTTCTCTGAACCAAGTGAGAAAACTAGGCCCACCATTTACTCCTTCTCGACGCAATTTATCTAATTGCTTCTCCGTTGGTTGACGACCAGACATCAAGTATTTCGAATCAAACATACTGTCAATATTGTAACGAATAGGTAAACAAACGGGTAGGTATAAAATTTGGAGGTAAAATATAAAACTAAAAAGAATCACTTACGCGAAATATTGTTCCATCTCTTCCATATTTGAGTACATGTAGAGCAAGGCATATGTTCGTTCTTCCTGAGTTACATAATATGTCGTGGAGACACCAACAGTTATGCCCTTCCACCCAAATATTTGGAGATCACTACAAGGATGGTCTTCATCCATATGGTACCATGTAGCAGGTGTGTTGACATTGTGATGCTCAGCGAAGTATACACTAGTGAAGTATGATATCTCTTTCAATTTAAATTCTTCTGTGATGCAACCTTCAACTCTGGCCTTATTACCAACCATCGCTCTAAGCTTCTTTAGGGACCTTTCAATATGATACATCCACCTATATTGCACAGGGCCACCTACCTTAGCTTCATATGGCAGATGAACCAGTAAATGTTGCATTGGATTGAAGAACCCTGGAGGGAATATTTTTTCCAGTTTACATAAAAGCACCGGGATCTCTTTCTCTAGCATCTCCATCATATCTTTCTTAATTTCTTTCGCACGAAGTTGTCTATAAAAATGGCTCAGCTCAGCTAACGCCTTCCACACATCATCATTCAGGTACCCGCGAAACATTACAGGAAGGAGTCTTTCCATTATTATGTGGTAATCGTGACTTTTCAATCCATTTAATTTCCCTGTCTTCAAGTTCACAGCTCTTCTAAATCCCGCGGCGTAACCATCTGGGAATTTCAAATTTTTCAACCACCTCATTACTTGTTTTTTTCTTTAGGTTTTAAACAAAATGGGGCATGTGGCTTGCCACCACTATTCGTCAACTCAAGGGTTGGTCGATTACAAATCTCAGCTAAATCTCTTCTCGCCTTTACATTATCTTTTGTCCTGTCAGTAAAATCCATACATGTACTTATAATGCTTTCACCAACATTACGTTCCTGATGCATAACGTCAATGTTGTGCATCAGAATTAGTGATTTGGCATACGACAGTTCCCATAAGCCACATATGTGGGTCCAATTATGTTCGGTTCCGAACCCTACAAATCCATCCTCATTTTCATTAAGGACCAACTCATTCAGCATATCAGCGATTTCTCTACCATTTAAACGCCTTGGTGGTCCCTTTACAACAATACTGTCCTTCTTGAAATTGTTCCTCTGTAACCTAAATGGGTGATTCAAGGGCAAAAAGCATCTATGGCAATCAAAGTAACAAATCTTTCCCCCGAAGTTTAGACGGAAACAATTTGTGTCCTTCGCACATATCGGGCATGTCAACCTTCCATGACAACTCCAACCAGAAAAAAAATACCGTATGCCGGAAAATCGTGGACCGACCACAGATACGCAACTCGAAGATTCAATTTTTGCTTCTGGTCATAGTCATATGCTTCAACTCCTTTCCACAATTGTTTCAACTCTTCAATTAAGGGCTTCAGCATCACGTTTAGTCGTGTTCCAGGATGCTCTGGACCGGGTATAATGAGACACAGGAACATAAATTCATATTTCATACAAAACGAAGGTGGAAGGTTGTATGGAATAGCAAACACAGGCCAACAAGAGTACGACGATGTCGTTACATTGAAAGGCGTGAATCCATCAGTTGCCAACCCGATGCAAACATTCCTTGCATCACTAGCAAAGTCTGCATCAAAATCATCTAGAGCCTTCCATGTCGCACCATCAGATGGGTGCACCATTACTTGATTATTCTCACGTACACCTTCTTTATGCCATCGCATATGTCTAGCGGTTTTCTTTGAGAGAAACAATCATTTCACCCGAGGTGTAAGAGGCATGTAACGAAGTTGCTTATGAGCAACCTCTGTCGTCACCTTCTCTCCGTCTTCATTTACGACCTCTACGAATCTCGGTTTACCACATTTTAAGCATTTCACTTCATTACTATGTTCTTTCCAGAACAGCATACAATTATCTCGGCACACATCAATCTTCTCATACTCCATACCGAGAGCAGAAAGCATTTTCTTTGACTGGTACATGTCTTTCGACACCTTATGGTTCTTAGGAAGGATATCGCTGATCAGATTCAAGAGCTCCTTATAACAATTGTTTGAAAATGCAAACTTTGACTTAATAGCCATAATACGAGTCACGAAAGCGAGAACGCTTACGGTGGTGTGCTCATGCAATGGCTCTTCTGAAGCTCGAAGGATGTCGAAAAACTTTTGAACCTCCGGTGTTGGAGGATCCTCGGGGTTTGATTCAAACTCCGGTCGTATAGCATCAACCATCTCATCCATCCTATCGTCAGCAACGCTATCATCTTCTTCTTCCACTACTAATACCGTTTTTTCACGGCCTGTCTCGCCGTGAAAAGACCAAACTTCATAACCTGGCACGAAACCATATTTGCAAATATGCAATGACAACGTCCTCTTGTCTTGCCAACGAGAATTTCTGCACTTCATGCATGGGCACCTCGCGCTAGTGTTTGTTGTCAAAGCGAATGCACGATCAACAAATTTCTCAGCGTTGATTACCCACTCCCTCGTGTGAGCTCCACTTTTCATCCAACCACTATACATCCACCGTCGGTCGTCCTCAGCCATTCTATAGGCAAAACATTCATTCAATCAAGAATGCATCATGCATAAGTACCACGGGCCTATGTCTATAGCATGGTTGTCACGGCGCCCCGGCGAACCCAGTCGCCAGCGAACCGACTGGACGCCTAGGCGACCAAAAATTGGCATAGCAGAGGCGGCCGGGCGGTCGGCGGCGCAAGGGGAAGCAGAGGCAGCCAGGCGGTCGGCGGCGCAAGGGGAAGCAGAGCCCGCGGCCGGCGGCGCAAGGGACAGAGGCAGGCGGCGGCGCAACTCGCAAGGGGAGGGGAAGCAGTGGCGGCCGGGACGCCTAGTCGGCGCCTAGGCGTCGCCTAGTCGACACCATGACAACCATGGTCTATAGGAAAAGATAGGTCCTAAACCCACCCAAGAGTGACCGACAAAACGTGGTATTTATGACGAGCCATGAGTCCGAACGAAATTTCAGCAGCATAACCCCGCTATTTTCCAATTGCACGCCTGATAGTGGTGCAATGGAGAACAACAAGGTTATGTTACTGAAATCTCATTCGGACTCATGACTCATCATAAAACCACGCTATGTCGCCCACTCTGAAGCTGTCCAAAAAGGGACAATTCCGGACCTACACATCTCACACGCATGACACGTGTGAGACATGTTGGTCCGAAATGGGTGACGCATAGGTTTCGTTACACTATCTACGTTTTTTTCAAATAAAAAATTGCATACGAAAAGAAGTATATATAATAAAGTATATATAGATATAATATTAATCACCCAATGAAATCATTAAAACTATATGCATTTGTAGAATAATATAATTAGAATCATATATACATAATATCACAACATATATTGCATATGAAAATAAAACATCGCATATATATGAAACATACGTACTAACCTTAACAACTATATATATATATGTATGTGACACATATCTTCTAACCTTAACAATTTATGTGACACACAATTCACAAATAAAAAGTGAAAAAATAACACATTAACAATTTATCTTGGGTAAAAATTACTTGGCGGACGGCGACGGTCGGCGGCGACGGTCGGCGGGCGATGATGGACGGGCAGCGATGACGACGACGGGCCGGCCAGAGGGGGTGCAGTGGCGGCTATCGGCCGGTGGCGGAGGACGGCGTGGGTGGCGGCGGGCGACAGCGGCAGGACGCGCGCGACGGCCGGAGGTGGGCGGTTGCCGGCGGTCGGGAGCACGGCGGCGGACCGGCGAGGGTGGCCTGCGGCAGTGGGCGGGGGCCGGGCGGCGGCGCGGGCCGGAGGTGCGTGGGCGGTGGCCGAGGCGGGCGGCGGCCGCGAGGGGGGCGGCGGAAAAATCCCCGCTAACTTCCGTCGGCCACGGTCAGAAGCCGACGGAAGTTAATTTGGCCGACGAAAGACATCTGTTTTGGCGTAGTGATTATGAAGAAAAACACTTAAATTGAACATGTAAACATGGCATCAAATTAGGCAAACAATTAATATGTGTTTGGTAATATAATAAATCCAGAGTAAATGAAAAAGAATGTGTAAACATTTCTATAGAATTATGATACGTGGGATTGGCACACAACCCTTTAAGCAACATATGATAGGACATTCAAAAACCGTGGAGCTCAGAGGCTGCGGCTGAATCAGTTAGCAAGAGAACCCTAAAGCCTAGTGTGCCAAAAGCTACCAAATGAAGAGGAGAACGAGGAGAGGAGGAGATGGCGATTGCATGAAGGCATATATATCAAAGAATTTAAGCAACATAGGAAACATGACAGTGATATGGCAAAGGGATATAGGTACATCAATTGTCATAAATCCATTGCACCGTCTGTCGGCCACTCTTGGGTGAATGTCAGGCAACTGATAACTAATGGCTTTTCGATAAAAGAAGCTTGGCACATTTATATTACTAAAACAAGAAATGTAAATTATGGGACAAGATTATGCATGACTTGAAGACAACCAACAGATTCACAATAGAATGTAGATTAACAAGTGTGTGAAAAGATGTAAATCAATCAAAATCCCTAATAAAAGAACCAAAGCAGATAGAGTCCTGGTGTAAACATTGGAGAAAATCCTGATCGCCAAAAGTTAACATCATGTAGGTGATTCACATTTCACAAGAGAGAAAAGTTGAATTAAAATATTAAACTACAGACAAATACCAAGCATTTAATTATTTATTTCAAGCGGCCATGCAGAATGATGGATAGTAGGCTGACTAAATTTAATTGGGGCACAAGTTTCATAAGCCATGTTGAATTATCTTTTTCTACCATTTGGAAAGGGCACAGATTGAAATTAAAACCAGCAAAATTTAAGTACCAACTTCATATCAATTTGACATATCAATACATGAGATAGAAATTAAAAACAGTGCACTGTTGTTGGCTTTTTCGTATCTTCAAATTAACCAGTGAGGAATTTTGCATTGAATATATAGTAGGTGGCAGTGGTTGGGCATGTGCTGCATGCATGAATTTCTTGGTAGTTTGGGAGATTTCGTCTGCAGTAAGTACCATATTGAGTATTTTTTTTCTACAGGAATACTGATTTGGTATCTCAAAAAATGGAAACACCATTACATAGGTTGCAACCGATTTGCATGTCAGTAAAAGATATACTGATTGATACAGTACCTGTTCAGAAAATCCAAAGTTCCTTGACATAACTACACCCCAGCGAGAAATTTGCAAATATAGCACTCCGTTCGGTGGGCTTCGCAAGAACGGCACCCCAACATTGACAATTCCAAATATAGCATTATAATAGTGAAGGGTTCGACCATTTGGCATTGGACTCCACTAAACTGGTTTTTTGGGGTGTTCTACCGGTTTTGCCCTTGCAGTGCAAATTTCTCCTCCCGCAAGCCAGACCGGAGCTCACCCTTTCTCTTCTCTCCCAGCTTCTACAACGGCGCGCCCCCCACCCCTCGCCAGTGTTGCCTCCCCTCCGCCGCCGCCCTCCGCCGCCGAGCTCACCCTTTCTCTTCTCTCCCAGCTTCTACAACGCGCGGTCACCGGCCTTCGCCCCCGCGCGCTCCGCCGCCGCCCTCCGCCCCCGCGCCCTTCGGCCCAGCCCGAGATCTCGCCTCCGCCCCGGCGCCTCCGGCCTCCGCTCCCGACCTCCGCCCCCGGCCACCATCCCCGCCCTCTGCCCCCCCCCCCTCTGCCAGCTGCGCGTGGGTGCTGCTACGCTTCGCCTCCGGTAAAGCTTTCTGCAGAAACTTTCTGATTTGGCACATTAATTTCTCCACATTAGGCGTTGGACACTGGAAACCTTTTTGCTAGCAGATAGTTTCATAGATGCTTCTTCTAGCAGATAGTTTCAGCTAGATTTGATTGCCTCCGCCCCTACCATTCGCCCCCTCAATTATGCTCACATTTGTCTGCTCAGTTATGATATTAACCAAATGTTTCTGTGTTTGTGTAAATTAGGCTCACATTTGTCTACTAAATGGATGAAGAGGCATGCAATGTGGAAGGTCATGAGTGGGCATTGACTTGCGTTGGAGATGATGGTGAGACAAACACTGTTAGTGGCCATGAAATCGATTGGGATTCGATTATTATGGAGGAAAGGTCGAGTGAAGAAGGAAGACAGGATGTTACTAGTGAACAAGCATTGTACATTCAACTTGGTTTGGGCACTGAAGTTGAAGAAGCATTTATTCAAAGGGAAGATGATGTTAGTGGTCCAAGTCATGGCAATACCAGGAATGGAGATCCTAGGAATCATTGTGAAGATGGAATGGGAGCAGCCATTCCGTGTTTAGATGTATTGTTTGATGAGACGAGGACCATATTTAACATAAACAATCTAGTAATGGAGTCTGGTAGCTTGTATGCAAACATGGAACAATTTAGACTTGCAATTAGACAATTCACGATAAATAAAGAATTTGAGCTTGGAAATGAGGCTACGAACAAGTATAGATTTAGAGGGTACTGTAAAGGGCCAAGTTGTCCCTGGAGTATTCATGCTCGACAGGAGATGAAAGGGTCACCAACAATTCAAGTAATGTCAATCATAATCTTTGTTTTAAATAGGTCATTCATTATTTGTTCATGGTTTAGGGTTTAACTCTTTTCTACAATTTTTAGGTCATTGTCTTCAATGATACTCATACTTTGTAACACCTTGATTTTCGTCAGGCGTTAAAAATAAAATAAAATAATTAATAAATAAATTTCAAGAAAAGGATTCAGTATAAATCAAGAAAGAGGAAAGCTAAAATACAAGCCTAGAAATTTCATTTAAAAGTAACAATTAGCTAGAGTATTTTCCTAAAAATTATCCTAAGCATTAAATTGCGTTCCAAAAATTTTCCGGAATTTTTGGGTACCAAGGAATTCAATAAGATATAATCAACATCATTCCATCTTAAACCTCTAACACTAATTAATAAAATATATTACAACCTAAATGTTGTAAAATACATGATAAATCATTTATATTGAAAATAATGTAAGGCATGAGTGTGAAGGTTAATAAGAGATTAAAATAAAATATGTAAGCGTCTAGGTCAAACTATTCATCTTGGGCAATAAAATCAGTAACAATTTCCCCTTAATTTTGGTACCTTCTTTTTGAACCCTTCAACTTTAGGATGGCCAACGACCAAGGATCAGAAGCCCCACGCGACGGAAACACCTCAGGCAATCTTCCTCAGAGGGGTCCAGCTGGACAACAGCAGACCCCCGTTGCCTATCATCCCACACTTGCGGAGATGATGGCAAAACAAAACCAACTGATCGCCACGCTGCTTACCCAGATGCAACAACAACAAAAGCAGATGCAAGAGCAGCAGGCACAGTTGTTCCGTCTCCAACAACACCAACACGAGCTCTCCCTTCAGCTAATCTACGGGGACTTCGCCAACTTTCAGAGAATGGTGAACAAAGCAATTATGCCGGAAACAAGAGTGATTCCACCTCAAGCCCCAACTCTTGCCAAGCCACGAACCACCCTGGGAGGACCAAGCACAGGCATCCCACCCCAAGCACCGCCAGCCAGAAGGACACCAGTGCAAGCTACCGGATACAAGAGGGACAGGAATGGAAACCCAATAGTGTGCTTCAACTGTCGCCAAGAAGGCCACTACGCCTACAAGTGCTCCTACCCCAAGCGGGCGCCATCCTCCGTTCCAAACCCAGAGGGACATACCCTAGTTCACCACAAAGAGAACCCAGATACAACCAAAGACACTCCCAATTTGATCTCAACCAACCCAGATCCGGAGGTCACTTTGCCTATTTCTGATGTAACACCATCTCCTAATCCGGAGCACCAGTAGAACCCCGTCCCCTAGTTTCCCGAGGTTCGCTTCGAATCTCGAGGACGAGATTCTTTGTAAGGGGGATAGGATTGTAACAGCCCCAGAATTAAAATAAAATAAAAATGAGGGTAATAAATTTTCTGGAATAAATAATTTATTAAATTAAAGAAAAAGGCTAAAAGTACTCAATTAAAGCAAATCATGAAGAAATATTTCAAATCTGTAGCTGAAAAATTTATGATGGAATCTAGAGGCCAAGAAATATTTTGAGAATTTTTACAAAATTTTAGCAACAGCGCTTCAAGCCTTAATCGAATAATTAATTTTCTGGAATTATTTTAATTAGAAAAACAATTTTAAAGGTAAATGGGTCGTCTCCCTCCTTTCTCCTCGGGCCGGCCCAGCCTTTCCGCCTCAGTCGCTGACAGGCGGGGCCAGCCTGTCGACGCCGTCAGGCCCTCTCTCCTCTCCCGCGCGCCACGCCGTTCGGTCCCACCTGGCAGTCTCCCGCGTCCCCTCTCCCGCCGCTGACCAGCCGAGCCCGCTAGCCAGCCCACCCCTTGCGCACGGCCTATGACAGGTGGGACCCACCTGTTAGGTTCTTCTTCCCCATCGGAAGGGGATCCCCTCCTTCCAAATCCGGTGCCCCTTTCCAATCTTAGCCGCCGGCCGCCGCTGCTCGGTAAATAGGGGCCGGAATCCTTTTCCCCGATTGCCGGAGATCCCTTTCCCCCCCCCCCCCAAGCCACGCGGATCCGGCTATATGGAAGCCACCCGAGCACATGGAAGGGCTCGCCGGAGAAAGTAGGAAACCCTCTCGGTTTCCTCCTCTCGGCTTTCCTTTTCTCCGCCGGTGACCCCTATTTAACCCCCCCAACGTCGCCGCACTTCGCCATGCCACCGGAGCCCGAGCCCTCGCCTCCCCGAGCGCCCCCACCCTCCTTTGCACTTTTTCCTCTGCTTTGGCTCCGGCAAGACCTCGCCGGTGCTCCGGGCCACCGCCGCCCTCGTCAAGACCATCGCCGGGACCGTCGCCGCCCCCTCTACCCCGGCCCCACCTCCGTTGGACCAGACCACCGTCGGAACCCGTCGTCGCCATCAAACCCAGAAGCCTCGCCGCCTCCTCTCGTCGCCAGAACGCCGCCGATCACCTTTCTCCGTCAACTCCGGTACGGTCATGACCCCCTCCCCCTCCTCTTTCCGTTTTTGTCGAGAACTAGGGCGTAGGGCCCTTGCCGCCGTCGCCACGCTCGCACCCGTGTGCCACCGTCGCCGGAGAAGATGGGTACTTACCCCCTTCACCGTGTGTCGTGCCGGACAAAGCCGTAGCCGCTCGATCTGCAGCGAACGGCCAGGATTAGATCCTGAGATCAAGCGTCCAGATATGATTGACTGCGGTTGACCGGTATCGACGCATCTCAGCCGTTCATAGCCACTTAAGTGCCCCGCTCCGCTGGCGATCGTTGGATCTGGATCCAACGGTCCAGATTCGACCGGCCCACACGCACAGTGCGCGGGTCCATGGTGGACCTGGCTCACCGTGGACCCACGCAGGTTTTCTGGTTTAAATAAAATTCAGAAAATAGTTTAAACTTCAAAAATTCATAACTTGCTCAAATTAACTTCAAATTTCACCATTTGAATTCTGGAAAATTTTTCTTTTCATCCTCTACACTTTTATGCAATAAAAACAATATGTTTATTTGGCACATAATAATCTTATTAAATAATAAAGAAAAGACCCCTTTAGGATTTAATTAATATTTCATTTAAATAACTCAGAAAAACCTTGAATAATTTATATAATAAATTCAGAGGACTTAATGACTTTATTCCACTGTTTTAATGCAACAAAAATAGCATGTTCACTTTGCCCACTTGAATCTATTAATTAATATTGCAAAAGCCCTTGTAGGATAATTAAGTAATTCATATAATAAAAGTTAAACACTTTATAAAAATATCATGACAACTTATATAATAACTTCAGAAAACCTAACAACTTGAGTTCACTATTTTTAATACAATAATAATGTTATTATATACCTTTTTAGTTCATCTCTAAAAAGGGAAAATAAAAACCCCTAGGAAAAATAATTACATCAAGTCATAAAATTCAGAACTCTCATTAGAAATCAACCCTAAATATTTAAGTAACAATTCCCTAAACTTTAAGACTTTATATCCTTTACTTAATCCAACATAAACATTTATGATGAGATGGTTGATTTGTTTTGGATTGTTTATTAAATGTTTTATTTACTTTTCCGTATCGAGAAGACTACTACGCCGTCGAAGATCCGGAGTTCTATCCCGAGGTTCCACCTTCACCCTTTGCTGAGCAAGGCAAGTCATCGATCACCCCTGTGGAAACAGTTGATCATCATTGAGCCCATGTTTTAATAAATTATCGCTATAACTCATAGGTTAATATTGCATTAGTCCAATATCAAGCCCTACACTTATATTTATTAGATCCCCGTCCTTGTGTGCAAACCCAAGGCATGCTTATTGAGCCTTAACTCCTTGTCACTCTACAAATATTATATTAGCTAGTGCCCAATGTACCAGCACAACTGCTATAGGAAATAAAGAATGAGTCATAGATAGATGGATTCTGATATATGAATTTCCCCGTTATTCTTGTCTATGGACTCTGTTGGAGTTGGCTATGTTAAGTATGGTGGGTTCCGGGTGCAAGCTCGGGAATTGGTTGGTCGCACCCGGGGCACTATAAGGACCGGTCTGCAGGATCTGTTGCAAAGCACTTCCGTACCAACCACAAGTCTAATGGGTAAGTCCTAACTGGAAGTATGGAACCCTCCGACTCTCTGCACCATAGTGGAGGGGTACAAAGGCAAGCCTACGGGTGACTTGTACCGACGTGGGCTCAAGGGGGGTATGGTGAGGCACTGACGCGTCGGGGCACCATATGAAACCTATAAGAGGGTGTTGTTGAATCGGAGGGGACCATATGGAAGGTTTTGGCATGAGTTCCCATGAAATGGGTCATCTCGTTACACTTTGGTGTAAGTGATGAGTGTGTGCCTTGTGGGTACAGTGGTACGTCTCTGATCAGAGTAATTTAATCTTTTCGAAAAGCCGAGCCCACGGTCAAGGGCGGGTTGTGTGACTACTCGCAGTTAGTTTACTAATGTTTGAATGGTTGAGTTATTCATGGCATGTAAGGACTGTTGTGCGAGGAGGTAAAACGTACTCCTCGAGTTAGAAGATGATGATGCATACACATGTTTATAGTCAGTACTAATAACTTGCTCACATTTAATTGCTTTACAATTATGCTTTTCCGCAAAATTAGCCACTATCCCCCTTGTTATTATCTTGCATGATATTTGCATTCGGTGGCTTGCTGAGTACATCTGTACTCACCCCGTTGAATTACACCATCAGAGCCCGTCTACTACGAGGAGGATGAAGGTCTGGAGTAGCGACCCAGTCAAGGCGAGACTGGAAGGAGGCGTTCATCTAGGACCCTTGATTTTATTAGTTTCTCTTCACTTTCATTCACTTTTGTAATAATGCGGTCTACGAATGATGGATGATTGCCCGTATTGTACGTGATCGCCTGATGAACGTCTTGGTTTATTGATTTTCTTTGGAATTTCAATAAAGGTCCTGATTTATTAAATCGGGGCGTGACATACTTGTACTTCAAGTGGAAGACGGAAGACGACTACACCTACTGGAGCATGGGTGGCGTGCACTTCCACTATTAATGAAGAAACCTCATATGGGTGCCAAGGAGTTGCAAACCACACTACATGATACATTCGGATTCACCATTGCCTATGACACAGTTTGGCATGGTAAGGAGAAAGCTTTGAAGGAATTGTTTGGTAGTTGGGAAAAGAGTTTCCAACTTCTATGGCGTTGGAAAGAAGCAGTTCTGCAGAAGTCACCGGATAGTGTGATTGAGCTTGATGTAAAAATGAATGAGGGGCATCCATTCTTCAGTTGATTCTTTTGTGAACTAGGTCCTTGCATTTCAGGATTCAAGGGTGGTTGCAGACCATACCTTAGTGTTGACTCAACGGCTCTGAATGGAAGGTGAAATGGTCATTTATGTTGTGCCATAGGTGTTGATGGGAAAAATTGGATGTATCCAGTTGCTTATGGCTTCTTTGAGGCAGAAAGCACAGAAAACTGGACATGGTTCTTTCAGCAGTTGCATAAGGCTGTGGGTGACCTACCTTTGTTGGCTTTGTGTTCTGATGCATGCAAAGGTCTAAAAAATGCTATACTTAGTGTTTTCCCTTTTGCTGAGAAAAGGGAGTGCTTCAGTCATCTGATGCAGAACTACATTAAGCAGTTTGGCGGTTCTGAGTATATGTATCCAGCAGCTAGAGCATATAGGAGAGAGGTCTTTGACCACTATTTTACAAGCATCCAAGAAATACCAAGGGTTAGTACTTGGCTTCATGAGCATAATGACAGTCTTTGGTACCGAAGTGGGTTCAATACCGACATCAAGTGTGACTATGTAACCAACAACATAGCTGAGGTTTTCAACAATTGGATTAAGGATTGGAAGGATCTACCAGTTTGTGACCTGGCAGACAAGATTAGAGAGGAAATTATGGAGCTGTTTCACAGGAGGAGAAGGATTGGACAAAGGTTGCAAGGGCATATTTTACCTTCAGTTCTGCATATCCTCCATGCAAGGACAAGAGGCCTAGGTCACTTATCTGTAAAGAAAGCTGACAATTACATTGCAGAGGTTAGAGACAACAATGTTGTTCATTCGAAGCACATTGTAAATGCCTAGCTGAGAGAATGCTCATGCAAAGAGTGGCAGCATACTGGGAAACCTTGTCACCATGCCCTATGCTTGATAACAGCTCAGGAATTTAGGGATGTCCGGATGGATGATTTTGTGGACGAGTACTACTCGGTAGCTATGTTCACAACATCGTACTCTAGGGTGGTGGAGCTGATAGGTGACAAATCTTTTTGGCCAGTAGTCCCTTTTGCAAAAGAAGTCGGTGCTCCAATTGGAAAACGCCTTGTGGGTCGACAAAGGAAACAAAGGATCAAAGGGTGCCTTGAGGGAGGCAGTGGAATAAAGACAAGCAACAACGACAAGGGGAAGAAAAGAATCGGTGAAAAGTTCAAATGTCCAAATTGTGGGGAATTGGGTCACAGAAAAACAAGCTACAAATTTCCTTTGAATGGCACACAGAAAAGGTAGAGTGTCATAATTGTTAACGTTTTTGTTGTCATAATTGGGTCATTTATGTTTTTGCATGTAACAGGATGAGACGACCCCGAAAGAATTCAACTAAAGAGTGGTTCCCAAAGGATGTGCCTACTACATCCCAACTCGAAGTCGAAGACTGATGTTGTTGAAATGTGTTATGAACTGTTATGTTGTCTGCAATGTGTTATGTGTTAATTACATGTGTTATGTGTTATGAACTGTTATGTGTTATGAACTGTTGAAATGTGTTATGAACTATTGAAATGTGTTATGAACTGTTGAAATGTGTTATGAACTGTTGAAATGTGTTATGAACTGTTATGTTGTCTGCAATGACTCAATTTATTTTTTGCCTCAATTGGAGCTGGGAGCGCGTTGTTATGTTATGAACTGTTCAATTGGGCGTCTTGCTGTGCAACTAGTGGCTGGTGGTGGTCTTATGCGTCTACAAGGGCTCCTGGTGAATGCTGATTTCACTGCAAAGTAGAGGGGAGTTCGTATTACTGAGGAGAGAATCTTGTTGAATGGTTCACCTGAGACTCCTATTGACTACATCCAAGTTCAAATCGGCCATGTTGAGTCCAAGTTTCCCAGTGCAATATGCGAGACAGGAGAGATCACTGGATGCCAACTAATCAGTGGGATAGTTTTGAATACAGAAAGTAAATACAGACTTGTAACTGGAGAAAGAAAATACAGAAGTTCAATAGGTGTCCATCATGCCACATTCATCCTCAAGTGCATAAAAACAAAACACACCACATGCCACATCAGTATTACATAGCTATATCCCACATATCTTCAAAGTCGAGGTCATACATAACACAGTGCTCCCCAAGTGTTTGTGCTTCAAACATTGTATCCAGTTCTTCATCAAGGGATACATCTGCCCACACCGCGCTGTCCTCACTCCTGTAACCTGATTCGAGTAGCGAGTTAGGGTCCATAAGCTCCACTTGGCAATTCAGGGATGTCTGATTCAGAATTTCAGCTAATTCATCTACCCTGCGAGCCACCCCTATCATCAGCGAACCATCCGCATGGTCTTCATCCATGTAGCAAAAAGACGCAGTCTCTTGAAGCTTCTTACATATATCTTGCATCTGAAAAATTAAATAGCATCTCAATTAGCATCCACAATATTCAATACTTGCAAGTCATTGTTTACAATGCAAACCTGACGGGAGGAAGCCAACGAGTCCTCAACGCAAACAGCGGCGACACAAACATGATTCAATGCACATACAACCTTCTTTTGGACATTGACCACGGATTCAACAACATTGTTACCTAAGGATTGTGTGGCGCAGAGGTCACCAATGTCACGGGCAACACTTACGATGTCATGGGCAGCATCAACAGTTGCGGAGCACTTCATGGCACAGAGCTGCGCCACCTCTTCCATAACACAGAGCTACAAACAATTTCCCGGATCATCTCAGGCTACAAACAATCGTACTAGCATCACACTCGCAGCAGAACATCGAGGCATTAACGAACCCGTTCTTGAGCTCGGATCTTTTCAAAAAAGAGAGAAAGGGAAAGTAGCCCATAGAAACCTTGGATTATGATGCCGCCCAGCCGCCTGACGGAGCGAGGGTCTCGCCGCTGGCTCGACGCTTGGCCTCCTTGCTGTAGACCGACGAGCGCGGGGGCGGCCGGACGGCGGCGCAGGCGCAGGGGCCACCGGCACAAACGCGTCGTGGGAGTGGGTGGGGAGGGGGTGAGGGGCCGACAGCTGGAGGCCTGTAGGGAGAGTTGGGAGGAGGTGGCGGCTAGCGGGGGCGGAGGGCGGCGGCGGAGGGGCGGTGACACCGGCGAAGGATGGGAGGCCCGCGCCGTTGTAGAAGCTGGGAGAGAAGAGAAAGGGTGAGCTCCGGTCTGGCTTACGGGAGGAGAAATTTGCACTACAAGGGCAAAACCGGTAGAACACCCCAAAAAACCAGTTTAGTAGAGTCCAATGCCAAATGTTCAAACCCTTCACTATTATAATGCTATATTTGCAATTGCCAATGTTGGGGTGCCGTTCTTGCGAAACCCACCGAAGGGAGTGCTATATTTGCAAATTTCTCCACACCAGCGGCTTCCTGTAGTGGTCACTGATGTAACATGAAATCCCTCCTTCCATTTCCTGTTGATCCATTTGAAGGGGAACAATTCACTAACTTTGTAAGACTGTTGAGTATAAGTAGTTCCTGGAAAGAGCAAATCACCCGTTCAGACTAACCTCATTCATGTCATAAATAGATAAGCAAAAAAAACTCTATAGTCATGAAACCTGCAACTCAATATGTACACATCATAACATAACAACTCTCTTAAAAAAGGCGCATAGATAAAGTGAATGGCAACAAAAAAATTCAAATTCTTAAATGGAGATGGTCCTATCTAAAGAATTAACAATGATAGTAACACTAGACCTTCCACAAAACAACAACTGAGAGCTGCAACAAACATTATGACACGACCACCAAGGAACATCCATTTGTTGCACCCGCTATTGCACTGATATAGTAATTATTTTCCCATTGCTCCATAACCCAATCCTAAACATTAACATAATAGGCAATTCAGGAGTGGTCCAGAAAGAAGCGAAGCGGGAGGAGGCATCTATATCGAAGAGTCAAGACTATACCTTATGAAGCAATATTTGTGAGAGTTCATAAACTTAGAATGTGAACCCATTTCTGGCATCCATAATAAGGCACCAAAGATTTGCTGAAGATGCCACTGAACTAATAAACAATCCATCTTCATTTCATTTCTCTATGTGTTGATGAAGTTTGGCATCAGCTACATTGTAATGGTATGTGTTGAGAAAAAAGAGACAACAAGGACATTATTAAAAAGGGCCATTCTGAAGCTCAAGACAGACAGTTACCCAGTCATATATTCTTTTGAATTACGACTAAGAAATGGCTAATAACAATGCTGGATTGTTGTCTCCAATCCAAAATGCCAAGCACTAACAATATTAATTAAATGTGATCCTCTTGTGCAGCAGTAAATGCCATATACTAAATCCTGACATGGACAACAAAATATTCTCTTGATATTCAGTTGAATTAGCTAAAAACACACTTAGGAATTGAGCAAAACTATGTACCGAACAGTGTTCTAAAAGGCGCTAGGCGCTAGTCGGGCGGGGACCAGGCGCCTAGCGCCTAGGGGCGCCTAGGCGGCGCCTAGGCGGCGCCTAGAGTTGCCTCCTTTTGTTGTGTTTCAGATGCTCCCCTCCCCTCATTCCCTCATTCTCCTTGAGGGCTGGCTCCCCTTCCCTCTCCTCCTCCAGACCCCTCCCCTCTCCTCCTCTCCTCCTCCAGACCCCTCCCCTCACCTCCTCCTCCAGCTCAGGAGCTCCTCTCCTCCTCGCCTCGTCGCCGGAAGCCGGATCTGGCAGCGCGCGCCGCTCGTCGCCGGATCTGGCCGCGCGCAGCGCCGCTAGTCGCCGGATCTGGCCGCTCGAGCGCCGCTCGGCGCCGGATCTGGCCGCGTGCGTGCCGCCGGTCGCCGGATCTGGCCGCGTGCGTGCCGCCGGTCGCTGGATCTGGCCGCTTGCCTCCTTCCTCTCGCCGGATCTGGCTACCTGCTCCCCTTCCGCCGCCGGTTCCGGGCCGCCTAGGCGCCGCGGTCAACCGCCTAGGCCGCGGTTGACCCGCCTAGGCGCCCCCACCCGCCCAGCCAGCCTCCGCGCGGCGGTGGGCTGGCGCCCAGCGCCTTTTGCCGCCTAGGCGGGCGCCTAGAGCCGCGTTTTAGAACACTGGTACCGAATGGCTAATTTGAACTTTTTGTAGATAAACTTAACACCATTCATTAAAACATGCATAACACCGAGCCGATTTTTTGGGCTTCCAAGTCAAACTTTCTTCTTTGGTTGTTCATCTTCTTCGAGATTTATGAGCAATGGAGACACCAAGGCAACTATAGCCGACACATGTACCGTCGTGTAGGATGTTAATGCCCTCGATGATGAGCGGGATGTCTGGCTCGAGGCGTTGGAGGAGATCGAAGCCGTGGCCGACACTCAACACAAAACGGGAGAGTCGGAAGCTTCGATGCGGCAACCAACACAGACTGGTGGTTAGCCTTGACCGCGCCCGTGACTACCAGAGAAGGCTGCCGGAGGCGTAGGGATAGCTGAGAAAGGGAAGCCACGGAGGGTGTGGGTCGGGCGCGTGCTCTCGGCGCGGTAGCGACAGTGGAGGCGAGAAACAGATAGCTCTGTTGAGCCCAACACCGGCGTTGAAGAGCGCGACGTGCACCGCGTCGAAAGTTCCGGGCGCTTCCCCACGGAGCGCTCACTGGCGAGGAGGCAGATGGTCCGGTAGGGTTAGTTGTGGGAGGGGATAGTCATGTGGAAGAGGGAGGGGGCCAGGCAGTGATGGATCTAGAGTGGGTGTGGTGCTGGCGGCAAATCTAGGTGGAGACGACGCTGGAGAGGTGACGGATCGAAGATCAAAGGTGGCGCCAGCGGCAGATCTGGGCGGGGGCGGCGCCGGTGCCGGCTAGGGAAAACCATGGGGCGACTAGAGTTAGGCACGGGGGATGGGATGATGGGGAGTCGGGGCAGAATGGGAGAGAGCACTGGGCTCTAGACCTTGGCTAGCTATTTTTCGAAAAAACCCCTGGCTTTTATGGTTTTAGAGCGCGGTCCCAATTTCTAAGTTTTCTCTCTTTCACATATAAAATCTCATAAAACGGGAGCTCTGACGTAAAAAACGCAACTCAGCGGAGATAGGATGTCGGGCCTTCGCGCAAATAGGAACTAACAGGAGGGTTTTTTTGAAAAAATGTCAGCTCGACCCTGGTTGACGTGGCGGCATGTAGAGGCTTCCACGCCAGCCAAAACGCCGGGAGAATTAGCAAATTACCAAAAAACAGAGGGACTTTTTCGCAAAAAAGTGACGTGGCAGCAAAGTCAAGCTGCTTTTAATGATTCTAATTCTAATGTTGCGGCATATTTTTTTAAAAAACACATAAATTTTAACTATGCGTGCCCCTATCCGCATCCGTCTCTCACCTCCACAGGAGCGTTTGTGGGCCCTCCGCGACTTTCTCCCCTCCCGGTCCCACCTGCCCACGAAAGAAAACAAAGTTAACAAAAACAAATAAAAATAGAAACGGATTCCTCCCTCCCCCTCCCCGCCCCAGTGTTCGTCTCGCTCTCGCCGATTCACGCCGCGGGATTTCGTCCGTCTCGGCCGGAGATCCCCGTCCCCCCACCAGCTCTCGGCCCCCAGCACTGCCTCGCCCCGCCCCGCCGCGCTACAAGCTCCGCACTGCATCCCCGCGCGGCGCGCTGCCCCGTGCCGTGTGGCGCCGCGCCGCGCCGCGCCGCCCCCGCCCGCCCCGCCCTCGCCGCCACACGCTGCGACATGGGTGCGGGGCGCGGTATGGGACGCTGAGACGGACGCTCTCTTGCGTTAAAGGGGGGAGAGGGAGGGGTTCTCGGTCCGCTCCGCGGTGGTGGGGCCATTGGCGGCGGCGGCGGCGGCGCGCGTCGCCTGCTCGATCTTGGTTCTGTGCGAGGCGCTTCCGCGGATTCCGAAGCAATGTGGGCCGATGTCTAGTGGCGTTTGGCATGATCGGTTTCATGTTCTTTTGAGGTATAGTGCTTGGCTACATTAAGGGCGAGTTTATTAGGGATGTGAGCTGACACTAAATCTTATTAAAACTCCTAACGGGAATAGTATCAAGATGGATGATCTCCTGCCCGTATCACATCCCTAACACATGGCCTTCAAACAAGGTCGGGCTCAAGTGATCTATTTTTTTTTTAAAAGAGTGAGCTTATTATGCCACACTATAGGAGTGGCATATTATCACATCCCCTTTTGTACACTGCATACAGAGCAGCGTTTAATCTGTAGTTTACCACTTCTCTCTCTGATGGAATTACATAATTGGGGAATGAAGTCTATAAACTGTTTTAGAGATTGTGGTGTTGTTCTTTGTCATTTAGGTATTATTGCAACGGATCCTGAATGTTTATTCCATTATATAAAAATTTAGGTATTGTCACTGTTTTATTTTATATGCTTCATTTTAGAGAAAGATGATTTGCTTTTTTAGAAACATGGTAGAGTTATTTTTGTACAGT
The DNA here is from genome assembly GCA_019279435.1 of Zizania palustris. Lineage (NCBI taxonomy): Eukaryota > Viridiplantae > Streptophyta > Magnoliopsida > Poales > Poaceae > Zizania > Zizania palustris. The sequence continues at coordinate 60,325,811 of JAAALK010000079.1, read as the reverse complement.
ATAGTCTAGGTTGATTACCTTGTTAGATTTGGTACTTTGTATTACGATTTACGATCTTGCCATAGTTGTTACGGCGACGTGGCGAAGCGCGGTGACCTACCAGCTTCACAACTTTACAGCGCTTATGGCGCGCGGCGCGGCGTCGCCATAGACACATCGACGTGGCGAACAATATAGGAAAATAGCTTATAGGATTTACAAAAATATATCAATATATAAGTACTAAAATACTAAATTGCAAATAACAATAGTAATATAGTATGATAAATATAGCAATACAATATCATGTTACAATATTGTCCCTTTAGATACATTATAATATAAAAAATAATTAAAATTGCAAAAATATATTTAAAATCATTTCTAATAATATAATATATTTAAAGTTTAGTACATAATCTATTTATATATATTTGACCAAACAGCCCATTTAAAGCCCACTTTTCAACCCTAACTTCTCCCACTCTCCCCTCTCTCCCTCTCTCTCTCAGCCCTCTCCAGCCGCCAGTCCGCCACACTTCTTCCTCTCCTCTTCTCTCCCCCATCTTCTGCACTGATGCAGTGGCCGCCGCCGCCAGATCTACCCCCGCCACCCACACTTCGCCGGATCTAGCCCCTGCAGCGCCCTCGCCGCGCCCACGCCACGTTCTCGCCGCGCCCTCGCCGCACTGGCGAACCCTCGCCACGCCATCGCCACGTCCTCGCCGCGCCTGCTGTTCGCCAGATCTGCCCCCGCCACCCACACTTCGCCGGATCTAGCCCCTGCAGCGCCCTCGCCGTGCCCTCGCCGTGCCCTCGCCGCACCGGCGCACCCTCGCCACGCCATCGCCACGCCCTCGCCGCGCCGTGCCCTCAATGCACACAGCGGCAGTGGCTTCGTATGGCGGGCGCCACGGTCGTGGCGGGCGCCACACAACGCCACAGTGGCGCCACGTGCCTGTGGCGCCCGCCACAGACCACCGGGCGATATGGCGGTCCGTGGCGAATTGCAAAATTCCGCCACGGCGATATGGCGACGGTATGGCGACGATATGGCGACGCCATAACAACTATGGATCTTGCTATATTTTCATTGAGAATAATATTTTTGATAGATCTTTGATCTTGTCGTATATCATGCATTTAATTCTGGATAATTTTTTTGTGTTATATAGTACATTGTAACACCGCCTTAATTTCTTGTTAGATTTCTATTGTAGCAGATGAGGATGCAAATATGATGATTCCTTTGAGGTGGTACAATTGCAGCCATCCATGGGTGCCTCAGATAAAACTTTTGCTGATGTAGTAAAGCTTTTGACATCGTGGCTGCCACGTCAGTCAAACCCAGACAATGTCTCTAGAGACTTCTGGATGCCTGATCACAGCTGCAGAGTCTGTTATGATTGTGACACACAGTTCACCATATTCAACCGAAGACATCATTGTCGGCGTTGCGGTCGCATTTTTTGTGGTAAGTGCACAACGAATTCCATCCCAGTTTCAAGTGGGCCTGGCAGAAATATTGATGAGGGGGATAAGGTTCGTGTCTGCAACTTTTGTTTCAAGCATTGGGAGCAAGAAAAAGTCACTACTGTCAAACAGGAGATGGCAGCGCTAAGTCCTTCATTGTCTGAGGCGAGTCTGTTTAGCACCAAGTCAACTATCACCATCGATAGTGTTAGCACAACAGCTGGATCTTACTCTACTGGACATTATCAACATGTGACTCGTGTTTCCAGCATTAGCCCACCCAAAAGTTCCCAAGACAAACCCTCTCATAATTTGCAAAGCAGTCATGTGCCTGAGAAATGTATGTCCACTGTTTCAAACAAAGATGAGTCTTTGTCAGTTCAGTTTTGCTATTACACAAACAGGTAATAAGTAATTATGTATGAAATGCCGTATCATATGATGAAACCCAGTTTAATCGTAATATAATATGCTTTGTTTCCTTAAAATATTACTTCATGTGGTCCAAAATATAAGTTGTTTTTTTAGACTTATGCGCAAGAAATAAGAAAGTAACTAAAATGAATCCACTGTCCTTTTAGATTCACATTGAGAGATGAGTTAATTATTAATGAGGGCTTGCATCATTTATGTAGCAAGAACAAATGAGGAAAACCAGAGACAAGTGTCTCAAAGTTCTTTGATGCCCTATATTCAGAGAAGGGTTGAGAAAGCTAAAAAAGACTTATATTTTGGAACAGAAGGAATATTACTTTATTTTCAGAACAAGTAATAAATATATTATTTCACAGGAGTTTGACACTGAATATTTGTTGATTTTTAATTTGTGTGTTACTTGATAAACTGGCAAGTTATTATGATATCTCATCATGTGGTAGTCTTCTTCAGGAGTGATGATGAAGACGAAGAGTGTGCTACTTACTGCTCTGATAGGCAGGTGCAACATCAACAGCGAAATACCCTTTATTATGTCCCAGATGAGTTTGACGAGCTTGAATCCTACAATTCAATATTATCTCGGACAGTTGAAGAAAATGTAATTTCTAGAGAAGTCTCTCCTCATGCGGCTGACCAAGGGTTCCCCAGCACATTGCCTGTCACAAAAGTGGATGATGAACCTGAACCTGATAACAATTCTGAGTGTGAGGCTGCTCCATCCATTTATGCTCTTGAAAGTACTGATACAAATCCATTGGATTTTGAGAAGAATGAACTTTTTTGGCTTCCTCCTGAACCAGAAGATGAAGAAGATGAGATGGAAGTCGAATTGTTTGATGATGATGATGATGATGACGATGAGCCTGTAGCTGACAGCAAACAGTGTTGTATTCAATCATCCAATAGCTTTGGTAGTGGGGAATTCCGAAGCAGAGATCGGTCAAGTGAAGAACATAAGAAAGTAATGAAGAATGTTGTTGATGGACATTTCAGGGCCTTGATTTCACAACTGTTGCAGGTGGATAATATTTCATTACATGAGGGTGATGAAACAGGTTGGTTGGAAATTGTTACTTCAGTATCATGGGAAGCTGCAAACTTTCTTAGACCAGACACAAGCCATGGTGGGGGCATGGATCCTGGAGGATATGTTAAGGTCAAATGCTTAGCATGTGGGCACCGTAGTGAAAGGTGAATGCTGATTTTTTTTACAGTCTGTAATGTAAATGCTTGGTCCCTATTGTTATCCTTGTCTAGCAAACATGTAATTCCCTTCATATTGTTTAATCATCAAGGCTCACAATATAGTTTTAATTTCAAACTATTTGATCAGTACATTCTTCTTTTCATTTAACATTGAACCTTAGTAGTTTACTGATTATCTGAAGCCTGCATCAAATTGCTTTCAGCACTGTTGTAAAAGGAGTAGTCTGTAAGAAGAATGTTGCACATAGGCGCATGACATCGAGAATAGAAAAACCTCGTCTCCTTCTACTGGCAGGTGCTCTTGAGTACCATCGAGTTACAAACCAGCTTTCAAGTATTGACACATTGCTCCAGCAGGTTCATGAACCTTTTTCATATTTCTTGTATTCAATATTAAGCTTTTATTGATCTTACATATATGTTTTCTGCAATTTACAGGAAACAGATCACCTTAAAATGGCGGTTGCGAAGATTGTGGCTCAAAAGCCTAACTTGCTTTTGGTTGAGAAGACAGTTTCTCGCTATGCTCAAGATTTGCTTCTAGAAAAGAACATATCATTGGTTTTAAATATAAAGCAGCCTCTTTTGCAACGAATAGCTCGTTGCACAGGTGCTCATATAGTTCCTTCTATTGATCGCCTACCATCTGAGAAGCTTGGTTATTGCGAGTTGTTTTATGTGGATAAATACATTGAACATTCTGGATATTCAGACAATACAACAAAGAAAATGCCAAAGACGATGATGTTTTTTGAAGGATGCCCAAAGCCATTAGGTTGCACGGTAAGTATTAAACTGTTTTCCTCTTATTTCATCTGGGATAAATGGGCAACAAGCATGAAGAGTTTTCCTTACACCGAGAAAAACTGTGCTATTTAGATTCATCTTAGTGATAACTTATCTCCCTTGCTTTGTAATAGTCTTCCAAACCAAAAGGTGTCAAAACAGAAACTTGGTGAATTGTAGTATTTTTTAAGAGCAAAATTATAGTAATCCATGCAGCTCTCCCTGTTGTCCTCTAGTTTGTTTGCATCAAACAATGAAATGTAATCTTTTCTTGAAACTCATTATTTTCACTCGTATAATTTGCAGGTTCTGCTGAAGGGTGGTAGCATGGATGAGCTAAAGAAAATTAAGCATGTGGTACAATACGGCATATTTGCAGCATATCACTTAGCCTTAGAAACATCTTTCCTTGCAGATGAAGGTGCTACCCTACCAGAAATTCCCTTAAAATCGCCTTTGACTGTAGCCTTGCCAGATAACCGATCTACTGCAGACAACTCTATTTCAACAGTAGCAGGTTTCATTTTTAATGTTTCCAACAGCCAGCAACCAACTAATAGTTTTGAGCACCTTGTCCCAGGTGCCATTAGATCAACTGATCAAGGTGGAACAGTTGTGATCGAACCACCAGTGTCCAGTGAATGCATTACTCAAACTCAAAATACCAACTCTTATTCTTCTGGAACTTGGTCTGCTAATGACGGTAGTTTGAACAACAGGACTGTTGATGAAACAGAGGTCACTGCAATTGCAGCTTCTGCTTCTACATCTGGTGTACTTATGAATCATTCATATATATACTCTACAGTAGAGAAAAAATGGTATTCTGGTGATTATCATGAATATGGTTCAACCAGGTCAGATGTTAAGACAACGACTACAGATCTAGCCAATGCAAATAGTAGTTATCATCATAGCACATCTGAGGCCAGCACTAATATCCCTAGTTTTTCTAATCTAAAGGAGCCTTTTGATGGTTCAATTGATTTGGCTAATGTGGAAACCGTTGCCAACAACAATGTAGTGATGGCGCAACCAGTGCCTAGTCCTGCTGTACAAAATCAAGAAACTAATCAAGGACACGAAATCATATCAAATAAGGAAGAAATTGTGGCTTCTGATCATCAGAGCATCTTAGTCTCATTATCCATACGCTGTGTCTGGAAAGGAACTATTTGTGAGCCTTCCCATATGTTACGCATAAAGTATTATGGTAATTTTGACAAACCTCTTGGAAGGTTTCTGCGTGACTTCCTATTTAATCAGGTGCCCCCTTTTCCATTTTCTATCCATGTTGATCTTGAACTTCTTGCTTACTGTACTTCCCATGTATTACTGTTAAAGTAGTTACTATGCATATGTACAGGATTATCAGTGTGTTGCCTGCGATAAACCACCTGAAGCTCATGTCCATTGCTACACACATCAGCAGGGAAGTCTAACGATATCAGTTAGAAAACTTACAGAATTTGTTTTGCCTGGAGAAAGGGATGGGAAGATTTGGATGTGGCATAGATGTTTAAAATGCCCTTGGAGCAATGGATTTCCACCAGCAACTCTAAGGATTGTCATGTCTGATGCTGCTTGGGGTCTGTCACTTGGAAAATTTTTGGAGCTTAGCTTTTCAAATCATGCAGCTGCAAGTAGGGTAGCCAGTTGTGGTCACTCTCTCCATAGGGACTGCCTTCGGTTCTATGGGTAAGTGGTATTCAGATAGTTTTCTGAAGAGTGGTTACAAATCTCATCTGGAATCAATGAGAAGTGGGCACTTGGTTTCTCACATACTTATGCTCTACAGGTTTGGAAAAACAGTGGCATGCTTCCGATATGCACCTATCAATGTTCATTCTATTCATGTACCACCTCATAAACTTGATTTCAGTCACCAGCCTCTGGATTGGATACAAAAAGAAGCAAATGAGGTGTGTAGCATACATCAAAAGTATAATTGGTTTGCCCCCAAAAGTTCCCAACTTTGCTGAACCCTTTCAATTTCTTGCTCCAAAAGTTTGAAAGTCACTATGACAAAATTTCTTGTTTTGCCTAGATTGCTAAAATTTTCAACAAATCTGATCAGGTTGTTGACCGGGCAAAGACTCTTTTTGATGAAATATTACGGGTTTTACAGCAGCACTCTGACAAAAATGCTCATAGCAGTCCCCGTAATGTGGAATGCAGCAATTATATTGCTGAACTTGAAGGCATGCTTCGAAAGGAGAAGTCAGAATTTGAGGTCTACTAACTTTTGTTATGACTTTCTTGTATTATTGAATTTATATTTAATTTTTTACTTCAAAGTCAAGGGAAAAGCACACCTCTAGTGTCATGTCCAGACGTTACGGCCAGACATACACTAGATGGCACCGGGCGCGCGATGTGCGTCGCGCAGCAGCACACGCGTCGCACACGGCTGGCGCACAGGAGGAAATCAGGGCAAGTGCTTGAGATGGAAACTAGATAGCTTGCTGTTTTAATCCCTTCCTAATTAGCAGATAGCTTGCTGTTTTAATCCCTTCCTAATTAGCTATGCTTTCCTTTAGTTAGTTCCTAAATAAGTGGGCTGATAGCCACATAATCAGGGATAGCTTTCTATCTATAGTCCTTTCCTAGTTAGCAGCTCTTTCCTTGCATTAGGGGGGCTGTTGGCTATTTAAGCATGTAAGCAGTCCTGGAAGAGGCAAGCAATAAGAATATCTTTTATCTCCTACTCTCTCTAAAGCCTGCGGATGAGGGATTTAACCTCACCGGAGAAGACGGACAGCGGCTACGAGCTACGTAGCCGAGGTCTGGCCAGTCAGGGGTTTAACGCCCTTGACAACCTGGTATCACGATCCCGGCGATCCTCGCCTACTCGTCCCACCTCCTCATCAACGGTCGCCAGGCCGTCTTCACCGAGCACCGCCACGTCCTGCGTCACGCCGGCCATGGGAGACGACCTTCGAGCAACCATCGAGAACCTCGCCAAGGCCGTCTAGGCGCTCCAAGCCACCGCCGAGGCCAATTAAAGGGCAATCCAGGCCCTGTCCTCCGACCAGTCATCACCTGCCGGCCACCGCCATCAGGCTGGCGAGCACCACAGCGACCGTCCACCCAGGTTCCAGAAGATGGACTTCCCGTGCTACGATGGCAAATCCGACCCGCTCATCTTCATCAATCGTTGCGAGTCCTATTTCCATCAACAGCGCACCATGGTGGAAGAGAAGGTCTGGATGGCCTCCTACAACCTCGAAGATGTAGCCCAGCTCTGGTACATCCAGCTGCAAGAGGATGAAGGAACATCGCGCTGGGGCTGTTTCAAGGACCTCCTCAACTTATGGTTTGGACCCCCCCCTTCGCTCGACACCCTTGTTTGAGCTCGTCGAGTGCCGACACACGGGATCCGTGGAAGAGTACTCCAATCGCTTCCAGGCTCTTCTCCCTCGCGCGTGCTGACTGGAGGAGTCCCAGCGCGTTCAGCTGTACACAGGCGGACTGCTCTCGCCGTTGAGCCACGCGGTCCGCATCCACAACCCGGAGATGCTCGCGGCGGCAATGAGCCTCGCCCGCCAGGTCGAGCTGATGGAGACTGACCGGCACGCTCCGGCTCCATCGTGGCCAGCCTCGCGCGGCCTTCTTCCACCTCCGGCGCCACGACCAGCGATCGCTGCGCCCCCGCAGCCGCTCGCGCTTTCGGCGCCTCCGGAGGGCGTCTCCCCGGCCCACGGTACGGGCAGCCAGAAGCGGCTGACTCCGGAGGAACAAACGGAGTGGCGACGTCTGGGGCTCTGTTTTAACTGTAACGAAAAATACACTCGTGGCCACAACAGATTATGCAGGCGCATCTTCTTCGTCGACGTAGTGGAGATCGACAACACCGAAGACACCACCGCTGGGGCTGACGCCGAGGCACCCTGCTTCTCGCTGCAGGCCTTGGCTGGGGTGCCCACGGCGGGTACCATGCAGATTGCGGTAACGCTTGGGGCCACGTCCCTCGTCGCGCTACTCGATTCGGGCAGCACGCACAACTTCATCTCGGAGGAGGCGGCGCGGCGCACCGGCTTACCACTACGACGTCGACCCCGTCTTATGGCCATGGTCGCCAATGGCAAACGGATCACCTGCGAGGGCGTCATCCGTGACGCGCCCCTCCTTATCGCTGGTGACCCGTTCCTAGCAGACCTCTTCGTCATGCCGCTTGCAGGATATGACGTCGTCCTCGGCACCAAGTGGCTCGGTGCAAGGGGGCCCATCGCCTGAGACCTCTTTCACCGGTGCATGTCCTTCCAGCATGGAGGCCACACCGTCTGCTGGCAAGGTGTGCCATCGCCAACCACGCCGTGTCTTCATACAACCATCACAGAAGCCAAGGATGTCCTCCTCGACGGGCTGCTGGGTACCTTCGCCGACGTCTTCGTGGAGCCAACAGGCCTTCCGCCAGCCCGGGGCCATGACCACCACATCATCCTCAAGCCCGACGCATCCCCAGTGGCAGCGCGCCCGTACAGGTACCAGGTCGCCCACAAGAACGAACTAGAGCGGCAGTGTGCCGCCATGATCGAGCAGGGCATCGTCCGCCGCAGCGACTCGCTGTTCTCTTCACCGGTCCTCCTCGTGAAGAAACCAGACGGGTCATGCGCTTCTGCGTGGATTACCGCGCCTTGAATGCACTAACCGTCAAGGACGCCTTCCCCATTCTAGTGGTCGACGAGCTCCACGGGAATAAGGTGGGCCAGATCAAAGGCCATTTCGGGTTTGGAGGAGAAGCCCATTTTGCCCAAGAAGTAGTCTAGGAAAGCTTCAGCTTTATCTTCGGAGGAGTAAGCCCATTGTACATCCTCGATTTGAACGGTAGGAATGGCGTTTTGGCGCCTTCTAGAGGAGGCAGTCGCATGGAAGAACTTTGTGTTTTCATCACCCATCTTAGTCCATCTTATGGTGTATCTTTGCTTCCAATAGATATTTCTGAGATGCATGAGATTGGAGATGTGATCCCTTAGCACATGTTTGAAGCGATGCTCTGGGACAGTGAGGGGCCTAGTTTCTTCAGCTACATCTAGGAGCTCTAGGATGATCGAGGAGTTCTTGATCCAGAGTTCGTATAAGCTATGTTTGTTGTCCCATTTCGAGAGAACTTTTTGAAGAACACTGAACTTGTTAGCAATTCTGAGAGCCGGATTAGGGGGTAATTACCATAATTCCAGGTGGACTGAACTAAAGTATGGAAGCCGAGGAGCTTAGTCCAGTAGTTTTCGAAACGAAAATTTTAGCACGGGCCAAGGAGGTGATCTCGATCAGGCAAGGACAGTGATCGGAAACAGTATTGGGGAAGCCGCTGAAAGAAGTGTTTGCGAAGGTGGAGATCCAATGAGGGGAGGTAAGACACCAATCGAGTTGGACAAGAAGAGGGGGTGATTGCTTGTTGCTCCAGGTAAAGTTGCGGCCTTTGAGGGGGATTTCAAGAAGGCCAAGATGACTAATGATATTGTTGAAAGATTGCATAGTGTACATGTTGGCGCCCCTTTTGTTTCGGTTGGAAGGGAAGCGATATAGATTGAAATCTCCCACAAAGATTCAATCCGAGGGGGAGGGAATGTCAAGGCTGAGCATCCAGTCGATGAAAGATGCTCGGTCGGAGGAGCGGCAAGGGCCATAGATATTGGAGAGAGTCCAGGATCGACCGTTAGCATCCGAAGTAAAGCAAACAGATAAGTGGTGAAGGGAGGAGGAATGGAGAGTGCCTGTAAAATGGGAGTTCTAACCGATTAAGAGGCCACCTGCCGATCCCACAGAGGGGGAGAACAAGAATTGATCGAAGCGTTTGGGGAGGAACTTGCGAACGTAGGAGTGATCGAAAGAAGGGGTTTTGTTTCCTGGAGGCAGATAATGTGGGTGTGGCTGGTGTTGATGAGGTCTCAAATTAGTGAGGTGTTTGTTCGTCGCATGAAGGCCCCTAATATTCCAGCTGATGATGCGCCAATCGAAGGAATGTGACATTGGAAAGGAATAACAAAGAATCAAGTGTTGGGCGCAGCAAGACCAGTGCTAACGTGAAACCAGGAAAAACAAGGGGTACCAAAATATAGCTTGACCGAATAAACCAGCAGGGAGACCATTTTGCTAGGACGAGGCCAGGTAGAGAATGGCATCCTCTGATACACATAAAGTTTGTCAAGCATTTAACACAGCGATACACAAAGAGAGTTTAATAGTCTGCCATCTAGAGCAGGAGGGCATCCGGATGTTGAGAGAGCTGCAATTAGTCTTCAACATTGGGGGTCTTGCTTGGCTGGTCTTGAGGCTCCCTAGAGCAGGAAGAAGCCGTAGAGGGACCAACAGGAATCTTGGCGATCAACGGGTCATTCGAGTCGCTGGATAGGAGGACAGAATCAGAAACAAAGGAATTATTGATTCCACATAGGTGGAGAGCGGAATGCTGAATTTGTTGAATGGATAAAGGGGGACACACAGAGCCAGACCTTGAGATTTTCACAAATTCCTTGATAGGAGGGCAGACGGAGAGCGAGGGCGAAGACCCGCGTCCAGAAGAGGGTTTGAAACCCTTGGATTTGATCTTCAGTCCGAGATTGTGTCTGAGACCTTTGTCTGACAAGGGAGAGGTATTCTTGTGAGCTAGCCTAGAGGAGGAAGCCTCCTTGTGAGCTAATCCCGGGGAGGGAGCCAAGGCATAGCCTTTGTGGTGGCACCTGGAGTAGACCAAGAGCACCGGACTATTGTTACGTTGGGTCTGGCTCGAGGTTGACGACTCTGTCACTAGAGGGTTGGCAATTAGGGCAGTAACGACTGGTGGCACTGTGATGTCCAATTGACTGTCAGCTTCAATAATTGGGGAAGACTGCTGAGATGGTTGTTGTTGAATCATTTTCCCAGGCTGCGAATGGGGGGAGGCACCTTGACGTAGACCTCCAAGGAGGAACCCGAGTCCGTGGAGATCCCAGAAGCAGCTACGCTGACCTGGGGAAGGTTATCATCCGCAAACACCTTCTCAGCCTGGAAATCTTCATCGTCAATGTTGATGACGGGCTGCTGGATAGTGTTGTCATGCATGTACTGGTCTTGGTGAACAAAATCATCCTGAAACTAAGGGGGTGCCATTGGTTGGCCAAAGGTCTAAAGAGCTACTGATCAGCCCACTGTTGGACCCATTCTGGCTCGCCTGGCTGAACTGGTCCCAAGAATGGGTGGGGGTTGCCATTGTCAGGCGGGAGTGGATCTTCATCCCTTGGCCATCTGTCCGCTAAGTCAGATTGGAGAAGGTAGACAGGGAAGGTCCAGGAACGACCGACCCCATCTATCTCTCTATCGTGCTTGACTGTAATACTGTGAGTAGGGATGGCAACGGGTTTGAAACCCACGAGTTTGATGAAAACCCACCCGCGAAGCAAACCCGCAAAACCTATGTAAACCTGAACCCGTGAAACCTGTGAGTTCAAAACTAAACCCGAACCTGTCGGGTACCCGAAACCCTACAGGTAACCCGCGGGTTGAATTTATACTCTACATGAATTACATTACAACATAAATATAATTAAAAAACCACAATAAATAGAAGATTATCATATTACCAATGCATAATTTGAAATGATGAAATCACTCAACATAACGTTATCATAGAAAATGAATAGGGAATGAGATGGACTCTATGTAATTTTAGGTAATCGGGTAAACCCGCAAACCCACGGGTTTAAATCTAAACCTGAACCCGACCCGATAATAAACGGGTACCCGAACCCGCAAACCCACGGGCACAAAATTGAACCCAAACCCGTGTCTGTCGGGTCGGGTACCCGACCCACGAGTAAAACTACCATCCCTAACTGCGGGGGATATCCAAATCATCATCGTACAACACCTTGACCAATACTCTAGCAAGGCTTGGGCCCCCCGTGCCAAAAAAGGAGTTGGCCGAAAGAAGAGCAAATTTGGCGAAGGAAATCTATGGTTTTTAGGTCAAGAGGATAACCTAAAAACACCAGCCAGCCTGCCCTGGCGAAAGGAATTTGCTTGTAGTTGATTCCCTCGTCGTGCTTGACGAAACGGATCATCCGACCATGGACAAAGAGGGGGTTGGAGTTGACAAGCAAGCCGCGCTCAACAATGTTACCTAGCTTGTATATTCCTACTCCCAAGAGATGGAGTCTGTAGCGATCCACTTGCATGTGAAGCTAGACGCCTATGTGGTGATGGATGGCGATGAGCAGGTCCATCCGGTCTTCATCCGAGAGGATGTCATCGAACTCGGCAATGGAGACAGTCTAATGGCGTTTGACAAGGTCGCTAGAGAGCGCCGAGAAGTTGTGTTGTCGTCGAAGTGGGCCGCCCCCGTCTCGGAGAGTGCCTCCATAGGGGAGGAAGGGGAGGGGGTTCGCCGAGAAGTTCGCCATTGGAGGGGAGGTTGAGATGAGAGGAAAAGGAGGGTTAGTTGGAGACGAAAAGGGGACAATGGCCGTGCACAGAGTAGATGAGGGAGTTGGAGGGGCAGGGTGCGCCTCTGCAACTTCCGAGGTAGGCAGAAGACGAGGCGCCAGCGGGGAAGATTGCTTTTTAGCCCAAGAGAGGGTGGAATTTGCAGGAGGTCCTTGACAGGGAGAGAAGGGGTGAGAGGAGAGAAGACAAGCGGAACATCGGGGGGTGGGAAGCAAAAGGGGGCTCCGACGAGGGCAATTAATGCAAGGCGACGATGCTGGGTTTCCCGCGGAAGCACTGAGCCCTATAGGCGAGGGAGCAGGTTGATGATAACGATGTGACAAGTCGGATTTTGGACGGGAGAAGATTTGATGAAGAGGGATTGTGCCCTCAAAACCTGTCCGGAGAGTAGGGTGTGGTGATTGACCCAAGAGAACTGACTTTGGGGGTGGGGGGGAGCAGTCTGCAGCTGAGGGCGGGAGTGGGTACTTGCCCAAGAGAGACGGTTTTGAACTGTTAGAATTAAAAATTGCACTGGCAACCGAACCAGCCAAACGAGGATGACCGTTGTCGCTCAGGAGTGTGTTGTCATGCAGGGAGGGAGCCTGCCGGTGAGGAGGGGGCTGAACGGCCACTAGGGGGCAATGAATGGAACCGATAGTGATGGCCACGGACGGCGAAGGAGAATTGTCCTGGAAGATAGTAACAACATCACTGAAGGAGACCCTTTTGGGACATTTGGGAGGTAAGGGTGGCGGAGGGGGGTGCTAAGGCGAGCAAGGTGCAGGGGAGGGTGGGTGACGCCCAGAACGACGACGGCGGACGTGCGTCCAGCGAGCTCTTTCCTCCGAAGACCAATGGAGGAAATCCCTGGACCAATTCGGATCGTCGTCTCTCTAGAGATGGAAGTAGACATCAAAGTGATCGCTAACAATCCTTTTGATCCGGCAGATAGCAAGACCAACCGACTTAGAGAAAACGAGAATTTGAAATGTCTATCTTGAACCATGTTGACATGGAAGCCCGCTGGAGCCCCACCAAGGCAGGCATGGAGGGCAAGGCTAACAGACTTCACAGTGAGACGGAAGGTAAAACGACAGAACACCGCCAAGAGAAGAAAAGAGCCAACAGGAGAGGAGGAAGGGTGGTGAACCGGAGAAGAGAAAGATTTAAGGATGGAACGTTGGAACTCGCGGCCTTTCGAAAAGTCCCAAGTAGCGACCAGGTCATTGAGATCGCCATCTTGAGCAAGCTCAAGGAGGGAGAGGCGAGGCCCCAACATAGCAAAATCGGAAAAACAGAAGAGAGGAAAGGGAAGAGGAGTAGGAAGGAGGGGAGATGCAGGGGAGGACTGACTCGAACGACGAAGTCATGGTGATCGGGGTAGGGGAGCTCGAGGGAAGGCTGCGCCGGGAGCAATGGGGGGAGAGGGGGCACCGAGAGCCATCGACGGCAAAACTCCTCGTCAAGCTAATTGAATGAGCACATATGAAGTGTGTTGCAAATTATATCACTTATAAGTGCAAACCCAACCATGTTATGTTATTCTTCATTGTTGGGTTAATAATCAAATAGGAATATTGTTTCATTTCTAAACAATTGAATATCTAGATGTGCTAATCTTACTAGTAAAATTGAAGTTTAATCTGATTATTAAGGGAGAGTAACTGCAAAAAATTCCTGCAAATATGTTTTTAACATAAGCACCTTGTGGATAGTACTATAGATTGGATATCTACGTGTTAATCTTACTAGTAACATTGAAGTATGTCCTGGATGTATGTATTGTTTATGCGGATGCTTGATTGATTTTCTATTTTTCATTTTTTTCCTAATCAGGGATGTCTGAATAAAGTTTTAAAAAAGGAGACACATAAATTTCAACCAGACATTCTTGAGATCAACAGGTTGAGGAGGCAATTACTCTTCCATTCTTACTTGTGGGATCAAAGACTTATATTTTCTGCTAGATCAGATAGGACTCGTCAAGAGTCATATAATTTCAGGCCAGTTGATAAGGAGAAAGTCCAGTCTATAGATAGTGTTGCTGAGATTAATCCCATTGAAAAGTTTCAAAATGAAATTAGTGGGATTGAGGCTTCCTTTGATGATGTTAAATATATTGAGTGCCTTCAGGAGAACATTGATGGAAGGAATAGCCCAGGAGTTGATCCAAGTAATAGCAGCCCTAACCATGACCAACATATAGTCATTAGTGAATCAGATTCCTTCCAAAGATGCATCAGAACACCTCTCTACAGCAGCGCCAGTGTGAACGGGGAGTCAGTTCCATTGGAATCTGATATTGTAGCTCGACGCACACTTTCAGAAGGGCAGTTTCCCAGTTTGTTGGATGTTTCGAATGTGCTTGATGCAAAATGGACTGGTGAAAATGATCCTGCTACTAGCAGCACGGCAATGCCAGATTCTGTGGCATCCTCAGAGGACTCAGAAGAACATGTGACTGATACACCTTCATATGCCTCTGTCTTGCTGAACAAGCTAGGGGATAGTGTGGAGGACCAGTCCAACTGGATAGGGGTGCCTTTCATACAATTTTACCGCTCTCTCAACAAGCAGTGGAGTCGCTCATACAGGTTTGATGCTCTCAATGAATATACCCCCGTTCATGTTTCTTTTCTTAGGGCGGTGGAGCGCCAGGTTGGGCCCAAATTTCTCTTTCCAATCGGTGTTAATGACATTGTTGTTGGGGTTTATGATGATGAACCAACTAGCATCATCTCCTATGCACTTGCTTCCCATGAATACCATCTTCAGTTATCAGATGAGCTGGAAAGCGAGACCACAGACAATTCACTCTCACTAATTGATTTGAGAAGTGCCTCATTAACTGAATCAATTGACGGAACTACTTCTGAACTTCTAAGAAGTTTTGTGTCTACTGAGGACAATATCCTCTTTATGTCAGGAAGCAAGAACTCCACTTCAGATCCACTCGCATACAAAAGAATCAATCATATAAAGGTGAATTTTGGTGATGAGGGTCCTTTAGGACAAGTGAAGTACACTGTGATCTGTTACTATGCAAAACAATTTGATGCCTTGAGGAAAATATGCTGTCCATCAGAGCGTGATTTTGTTAGGTCACTTAGTCGTTGCAAGAAATGGGGTGCTCAAGGAGGAAAGAGCAATGTGTTCTTCGCAAAATCACTTGACGATAGGTTTATAATTAAGCAGGTTACTAAAACCGAATTAGAGTCTTTCATGAAATTTGCTCCAGAGTATTTTGGATATATTTCAGAGTCAATTGGCACTGGCAGTCCTACTTGTATTGCAAAAATTCTTGGTATTTATCAGGTAAGTTTCATTTTTTTTTTGTTTTCTTGTTTTATTACCTTGGGCAACCTGCTCATAAAAAATTCTTGCTATGCCTTTCTACATGTAATTTCCTGACATCATGTCCCATGATTTATGCCACAACAGATGAGATTTGGGAGCACTGTCCCAAAATGTAGTTGTCCGTTGATACATTGAGTACATGTAAAACATATTGTTTAGCTACATAAAAACAATATTATTAGATTTCTTGCAACATACTTCCACGATATAATTTATTATTATTTTTACTGTATATTAGAATTTATAGTCAAAATATTACTTTGGGGAGTTTTAAAATATCTACAAAGATACATACATTTTGGGAGGTAGGGAATATTAAGTATTACCAATGAACTTGACTTGACTCAATTAAAAAATGGTCTGATTGCATCATAAATTTATTTAAGCAAGTTATACCAGAAAAAACTTATTTGTTCCAAACTTCATTTCAAAATATCAGTAAGGTATTAACCATCATCCTATTCATTGAGTGGATGATCTGACAGCCTGAAATTGGTCGAGACACTGAATCTAAACTGTTCTGCAATTAAGTCTGTAGTCATAAGTCATAACCATCCTATGATTCAAGAATTTGAAGTGTCATCTCATTTTTTGCATCCAGAATTAAAGATATCTTGTTACAAAAGCCATTTTGGGTTTTTGAATATAACAGTTTTTCTTCAGAATTACCTTTGCAAGATATTTTATTCAACTAGTCCTTTTTGATATTTCATAGGTTAAGAGCCTAAAAGGTGGAAAGGAGATGAGAATGGATGTATTAGTGATGGAAAATCTTCTGTTTGAACGGCATGTGACAAGATTATATGATTTGAAGGGCTCTACAAGATCAAGATATAATCCTGACTCAAATGGTAGCAACAAAGTACTTCTTGATCAGAATTTAATTGAAGCTATGCCAACCTCCCCTATTTTTGTCGGGAACAAGGCAAAGCGGTTGCTTGAGAGAGCTGTTTGGAATGACACTGCATTACTTGCTGTGAGTATAAATCATGTGCTTAGTGCTGCATATTGACATTTGTTTTTTTCTAGATATTACATATTTTTATCCATATATCTGCTACTTTTTAGGAGCATTTGCTCTTACCATTAGAAGACATTCTAGTTTATGCCTATATCAAGCAAATCCATGTAAAATACATATAACCCCAAGGTTTTTTCTGCTGTAACCCTTCAAGCCTATGTGCTTATAAAGTCATACTCATTATTGCTTTTCATACTAACCACAATCCTTCATGAGAAATATATAAAGCTGATGACATTAATAAAAAAATCCAACTCATGCTAGGGAAGTGTGATCAATCTGGCAGGTAATGCTATGCATCAGGAAAAATGATATTGGAACATGTAGGCTTGCTCGCACAAGTGTTGATGTAATCTGCTCATGACACTTGTCTTGTCTGGCTGAAAAGTATCCAGCTTGTGTAAGATGGAGAGTAAATTGCAGCACATAACACTTGTCTGGCAAAGTGACCAGTTCAAATTTAAGTAGGCCATGGAATTTCCAAACTCGTACATAGGTCACTAAACTTGTTTAGGTGGTTTATTATAGGTCATTAGCATGCCATATAGATATGACTGATGACATGTTGCATTCATAACTTGATATGTGCAATAGTGATATGGAATTCATGCTGGTGGGACATGAAGACAACCATGGCCACTATAGTTACAAACTTACAATTGACCCATGAGTTTAAACCTTTCATAATTTTCTCCCCCTTTGGAACACGTGAGCTGAGGTTACTAGTCATATTCTCTTGGCTTATAAGCCAAGGCCAATAAAGGCATCATGCAAGTTCAGGTGGGAATTGGTTTCCCTTACTAGAGTTTACATTGGTTTGGTTTGTTTGTATTATAGTTTAGAGATTATTGTGTATATTAGGCGTTCCTTCTATTATTGTATTTGCCTAGTTTAGTCCCTCTAATTGAGGATTGTAATCTCCTGTAACCTTTGGCTGTGAGATGATTGCTCCAATTCTACTCCCTCCGTTTCATAATATTGCAACCTAGGATCGGATTTAACATTTAATAGTACAACGAATTTGGATAGTGTCGTATCAGTTTTTCTTCCTTTCCCAAGCTCCTGCTGGCTGTTGTTTCTCCCTGCCACTACTACCACTAGTAGCCACCACCTTCCATGTCAGGGTGGGCCTGACATATGGGTGGCGCGTGCGCAAGTGCGTACAGCAAGCCCCCTAGTCGGCCCAACCGGTTATCTCTTGGTTGTTAGCTGTCAAGATCAGGTTTATCTTTATCTCTTGGTTAGCTATTTGTTAGGAGATTAGCTCTGGTTGTTAGCTAGCTTCGGTGGATTATAAACCGAAGGCATGGGATTAGGAAGGCGGGTTTGGATTTGGTTGGGCTAGCCTGTTCGGCTCAACTGAGAGCCCTTTCCGTGCGCCGTCTACGCCATCACGGCACCGCCGCGTCGCCGCGGCTTGGAACTCCGGTCGGCCAGTTCTTCTAAATATAATATTCGTTCAAGTGTTCGTCCATACCTCTCGAGCCGGTGACAACTTGGTATCAGATTCCACGGTTGCTCCCGCCGCCGAGATGAGTGGTCAGTCAGTCGCCGACAACAATTCAAGGAAGAAAGATGAAGATCCCATCACCACCATCCTCAACTGCCTCAGTGCCATTGAGGATATCATGCGGTCGTTGATTCCGCTGGTCGATCGGGTCGGCGCCATGGAGGCCACACTGACCGAACAAGGACAACAACAGCAAATGTTGAGCGCAGGCCTTCTTCGCGTCGAGCGCGGCCAGGGCACAGGCTACACCCCGCAAGCAGGAGGACGACGTCTAGGAGACGATCACGACGATGATGAAGGGTTCCCTACTACTCACAAGCTGGACTTTCTGAAGTATAATGGCATGGGGGATCCGTTACCATGGCTAAATTGTTGTGAGCGCTACTTCAGGATCCGTCGCACGCCGGAGCACCGGCGAGTGGCCTATGCATCGTTCTACCTCACCGACAACGCACAACTTTGGTACCACCGGCTGGAACTCAATACGGGGGTATCCTTGTGGCCGAGGTTCGTGGCCTTGGTAAACAAGAGGTTCGGACCCCCCTGACCGACAGCCCAATCACCCTCCTTAGGCGCGACGACCCCATCGATGACTTCGCAAAGCGTTTCATGGCGCTTTCATGCCGCGACACCGCCATAATTCATTGCCGGTCTCGGCAAGCCGCTCCGAACGGATGTTGCGCTGCAGCGACCAACATCTCTGGACAACATAGTGATGTTTGCCCGAGCGTTCGAGCAGCGCGAACTAGCACTACAGTCGACACCGACTCCTTCTGCAGTGGCCAATCGTCAACAGGGGCAATCATCGTTCTGCGCGCATCAGTACGCTTCATCACCGGCGGGCAACAATCCAGCAGCTTCATCGTCATCGGTGGCCAAACCAGCATCAAATATCTGATGCTTATCGTCGGTAGGGGTATCACAAAGGCGCAAGGATGGGCAATGCTTTCACTGCGATGAACCGTTTGGCGCTGGCCACAAGCTCGTCTGCAAGCAACTGTTCAGCATCGAGCTCATCGACGACGACGACTCAACGCCGGCAACCGAGGATGATCTCGACCCCACCATCAGCCTCCACGCCCTCATCGGGATTACTCGGTCCGGCAGGACGATGCAACTCGTCATCGACATTAAGGGGATACGGATCACCGCCCTCCTCGACTCTGGCTCCACGCACAACTTCATCGACATCGAGGCGGCCGAACGGATCGGGCTGGCATTCACACCACAGGGCACCTTACAAGTTGTGGTGGCCAATGGCGATCGCATCACTAGTCCGGGGTGTTGCCGGCAGATGGCCATGTTGATCGACGGCGAGTGCTTCAACATCGACTGTTATGGTCTCCCTCTTGCATCCTACGAGATGGTGCTCGACGTTCAGTGGCTTGAGTCGCTAGGACCCATCCTGTGGGATTTCGGCTGACGTCGCATCTCCTTCGTCCGCAACGGCCATCAGGTGGCGTGGTCAGCCAAGGACACGGCACGCCCGGACGCCGCCCTGTACTCGGCTGAGGGTGAGTTGATGGACGAGCTGCTGCTACACTATGAGGCCTTGTTCAAGGAGCCGACTGAGCTTCCTCCTCGCCGAAGCCAGAGTCATCAGATCCGTCTATTGCCGGGGTTGTCGTCGATCGTGGTTCGGCCTTACCGGTACGCCCACACACAGAAGGAAGAACTGGAACGCCAGTGCGAGGAGATGCTGCAGCAAGGGGTGATCCGTCCAAGCTCCTCGGCGTTCTCAGCTCAGGTCCTGCTGGTGAAGAAAGGGGATGGATCCTGGCGGTTCTGCGTCGACTATCACACCTTGAACAACGACATCGTCAAGGATAAATTCCCGATCCCAGTCGTCGAAGAGCTGCTCGACGAACTTCGCGGTGTTGTCTTCTTCACCAAGCTAGATTTACGCTCGGGATACCATCAAGTGCGGATGCATGAAGACGATGTAGAGAAGATGACATTCTGAACACACCAAGGGTTATTCGAGTTCCTTGTCATGCCCTTCAGATTAACGAACCCACCAGCAACTTTCCAAGCATTGATGAACGACACACTGCGACCATTCCTTCGCCGGTTCGTACTCGTCTTTTTCAACGATATTCTCATCTATAGTGTGTCGTGGTCGGAGCATCTCCGCCACGGCAATATGGCGTTGGCTAAATTACATGAGTAGTAATTGGTGGTCAAACGGTTGAAGTGTACCTTCGGCAAGCGGTCGGTGGCCTATCTCGACCACGTGATTTCAGCAGCCAGCGTTGCCATGGACGCATAGAAGGTCCAGGCGGTACTAGAGTGGCCCTTGGCACATTCGGCCAAGGCAGTCCGGTCATTCCTCGGACTCACCGGATACTACCGCTGCTTCATCAAGGACTTCAGCGCCATCGCTTAGCCCCTAACACGTCTTCTCCGGAAGGACGATTTTAGTTGGGGGCCGGAGGCAGAAGCTTCATTCAAGGCGCTGCAACAAGTCCTCACCACAACACCAACATTGCAGTTGCCCGACTTCACCAAGGAATTCATTATTGAATGTGATGCATCGGGTTAAGGAATTGGTGGGGTACTACATTAGGGAGGCGGGCCGGTGGCATTCTTCAGCAAGCCGCTAGCATTGCGCCATGCCAAGCTGGCCGCCTACGAGCGTGAGCTCATCGGCCTAGTCCAGGCCGTGCGGCACTAGAGGTCATACCTGTGGGGGCGGTCATTTCTGATCCGTACGGATCACTTCAGTCTTAAATTTTTGTTGCACCAGAGATTGTCAACGATACCCCAGTATCAGTGGGCAAGCAAGTTGATCGGCTTCGACTTTCGCGTCGAGTACGGGTCGGGTACTGCTAATGTGGTGGCCGACACACTGTCCCGCAGGGACTCCGAGGAGCAGATGGAGGCCTCGACATTGTCGGCCCCGAGTTTTACCCTTTTTGATGATTTGAGACAGGACTCGGCCATAATCAAATTGAAATAGGAAGTTCAGGCGGGGGAACACGACAACAATTGGCGCATCGTGGACGGTCTGGTGGTCATGAATGACAAGGTCTTTGTGCCGACCACCTCTCTGGTTCTCCAGGACATTCTGTCCAGTGCTCATGGTCAAGGCCATGAGGGCACCGAGAAGACTCTGCACCACCTCTGAGCAGATTTCCATGTCCCAGGCGCACGAACGGTGGTCCGTGACTTCGTTCACGCATGTCTTGTGTGCCAACGTAACAAGACCGAGCAGTTGTAGCTGACCGGATTGCTGCAACCATTGGAGGTGCCATCGGCAGTGTCGGCGGATGTTGCTCTCGACTTCATCGAGGGACTACCAAAGGTCAACGGCAAGTCAATCATCCTCACCGTCGTCGACCGCTTCTCCAAGTATGCACACTTTGTGTCGCTAGGTCATCCGTACACGGCGACAATGGTGGCGCGCGCATTCTTTGACACCATCGTCAAGCTTCACGGGGTGCTAAGTTCGATGGTGAGCGATAGGGACCCGGCATTCACAGGACGATTCTGGTAGGAGTTGTTCTCCTTGGCCGGGGTGTCGCTGCACTTCTCTTCAGCATTCCACTCGTAGTCTGACGGCCAGTCGGAGGTGACAAACAAGATCATCACCATGTATCTTCGGTGTCTCTCGGGTGACCGACCCCGGGACTGGCTCAGGTGGCTGCCATGGGCCGAGTATTGCTATAATTCTTCATTCCAATCTTCCCTCTGTACGTCGTCGTTCCGGGTGGTCTATGGGCGTGATCTGCCGACACTCAGAGCCTACTCGCCAGGGGAGGCATGACTGCCGGCGGTGGAGGCCCGGCCGAAGGAACACGATGAGTTCTTGGCAGAGGTGCACAAGCGCTTGGAGCAGGCGCAACAATAGCACAAAGCGTTCTACGACCGCAAGCATCGACAGCTAGAGTTCGTCGTCGGTGAATGGGCCTAGCTGCGGCTTCTTCACTGGCCAATTGTGTCCCTGGATGTGAAGGGGCATGGTAAGCTTGGGCCCAAGTTTTACAGTCCATTCAAGGTAACGGAGCGCATCGGGGGGGTGGCATATCGCTTGCAACTTTCGGCATGAGAAAAGCTCCACGATGTCTTCCATGTCGGCCTTCTAAAGAAATTCACCGGCGAGACGTCGATGGGACCAGGGGAGGGGAGCTGCCTCCTGTGCGTCATGGCCGAGCCTGCCCGGTTCCGGCCAAGGTGTTGCAGGGTCGTCTAGCGTGAGGACGAAATGAAGTACTTGTGCATTGGTTGGGACAGTCTGATGTGAATGCTTCGTGGGTCGCCGTCGAGGAATTCCATCAGTTGTATCCACTCTTCAAGCTCAAGGACGAGCTTCTTTTCTAGGGAGGGAGAGATGTCGGGGTGGGCCTGACGTATGGGCGGCGTGCGCGCAAGTGCGTACAACCGGCCCCTTAGTCGGCCCAACCGGTTATCTCTTGGTTGTTAGCTGTTAAGATCAGGTTTATCTTTATCTCTTGGTTGTTAGCTATTTGTTAGGAGATTAGCTCTGGTTGTTAGCTAGCTTCGGTGGATTATAAACCGAAGGCATTGGATTAGGAAGGCAGGTTTGGATTTGGTTAGGCTAGCCTGTTCGGCTCGGCTGAGAGCCCTTGCCATGCGTCGCCTGCGCCATCACGGTGCCGCGGCTTGTAACTCTAGCCGGCCAGTTCTTCTAAATATAATCTTCGTTCAAGTGCTTGTCCATACCTCTCGTCTTCTACAGCCGGTGACATTCCATGTCGGCCCTGGTCACAGGCATCATGAATGCTGCCGCCGCCACTGCTTCTGTAGCTGCCGCCCCTAGCGAGAGCGCCTCCGAGGTGCATGTCGCACTGCCGATCATTCTCAACCTGAAAACCCATACTGCACCATCACTGTCGAGTCTCACATGCCAACGACCCTCGACTTGAAGACTGTACACTACTCCCGCTAGTCCAAATTGTTGTGGACCATGTGCACCAAGTTTGGTTCTCTCCCACATCAATGGCTTTGTTGTTGCCCACCCGGATGAACCTTCTTAGACCCTCGTGGATTCCTGAGATATGTCAAGGGTACTAAACTAGTTCCATAAAACATTGGGGCTTAGACTGGCAGTGCAATTTATTCAGATTAATATCATGCATAACAAATGAGAAGTTTATCATTGATGTGATGGCGTGATGCACTGATGCTTGCTTACTGTTGGTGGTGCCTCATCTTGAGAGTTTTCTCATTTCAATTGTAAATATATGCTGCTGTCTGATGATTCCTTCCGAGTTTATATGACATTCTTTTGATCTTACAATTAATTGGTGCAGTTTTAGACTAAAATCTTTGCCAACTTTGCTGCAGTCTATAGATGTAATGGATTACTCTTTACTTGTTGGTGTCGATGAGCAGAAGCATGAACTTGTCATGGGCATCATAGATTTTATGAGGCAATATACATGGGACAAGCATTTAGAGACATGGGTGAAAGCTTCAGGAATATTAGGCGGACCAAAGAATGTGGCACCAACAGTAATTTCACCAAAGCAGTACAAGAAGCGGTTCAGAAAAGCCATGTCAACTTACTTTCTTGTTGTTCCAGATCAGTGGTCACCTCCATCAATTGTCACCAGCAAGCAAGTGGCTGAGAGCAACCAAGATAATGATCAAATGTTCTCGGCGAGGTCATGAAATGTGACCCTTCTAAATGCTGGAAATTATTCGTTAATAACTCTTTTTTGGGTAATGTACATAGATTTTGATTCTTTACAATTTTGTCCACCCTTTTTGGTAGCGCTATTCAAACGGTGCCTCTTTTAATCCTTATTTATTGGGAAGAACAAGGTGTACAAATGTTAGCGCAAGTCTTTGCATGATCTAGATAGAATACAAGTGTTATATAGGAGTATATAATCTGTCTGCGTGTCATTTAGATGGGAATGTAACACGCCGATATACTATTCCATGTATAAAAATTAGAAGCATTCCTTTTTGGTGCTGCAAATAATATATGCCCTTTCTTGGTTTTTCTTTTTAATATGTGATTAATACAAGTCATGTATGCCTTGGATCTTGGGGAACTATCGAGTTGGTAGAACGATAAAACAGGCCATGTGGACAGAATTCTGTGTAGGGTTTAAGGTGCATTTGGTTTGGCTGGGGAACTATTGTGAGTCGTTTATCGTGGAAAAGCAAGGGTTACTTTGGAAAAGTGAGGGTTACTTTGGTTTGGTTTTTGGGAGTGGTTTTTGTTTCCTGGAAGCTTTTAGTAGAAATAGTTTTTAGTCCAGTGAAATTGTGAAAGCTTCTCTAGACTTATTTTTTGAAGCTTCTAACTTCGTAATCATACAAAATTTCATAAATTGATATTTCAAATTTCATACAACCATACAAAATTCCATAAATTGACATTTTAAATTTCATACAACCATACAAAATTTCATAAGTTAACATTTCAAATTTCATACAACCATACAAAATTTCGTAAATTAATATTTCAAATTTCATACAACCATATAAAATTTCGTAAATTAACATTTCAAATTTCATACAACCATACAAAATTTCATAAATTGACATTTCAAATTTCATACAACCATACAAAATTTCATAAATTGAATTTTTACACAGCTCACAGCTCAAAGCAGCTTCTTCACAATCGTTTCAGCTAAACGACTTTCAGCTTTCTCACAACTGACATCCCACAGCAGCTTTTCCACAGCCCACAAGTTTTTCCATAGCCCACAGCTCACAGTAGCTTTTTTCCACAGCCACAGCTCAATCAAACACACCCTGAAAGTCATTTGGTTGAAACTGCTGTGAAAAAGCTGTTGTGAGCTGACTGTTTTTTATAACTGATATATATAAATAGGAAACCGTTAACATTGATGCAACCAAATAACTAAAAAATATATTAGATAAATAAAAAAGTTCATAGTTTATCTCATAAAGTAACCAACAACCATATAGCTATCTCATGTAGCTCTCGCACTAGCCAATGTCGTAGCTATCCTATCATGAATGGTGTTCATGGTAACCTCGTTTTCTCTTTTCACCTCGTCGCTCCCTTGCGTTTGTGTTGTTTGCATTGATGCTTTAGGCATGTACTCCTGATTTGCATCACACCTCTCAAACTCTTTGTCTCTCAAGTTGCTATCACAAATGAAATCGTGTAATGCAATACAAGCCATAATGATTTGCTTTTGTCGTCGAGTTGAGAAACTTGGCATGTCTTTTAATATGCGCCACTTTTTCTTTAGGACCCTAAATGCAGCTCACCTCCTCAGTAGGTACTACGACCTTTACATGCGATCCATCTATAGCACTAATTTCGCTTTTGAAATGAGGCCAGAACCAGTCCTCCTTCACCTTATCATGTTCAATGCTAAACGTTGGATCCCTCGGCTTGATGTTATCTTTTCCTAACTTAAGCAAACACATCAAAACTTCCTTGGATGGTTCATCAACCTCATGATCCACTGAAAAGCATTTTCTGAGGCATCTAGTTGTCTATATTCACCTTTGTGAAAATAGCGCTCATTGTACAGGTTACCCAAGTTTCCAAGAAGAGTTGCATGTTGCGATAATTCTTTCAATAATAGTAATGATTGATGCCCCTTTTTCCCACCTTTGCTATAATCACATCCATCTACACAAAAAGCAATACATGATAAGCAAATAATGGTTCAACATACACAAATGATGATAGGTCCAACATAAGCAAAATGGATACATGATAAGCAAATAAGGGTTCAACATGCACAAATGATGATAGGTCCAACATAAGCAAAATGGATACATGATAAGAAAATGATGATCTATGGGGCCTTCCTCGTCTCCTTCTCATGCTCTCTCTCAATCAAATCAAATATTCCTTCTTCTTTTTTCAAGCACACCGAGGAGCTCTCTAAACCCAGGTTTCATAATCATCAATGAGGTTGTGTGCATCAAAGCAGTTTTCTCTTACACACCACGTTTCTTCACCATCTTCATGGCTTGTGCAATGGTAGGGACAATGTTGGCTTGTGGAGGAGCTGACGATGCTTCAACACTTGAGATGATTTTCTCAGCTGCATTTTCGATCTTAAGGCATGCGTTTTTGTACATGCGAAAAAATGGACTCTTCTCCTTCTCTTCAGCGATACTTTGAATCTTGCGCTTCTTCCTCGTTTGTTTTGGCTTCTCGAAAGAAGACAACTTCATTTCAACATTGTGTTAGAGCAATCAACAGTTTGATTTGCATCATCCTATCTGAGCCCGGTGGCAAAAATTTTGAATTCCATAAACAATGTAAAATCCTTTTTCATGCCATCCAATTTATTCTTCAATTGTGACTTCACTAACTTTAGCCCGGATTTGGCAAAAAAAAATTCCTCAATATTCTTCCAACCTTTTCTAGTCCAAGAACCATTCGGCCTATTCTCGACTTCTATCTCCTCCTTACAAATGTCAATGAAATGCTTCAAATTTGCATTATCCCACACAACCTTCTCTTTCTCAGCCATAATAGCTACTAAATAATATTCCACGATAATTATATTTAAGCATTCATAGCACATCATTCACAACACAACAAAAATTAAAAAACACCAAACAATTTATGCAGAAAAATGTGAAGAATGAGTAATCACCTTGACAATGAAGTAGACAAAGCACGCACTGTGGTGAGGAAGGCGGACTAGGGTGTCAGCGGACTCTGGACATGAGGCGGCGTCAATGGATTCTAGACAGGAGGCGGCATCGGTGGACTCTATACATGAGGAGGTGGAGACGGTCTGTGGCCTGGGGAAGACGTCGAGGTGGGGGAGGCGGCACCCTAGGGCCAGGAGACCGGTGAGGACCTACGGGGGCGCTGCTATGGAAGGCGGCGACGGTGGCCGGTGAGGGAGGTGGCGGTGGCAGGGGCTAGGGGCAGCGGTGGTAGGGTTGTGAGAGTCTGATGGTTTTAGAATAAATAGAATGAAAGGGTATGTGTAACTAGTGGCAGGTGGGTAATTTTTGTGAAGTTGATTAAGCAGAAAAGCAGGGGTAGAGCTACTTTCAAATTTGCACTACAAAAAAGTTGCTTTTGTTGGAGAAAGCAGATTTCGTGAACCCCTTTGGTTCACCTTCTGCTTTTTGAAATAAGAAGCATGTTTAAAAAGCAGAACCAAACGCAGCCTTAATTATGTATTTGGGCCATGAGACTTGCGGAAACTGAAGAGCCCTGATTTGTTTGTTACTCCTATGTAGCACCACTCTTTTAGGAATATTATGTTATTCTTACGTAGCTAAGAGCATCTTCATTATACTTGTTATTTTTAACTTGTTATTCATGGTAATAGCAAGCTTTCCTATTCAAATTAACTTGCTATTTTGCTATTCACTATAATGTACTTGTTAAATGTTACTTCCTATTAATTTATATACATGCAAAGAAAATAAAAACAATTAAATAAGATCAACACTCAATAGAATAGCAAGTTTGGTTGGCTTGCTAAATGTAGCAAGTGTGGAGAGAAGAATAGAGAATTTCTTAAAATAACAAGTGTGATAGCAAGTACAATGGAGATGTTTTTTGGGCTATACTTGCTATTTCAGAGAATAGCAAGTGTGATAGCAAGTACAATGGAGATGCTCTAGGTACAATTCAAACCCATGCTTTTTTAGATAATGATCTATTTTATCACGTTAGTAAGACACTATCTTTAAAATCATATTTTCAACTCGGATTTTTTAGTATGGATTCGTAATAATTTTTTATACTATTATCTTTTCTCTCTCGGTCTCCCCTCTCATTCGATCTCTGTCTTAGATATTGTGATGATATGATGTCTTACTTAAATAAGACATGATTTTTTTATCCATATTTTCAACTCTAATGTCTTGGTATAGATTTACGGTAATTTTTTTTATACCATTCTCTTTTCTCTCTCTTAGTCTTCTCTCTTATTCAATTGTCTTAGATATTGTGATGACATGGTGTCTTACTTAAATAAGACATAGTTTTTTTATTTTTTATTCCCTCTTCATTAACCTCTTTACCATATCACATTCTTTCTTACGTGGTCAAGGATTAAAAATGTTCCATAATATAGCAAGTTACAATTAGATTGCATATTTCATAACACAATGAATTTGAATTTGGACAATAAAATATCAAATTCTATTTAAGACTTTTTCGCTACACGACCACATGAGGCAAGATGCCCCCGCTCGCGGCTAGTGATGACCTTGGCGATGGGGGCCCCCCGGCGGCTGACCAAGCGTCGCCCCCCTCCTCCCCCCACCCCCCGGCCAGGGTCGACCACCTCCTCCTCCCCCCGCTCAGCCTCTGCTACCTCGCACATTGGGTCCCCTGTGGCTGACCCAGCCTGCGCCTCCATCTTCGAACTGATAGGGGTCCCAGAGAACCCTAGCAGATGGTGCAATGGCTCGCCGGAACTCTTGGGAACCCCCGCAACCCCCACTCTTGCCCTCTCACCCAGATCTGGCCCCGTGCGAAGTGGCTTTGCAACCCTTGGCCCAATCTCAACCAGATCTGGAGCAGCCGATAGCTCTTTCGATGTCTTCGGAGTGTGTTAATCGTCCTCAGCGGTTCAAGCAAGCAGTAAGTGCCCTCCCAGCCTTGCTGCCAACCCCATCTAGGCCACCTTTACCTCCAGCGCAGGCATGGTCGTGTCAAGGGAGGCTATTGGACAATCAATGCAAAGATTTTGGAAGGATTTCTGCCGCACCGCAGACCGTGGGCAGGGCTACTCTTGCTGCAGGTGTTCATGCTCGCCTAGGTTCTAGAGTGGAAAACAGTTGGACAATGGTTCAACCGAAGTACTGGTGGAGAAAGAAGAAGAGTTCTCAACCAATCCAGGCACAACAAGCTGACACTGTCATTTCTCACCCGCAGCGACGAAAATTCCTCCAGGAAATGAGTGGTAAATGTTTCAACTGCCTCTCCTTGTCACATAGGGTTGCTTAGTGCACATCTAAGCCTCGATGCTGGCGGTGCAGTCGATTGGGACATATTTCACCGAACCGTCATTTATTGCGGCAGTACTTGGGTCACCAACTGCTCCTTCAACTCAGACATCTCGAGCAACACTAGCAAAGCACACTGCCAAACCATCATCTGTCACAATCCCTCTTCCTCAAGAACGCCCAAGCTCACCAGAGATGAGCTCTCGCCGGCCGGACTGTGCGTCCATGGGGTCTGCAGCTGCACGACCTCGTGAAAACTCCTATTTCATTTCAGCAACGGGCAAGATCGACGCCAAGGTCGAAAGGTTCTCTAACCACTCCTTTCTTGCTTGGGAAGTCGACATCCCAGCGGGCCGAGAAAAGTCCGACGCCAACCGTTTCACCGACGACTTCTGCACTTTCTTTGGGCTCAACTACATGACGCATCTTCAGGTGACAAGTTTTTTCCGGAGGATTTCCTTTGCACCATGTCGAACGCAGAAGTGTGTGAGGCCGCTTTGGAAGCTGGCACCATAGCAGTAAATGGCCGAACATACACTTTTTATCCTTGGGATGTAAAGCTTCATGCACGTTCTGCATCACTCCCTTTTCATGTTCGTCTTTGTGTAGAAGGGTTTCCAATGCACGTGTGGACGGAGCAGTCGATCGCCCATGTGGTTGGTCGGTTTTGCGCCGTACACTACCTTGAAGACTACTCACGGAGGGGGAACTACTCCCAAACCTATGATCTTTGGACTTGGTGTCAGGATCCGGAGCGCATACCTAAGGTCATGTGGCTTATTGTAGCTAACCCTGACCCAGTGCAGGATTCTATCAATATCCCTTGGGTTCAAGCAGAGCCGTATGATTCTAAAGTGGATGGAGCCAAGTTAGGTCATACCTACAAACTTCTGATTCATGTTGATAAAGTTGAGGATTACTCTTTTGTTTCCATTGGTAACCAGCCCCATTGTCGCTCTTTTGAGTGGCGCTTGGGAGTCCCAGATGGGGAAGATGTTCGCGCCCCCACTGGATGCGCGGGCGTGCAACCAACGCACCCAGCGTCGCCGGGGCCATGACGACGATGATGATGGAGGCAACGGGGACTACTACCAACAGCGACGGAGGCGTGCTCGCTCCATCTGGGCTCGCATGGGTTGCAAGGAGGACATGAACGTCCATTGTGCTGGGGCAAGGGGCAGAAACACCTTTGTTGACTCTGGAGGACATCGTCGATACTCCTCCAACATGCCTTCAACTGAGGTACTGAGACACAAGGAAGATCAGTGTGCTGTCAATGACCTTATATTTCTTGATCAATCACATGTTCCAGTTGTGTTCTGTGAGAATAGTAGCCTAGACCCTATGACAATTGAATCTAACATTACCTCTTGCCCTGTCTCAAATTCTCAGACAGTCGACATCCCTGAAGCGCTAGTGCAAGTTAACACTGTGGCCCCAGATAGAGGTGAGGGGGACTTCAACAAAACACTGGAGAATTTCCTTGCTCATATCACTGTCGATCTGCCGCAGGCATTGCTTCCCACACCGCCCAAGGTACAACATGGAGCTAAGAATAAGTTTTCTGCTTTTGCTGGCCAGCGTAGCGCGCGCCTAGCTGCTAAAAATCTAGATGGCAAGGGGACTTCCACCCTTGCGCTGCAAGTACTGGCCAAGAAACTTGGAGTGGCATCTAACTCCCTTGACTCTAATTCGCAGAAGCTTGGGACGCTCTTCAAACAGCAGTTGTCTCCATCTGCAGTTCATGCGATTAGGGAGTTGGTTGCACATGGCGGAGATCAATGCATGTTGAACAACGCAGTGGTTTCCCATGGTGGGTCCACATCAGCCTAGTACAAGGAAACCTGCAGTCCGTGGTTGGGGAGCACCTGAAGCCTTAGCTAGAATAAATATGTGGGCTTGTTGTTGTTTGCTCCAAGTAATGACCCCTCTATGCAACAAACTTCTTTTGTCTCCATCTCTAGGTGCTAGTGCGGCTAGCAGGGGATGGTTGTTTTGCTGCTGTTGGTTTGTTGTGCTTTCCATAGCCTATGTCGAATGAACGAGTGAAAATTCTCAGTTGGAATGTTAGAGGATTGAACTCGACAGCCAAAAAAAGTGCTTTCTATCAATTTTCCTGCTTTGTTGCACCAACTGTTGTTTGCCTGCAGGAAACAAAATTAGAAGTTATTGATAGGCAGACTGTCTACCAGTTGTTGGGCAGTCGTTTTGTAGATTCCTTTGTATTCCTGCCAGCATCTGGAATGCGTGGTGGCATTCTAGTAGCTGTAGACGGTACTTTTTTCCAAATCTCACTCCAGCACAGAGTCCTTTTTCCATCATGGTGGAGATTTGCAACAATTGGAATAACTGCCACTGGAGCCTCTACAGTGTTTATGGTCCCCAGGGGGTAA
This sequence comes from Zizania palustris, assembly GCA_019279435.1. Taxonomy (NCBI): domain Eukaryota; kingdom Viridiplantae; phylum Streptophyta; class Magnoliopsida; order Poales; family Poaceae; genus Zizania; species Zizania palustris. The sequence goes on along the minus strand of JAAALK010000079.1, from coordinate 60,294,346 downwards.
CAGAGAAATATGAGTTTTGGATGAACTTAGTTACGTGAAACAGTTCTCCCGTCCTTGTTGGCTTATAGTAGGGGATTTCAACCTCATTTACAAGGCAGATGACAAAAACAAGGGTAATGTTAACCGAACACTTCTTTCTCGTTTCCAAGGAACAGTCAACTCTTTACTGGTTAGACATATTAAAATGCGGGGTCGGCGCTACACGTGGAGCAGTGGCACCAGGGATCCCACATTGTCGACGATTGACCATGTTTTTGCATCAGTGGGCTGGCTGACACAATATCCAAACTCCATCCTCACTGCCTTGTCTTCCTCGTTTTCGGATCACGCTCCACTACTGCTATCCCAGCTCTCGAGACCAGAGAGAAATACAAGTTCCCAGTTGGAGAAGTGCTGGTTTCTTTTTGATGACTTCCTAGAGGTGGTGACAAAGTGTTAGCAGCTTCTAGCATCTTCCTTGGATGACCCAATCCTCATCTTCCATAATAAACTGAAAAAATTAGCATTGTCTTTGAGGAGATGGGGTTCTCAAAAAGTTAATAGTCTTAAGCCGTGGTTTCAGATTGCCACGAAAGTTATTCTTCTCCTTGACAAAGCTCAGGAATTTCGCCTGTTGTCGGATGTTGAGAAGGACCTTCGATCGGATTTGCAATTGCTATCACTTGGTCTTGCTTCCTCTCAGCGCATCATGGCAAAGCAACGAGCGAGAGTGGCCTGGCTGAAACATGGCGATGCAAACACGAGGTTCTTCCACCAAAAAATGAGTAGCAGACGAACTCTGAACTTCATCCCGATGCTTGAAAATAATGGAGTAGCTCATGTGGAACACATGGACAAAGCTAACATTTTAAGGGATTTGTTTGCTTCACGGATTGGCCAACACTTTCCAAGGTTGAGCACCTTACCGTGGCAGTTAATCTATCCGGAGGTAAATGATCTGAGCACGCTTAACCGACCACTTACTCTATCGGAGTTAGAACTTGCCATCAAAGCTCTTCCGAGTGACAAAGCACCTGGACCGGATGGATTCATTAACGAATTTTACAAGAAATGTTGGCATGTCATCAAAATTGATCTTTGGCGAGCTGTAAACCATTTTTTTGAGAATGGGTCACGACACATACACTTGCTCAACTCAGCTCATATTGCTCTTCTCCCAAAGTCGATAGATGTTATCACACCAAGCAATTTCCGGCCGATTAGCCTAACCCACAGCTTTGTAAAGATAGTGACCAAAATTATTGCTCTTAGACTGGCGCCGTTTCTTGATGTCTTAATTGACCACAACCAATCAGCTTTTATAAAAAAGAGGGGACTCCATGATAATTTCCTCATAGTGCAGGGCTGTCTCAAGCGATTGCACTGCTCCAAAATACCTTCGGTTTTTGTGAAGTTGGATATCTCCAAGGCTTTTGACTCTATAAGTTGAGCTTACCTCATTGAAGTCCTAAAACATTGTGGTTTTGGTCTTCGCTGGATAAATTGGATTTGCCAACTCTTGCAATCAAGCTCATCTTCCATCATCTTGAATGGAAGGTCGGGGAACCATTTTTGCATGGACAAGGGGTTCGGCACGGGGATCCACTGTCCCCAATGTTGTTTCTCTTGGCCATTGATCCACTTCAAAAGCTGATCACTTTAGCTGAAGGCATAGGCCTCCTCCAGCCCCTGTTCACGCATAACCCACAACCAAGGGCCTCCTTCTACGCAGACGATGTGGGTTTTTTCTTGAAAGCTCACCCTACACAAGCACAATGCATTAAGGGCATCCTTGAAGTTTTCGGCAATGCATCCAGTCTCCGGGTTAATTTGGACAAGACGGAGATGTATCCGATCCGTTGCGAGGACAATGAATTTGAAATTTTCCAACAAGTCTTTGTAGCCCAGCGAGGATCTTTTCCCTGCAAATACTTAGGATTGCCACTGCATTTTGGTAGAACCAGGCGTAGACATCTCCAGCTGCTAATTGACAAAATGTCTGGGAAACTTGCATCTTGGAAAGGAAAATTGCTATCCAAAGCTGGATGTTTGGCTCTGATCCAATCCTCACTTTCAGCGATTCCTATTTTCCACCTATCAGTTTTTAAGGAAAACAAGTGGCTCATCAAATAGTTAAACAAAATCAGGCGTGACTTCTTATGGCTCAAGTGCAGCGGACAGACGATGACTGCTGGTTTAAGTCTGGTAGGGTGGAAATATATTTGCGCGCCGAAAGAATTCGGAGGTCTCGGCATTCTGGAGCTAGGGGCCTTGAGCCGGGCCCTGCGCTTGCGCTGGTTGTGGCTACGTTGGACCGATCATGCAAAGCCTTGGTTTCAATCTCCACCGATGCACTCAACGAAAGACGTACAACTCGTCCAATCGTCGACAAGCATCTAGCTCGGTGATGGCCGGAGAGCAGACTTTTGGCATGATAAATGGCTAAATGGTCAGCAGCTCTGCAACATTGCTCTAGATATCTTCAAGCTATCAACCAAAAAGTACTTCTCAGTATTCAAGGGACTGGAGCATCACAATTGGCTTAAGAAAATCCGACACATCAGTTCTAGCGCTCATTTGCTCCAACTTTTCAAGCTCTGGACAATGTTACAAGCTGTAACTCTAGATCACAGGAGAATGGATGCTATTAAGTGGAATTGGACAGCAGATGGAGCCTTCACTATGAAGTCGGCCTATAAAATATAGTTCGAAGGGAGGTGTAAACCAATTATACACAAGCAACTATGGAAGAGTCATGCCAAGTCCAAGTGCAAGTTTTTCGCTTGGACGCTCTTGAAAGAAAAAATTCTAACGACGGACAACATACTTAAATGGGGATGGCCTTGCTACCCGTTTTGTCAATTATGCCTTGTTAATGTTGAAACGCCCCAGCATCTTGCAACCGAATGTCCTTTCACTAGGCAAGTTTGGGCTGCTGTTCTGACAAGATTCCAGCTAACCGGAACTCCCCCTCTTGCTACTATGGAACCTTCCACGTGCTGGTGGTATAGAGCATCCAAAGCAGTTATGCCGGCAACGAGGAGAACGTTTAATGGCCTTATCATCTACACTTGGTGGAATGTGTGAAAAGAAAAAAACAGACGTGTGTTTTCCTCGTCTTTTGAGTCTATCTCTATGGTGGTGGGTCTCATTGTAAATGATTTCCTTTTTTTCATTAGTGCACAAGGGCGAGACCCTTGATCTAGCTTTTCTTCTTATCTATGTAATCCTCGTATGTAAACTTGCGACCGGTAGAGTCCTATGAGATCGCTGTGAATGACATACGGAGCAGACAAGTAGCAGTGAAGCCCGAAAAAGAAACGCACGTCTCGGCTGGTTTATTGGTTTAAGGACATCCTATGATTTTTTTGTGTGTGTGAAAAGCACGCGCACGTCTCGGCCCGGACGGCGACTCGTTTGTAGGCTTGCGATTATGGCGATGAGAAGGATGACACACGGCCAATCCGATGCGAGATGCCTATCCATAACGCAATTCGGATGTCACTACGCTTTGCTTGATTACTCCTTGTTTGTCACGTGTGATCAGTTTCGACGACAACTAACTACCCCGTGAGCTGCAGCTGCAGCTGCCTCTTCAGACACTCTTGCTTGTCGAATCCGATTAGCACTCGTACTTTCTCTGCTCAGTTTGCTAACTGCTTTCCATAGAGGTAGATTCACGATTTCAAATCAATGATGTTAATATAATCTTAACTGCTTACATACTGGATCGTTATCCTTCGTCTTTGTTACGGAAGCTTTGTGCCCCTGAACTCGGCTAGTAAAAAAAGAAGGGGAAGTGTAGCTGCGGCGTTAGGGTAAAGTACAGTTTACTCGCAGAGCAGCACTTGTTACTTGGTAGTTTCTGGAGTGGACAAGATGAAAATTGTCACGTAGAAACTGGGTTTTGCTCTCGTGTCCACGATTTGATATTTGATAGTAAATTGCATGATAGGTTAAAAATGCGATTTTTTTCTTCTTCCACTCTTGCTGGCATCGGTGAAAGAGTAGCTTTTTATGCTGCCGAAGAAGACGGAGTTCTTGATCATATTGTTAGTTGTAGGCAGAAATGTCAAATTGCCAAAATTCATCCAAATCTTGGAGACTATAGTGATTATATTATACTCCTTTTAATATATCTAATGTATGGGAAGATGTACACTTGCTTCCGTCGATGCCTCGATGGCTGTCATGGAGCATGGAGGAGAGGGGAGGAACGGGATGGGGGCAATTACGTCAAGAACCTGGTCGTGACTTCGTCGCGGGCGGCGACGCGCTACTCTCGCCGCTGGGGAGACCCATCTCCACGTCGCGGTCAGCCTGCGGCGGTGCTTGCCGGGGCGTCGCACCGCTGCAGCCCAGCAACCGCCGCAGAGCCGCTATTCTTGAAGTTTCCACCATGGCCGCCACTCCGGCGATGGGTCCCACCGACGGCTGCTGCGGCGGGACGGTTGATTGCTGCTGCGGGGGAACTGGCGCAGCGCCGCCGGTTCTGACGGTGTCTTGGGAGCCGAAGAAGAGCACGTTGGTCGGGAAGTTGGGCGACTCCGCGTCGGCCTCCGGCGGCCGCACGGCCGGCGCCTCGTCGACGACCGCGCACCGGCAGAGCGGGCAAGTGGAGTGCGAGCGGAGCCACATGTCGACGCACTCGAGGTGGAACCCGTGCCCGCACCGCGGCAGCATGCGCGCGGCCTCCCCGGCGGCGAGCTCCGTGATGCAGACAGCGCAGTCCGCCGCTGGGTCCCCCTCGGCCACCTCCTTCAGCGGCAGCGCCGCGATGGCCGCCTCGTCCAGGCCCCTCCCCCGCCCACCCGCGTCGCCGGGCCCCACGAAGACGAACCGCGCGCGGCCCCTCCTCCTCCCCTCCCCGCCGCCGCCGATTGTCGGCGCGGCGCCCCGATACCTCTTGGCGCAGAGGAAGAGGTAGAAGCATATCACAAACGTGATAAAGATCGCGGCCGCCGCCGCAACCGACGTCCCCGTCACCGCCATTGATCGAGCCCCCTCCCCTCCTCCCTCCAAGAACCCTCTTTCCCCCGCCTCGCGTCCTTAGCTGCTCAGCTCGCTCTGCAACCTGGAATTGTAATCACTCGCTTCACGTTTCGACGAGTGGACACGGGAGGAAGTAAGTGGTGCTACAATTGGAAGTAGGGATGGCAATAATGCATGTGTTGATTTATCTAAACTTGATGACATCGACGCGTTAGATCAGATCGAAGGTCGATCCAACACCGGAAGAACTGTGTATATCCTGCAAAATCCGTACGTCTCCAGATTGCAGAGCGATGCTGATCTGATCATTTCCGACCGCAACAATCTGAGCCAGAATTCAGCCCACCGACGTCGGCCTTGTGCAGAGAAGGAGGTCGGTGCTCAGTAGTGGTGACAGCAAGAGCAATTCACTGCATGTTTTCGTCACTGGTTCTGAACTTCTGATGACAACTACACGAGTTACAGATATTACAGTTTGCTCGGCTGCACAGTGATTTCTACTTATGAAATGCTAGCTTCTGATGAACCACTAGCATTATCATCATCTCCAATCTGGATTGTATACCATCAAGTCATCAACTTTATCATGGTGAATATATACAATCCCAATGGTTCCTAGCTTGATTTGTTCAGTAAAGGAAGCTAGCTACTATACCATTTTGAACCTTAATTTTGAGGTAAATGAAAATTTACCGTCATGCAAGGATGCCGTTAATTAATCGATCGTATCGCCCCCGTTTAGGAGAAAGAAGGGTGTAAAGAATTGATCTTTGTAGGCGCGTGTACTATCGCTCGATTTATATGACGAGGCTAAGCAAGGGTAGCAGCAGAAGGGCGGTGGCGACCGTCATGGCGGCGGCGGCCGAGGCGACGGTGAGGTCGTGGCGGCCGGTGTCGATCATGATCTCGAAGTGGCATGTCCCCTGCGACGGGTCGGTGGTGGTGATGACGGAGAGGTTGTTGAAGGCGCAGGCGTTCTTCTGTTGGTTGGCCGACTGGAAGTACTGGTTGAATGCGTAGGAGATGTTGCTGCGGACGTCGAGGTTGCCGCACGACGAGCCGGCGCCGAGGCTGGTGCAGTCGGCGTACTGGCAGGCGTAGCCGACGGCGCCGGCGAGGGCGGGGTCGGACGGGCTGGCCTCCGGACGGAGCACGCACCATTGGCGGGACAGGTAGCGGACGCCCCTCGCCGGCAGGATGGAGCGGCCGTTGGCGAGGCGGAGGCCGTACTTGGGCGTGCCGTCGTAGTTGAAGACGCCCCAGTGGCGCTCGAAGTTGCCAGGCTCGATGCTCTTGGCGTCCTCGTCGAGGAGCGCGAAGACGTAGACGTCGGGCATCTGGGGCCTGCGCGGGGTGCCCTTGCCGGCGTTGATGCGGTCGAAGAGGCCCTGGTTGAAGCGCTGCGCGTTGGCTGCGTTGGCGTTCTTGTCGCCGTCGGTGGGCCAGCCGATCTCGCCGACGACGACGGTGATGGCGCCGAGGCCGTGCTTGTCGAGCGCGGCGATGAGCGTGTCGTAGTTGGCGTCGAAGACGTTGGTGTACAGCACGTTGCCGTCCTGGACGCTGGCCTGCGACGGCGGCGAGCCGGGCGCCGGGAAGTAGGCGTACTCGACGGGGAAGTTGGGGTCGGCGTAGAGCGAGAGGAACGGGTAGATGTTGATCGTGAGGAAGCCGCCGTTGTCGAGCAGGAAACGGACGAGGTTCACCATGAGCCCCTGGATGTCCGGCCTGAAGTCGCCGGCGGACGGCCTGCCGTCGAGCGACTCATAAACATCGGCGTTGAGCGGCACCGTGACGTGCACCTGCCTCCCCAGCCCCGCCTTGACCAGCGCCGCCTGCACGTTCTGCACCGCCGGCAGCGTCGCCGCCTCGAACTTTCCCTTGTACGACTTGAGGAACGGCTCGTTGCCCACCGCCACGGACCTACAATTTAGTTCATGTCACCGGTGCAATTAAGCAGCAGCAGCTAGCTTTAAATCTTTAATTAATAAATAAATAAATAATGGCGCCAAATGCATGAACCACTGCACTCGATCGAGACCGGGTTTATTTATATTAACGATCTAAATAACATTAGTAGATCGAATTGAATAATATTTTTGCCATATAAATAGATTACTACGACCAGATATACCGGAGCACTTGCGCGGAGTCGACGTACCTGATGTCGACGCCGTACTTAGAGATGTAGGAGGAGACGTTCTGGAGGACCCACTGCTCGGCGGCGCCGACGCTGCCGGCGACGGAGACGAGCAGCTCGTTGGGGAGGCCAACCATGACCTGGATGCCGGTGTGGCCGAGCGCCCGCAGCGCCGCCGGGTCGGCCTCGAACAGCTTCGCCTTGTCGAAGCCGTTGTCCCTGAGCAGCCGCACCGTCACGTCGCCGGGGAGCGGGTGCAGCGCGCGCGTGCCCCAGTTGGCCGCCAGCGCCTCCACCGGCCGCGCCCGGAACAGCACCGGGTACAGCGCCGCCACCCACACCACCGCACGCATCGCCCGCACCGCCGCACACGATCCCATCTCCACGCACTACAACCGCCAACCGCCACCAACGGTCAGGATCTCCTGCTTTGCTTGCGATGACGCCCTCTGTGTGCCGCTGTGTGGCCGATTCTTATTATAAGAGGAGATCAGGAGAGGCTACGACTGCATGGCTCGGCTACCAGTTTGTTCCTTGGAAAGGTTATGGTCGCTACTAGCTCTCGTTAGCTGTTGCATTTTGCAGAAGGAAAGGAAAGCATATACACATGGAGGAGGCACGTACTCCGGATGCATGGCAAGGAGAAGAAGGGGATCAGATACCAAATGGATCGGCGTATCATACGTGTGCTGATCCATGCAGTTTTTGACCGATGCTTGGAACCGACGAAAGGGACGAACCCTTTTGTGATACGTGTACGACGCTGCATTTCTCTGCACACGCCTGCGATTCCACCTGACATTCGAGCGAACTTCCCGTTTTTTTCCTACGATCTTGCAGAATATGCCCTGAGAACCATGAGTTCTTGTTAAATATTTATCGCATGGTGGCCTTTTTAATTTACAGTATCACCTAAAAGTGCTGATTGTTTCTCTAATCAATAGATTATAGATAGATGCATTTGATCTTTAATACTACCAATTGTCACTTCCTAGCTTAGCCATGCTCTGTTGCTCCACACACAGAGATTCCACTGTAATAATATAAAATCCGGGTATAAATCAACTACCCCCAAACATCACCCCATATGAATCCAATCATCATCTTATGAGCATATATTAATATGCGTGCAAATCAAAACCATTTATCGGTTTGTCACATTTCTCACAAACGACAGTTTTTTATTCGGATAGATATTTGGTTCTGTATTCGTATTAAGGGTCTATTTATTTCATGGGGCCATGATGTAAAATTAAAAATTTCATGGGGACATGATTGCATCACAGTTTCACAAACAAAACATGAAGATTAACATCCCAATGCAATGTGGATAAAAGTTGTAAGTACACAGTTCAAATAAAATCGCATCCTCTGGGTATATGGGCAGATTTATGGGCACCTCCAAGGCTGTTTAAGCCTACAGAGACAGGCAAAAAAATAATAGTAGTAACAATTCAGACAGCACACCATCGACTTACACAAAACATATTTGGATGGAAGGTTGCATAATTTATCACGCATGGCCCGATATCACTTGTAAAGTTTAACACTGCAACCACACTCCCTTTTCTTTTCTCTATGCAACAAAATCAACCAAAAATAGATAATGATCAGCACAGGCTATAATTGCCGAATGAAAAAAAAAAACAGGATGAACAGGCACGGAGCGATGATATGTTTTGCATGTGTCTGGAGCAAAGATGCTCGAGCTGCATACACAGGCTTTGCACAAACCATTACTGTTCTAACCAGATGGAGCATGGCCACTTGCTGATGATGATTTTGCAACATAGATCTGCTTCATCCTACCAGTGCCTAGGTTCTTGTCAGAACCAGAATTTTGGTTCCTCCCCTGGTATCCTGAACGGCGTTGCCATTCATTGGCCGTTCCAGTCTTTTGGGCCATCCGAGCCCGACGATCCTGATTATTAACAGGATGTTGGTACTGTTGATCCGATGATGATGAAGACTGGTGGGGCTTGGAGGGCATGCTGGCAACCTGACCTCCATTTGAGTTGCTAATCACCCCTGTAGCAAACTCAGGATTGACATTTGATGTGTTTGATCTATTCATGACTTTGGCACTGCTTGGGACTTCATTGCTGATCAGGCCTGTCCGTACAAACGAAGGCTGGACAGTTTGAGCATTTGAACTGCTGGAGGCTGGCTGTTCAACAAGACCTGACTCATCTTTGAACTGAGGGGCAGCTGCATTTGGAAATCGCTTGCTGCTATCTGATGGAACACCAGATGCAGAGGGTTCCTGGAACCGGTTATTCATACTTCCCTTGTTGTCCAATTGCACGTTATGAATGAATTGTGGTGCAGCTGTCCCGTCTATTGGGTGCTGTTGTAGTGGCACTGATAATGGGACAGTGTGCAATGGTGGTACAGGCATATGTGGCCAACAAGGTTGCATCTGTATGTCTGTAGATGTCTGCAAAGGGAAAAAGGCATGTTAAGACATTGAAAAAGGAGAAAGAACGACCCATTTTAATTTGTTACCATGTGTATCTAACTACAGTAGGATCACAACTTCCATTCTTCAAACTTATTAACAATGATTATCTGAATTGTCCAACCATCAAACATAAAGAAAAGAAAAAGGTGAAGATGCATCTGTCTCTAACAACTACACAGCATTCGCCTTCAACCCTCAATAATGTATTATCTTTTACTTATATAATGGCTATCTAATATACAAGCATCAATCATGAATCAATTTAGTTTGACATAATGCATGTAGGACCATTGTGTCATACCTGGAATGGAGCAATATCAAACATGGTCAACGGGGACGGAATTGGCATGATAGAGGCAGGGCGTAGATGCTGGACTGGAGTAGGAACACTGGTTGAGCTTAATTGACCAGGAATCATATTTTGGTTGCTTGGATCACTCTGGCTAACACCAACAACCGAAGGTCCTTGGTTTTGTTTCCAATCAGGCTGCTTGTCACCAGGAATATAAGTGGCTCCCATGAAACCAAGTCCCATTTGACCAAACTGCCCTACTGGAGCAAAGTGGTTGTAGACCACCATATGTGGAGGACCTTGTACGCCCGGTATTCCTCCAGGGCTAATGAAAGGACCAGCAAACCCAGTTGGAGGACGATAGAATGACTCAACTCCAGAGTGGCATTGTGGCCAAGCTCCCAATGGCGCTGAAGGTAAAGTGTTGCTTCTTTGAGGCTGTTGACCCTGAGAACCAGCAGATTCATCACCTGGTCCAAATGCAAAAATTTGCCCCCCTAACATTGTATTCATCTCAAAGCAAGAAAAGTGGGATGGCTGTGCACCAGGAAATTGGGAAAGCATTGGTCCTGATGCCTGTGGACTTGGCAAAGGGTGCCATAGGGACATTGGAGTATCAACTGACAAGTCTGCTGGAAGAGCGACACTAAGTGGTTCGACCGTGGATGATTGACCAGCTCGACCTGTTATTGTGCCTGTTTCAGTTTTGTTACAAAAATCTATAAATATAGTGGCATACAGAGGCTAACTTTTCAATTCAAATAGCTAACTACCAAAAGAAAATACCTCCTGATGTTAATCCAGTGAGATCCTTACTGATAAAAATTTTGTTGACTGAAGCAGAAGCTGTGGAAGCATCTGCTGCAGATCCAACTATCTCATCACTGCTAATAGCTGCAACGGCAACAGCAGAGGCAGCTGCTTCAGCCTCAGCTTCAGCTTCAACATCCTCAGAATTCGGAGATGGTTCCTTTGAAGTATTATTGCTATCATCAGGCAAACCATGATTGATCTTCATATCAGGCCTAGATGAACCTGGAGGACCAAGCCCACTTGAAATATTCCGGCTGACTGGAGGCAGTACAGTTGGTGAGGTAACAGCCCCTAAGCATTGTTTTTATTTCATTATCAGTCAAGAAGCAGGAAAAAATGTAAATAGCTAATACAAAGTGCTTACCAAATTGAATCTTCTCCCCAGCCAAAAGGGAATTAATAGGGCTAGCAGATGAAGGGAATGCTTTTTCAGAAGTTATTGGAGACAAAGCATTGTTGGACTCCAAAGAAAAGCCAGAACCAGCTTGTTCAAACTTCACTGGCTTCATAGCTTCGTCAAGTTGAGTTTGAGTTAATGGCATAACCTAGCATGCACAAATGGTCAAAAAATGTATTGCATACCACATTACCACCTAAGACAAATTTTAGCAATAACAGAAAATTAAAGTACACTAAAGACAAATAAGAAATTTTTTTTTGAAATTTTCCATAGTTTCTTTTGCCATCACTTCACTAGTGCAGTTCTTGTTTTTGTTACTTGTTAGTTTGCCATATTTACCAGATCAAAGATGCCATATTTTTCTCCAAAAAGACCATTACAGTCCTAGTTTGCCATGACAGTATGACACAACCACCCTGGTTCTCTCCAAATTCCTACCATCACCTTCTGTTCATCTGAATGATGCCTTTTCTTGGTGCAAGATATCCTAGTTCCACTCTTACAACTTCAAAATCCACCAAGATCAAGAACACGGGACTCATTTGCCTCCTCTCCACACTCATAGAGAACAAGAAAAGAAACAAGATCGATTTGGGCAGCTGAGGGTAGTCAGCACAGAAGGCATCATTGAAAGGGAGTTGGAAGGACAGCAAAGAGTATGCTGGTCCTGACACACTGCCCTAACTGAGTACCTAGCAGGAACCTGATGGACTGGCAAAAATAGCCATCTCTCTAGTCTCTACAGATGCATGGAGCAAGGACCAACATGCTCTCTCTTAAAAGAAAAAAATGCAGAGCTCTACTCAATATTTACAGAAAGGTAAATATTTGTTAGAAACTTTGAACCTCAACACTTGGCAGAGGGAGAAAATATTTTGATGAAGGCGCATTTTACTGTTACAACTATTGAAACTACTGACTATAAAGGGAACATTGAGACTAAAATACAACTCATGTAAACAAAGCTAATCAAATTAAGTTTTCACTTTTCAGATAGAATTTTACTCAGTGTTATATAAAACTACTAAAACAACAGAAGATGTGTTAGTCCTTGAAAAAAAATAAAAAAACTTGCTGGTTTGATGATAGACGTTTCAAGAGTAACATGTAGAAATATGGCAATAAGCACTGGCTCTAGCTCTGCCACCACATATAAAGTGGTTAGTTTTCTCACTGTTTGCCTAAATGGGCTACATGACTGTGTAAACGGCGTGTAAACACTACATGAAAATTGAGAGGCTGCTGCACAGTTGTTTACACAGTAAAAAACACCTGAATTGCCCTAAACCACACGGAAGTTACACAGGTCTATGCGGGAAACAGGGCAACTCGGTGGGCAACCAGGTGATGGAGTCCATGGCGGGAGACCAAACAAATTAGCTGCCCTCGCGCATGGAACAACAGTGGTGGTATATGTGTGATTCTGGGGTTGGAGCTGATCCCCTTTCTACTTTTGTTGCACCGCCTCTGCTGCTTTCTTTGCCTCAACATTGCCACTCTCCAATCCGGTGACCCATGTGGCTGTGCTGCTGCTCTACTCCAATCCGGTGATTGCATGGTTGTCATGGCATCAGTATATAGATGCCATAATGTCACCATATTGCCATGGCGATTTTGTGGACCTCGCCACGGGGACATTGTGGCTAGTGTGTAACTGTGTATGGTGTCCACCATAGCACCATGGCATCTCCATGGCAACTATTTGGCATCCTATGGCGAGAAGAGATGTGGCCCACCACAGAGCTGCACGGGCCTACGCCACCACTGCCACACGCATGGGCCAGAGCCACTGCCATCACCACCGTAGAGAAGGTCATCGTAATCTAGGCTCGAGTCATAGCCACCGCCACTGGTGTGGCAGTGTGCTTCAACATCCACCCACGTCATAGATCTGACCGTGGCCAACGAGTCTGAGCCGCTGGTGCCACCATCCACGTGCATTGGTCTAAGCCGTTGCCACCACCATTCGCCCACACTGGTCCAAGCTGCTACCACCCTCTGTCTGCACTAGTCAGAGAATCTGCCGCCACTCTCCGCTTGCCGCACGCACAAGATCAACCCACCCACACTACTGACACTAGGTATACTTTTCTTCCATAATTCTGTTAGGATCTTCTTTCTCTTATGTATTATGATTTATGTTGGGTATTCTAGGAATCATAAAAATAATGTATGATGTATAAAGTGAAAATACCCCCCTAGGTTCACCATGCCAATGTATCTATGGTGTCACCACATTGTGTGACATAGGCGCTATAAAGGTGTGAAGGTAGTGTCACCATGTTTCATCACACCGCCATAACAACCTTAGGTGGCCGTGCTGCCATCTACTTTGTGTGTCATGTCACTCCAGATGCTACCACTTGAAGCTCATCCATCCCCAATGAGGTACCGCTCTAGGTGCTACGGCTCAAAGCCCGTTTGTCGACGCCCAGGTGCTGCCACCATTATCCATCCATGTTGTGCCAAGGTGACGCTGGAAGCCTATACATCCACACCAAGATGCCTTTCGACACCCATCTGTTTGTGCCCAGGTAATGCTTGACACCATCTGTCCACACCGCACCAAGGTGTTGCTCGAGGTCTAGACCGTCTCTAGGTACTACAGGCACTTTGTCTCCCTCTTCAAGTGTCATGTTGCCTGCTTGTGTGCATATATAGTTGCTCTGCTCATGAACCTGCTTGTGAACCTCAAAATGAATTGGTGTATTCTATACTTCTAGTTGATTTTATGTCTGTGCTAGACTGCTAGTGTAGGTACACATGAATAGTGTGCTTGGTTATTTTTTATGATATGGTCTGTAATTGTAATGCTATGCTTGACAAGTACAATTGCTAGTGTGCTTTCTCTGGTATTTAGGCTATTTGATTTTGATGTTTGGGCTGTTTGATTGCCATGAGCTACTACAGTTTATATTTGAATTCTTACTAAGTACTAACATCTGACATTTCCTTTTGTCGGTACATAATTCAAATTCAGAGGACAGTGAAGGATTCATGTTCAGAACTTCAGATTATGAAAGATGTGCAAATCTCTCAATCAAAAATATGTTCTGTAACACATCATTATAGTTATCTAGTCCATATATACATGGACAACTTGTGGCTACTGTGTTACAGTATACAAACGTTTAATCCATGTACACACCATGTACACAGTCTAAACACTGAAGGAGGGTGGTCAATCGTGTAACATTTACAGTTTAGGAAAACACTGAATTTTCTACCATTTTGTGAAGAAAATACCAAAAGTGCTTTAGCTTGCATCCACAAAGGAAAAAAAACTTAAGCACCAGTAGATTTTGGAAGTAAATAAAATGCCTTTTTCTCATGAAACATACAGCTAGTATAGTATTATCTACACATTGTTTTGCAAATGAAAACTGAAACCAGCATAAACAATATAAATATTGGTTGCAAGGAAAATTAAACACTTTTCAGGACTAACAGTTTAAAGATTAGTACTATTATCATTTCAACTAACAAAAGATTAGTTTAAAAAATAAAGTGAAAGTAACAATTGGAACCAATATTTGTCCAACAAAAGAATAATGACATGCACCATATTAACATAAATAAGATTGTGAAAATAAATATACCTGCTGGTTTAGTTGTGAATTATCCCAGGTACCCATGTTAAATGGAGTGTTATTGGGCATGGTTTTATTGTTGTCTTCAGATATGCCTGCCACAATCTTTAAAGCAGCATTAGAATTGACCACGTCTGAGGTTGGCTGACTTTGGATAGGCCTGTAAATGTTTTGTAAATATAAGTTTAAAAAATCCTGATAAATAAATAGCATAAACATAATCAAGCTACATACTTCTTTGCATAGTAGTTTGTATGAGATTCCATCTCTGTGTTGACCAAAGGTGGCCCTATGGGCGTCATGGAAGCTTTATCACCCTTCAGTGTAACAGATGATTCAACTGGGTCAATGACTCTGCCTTCAAATGCCATGACAGAATCCAAAGAAGTTTTCTTTGCAGTTTCTGACAAAGAAACTGTTACCTTGTTCAAATTTGGACTACTGGAACTGTATAGAGAAACTTGATGTTGTTTGCGGGAAGCCTGGTTCAACCAACACAGCATTAGTTAAAGGAAGAAAAAAATAGTTCAAGTACATAAAAGATGGTAATTAGGCACCTTTGACATCCTCATTTTGGATCTATTTTCTTTCTCCCTCAGCTCTCTCTTGACACTCATAATCTGCCTCTTAGACCTTACTTCAATGAAACCATCTGCATCAACAAGGACCTCAATGCCCTGCTGCTTAACAACGCGTGCAACTCCAGCCTGCGATGAGGTATTAATATCTCCTTCTGGCATAGCACCAGCTCTACATTTCTTGTTCCCACCATGACATCTCTCATAAGATGGAGCCTTGTGTATACTTCTCTCTGTCTTACTGTAATAATTTGCACATGTAGATGGACTTGCACCAATATCTCTTGCTTCATTAACCCTAAATGACTTATCACCTTCCCCTCTATTTGGATTTCTCATTGAAATTTCTCTTGTTGTTGCATTGGAATATGGCTTTTCGTTCTGCTCACTATGACTAAATGGCTCCAAATCTTGGATGATGTTCTTTTCCACATTTTCCCGAACTCTAAATTCAGTTCTTCTTATGTTCCTACGGGACTTTCTCTGGAATCCTCTCGAATCTTTATTAGAATAGTCAGCAGTGGAATTTGCCATTCTCGTATTAGGTTCCTTGACAGCATAACCATATTTTCTCCCTCTTCCACCAGGTACAGCACCTAGAGCCTTTGGAACACTGATGGTTTTTGCATCTGAGTTAACTTGAGAAGATTCTCTATTATTGGAAATGTATTTGTAATTCCTCTTCAGAGAGATGTCAAGATCCCTATGGCATTCAGGTTTTGAAACCCTGCATGTTGTGTTTTCCCCTAGGGAAGATCTGTCCAGCAGGTTCTGAAATCCCTCCGCATCAACAATCTGGTTGATTACAGTTCCATTAAGCTCCCTAGAATCTGAATGCTCCATCACAGATTTGTCAATAGAGCTGGATGAAGCTGCCTCTCTTAGGATATTCTGCTGAGCGCATTGATTAATTTCATTAGGGAGACCACTTGAAGCATATTGATTCAATATATAAGGAGTTGGTGCAGACGAATGAACTGAAGTTATTGCCTGAGACACCGGTCGAACATTCTGGGCAATAGGGCGCACATACCTCAACTGGCCAAACTGGAACAATGGACCTGTTGAAGGGTGAACTTGAGCCAGGGATGGATTAATCTGGTTGTGGAGATGTATAGGCATTTGTATGGAACCAATCTGAATGGCTGGAACTGGAGTTGATATCAAAGAAGGCCCAGAAAATAAACCAAACTGGAGATTAGCAAGGACCTCACTCCGGCTACTTACTGCTGCAGTTTGTGGCATAATAGGATCTGCAGAAGAAGATGAATGGGGTAACTTGGAGCCTGAAACAGATGCTACTAAGCTACTGGATGGTTCACCATCAGTTTCTTCTGTCAATGTATTTACTTGATCAAGGGCCAAGTTCTGCAGTGCCTGCTCTGCTTCAGTAATGAAGTCTGAAGGACGAACTGAACCAGTGCCCATCTCTTGCTTCATGACATCTGAGTGTACATCAATTGCCCTTTCAGTGTTCTTCGTGGATATTGACTCAAGCTCAGGGTTTAGGGGAATTTCAACCTGTACACCCTCATCGAATCCAAGTATAATTGATTCTGTTTCAATATGTGTATTATGCCCTTCTGCAAACTCACCATCCAAGTCAAGATTTTCATCGTCAACTTCATTGATTTCATCTTCCTGATAGCTATTGCTTTCTTCATCATACTCATCTTGTTTGTGACAACCTTCATTATTTTCACTTGGCCATTCATCATCCTCCAAGTGAGAAACTGTACTTGAGGTAGTGATTCTGATTGTGTTGGCTGCATCCAAGATTGAAGCTACATGGTCATTGTCAGACATCACAGTTCGATCACCATCAGCAGAAATCGGCAACACAGGTGAATCGCCAGAAACATCCATCTCATCATGTGAAACATGTGGAGGTGAACTAGGAGGACTTGAAACAGATAGAGAAGATTGTGAGCCCAATACAGGATTCTCCCTATCCCCACTTTGCTGTCCATCGAGAGCAATGCCTTCTGCTGATGTCTCATGCTGGTGAGATGCCTCTTGGTATATGCGTCCATATTGACTCCGTGCGGTATGTTCATCTGTACTGGAACTCTCTCTCAT
The DNA here is from genome assembly GCA_019279435.1 of Zizania palustris. Classification (NCBI taxonomy): domain Eukaryota; kingdom Viridiplantae; phylum Streptophyta; class Magnoliopsida; order Poales; family Poaceae; genus Zizania; species Zizania palustris. The sequence goes on along the minus strand of JAAALK010000079.1, from coordinate 60,277,022 downwards.
CCCACTTTCCACGAAAGAAGAATTGGCATGTTGAGTGGAAGGGCCAATTGTACTTCTAGGAACAATTGGTGGTGGGGGTACACGTGGTTGCCGCATTGAGTAGCGAGGCCGTGTAAAAGGGAACTCATTATCCTCTGGGTTCTGAAACATCTTCTCTCCTTGGTGACCATTGGAGCTTTCATGTGAACTGCTAGGCAGCCATGTTGTGTCTCCAAACCTATCACTATTAAAAAACTCAAAGTCAGACTGCTTCTCAAATCTATCATTCTCCTTTGGTGCATCCCACCTTGGAACCCTTCCACGATGGTAGTCTTCCAATGCCCATGGTGAATCAGTACTCCGGCCTCTTGAAGATGGCCTGACTGTCACAGCCGCAAATCCATCATAAGAATCTTTCTTGGGGTAATTTCCCCTCCTTATAGAATAAGTTTCACGCCGTGGACTGTAATGAGCACTTTCCTGATCTTGAAATGAAGTTCTTCCACTAAAATGTGTATGTTCTCTGTCAACAAACAATGTGTATCCATCTCTCAAATTGTGCACCCTTGGAACTGTATCACTGTACCTGTTGTTACTAGAGGACTCTGATGATGCAGAGGTATTGATGCACTCACCCATTCTATCAAAATCATGTCTGTCATCAATATTAGTAGATTGTGGAACATCGTTGTCCATGACTCCAGGCAAAAATTCATCAGTGGTAGATGAAGTAAGGTTTACATCCCTAATGTTTGATTCTACTTGTCGTCTAGCAATCCTTGCCTCCAACTCTAAGAGTTTTTTGCGTGCACCCTCTTTACGTCGCTCCTCCTCCATAACGGCCTTCCTTTTTTCTTCTTCCCTAGCAATTCTATGCTCCTCGGCTCTTTTAGCATCTTCCAATCTTTCTTGCTCTGCTAACCAAGCAGCGTGTATTGCCTCTTCTTCCACCAATCGTTGTCTCTCCCCCTCCTCTCTTATCAACCTCTCCCTCTCCTCCTCTTGTTTCCGAACAATTTCTCTGGTCTTTGCCTGTTCTTCCATCACTCGTTGCCTCTCTTGCTCTTGTGTCCTCAAGATCCTATCAAGCTCTGCCTCAAATGAAGCCCTTACTGGGTCATGGAAATCAGTTGTTGTGGCCACTTCTTTTTTCTTCTTTATTGCACTTAAATTAACAGAAGAAATGCTATCAAAAACTCCATCCTCGATTAAAGTCTTCACAGGGGTTCCGATGGACCGCTTCTCTCTGCCAAATTTTGCAGGTGATTCATTATTTAAAAGCTCTTTATTATTGGGGAAAGACTGCACCTTGGAAACAAAACTATTATGTAGAGAACTCCCTTTGTACCAGTTATTAGAAATACCGCTATAACGATCACGGGTAGTCTCCCCCACACATATACTTCCATACAATTCTGTCTCATTCTGTCCATATGCACGAACAACTGGCTCCCTACTAGTATTCCACGAATTCTTGGAAACACCACCATTTATATTTTCGTGATAAGATGATTGTGCATTGCTTTCTCTCCCTGCACTATATTGTCGACCATTTGTACTTTCCTTTTCTTGTTGTCTAGACATAGGAGATCGCCACAAGCCATCTTGCCTGCTCTCTTTGTTGTTTGCAACCAAATCTTTTCTAGAGGGTTCCCTCATGCCTCCATAAAGATCACACCCTGAAACCATGATCTCACTCCTACCAAATCCCCTCTCTCTACTGTCACGCTGTGGGAGGGTCAGTCCTGTATCACGCTCATCATCAGCCCAATCAGAATCATACCTGAGTCGGACAAGTGGAAGTGGCCCCAAATCATGCCTTTCCACCTTCTCTGTGAATTCATTAGCACCAACACCCCCACCACCAATGGAGGCTAAAGACTCAGCAGGTCGAGAGAGTGTCACCTGTGGCCGCATGCCCAGGGGGATCGGCTTTGTTTCCAACATGGAAGCATGTGCCTCATCAGTGTCCTTGTGACGCCGCGCAGGTGACGGGGGCAACGGCATGACTGCTGCTTTTAAGGATGGGAAGTCCTCCCCACGCAAGACAACGGGTTTCTCCGAAAATCCATACGATGGGGGCCTAGTGCCGCTGCCGGTGAGGACCACAGAACCAGGGTGCTTCTCGGAGACAGGTGTGGGTTTGGTCCATCCAGCCGTTGGCCCACCGGATCGGGGCGGGGCAGTGGTGACCCCACCGCCCACAGCAGCAGTGGCACCATCATAACGCCCGTGCTCCTTGCGGAGGGACGGCAGGTTCAGCGGCGGCGGGACAGAGAGCTTAGGCGGCTGAGGCTTGGCCATAGAGGAGCCGCCACGGGGGCGGGAGAGCACCACCATACCCCCGCCGCCGCTGCCGCCGCCACCGGAGGAGCCAGAGGGGCGTGACGGGCGGCCTCCATGATGCGAGGGTGCGGACTGGCCGTAGGATCGGTTGAGGTTAACAGACACGAATTTGCCGGGGTGCGACATCGGCGGCTGCGGAGGCTGCGGGGCGCATGAAACCCTAGCCGCGGCCCCGGTGCACGGGTACGGCGCGAGGGGCCACGCCCGCGTGTGCCTGGGGGCTTACTCGGCCGCGAGGATCGGTCGGCGGCGAGGCGGCGGCGGCGGCGGCGCGCCGCCGAGGAGGAGGCGACGGCGGTGGCGTGGGGATTTGGGGGGAGTCGGTGTCTGGCCGGAGGAAATGGGCGGAGCCCTAGCGTACAGAGAAAGGTAGGGGCGGGGAGCACGGCGGCACGAATCTTAAAGTTGCCGGATTTTAGATTCGCCCGCTGACTGAAACCAACCTGCGGCGTTCGGTGCGCGTCGGGTGTTGGGCTGGTGGGCCCGGCTCACACCCAGGTCGGCAAGTTGGCCCGGAACTAGAAACAGACATGTCGCGTGTTTTCTACTGCTGCTTCAAAAAAATGAAAATTACTCACATGCCATTATAATTTTTAGAAATAGTCTACATGTCACTGTCAGTGACTGTGGCGGCCCCCATCTGGCAGTTACATAACGATGGCATTTTGGCAAACCGTAAAAATCGTAATGGCACAGAAAAAATTAACCCATTCAAAAAATGTGCAGTGAAATTTGAATTTTTGAAGGCTCCGCTTGTTGAGCTATGATTTATCCGTAGCTAAATTTAAATTTTTGAATCAGTTTAGGATATTTTTGTTAGTTTTTATTGAGCATGTAGACTGCTGAAAACATAAATATAGAGGTTTTACCATATGTCTTTGCCTTAATCCGCAATCAACTTGTAGCTTATCCGATTAGACCCTAAATTTTAATTTTAACTATTATATTAGGGTTTTATTGTTCTTTTTTGGAGGTTTGTCTTTAGTATTGTCATGAGTATAAATATAAAAATAGTATCTTACAAAAAGAATGTGAGCAATTTAGCACCAGATTCTATCGTAACTTCTAAGTCAAAATATGTTTAGGTGAAAGTATTATTAGAATGATTGACCTATTGAAAAATTCTTAAACAAAGTTGAGCTTACGAGATGACCTTCTCTAATAAAAAATATGGTTTTTATCAAAATCCGACCTACGTGGTCTTATTCAAGAAATATTATCTTAAGAATTATGGTTAGTCACCGTGGCTAAACAATTGATTATTACAGCTAAACGGTCAGTTAAAGTAACAAACAAATTTGATGCAAATCAGTAACTGAGCGTCACCTCTCGATTACCATTTCAAACTGACATTTAGTCGAGTCAAATTGATCCATAACCATTCAGTTTGTTCGCACAAAAATTTGAAATTTTAAGTTTGGTCAATCTCCCGCAGTTACCGAGCAAACTAAAAATTGTTTTTTTAACGGAAGGTGGGTTTTTCGTAAATCAAGGGGTGTTTCCGCAAAAAGAGCATAACCTAATCCACCGCTGCTTATCGCTAATCCCAAGCCGAAGACACACACGGCGCGACCAAAGCAAAGCGCGAAACACGCCGAGGGAGAGGGGAGACGGCACGAGGCAGGAGGGAAAAGGGAGCTCCTTTAGAAAGCAGCTCCAGGTTGCTCCGCCTGCAAGGAACCCGCGCCGATCGAGAGCTGGTATGCAACCCGAACTTGATCTCGGTCTTGCTAAATGCTGATGTTTCATCCAGAGCTGGTCTTGCTGTGATGTACTGATGTGTGGTCGATGAGCGGTTCTTGAGTTTTTCTTGGGGGGGTTCGAAGGCTCGCTCCTGTGTTTCCCCCCGTCTCTCCGTGGGGTTTTGGGTTGAATTAGTGTCGCTTTCTTGGATCATGGAGTCACCGTCCATGGAGAAGATGGCTTGGTTTTAGCCTTTTGGGGGCTAGTTTTCATTCAGTGGTCAAGGATTGGTGTAGACTGTAGCGGCTGAGTAGTTTCTTGTCTTCAACTCCGCGTTATTCAGAAACTGGATTGTTCCATTTGATCGAATCATATGTAGAATGTATAGTGATTAACCACTGGCGAAGAGAATGTGAATCGGCAAATCCTCTGATTTTTTAGCAGTTACTACTACATTCTGAATGTTCCATGTAATTACTTGGTCGGACGTGATGCATTCATTACTCCTGTTGTTTATCGATTAGGATTCGACATGAGGTTCTTCAAGGTTGTTTGCTTGATTCCCCTGGGTGAGAAGAGCCATGATAAAAAAAATCAAAAAAACTTACACCTCGTGAAATGCAATGCTTGATAGCTTTCTCAAATTTTGATGATCAGATTAAGAAGATGTCATGACAACAACTTGAGCTGGCAGGACCAGACTCACCTAATCGTGATGTTTCTTTCTTTCCTTTTAAAAAAAGAAGGGAAAAGGTTACAAATTTATTGCTTTTGTACTCTTATCTTTTTTCTTGCAAATATCATTTTGCTGTATTATTATGCATATAAGGGTTGGTTGGTGGGGTGGCTGAATAGCTGCAGCCATGTAATTATGCAAAGTGGGTTCACATCCATCGTTGGTGATGGTTAATGCATATCTGAACAAATTATACTTTCCTTGAGCTTGCTGTTATGGCAGTATGCCTCCATCCATATGGCACAATGCCGTCATGGACGGCCAAAAAAATTACAGATGCATGAAGCTTCAGTGATTTGTAAATATTGATTAATGCAATCTTTTGGTTTCTTCGTATTACTGGAAATAAGAAAGGTTATCCCCTCATCATGGACAAGTATCAAATATGATCATATGGAAACAAAATTCTGCCTAGTTTTATTACTTTATCTATATCTATTATAAGTTTTAGTTCTCTGAGTTGATCCCTTGTCTTTTTTAAAAAAAATGTTTATAGGAGGAAATATCGTGATCAAATCAAGCTTTGGGAATTGGGAGTGGAGTAGACTAACCCAAGAGGAGATAAAGGATTTATCCATCTACCATGGAAGTTCTTGATAGCAATGATCATGTAAATGCAAGAATACAGGAAGGTGAAGAGCCAGATTCATCATTGGAAACGCAAAAAGAGTTACCCCACAATTCGACAGAAAACACGGAAGAATCGAAGGCTTCTACAGGTCATACTGTTCCTTCATCACCAGATGTGCTCGCTCAGTTGAAACCAGCTCAGGAATCTGAGGATTCGTTGAAAGATAAGACAGACTTTCCTACTACAACAAGTAAGAATCAAGTGAACAGTATGTCTGAAAATGGTTATACCAGTCAGAGCGCTAAACTATCAGATGAAATGAAATCAAATGGGGACAAAACGAATAATCACAAGAGCATTACTGACACCCCAAACAAAAAATCAGAAACAGCGGCGAGGCCTGAAAGTTCATATAGAGGCCTTGTTGACACTGCTGCACCATTTGAGTCAGTTAAAGAGGCTGTCACCAAGTTCGGGGGAATTGTCGATTGGAAAGCATACAGATCTCAGACATTAGAGGTAATGCTGGTTTGTTTAAAGCTGCACATGGATTGTGCTCAAAGATGCAAATTTGCTGTGTTTACATGCGTCTCCATCCCACTACACATATAAATTTCCTTTTATTTTGAACACTAGAAATGCAATTCCTTTTTAGGAGAAACAATAGGGAATATAACATATTTCCTCTTACTGCTGTTCAATAGTATGATTGAATGTTGGCCATGTAGACTGCTGTTGTTAAGGAAATTTGTTCTTATGCAGAGGCGCAGGGTCATGCAACTTGAACTTGAAAAGGTTCAACGAGAGATTCCACAATTCGAAAAAGATTCAGAAACTGCTGAGATGGCCAAATTGCAGGTGGTTGAGGAGCTTGAGATAACTAAGAGACTTATAGAGGAGCTGAAACACAACCTGGAGAGAGCAGAGATTGATGTGGACCAGGCAAAGCAGGATTTGGAACTTGCACAGCTGAGGGCACAAGAAATGGAGCAGGGGATTGACGATGAAGCTAGTGTAATAGCCCAAACGCAATTGTCAGTTGCTAAAGAAAGGCATCAAAAAGCTGTTGAGGAACTGAAGTTTGTGGAGGAGGAGTTGACATCAACAAATGAAAATTATACCATCTTAGACACTGAAAGGGAAATGGCAACCAAAAGAGCCAAGGAAGTTGTTTCTGCTGCAAAGGAAACTGAGAAGCGAGTTGAGGAACTCACTTTAGAATTTATTGCAATCAAAGAGTCTGTTGAGTCGGCCCATGCAGCACATCATGAAGCTGAAGAAAACAGGCTTGGTGCAGCTTTGGCAAAAGAGCAGGATTGCCTAGCTTGGGAGAAGGAACTGCAGCAAGCACAAGAGGAGTTGCAGCAACTCAATGTGCAAATTCTATCGAAAACTGATGTTCAGTCCAAACTCGAACAAAATGCGTGCATGCTACAAAGCCTCAATACTGAGCTGGCTGCCTATATGGAAAACAAATTGAGTGAAGAAGCTGAGGTGATTGAGGAAAATGGTTCTGATGAGGCAAAAGAAATTAGTAGGTCAATCAAGCAAGCTCTTGCTTCAACAAGAAAGGAGCTTGAGAGGGTTAGAGGAAATATTGACAAAACGAAAAATGAAGCCAACTTAATAAGAGCTGTTGCGGAGTCGCTCAGGTCAGAGCTGGATAAGGAGAAAGCTTCACTTCTCACATTGCAGCAGAGAGAGGGTATGGCATCCATCACAGTTGCTTCTCTTGAAGCTGAGCTCAATAGGACAGAAGAAGAGATAGAAGTAGTGCACATGAAGGAAGCAGAAACCCGTGAAAAAATGGTGGATCTTCCAAAGATGCTGCAGCAAGCAGCTCAGGAGGCAGAAGATGCCAAGGTGGCAGCTCATTCTGCAGAAGAAGAATTGAGGAAGGCAAAAGAGGAAGCCGAGCAAACCAAGGCTGCTGCTACAACCGCAGAGACCAGGTTACGCGCTGTCTTGAAAGAAATAGAGGCTTCTAAAGCATCTGAGAGGCTAGCACTTGTGGCATCTCGAGCATTGCAAGAGAGTGAGGAGACAACAGGTGTTGGAAATTCTCCTAGAGGAGTTACACTTCCTATTAGTGAATATTATTCTCTAAGCAAGAGGGTCTGTGAAGCTGAAGAGCTTGCAAATGAGAGGGTTGCGGCAGCATTGGCGCAAATAGAGTTGGCGAAAGAGTCTGAATCGAGGAGACTAGCAAGATTACATGAAGCATCCAAAGAGATGCGCAACAAGAAGAATACTCTTGAAATCGCGTTGGAGAGGTCGGACAGGGCAAAGGAGGGAAAGCTTGGTGCTGAACAGGAGCTGAGGAAATGGAGGGCTGAACTTGAGCAGCGTTGGCAATCTCATGAAGCTGCAAAACATGTTGTCAATCCATGGAGTGCTCCATCCACGAGATCACCTGAACACAAGGGCTCTTACCAGGAAGATGAAGTAGTTCTTGCAGAAACAAAATTACCCATGTCAAATAATAGCATCGATGGCTTTGTTTCAAACCACAAGTTAAGGAAAAAGAAAACATTCTTCCCACAAATGTCCACCCTTCTCTCTAGAAAGGCACAAATGTAGATATACAAATATACAGGCAAATTTTACTGTACATGGTACCGGGTAAAATGGTAAACGGTGTGGTAATACTGTCCATGCCTGATACCTGAGGATGTACTGTATGTTTCTTGTATGATGATTTTTTGGAGATTATTAATACTCAAATCTCTCAGAGGCGAGATGATTGTTTATTTCTCATGTTAGTCAAGAAAAAGATCCCGTTTAACCCAGATTGCCAATTGTGAGAAAACTCTGAAGTTTGAATATGTGATTCAAGTCATTCAACCTATACAGCACTGCAACATCAGACCAGCAGAATGCTGAATGCCTATGTATGTACTAATCCAAAGTCAAAGCAGCTTTAGATCTTCTAACATCACATATCACTGTCAATCTTGGGTGCAATTGGAAAGGGTGATGATAAAGTGGCTGTTCTTTAAGAACTCGTTTGCTCCAAGTTTCACTTTAATACTATTTGAGTAGATATTATGATGCTCTATGTTTTTCCCCGGAATTTCACGTAGATTGGGTGGAATATTTCCGCTCCCGTCCTCTTCCTTAAATACGTAAACGCCACGCGAGGGCGGAAAATTTCTAGATTTGCTCTCACTTTTGCAGTTAAAAACGTCGGCTTTGCTTAGCATAATTCTCTTCGCTGCCGCCTCGGCGGTCGCGCCGTCGCCGCTGCCTCGGCGACCGGGGCCCTTCCGCATTACCTACCAAAGAAGGGACCTATCCCCAGCTGGTAGCCCGCTGCGCTCCCTCCCCTGCGCCCCCGGCGGAGGCGCAGCCAGCGAAGCGGCGTCCCCGGCGGTACCCGAGGCAATACCCCGGCGAAGCGGTCGGCGTCGCCGAGGAGGATGCGTTTCGTCGCCACTCGCCTCCGGAACCCCAAGCGCACCACCCTCAAGGACAGTACAGGGGCCGAGGAGGTGGGCAATAGCGCGAATGAGGAGGAGGACGACGACGTGATTGAGGAGGAGGGGGAGGGAGCGGGGTTGGAGGAAGAGTGGATGCCGAGCATTGAGGGGTTCGTCAACGTCAAGTACCTGGTTGACAGCAAGCTCATCTTCGACACCGTCGAGCGGATCGTCGCTGAGTCCACTGACGTCGCCTGTGAGTGCGATTCTATCTCTCCACTCCCCGTGCAGTGCCGTTCCTTCTCAGTTGGTTTATCTACGGCACCCTAATTAGGTTAGTATTCTGTTCCAAATGCAGTTAAAATTTTCCTACTTTTGAGAAATTACACTTGGAATACGACTTGCATTGGTAAGATGGTAAGCTAGTAGATTGTAGGAATGGCATTTGCAGTGTTCAGCTGGGGTATACTGTGAAATGCAGGTTATAGCATATCTAATTCTATGATTCTTTGTGGGAACTTAAAGCATTATAGTGTGGAGTTGTGGTGCATCATGAAACGTGTATAGATTTGGATGTGGGATCCATTTACTGCCAAATTGTGTAAGATGCACTACTTTTCTCAATGAAATGACAAAGGTCAAAGGTTCTGGGGATGTGATCATCCTACACTTGAATCTTATGTAGTTTTACTGGTGAACCATGAAAGATATGAGTTTTGGGGATGTCCTGGAATATAGGCGGTAGACCATATTGGTATAGAAGCATGTTGAAAGCATTGTGCATCATAGCATACTCAGAGCATCTCCCTGAAAATCTGCGCAACAACTTTTGAATAATATCATTTCTGACAATTTAATTAGCATGAGCCACCAGTCATGTTGCCTAGAATGGCAACTAAATTAAATTGTTCAGCACACAGTAGTGCATGCGACATGCTTTACATGTGACTCTTAAGGAGCATTCAATACCTATGTAAGGAACTTTGTTGAATCGCTGCAAAAAAAAAGCTGCAGTTACTTACATATCGTTCATGTAATTTTCATTCAGATGTTTACTTCAGGAAAAGTGGTCTGGAACGTTCAGCTAGAATTGCAAAAGATTTGGAGTGGTTGAGAGAGCAAGGCATTGCAATTCCAGTGCCAAGTACTTCTGGAATCTGGATCAACATATGCAACTTATCTGAGTGAACTGGCTGAGAGCAATGCCCCAGACTTCCTTTCCCATTATTACAATATTTATTTTGCACATACAACTGGAGGGGTGGCGATAGGTGACAAGGTAACACTCATTCCAAATTTGAATCATTCCCCATTACCTTGTCTAATCAACTGTTGATGGATTCTCTGATCCCATACCTGATTAAATTTCTGTTACCTGTCTAGTAAATTATCAAATAAAATCTAATCTACTAGACTGAAAGGAAGATACTGAATTCAACTTTGCTTTCTCATCAAATAGGAATTCTTTGTATTGTGATTTCATTGTTATGTCTCCACATGTTTTGCATTGCATTGAATTGCAGAACAGACTTTTTCTTTGGAGGTGTCAATGTTATGGGCTTGCTAGGGTAAGAGGGTACGAAGACCGGGGGATAAGGCACTCACCCTCTAATAGCTTCAACATGACTTCTTCCTGTCAAACTAAGAGAGGCTTTGAGGCTTAGGAATAACTTTAGAGATTCATTGATTACTTGATATTTGATAATAGAGTACATGAGAATATGAGATAACTTTATATATAGGGAGGACTAACTTGACGTATAAGGAACTAATCCCTAATATTATGGAAACAAATATAACCTCTATCTCTTGTCCCTAACTAAAACCAATATTTCTCTAACTAGTAACTAATAGATGTAATACCAAAATAAGTGTATCTCCATCCTAAATCACATAACTTGCCAAGCATTGTGAACCATTGTTTTCAACCAAAATGCCCCAGAATAGCAACATATCTTTTTAAATAAGAATAAAGAGATGGTTGATTTGTTCTCCCTCCATCTCCTATGTGAGTTTGCGCGCACCTACATGCACCTTAACCTTTTGAAGGAGACATATGTTCTGTGTAAGCTTTCATGTTTCCCCTAAATCCTCTTCACACATGCATCATCATGATACCAATAACTAGATATTTTCTTCAGTATCAATATTTAGAAGGTTTGTTTTGTACTGTTACAGCTCTGTAAGTTCTTTGAACACATAAATTTTATTTAATTGCTCCTTAAAGAAGTATTAGTTTGCAATGTGATAATTCTGCAAGAAAATTTTGGAAGGAAGGGAACTAGAGTTCTACAAATGGGATACTGATGTAGAACTTTTGCTGAAAGATGCCAGGGAGAAGCTTACAATCTTAGCAAGGTACCCACTTCCCTGTTTTATTGCAAGTTTGAAACTGGCATTTGCCTTGGAAGTTATATACTTATCTAGTCTGTCTATATGTTACACTATCCAGCACTGGTCTCGGATGGACAGGAACTTGTGCTTGAAAGAAGCTGTGAAATGTTTCCAGCATTTAGGGCGGATTGCCCGCTTAATCATCTCATAGTTCCTCATAGATGAACAACTATTCAAACCTACAACCTTCATTGAATCTATTCCTGAAGACAGGAAAGCTAGAGATATTTACTTGAGGCTTAATGCGGTCATTTTTGTCGAGGGCAGTACATGTTAACTATGTTCAAGTCCAATCCAGAAGGAAATTTTGGTGTGAGAGGGAGCTGATCAGTGAGCACTATCTTGGACACTGAAATATCAGTGGCCACAATAGTCCCTTTTTTGGCGTGCATGGTAGAGCTTCTCTTTGAAGTGAGCTCTTTCTTTCAGCAACTTTGAGCTGTGAGAAGTTGAAGAAAAGTTGAGGATTATTTCTGCTGTCAATGATGCCAGCCAGACAAGGAACAGAATACCATGCTAGTCAGGAATCTGGCCTGCCAAATTTTGTCTCGTCTTGTACCATGTTAGTTCTCGTAATGCTGTATCACACCGAATTATCTTTGCAATGAATTTGGCGTGCTTGTATCATTGCTGCCATAGTGCCATTCCTGCTTGAGTTGAGCAGGACTGGAGGTTGGTATACAACTGTATGCGTGTGCAGGTACGGCCCATATATCCGTCTATGTTTTCTGTGTATCTGTAAGCACCAAAAACCAATAATGCTATATTGTCTTGCTGGTTCTGATGTGTAGGGACATTGCCCAAGCTTGTTGGCTTGTTGCTGCCGGCTGCCGCCATGGCATGGCCCATGGATACAGGCTCCAGCTGCAGCTGTGCTTCCGTTGCAGGCTCCACACAGTGCTTGTCCTGATTGGTCCCTACCATGTGAATGGCTCCGGTCCGAGCTGCTCCTCTGCTCCCTATAGCAGTGGCAATGGAGCACATCTGTGACATCTAGGTCTGGTAATTTAAAAGAACCATTGCAGAACACTGTGTTGGCTATTTAAAAGGTAACCAGGGTTTCCCTGGCTTTTGAATCGGCCTTGAAAACGTGAGTTCGATTTGAAAACACAATTTGTGAAAGCTCCCTTTATCGCCGGTCCAAAACTGCAAAAATATTTGCCACTGTGTGGGAGTTGTGCTAGTGGTGTACTCAATCATGGAGTGATATGCGGGATGCCGTTCGTCCGTGAGAGTTGAATCTTTTTCATTGACGAGACAACCGGAGCACCTTTTGTCACTCCTAGGAAACTATCATGTGTATAACAGTTTTTTTTTTCTCCTGAATCTTTCTTCGAGTATTTTGTTTATGAAAATGTGATGTTACACCGGTTGAATGAAAGTAAAACAAACAATGCTATCCCATCCAGCTTAGTGGCAATATCCTGTTCCTGCACCATGAGTTCTTCACATGATGCCCACATGGAACACTCCATGAGTTCAAGCAAATATTAAGAACTCCAAGCATTATGTGGTCGCTCGCGCTGGAACATTCCATTTCGACTTTATAGCTAGCTCTAGCTGCATGCTTCAGAGAGCAGCATCTTTGGCGAAGTCTCCGAGAATTGCACTCGAGTTTGAATAATAATCTGGTGTTATTGCCATCTCAAAAAACTTTTGCAACGTGAAAAAGCATGCACGGGTCTACTTGAGAATTACGCAAGGTTGTGGAGAAAAGCAGCTCTAATCGATGTCCGAAAATTCTCATCTTTGAATATGTAGCAGTCGCAGCTTCCTGTGTCACTTTCTGCTAACGACTCCATGATATTAGCAGCTTTATGACGCCGACAGGCTTCTAGCTTATTCATCTACTGGTGCGCAATATTCAAAATTTGGAATTCCCCTATTTCAATTTAAATTAATCAGGCCGGTCGCGGCACGGCGACGGTTGGTTTGTCCTTAGGAGCATCGGTTGAAAATTAGGTCACGAGATGGCTCGATTATTTAATTCTAAAGATGTGTATGTGATTAGTATCATATTGTTTATTTAGTGGCATAGGGATCCACTTGTAAGGTGGAGTTATTTCTATTTATTAAATAAAGAAAAGTCATGAGGACTTGACTGAATATACATGTGCGCGCGTATTCGCGTATTTTTTGCGTGATATACTATGTGACGCGTGACTTGCGATTGCGTGCATGGTAGCAGAATAACTCTAAATCAATTCGAATTTTTGGACTTTTAGGTATACATTATTTGTATCTAAATGCACTGTTTTTACGCGATTAAAACTGAAATTTGAATAGCCATCAAATACCATAATAAATGTTTGAGTTACCAATCGTTTTGAATGTCTGATGTAAAACTTCTGTTACTAGTATTTGTGGTCAAATTTATATGCTATGAATTTAGCAGTTACTAGTAATAATTTCGTAACTTTATTCCAACATGGTTATAGTTGCCTATAAAAGATTGGAGACGTCCAATCTGAAGAGTGTTTTTGATCCTCATTCTTTCATTCCCATCTCTGCTCCACTTGAGTCTATTGCGCTGCTTAGACTTCCTCGACTTTCTTTCTGGCATACACCGGATTGAAAGAAGAGCGGGATCTCCGAATCATTGTCGTAGAGAACACATGTACAGGATGACAATCAGGTTTCATGGCAGCGCTCGTGCGCGACCACTCGTGTGAATCTCGACGCGACTACTTCCTATACGTGTCGCCTACCGCTACTTCGTTGATCAAGTACGCGGTTCATATGTTTATTGACAACATGTGTTTCTTGAAGTACGTCAAATGTCTGCTAGTATTTCTTTATGCATCATTGTTCATCTATGAGTTTTCCTCCTAATAAAAATTGAAATTAAAATATTGCACATATTTCTAACAGCATCTCCAAAAAAGCTCTTATATAAGTTCTTAAATTTAAAATTTAAGATTTTGATGAAAAATTAGACTCCAACAACACCCCTAAATAAAACTCTATCTTAAATCTTTTGCTATCTATCCTAAATTTAGGATTAACTTCTCCATCCTCATTTAAAAATTGGGACTCTAAAATATAGGAAACTGTCGTACATCAAAATAATTTTTAGGTAACAATAGGAATAGGATGATCTGTATTTCAAATTTTAGAAAATAAAATTTAAGATATTCTAAGTTTGGTGTTAAATAAGCCATTTAAAATTTAAGGGTCATTTAGAACTTTTGTTTTAGAGCGTAATTTAGGCTTATTTCCTAAAAGAAATGGCCTCCAACATCACGCTTCCTAAATTGCATCACCCAACTATCCCATTATCCAAAAAAACAAAAAAATGCAAACACACGAGAATGACGTAACCAGAAATTACGAATAACTTAAGGGCTCGAATGAACAAAACTGACTTTTGCTTTTGTTCAGGAGTGAAAAGATTGAATTTATTTCCATCTCAAGAAAAGTTTGAATTTATTTAAGGAAAGAGTTTAAAAGCGAAGTCAGCAACGCCCCCTCCTTTCCCACACAAGTCTCAAGTCAAATCAGCCGTACCGAAACGGCTGAGCAAAAAGTACCTCGAGCGAGCCGAACCGAGCCGAGCCGAAGAGATCGAGCTGAGCCAAGCTAGCAGCCTCACTCCACACTCCACTCCGACTCCGAGTCCGAGTCCGAGACGCGTACAGTGATGACCGAGAAGAAGCGCACACACGCACACGCACAGCTCATCTCCCCCGCCTGGTCCGGCCACCGCCTTGCCCCCCCTCCGCCGCGCTAGAGCCGACGCTTCCGCCACCGCAATCCAGACGCCCGCCGCTGGACTGCGGTGCTCCTTCCGCGCGCGGCGGCCGGGGATCGGGGTTAATGCGCCCGTGAGGCGAGGCGGCGGCGGTGAGCGAGTCCTGGGGGGCGGTGGCGTGTTCAAGGCGCCCCGTTTCTCGGTAGGAGAGGTTGGGGGTTGGCTCCTGGGGCGATGGGGGGATGCAAGGCGGAGGAGAAGGCCGGCGTCGGCGAGGACTGGTGCTACCCGTTCGGGAACAAGGTGTGATTTTTTTGCTACTCTTGATGTTTCGGGGGGTTTTGCTTCAGTTTCACCTTTTCTTGTTAATATCCCCAAGCTCAAGTTGTCTGGGATTATCTTCTGTGACATTTCTTCTGCTTGTTCCATCCAATTTCTGCCTGAAATCGCAAACTAACGTTACTTTCGTCCTTCTGTCCTCGCCCAAAAACTTAAAAGATTTGCTTTTTTATGAGAGCTGCGCGAGGAGAGACAGTGAAGTCATCTTGTTGTTTAAATGTTGAGCGTTTTCGATCTAAAACGTTACTCTCTTGTTAATGGTTTCAACCTGTCCCATCTGTTGCTTGTACGCGTCTAGTAGAGAGTAGAGTACCATTTTGTACCTAAAATGTCCAGAGCCGCGTGATTTCTCTCACTTATTCTCCTTTTGGACCGAAGTTTGCTGGAATGCGTTTCTATTGGTGGGCACGTCTCCTATCTCTTATTCTCCTGTTTCATTTCTGGAACATTTCTAGTTGCCGGCTAATTATGAATTCACACGCAATAATGCAAGTTAGCATCCATGTCCGCTAGGTATGCAGTTTTGTTTTGGTTTGTTAGGTTAACTGTCTGATTTCTCTCTCTTTTTCTATTGGTCAAATATTTCCTACTTCTCTTGTCAATTCTTTCGTCCCAGTCAAAGACTATTGGGGATAAATCTGGGGTACAGTAAGTGAGCCAACACAGTTAGGAAAAAGAACACTTCAGAGATTTTGTACTGCACAGTACACAGAAAAGAGGATTCTTGATTCCTTTGTTAGTGATCCGTTACTGGTGAAGGAACATGATTTTGGGCAGGTACATGTGTCATTTACCCTCCTTTTGAAGTTCAGAATATGAAGGACCAGTTGGCTTTTAAAATCTAAATATCTAATCATTCCTGTTTGTTTCTGTATCAAGCCAAAATTGATGCTTGAGCTTGCAATATAACTGTGTTTGTTTGGATTATAACCTGTTTCTGTGAAGCAGAAAGCTGAAAGAAAACAATTGCTAGTTATGATGTGTCTACAGATCTGAGAATCTCAGTAGCTACGTTTTATTTCTGCTGATTAATTTGGACTGGCTGGAACTTCTGCAGGACACGTTGATTTTGAAGAATCAAAAGAAATCGCCCCTCGTACTGAGAATGGTTGTTCTCGGTATGTCTATGATCTGTGGGATATTTATTTGCACAATGTGTGTGAAGCAAATTGGAAGTGATAGTTGGTCTAGAATAGTGAAGATCGAAGTTGGAGAACAGTCATGCAATAAGTCTGCAGTCCTGCCTTCTGAGGTTCAGTTTGTGCATTATCCACAGCCAGTAACTTACAGCAGGTGACTCTTGTGCTGCAGCAGTTTATGCTATATTATATGCTTTGAATGTGTAATGCTTAATATCCATTTTGTTTCTTAGGATTGAGTGCATGTGTAATCCTGTCCGGTTCTTCGCAATTATCTCGTCACAACGTTCTGGAAGTGGCTGGTTTGAAACTCTTCTTAACAGCCACATGAATGTCAGCTCCAACGGTGAAATTTTCTCCAGAAAAGAAAGGAGAAGTAACATTTCATCTATAATAAAGACATTGGATATGGTGTATGATCTGGATTGGAATAGTAGCGCTTCCAAGAATGAGTGCACTGCTGCTGTTGGCTTAAAGTGGATGCTTAATCAGGTGAGAAAGGGTGTGCAATCTAGATTATTATGTTGGTGTATTTTTTTCAGTCATCCTCCTTGCCCTTCCTCAAAGTTTGTCATTTTTACTTGAGGAGCTGCAGTACCTTCTTATCATCTACATGTGTAGACTCCTAAAATATACATCAAGTTCTGAACTAAATATTATACCACATTTTTGAAAATATGGAACAGCTTGTTTACCTCTGGTCAGTACAGTTGGATATCATTGATTATGTGCATTGTGCAAGAATTTACCCTATACATTTGGATCAGCTCTGCCTTTTCTTCCAGTACTGTTGACTGTTGCCAGCACACATTCATGTTCCAGTCTAGATGCTTGTGATTTAGATATGTTTTATGGAATCTCTTATAGGGAATATGGGCTTTGCTTGAAGTTAGAAACTACCAGGTTGCATTCTGTTAATAAACTCTTGTGTGCAATCATGAATATGTTGGATCTTTTGATTTATGCATCCTCCTGTTGTTCTCAAGGGGATTGAGGCGTCTTGGCTTGGTCCGCTCCTGAGTATTTACTCTCATATGCAATGTAGTAACATCTGTTGTGTACACAATATGATTATGATCCTGCTTCAGCTGTTTTATTTCCACTTCTCCATAACTATGCTTGATGGAGCATACAGAAGTACAACCTATTGACTATTGTAGAGTAGTTCTCAGTCATGGCTAGAAAATGAAATCCTTTTATACTGATTAGAGCAGTGCCCCCTTTTCTGTTATGGTTATCTGTTAATTAATTCAAATATTAGTCCTTTTTTGTGTGCTGGACTCTCGATGAGATCGCACATGAATGCATGATTGTGAGGATGTCATGCTCTCTGTTGTCATCCTGAAGATACCATCATTATTCAAACAGAGGTAGTCAAGACCGTCCAGGTTTAAACAAACGGCAGTGCGCGCAGTGTTATGTGATAGTTTTGAATTTGAACTTTTTAAGTAGAGCTGCATATGTATCGGCTGTTACAATATCCGTACTGTCCATCATCATGTGTAGTATCTGTACTTCTTCTTCCATGTTTCATTACATCAGTCTGAATGCTTTATGTGTGGATAAATCAGACTAATTAATCATGCACATAACTAATATGGTGGCATAGCAGAACAAGCATATTTTTCTGATGTTTATGTCTCCAGGGTCTTGTTGCAAATCACGCCGATATAGTTGACTACTTCAATCGAAGAGGAGTCTCTGCGATATTTCTCTTCAGGCGGAATCTCCTCTGTCAGTTAGTATCTCAGCTTGCAAATAATCATGACAGATACCTGAAGCAATTGAATGGAACACACAAGGCCCACGTTCACACAAGCTACGAGGTAGTACTTATCCAATTTCGGCTTGCAAATTTCTCTACCCCTTTCAGAGTCTGAGCGGTATCGACTATCTTCTGCTGTTGTGCAGGCCAATATACTTGCAAAATATAAGCCCAGACTCAATGCGTCGTCACTAATCTGGAGACTGAAACAAGCAGATGATTACACTCGTGATGCCCTTGAAAATCTGAAGAATATGCGCCACATTACTATCTACTACGAGGATCTCATCCGAAACAGAACAGTGAGCTTTTGTGGTTGATCTGTCAAGTGGTGATGTGTAGCTAGCTATTGCATTTAACCGTGGTGCTGTTGCTGATAATATGTATCGCATTGTCTTGCATCTGCAGAAACTTCTTGATGTATTGGATTTCCTCAAAGTGCCAAGGAGGAAACTAGTCAGCCGACATGTGAAGATACACACGAAACCGCTTTCAGAGCAGATCGAAAATTGGGATGAGGTCTATAATACTCTGAATGGTACCCAGTATGAGAGCTTCTTGAATGCTGACTACAGAATATGACACAGTGTGCCTTCACATTTCCTGTATAGAGATTTCCTCTCTTCTTTTTTTTTTGAGTGAGATGCTCCGATTTAGTTTCTTTTCTTTCTTGAATAGCTGGCCTTGATGTGCCTGGCGAAAATTTTGAAGGCGCTTGAGTTCTTTGATAGGTTCACTAATTGTAACACCAGGTTTTCTTTTTGATGTTATCAGTAACTGATGCTCAGGATTCTATTCTTGTGAACTTGCTACCTCTCTTCCATATTAAAAAATCGATTTTTTTTGGAACCAACTTTAACTAAAAACATGTTTAATGGCGACTCGACCGTCAGTTGGCGATGGCGCCGCTCCGCCCAAGCCTTGTCCTCCTCTCCTGAGACAGCTGCCTCGCGAAGCCGGCGAGCGCGTCGGCGTTGCTCCCCGCCCCGGGCACCTCAACGTACTTGCCGGTCTCCAGGTTGACCCTGGACACCCGCTGCTCGAGCATCCGCTCGCCGATCCGGACGAGGTCCCGCATGTTCTCCGGCGTCGCGGTGTCCACCGTGGCCGCCGCGCCGTGGAGCGAGTTGTCCTGGATGCGGAGGTAGTCGCCGTCGCTGTGGAGCGACTGGAAGAGGACGGCGGCGTGGATGTCAACGAGGTCGGAGCTGGCCGCCATGAAGATGTCGATGATGGGGGCCATGCCCTTGTTGCGCAGCCACCTGATGACGCCCCACCGCGAGCACTGCCTCGCCGTGTACATCCCCTGGTCGGACGTCGAGCCGGTGCCGATGGACAGCACAAGGAACTTGCCGCAGTTCGCCGGTTTCACCGGGTACAGCTCCTCCTTGTCCTTGGCCATCATCTTCTTGGTGATCTGCGTCATGGCCACCATCGTCTGCTCGATCCCACCATTATGATGCAAAGCAACACATTGATCGATTGGTCCTCTCTCTGCAGTGCAAGGCACGCGCATCTGGATCTGTATTGGTATGATGGATGGATGGATGGATTGCTTACCGGGTTGTTGGCGGCGACGCCGCCGTCGATGAGGTTGTACTCACGCGCCTTGCCGGTGGCGTCGTCACTGGTCTCGAAGCTATGCGCGGGGAGGTATGTCGGCGCGGCGGAGGTGCTGATGCAGATGTCGGACAGGAGCGCGTTCTTCAGGGGTATACTCTTCGCCTGCAATTGCAATTGCAAATTAATGGATATAATTAATTAAACTATAATACGTTAGTAGATTTAATTAACAGTGACGACGCGCGCGCCATGGATGATGGATGGATCATCGGCGAGGAACGCACGCACGTACGTACGTCGTATGTGGAGAAGATGATGGGCTGGAGCAGCCTGACGTCGAAGGTAGGAATGACGACGTTGGTGAGCGTGTCGCGCACCCGCGTCTCGCCGAGCATGCTCCTGATCCCGCTGCGCAGATACTTGCCGTTGTACCTCGGCCTCGCCAGCGCCGCCAGCGCCGCCGTGGCCATGCACCTCCTGCCAAATCATCAGCATGCATGCAGATTATAGGTCGCTCGAATGCTCGATCTATGGAGGATTGGGGGCTCGATACATGCATTACACACTTTCGGGGGAAGATCCGGGGGCCGTTGTCGAGGTAGAAGCGGTTGATGTCCTTGGCGGCGAAGAGCGGGCGGTTGTCCTCGCCGGGCGTGGCCAGCATGGCGGTGATGAGGCCGCCGGTGCTGGTGCCGGCGATGCAATCGAAGTAGTCAGCCAGCCTCGCGCCGGGTCCGTCCAGTTCCTGTAGCCTTGCCTCGAGGAAGGCGAGGATGGTGCCGGGGATGAGGCCCCGGATGCCACCGCCGTCGATGGCCAGCAACGTCACCCTCTGCCCCGGCGACACCGCCGGCTCGCCGACCACGCACCCCGCCATCGCTCGCGTGCTGCACGCCTCGCAGGTGCGCCGACATGAGTAGCTCGCCATCGATCACGCTATCGTCGCTCCGGTCAATTCAGTGGCGCGCGCGCGGGGGGGCAAGGCACAGGGGTGAGCTAGTGTTCGACCGACCGACGAATTGACGGAGCGGAGCTTGCCTTGGATGCTGCATGCATGCATGGATCGTCGCCGCGGTTTTGTGTGGCGCGCGAGACAATTAATGGCACGCAGACACAGTCGCACCGCACGCACACGAAGCTTTTGACATGCCGCGCGGCGCCCTATTTTTGGCGGAGCCAAGTAGCCAACCACACGAACAGCGCGCGCGCCACGCTTACTTGGTCATACGACATCTAGCTATAGCTGACGTCCCACGAACATGTAGTTGGTCCACGTCTCAGCTGAAATGCGGGTTTGACCGAGCCATTGGTCAACATGGGATTCAAAGGATACCGTAGCCCACAGCCATGGTTGGAGGGAATCGACTCACCTTGCTGCGCTCGCTGCACCGACGTCGTGTTCCGACTACCCTTAGTCGTGATAAGGGGGTGAAGTCGTCAGGCAATCAGATCACACAAAATAATCCAATTAGCCGAAAAAAATATATTTAAACAGAATAAATCAGTAAACTGGTCGGAGCCTGTTTGCTTCGGAGTATGGTGCGAAGGGGTCGCCGAAGTATATCTTCGGCGTCCGGTGCGAAGTGTCTCGTCGAAGGATGGCTTCGGCGTTCGGACTGGTCCAGTCGAAGATGAACTCCGAACGAATCCGAACGTGACAATCACCTTCGAACGGCGGGGTTCGGCGCAAAGTCTCTGATACAGCGGAGTACAAAATAATGACCCAAACGTCGCGTGCGGGTGACTTCGTCCAGAGCGAGGTACAAGCGTGGTGAAGCCTGTAGCGACGAAGCGCGTAGGCGAAGCCCGCAGTCTCGCCGAAGGGTGTTCCAGCAACCTCCGAAACCAACCTCTCGGCTCCGGACGCCTCTAACGAAGTAGCTCCGAACTTGGAAACCTGCAACAGAGGGGATTCGAAGTACTAATTCGGTCTGAGGATCAAATCCTGCTAAGTGTTGCACTAGTAGCGAAGGTAGAAATCTGTTACACAGATTAGCGGATACTTCACAGGCGAAGTAAAAATGCGATAGTAATCTATTACGTAGATTAACGGATACTTCACAAGCGAAGTAACAAGGATTACCACTGTTCCGAAGTGGCCGGCGGAGGGCTTTCAGGCAAACCCACGAAGAGATACAGAAAAGTAAAGGTAAATAAATGTCGTGATCATACCGACATAAATCTAATGGCCTAGCTTTTCTTTGACCGTACGAAAGTGAGCCCCCTTGCCCTACTATACATAAAGCCTCATTCAATACCCATCGGATTTCAATTCAACGATACGAAGAAGTTGACTACTCTCTGCGGTCGACAACTTAGACATTATAAGAAAAATAATAAATTTCTATCAGCTTAATTTCTTTCGGTATTTATGAAAACCAACGGAAGTTAATTTTCTACAGGAGCTGATGGAAGTTAAGTTAACTTTCGTCGGTTTTTATTGTGGCCGGCGTTAGTTAGCTAACTCCCATTAAACCGTCTCTGTCAGCTAAGTGCCGATAGAAGATAGTTTTTTTCGTCGGTATTAGCCTAACTTCCGTCGAATTTGGCCGGCGGACCGTTTTCTGCTACCGAGAGGTTCATGTTGATGACTAGCAGGACGAGCCCTGTTGGGCTGAGAATGATTAATTGGATGAGCACCAAGCCCATCCCACTAACGTGTTCTAAGTGTACTTTACAACTAAAATAACCTTGTATTAGTATCTGCTAGCAAGTTTGCTGTACCATTTTCTTTTCATATTATGCGACGAAACAATCTACATAGTGGAATTAATTTACACGTACACCTGTACATTTTCCGCGTTCATAAAAGGCAATTCCAAATTAAAGGTAGCATTTTGGAGAAAAAAGAATGGATCTTTAATTATCAAACAAAACATATACATTCCAGATTAATCGAGTCAAATCAATCTTAAGGTGATTACGAAAACAGGGTCGATAACCTCTAGCTTTCGGACGATCCAGTACACAGCCTGATAGCTCGCTAGCTAGGTGTGTACGTGGCGGCGGTGGCGGAGGTCGACGGCGGCAGGACGGCCGACGCCGACGAGGCGACGACGTGGAACGCCACTACCAGATCGAAGCTCGTCAACGACCTCCGTCGCATCAATCCGGCGGCCGGCACACCACGACGCCCCCAACAGCAACGTTAGCGACAACGAACGGCGATGGAGCTATAAATGTCGCTATTCGGATTTCAAAAGGAATTGAAGGCGACACTTTTGTGTGTGTGTGTATTATATAGACACACACGAAGTTTTTACTTTGGGCGGTTCATTAGCGACAAATTAAGAGTTCTTTTGAACGCATGAATTTTATAGTATTTGTTGTAGGAATTACGCTAAACCTTTTAAATTTCTTTAAAAAAAACTTTATTTTAAATGAACCTTAAATGATGACACATTACTAATATTATCGGGCATTTGATGGCACGGTAGAGAAAGAGACACGGCAGTAGGTTGAAGACATCAATGTCATTCTTTGAGCATCTCCATTGTATTTGCTATCATACTCGCTATCTTCTAAAATAATAAATATGATCAAAAAAATCACTTCATTGTATTTGCTACTTAACTTGTTATTTTAGGGGGCTTGCTATTTCTCTTTATCTACACTTGATACATCTAACAAGCCAATCAAATTTGCTATTTCATTGAATGTTGAGCTTGTTTAATTATTTTTATTTTCTTTGCATGTATATAAATTGATAAAATATAACTATATTCAAAGAGGAAGTCATATTTAGCAAGTACATTAGAGTGAATAGCAAAATAGCAAGTCAATTTGAACAGAAAGGCTTGCTATTGCTACGAATAAAAATTAAAAAATAACAAATATAATTGAGTGTGGAGAAAAATATTTGTAACGGTTTTCTCCAAATAATGCTGAATACGTAGTGGGTCCATCAGTCCACGTGTCAGATGTAATGTGGGTTTGACCGGGCCAGACGACCGGTCCATTGGTCAACGAGGTTTCGAAGAATACTGTGGCCCACAGCCATGGTTCGAGACCCATGCAGGATGCAGCTATGCTCAAACCATTGCCATCCTTATAACTAATATATTCAATTTTATATATAAGTGTGGATAAACAGATGTATAAATTAATTAATATTGAGAGTTTTATCACATGAATTGATCTACAAATGTCGATAAATTTATATTTTTGTAATTGTGGTAATCTAATAACGGACTGTAGCGTTACACCGTTTGGTACTGATAGGATATATTTACATTGAGACCACAATGAGAGATTTGATAATTAGACTCGTAAATTAATTGTTAATAGCTAATTTTTAGTCTTAATTCATCCGAACAATTCAATTAATTATTAAACTAATTGTTAGTTCATAAATCAACTAATGGTTAACCATTAGTTCACGAAAGTGAACTAATGAGAGCTAATAGGAGACTCTTTACTCTTTTTCCAGATATTAGTCCAAAATATGCAAACAGTTGTGAACTATTTTTTAGCTAACTAATAATTAGTTGTAGTCCATCCAAACGATGATAAACCATGTGTCATTGAATTAAAAAAATTCCATACATGTCATTATAGTCTATAAGTCATCGATTCTTATATATGTTACTGAAAATTTTATTGTTTTCATATATGTTGCTACTTTAATTCTCTGTGTCTATATATACTATCGTCGTTAGTTTCAACCATTAGTCAACATTAGTTTTTTTAAAAAAATATCAAGACTATCATCAAATAATTAAAAATCAATGATGATTTAAGTTCTGCGATCGGTTATCACTTGCTCTAGCCGGTATACACATATCAATCAATCATTTAATCCAACGCAACTGAAAGACCAGTTGGAAGCAAAGCTAGTTATACAACTTTGTAAGAAGAGTGCAATTTTGGTATTTTGAAAAAAAACATAGACTAATAGTTAAAACTAACAACGATAATATATATGAACATAAAAAATTAAAGCAGTAACATGTATGAAAACAACAAGTTTTCAGTGACGTATTTGAGAATAAGCAAATCAATATGATTTTATAAGTTGTTATCACTATCAATCATTTAAAAATAGAAAATTATTGATTTTTCGAGATGTAAGCATGGGGGCAGAAGCGGACATTGTTAATGCCGAGGCGCCAACCATCTACTTAAACCGTCTCGTGGCCACATGGCTTCTCGCACCAGCGCATCATCGAAATGGACAGGCCATGTCCTCCTGTTGCTCTGCTCGCCCTCCTCCTTCTCTGCCTTCTCCACGGCGACCACGCTGCCGCCGTCACTTCCGGCACCGCCGACGGCAGCGAGCTTTGGGGATACGTCCAGGTCCGCCCAAGTAGGTTAACAATTCTGCATTCCTGTTTCGTCAACCAAGTGTAAACACATCTTGTTTGTGTTTGACAATTGACATGCATGCGCGCCGGCCGTTGCAGAGGCGAACCTGTTCTGGTGGTACTACAAGAGCCCGCAACGGGTCTCGTCGCCGGCGAAGGCATGGCCTACCGTCCTCTGGCTGCAGGGCGGCCCGGTACAGTACATGTCGCCTGAATTCTAGCTCAAAGTTCGAGCTTCAAGCTAATCATGTCGTCGCGTTCGTGTTCGTGTTCGTCTTCTTGTGCTCGAACAGGGTGCGTCGGGCGTCGGGCTGGGCAACTTCCTGGAGGTCGGGCCGCTGGACGTCAACCTGAAGCCGCGCAGCTCGACATGGCTGCAGAAGGCCGACCTCATCTTTGTGGTCAGTGACACGGGCAGAGTTCTCCTCCCCATCTCCCATGAATGATATGACTCTGTCTCTGCTACACGAGCTGAGCTGACACGATCCATGGCGCGCGGCGTGCAGGACAACCCTGTGGGCGTCGGGTACAGCTACGTGGATGATCCGAGCGCGCTGGTGACGACGGACTGGCAGGCGGCCACGGACGCCACGGAGCTCCTCAAGTCGCTGGCCATGCAGATACCCACCCTGCAGCAGGGCAGCCCGCTGTTCCTCGTGGCCGAGTCCTACGGCGGCAAGTACGCCGCCACGCTCGGCGTCTCCGTCGTCAGGGCCATCCGCTCCGGCGACCTCAATCTCACGCTCGGAGGTATGCGCGCCCTTATCCCTGCTCAAACTCAACCAACCAACCAGCAGAAAAGCATCAATCCCACCCATGCCATGAACATAATTTCTACCCTGAAATCGAAAACTTTATCTAAGGTGTCGCGCTCGGGGATAGCTGGATCTCGCCGGAGGATTTCACGGTGAGGAGAAATCAACCTATACTCGATCACTACACTATCCAATGCTTCAAAACTCGAACTTAGTGGCATCTCCGGATGGACGATTCGATGCAGCTCTCCTACACGCCGCTGCTGCTGGACGTGTCGAGGCTCGACGACAACGCCGGCGACGACGCCAGCAGGTAAGAGCCGGCCGGCCGTCCGATCGATCGTCAAACATCTGCCTCTCAGGCGAACTCTCCGATCACTGATCAGATGCGCACGTGAACCACTCTGATCTCAGGAAGGCGGCGACGGTGAAGGAGCAGATCGCGGCGGGGCAGTTCGCGGCCTCGCAGAATTCGTGGATCGCTCTGCTCGATTTGATTGACACCAAGAGTGCCAGCGTCGTAAGTGTTCAACTGTGGACTCGATCACTGACACATTTTTTTTTACAGATTACATGTTGCACGTTATATTTTTTTTGTTTTTCTCTAATTAATATTGTAATTTTTAGCTTTTAGGACTCCAAACCTAACGTGGTGTCTCCTTTTTGCAAGAAATTTGTTTAAGGCCATAGGAGTAGAACAGTAGAACCAGGACTCATCTACCTACAAATCAATATTTACTAGCACAAGATTTTCAGATCAAGCTCACACCCAAGGCAGTACAGCTTGATGAACCCACTTGACCACGCTAGAGTTTCTGCAGGATATGTACAATTTCTTGCTCGATTCCGGCATGGACCCGGTGTCGGCGGACTTACCGGCGAGCTCCTCCTCGCCGTCGTCGTCGTCGCTGAGCAACACCCAGCTGACGAAGTACTCAACATACCTTGGCAGCCAGGAGTCAGGGTCTGGCTCCAACACGATCGAGGGCATCATGAACGGGGTCATCAAGGAGAAGCTCAAGATCATCCCCAAGAATCTCAAGTACGTGGGCATCTCCCTATCCGTCTCTTGCGCCGTGCTCTTCATTCCCTGTCCAGATCTTTCCCCCTCAAACGCTCGCGAATTTCAACTCGGCTGAAGGTGGCAGGAGCTGTCGGATGCGGTGTACAACGCGCTGGCCAACGATTTCATGAAGCCAAGAATCGCCGAGGCATGATAGGAAAAACGAACTGCGTCCTGCAAACTCTTGACGAGCTGATGTTTGGCTAACCGTGTATGTTTCGTTCTGCTCCAGGTTGATGAGCTGCTGTCTCACGGTGTGAATGTGACAGTCTACAATGGACAGGTAACTCCTCACTACCAAAGTGTGGTAATTTTCATCGTAACTTTGTGAGTAACATGTTCATGAGCTGGTCTAATACTGCATGTCACGCAGAAAATGAGCTGGTCCTAAGTATTCAACTCAAAACATGCATAGTTTTGGTTTTGTTTGAAAAAAGTATATATTATTGTTGATTGATCATACATATCCAGCCAATTAGATGGAGATTCCGTGCATGTTACCAGCGGACGCTGGAAGCAACCAAGAGCATATAATATAAGAATAAAGTGGTGGGTGTTCAGAAAAATACCGATAACTTCCACTGCAATGTTCGAAGCCACTCTTTCGGGGGTCCATGCATGCGAACCTGAGGCAGCTGGAGAGGGAAGCTTCCACTGTGAGTGAAGAGCTCGATCTTTTGCTCGCAGCTCACAAGTGGACAGTACAAGAGCCATCCGATCTTGCTTGGAACCTGCATGCAGTTTCACAAATGCTTCTTTAAGTGATGCATGCATCGATGAGATCAAACATATTCGGTAGTAACTAGTAACTCAGTGTGTTCCTCTTTGTGAAGCTCGATGTGATATGCTCGACGACCGGCGCAGAAGCGTGGGTGAAGAAGCTCAAGTAAGGGGGGTTTCCCTCTGCCAGTGTTTTTGCCGATGTGGGATCCAGATGTCGTGGTTACTGATGAGAAGCTTCGTACGTGCGTTTCAGGTGGGACGAACTCAAGAACTTTCTGAACCTGCCAAGGCAGCCTCTGCACTGTGGCTCTTCCAAAGTCACCAAGGCGTTCTTCAGATCACACAAGAACCTGCGTTTCTACTGGATACTTGGAGCTGGACACTTCGTAAGTCTCGGCTGGGAGAAAAAAAGTTTGATCTCCAAGCTTAATTGTTTACCTCGGTTGCCCTTTCTCTGCAGGTACCTGTTGACCAGCCCTGCATTGCGCTGAGCATGATCAGTAGCATAACCCAGTCTCCAGCCAGTTAGATTACTTTCCTCTGAAGCCTACACAAAAGTGTTGGTAAACAGAAAGGAGGCTTTGCTCAGGTAGCACAAAGGACACTGTAGCATTTCATATAAGAATACAGTGCAAAATGGAATAATTCAAAAGGCAATGGGATTTATGGTAGAGACAACATTTGTATCTTGATAGGAGAAGAGGATACTCTGTTGTTCTCAGAATTAAGAAATCACCTTTTTTGTGATTTTTCATGTTGTGGGTGTATAGGGTGATTGGGCGAATCCATTAGGAAATTGATCTCGGGCATTTGGTTTCGTAGACGAGTTGGATAGTGTAACGACCCGTCCCGGAACTCAGAAATACCATCGAGCGGGACGAGCCGGTACTTCATCGAATACGAACGAATTTGATAAAAATGTTCCATTCGACAGTAGTTTTATTGCAGACCTGAATATTACATCACATAAGTCTTACATAGCTGTCAATAGAGGCATACCTCGCAACGGCAAACATATCAAAAGAGTTCAGCGGAAGCAACACATCACCCAAAAGCTGAAACTACTGACCAAACAACTACTTGGGGACTAGGCCCGAAATCCTACTCCTCGGGATCTTCAACCGCGACAACACCTTCATCTTCGAAGTTATCCTCCTCTTCCGGTAGATTGACGAATTCTGGGGGTGGGGTGGAAAACAAGGGTGAGTACTCAAGAGTACTCATCAAGTCTTGAGAGTAGTATAGATGCATGATACAAAGACCGGCTATGATTCTCAAAGAATGTAGTTTACATTATTCTAAGTGCTTATACCTATGGGTAGAGGTCCCAACCTCTAACCGTTCCCACATAAAGTAGCAATAGTTCAAAAGCTAAACCAACCCTCACATTCTCACCAACCAAGATTTCTTTGCAACAAATCCCAACATCATTTTCATTAATTTCCACATGTCACATATTTCCATCAATTCCACATACAACCATCATCTCAACATCACAACTCTTACATCATTATCTCGGTACTAGCTTACCCATCCATCGGGAAAACGCTCTCATTATCAACATCTCATCCCAATTCATTTAACGCTCATCTAGTTTAACAATCTCACATCACTCTCTATGAAGTCTTTTGATTTCTCGTTCCACACAGGAACATTATCCAACCACAAAGGCTAGTCATATACCCATCGGTATATTCTGGTAACGTCCCAATCCATTGCCCATTTAGTTGAAAACAAGTAAACACTACGCTAGGGAAGATACATGAAATCACTTGTCCATATCCTTGGGCACGGTTGTTCGAACAGTTTATACTTTAGCTGAAGGTGCGCACTTTACCCTTGCGACTCAAACTCTACTCCGCTACCTATCGGTATAGGAGGTTTAAGACAAAGACTTTCCAAAGCAAACCTAGGATATCCCACGGCCACCTAGATGGATTCACGGTCAAGGATCCGGAAAGTACGTCTTTCTTTTTCTCCCCTGGCAATCACACTGGTGCACCACTTCTAACTCCTCAATCACAACCACACTCTCGTGCCCGTTAGGGACTTTTCAAGTAATACCATGAGCCACCCGGTGATTCCACATCCATCGGTAGTCGGGCTATCCTAAACCCACTAAGTACTAGCCTAAGGGCACCTCTCACGTACCCACAAGGTTGCACGATGTTGTGCTCATGCTTTCCCAAGGAATTGGTCTTTAGTAGTATTTATAATACACACAATTTAATTTCACACAACAATTTGCAAAATCACAACATCATCACCCATTCTACAACTATTCGTCATGTTTTGATATAAATGTGTAAGTGTATGTGTAGTGCACCCATTTGACAAGGAATGTGCTAAAAGCAATTAAAAGAATAAAATAAATCATGGAGGTAAAAATAAATCCTAGAGTGACAAGGTAAACATGATATTCAATTATCAAGGAGGCTTGTTAACAAACGTAGGTTTTATTTGTCTTAATTGCCCAAGCAATTGACTAATAGTGTACGTTAGTGTTTAATGCTAAACATGCATATATAAATTTGTGGAACAATCAATGCAATAGGATCAAGAATGTTCAAAGGAATACTTGCCTTGAACCGTGTGGTACTCGGGATCTTCGGGATCGAAGCCTCGGGTGTCTTCGGTGTCGACAACTATAGTACAAATAACATTATATAAATAAAATACGCGAAAAGTTTTGGGGAAACAATTTTATACTACTCTAAATTAAAGTTTATAATTTTAGAAATTTATAGAAATTTGAACGGTCGGAGCTATAACGAATTTTATATGAACTTTTGAAGTTTAAACATTCTTCTGAAATTGACAAAAGGTACTATGAGCTATTGGGGTAACTGGGCTGGTTCTATTTTAATTCTAGAAAATAGAAAAAAATCCACTATTCGCTGTAATTGGTCCGGCCTGCTAACTGTATTGGCTGTCTTTGGAAACTATTTCCGAAAAATGAAAAACTATACTGTGCTAGTGGGCTGGCCTGCAGGAAAAATATTCTGGAAAATAGAAAAAGATACTGTTCATATGGGCTAGCCGAAACCGGCCCATTTGGCCGAATCAGTGGCAGCGCCGTGCGCAGGCCATGCGCACACGCTCAGAGGCTGCAAGCGCGGCTGACCGGTGGGGCCCGCTGGACAGGGGCACGGGACTAGCACGTTGGATGGCCCAGGCTGACAATCGGGGTCCACAAGCCAAGCACACATAACAGATAAGGAATGACCGGGTGGAGGTTGAAGACGACCTTCAACTTCAGGGCATATCTCCCACGTTTTAACTCCGATTGAACCCAAATTTTAACCGTAGGTTATACATCCTTTGATTAACAAGATACACGGTTGGATTTTCAATTAGAGTTACTGTTTGCCCATAATCAAAAAGGGGGTAAACTAATAGAGGGGTGGTGCCGGGGGCGATGACGGTACTCCGGCGTCCAACAATGGACATTTTCATAGGATTAGCACTTGAAGGAATCTATTCATGGTATTTGATCGACCTATAATGGCCCGAACAAGTCTACCCACGGTGATGCCTAGAGGTTTCCATGGCTCAATGTCGTCGGCGAGCTCCGGTGGCGTTCCGGCATGGCTAACCCATGGAACAAGATTGCTAGAGTACAAGGAAGCTACTGGTACAAGGAATTAGGAGGAAGTTATACCTCTGGTTGGATCGGAGCGTGGTGGCGTCGACACGGGTCTCTGGCGTTGGTTCTATTTTGACGTCGGGAGCTGCAGAAATGGACACAATAGACGTCACTGATTACGTTCCCAGTACTGGCGCGAGGAATGGAGCAACGGGGAAGTGTGTAACACCCCAAATTTTCAATACAATAAAAATATTATTAAATTCAATTTTCTGGAATATATATTTCTGAAAATACTATTAAATACCCTTTTATACCAATTGAACTACAACATAGAGTAGATGGCCAAATTAGGAGGTGAAACTTTTTGTATATGATCCTAAGACCAAGATATATTTTTGAGAATTTTTATAATTTTTTACCAAGCCTGGAAGTAGCCCTATTATTTTAATTCGATTTCTGCAATTATTTTTATTCAGAAATGTTTTAAAACAGTAATGGGTCCCTTCCCTTCTTTCTCTCTCTCCCGGCCCAGCCCACTCACTCCCTCGCGCGCCTTCTGACTAGTGGACCCCGCC
The DNA here is from genome assembly GCA_019279435.1 of Zizania palustris. NCBI lineage: Eukaryota > Viridiplantae > Streptophyta > Magnoliopsida > Poales > Poaceae > Zizania > Zizania palustris. Next base: position 60,245,389 of record JAAALK010000079.1, on the reverse strand, counting down.
CGTCAGTGACCTCCTCTCTGCACCCTCGCCCGGTCCCACCTGTCGGCACCGGTTACCTCCCCTCGCGCGCGCACCCGACATCGCGGCCCCACCCGTCAGTCCTCTCGTTCACTCGCTCGCGCTCGCTGGCCAGTGGACCCCGCTCGTCAGAACCGTCTTCAACCTCGCGCCATCGCCCCCAAATGGCGCCGGCTGAATTGAATCCCTCGGATTCGCCCGTCGCCGGTCCCCTCCCCTCCATTATTCGCCGGCATTAAAACCGCCGTATCACGTCGCCCGTTTCCCCTTTAATCCCACACGTAATCCCCCCCGCTGTCGCCGCATGCAGAGAAACCGTCGCCGGCGTTAACCCACGCCCCCCGATGGCGCCCTCCCTGCCCCCGCCGGTACCCCTATTTAAACCACCGCCCTACGCCGCGTTCGGTCCACGCATCCCATTGCACCCAGACCAAGCAGAGCGCCCGCACTTCACCTTTTTGCGCACTCCCTCTGTTTCGCCTCCGGCCACCGCTCGCCGTCGCACCGGACCGCCTCCGTCCATGTAGTCGCCACCATCGTGACCGCCGGGACCTCACCAACCTCGGCCACCACTCCGTCGACGACGAACCCCGCCGGATCGCCGTCGCCGCCGAGGACCCAAACGCCTCCATCGCCTCCGCTCGTCGCCGGCCTAACTCCGTCGATCTTTTCTCACCGCCGAGGTACCTTCGTGACCCCCTCATTGCCCTCCTTCCATTTTAGGCCCTAGCATCGACCGCCGTCGCCCGCCGTGGCCGCTGGCCCGCTCGCCGTCGTCGGAGAAGACGACCGGCACGGGTCGAGTACCCGTGCCGTGTCGGATTCACGCGCGACCGTGCGATCTGGATCCGACAGTGACGATTAATTCCCGCGTGCGATTTAATCTGATCCGTTAGATCTCGGCGAAGGGGTACGTTTTAATCTCGTGCGTCCGTCAGTTTTAAAACCCCGCGTACCGGTTCATCGCGTACCGGTTCAAACGTTTTAATCCTGGTCGTCCACGTCGACTTACGCGCACCGCCTCGCCCTCGCGCGTCGGATCTAGATCCGACGGTCCAGGTCGACCCGGCGCACGCGCACAGTGCGCGGGTTCACCGTGGGCCTGGCTCACCGTGGACCCGAGGGATTTAAAATTTGAAAATAAATTCCAGAAAAGGTTTAAAACTTGTAAAATTCATATCTGGCGCATTTGAACTCTAAAAATTGCCATTCCAATTTCAGAAAATTCATAATATTATTCTCTACATGTTTATGCAATAAAAATAGTAGGTTTACTTTAGACATTTCATGTTTATTTAAATGAACATTCAAATACCCTTAGGTTAAAAGTGTAAATTTAAATTATTTAAAATCCAGTAAAGTTTGTATTTATTTATTTCCTGTTGATATGAACAAACCACTAAGTTTTCTACGGAATTTTCATTTTAAATTTATTAGAGAACTTAAAAATGAGAATAACCACTTTTAAAACCCTTTTTCAAAGGACAACACTTCATTTTAATTTCTTTTAAAATTATCTATAAACTGAATTTCAGAACCCTAACAACTTGATTTATTTTTAATCAAACCAACTTAACCCTATGTGATTATTATGTGATGTTATATTGTTTGGTTGAATGTTGTATTTATTTTATTTTACTTTATTATATTGAAAAGACTACGACGCCGTCGAGGAGCCGGAGTACTTCCCCGAAGTTCCTCCCTCTCCCTTTGCTGAACAAGGCAAGTCACCAAACCAATCTTTTGAGCATATTGAACCCATGTTTGATTAAACTATCGCTAAAACACATAGGTTATATATGCATTAGTTAAATGAACCCTTACGATATATTTATTTAGGATCCCCCGACCTTGATGTGCAACCCAAGCCATGCTCTCTAGCCTAAACTCCTTGTCACCATATGATAAATGTTATTAGCTAGTGTCCAATGTATCGACACGATCGCTATAGGATAAAAATGAGTCGTAGTACATGGTTCTACTATATGATCCCCATTGTTTCTTATCTATGGAATTTTGTCGGTGTTGGAGTTGTGGTTGTGAGTGAATGCATGGTGGGTTCCGGGTTCAAGCTAGGGCATTGGTCGGTAGCACCCGGGGCACTATAAGGACCGGTCTGAGGGATCCGTTGCAATACACTTACGTACTAACCACAAGTCTAGTGGGTAAGTCCTAACTAAAGTATAAATTGTTCCAAACCGAGGCCACCATTTGGAGATGGGTCAAGTTGCACCTGCGGGTGACTTGTACCAATGTGGCGCAAAAGGGGGTGCGACGTTAGCCGGGATGCGGCCCGGCGCGCCGGCGAAACCTAGAGCGGGTGGTTATCGCTTGAAACATTTCATGCCGAGGTTTTGGCACGAGTTCCCGTGGTATGGGTCATCTCGTTTGGGATGAGTGCGTGCCTTGTGGGTACAATAGTACATCTCTGATCAGAGTCTTAAATCTTTTCGAAAAGCCGAGCCCACGGTCAAGGGCGGGTTGCGTGACATCCCCCAGTTAGTTTACTTTGAATATGTTTGTGCATGATGGATTGACATATAAGGACTGTTGAGCGAGGTGGGGCTGACTGTACCCCTCGAGTTAGTTGATGTTGTTGATATCCATATTTACTTTTCCGCATGATTAAAATGTGATTACATTAAATGCAATAACTGAAACTGCACTTTTCTGCAATGTTAGCCATTACCCTTCCTTGTTTATTATCCTGCATTATTACTTGCATTTGCGGTGGCTTGTTGAGTACTTTTTGTACTCATACTCGTTGGACCCCACAGAGGATGCTTACTACAAAGACGGTCTGGAGTAGCGACCCAGTCGAGAAGAAAGATCCTTGATGTTCGTCATGCCGTTTTTTTAATTATTTTTATTACTGTTTTTACTAAAACCTTGATGTAATAAATATGGTCTGCGTACCATGAATACTGTCGTATGTACGTTGTCGCATGATGAACCTCTTGTATTATTGTTTTTCTTATGAAATTCAATAATGTCTCGATTTTGGATAAATCGGGGTGCTACAAAGTGGATCGAGACATACCCGAGAGTGGCGACGAGGTGTTTACAATGAACAGCGGTGAACTCCGGTGCTCCAAGGGGTGGGCGGTAGACTAGGACTTGAATGAGTGCATGTGGAGGTCGTGGCCGAGCTCGGGGGGGGGGGGGTTCTTAACCGTGTGGCGGCATGGGCGGCGATGTGAGGCGAGTAATGGCGACAGGACGGCGGCGCACGCCGAGGCATGTGGTGGAGCAGGTGGAGGGCATGCCGGTGCTGTAATTTGACCGACCTAGGGTGGTTGGAGGCGGTAGCACGACGAAAAGGGGTCAACGGTTCGGCGCGGGCACGGGGACGACGAAGAAACCGACGGTCTGAGCGATGTGTCGGCGTGACTGTGCAGGCAAGGACTATGCGGCGATGAGGGGTGCGTACGAGCATTGACGTGAGGGCCGGTGCGGATGCGACAGCACCGCAGGTGCAGGCGCGCGGCCGGGCGGACGCGGGCGCAGGGCACGGTCAAGGCGGCGCACTAGCGAGGGGTGCAGCGTCCGGGCGCAGGCGCGCGGCCTGGCGCAACAGGCGGCACACGGCCGGCTCGGAGGCGCGGGCGCACGGCCGAGCGCCACGCGCGGGCGCGCGACTGTCGTGGCCAGTGGTTGCTCGGCTGGCTGCGGCCGGTGTGTGTCTGAGAGTTATATATATATATTATTTTGTTGTTGTGTTTTGTTGTTTTTTTGTATATAAATAAATAGAGGAAAAAATCTAGGTTTTAGAGATAGGATTATTCACCTTAAGAGAATATTCTCTTATGATGTTGAATGAGTTGGTTAAAGAAATTTGCTTAACGGACTTATCCAACTTGCTAGCGACAATGCCTTCTCTCACCTTGACCGTTGGCACCCCTCCTCTGCTGGCATCTCCCTCTCCATGAGTCAGGCGAAGGAGGGGATGTCTTAGTGCATTGGGTATGAGGATGTGGCAGCCATCAAAGGCGGAAGGGTAGAGTGCTTTGTGACAAATTGTTGAGAGAATAAAGGTGGTGATTAGGTAACAATATAGTTGTCTGGGTAGATAGAGAGATACATCCATGCGGTAAAACGACTAATGACATTTAGGCTATCCACAATGGTGATGTGGCGTGTGTCCAAACAAACATGATGACGACTGGTCAAAGGGATGACACGGGAATGAAGCACCGGCCACATTGTGTCCCTCCTCCAAGGCTTCTCACCCTCCACCGCCACATCTCTCTCTAGCTTCTCTCTCTCGCCAGCTCATTCTTGCAACCAATAAAAAAACTATATGATTCTATCCACCCAAATGAACAAATAAAAGGATCATCCTATTTAACCAAAAACTAAACCATCTCATTTCATTCCGGTCATAAGTTATTCACTATTTCGCTACTCAACCTTGCCGACGATCCTAAGTGAAGCTAGCGAACTAGCGCCGAGAACTACTACACCTACAACGATGATAGAGAAGGCATACAATATCTTCACAAAAAATAGTGGATCCATTTTATTCCATAAATAGTAGAAGTGATCATGTCAACTAATTTGCTTAGGAATAAAAAAAATTCTAACACAATGTTATCCGAGCTTTAGGTAGTGTTTAGTTCGCCGAATGAACCTGAACGATATGAGATGGTTCTTAATAAATTGATTCGAGATGAGATAGTCCTGGATAAAGTAGATTATTTGATTTAATATATAAGATGATACATGAATATGTTTTGTTGATTATATATAACACTACACACGTGTGTTTATTTGCTCAGAAGTATGTTTATTGATGGCTCACCGTGTGACATCAGCTACCACCTCTAAAATCATTTTAGGAAATATTTAAAATGTTTTTGATATTTTAAAGGATATAATATTAGATTTATGACAGTTTTAACTGTTAACCATCTATTCCATTGAAATTTTCATAAACCCTCTCACGAAATCGTGCTTCCCGTCTTCCCGCGAGCAAATGCGCCCAGCCAAAACCACTTTCCCCCATTTCCCCCCAAACCATGGACTTCTCCGGCGTCGGCGGCGGCGTCGGGAGTGGCGGGTCCGGGAGGGTGCAGGCCGAGCGGTGGCTAGAGATCGCGGGGAACCTCCTCGCCGCGCGCGACCTTGTCGGCTGCAAGCGGTTCGCGGAGCGAGCGGTGGAGGCGGATCCTCTCCTGCCCGGCGCCGACGAGCTCCTCGCCGTCGCCGACGTACTACTCGCCTCCCAGGCGCTCCTCCCGTCCGGCCACCCCGACCCCCTCTCGGTCCTCCAGATGCCCCCCAACTCCAACCCCGCCGACCACGCCGCGGTCTCCCGCGCCTTCCGTCGCCTCGCGCTCCTCCTCCATCAGAGCAATCCCCACCCCGGAGCTGACGTCGCCTTCCGCCTCGTCAACGACGCCTACGCCATCCTCTCCGATCCCTCCCGCCGCCCACCTCCTTCTGCCGCCGGCGCCAACGCTACTCATCCTGGTGCTCCGTCGCCGCTAGCCGCTACCGCCGAAAGCCCAGAGTTCTGGACGGCGTGCCCGTTCTGCTGCTACGTCCACCAGTACCAGCGCGAGCTGGTGGGGCGTGCGCTCAGTTGCCCAAACGAGTCCTGCCGCAAAGGATTCGTCGCTGCTGAGATCCCTACCCCGCCGACCATCGTGCCCGGCACCGAGATGTACTACTGCGCCTGGGGTTTCTTCCCCCTCGGCTTCCCCAATGCTGCCGACTTGGGTGGCAACTGGAAGCCATTTTACAAGGTGTTCCCTTGGAACAATACGCCAAGCGGTGGGGATCCAGTTGGTAGGAACTATGGGATTGGGAATCGTGGTGGAAGCACCGTTGTTCGTCAGCCGCAAAATGCAGGTGCTCGGGGTGGGTCATCCAGAGGTAGGGTCAAGAAGACAAGTGCTCGCAAGAAGGTTGGGGCTGGGCTCAAGAGACGTTATTTTGGTGGCGGTGTGGAGAGTGGCATTGAGCCATCGATGCTTGGGCAGGACGGATGGGCTGGGGGAGAGGAGGCTGGTGGTGGAAGGGCAGAGGAGGTTAGAGGGATTAACATAAATGAAGAGGCACAGTCTACAGATGGTACCGCCAGGGGGAATGCCAGTGGAGGGGTTGAAGACATGGGCACCTTCCATTTGGATGTTGATACAACGGAAGATATATTAGGGAATTTGCACAACTTGCCCTTCTTGAGGGTGGACAATCTTGGGCGGATGCTATAAGTAAAATTGTCGCTGTGGTGTTTGTTGTGCTGGAGAAATGCTGTATGGTAATGGTTGACTGGGTTGAAACAGATGTCTCAAGGACTGACCCTTTTATCATTGTTGTTATCATTCTTGTGCTGTTATCTTGTGTTGTACTAGTAGTCTACCTTGTACTTGTAGTTACATAGCTGCTGGTGGAGTCATGCCATTCAGGCATGATCTGCCATAGAAGTATGAGTTTGTAGTATCTTCATATTAGCTGGGAATTGTATTCTGTCTTTGGCAAACAAACTCGTGGAGTTTTCTCAGGTGTCTGGATGGAAACAATGCTTCATGGATGGGCAGCCGCTTCTGTTTCTTCTAGGAGCAATGGCGAGACAAGTCGCTGAGAGAAAGTAAGCAAACCTGATTCAGTGATTCTTCTATCTGAAGATATATATTATTGCCATCATTTCAGGTAGTTTGTGTGTGGTTCTCCTTTAGGCTACGCATTATACCTCAGAAGAATATTAGCAGAAATTGTGGTCATTAATATTTACAGAGAATTAACTTACACCTTTACAAGAATTCTAATCTCCTAATACATTATTGGCCTCATAATGTCTGCACCTATTACCCTGTAGACCTGAAAATGGTCTGCTTTCGCAAAGACATGATGCTTAACAATTGTTTATACTTGTATGATTTGTTTTTTTCTCTTCAAAGACTATTGGGTTGTTGACCTTTTTTTTTCATATTGTCGAATCAACCTGCAATATACAAGATGGTGATAAACTGATGTATCACAACTGCCTGCATCATACAGCTCTACATTTATCTTAATCATCATTCTGGATTCAGCAGTCAAATATGTCATATGTCACATTTGAAGTGTATACTAAAAGAGCAGATTCATAGATGAAGTTTATTAACGGAACAAAAATTTAATTGCCATAAAAATTATTTAACAAGTGAAATTATGTATTGAAGCAAAAGGCAACCAACTGTTGTTTATGTTACTGTGATTTTTTACCCATCTGTTGGTCTGGAAGGCCATTGCGATGTCACTATTTGTCACTAATAACTGGAAAGCTCAGAAAATGGAATTGTTGTTAGGTAATGTTATCATGTGATATATGCTTCTTGTGTAGTATATAGATTGCTCTAAGTCTGATGCATATAGTCATGATTAGCAGTGTAGAATTGGTTGGGTTTGTATTGCATTCTGGTTCAACAAACTTTTGGCTCTATTTCTGTTCTATTGCAATGATGTTGAAATTGTGTATGTGTCATTTAGTTGGTTTCTATAACATATCTTCTGTTATAAAAGGAGAAATCAAAGTTGCCCCATATGAATTTTCTTGCCAGCTATCTTTTCTCATGCATCAGATGCAGCGAAGTTCTTGCTGATGTGATTTTCGTTACTTTTTTCCCCGCAAAGTGGATCTACTTTAAATCGGACCAAGTACATTGTTTCTTTCAGGTAAAAAAACTGTTGTCTTGTCCCAACCACTCCTTGTCAGAAACGGGGACACATCTTAGCTTCAGAGGGGATCAGTACCCGTGGACAATTTTGTTTGCTGTTATCAATTCATCAAATTCCTCAAGCCAGCGAGAGAAATATGGACAGCATGCAAATCTCCACCACCAGTTTACCAACAAATGCTCACTGTAGTTGCTATGGAGCCCCTGCTTGCTATGCCAGTGATAATTACAGCTGTGTTCGTGTGAATGGATATATTTAAGCTTGAAATTTGCAGGTAACCATCTGATCTGTCGATAATGGCTACCAATTAGCCCTGTGACTGTCCGATCGCAGTATCTGACTGGCTGAGTGGCCTCAATGCTCCAGCTTTTTCGTGTTTCCTGGAGCCGAGCCATTGCTGGATTCATTGGTTCATGTTCTATTGGTAGTGATCTATCAAATTATATATTCTGACAATGTGTTCGTCTTGTTCCTTTGAAGCCTCTCTCGCATCAAGACATTTCATTTCCTGTGTTGCTCTGAAAAGATTCTCTTGTTCCGTGTGCCAAAATGCTGTGGCCGCGTTGATAATACGTTACTCTACTTGAGCTGTTCGGATAAAATGTCTCTTGGTAGAATTGATCAAACGCCACCAAGTAGAATGTAAGTGTTAAAATGTTTCAGTTCATTAAATATTCTATAAAATACTATTTTGTTATTTTATATTGTTTTTTCCTCTTAAAATAAAAGTGAAATAGCTTTATTAACCTATTTATCTTAGTACAAAAAATAAGGAAAATATATGTATTTTAACAATCAAATTCTAGTTTATCGAATGCTGGTAGGAGGCTCTACAACGAGAGGGTCTCCACCGCTAAGGATATGTTTGATATAGCTTCAACTCTAAGATTTATACTATATCTGGAGTTTGTATGATATAATAAAGTAGTTTGATTTTTATTTTTAATATAAAATAAAAAACAAATTACACAATTTAAATACTCTTAATCCATCGACAACTTTAGCTTCCGATTTTTTGGAATTATGTTGAACACGCTCCCTGCGGTTGTATGATTACCCATCAACTCTGGCGCAGCGAGTGGCTGTTAAGATCGACGAGCGACCCTCCGATGCTTTCACTCGGTTGTAATTTTGGACTAAATTTCAGATAAAAATAAAAGCACGAGTAGAAATGTAGCATCGTGCCGAAAGAAAATCACAACCATTTATCATTCAAGTAACCAACATATCCTGAAGAAGAGGAAATATCTCAGTACTTTGAAAGCACCAACTTGTCTAGATCCAAAAAAAGGGTTCGTGTGGCGCGGCAGAAGCAGCTTGCGTCCTGCGTCCAAGACGACGTACGCGTGGGCGTATAGTATGGCGCGAATCACGGTGACACTGGGCCGAACTTGTTTGAGCAGGGAGTCGTGAGACTCGGAAAAACTAAGAAACTTCTTATTTGGTTGTTGTTTCGGTGATTCGTGATGTTTAATTATATTATTAATATATAATTTTTCATATAAGTTATTATAATTATTGAATTTTGTATTGTTTATATTAAAATTATACATTTTTGGATTACACTAAAATGAAATATTTGAATCGGCTACTCTGAATTGAAAAATTTTCAAAAAAAATCCCATCCCGGTTGCCACAAGACCGTGGCAATAATGTCGTCGTCCACGTATGCGGCGACGTGTTCTTGCCGTCCGTAAGACCACGGCATTGGTGTGCCTGATCAAGAAAACATTTGCGACGTCGGAGGACACCGATCGATGGAGAGGCTGCAGGCTGGAGGAGTGCATGCATCACACACACACACACACACACATCTTTTCGCAAGCTAGGTACGTTGCTACATACTTAAATCACTGGCCCTAGCATGGAGCGCTTTGGGGGAAGGAAGCGTGCTCCGGAGCGGGGTGATGGTTGGGGGCGCGGTGGTGGCAGAGGCGCCGATGGGAGCTTTCGCCATCGTCCCAAGAGGGAGTGGGGTGGGGGTTCTTCCGCGAATCCTAGCAGGGAAGCTTTGGGGGTGATGCCATCCGGTGGGGAGAATTTGGCACATGTTTTCACAGAGAAAGACCAAATGCTGGCTAGAGATGTGAAGGGGGGAGACTTGATTTGCTATAACTGTGGTTTGAAAGGTCATCATCAGGTACAATGCCGCAACCCTACCATTTGTTACAATTGCAAGAAGCCGGGGCACTTGGCTGCTATGTGCCTGTTGGTGCTGTCTAGTGGAGATGGGCGTTCCCTGTTACCTTTGGCTGTTGAATTTTGTGGATTTGGTTTCCAGAATAATGGTTTCTACTACATCCCAATGAAGACGCAAAATCCTCAGTATTGTAGTGATGCAGTCATGGGTTTGTTGACAGTTGAAGAGGGTGAATGTTCTGAAGATAAGATTAGGATTGAACTTGAGCATTTCTTTGAAATGGATTATGCTTGGAAGGTGAAGTAGATTGATATGAATCAATTCCTAGTTCAATTTCCTTCCAAAGAGACTAGGCGGGGGTTGACAAGACTTGAATCAGTGTGTTTCCAGAAATTTAAAATCAAGGGTAAGATGGTGGAGACTGAAAGAATAATGGACTCTATTGGGGTGCTTAAACATGTATGGATAAGAATTTTGGGGGTTCCCTCTATGGCCAGATGTGTTGAAGGAATGCTTAAACTCGCGGTGTTGGCTGGAAAACCGCTGGAGGTGGACGAAGCTAGTCTAACTAGCCATGGTCCTGTTCGGGTGAAGGTAGCATGCAAAGATCCGCTGAAAATTGGAGGGACTTCGGAAGTGTATTTTAATCAAGATGGTTTTAACATTACTTGGATACCTGAAATTGATTCTGAAGTCGATGCTCCTCTGCATCCTGACAAGTTTAAAGTGAAAATGGGAGATGATCCGGGGCTGGGAAAGCCAGTTGCAAAAAAGGAAGACAAGAAGGATCATGGGGAGCCAACAGAGGATAAAGACAGTAGTGGCCAAGTAAATGTGGGGAAATCCAATGATCAGAGAGGGAAGCAGACAGATGATACTATGGATGCGGGAAGTGAGTCAGATTTGGGGGGAAAGCTGGACATTCCTGAGTTCAGAGAGGACATTTCTGATGATGAGGATGATGGGAAAAATGAGGATGATGATATGGATTTATGGCTGAAGGAATGCTCATTCGAGGGGGAGACAGGTCTCAGCAAAGATCTCAGTGAGGGTTCGAGTGAGATACCAGGGGTGCTGGAGGTTGCTGGTGAGTGTAAAGGGGAGGGGGTAGCTGCAAGGGACTTGCCTCCTAGTAGCTTTACCCCCACAGATGACCCTGGTGTTGGACTTATCAGTGCTAAGTCCCCTCTGAACAAAGGGATTCCGATGAAGAAATATGCTAGGAAAAAGAAAGAGCAACCCGTTGCTAAGAGGTTCAGCACTAGGATTAAGCGTGATGGAATCACAATTCAAGAGAAGGCACAACAGAGGGCTGGAAGGCTAAATGACATCTCAGGTATTTCACATTTTACTTCATTTTCTTCCATGAATACTGACGTGTTAGCGCAAATAGCTAGTGATTCTGGAATTCAATTGGGTGAAAATAACACTGAGATTTATGCTAATATAAGTGTTCTGAAAGCCAAAGAGTTGGCGCAAGCTGCTCTGTTTGCGGCTGAAAAAAGGTTAAATAAGGGGGATGCTTCTGCGTGTGCTGAGAAGGCGGGGAGATCTGCTCGGGGTCGGATTGGGGGTGATCCTGTTGTGGGCGAGGGTGATTCGGAGCCTATGTTGGGAGGGTTAGGGATTTCTGTGCAAAATGAAGTTGTTGTTTGGAACATTAGAGGTTTGGGAAGTGGGGGCAAAAGGAGAATCTTAGCTGACCTTGTGAAGAGTGAGCGGTGTGATTTTATTTGTATTCAGGAAACGATGAAAGTTAATTTTTCTCAAAGGGAGTTGGACTTTTTGTGTAACGACAAAGACTTTTGGTGGCTCACTAAGCCTGCGATGGGGCGTTCGGGGGGTATGTTGGTGGGTGTTAATTTGGATGAGGTTTCTGTTGTCAGTTTTGACCTGGGGGAATTTTTCTTGAGCGTTTCTTTACATTTCAAGGGGAGGAATGTTGATTGGGAGCTTCTAAATGTCTATGGGCCTCCGAGAAGCGAGGGGAGGGAGAGGTTTCTTACTGAATTAAAAGACAAGATGAATAGCATTCAGACTCCTTTTTTAGCTGGTGGGGATTTTAATATGATTAGATTTACTCATGAAAAGTCGAGAGGGGCTACTAATGAGAGATGGATGAGAGCTTTTAACAATTTTATTCATGATGCGGATATTCGTGAGCTTCAAAAAAGCGGGTGTAAATATACTTGGACCAACAAGCATAACCCGCCCACTAGGGAGGTCTTGGATCGAATTCTCATTTCTAATGACTGGGAGACCATGTACCCGTTGGCTATAGTTAAGAACGCGGTCCGTGTTGGTTCGGATCATAGTCCCCTGATTGTTGACATGGATAGACAAAATGTCGGGGTTATTAAGAGGTTCCAATTCGAAAATGTTTGGCTTCACCAAGAGGGGTTTAAAGAGTGGGTGATTAATAGGTGGCCTTGTAGAAGAGAGTACCATATCATGGACTACTGGCATAGGATGGGGAATCAGCTCAGGAGGATGATGAAAGGGTGGGGGGCTAATATGTTAAGTGATTTGACTAAGCATAGAAATATGCTTCAGGAAGAGTTGGTTAATTGGGAGGAAAAAGAGCATCGTCAGAATATAACTGCAGATGAGTGGGGGCGCATCTATGAAATAGAGCGAGATCTTGTGGGGATTCATCATCAGGAAGCTGTTTATTAGCACAATAGGAGTGGTCAGCAGTGGATTCTGCAGGGGGATGCTAACAGCGCGTTTTTCATAAGATTGCTAATGGTAGGAAGCGGAAAAGATGTATTCTTTTCTTGGAAGATGGAGGGAGGCTGATCTCTGATAAGGATGCTCTCTCTCAGCACATTTACGCGTTTTACAAAAATTTATTTGGTTCTGAGATTGAGTATTCCTATCACCTGGGCGCGTCCATGTGGAATGATAGGAGGAGATTAACTATGGAAGATAGAGATCGTATGTCAAGCTCTTTTTCTTTTGAGGAGCTTGATTTAGCTTTAAAGTCGTTGAAGTCTAATACTGCGCCTGGTCCCGATGGGTTATCGGTCAATTTCTATAAAGCTTTTTGGCCTATCATCAGAGGTTTTGTGAAGGAAATGCTAGATAAGTTATTTGAGGGGGAGTTGAATCTTGCGAGAATAAATTATGGGGTGCTGGTTTTGCTTCCTAAGATTAGAGAGGCAAATATTATTAGGCAATTTAGACCGATTTGTCTGTTAAATGTGTGCTACAAAATTGTCACTAAGGTCTTGACCAATAGACTTGCGAGGGTTGCAGGTGAGATAATCGACTATAGACAAGCTGCTTTCATCCCTAGGAGAAATATTATGGATGGGGTAGTTTCTATTCATGAAATAATTCATGAGCTCAAATGTAGAAATCAATCTGGGGTTATTCTGAAACTTGATTTCGAAAAAGCGTATGACAAGGTCAGATGGGGGTGTTTGTATGAGGTTTTTCAGAGAAAAGGGTTTGATGATAAGTGGATTGGTTGGATTAAGAAAGTTGTGGAAGGTGGTAGAGTAGCCATTAATATCAATGGTGAAATTGGGGGGTTCTTTAGGACATATAAGGGGGTGCGACAGGGGGATCCGCTCTCCCCGCTCCTGTTTAACCTGGTGGGGGATGTACTCTCAGAAATGCTAGTCAGAGCAGCAGAACATGGTCATCTGAGGGGGGTGGTTTCGCATCTGGTGGAGGGGGGCATAACACATTTACAGTATGCCGACGACACGGTTCTTTTCATGGAGTATAATGAAAACAATATGTCCGTCATGAAGTTTCTGCTGTACTGTTATGAGATGATCTCGGGTATGAAAATCAATTACCAGAAAAGCGAGGTTTTTGGGGTTGGGCTTTCTCGAGAGGAAACCGGGAAGGCCGCGGATATGTTCAATTGTAAAATGGGAGTTTGGCCGATGATCTATCTAGGTATGCCCATCACCGCGTCCAAACCTAAGAAAGCTGACTTCCGGCGGGTTGTATCTAAAATTGAGAGTAAACTTGCTTCGTGGAAAGCCGCCCATCTTTCTTACGGGGGTAGATTAACTCTCATTAATGCTTGTCTCAGTAGCATTCCTATGTACACTATGGGGGTTTTTTGGCTACCAGAGACTATTTGTAGAGAGATAGACTCCGCTCGGTCTCGTTCTTTTGGGAAGGTTTGGTCGATAAGAAGAAATATCATATGATCAAGTGGCTCGCCCTATGTGCTCCGAAAAATATGGGGGGCATGGGCCTTACTGACATTAGAGCTATGAATATTGCTTTATTGTGTAAATGGGTGTACAGGCTTGAAGGGGGGCACCCTGGCTATTGCTGTGAGCTTTTAAGGAAGAAATATAGGATGGAGAATGGGTTCCTCCAAGCGGTTTTTCAAGGGGGGTCTTACTTATGGAAGAGTCTGTTAAAAGTAAGAAATTGGGTGAGGCTGAGCTGCGGGTTTGAGATAAAATCAGGGGACAGAGCCTCGTTCTGGCATGACGTTTGGGATGGCGATGTTCCGCTTAAAATAAAATTTGATAAACTTTTTACTATTTGCGGGGCCGGCGATGTTTCAGTAAAGGAAGGGGTTGAGTTGTGTCTGAACAATGAGATGCTAAGGAGAACACTTAGAGGGTGTGAGGTTACCGACTGGCACAACCTGAGACAGCTGTGTGAATCCATATGTTTCTCTGTGGGTAATGACACAATCAAATGGCTTTTGGACAAAAAATCTTTCTCCACTGGGGTGATGTATAGATTTATTGTTAACAGAGGGATTATAGATAAGGATGGTATGTTGATTTGGAATTGTGGGATTCCTCTTAAAGTTTAAATTTTTGTTTGGCTCATGATGAAAGGAAGGATCCAATCGGGGGAGAGACTTAGGGATATGAAGTGGAATGGGGACCCCAACTGTAGGTTTTGTGGCCAGTTAGAGACGGTGGATCATTTGATTTTTGAATGCTATTCTTCTAAGTTTTGTGGATTTTTATCGCGCAAAACTTAGATTGGGATTTACAAGTTTTTAGTAGAAGAGGGTTTCTTGAGATGTTGGCTACGTTAGTGATTCTAAAAAATGTTTGGTTGCTTCACATATTCTGGGGGCGGGGGTTTGGACGTTATGGTTGCATCGCAATGAACTCGTGTTCCAAAACAAAATTTATACTAACGTTTTCCATGTCTTGCACAAGCTGATCAATTTTCTCACCCATTGGTTGCCACTGGTGTCAGCTCGTTTGAAGGAGGAGTCCGCAAGATGCCTCACGTTGCTGCGTGCTCGTCTGCATCAGCTCATCCACGCCGAAGGGGAGCAAAGTCTTAGCCTCCGTCATGAAGTGGTGGCCGTTAACACTGACTAGCTTGGCATGTGGATTCTTTTTATGCGCTCCTGGATGGTTTGATTAGCTTGGGTCGTTTGATGTCAGTATGTTGCCGGTGCTGGTGTGGTTGCCGGACCGCTTGTCGTTTTCTAGTGTCGTTCTGGTTTGGTTAGTTCGCTTTATCTTGCTGTGTGGTTTATCTTGCCGGCCTTTGGGAGGTCATGCTTGGATGTTGTCGGTTTCGTCCGATGTTAAACTGGTGTTTCGTCTTCACTGCTTTCTAATAAAGCAGGGCGCCGTTTGGTGGCTGCCTTTCCTCAAAAAAAAAAAATCACTGATGAGTTGTTGTCAAGTGCAAGCGCTGTAAATATTGCCCCAAGTTTTTGTGCAGTTACGAGCTAGTTAGTACTACATCATATGATATCTGTGCTTCTTTGTCGCTGCGTTTAATTATGAAAAATTTCTCACCGGACTCCGTTTAATTGCGATCAATTCATATGCTCTGGAAAATGAATTCAAAGGTCTTTCCCTGCATGTGTTCCTGAGCGTGTACGTCTGTCTTTCGCTGCATACCGCGGGCTGCCGGACGGCAGCGGCGACATGCATGGCCGGGGCTGCGAGCGGCGCCGGGACGGCTAGGGCGACAGAATTGCGGCAAGAGTTTGGAGTTTCAATTTGGTTGAAAGACAAATGTATCATTTGATGTAAGATTTAGGATTACAAAAATTAAAACTAAAAAATTCATTAAAAAGATAAAATTACAAGCTGCACGTGAAATAAATAATATTTTTACGACTACATTATAAAAGAATGACATTTCTACGAAGACCATCTGACAATCACCATGCATCACCAAAAGAGAGAAGAAAAAAAATCGGAAAAAGATGAGTAGATCAACGGAAGCAAAAGGCGAGCGGGCTACTGGGAGTGAGAGCTCGGTGACGACGAGTGATGACTCGGACGGACACGCAGGGGCGTTTTCGTAATTCCGTCCGAGGCGGCGTGCCGCCGCAATAAAGAGAGGCGGCAGCGGCATCTCTCCGTCTCCTCCTCCGCCGCTCGCCTCGCCTCCCGATCTGGTGAGTGTTTGTTCGCCTGCTGTGGGTTTGATCTTCTCGATGTAGCTCTTGTTGTTGTTGCGCGTAAAGCTGTTCCGACCTGAATGAATATTGTTACTTGCTAGAGATTTTGGATGCTGAGATGAATACTGTGTGCAATGTTGCGTCCATGTGTTCCGGTGGTGTCAGATCAGCTGGTGTTTGGGATTTTAGTATGTTCCTTGCTGGGTGCAACAGAAAGAAACTGAACTATCTCTATTGTTTCTTGGCTTTTAAGTGACAAAACTTACTGCTTCCTTTTTTATTTCTGAAGAGTCTGCTTTGCCCCCGTTTCTGGTTTTCTTAGCAAGGTTTCCGGCATCTTGTAAAAATCGCAACTTGGCAGAGTTTGGGGAGCTTAGTATGGTGGTTAATCTCACTGGTTCAATGGTAATGTTCATCCCTTGTTACCTGGAACGCCTTAGGAATTTACGGTGGAACTTATCTTGTACTGCCCAACAATTTCAGTTAACTAATCGAATCTGGACTTTTAGTATAGAGTTCACATTCTTGCCCAAACTTTTGACTGCATTGATTATGTTAAGAGGCAGGAGTTTTTTTCTTTCTAAACATCCCGTGTTAAGATTGTTGCTTGGTAATGTGTAAAGAAACTCTTCAGTTAACCCGATTTCCCCCTTAATGCAGGTAATTCCAGTGTGGAGGGATCTCCTGAGGGATTTGAACTAGCAGGGGTTCTCTGGCACTGGCAGCATGCCGTGGCTGGCTCTCTCGGTAGACGTGGCCCGCAAAGGGATCTCCTTGAACCTGTTTTGCCGGGTCATTCTGTAGATTGCCTCAATTCTTGTCCTACTCCCGTCTTGATTGTTCGGTCTGCGAAGTAAAGTTTGAGATTGAGGATCTTGTTGCTGGAGGCGCTGTCACGGTTCTGTGGCTGCTTGGGCAAATCTTTCCAGGATAACGGACACTCGGACAGGAGTGTACTGATGGTGTGGCAAGCGGCGGCTCAGACGAGATTCCGCGTGTTTAGACATGAGAATGGAATCGCCGTGAGAGTTATAGCTTGCTTCCAGCCGTCCCAAGATTGCCAGGTAACGAGGAAAGGAGTGACCTTTCTATGAAGGCTTGCATTTCTTTGGTGTGAACAATGCTAACATTGCTTCGGTGTGTTTGTTTTGTTGCAGGCCGAGTACTTCCGCCATCTGCTTAAGCCAGTGACGTAGCTTGACTCCTCACTCCCATTTGCTGCTGAATTGAACCAGTGCTGTTTTATTTTTATTTTGTGAAACAAGCTTCAAGTGGGAGAATTTCCTGTTCATCTGAATTTCCTGGTGGTAAGAAACGCATTTCGATCGACTGTATTCTGTACCTAGCAGTTTTTTTTAATATGGGTAGATTAATAATCGGTTGGATTCTGGGCAATTTCAGACGATCCTGTTTGTTTGGTGGTTGTTTGTTGATGGGGGAGAAGGTTACTCCCTGGTGCCATTGGCCTAATCCCCCATGGACCGAGAGTTCTTCAAACGATCTCCGTCTGCCTGATGTTAGCCTTGAGAACACAAATTCAGAAACATCGCCTACATACCTGAACAGTGATGGCTGCATTTATTCTGGAGTTGCTGCATCTATGCCGTTTTTTGCCGCATCCATTGTCGATGGACCGTCGAGATTTGTCACGACATTGGCACCTGGTGTAGGATTATCCGCATCTGATACTCTGAAAAAGAGACCATTGGTTTTCTTTCATAATGAGAATCATACCTCAAATGTAGGTCCATCCCTTATCATGGGTGTCCTAGATCCAGTGCCAGAGCTCCAAGGTAGCAACGAGACCAATGTAACCGATGTTGGAGCACATAATACTGAGTTTATACATGAGAAAACCAAGGAGATTAATGCACTGCTGTATTCTGACTCGGACGAAGGATGCTTGAAAGTGCAAGAACTCAACAGAGTCAGGAAATACCCTATGCAGAATGTGACCTTGAGTGTGGAATCGGTGGCAAGTGCCGCTGGTGCTCATCCAGCGAAGAAGAGAAGACTCAGCTCTGGTACTGACAGGTCTGTTGTCGACACAGCCAGCTCAACAAGGTCTGATCATTCTATTGATCAGAAACAAATCAGCCATGACGACAACGCGCAGTCCTGCTGCATAGGTGAAGTGGAAAGTGATCACCAATTTGCTCTGAGGGAAGGAGAAGCAGAAGGTGATCACAGCCCTGATGACCAGAAGGTGAGGAGAGAGGATCCAAGAGACTGTTGCTGCTCTCAGGAAGATTGTTCCTGGAGGCATTGCCAAAGATGCCACAGCCGTTCTCGACGAAGCGATATGCTATCTGAAGTATCTAAAACTCAAGGTCAAGACACTGGGTGCTGCGTCTCTCTAGCTCCTCCACAGTTCTACTCCGGTTCTTCCATCCAACAGTTGCCAATTGCCATATATACCAGTAATGAGCTACAGCTAATAGTAGCAATAAGGTGAAGTGAAACTGAGCTAGCTCGGTTTGGTGCTTCTGGGAGCCTAGGAGCAACACGAAGGAAATGTGAATGGCGCTTTGTTCATTGCAGTATTACTTCAACTGAGACTGGAAACCATGCAACGACGAATCCAGGTGTCCACAGACCTAGCAGCCCATGGCGTTGATGGCGCAACAAGGAAGCAAGAAGCTTTCCATTGTGGTGCGATCCAAAGCAAATGCTGTGAGCATGGAAGGAAGAACGAAGTCCACACAAAGTGCAGTGCTGGGAGCAAAGCAACGCGTGCGTGCCTGATATTGTCGTCGCGCTTTTCTGCGACATATGATACATACTAGAAGTTGGGGCGCGCCTTGGCGCGCCACCTGCGACGTCCATTGCGGATGGGGCGCGCCAGCGCGCTTGCATCGATGTTAGTTTGACATTTGTGTTTAGTTTGCACTGTTGATCATAAAGTAGCTTAGTACTTAATATGAAGTAGACACTTTTATTTATTGAAATATTTGATGACCTGACACTTTATTGTCAATCCGTCACCTGCTCGTTTAGGCATGTTAAAATTGGTTGTCAAGTTAGTGCCTTTGTTTCCTCGTGGTTTCCTCGAGCAACGCACCTCAAATTTCAAGCCTTTTTATAAATGCTCATCAAATTGTTCACTGATGTTTTGTTCCACACGATCTTCACTCCATCTGTGATTGTAATTTGCAAAAACCTTGCCTTGTTCAGAAGGGGAGCAGGAAGCTTGGAGCATGGCAATGGCACCAAGCATGGATGGACCCTCAACATCAAGATTGAACGAGGCAACTTATTTTTTTAAAAAAAGAAAAGAAATCAGATTGAAAATGGTATAAAGGCATGTCATTCTGAACTATTAACTACTAAACCTATTTTTTTTACAAAGATAACACAAACACTTGGCTTCTGCCTGTAAAATTGAAAGACCTAAGACATAAAACAATTGTTATGAATCCAATACAATATAAGTGCACCATAACTGCCAGTGAATTAGTTTATATATTAGTTGAAATATTTTTGACATAAAAAATAAATGAAATTGATGTGAACATACCTTGAACTTTTCCCTAGAACCTTCAAGCATCATATAGAAAGATCACTCCTCTTGTGTCAAGCATATTTTGCTCAGCTAAATAGTTTTTTGTGGTAATTTAATGTTTGGTTCTCCATCGATTATTGTTTCTATGTTGAAACAGTTAAAAAATAGATTAATGAGATAGCATAGGAATTTCAGTACAATTGAGAACCAAATGACAATCATACACACTGAATGTTTATCTAACAAATATAAAATATGCAACAAAGAACGGAACACATTGACATTGAATTGTTAGTTTTCTTTTTATTCTTTGCTTACGGCTCTTTCTTTCTTTTCTCGCCAATAGAAAATGCTGGACATATCCCATAAGCCTCACTGTTCTTTTTCTCCATATACTCATCACTCATCAGAGTTTTGTTTTGGCACTCCATGGTTTACAATTGTGTATGTTGCTACAACGACATCATACCTTGTCAGCTCTGTTGGATCTATAGTCCTTGAACCTCCATGATAAACCAAAACAGATAATTTAGAACTTTCGGTAACCTTGGCGGCCAACTCGCTAGCCCATACTACCTCATGACGAAGCTTTACTATCCTTTGGACCAAAAACTTTTGCAATAGGAAACTGCAAGAAGCATGTAAATTGATGAACAATCATTTCCTATGTTTAAGCTCCAGCGAACAACTTACACAATGATTTGTGTTTTCTTGTGTATGGGAAATTAAATCATTGCTGATGAGCAGCTATTTTAGTACAAAATAACATGACAAACAAGAGAAGGGCCATCACTAATATCAGCTCAGCAGGTACAATTTCAACTATGCTTTCTAGTGAGGAAGCAGTGTACATCATTACCAAGGAAGCATATGAAAGCCTATAATCTAACAAAACTCATTTTCTTGCAAGCAAAACATTTGATGATATGTGTATTTTCTTTGAGTTCGGTGTTTGCTTAGACATTCCATAAATAACAGGGGAAAAATGGCACAACATGTAAATTAAGAAAAACAATCTAAAACTACGTGTTAATCACGAAGAAGAAGATTACCCAAACATGGGTTCCACAGTGCAATATTCAGATTGCCTCCTTCCTAGAAACTCACTGCATTCACATTCAAGCACTCGCATCAAGCCACCTTCACACATCATATTTTATTTGCATCATGTTTCTTGCAAGTAAAGATGTAATTGCCTCAAGATCAATTTTAGAAATACATGTGTTATATAAAAGTTTGTGTCCATGCAAGAGCTAAATTATTTTTGTCAGATGAAAATCCATGAAACATGTTAATACTTTCACATACCTCATAAGCACATTGGTGACTGTGAATAGGACATGCACCTCCTGATGACATAGTTTGGCTGATAGCACTCCTTTGTAGGAGCACGCAAAATGATATACAAGAGAACTATGATTAGATTAACACTAACTAAACAGCATAGCACAGACTAATTTTGATTTTATACGAAGATATTGTGTTATACTTGCACACATGGCAACATGTGGTCCTCGACAGCCCAAAGTGTTTGGCTCAGGCTCACTGCATTTGATTTCCAGTGAAATCCCATATCCATCTAGCGTTTATCCAAAGCAAGTTGAGGTAATTACATTCATGTTGGTTGTTCTTCCTTGTATCAGACATTGAGGTTGTTTGTGGAATATACATAGTTTTGATCATCTAAATTAATAGTGCAAGCCCCTCCGTAATGTTAAAATACCCATCATGTTAAGAATAACGAAAGCGTAAAAAAAATACATTGTAAAGATACATTGGTGGATATAAGCAGGTATAAAAGACTTACTGCCTCCTAGCCAATTATGCTTGCTCTCCAAAGCCTTGACGACCAAAATACATATCTCCGGCATGCCATCATGATCAAGATCCCTCCTTGATAAAAAAACATTTGGATTGCATAAAATTGGCATTGCTGCCAAAATATGCACAATGATTAAAGCATTTCTACAAACACTTAGCAGCCACTTTCCTGATGCATATGCTAATGCTGTTTGAGAAGCAAGCAATAATGTTGCACAAATTTGGGTTCACGCCTGGTATGAAAGAGGGAAAGTAACAATTGTGCGAGAGCATTTCGAAACAAATCAAAATCGAGCAAGCCAAATGAAAGCAGCATTCAGAATCAATTTGTTGGCAACAGAACCTGATTTACTCACCTGGTCAGATATTTCTTCAATTTGTGACTGCAGCGGTTGAGGGGCCTGAGGTGGCGGAGCGGCCTAGGACAACGACCTCGACGGATGGCGACGGAAGGGCCGGGGTGGCAGCGGACAACACGATGAAGATGGAGCAGCACCTACCGTGGTCGTAAAGGAATCCACACACCTCGTTGTCCTATGGTTCACATTGGAGCCGCAACTCTGCTGCTCCTGCCGCGACGGGCCTCCACCGCCACACTCACCACCAGCTCATCCACCAACGCGCCTTCGTCCTAGCTTGGCGCTGCGCCACTGTGCCCGCCGCCGCTCCCGACCGCCGCCAGCGAGCACGAAGATCCCGAGGCGGAACACATCTCCTGGCTAGTAATGGGTGGCGAGGATGGCGGTGGAGCGGTAGCCGTCTCCTGCGGACATCGCGGGCATGGGCCACGGCGTCGCAAGGAGTGGCGTCGGGGTGGGGATCAGTTGAGAGGAATTGGGGCTGCGATGAAGGCGCGTCGCCGCCCTGGATGTAGAGGCCGTCGAGGCGGCGGGCGACAGTGGTCTCGCTGGCCGGTGTGGAGGCAGATGGCGTGGGAGGAGGTTGGGGCTTGGAGACGGACAGGAGAGGGAAGATATGTGGGAGCAGGCTGGGCAGATGGAACGAGAAGAGGAAAACAACTTACAAATCCAGGACACACACTACCCAGCACCATGTTAGCCCACGCCGCCGCGATCCTTGACAAGCCGAGATCAGGGGAGAAGCAGGAGGCGGTGCCCCTCCGCGATCTGGAAGGGAGAAGGAACGGGGAGAGGTCTAGGGGCGGATGGAACAAGAGGAGGAGCGAGAAATCTGAGAGGATGGGGAGTGGACAGCACGAGAAAGGAAGGACATGTCACACTGTTTGCTATGGCTGGACGGAGAAAAAGTAACTGACGCGATATGACACTACAACAAATTTTAATGTGGACTGTGGACACCCGTACCACGCTGAGAGAAAAAGATAATGAGTGATTCCAACGCGAGTGATGCAGATCAGACGACCAAAATTATTCGGATGACGTGGCCAGACCAGACGAAACGAGGGAAAAGAAGACGCAAGCGAGATCTGGGACGCACAAAATTGATCGGACGGTCAAAAATTTTTAGGTGACGTGGCTAGGCCGGCGGGGCGCCCAGCCCGCCGGTCTTTATGGTTTCTAAATAGGGAAAATTACTCACATGCCATTATAATTTTCAGAAATTGCCTATATGCCATTGTCAGTGACTGTGGCGGCTCCCATCTTCTAAATAAGTGTGTATATGTTTGCGTGGTTGGTCCCTTGGTACTTTACACTGGGCTTTGAGATGATATCTGTATCTGAATGGTTTGGTTTGCACCTGATGTATCTGTGTTGTTTATTTACTAGTTATAATATTTCTTGTTGTGCTTGTAAGTCGCTCAATCACCCAAATGTTGATGATTAACATTCGGAAAACTTGTCAAGAACGGGACGGGGCTCGTTGACAGCATGATGCGCTCTGTGTGGTCGTGCTATTCGCCCGTTTCGACGTAGCTGCGAGCCTGCGGCGGCCGGCGGCCGGCGGCCATGGTGGTACGGTGCAGTGCGGCGGGGAAGGGTGGACCCCCGCGCGAGTGTAGTAGATGCAGTAACCGCAGTCAAGCGGCAGCTTTGAGCGACGACGAGCCGCATGCTGCTGCTGCTGCCTGCAGCTGTGCAGTGCAGGTGCAGCCGTGCAGGTGCAGGGATGCGTCCTCTCCTTGCATGCACGGGTAGGGCGAGCCGGAGCAAGCAGGGGCAGGCTGCGTGCGGTGCGGATCCCATTCCCGAAGGCCGAAGCTGCACACGCCCCACCACCGGGGAAAGGGGCGCACGCTACGCGGCGGTGCTCCTGCGCGTGCGCGCCGGCTGCCCCACTCTGTCTCAGTCCGCTTCTTTCCCCCGTGGTCTCTGGTCTGGGTGGGACGGTGGCCACGCCGGCCGTGCTCTCGCTGGGACGGCGGCTGCTGTCTTCGCCGGATTATTATTGCGGACCGCGTGAGGAGAAAAAGGTAAGTCCACAAGGCGTGCCATTTCTCTTTTTTCTGCCGCCTCATCGTCGGTGATTTCCTTTTTTAATAATTATTTTTACTTCAAATTATAATTCTCAGGTCCTCCAGTTTGGAGAGCTTTCGGCCGGCTAGATACTTCTAGTATCTAGAAGCTCCCCCAAACAACATCTCGGGTAGCTAGATTTTCAAAATCTGCAGAAGCAGTTAGTCTCTCCAAGCCTAATAGCTAATAAGCTGGCTAACCTTAGCCTCTCCAGATTCTGCAGATTTTTATTTACCCACTATGTCACTGAATAAAACTCACTCATCCACCAGCTAGTTACTTCAACCAGACAACTAGATACCTAAACTAACTGATTGTGAGAATCTATAGCTCCCCAAACAAGATATCATACAAGTCTTCAAAAAATTCTATTTTTACGTGTATTGCTCTCTTGCTTAATTGTTTTAGTTATGTAGTGTAGTATAAATGTATAATATAGGTATTATGCTTTTTTGTAATTTAGTTTTTTTAGACTAGTACAATATTTATGCTAACGTTACGATAAAAATCAAAAAAACAAAAGAAAAAGAGTAAGAACACATGTGGTGTAGAATAAATTTGATCTGATCAATACTTTAACAAACTTTATGGAGTACGGATGCCATTTATATAAAATGTACATGCAAGCTTTCAGTCTATGAGCAATCTTAGAACTTTTAAAATTAAGAGATGAAAACCATATCTCCAAAAGCGTAAGAGTAAGACCGTATCACTAAAAAAATTTAAGTACAAAATTCATTTAAAATAATTGTGATCGATGAATGCCTTGTAATGGTCATGCGGTTCATCTTCTGGCTGGACGAATTCACGGACGGTCTTGAGTAGGGATTTCACTTGGTAGATATCGATGCCCTTTCTCTTGGTTTTAATTTTACTGTTGCTTTAGATAAATTACGCTGGATTTAGTGAGGACAAAATTAGGACCCCAGCTTGAAGCAATGGAAATATGTCTGCACACCATCTGAAAAACCTCTACATGCTGTATTTGCCAGGTAATTTGAAAACAAACATCTTCTTGACCTGCCACATAAGTTATTTTTTTGAATGTCTCTGGGGATTCAATATGTTATATTCTTTTAGACATCATAGCATCATTCACCTTTTAACCGAGATCAGCATGCTTGTGGTTCTTTGAAAAATGACCAAGTATAGTATGCAGTATGTACATTTTACTAACTAAAGGTTGGATTTTATTTTTATATTTCAGCCATTTATTCAAACTGGATTGCTGGCAAACTCAAAGAATATCAGACAATTAGCCTACAAAGTTGTATGTCCTTGGATATATATTCTTTAATGAACACTACTCTGTATTATCATTTTAACTGTCAATTTAGGACATTTAAAATAAATGGTACCATTGGTTCTTGCCGTAGTTTTTTAAAAATATTTTTATGTCATCTATTTATTCTGTTGGGATAACTAGTGAGTGTTGGGATGACTACTGTGTGAGTGATGCTCAATTCCTACCGGTAACTATAAGTTCAAGTTGCATGATTGTATCTACTCAATATCATTTATTGCAAGGGAAATATTCTGAAAACACTTGTTGACATACATGTATTTTGATAATTAATAGGAAAATACCATTGTGCAAGCGAAAGAACGAAAAATAGAAGAAAAAAACAAGGTTATTGTTTGTGCAATCGTGTGAAATAACAAAAAAAAGCAAAAAAAAAAGATTGCTGCTGCCCTAGTGTGAAAGAACGTAAAAAATATATATAAGTTCCGTTGGTTTAATATAGTCAATGGAAGTTACTGTCAGAATCATTCGTTAGCCTAATATAATCGATCGTAAGATAAGTATTTTTCGGGGCAACCGAAACAAAAAATAAGTATCTTTCGTTCATGGATTTCCATTGGCCAGAAACCATCAGAAGTTTCTAGTTTTCTCACACGAAATGGTCCAGAGGTTTGTTCATACTATTAACCTGTATATAAGTGAGCTGCCTGTTCATTTTGCATGAGAAAAATGGTCACTAAGTACATCTTACTTATCACATTGTATTCGTGATCCGCTCACAGCAAGCTGAACGCATTTCGCAACAAGCAAGCTTCAAAAAGGTAATAAGAGCATCTCCCTTCTCTAAATTTTTTGAATTAAAATTAAAAAATAATAAACTCAAATAAATACTTTAAACGGCTCCCAAAAATAAAAGATTCTTAAAATTAATCTTTTTCTCCATTCATTAAGAGATCATACTCACATGGTTATAATTTAAGGAGTATGTTAAAAAGAAACATATCTAAATTGATTTACATTCTTGGAAGCAACACGAAGCACCCGAACCATGACAAAGCCACCGCTAACACACTGGTAACCCTAGACCAACCCGATTCAATCCCACGACACCCACGGCTAAAAAACCACCATGGACACGGGTGGATTCGCACGGAACCGCATAGATCAGGAGGGCAACGAGGAGGAGGCCGCAGCGGCGTACCTTGACGGTGAGATCCACATCGATCTCGAAGATGGAGCCCTTGAGGGTCTTGACGGAGACCTTCGTCGCGTCGCCGCCGCCGTTGGTGTCGAGTTCTCGCGGGGTGGGAGAACAGAGGAGTGGAGAAGGGGAAAGAAATAGTAAAGATGAAGATTGTCGGGTGGTCTATCAGCTGCACAGGGGGCAAGGCGGAGACCGACGGCGCGCCCTCCTCGTTGGTGACCACGCGATGGACCTCCTCGGTGCCTCGGTGGGGAGGGAGAGGCCTGGGCATCACGCGCAGGGAGTCGGGGGCCGGCAGACGCGGGGATCGCGGCATGCAGGATGGCGCTGCGGAGATGGAGCGGGGGGAGCTGTGGGGATTATGAACTGTACAGATTTTTTGATCAAGTAATGATATACAAATAACAATCCAAATTGCTTAAACAACAAAGATAACTCGCTAATTATATATTGTTATAGATATAAATACGATGTTTAGATGACGTATCCTAGTAAACCAAACACGTTTAGCTAAAATTTTGATAGGTTCGATGTTATTGTACCTACGTACCTTTCACGTGAGCTATTGCATATGTTTACGTTCTATTCTTTCTAATGTAATTTGTTGTTGTAATATCTGGACTACTGTTATGTATGATCTACTGATTTCTTACGTAAACATGTCATTACATCTCATGAATTATTCGTAATGTATGATCCGTTGCTTTGTTACTTAATTCGTTGTTGCAATTTCTAAACTAATGCTTTATTACATTAATAGCTGTAGAGATGCGACCACCAAGACTTGCCGTTCCAGCTTTTCGATCAGACACAGATGAGTACCACCATTCACGTTTGGCAATAAGAGAACAATGGGAAGAAATGCACCGTATCAAGCTTCGTTGTATATGAAACACCAGTCATGCTAAGCAATAGCTTGTCAACACACTGTATGGGGCTGTCATGGACAAAATCATCATATAAATGGCCCTAAAAACAACTGAGATTTTGGATTCATTCACAAAACAGAGTTACTTCCATGGATACTATATTGGCACCATTCCATACATATATCGCCGTACCTTATTAGGCACCGACGTTCCCATTTCACAGGGTGGCTGGTCACCCGATGCAACCTCCGAGCGGACCAGCCTCTCTCGTCGCCGATGGTGCGATCTTCACCTGGCGGAGTAGGGAACGCAGAGCAGGCTGAACTGCACGAAGGGAAACGGGACTGCTCTGCGAATGTTTTTCAACTAAAAACATATCATTCCTTCCCGTTTTTCCATGTTTTAACCATAAAAATAACAGGCGTACCATTTGCGACAATAACCGAAAGGCTACCATCTCTAAAACCGTTTTACGGAATTTGGAGTGAGGATGCACCACAACTCAGGTCAAGGTGAAATTTCGAAGCCGCTGCTACCCGCGGAGGGAAATAGGCATCAGGGCAAAAACACATCGCAGGGAAACGAACACGCAGTGACTGACGTAACACTGACATTTACGGATTAGACACACATTACAAGCTAGCAGCGCAGAGGCAAACACTGCTAAACTCAAAGTAATGCACACGAATCAGAGTACTACCATACAAACCACAACCACAGAGTATTTGACAGCATCTAGCAATAACAGCAATAAGGTACCATCATCCAGGGCATAAGAGAAAGAAACATAAGTTCCATAAAACACAGTTACCGAGATCAAATGTGTTCTTTATAAGCCACCAGATTAAAACACTACTAATACTACGACACGAATTGCTCCATTGGTCAAACGATATTCGTGGAGGGGAATTTAAGCCCTCTCACCACGGATCCTCCTGGCCAGCTGAATGTCCTTAGGCATGATAGTCACGCGCTTGGCGTGGATGGCGCACAGGTTGGTGTCCTCGAACAGACCCACAAGGTATGCCTCCGCAGCTTCCTGGAGGGCAAGGACTGCATGGCTCTGGAAACGCAGATCAGTCTGCAAAATAACAAGGCCAAGTGTGATTGATCAGATACGTGCAACTAAATTGCAAGGGGATCTTTCAGAAACCAACCTTGAAGTCCTGTGCAATTTCCCTAACAAGCCTCTGGAAGGGCAGCTTCCTGATCAACAGCTCTGTGCTCTTCTGGTACTTGCGAATCTCACTGTTTTAAGCACGATTGCAGCAAAACCAATAAGCAAAAGCATATCAACCTCCAGAAGTTGGAAAAAAATAATGAGGGATTTAGATACTAACCGGAGGGCAACGGTTCCAGGGCGGTAGCGGTGAGGCTTCTTAACTCCTCCGGTGGTGGGAGCTGACTTACGTGCAGCCTGCACATAGATGGTGAAGTCCATTCATCAGTCAGAACAAATGGTCGTGCTAACAAATGGAATGCAAAATATCGAAGAACTTTTTTTTACCTTGGTGGCAAGCTGCTTCCTGGGGGCCTTTCCTCCCGTGGACTTACGAGCGGTTTGCTTGGTACGGGCCATCTACATTATAAAAAGGAATGACATCGTGTCATGGTCAGAAAATGATAATGTTGAAGTGTGCACTCCGTAAAAAAATAGCGCAATGGTGTAACCAATTCAAAATGGGCATCATGCTAGTGCCAACCAAAAAAACTCGTAGGTTCCGGCAAATTATTGATATAAAATAAGCTTACAATCACAATTCCATTGGTTTTAACTCAGAACAAGTACTAAGGTTGGGTAATTATATAATAATAAGTCCATTGGACATAACTAACAAATTTAAATTGCATGTTCCAAGCAACAACTCTACTTTGCTATAAATCATTTGACATTTTTATAACCCAAACTTCTTTAAATTTGATAAATTTCACAGAAAATAAAGCAATTACGGCATTTCATTAAATCCACTATGAAAAATGTATCGATTGTGTATTAATTTGGTAATGTACATGTTAATTTATTTTTTCTGTAAACTTGTTCAAAGTTAGACAAGTTTGATTAAAAAAGCAAAACGAGGAACAAAGTGAATAGTTAACAAACTACATTTTGAACAATAAATTTTACAAAGTGTTAACGAAAAGAAAAGTGAGGATCACATTTGTCAATGCAAATAGTCAAATACAGTCAAACCACTAAGTACAATATATCATCACTAAAATCTGTCAAGCTTGCCGACAATTCAATTTTTGCACATCCACAACACGGAATACAGACTTTTGATGGGGTTTGGATTTCGTTATCGGCCTAACAACAGACGCAATTAAAATAATGGACAATAGTTGATATAGCCCAACAAACTAATGCAACATTGGCGACAATTAAAACACCGAATCTGTACAAAAGGCAAGAGCGACGCCAGGGAAAAAAGTCTAATTTGCAGAAAAACGAGAACTCTTGTAGCTTAAATGATTAACTGCCATCACTATTGCCACTATGCCTTCAACCACAACATTGCGAAATCATCTATAAGTAAACAAAAATATACCATGTTCATATCTGGAAAGGCCACGGCAACAATAAAATTGCAACATAAATATACCACGGCAATAATAAAATTGCAACACAAAAATAAATTCGCAATGGAAAAAAAATCGAAATCGCCGCTGTAATTTATGGAAGAACCGTGAGAACCGATCACCTCAGGCCACTCGCTTAATCCAAATCCGTCAGTAACTAACGCTAGTAACCACAAAAACCACCTAAAATTTATAGGTCAATCCCATCGGCGCAGTGATTCCCCCCACCAGACCATAGGAAACTCACCACGACAAGGGCGCGATCAGACCCCAGACAAACACATCAAAACAGGCCGCAAATCGTGCGAGGAAAGGGGCCGGGCAAATCGGAACAAGCACAGGAAGATTATCAAAGAAAAAAACCTCAAATCACCCAATTCCTTCCACCCCTCACAACGGAGAAGTGCCACAACGCATGGCCCTACCCAACCAATCCCCAGCGCACCACAAATCCAACCGCCGACCGCAGGGCGCAGAGCGGATCGAGCCATCCTAGAACAGGAACATCAGGAATCAAAAAAAAAGGAAGATGGAAAGTTCCAGAGGGGCGTACCTCTCTTCTCCTCTCGCAATCGCCGCTCTTGCTTCGAATATGGGTCTCCGCGCGAGGAAGAAACAGCCGAAAACGAAAAACCAGGGTTCGGCCAGCGGCGGCTGCCTATTTATAGCGGCGCGACGGGCCGGACGGCTCGGATCGGGCGCGGGTGTGTTTCTTCCGTCGCGATCGGACGGCACCCGTGGCCCTGAGACTCATCCCACGGATCGCCAGCATGGACATCTGGGCTCTGATTGGGTCGCAGCGGCGTGTCACGGATCGCGGCGGGTGTGCGTGTGATCCGCAACGTGACGGGGGGTTTGGGGCGTGGGCAGGAAGGAGGTTGGTGGGCCAATTCGTACGGCACGATCACGCCGTCCGTCTCCTTTCTTAGAGGCCGATTAGAAATTTTTTTCCTAAATTACATATAGGATTATTCTAAAATTTATCTAATCCTAAAAATTAATTATTCTACAATAATTCCCCGATAATTTTGCAGTCCATCTCCTTTCTTAGAGGACGATTACAGCATTTTCCAAGAAATGCCCTAAATTTTATTCCCTAAATTACGATCATTCTAAAATCTATCTAATCCTAAAAATTAATTAATCTACAATAATTCCCCTATAATTTTGCAGTCCATCTCCTTTCTTAGAGGACGATTACAGTATTTTCCAAGAAATGCCCTAAATTTTATTCCCTAAATTACATATAGGATCATTCTAAAATTTATCTCATCCTAAAAATTAATTATTCTACAACAATTCCACTATAATTTTGATCCCTATTTTTTAAATCCTACAAATATGGTCTATAATATATAATAATTTTGAGTAAAATTACGATGCATTGAAATATATGTATTGTCTAACCTATAACAACATGTACATGAAAAAATAATATATATGCAAGAGAAAAATATGTGGAAATGGAAATAGTTATTTCCCAAATTAATCATATATTTGAGGGAGATGAATGGTGATTTAGAAAATGAATTAGGAAAGAGACTCATTTTGGGAAACTCTTGGAGCTTCATTTTTCACAAAAATATCTAAATTCAAAGTTAAATAGCCATATTGGTAATCTCTTGGAGATGCTCTTAGGGGGTGTTTAAATTGGTAAGGAAAAATTTTAGCCCCGTGTCACATTGGATGTTTGAGTATCATTTTGAATGACTAAATATGAAATAATTATAAAAATAATTGTAAAATTGGAGGATAATTCGTGAGACAAATTTATTAAACATAATTAATTCATGATTAGCGAATGTTTAATGTAGCATCATATTATCAAATCATTACGTAATTAGGCTCATTAGATTCGTCTTGTGAATAATCCACTAATTATGAATGAGTTTTGTCTACATTTAATACTCTAAAATAGTATCTAAACATTCGATGTGACGAGGGCTAAAATTTAACCCTACAATACAAACACCCCCTTAATTTGGTTGGTGTTTGTATATCATAGGCTAAAG
Source organism: Zizania palustris (assembly GCA_019279435.1). Lineage (NCBI taxonomy): Eukaryota > Viridiplantae > Streptophyta > Magnoliopsida > Poales > Poaceae > Zizania > Zizania palustris. The sequence continues at coordinate 60,213,539 of JAAALK010000079.1, read as the reverse complement.
TTTAGCCCTTGTCACATCGGATATCCCAATGCTAATTAAAAATATTAAGTAAGAGTTAATTATAAAACTAATTGCATAACTCTTAAGCTAATTCGCGAGATGAATTTATTAAGTGTAATTAATCTAACGTTAGCATATTTTTTACTATAGCGCCACATTGTCAAATTATGATATAATTAGGATTACTAGATTCATCTCATGAATTAACATAGGGGTTCTACAATTAGTTTTATAATTAGATCATATTTAGTACTTTTATTTACCATCCGAACATACGATGTTACAGGGGCTAAAGTTTAGCCCCTAGGAGCCAAACAACCCTTTAGTCCAAATGTTTAGGGGTGTTTAGATTCGGGGGCTAAATTTTAGCCACATTACATCGAATGCTTAGATATTATTTTGGAGTATTAAATGTAAACTATTACAAGATCCATTTATAATTCGTGGATTATTCATGAGACAAATGTAATGAGTCTAATTACGTAATTATTTGATAATGTGATGCTGTAGTAAATATATTTGCTAATCATGGATTAATTAGGCTTAATAAATTTATCAAACTAATTATCCCCTAATTCAAAATTATTTTTATAATTAGTTCACGTTTAGTCCTTCAAATTGATGTTCAAATATTTGATGTGACAGAGACTAAATTTTAGTCCATGGATCCAAACACCCTCTTAGTCCCATCACATGGGAGATTTGAACGTTATTTTGGAGTATTAAATATAGATTATTTATAAAACTCATTTATAATCGGTGGATTATTCACGACACGAATCTAAAGAGCATAATTACGTCGTGGTTTGATAATGTGATCTCACAGTAAATATTTGTTAATCATGAATTAATTAGGTTTAGTAAATTCGTCTCATGAATAATCCTTTGATTCTTCAATTATTTTTATAATTAGTTCACGTTTAATCCTTCAAATTGATGTCCAAACATCTGATATGACATGGACTAAACTTAATGCAATATTATAATTTATTTAAGATAATATTTAATGTTTTATATAATAAGAAAATTGAATAACCTGATATTTTTTAGATGGGAAATTTGGATCCATGCCATTACAATTTTGTGACTTTGGAGAAATATCATTACAAATTCAGAGAACTCCGAACTATACCATTATACAAATTTAGAAAATTCCGAAATATGTCATTACAATTTTAGAGAAATCTGAAATACGCCATTAGATTTTGTGAGAGCTGCAATTCCGGAATGGCATATATCCAAATAGACGAATTGTAGTGGCAAAGTTGTACTACTAAATATTATATATATTCAAAAGTTCTAATATTATGAGACGAAGAGATTAAATTTTATTGTTAACTAGAAGTTTATTAACTATAAAGTTTCTAGCCGTTGTAGCTATTTTTAGAATCTGAGGCTGAAACAAACGATCTAGATTTTAGCATAGATTGTGAGAATCAGAAACTGCAAAATCTGGAAATGAACTAGAATTTAGAAGCTAAAAATACCAGATTCTCAATAACTAGATACTCAGATTAACTAGCTATTGAGAATCAATATCTATTAGAAGCTCTCTCAAACATACCATTAAACAATGTTCTAAATAGTCGTCTAGTAGCAACTATTTAGTTGGTTATAGTTTCTGGGCTAGGGCTAAGAGAAACATTGTTTAGCGCATATTAGCCTGAATTTAGCCTGCTAAGAAGATACAAGAGTCTGCTTTCCATGATGCATGGTGGTTTAGAGCATGCAGTCGTTGTTTCATCTTTGGAATTTGAAGATAATGAAGATGGTGGCATTTCAATGCATCAAGCTTCAGATTCGTATGATTTAGGAGATTAGTATATTAGTTTATACTCCATGGTTTATCAATTTTATTTTGCAACTTAATGTTTATGAGTTTGTTAGATAATAGTTCAATGTTTAGATTGTGAGAATCAGTAGTTTTTCGGAACTTCAGTTGATCGAAAGTTCCGATGAGCTCAAAAAATCAACAAATATGAATTTTGATCTAGCTAACAAAGTAAATGAATAGAAATCTGTGTAATGTTGTTGGCTATAACTTTTACAAAAAAGATGTTCTATAACCTTGCTAGCAAGTAAATTGAACAATATTAAAGTATGGAGTAGCATGAACACGATGATCATCGAGAACACAAGATGAATTTTTATAGTAGTTATATAAGAACAGAAAGTTAGCACAAGTTGTTTGGAGTATGTCTAAGCTTGAGGTTTGACTAGAGTTCTCTCTTCTCTTCCAGAGGTGAGGTAGAACATTCACAAATTTTTCCGGGCACACCACAATCATTGGTTGCTCACGGGTGACGCCTTAACGTCTAGGAGATTTCAATCTCCAAGAGTAAAAACACAAATTTGATTTGTTTGCCATGAACTCAAGTGCTCAAAGATTTTGCAATAAATTCAACCAACTTAATCAACTTAGTCCTAACATCTGTTGTCATTAATCACCAAAACTCAATACAACTCAAGAACCGAGATCTTTCATTTCTAAAGAAAAAGTTCATGAAATGCATGAGATATGTTGAATCTATGAGAGATTTTGAAAAGTTTGTTACGGACCAATAAACTACCATTACAAACAAATTCAACTAAGTTAATAAAGGTGTGAATATTAATAGTCTTTCAGTTCTATTGTCATGAGACCTGAAAATATTAGTGTTGACATACTTCAAAACTACGCAACATGTTTTAGTGTTTTAGAATCTCAAAGGGTTTGAAGTAATTGCTAGGGGTTCGATTTGTGCTTTGAGGTTTTTGGATGGATAATAAGCTTCGAACATGAGTTTATTGATTACCACTACCAAATTTCGATCCCGGTCCCACAAAGGGAAGGGTATTTATAGGCACAATAACAAGGTAAATACTAGATTATTGATAATAATCTTCGAATAGGAGTTTATTGATTAGAATTGACTATTACCGTGTGCAACAATGTATTATATAGAGGTAGTTTAACAATCCATGTGAATAAGGTAAAACGTAGGTCTTGTCGGAGGGGACGAAGAGCCCATGGTTTAGATGTCGCCTTCGAGCGGTTTCAGTAGATGTAACCTATTAGCTGAAGGGGGCTTCGACCTAACAAGAAGCTTCGAGTCCTCAACATCTTAAATATCTTAGCGATAATCCACACCGAAGTGGTGACCTTAAACATTTAGAGGGGATTCAAATTACTTGTTCATTATTGACTTGTTAAAGATGAAATATTTTCTCCCAATAATTAGGTGTGCATATTAATTTATTTCTTATTCATTTCAAGTTCAAAACATTTATTTTTATTTGATTTTTACCATAACGTTAGCACAAACACAATATTAGTGTGCGTGTATACATGTATCAATCAGACGGTTGCAATCTCCTCGTCACTTATTTTTTGAACGATTTTGTTGTTTCTATATTTTAGAACCATTAATTAAGGTAATAGTAGCAATCATTTTTAATCCCTTAATATAAGAAAAGTAAAAATAAGATTTATTGTATTATTAGTAGACACCATAGCATCGTCCCTTTTTCAATCGGCATACCTTTTTATTCGGAAGGTTTTTGATCATATTTATTTTAATTTAAAATCTTAATAATCAAGTTTATTAAATTAAAGTGCAAATAAACATCTACTTATGATCTATTTGTTTCGGCTTAGGATTATAACATTCAATCTTATTAAAAAATTGGTTTAACCAGTTTACTGAATTGTTATAATTCATACTTCAGATTATAATAAGCTAACATAATAAATTGATCTATTTATTTCAACTTATAAAAATAAACTAATTTCCAAAGCTAAAACAAATTATAATGATATATCTAATAACTATTACAACCTAGCTTTTTCAACTAGTTACTCTAAAACTACTAAAACTAGTTACTTTAAAATGACAAAATGAATCATTACACTCGTGGAAAAATACCCAGTATCATTTAATACTGAAATAACATCTAACACGCTGCTTCTATGACATAAGGGGGTGGCATAAAATGTACTAATATATTCTCTTAATTTTGTGATACTTTGGAAGAACACTTTGCAGGTAATCATTTCATCAAGATGACAAAATATAAACCTCACAATATTGGCAGACCATCTGCAAAAAGTGCAGTAGACCCTAATCACAAATACCTTCGTCATAAAAGGGAAAAATTGAGGATATTACCTGAATCATTATCTCGCACTTGTTATTCTACGTGATATCCAATCAATTTAAATGCGTAATGTATATATGCTTAATTACAAAGATGGGTGAAAATCTGTACAGATGTGTTCCAATAAAAGCCACCTGCTCAGAAGGCAATGATAGCTGTGGCAACATCACAGTGCTCCTACATGGTCGTCGAGTGCAGTAGACATGTTAAACTGGAATTGCATAGGCGGCTCGATCTAGCGTGTCAAAGAAGGCGCATGCAAGGACACTATGCAACTGGCAATCTGTCTCTGGTTGGTTCGACACAAATGTCACAAGAAAATGCGGATTGAAGAAATGTGACAAATGAGGAAAAATCACTGCCAGAAAATGATTTCGAGATAACACTGAGAAACAGCCATCAAGACATGAGCAAATGTAAACGAAACCAGGCACAGGGGCAGCTTGATGACTGGAAGATTCAGGCATACGATTTGCCTTGAAATTTAAGAGACAGATTATGGTCCCAGGCAGGGTGTTTGCCACAGCCCACAGGCGTGCAGACATGCAAAGAAGCATAACAATTGGATTCCTCAATTCAGATAACATGGATACCAGTGGCTTTCTTCTTCATTTGGTGCGACCGGCTACAGCACACCAGGATCAGCATCAGTTGCCACCAAACAGGTAGCCAAGGGAAGAGCCACCACCAGGAGCAGCATGGACCTTGGTCGAAGGACGGTCCTGCAAATGCCATTCAAATTGTCAAATAGAAGTTTAAGTCGGACACATGTATAACACATCACAGTCTCATACTGCAACCAGTGGATGAGCAAAATATGTTCTACGGTCTAAGGGGATTGGAGAGTCCAAACAAATCATAAAAGAGCACCCTTTTTTCAGTTCTTGTTGATGCAGGTGACGATAAACATTCACAACACAACAGGAATAAGTAATACAAGATAGATAAGTTAAGATGGTTAACAAAGACAATCAAGATAGATAAGTTAAAATGGCCAGAACTAAAGGCTCAAATAAATAAAAGTACTCCATCCTGGAAACACAAACTAAATATTTCATTCAGTGGTGTTACATAACAGAAGACATCAATGAAGAAAACACTTAATTGCTATTATTAGCATTTTTAATAATAACATTACAATATACTTCCGAAAACAAAATCATATGAAAGTATGTTCAGATAAAGATCTAATGTTACCACTTTTATAGCTTTATCACACTAAACATGTGTATTGTTGGACTAATTGTTGCTCTAAAGGTACACATTTTGAATGTTGAAATGCCAGGTGGCATTGCAAACATCATGATAGTTATAAGAAATAAAAGGCTAACAGTGAACATCGATTGAAAAACCATACCGTAAGGAAATTTCCAGTGTTCTGGCCATCAGATCGGTGGTAGTTGTTGTTGGTTCGGCTGCCCTGAATCCCAGCTGGAATCTGCTTGGACACATCACCCTTTGCAGGTGATGCTTTCTCAGCAGGAGCAGCCACAGCAGGAGCGGGTGCAGGTGCAGCCACAACAGGAGCTGGTGCAGGTGCAGCCGCTGGTTTAGGAGCCTCGTTGCCTCCAAAAAGGTAACCCAGAGAACTTTGGCCACCACCGGCACTCCCGCCACGACTCATATTGACGTTGATAAGAGAAACTGTCAAAAGATTTGAGCCAAAAATATAAGCACATTTTCATGCATATCATGTCTGATGAGAAAATGGAGAGATTTCATTCAGATTTTTACTGGACCCAAACCAAAAGCTGTTAACTGTCAGCTCAATTCTTTTTTGCTTCAAATTCTCCCTCGTTTTTATTTCATTTTTTCATCCAGTTCTGAGTGTAAAAAAAGTGTAATAGTATGTAGTTCTACAATCAGTGCAAGTCATACTGTGTAGTAGAATCAATATTCTGTAAGATAGCACAGAGCAGATCTCCAACAAATAAAATGAATTATGTACAATTAACCAGATTAGTAGAATAATTCTACCAAAAAAAACCACCAAACTCGTTTTCTTGTTTATATTTGGTCTACCCTCGTGGACAATTTAGAGAAAACAGCTACAAACAATCGGAATCACTAATGCTTGGTACAAAAAGTATTGAATCTTACAGTATTAACAAATACTTCCTTTTTTTCAAGAAATATAATTCAAGCATGTGTACAAGATTCTTATTAAAAATGGCATGTGAATTGGCATATGTAGTGTTGATGCTGAAGAACAAGGCAGCGCAAGGCAATAGTGAGGTGACTGCCGACTAGCGCCTAGGTTCCAGTGGTCCAGCCTAAGTCAGCAAGGCATCAGTGTTTTGAATATGAGTACTATACATGTTTAACCAAAAATAGTGATCAAAACACATGTTTTAGTAAAGTTTCAGCACACCAACATAAAGAATAGTGCCATGTTTAATGTATTAACATTTAGAACAGATCAATATTATACTTATAAGCATAACACTTATTAACTGATAAGGTGGTGCCACACCAGGATGTTACAACTTACAACTAATTGCGCTTGAGCAATGAGCAGCAGAGCATAACTAACAAGGTAAACACGCAATCACCAGCTGACCAGCATGCGTTATACCAGAGGTCCAGATCCGAGGCTGGCTGACTGCATAAGGGGGGCACCGCAACCGGTGCGTCGGTGCAGAGGCAGACGGTGATGGGGAGGGTGATGGCGCGGCGCACTGGGCGGAGTGTCTGACGACGGCCGAGGCGTCAGATGGACGGCTGTCGCAGCGGTGGCAGGTGGCGGATGTGGGGCGGACAGAAGAACCTTAATCCTCTGCCAAACAGTCACACTCTCTGCCTCAACACTCAGGAAGTCAATATTTCAATCCTTATGCATTAGCCCTAGCTGCCCGGAGGACTCAGTACCACAGCGTCCAGCCACCGCGGTCGACCGCCTAGACGCCGCGGACTCCTAGCCCGCCGCCGACGCTCGAATCGCGCGTGAGAGAAAGAAAAGGGACGGGATCGCGCAGGAAGATCCGGCCGCCGCCACCACGCACAGATAGATCAGAGGGAGACAGGAAGGGAAGACAGATCAGGAGGCTTACCCCGACAAGGAGATTATCTGCGGTCTGGGCGGCGCCGGAGGAGGGGAACGGTCGGCGTCGGCGTCGGCGTCGGCGGCGAGGGATTGGGAGGGGGATTCGCCTTTTCTCTCACTCGCTTCTGCGTCCGATCCGTTCGAAAAAAAATGGCGAGGCGTGCGGCCTCTTGCATAGGCGACGCGGGTGCGCCCGGCGGGACGGGTGGCCGTCCGATCGTGGCGACGGACGGACCAGATGGGCAGCCGACACGGTAACGGTAGGCAAACTCTTGGGCTCGTGGCCTTGCCCCTCTGGCCCAGCCTGGATACGACTCTCCAATTTTGAAATTCATAAAGTTTTTTTTTCGTTTCTTCCGTTTACAGCGCAGCATCCCGGTTGGTTTGCCCCGCCGCGCGACGGGCCGGACGGCTGGGATCGGGCGCGGGTGTGTTTCTTCCGTTGGGATCGGACGGTAGCCGTGGCCTGGAGCCTCCTGCCTCGGATCGCCAGCGTGGATACTTGGGCTCTGATTGGGTCGCAGCGGCGTGTCACGGAGGGAGGTTGGTTGGCCCATTCGTACGGCACGAAGACGCACTCACGCTGGCCTTCTTTTTTTTATGCATACGCCGCTTTGCTTTCTAAAGCTATTTACAAAGTGAGTTTTATGTGGTGTTTTATGATATTAATTATCATGTCACATCAGATTTTTTGTTTATATGACATTCAATTCATGAAGAGAGAGAATAAATTGGTATCATCACCATGACATGGTGATAACCCGTTTTCAAGACGGATGAAACGAAATGAAACAATCATTGAAAGCTAAATTATTTCATCAGAGAGAGTGCATTTCATGAGAGCTAGTTGCATTTAATTACACTAGTTAGCCTAAGAAATAATGAAATAAAACTCTCCACTGAAAGAGGGTATTTCATTCAGTTGTAAAGCTAACATGACATTCTAAAAAATAGTGCTATGAAACCCACCATTATGAATAGACTAAGGGGAAGCAATGTGATATCTGAGACTATTATCTCTAACGATAGGATCCAAAACAAAATTCTTACGTACCGGAGAAAATTATCTCCGACAATAAAACCCAAAACAAGAAAATTATCTCCGACAATAAGACCCAAAACAAAATTCCTACAGGTCATATAGGAGGAAATGGATCTCGTAAATGCATAGTGGATTCGCTACATGCAAAGAGAATAAGTTTGCCAACTTTGTTGGTCCCATGATTTTATAAGTAAAAAATACATACCTATTTTTAGGTTTAGGTATTTTAATGGGTATGATGTTGGAGAGTATGATCGGAGCGAACAAGGTAAATTAGTAATTTAATAAATTATATTTTATATATAATCGTCATTATAAGATTTACACATATATATGTTTTTACCGGACAGACATTTTTAAGATGATTTTACTATTTCAAAATTTGCTGAATATTTCAAAATTTGCTGAATAGTGACGGGAAGGGTAGGTGTACCGTGCACCCACCCTACCATGGCACATAGAACAACCCGGCTGGTATTTTTTCCCAGCTTGCCTTGGCTGAACAATATGGTCACATACTAACAACGTCTTTTACTCTTGTCGCATGGTTTTGCCTACATGACAATCCCACCGCAATACAGTCACAAAGATGAGAAACAGAGAAAGCATGAACTTGAGATTTATGTCAACACATTTACCCAAGATTTAACCATACCATCCTGAGAGAGCTGTGATACGGACGGAGACATAACTGTAATGTGAGTTTATCAGCAACGCGGAGGATGATCGTTAGACAGAGTCAAGAGACATTCCTCAAGTCAAAAAAAAGGGATTTCTTATTTGTAAACTCTCCAAAAAAAGGACGATCCCTCCGATTATGACCAGTTACCAACGAAGAGAGCCCGGGCAACGACGTAAAACTCTACTTTTGCACATGCTTACAGAGGTCCAGGGAAGGTGCCGTTTTCCCGTTGCTCATTCCAGCGTTCAACCTGCAAACCAAACACAACGCATTATTAGATCGTTGTGCAAATACATTCATGACCCAGAAGTTATTAGGGATGTAGAAATGTGTGTGGTGCATAAGGTTTTCAGTATAAGATTTGTAGGGAGCCAATCATAATTATAATTTTATTGTGTGACACCACTCTATTTTTTTTAGACAGTGAAAGTTTAATATGTATATTTTAAAAATATTTTAAATTTGTAGCATTTTTATATGGTACGGATTTATTGTTTGGATTTTGTTGTTCCAATAAATTACTAGGGCAGAGGGAAGATGAGGATAAAAGTGCTGAAAGCAGGAAATACATACCCATTCACCTGGGCAGAGAGATCGATAGTATTTTGCAAACTTATCGCACTCCGGAGCATCTTCCCCTTTTGCAGCTACACACCTGATTAAATAAACACAATTGTTGACAATTGCAGCAACTAAACCAATGTCTTTTTCCAGAACATTAAACCAACAAATGAACTCAATTCTCTGAAAGAACATAGTTGTACCTGTGATACTCAACATAGCGTGTGAAGCAGTGCCTTGTTTGATTTGTTGTTGGGAAACGGAAATCCGCTGGGGCTGTTTCAATCTGTATAATAAAACATGCTTAGTACTTATAGTCAAAACTAACATTCCATCTTTTTATTTTGCAGTAGAAAACCTTAATCTCTGATTTCTCTTCAGAAGTCTCAGTTGTTTCCTCTGCTGCATGGTTGGTTTCCTCTGCCACAGAGTTGGAATCTGTTGCAGGGTTGGATTCCTCTGCTGCAGGGTTGGTTTCATCTCCTGCAGGGTTGGTTTCCACTGCTTCTGACTTGTCAGCAGCATCTTGCACCTCAGAAGTTTCAGAGTTCACTTTAACAGCGGGTGCAACCTCATCAGCTTGAGGGGTTTCATCATTAGTTACAGGGATACTTTCAGCCTCCTGAGGCTTATCATCAACTGCCTTTTCTACTGGGGCTTCCTGTGGTGGAAGTGAGTATTCCTGCAAATGAAAGTTGGGTTAAAAAACCATTTTTCTGGGTTATGAAAGATCAACAGAAAAGGACCAATAAATTACAGAGTAATCAAATTACAAAATAGAAAAACAAATAAATCACTGACCACATCATTTGAACACCAACAAGCATATACACTTATCCAAGAAAAATTACAGCCTACAGGTACAGTTATTGGGAGTTTTTCACATTTTGAGAACCTTATTGCCTTATGCCCTTATAATTCTCATTATATAACCAGCATATGTACTAAGCACCTGACTGTCATTTTAAAATTCCTTATTCAATTTTCCAAATTATATAAAGGTAGTGCATGGTAGGCGGTAGCATTTGCCGTGCAAGTGGCGTTAGCAAATATACATAACCAGTTAATATAATAGTGCAATTAGTCACAAAAAATCACAATGAAATGTCATAGAAAAACTTGTAACTTTGTGTTGTTTCATATCATAACCACTAAGTATGAAAAGCAACTCGAAAAAGGTACACTCATAGTTCCCTATAGCAATTGTATCTCACCAAACTAAATGTATCCAGAAATTACCATGCCATAGTGTAAAGAACCAAATTTTCACAGAACTATTTTTGGTCCATGATGGTAACATATAGAGAACAATAATTCAATGAATAGTTGAATACACATGAGATGCACCTTGGACCCCACAAAATTAACAGCCAAGAAATATACTAGCAAAATTGGTAAAACAATGGCATTCCATGGTTCATGCTTCTATCTGAACTCTGAAGCAATACTACCATGGACCTGCAAACCAAATATTCCATCAAAAAAAATTGCTACCAAAATTTGGCATTGCCTACATATTTATCTCCTATTTGAACCAAACAAGGCCATTATTTTTCAATTCTTCTTCTTCAAATCCTTTCAATCTCAAGAAAATTGGGGGTAGGCTAGAGTTGAAACCCAAACTTAGGTTTCATCTCCATTGAGTGGCTAGGTTTTCCATTGACTCACCAAGCCAAACACAACCTTTTAGGGAAAAGGGACCCTCCCTCCTTTACTAGGATAAAAAGTTTGGCACTACAAATTTTGGCGTGGCATCAAATCCATCAGGGGAATAGAACCAAGATATATCTCGACCACCATATGGCATTGATAAAGGAATATCCAATCCTACAAGAGGTCAAAGACATTATCCAAGGAAGATGAGACTCCTAGTGTCTATCATACTATGGAAGTTTTTCTACTCGTAATCCGACTAGGATTTCGACTACCATACAAGTCCCTACCTCCGAGGTATATAAGGAGGGCCAGAACTCCCTCAGAAGATATCTCTTCAACAATCCAACAAGAGGTCAAGACATCTCAATAGATCTCGAGAAGACAATAGAGAGGCTAGGCCAAACCTCTATGCCACCTCCTATCAACTAGTTTAGGTACATACACATCATTGTAATAAGGCTAGACATATTCATATACTCATACAAATATACAATGTAGTACAAATATCCCCAAACGCCGGCTACTCTCGCATTGAGGGTCTCCCTGTATGAATCCTTGTCCTATTATGTGTGCCTTGATTGTTCTCTAATTTCACTGGCTACCCTTATCTAAGATTCACCGGTTAAAACACTGAAAAAGGGGTTAATTGCTTCTGTGCCACTGTTATTTTCCATTTCGCCGGAAATACCATTAAAATTTCAGTATTTATATGCCATTACTATTTCAAATTCACTCTTTTATACCATTTGGATCCAAATAACAGTAAAAGAGTAATGGTATAAAATGACGAATTGGGCCCAGATGACATAAAAAAGTGAATTTGAAATAGTAATGACATATGGGCAAATATCAAAATTTTAATAGCATTTCTGATGAATTGAAAAATAACGGTGGCATGACAACAATTAACCCCTGAAAAAAACCAAACCGGCCCTTCATCCCGAAATCCACCACATTACTCGAACCCCTCAAAACTTGCACCGACAACAGCTGATGCATGCAAAATACACCAACACCACCACAAGAGCAAATTTCGAACCTAATCACCACTCAGCACGAGCTAATTTACCACCAGCGCCGACCCAAACTACGACAATCTTCCCCGACGGGCAGACAACATCTAGCACCAAGCCTACTAAGCATCCCCCAATCCCGCAAGAGCAGATCTGGAGGGCGCCGGTCGCCTGCCCAGATCTTCCGAATCACCAAAACGGAAACGGAAGTACATCGCGAGCCAAGAAGGTTACACGCGAGCGGGGGAGAGGAAGGGCCGGGTTCCCGCTTACCTCGGCGAGCGACGGGGCCTTGGCTTCCGCGGCCATGCGCGCGCGGCAGATGCTTCTAGAATGTGGCGGCTGCGAGAGAGTGGGAGCGGGGGGAGGGGGGCGACATAGTCGAGTACGTCTATACGTGGAGGCAGAGAGAAGAGAGAGAGAGAGAGAGAGAGAGAGAGGGTTTGGTTAGTGGGCCGGGCTGCGTAACAGGTGGAGAAAACGGGCCCGAAATTTTAGTTGGGCTGAAATGGTAGTTCCCATTTCATTAGCCACGAGACCATACGGCCCCAAATAAGCCCACCCGTCAACGCTACCGTGCCATTCGTATTATTCATTTTTTTAAAAAAAATCAATTATTCCTACCATCGAAAAACGTGTGATCTATTACTTTTTGTCTTTTTGTATCGAGACGAAGAAAAAAAATTAATAGTAATATTATTACATGCATTAAACTATATGGCTATTAAATTTCTCATATATTTATTCTAATACATTAAATAGTACTACTATTTCATGCATGAAACGCATGGCTCACACCATAAATAAAGCTCATTTAATACCTGAGTCTAAATAAACTACAAATAGATCTAAGATTTTTGGAGAAAATTACAAATATAATAGGTCTAATATTTTTAGACGGAGGGAGTATTTTGTTATAATTTATTTTATTACTTGAGTTAGTAACTTATTTTTTCATATTTACAAAAAATGAATAATATAAATGGTCTATGATAAAATTCAACAGTATCATTAAAAAATAAGAGTCAACAAGCGTCGTTTAAAAATAATTGGAGGTAGTATTTTTTTATCGGAATTACAATTCTATTTGGGCTTCCAAGGTCCTGTCGACCGATGATTTGACGATAGAAACCTGATTATTTTTAATATGTGGCGATAAAACTCAGTGGTCAAAGTGGCATCTCGTGGTGTTACTGGTGTCTGTGGTATGTATCTTTGCATCCATGTAGTGAAGGATGCCAAGGACAAGCAACTCGTAGAAGTAGAGAGAAGAAAGATTGAAATGCTTTCTCTATTCAACTATTGCATTTGATTACAACATAAACGATGGTTATTTTTATAACGATGGCTGGGTGTCTATAGATGAACAGGCGTCTATCGGTGAATGTGTGTATTTTGGAAGAGATGTGTTCCAATAGAAACCTACTGACATCTCTAACTTCTGAGTAGTTGCAAATGTGAATATAAGATTAAAAACTAGTTCTTGTATTGACCATCTATTTTCCAACAGCAACCATGTTGATGTTTGTAATGTAGAGTATACGTAGCCTTGCTAACCTGGTGATAGCTTTATGATGTTATGCATTGATTGAAATTGCATATACCGCCCAGACCTTCCGCTCGGCACTGGGGTGCGATCGAACACTGGACACGATCTAGAGTCGGAAAGAAGGCTCGTACATGGACCCTAGCAACTGGCAATCTGTCAATTCTTGATTCGACAACTGTAGATGGATGTGCTCACCGCGCATCCAGAAAACGATTGCTAGATAACCCTGTGCAACAACCATCAACACAGGAACAAATGTAAACGATGAAACCAGGCACAGGGACAGCTTTGATGACTGGAATATTCAGGCATACGATTATGGTACCAGGCAGGGTGTTTGCCACAGGCGTACGGACATGCAAAGAAGGATAACAATTGGATTCCCCAATTCAGACAACACGGATAACAGTGGCTTTCTTCTTCATCTGGTGCGACAGGCAACCGCACACCATGATCATTGATCAGCATCAGTTGCCACCAAACAGGTAGCCCAGGGAAGAGCCACCACCAGGAGCAGCATGGACCTTGGTCGAAGGACGGTCCTGCAAATGCCATTCAAATTGTCAGACCCACGTATAAGAAATCTCAGTCTCATACTGCAACCAGTGGATGGGCAAAATATGTTCTCTGGTCTATGAGGATTGGGGACTCCAAACAAATTATAAAAGAGCACCCTTTTTCTGTTTTTGCTAATGCAGGTGATGATAAACATTCACAACACAACAGGAATAAGTAATATAAGATAGATAAGCAAAGATGGTTAACAAAGACAATCAGGATCCATGACTCAGATAACCTCATTTTGCAGCACACTGAGGAGCATATGAAATTAGCAATGGCCATAACTAAAGGCTCAAATAAATAAAAGGAAGTACTCCATCCAGGAAGCAAAAACTAAATATTTCATTCCATAGTGTTACATAACAGAAGACATCAGTGAAGAAAATACTGAATTACTGTTATTAGCGTTTATTAATAATAACAAAACCAAATCAAACTTTATTTTTTGGTCTTTTTTACAATATACTTTCGATAACAAAATCAAAACCATATGAATGTATGTTGAGATAAAGATCCAATATTACCACTTTTATAGTTTTATCACACTAAACCTGTGTACTGTTGGACTAATTGTTGGTCAAAAAGTACAAATTTTGAATGTTGAAATGCCAGGAGTCATTGCAAACACCATGGTAATTATAACTTTATAAGACATAAAAGGCTAACAGTGAACATCAATTGGCATGTAAGAAAAGGAAAAAACATACCGTCAGGAAATTTCCAGTGTTCTGGCCATCAGATCGGTGGTAGTTGTTGTTTGTCCGGCTGCCCTGAATCCCAGCTGGAATCTGCTTGGACACATCACCCTTTGCCGGTGATGCTTTCTCAGCAGGAGCAGCCACAGCAGGAGCTGGTGCTACCACAGCTGGAGCTGGAGCTGGTGCTGGTGCAGCCGCTGGTTTAGGGGCCTCGTTGCCTCCAAAAAGGTAACCCAGAGAACTTTGGCCACCACCGGCACTCCCGCCACGACTCATATTGATGTTGACTTGAAACTGTGAAAAGATTTAAGCCAAAAATATAAGCATGATTCCATACATATTGTCATGTCTGATTATGTTTCAGAGAAAATGGCGCAGCGCAGGGGTCCAGAGGAAAGATGGTGCGGAGCACGGATGTGGCAGCCGGCAGCACAGCCCCAAGCCCTAGGTGGCGTGATAACAAGAAGCGGTGCAGCGCAGGGAGGCGGCAGCGGTCGGTGGCACGACGACGGGAGGCAGCATGTCACGATGGGAGCCTAGATATTGGACTGGCTGCGTGACCGCATGAGTGACTGGATTTAGGGAGAATGACTAGTGAGACCGACTAACCGAGACATACCCTATGTATCCACATTTTTAGAATTATTTGGAAATAGAAAAATGTCCCGATACATATCTGGCATTGCAGCATATTGGATATGTATCCATATCCTATTTGGTTTACCCTTGTGGAAAATTTATAGAAAACAGCTACAAACAATATGAATCACTTATGTTTAGTAGAAAAAAGTATCGACACTTACATGATTAACAAATATTTCCTTTTTCAAGAAATACAATTCAAGCACGTGTACAATATTTCTTATTAAAAATGGC
The DNA here is from genome assembly GCA_019279435.1 of Zizania palustris. Lineage (NCBI taxonomy): Eukaryota > Viridiplantae > Streptophyta > Magnoliopsida > Poales > Poaceae > Zizania > Zizania palustris. The sequence continues at coordinate 60,197,721 of JAAALK010000079.1, read as the reverse complement.
ATGTGAATTGGCATAGGCAATGTTGGCATGCACATTAGTAATTAATTGATACTAACTCATATAATGCAGCAAAAGGCAGCACTTAAACTTTTCTTGCATGCTAACTTTTCTTGTGTGAAGAGAAAATGTTGTATGAACCATAAAGCATGTTTTCAATTTATATGTGAAGTGTAAAAAGAAAAGGCACAAATAAGCATAGTTGTTACGGCGGCGCGGCGAGGCGAGGCGCTAAACTACCTTCACAACTTTTAGGCGAGTATGGCGTGCGGCGAGGCGACGCCATGCTCACTTAACGTAAATGTACATGTCACAATAATTTTGGAATAATAGGAAATTAAAATTAGAACCATATGAAATATAAATAGTCAAATAAATCCATATTCCATTCAGTATATACATACATAAGACAAAAGGCAATCAACTAGTTATGTATGGAAAGCTTATAAATGGTAGGATTTTTATATAGAAATCATCAATATATGGAAAGCTAATAAAGTATATATGGAAAATATCAATATATGAAAAGTTGATCAATTATATACAGAAATAATTAATATATGGGAAGCTGATTAGTTATATATGTATATAGAAAGCTTTTCATATGGAAATTATCAACACATGGTAAGCCTATTCATGGTATGAGCATATTTATTTCCAAAGAATAGAGCAGATTTAATTCCAACAAAACATAATAGCTTTATTTCCAAAACAGCAAAACAGAATAGAGAACACAGAAAGTATTATTTTCTAGCACAACAAAACCCTAAACCAGGGAGTTATAGAGCGGGGAGAGGGACAAACAGAGCAGGCCCCAAAACAGAGCAGAGCGGGGAGGCAAGGCCGATCCCCACGCATGGCGTGTGGTCCCGACGGCGGCGGCTGGTCTTGACGCGGCGGCGGCGTGGATCCACTGGTGGGGGCGTAGATCCGGCGGCTAGGGCGCAGATCCAAGCGGCGGGGAACGGATCCAGCGGAGGGAGCGGCGCACATCAACACGGGAGAAAAAGGTGCAGAACTAGGGTTTTCTTCACCTTTTTCTGGAGGTGCGGCTCATCACAGAAGCCTCGCTGCTGCGCCTGGCATCGCCATGAAGGTTTATGGCGTCCATTCGACGCCATATGCGCTTAGGCGGACGCCATATGCGTTGTGGCGGACGCCACATTCGACTGTGGCGAGTCATCTGCCGTGGCGTCTGTCGGAGTCCGCCTCGACGCCTAATCGTCGCTTAGGCGACGCCTAAGCGACGCCATGACAACTATGCAAATAAGGGGCATCAATGGTAGTTTCACCATTCCTAAAAGATAGGCAGAAAAAGAACTGTTGTTGTTCTGGTGTGTTCAACACTAATAATGTGAGAAGCAGGATCTTTTAAAGCAACCTTATAATCTGTTAGAGTTAATCTTGTTAGTTTATGTGTGTGCTGGGTTTTAGTCGTGTGTAGGGAGTGGTTTGTGTCCAAGTTAGTTGGTCATGTGCATGTGTAGTGAGCAGGTCAGTAGCATGCGTGAATTAGCTTGATCAGAGAGGCCATGATCTGCATGCAAGTGACCACATGTAGTCCACTGGTGCATGTCTGGCTCAAATAGGTGGCCGAGTCACCAGTCAAGTGGAGAGCCGGGTCATGGCGTGAAGTGTGGATCAGCTAGCTCATCCATGCATATGTTGATTGGTGATACTTGCATGCAGGTGGGAGTGGCTTGCACATAGGGAGGTCAGTTAGTCTGGGCAAGACATGCTGAACTAGCTAATGGGCGGGTGTCTATTTAGGCGTTGTAATCAGCTCTGTTAAGTGTGTGCTGCGAGATAATACAATTCTTGTGTGCGCATCTAGTGCTAGTGCGTGAGTGTTCTTCTGTTAGCTTTTCTTCAGAGTACAAACCACCTTGTGAGTGTGTGTGATCTTGTGAGCTGAGCCAACATAATCTTCTGTAGCACAAAGATAGAAACATCGTTCTATGCATTTCTGAAATTAACAAGAAAACTGAAAGAAAAAACAATTCTTTCATCCACTTATCCAGTCCCCACTAGATGTATATATCACTGAATAGTTCATCTTATCTTGACAAGGACAATGATGCACATACGGACATTGCCATGTTAATATCTAAGAAGACATAATCATCACGCGGATAAGATCAGCACCAGGTTTTCTAGGAAATCCAGTCCAACCAGACCCAAAATTAAACACACATATCTTGTCATATTCTACGAAAAACACAAAACACACGACGCAGCCACGGGCAATAACATTGACCCACTAGGAACAGGCACGCACAATTTGGCTTCCCAGCGAATATCGGACCGTTCCCTCCTTGACTAATCGGGGGAGGGGGGTTGGCCGACGGTTCACACCACACGGGTAGGGACGGCGAACGAACTCCGCCACCGATCCAGCATCGAGCGCGCGGGAGAGAGAGAGAGAGAAAAAGGACAGGATCTCGCAGGAAGATCCGGCCGCCGCCAACACACAGATAGATCAGAGGGAGACAGGAAGGGGAGAGTGGAAGACAGATCAGGAGGCTTACCAACGAGGAGGGGAACGGCTGGAGAGGCGGCGCCGGAGGAAGGGAACGGCCGGCGGCGGCGAGGGATGAGGAGAGGGATTCGCCTTTCTCTCACTCGCTTCTGCGTCCGATCCGTTCGAAAAAAATGGCGAGGAGTGCGGCCTCTTGTACAGGCCCGGCGAGACGGCTGCCCGTCCGATCGTGGGGATGGACGGACCAGATGGGAGCAGCCTTGCCTCCCTGGCTGGCCCCGCCAGCCTGTGCGGATTCGGCTCTTTATGAATTTCAAAATTCGAGAAAATTTTACACGGATTTCAAAATTTGAAGCGAAATTCATCAATTTTCTCGGTCGTTTACAAATTATTACGGGAGATAGTGGGCTAAAGAATTGCGCCCATGCCGCCAACGGCCCAGCTTAATAGGCCTTCCGAGTCCTTGCCCTAGCCGATCACCCCGTCCCCTCGGCCTCGGCTTCTGCGACTCGCTCGTTCGCCGCCGCCTGCGCCTGTGCCTGCGCCTGCGCCGAACGATCTCCATCCGCGAGCAGCGGCGCCGGCGTCCTGCTGCTTCCGCCGCATCCTCGCCGGCGAGAACCCGTACGTACATCCTCTTGCTCGTTTCTCGCTATCCGCAGCTCTTCCCTTTGCCTTAATCTTTTTGGCATGGATGCAATTAACCCTTAATCTTAGGTTCTCTTCTAGATCTAGAAGATTTTCTCTCTGCCTAGTCCTTATTACTACTGGGCTACCAGCAGTTTGTTTCCACCAAAATTTTGGGTTCATCTGTATTTTGTACCCCCATGCACCCACGCTAGGCCCGCCCCTGTCGATGCCCTGTCTGTGTTCATCTAATTATTTCTGTTGAGACGAAAAATTAATCTATACTTTCCCTTCAGCAATGGCAGTGCAAGCTGGAACTTCAGCTACTCCTATAAGCCCACATGTGGTAGGTATTTTCTCTTGTTAATAGGCTAGCACTATTCCCAAAAGTTCTAGCGTTGATGAGATGTGGCCGTTGTTCAATATAGATTGGTGGTGCGTTTGTTCAGCAATATTACCGCATTCTACATGAGACACCAGATCAGGTCTATAAGTTTTATCAAGATGCAAGTGTTGTTGGGCGACCTAATTCTAATGGAGTCATGGAATTTGTATCCACATGCTCTGTAAGTCCCCTTGTGCTGATCTGATGGTAAAACTGTTAACATTTGCATTCTGTGGTTGCTTTTCTCAGTTCATTATTTGTTTTATGAGCAGGATATCAACAGAACAATCTTGTCTATGGACTTCAGCAACTACTTAACGGAGATAGAGACCGCAGATGCACAGTTATCTTACAAGGATGGCGTGCTCATTTTTGTTACCGGATCTTTAACTTCTGAAGGCATATGTCGTAGATTTGCACAGTCATTCTTCCTCGCACCACAAGAATCTGGTGGCTATGTTGTTCTCAGTGATATATTTAGATTTATATTGGAAAGGACGCCGGTTGATATGAGTCATGTCGTTAGTCAAGAAAATGAAAACAAACAGAATGCTGCAACTCTTGCTGAAACAGGTAACTGATCAATTGTCTTCGCTTTTTGAGGAAAACCTTTTAATGTTCAATTCCATGTGTACTGACTTTTCAACATTACCAGATCCTAATCCAGCTGAAGATGGTATGATCTCAGATCATGTGGTGGTGGAGAATGATGTCGCAGATGGGCAAATTGCAAATTCCACTGCTAATGGCACTCCTGTCGAAAATAATGTTGCAGTTGAGCCACCTGTACAAATGACCAAAGAGGAATCTAAGAAGGCCCCTGTTGCTGCTCCTCCCCCACCTCCAGCTCAGAAGGATGTCACTAAGAAGTCTTATGCATCAATTGTGAGTTCTCTATTCTCTCTTCTGTTATAACTAGTGTCTCCTTCCTCGTTAGAAATGTGTTTCTGAAGTGATTGGCCTATAATAATTTTGAATTCTAGCTAAGTTCGTAGCGATTACAGACCTTAATTATGGTTGCACTGCAGGTGAAGGTTATGAAGGAGGCACAGTTGGCCCCAGTGGTCAAACCTAAACCAGCTCCAAAACCTGTGGTTAGCTCTGTTGAAGTTTCAGAGAAACCTTCTGCTAAAAATTCCTGTACTGTTGAAATCATTCCAAGTGATACCAATGTTGCTGAAAACAATGCTTCTAATGATGGTTGGTCTTAGTGTTGATTTGGACATTTGGTGTATATATATTTTTCTTTACACTATTGGCAGAGTAGCTGTGCTAACACATCTTTTGCATTATAGAGCAAGGTTACTCAGTTTTTGTCAAGAGTTTGCCTTACAATGTGACTGTCCAGATGGTTGAGGAAGAGTTTAAGAAATTTGGTGCTATCAAGCCAAGTGGCATCCAAGTTAGAAACAACAAGGTTAGTAATTATTGCTTTCAGCCCCATGTCTTGTTATTTTTCCTGATATGTTTACTGTATCATGTAGATTGACCGGTTCTGCTTCGGTTTTATCGAGTTTGAGTCCCAGCAGTCAATGCAAGCAGCAATTGAGGTCAGCCTTTTCTTCAGTCACTTTGTGGATGTTTTGGACATTAAAAATAGTTTTAAAACTTTCTAGCTTATTGTCATTGAATTGTCTTTTGAGATTCCCTTTTTGTTTTTTGGTTGTGCCATGAATTAATTTATTTTTTATATGCTCATTAACAGCAAATTTCCAAAAGCTATAGAGGTTTGTATTTTTCACTGATTGTACTCTTGTATTTGCTAATATCTATGATTGTGAACCAGGCATCTCCGATTCATATGGGTGGGAAAGAAGTACTTGTTGAGGAGAAAAGAACCACTACCCGAGGTAAGCTACCTTCCTGATCAGAATGACAATGGATGGACAGTTTTTTTGCTAGTTTTCAAATTTGTGTGATAGCCACATCCAGCTTCATATATTATTCTTTGCATCTTTTAAATCTCCCAACATTTAGCAAAAATACATGTGTGCTGCAAAATTATGTATAACACAGTGCCTGGATGGTCTTCTGTGGCCACAGGCAGTATGATCTTGGACACATCCCTTGCCAAGCATGTTCCCTTCCTGTTAGCATTACTATAGGCCCGACATTTATTTCCACAAAATCATTGAATTATTTAGAATTTTGACATTATTTGGAGAAGTGATTTTTCTATATGAAGCTTTCATTTGCTATGAAGAGATATCTAGTTTAAGAGTATTTCTTGCCTCAGTTGTGAATGGTGTTGTCATCAACCGTGGCGATAATGGCAATGCTGGTGGAGGTGGCCGTTTCCAATCTGGAAGAGGAGCTTACCGCGGTGATAATTTCCGAGGACGGGGTGGCGGCTATGCAAACAATGCAAACTACCGTGGTGGTGATAACTTCCACCGGAGGAATGACTTCAGAAATCGTAACGAGTTTTCGGGTCGTGGTCGAGGGCCACCGCCTGGCAATGGTTATCAGCAGAATGGCAATGGCTTCCATCCGCAGCGGCCCTTCCAGAACGGAAATGGGAGGTTTGCCCGTGTCAACGCCCCAAGGCAAACACCGGTTGCTGCATAGAGGGCACTGTGCCACCGAAGGAGGAACTTCCTGGTTAGCCTAAGAATTTTTAAGTAGGAGCATTGTTTCTTAGACAATTTGCGATGGGCTGATGGGCATCAAGATTCTTTTGCAGCTTGTTTGGCTGCTACCAGGTGAGTTTTGATGATTAACTGCAACCTCAACTGGTTGGTGGTGTCTAAAATTGTAGCATCTGCCGATCAGAATTGAGGAAATGGACACTCATCTTAACGCGCGCATGCATAGATTATGCCGTCTTTATTTGTTCTTTTCAACCCGTCTCTTTTTTACTCCGTTAAATTTTTAATATGAATTATATTATAGGTCTTAGTATATAAATCATATGCTTGCTGCATTGCCTACATCTATTATTATATAAATCAGACTGCAATGCTGTTGGACATCTGAACTTTGCTGTGTGCAACATCGGTATGTGCATCCTGGTCGTCGGCGGCAAACCTGCCCCAAAACCAGTGCGTTTTCCACACCACGGTCATCTTCTCGATAGGCACCTTCTTCGTCTCCGGCAGGAAGGCCGCGACGAACAGCGTCATGACGAGCACCCATCCACTGAAGAAGTAGAAGAGGCCGAACCTCAGGTGGCAGAGCATCGGGAGGAAGGCCTCCGCGACGGCGAACGTGCACAGCATGTTCACGGCCACGCTGATGCTCTGCCCCGCCGGCCGGACCTCGAGCGGGAAGATTTCGCTCGGCAGGAGGATGCCAAGCGGCCCCCACGACCAAGCGAAGCCGGCGACGTAGACGCAGATGAACACGACGACGCAGACCGCGGATGCCCTCGGGATGGTGGTAGCACCGAACACGACGCCGATCAGCGTTCCGATGATGACCTGACAAACAAGCATCTGGCAGCCTCCCTGAAACAGGAGCTTGCGTCGGCCGAGGCTGTCCACGGCGGCGATGGACACAAGCGTCGCGACGATGTTCACCAGCCCTGTGATCACCGCTGACATGAGGGAGGCGTCTCCTCCGAGCCCGATCGTCTTGAACAGCACGGGTGCGTAGAACATGATGACGTTGATGCCGGTGAGCTGCTGGAAGAACGGGATGAGCACGGCCATGGTGAGCTGCGGGCGGTACCTGCGCTCGAGGATGTCGCGCCATGGCCGTCGTCGTCTCTTCGTCACCTCACTGCAGGCTGCCACAAGGTCGTCGTACTCGTCGGCTATGTCGTCCGTGCCACGGATGCGGCGGAGGACCCGTCGCGCTTGCTCGTGGAGACCACGGTTGACGAGAGAGTTGGGCGTGTCAGGGAGGAAGAGCGAGCCGACGGCGATGATACAGGCCGGGACAGCAGCAAGGCCGAGGCTGACACGCCACCCCCAGCCGCCGCCGATCTTGGCTGCACCGTAGTTGACGAGATTGGCAGAGAAGATGCCGACGGTGATCATCAGCTGGAGGCCGATGTTGAGCATCCCACGGAGGCGAGGTGGTGCCATCTCCGACAAGTATATTGGAGTAGACTACATCAATTGTAGTCAATATGATCAGATGATTTGCAACTTAAAAAACGTAATTCTGTCGAGTGTTTATCATGTTCTCAGCTTACCAGACCGGCGAACGCCACGCCGATACCGAGGAGAACGCGGCCGACGATGAGCATGGCGATGTTCCGCGCGGCGCCGTTGAGGGCTGCGCCGGCGAGGAAGGAGACCCCGCCGCTGAACATGGACCACTTCCTGCCCAGCGCACGCGTGAAGGACGCGACGAAGAAGGAGGCCACGAGCGCCGCGAGGTACAGCGACGACGTGAACGCCGTCAGCGACTGGCTGTTGAATTTGCAGTACTGACTGTGGCTGCCCCGCTGCGCCGTCGACTGCTCCTCGTGGAGCACCGACGGGAAGAACTTCTCAAGGAACGTGTCCATAGATGTCACACCGCCTAAATCCGTGTGTATGTAGAGAAAGTCGTTATATATGCTCTTAGTTAATGTTTGGTTGCGCACGTTAAAAGGTTTAGTGAGTGTATTTCTTTGAGCACTCGGCAAAGAAACAGGTTTATTAAGTGCCATCTAAATATACTTGACAAAATTTAATTCACGAAATATGACAAAATACACGTGGTGAACAATCGACAAAGACACTTGGCAATGTTTAACCCTCAGCAAAAAAACGACAAAAAATCATCAGTAACAAAGTCTAACGACGTGTAACATTTGCCAAAAAACTAGTTTTACCGACATCGGTTTCGCTAAGTGTTCTTCGCTGAGTATAACCCTCGACGAATAAATACTTCGCCAAATATTTTGGGAGGGTTGTTGAGTACGGAGCACGAAAATCCTATAGTGTTGGGTGAATAGAGAAGAATGAGATTGGATGCACTATGTTTAGGGGATGAGGATTTTTTTAATTTCAAACATGATGCTAGAATATAAACGCAATTTGACGATTGCAACCATTTGCATGCTAAGAAACTGATGATCGATCTCTCTACACATGGAGTTGACCTAACACGTGGCCAGCGAATTGAACGTGACCGGACCCCATATTAATTTTTCTTCTTGTCGAGAAAATGTTGTTAGTTACTTCCAAATCCAAATGTAGGAATGTATGGTAAAAAAAACTCTGCACTTATCAACAGCTAAAATATAACCCTAATATATATAGGGAGTGCTTGTTTTGTGGAAATAGAACAAAAATAATGTCCTATATATTTCTGTGTGATATTTAAGATAAAATAGAATTTAGTTTCATCAACTGTGTTTGCAGTGAAATATCCTAACACTATCGGAAACAACGAATTTGCGGAGTGCCTGAGGGTTTGCCGAGTATACACTAAAATACACTCGGCAAACGTTTAACTGTCAACGACGATCAATGTTTGTCGAGTGCCAAGTCAAAAACACTCGATAAACTTTTTTAAAAAATAGCTATCCCAGAAGTCCTACCAGTGTTATAACGGTTTGGGAAAAAAGTAAAGTTTGCTAAGTGCCACGTTTGTTACTCAGTAAACGTGATCTATCAGCTGAACCATGTATCGTGCCACATGTCCAAGGTCCCAGGCTCCCAGTTTTACTAAGTATTGTTTTGCCGAGAATCTAGTTGTCATGTGCTGCTGAGTGTGTTACTCGGCGAAACTTAATTTCACCGGGTACCACATAGTGTAACATTGATATTTGATTGATGTTCGCAGGTCACGAGTAATTCTCCTTAATTTCTGTTCACCTCACATGCATGCATGAATTGTCTTTCTTTAATTAACTAGCTCTAGTACACACACTACAGTAAACCGAAATCAACCCGGAGTTCTGGAAGACGGATGAGATAGATAGATCACGGTGTTTACCAGAGATGCCGATGTCATAGCCGACGATGAGCCCGCCGGTGGCGGCGACAGCGCAGGTGAGGAACACGTACATGGTGAGCTTGCCGGAGTAAACCTTGCCATCGTCGTTCCCCACGCCGGCGCCGCCGGCGCCGGCCGCAGCTGTAGTTGCCATGGCGCGCGCGCGCGAGGTTAGTTGCTAGCTAGCTAGCTATAGGCCGCCGCCGTGCTGAATTGAGAGCTCGTGTTGCTCAGAATTCTAGCTAAAATGGCAAGCAGCAGGAGGGCTGGGATGCATGATGGGGATGAGATTTTATGATTGAGTTGAGCTAATTAATTAAGCTAAGCTGTCATAGTCCAAATGCAGGACCAACTGTACAACATGGACGACTAATGGAGAGACGATGAGATAAGCTAAGGAGGCGGCTAGCAAGTCCGGCCGCCGGCTTGGTTTACCAGTTTTTTAGTCAAATTAAATTGCTAGCAAGCGACAGAGAGTTGAATAGATTGAGATTAAAGAACTGATCATATAGATCGGACTACTTAACCACACAGTTTGGAGATTCAAACAAATAGATTTAATGGTACGGAGAGTTGACACTAACACAGAACACTATTGATTCTAGCGTAACCGCTGCCGGCGCTCATAATTACTGGTTGTGCAACCGACGACGCTGATAATCAAACGTTATTGGTGGTGTCGGTTTTTAAACCAGCAAATACATAGAATTTTTTTAAAATAGTATTTTTTAAAAAAACAAATTTGTATGACAATTTCAAAAAATTACAAAAATAGCATCCGGTCGGCCAATCATCGGCCGACTAGTGCCACGTGGCAGCCAGTTGGCACTTGGTCGACCGACTGGCGCCACGTCAGCGTCAGTCGGCCGATGGGCCGCCGACTAGTGCCCAGAACGCGCCGCGCCCGCATTGCGCTAGCGCCCACAGCCCCTCGCCTCCCGTGCCTACGCGCCTGCGAGCCCTACCCCGCCCTTTCGCCTCCCGTGCCGCGCCCCACACGCCACGTGGATGGGCAGAAGCCGAGGCGACCGACGCCGGGCGTGGGGGCCGACCGGCGCAGGAGGCGAGGGGGCGGGGCGGGGCGCAGGGCGCGCGAGACTGCAGATGGCGAGGGGTCATGGGGGCGCGGGAGGCGAGGGGACGTGGGGCAAGCTCGGGCACAGGCGCAACGTGGGCGTGGTCGCGGCGAGGGTAGGCATGGGCGCGCACGGGAGGCGAGGGGACATGGGCAGGCGCGGGGTTGTAAAATCGGGCCTAAGCTGCATATATCAAGTGTCAAGTTGTGCAGTTATAAGCTACCACTCTACTAGCTTAGGGATAAGGAACAACTGCGTATCAGGAAAGAGAAAAATGGCTGAGCTGGAGAATATGCAATTAACCAAGTGGGCATGCACGCTGCACGCACGTACGTTTAGATCTCAGTACTCTAACACACACCAGATGAATAAAGAAGGCACATTTCCCCAATATTGTGAATTTCCATTATTTTCACGTGTGATTGTTAATCACTAGAATCTCTAAATTACACTCAATATAATAATATAACAGAGTTTCCTGATCACATAGTTAATTCTTTGCAACAAACACCTGCACCACACCAAACCCTACAAACTCTCACCTCGATCGGGAATATGTTCCCTATATATATGCATGCATCTATAATTAATTAGCAATAACCATAGCATTATTTATTTGGTAATTTCGCTGATGAGATTACGCTATATAATTAGCAATAATAACGGTTTCTACATCAACGTTCAACGACCCTGCCCACCACCGCTTTCAGATCAGTCGTCACCTCCGGCGGCAGATCCGTCGCCGCCGCCGCCTCCGCTTCCGCTGCTACCATTTGCACTACCAGAACCTCCGCCACCTCCTACGGCGTTCCCAGCACGGCCAGCTCCGCTGCCTCCACCAAATGCTGCATCACCACCTCCTCCTCCGTTTCCGGCGCTTACACCTCCACCGCCGCCGCCGCCGCCCCCTGTGCTTATGCTCACCCCATCATGGCCTATATGAACGCCGACGCCGCCGCCGCCGCCGCCTCCCGCATGCACGCCACCGGCGTTAACCGCGCCGCCGCCGCCGCCGCCAATCCCAACGTCCACCCTGCCGTGCCCCACGTCTACACCGACCCCCGCGCCCCCTCCACCGCCCACGCTCGCGCCGCCGCCATGGGTAGTGCCGGCTCCACCTCCGAGCCCGCCGCCTACGCCGATCGACGTGTCGTGGCCTCCATGGCTGATGCTCACACCAAAGCCCCGCCCCCATCCTGCACCGCTCCCGCCGCCGCTGATGGAGAACGACTTGCTCTCGTTGAGGGTGTTTTTGTCAGCGAGGAGGAGCCTTCCATGGGCGACCTGGACAAGTGAGAAGTAGCACCCTACTAGAACTAAGATGTCCATGGCGAACTGATGCATCATCTGCATGGAAGAAATTGCCTTGTGTGGATGGCACTACACCGCGTGCAGCACTACATATATATGGACTCCGGGTGGAAGAAGAGTTCTTGTGAAACCAGGACTAGACAGCATCCTCCATCTACTCAGGCAAAGTGATCATAGTGAGCTGTGCAGCACACTACTGGCCATGCTATCTAGCTAGCTGAGCACAATGAAGTGGACAGCATGCATGGCTGAGAAAATTGTTTGGTGCACTTGTTTAGGCTTATGAATCTAAATTTAGGTGACTTTAAGGGGGTGTTTGGATCCAGGAGTTAAATTTTAGCCGGTGTCACATCGGATGAATATTTGGACATCAATTTAAAGGACTAAAGTAGAACTAATTATAAAAATAATTACAGAATCAGAGGATAATTCACGAGACGAATTTTTTAAACCTAATTAATCCATAATTAGCAAATGTTTACTGCAGCATCACATTGCCAAATCATGGCGTAATTAGGCTCATTAGATTCGTCTCGTCAATAATCCACCAATTATGAATGGGTTTTATAAATAGTCTAATTTAATACTTCAAAATATTATCTAAACATTGGATGTGACAGGGGCTAAAATTTAGCCCTCGTATCCAAACACCCCCTAAAACGTGTTTGATTGAGTCCGTAGATTCTAAAAAAATGTTGTAAGTTATGGGATGTGAAAAAAGCTTAGTTAATTAGGGTGGGAGTAATTTTCTAAACTTTTAATAGTATATATAGTGAGTAATTTTTGTGAAGTTTGAACTAAGGAACCGTAAAAATTGAGGGTGAGAGCAACTTTCGTAGCTTCCCGTTTACGTAGAAAAAAGTTGTAGCTTTAGAAGCTGGTTTAGATCAGCTTTAAGCTTCTCAACTATGAACTGCCAAGGAAAAACTGAACCAAACACTGCACAATCTTAATCGGATCTCAAGTTTTTAGACAGATAGATTGTATTAAGTGTGGGCCGTTCAGTCTCCACATTATTAGAGAGATTACAAAGCAGATTAATTGTACATTATATTAATTATATATGTACTGAAATGGAGATAAGATGCATTAACACGGGCTGAATGAAGGTTTATGTGAAATTGTCATTATAGTTAGTTAGGTACTACTCCGTTTTAAATTCTAGGTCGATCTGAGCCAACACTTTCTAGAAATTAACATAGAAAAACATCATAAGATTTATATCTTAGATTCACACCATGAAAAATACTTTTATACAATGCAATTCACATGCTAGCTACTGAACCATACAAATTTCTAGAAATTGATAACATGGTTAACTTAATTAGTGAGAAATTTTACGGTCCTTAAGGAGGTACCTGGATATACCACATTTTTTAGTGTTAATTTTGGTGCGTATCTCATATGTCAGGAGGTATCAAAATTAATACTGAAAAATGTGGTACCTGTAACGACGAGTAATTCGAAGAAGAGTACGTAGCAGCTCGGATGACATAAGTTTTGTGTGAACTTAAAACCTAACGGTGTCACGCATGCCACGTTCAGCTAAGGCATATATATGTTCCTTTGATAGATCTTTAGAAAACACGACGGGCTCTTCCATTCACACGTACTTTGATAATCTACGTGCAAGTGCAAAGGTACGGTTCACATGAACTTTAATTTGCAGCTCATTTTTTCAAGCTTCCAGACTTGCTTTACTTCTGCTTAGACAAGTTGCTTTGCGCGCGTTGCATGCAGGTGTACGCATGTGAGAGTGAGAGATCGATCGAGCTAATAAGCGAACATGTTCTAAGCACCTCTCCTTGTCCAGCTGCATGCATGATTGATCCACTGCATGCAAAAAATATTCCCGGTCTAAATAAAGTGGTTTATATATAGTGTACGACGAAGACAGGTGACAGATCCTTTCTGACTTAAAGATATATTAGAAATTACATGAATAGTTCATATGTTTTAATTCATAAATATTAAGGAGGTACAAGATACCAAATCATATCTAACCATTAATTTGACACTGATACAATTAGAAAAAAATGGAAAAAAAAGTAACTCCTCAAGTGCCCCGCAATCTTCCACCGCTGCCAAGGCTGCACCACTGTACCATCTTTTAAACATACAAGTACTAATAGGTACTGTATAATTTGAACCGTTAGAGGAAGATTTAATACATCTTCACTCTAATGAACAGTAAAATTCTTCATAAAATTTACATAGTTTTTCGATAGAAATAGACTTGAGAATTGAACTCTAGTTATCATAGGCCCGTCTACAGGAGGGGCGGGTGGCGAGCGGCGCCGACGGTGGGTGACGGCGACGGCGGTGGTGGCCGGCCGGCGCGAATGCTGGCGGCCTAGCGCCTGGCTGCTGCGCGAGCGTGCGGCTGGAGCATGGAGCTGCAAGTGCTGGGGTCCCTTCTTTTTTCCATGTACTGTTGGGCTGCGCTAAGTGGGCTTCTAGAAAACAGGCTGAAGTTCTAATGGACCTACATAGGATTAATCAACTGCAATGGAATCAGAATCAAACACTGTACGTAATATAAATAAAAGAGGCCTTTACGGTGCCACATGTAACTCCTAAAGAGGTAACTCAAATAAATCTTAGCCATTGATTATATTTAATTAACTAAAATAAATTTTAATTTATTTTCTATTCACTTGTTATAGCCGGTCATAATTTATTGGATTACAACAAACTGCACGCAGAAGGTAAACCTGTCATACATGTAACTACAAACGAAAATCAAGCTTTCCATATATGGAACACGTAACATAATATACTGTGCACTGTGCACGTGGGCTATTGGTGGAAAATATATTGACTAAATTACAATCTAAGTGCTATGTGGGTCTACCCATTTAATGATTTTTCAAACTTATAATACCTAAATTGATTAAAAATAAATTTTGAAATTTTATAAATTCTACGGAGACAAATCACATATTCAAACAAAAAAGTAATTATTATCGGAACGATATAATCAAAACAAAATTATTTCAAATACCCACAAAAACATGTATTATTATAAGATGATTGAATGCATTGATTACACATCTAGATTCTTTGATTACAGGATTATATATCTAGCGTTCTACACATGCTCACGGAAAGAAATTAATGATGGCAAAATGTTACCTTCTACATGCTTTTAGAATTTTAAAAGACTTTATTTTGTCTAGACCGTAGGCCTATAATGTGTAAGATTTACTGGGGAAAAACAAAATATCTGATTACATGAAATACAAAAGGAAGATGTACATATTACACGGTATATCCTCTCATTATGTGAAAAAAAAACAGAAAGTAAATGATATTGCACGGTATAAATGGAAACATATCAATTTGCTTATGCACATATGATTTTAAATGGAAGGAGATATGGCCTATTACCTCCTAGAAGGTAATAGGTCACTCTAATTAAATCTAAACCGTTTGATGAAATATAATCAATGGTCCATAGATCTTTAGGTGCACCGTAAAAATCTCCAAATAAAATATATTCAATCAAATTCAAGTCTAGTAGTCTTATATATTATTATAACTTAGCACTCGTTATATATTTCAATAACATTTACTTTACCTTAAGCTTAACCAAACACCAGCTAAGTTAAAATTAAGTTAGAATGGTGTTTCGCTAGCTTAAAAAACATCATGCTCCTAACACTAATGACCGATTATTAGAGCATGTATAAGAGAACTTCTAAATTTTATTCCTTAAATCATATATAGGGATCATTCTAAACTCCATCTCTTCCTAAAAATTAATCAATCATAAAATAATTTCTCTATAATCTCGATTCCTATTTTTTAAACCATACAAATATGGTCTATAATATGTAATAATTTTGTGTAAAACTACAATGTATTCAAATATGTGTATCGTTCAACATATAACAACACATACGAGGAAAAAATGCACATGCAAGAAAAAAATATGTACAAATGGAAATAGGAATTTGCCAACCTAATCCTATATTTGAAAGAGATGAATGATGATCACTACAACAATCCAGGAAACTTCCGTCGGCCAAAGCCGACGGAAGTTAGCCCTTTCCCGACGGAAGAAGCTAACTTCCGTCAGCAAAAGGCTAACTTCCGTCGATATTTGGCCGACGGAAGCGGGTAGACGAAAGTTAGCTAACTTCTGTCGGCAGCCGATGGAAGTTAGCTAACTTCCGTCGGCCAAACCTAGCCGACGGAAGTTACCAGGAAATCGGTAACTTCCATCGGCCAAATCCTAGCCGGCGAAAATTATTTTTTTTTATTTTTTCTTTTTTCTGTCGACGGGCCAATAACTTCCGTCGGCTAATGTTGGCCGACGGAAGTTAACTAAAAAATCCAAAAAAAAGAAATGTGAAGATACTGCAAATCCGTTTCATATTTGATAGTAGCAGGAGATCAATTCATCACATAGAAAAATCGTTAAAATATATCACATTCCTGGAACAAGTGCTGCAGAAGCCATAAAACTGATAAAAGAAGTGCAAACCAGCTGATAAGGCTTATTTAGACAGCTATGGATAGTTCGGGACGGTGGAAAATGAATTTTGATAGAAAGTTTAACTCATGGAAATATATTATTAAACTGGGTATATGGCTGCTTGATCTGCTATTCGTATTTTTAAGCAGTGTTCTAAAACGCGGCTCTAGGCGCCCGCCTAGGCGGCAAAAGGCGCTGGGCGCCAGCCCACCGCCGCGCGGAGGCTGGCTGGGCGGGTGGGGGCGCCTAGGCGGGTCAACCGCGGCCTAGGCGGTTGACCGCGGCGCCTAGGCGGCCCGGAACCAGCGGCGAAAGGGGAGCAGGTAGCCAGATCCGGCGAGAGGAAGGAGGCAAGCGGCCAGATCCGGCGACCGGCGGCGCTCGCGCGGCCCGATCCGGCGACCGGCGACGCTCGCACGGCCAGATCCGACGCCGAGCGGCACTCGAGCGGCCAGATCCGGCGACTAGCGGCGCGCGCGCGGCCAGATCCGGTGGCGCGCGCTGCCAGATCCGGCTTTCGGCGACGAGGCGAGGAGGAGAGGAGCTCCTGAGCTGGAGGAGGAGGTGAGGGGAGGGGTCTGGAGGTGGAGGAGGAGAGGGAAGGGGAGCCAGCCCAAGGAGAATGAGGGGAGGGGAGCATCTGAAACACAACAAAAGGAGGCAACTCTAGGCGCCGCCTAGGCGCCCCTAGGCGCTAGGCGCCTGGTCCCCGCCCGACTAGCGCCTAGCGCCTTTTAGAACACTGTTTTTAAGTATTTCAGGATTTCAGAGACAGCATTAGGGATTTAACATTTGTGGCAACTGGCAACTTACAAAGAGATCTTAACTGTATGTTCAGCATGCACACAATATCATTGTTGTTATGCATTTATGCACGAGAGATGTGGTTGTCCAATGAAACAAGTCATCGATAGCTATGCCATGAATCAGAAACTTACATCTGCTTGAAGTTCACACATTATTTCATACATGTCTAGCAGAACGAACAACTTCTCCGGTGATCTTTTACTCATAGCAATTGCCTCTCCAAAGCTGAGCAGTGTAGCCAAACTATTCTTAGTTATGGCAGCAAAGCACGTATCCCTCAAAGATTGATTGCATTCAAAAACTTGATCACAAAGTTGGCGCTCCCCAGCAAAAAGAAGTTTGACCTGTAAAAAACAGAAAGAGTCACCAGAGGCATATAGCACCATATAGTAAATCAGGGGGGAAAATCCTTACAGCAATTCGCATGAAATGAATCTAATTTCCTATTTTAGACTCCAAAATTTCCCAAGGCATTTTCTGCACTTCATCTTTGCTCAGTTTTTCAACACCCAAGTGCTTCAAACTTGACTCCAAAGCAGAAGCACGGGCTTCGCTGAGCAAAAGAGGAGAAAATGCTTCAGACAAATCACTCAACATATTACAAACTCCTAGGAAGCACTTAACACATAGGCACATACAAACAAGAAAATTATATCAACAACTGCAGTCGAACTGTATGAGGATGACATCAGCCGAGCGCAGCGTCCGGTCGATGTTCTCGTGGGCCGTCCGCACAGCATGCGTCCTCACCTGCAAGCGCACAGAGGAGAGGCGGCATCAGAACACCAGCTACAAACTGGAGGCACGCACGCCCAAGGCCCGACCGAACCCTAACAGCTACGAGCAAGCACGTCGCGGGGGTTGGTCTGGGACCTGGATTGGGCGAATGGTGGCGTCGAGCGTGGACAGGCGGCTGTCGAAGGAGCCGAGGATGGCGACGACGGCGTCCGTGACCGACTGGCTCTTCTCCTCCTTCTCCTCCGCCTGCCGCGTGGGGCTCCATGGCGCGCGGAGGCGGCGGGAAGCTAGGGAGACGGGCGGAGGCGACGGAGGCGGCGGGAGGCGGGCGGAGGCGGAGGGCGTAGGCGCGTGGAGGCAGCGGAGGCGGCGGGAAGCCGGGGAGGCGGGCGGAGGCGGCGGTGGCGGCGGGAGGCCGGGGAGGCGGCGGGAAGCCGGGGAGGTGGGCGGAGGCGGCGGGAGACCAACGAGGCGGGCGGAGGCGGCGGGCGTAGGCGCGCGGAGTAGGCGGGAGGCCGGGGAGACGGGCGGAGGCGGCGAGGAGAAGTGATGGGAGGCGGAAAAAACTAGGGTTAAAAGAAGGCGCGGGCTGGGAAAAAGAGAGCGCGGCCGGGCTGGGAAAAAAAGCTGGAAACTAACTTCCGTCGGCCACATTTAAAGCCGACGAAAGTTAATTTTAACTTCCGTCGGCTTTAATGCTGGCCAACGGAAGTTAGGGGATTTATACCGGGCGGGGAAATATGCCTCTATCTTCCGTCGGCCACTGTGAAAAGCCGACGAAACTTATTTAACTTCCGTCGGCTACTTCAGGCCGACGGAAGTTATTTAACTTCCATCGGCTTTTTGAAAAGCCGACGGAAGTTAAATTGGCCGACGAAAATTTTCTGTTTTGTTGTAGTGGATTTAGGGAATGGATTAGGAAAATGACTTATTTAGGAGAACTCTTGGAGCTTCATTTTTCACAAAAATATCTAAATTAAAATATAAGTAGCCATATAAGTAATCTCTTGAAGTTGCTCTTAGCGGGGCCAGCCCTAGGGCAGGCTTAGTGCAATCGCCCTGTGCATCTGAACCCGAAGAACCCCTATATATATGTATATACGCATGAGGATATTCAAATTTAACAATTGTTTATTCAATTAGAAAAAATATTTCAACCAAATTGCATACATATAATTATTCTATATGAATATTATTTTTATATATTTTAATTGTGTATTAATTAGATTTCGTATACGTATACCTATTATATTAGCAATATTCGCATGTATGGTTAGCGATATTTGTGTAATCTGCATGGTCTCGTTGCTAGTTTCTTACATGCATACGACAATCTCTTCCATCATTATCGGACATTGTTCCAACCGACATGTTAGCTCTGTCGTATATATGTAATACAACTGTAATCGAATCAATCTGTTATGTAATCATCTAAAATATCGTATGCTTTCGTATTAAATATTTGTATTATTGTTATATATAAGGGTACGTAAAATTTAGTTTCGCTCGGATCCTAAATCTCCTATTCCGTCTGTTCGGATAAGAGCGACGATGATAGCAGCGACCAGATCTGAGGCGGCGGTGCTTTAATTAGTTGATTGAACTTGTCTTTTACACTCAGTTCACTGTCAGAGTAGGGTAACAGCGAGATGAATTCTTCAGCGAGTTCTCCTATTCGCTGCTCCCTTGAAAATTGTCCCGGCTGTTCGCAGGTCGCGATCACCACGGCGATGCCTTATCAATTAATTGCACCGATGTTGAATATTCAAGTGATTTATCCATAGGAATCGAAGAATATTCAAGCGATTCAACTCACTTGTCGCACTGATCGACTTATCCGTCGCACATTCATAATCTCAGCCTAATTACACCGTGATTTGACAATGTGATACTACGGTAAACATTTGTTAATTATGGATTAATTATTTGTCTCGTGATTTAGTGTCCGAATTAGTTCACGTTTAGTGCTTCAAATTAATGTCAAAACATCCGATGTGACGTAGCTAAAATTTAACACGAATGCAATCACCTCCTTAACATTGAATATTGTCACATGATAATCAACCATCAATAACGCACCACACCGATAAGATTTCTTAGAAAACGGAATAATAATAAAGATCATGCTCTTAAGCTGGTATTATCACAGCATACGTGATTAAACATTGGAACGGAAGGATACATGCAGCGGTATTTACATACGAAAATTTCACAAGAGATACCATTCGCTGGCACTGAGCAAGTGAGCAGCCAGTGGCGAGACCGGGTGCAGTACAGCCGTACGTACACACACAGACACAGGAGCTAGGAAACAGAGCAACGAGATGAAGAACGTAGTAGCCTCAAAGGCAGCATTAGATCCACTTCGATCGGACGTACGGCCCCGATTCAGCGGTGGTTGCTCCTGGTTTCGTTGCTGTACAGCCTGCAGGGAACAGGGGATGGATTCATTCTCTTGTGCAGTTGCCAGTCAGGGGTTCAGGGATCCTTTGAATTTAAGAAATTTTATTGAAATTTCGAAGTATTTAAACTTCCAACACGTGGTTTTTTTTGTGTGTGTTGTTTCTTGGGATCGTGTGTGTGTGTGTTCCAAAGTGCAGCGGGTGTACCAGTCGTAGACGGTGGGGGAGTTGGGCTGCGGGCGGTCGAAGAGGTTGGCGCCGAGCCCCTTGGTGGCCAGGTTGCTCCCCGGGTTGAACACGCTCCGCCACACGTTGCTGCCCCGCGGCGTCGTCGTCGACGACGGCGTCGACGGCGTCACCGGAGTCGTCGGCATCGACTGCGGCCGCTTGTACGACGTCCCGCCCGCCTCGCCGGCGCCACCTCCTCCATCCACGTCTTACATAACACACACACACACCGTCCGTTACTCAAAGATTCAAGAAAGCAACTTTTTTTAATTGTCGATGAAGTTGTTAGCACGAACTGTTATTAGTAATTACTCGCAAGAACAAATCTCGACGTGCCATGACGTACGAGCTTAACGGAAGCTGCTACCTTTGGTGATGACGAGGGGGCGGCTGGTGGTGGCCTTGCGGAGCTTCTCGAGGCCGGTCTCCGGTTTAGGGCCGGCCACCACGTCGTCCCACAGCTTCTCCAGCATCTTCGCCGTCTCGCAGCACGCTGCAACCTCGTCGTCCTCCCCTCTCGCTGCCGCTACCAGTTCGTTTCTCTGCCCGGGCTGTCAGAGTGCAAGAGCAGCTGAGTGTCCCCTTCCTTAAATCGTCCAGTCGCGAGGGGTCAGGGCACCGGCAAGTCGTGTCACCGCGAGTGCAGAAAAGATCGTATGCCACTTCGAGCTGAACCGAGACAAGCTAATTACTATCTCATATTCCATTTATGTACGATATTATTCTTCTAGATTTTTGAACAAGCTTCGAAACTCGTAAGTTAGAATCTGAACCAAACAACTTTTCCAATCACTTAGTTTTTTAGAATCTACAGATTTTCATAGTACAAATTTGAAAACTGGTATAACTCAGATTTCACAGTTTTTTAATTTAACTTTAAATGAATATTACCTACCATGCTATTAAAACATATCAGTTCATGTAAAATTTGAAAAAAAATGAAATTTTAGTAAAAATATATCATTTTAGTGTAATTTAAAAATGTATAATTTTAATGTAAATATTACAAAATTTCGTGATTAGAAAAATTTACATGTATATTTACACATTAATAATGTAACTAAATATCATGAATTACCAAAATATAAATCCGCAACTATTTCAACCCAACAATTTCTCAGTTTTTCTACAGCTCACACCTCACAACAACTTTTTTAAAATCTACGGCTCAACCAAACACACCCTAAAGATTACAAGATTACATATATTTTTTCATGACTTACACATTTAAAACAGTAATTCAGATTTACAGATTTAACGCGGAAGAGTTTAGATACGGGAGATAGGCTTCAATTTTGTATCATTTTCAAACATGATTTTTGAGCGATTCACGGAGTCTACGTTCGCCTGTTGCCAACGCTACGATTACGAAACATTTTCTTCTTCTTAACTAGCGGTGCCTTTAGCTGTGGCTTTTGACGCGCGGTGAGCGGAAGCGGAACACATCGGATGACTCAGCTTTGTGTTTTACGGATAAGGATGGAGGCGACCTGTCCTGGTTGTGGGCCCCACGGCGAGTGAGGACGTTGGATATTTCTCTCTTTTTTTCCCAGATCGATGATGACGATGCAGATGGGCCGATGGAGGCCGGCCCGCGTCACCGCCCGGCTGCCACGGCGTGTCCCATCTGCGATTTTTTTTAAATAATAATTTTTTAAAAATCGAATTTCGTACGCAAATTTCAAAAATCCTAAAATTGATCTTTTCTCTTCGTCGATACTTAAAGTGCCGATCGATCCATAACGGACGATGTTAAATTCCACTGTGAAATAAAAAAACATCAATCTAAGAGCATCTCCAACAACTTATCTAAATTTGAACATCTATGTTTCAATTTAGTTGTCCATCTAAAAGTTTTCCCTTCATATTTTAACACACTTCAACAGATCATCCATATTACACCATCCATATCATATTCTTGTATATTTTAATAATATATTTTAACTACCCTACATTTATATAATATTTCAACCATATAAAATCAGATTGCTACTTGCATTGAAATGTTTTAAAATGACGCCTGTTGGAGAAAGCGTGAGGAGAGAGGCACGCAAAAAGTTAGTGTTTCTCTCTCCAATATAGATGATCATCTATATTTGAATGGTGTGATAGCTTGTGCGCGGAGAATGATTTTTTTGGTAATTTTTGAGGATAGAGGCTGGAATGGATGCCCTGCTGGGATGCTCTAAGCCAGATGACCAGGAGCCAGGAGCGGAGCCAAAAATAGAATATAAGGGAGCTCCATTCATGACAATACTAATTAATTATCCTTAGTATACAGTATATATAATAATTATTGTAACATATGTTTTACAATAAAAATCAATATCTTATATAGTAATTAATTCTAACAATATATCGTAGGTTAATAATAGAACAAAAATATTTTTATTAACTTGAATTTTATAATATTTAAGTAATATTAGAGGAGCCGATCTTCACAACTAATTTATTTTTAATATAATATATCATATGATTTTATAAAAAAATCATCACATATTTTATCCGTAGACGTGTATTTACTAGTTTTATAGCACAAAATATTATCTCGATAGTTAAATACTTATACTAACCTTACTAAATCCGATAAGTAGAATATTTTTACTTTAAATAATTCATTTTCATGTAAAAACAAAAGCAAAATTATAACAAAAAATTTGTTCAAACATATTCTCTATCGCGCTAGCATAGGCCTAGTTTGGGACCACTCTTCTCCATATTGTAACAGATCCAAAAACTCTACTCCACGTTTTTTGCGGAGGAGGTGCTCTACGGATTCGGTTTTTAAAACAAAACATGGAGTTTGGGTAATTTATCCATCAATGACATTATAAACTTACCGGTTAACCTTTTTAGTTGCTATTTATTACTTTTTCATATAGTACTACCCCATTAACTTTTAAATGCCATCGTTGACTTTTTATCACAAACTTTGACCATTCATCTTATTCTTTTTTTGAGATATCATTTATTTTGTTATAATTTGTTTTATTATTGAATGTACTTCGAGTATAACTTATATTTTTTTGCATATTTGCATTTTTTTAATAAGACGAATGATCAAAGTTTATGATACAAGTCACTAACATCATTTAAAAGTTAATATAGGGATTACTAAGAGTGTGTTTGGTTGAGCCGTAGATTCTAAAAAAGTTGCTCTGAGCTGTGAAAAAGATGTTGTGAGCTGTGAGCTGTGAGCTTTAAAAAAGTTGAGAAGTTGTTTGGTTGGAATAATTGCGGATTTATATTTTGGTAGCTCGTGATGTTTAGTTATATTATTAATGTGTAGTTTTACATGTAAATCATTCTAATCACGAAAATTTATAATGTTTATATTAAATTTAAATATTTTTAAATTACACTAAAATTATATATTTTGCTAAGAAATGTTGTCTCCTGCGACTCGCGCCCACCCTAGCGGCGGTTCCTGATGGCCGTCCCTCGCCCCCCGCCGACGTCGCCGCCGCCGCCTCGCCGGAGCCCTGCTGGACGTCTCCCCGGGTGCGATCCCTTTCCTTTGCTCCTCCCCTTCCCCTGCTCTCTTCCTGATGGGGCCCCGGATGGCGCTGGTCGAGCTTGAGGCCGATGATGACCTTCGTGAGCTCGTGGCTTCCTGGGACTTCTCTCCTGGCCTGGACTTCCAGCGCTTTATTCTGGACTCCTTCGCCTCCCCGGTTCACCACCCCTCTTCCTCCCCAGATGGGTCCTTTCTTCTGCTGGCTGTCTTTCGCCGCTTTACTTTCCGTCTCACTGTTTCTTCGGTTAGCATGGCCTTGCATGCTTGCCTGGGGGGCTCTCCGGCGGGTTTCCACGTCACGTTTCTTCAGGACAGACATTTCCAGTTTTCTGTCTCCTCGCGCCGTGTTGGCCTGGAAGTCTGCCGTCGACGTCGGGTAACCACCGACCAGTTCGACGTTTATTTTCATTTGTGGCACGATGGCGGTCCTCGTTGGTCCACGGATTTCCGGCGGTGGTCTGCTGAGGAACGTGCGAGCTGGACCTCGGTCCCTCGCCGGCGTCCTCCTTCCTCCCCCCCGCGTCGTCGCCCCTTGGCCCCCCGGTCTCTGGCTCGTGCTGGAACGCCCTCGCGGAGTTCCCGTCCTCGCCCTTGTCTTCCTCCTGCTCCTCCCTTCCTCCCTCCTCTTCGTTCCGCCTTGCTTTCCTCGTCCCGTCGCCGGATCCTCCCCCCAAAAAGGTTTCGTTTAACAATGTTCTTTCTTTCTTCCCCCCTTCTTCCTCCCCCCCTCGGCCCTCAGGGTCGGTTCCCTCTTGTGCCCCGTTCCTCCGCTGGCTAGCCCTTCCCCGTCGGCTAGCCCTTCCCCGTCGACGTGCTCCTCGCCTTCCCTTCTTTCCCATGCAAGCCTTGCTCCCTCTCCGGTGGCGCTCCTCGATCCCCGTGCTATTTTCAAATTCAACTGTTCACGTCCTTCCCTGCTTGGCCGGCCACCCCCGGTGCGGTCGGGCCAGACGTGTGCTATTCCCATTGGGCGTATCTTTTCGCGCCTCAAGTCGGACCTCCCCCCCGCTTGGGAACCCGGCCGGCCGCCTGTCCACTCGGTTTTGGTGCCTCCCGAAGGCGCAGACTTTCTCCCCGCCCTTCCCCCTTGATGATCTTGCCAAAGGACCGTTCAGACCCGCTGCTTGGTCAGGGTTCATTTCCGGGCCGGCGTATCACCTCCCGTCCTCGCGCAGATCCTGCGACGCGACCGCCTGGTCATGTCCCTCCGGCTCCCGACGTCCCCCCTCCGTCGCCTCGCATTTATTGTCCTGCGCTCTCGGTCACTTCGGGTCTCGGCGCCCGCTGCTTCCGCCTGCCTGCGCCCTAGCCACTCTCTGTCCCCTTGTCAGGGACGCATGCCCTCCCCCGCAGTCTCCTGGGTCCCCTCCGAGCTTCGGCGGACCGTTTCACCTTCCCTGGCCCCTTTTGTTCCGTCGGACATCCTTCCTGCATCCCCCCTAGCCATTCTTCCTGCCTCCTCTTCACCTGACCTTGGCGAGTCCGCCTCCCCCACCTCTGGCTCCCCGCCCCCCTGTTAGCTCTATGGCGAATTTCCCCGCCAACCCTCTCCCCTTCCTACCGTACGGAGGAACGATTCGCGACGGCGGTGGGCCTCTCCGTCGACAGAGGAACCATGTGGCTCTCTCAGGGGATCTTGTTAAGCTTCATGAAACCTTCGCCATTGCCGAGCACGATGGCCCCCTGACTCCGGCCCAGAGGATCGATCTCATGATTGCCATCCGCCACCATCTCGGGGTTGAGCTCCGGCTTCAAGTCTCGCGATATTGCCTCCACCCGCTCGGGGTCGGGCTTTACAAGCTCGGTTCCGAGTTCGAACGAGACGCGATCGTCAACTCCCCTCCCATCTTCGTCCAGGGCCGTCTCGTGCGCTTTGTCAAGCACGACGAAGCCATGAATTGCAAGCAGTCGCCGTTCGCCAGAGCGGGCTGGATCATGTTCCTGAGCTTCCCTCTTGACTGTAAGTCCCTTCCCTTCATCCAACAAATCTGCTCCTCCTTCGGTCAGCTCATCTTCTGGCACGAGGCGGACACTAGCCTGGCCAGAGTTCTTGTTAAAGTCCTCTATGAAGATGACCTGGACGTTCCCCGGAGCATCACTGTCAAACATGGGGACGAGCTGGACGGCAGTGGTCGCTCCTGGACGTTCCCGGTCTACCTCCTCCAGTCCGACCTCGCGGACCAGGGGCCAGGAGACGAAGTCCCCCCTCCGCCAGACAATGGGAATCCGCATCCTTTCCTGGGCGAAGTCCTACCTGGGGAGCCGGAATGGATCCTGCAGTGGGCGGATGCCCAGTTGTTTGGCCCCATGGCGAACCAGTGGCACGCCCACGCCTTCCAACATCTTCAAGACGATGATCTGCAAGATGTCCCGGTGGACCTCGATCCCTTCGAGGACGACTTCGAACCTTTGGTTGAGGAGGACGCCGCGGAGTTGCCCAATGTTGTCGAAGATCCTCAAGACAGCATGGAGATTTCGGGCATCTCCTCCGAACCCTCGGTGGAGTCCCACACTGAACAGCCTCACCCCTTGCATGTCCAGGTCAGGCTCTCCTCCCCCGATTCTCTGGCTTCTGTTTGCAGACCTCTGTCCCCGGCTTCCCGCCTGCAGCGTGCTCTCCTGGCGTTCGACCCGGCCTCACCGCCGGCTCGGGCACCGCCCCCTGCGCCCCCTGCGCCGTCGCCGAAGCGCGCGTGCCTCCCGGTCCGCCTTGTGTACTCAAGACGTCGGGGCAGGGCTATCCAGGAGGCAGGAGGAAGTCGGCCGCTGGCCAGCTCTTCCAGTTCGCCCCCTCTCTCGGTGCGGGGCCTGCGACGCAGTGCCAGACTCTCGGCCAAGGGCAGGGGCTTTCGTTCCTCCTCCCGCCGGGGACAAGTCCCTTTCCTCTCCAAGCTGCCAACGATTGAGGAATTCATCGAGGTGTCCAGGTCTGCCACTCCCATCCCTCCCCTCTCTCCAGATCAAATTGCTCATTCGGCTGTCCACCTTTGCGGCATTAACCCGGACAAATTCTCCTCTTCCTTTTTCGCCAGCGATTCCGAGGACGGGCTGCCCCTCCAGGCGGCGGGAGTGGCGATCGGGTCTCCGTCGGCTGAACCCCTCCAGGCGGCGGGAGCTGCGATCGGGTCTCCGTTGGCTGGACCCTCGACGGCCCCTTTGTCGATGGGCCCATCTTCTGACCCAACTCCCCCGACCCAATGAAGCCCACTTATTTTAACTCCTGCCGTCCTGCGCGCCGTACCTTGTTTTTGTTCAAACTCTCCCCGGCCTGCGTGCCGTCTCTGTTGTGGTTGGACATTTTTTTGTGGGCCCACCTGGGCAGTTATATGGTTTTGGTTCCGCTTATTTGCTATGATTACCTGCTCCCCCGGTTGGGTCGGCCCTTGCCCCCACCCCCGCTCATAAGCTTGTGCGCTCTTCATGACAAGGACCAAATCATGGAATATTGTTAGCTGGAATGTCCGGGGCCTGAATTCCTCCTCCAAGAAGTTAGCTGT
Source organism: Zizania palustris (assembly GCA_019279435.1). Taxonomy (NCBI): domain Eukaryota; kingdom Viridiplantae; phylum Streptophyta; class Magnoliopsida; order Poales; family Poaceae; genus Zizania; species Zizania palustris. Next base: position 60,170,303 of record JAAALK010000079.1, on the reverse strand, counting down.
CCGAAACCTCCTTGCCTCCTCTAATGTGGACATTGTCTGCCTTCAGGAGACTAAGATGACTACTCTGATCCCCTCCTCCGTCAGGCATTTCTGCCCTAAGCGCCTGGATAGTTTCCTCTTCTCCCCTGCCCTTGGTTCTGCTGGCGGCCTCTTCATTGCTTGGGACAGCGCCAGGTTCTCTGGGTCCCTTCTCTCCTCTTCTCACTTTCAGCTCACCATCTCCCTTTCTTCCCTCCTTAACGGCTCCTCTTGGAAGCTCTCCAACATTTATGGCCCCTGTAGGGCTGCTGATCGCCCTCCTTTCTTCTCTTGGCTTAATTCTCTCCATATTCCTCCCTCTGAGGACTGGCTTTTCATTGGGGACTTCAATCTTTACCGCTTCCACGACAACAAAAGCAGAGGGCCGCTCAACAGGAGGAATATGGCTTCCTTCAATGACTCCATCAGTTCCTTGGGTCTCCATGAAGTCACCCTTCGGCACCGTAAGTTCACCTGGTCTAACAGACAAAATCCCCCTACCCTTATCCAATTGGATTGGTGCCTCACCTCCATGCACTGGGCCGACTCGTTCCCCAACACCTCCTTTTCGGCGCTTCCTAATGGGTGCTCGGATCACTGCCCTTGCCTTGTTTCAATCTCTACTTCCATCCCCAAGTCCTCTATCTTCCGCTTCGAGAACTTCTGGACTAAGCTCCCGGATTTTCTCCCCTTGGTTCAGTCCTGCTGGATCAAGGGCCCCTCACCGCCGGATCCTGCTCTCCGCATTGCACAAAAGTTCAAGTCTCTCCAGCGAGCCCTCACCGCTTGGAAGCGCAGGCATCAAGGCTTCAACCTATGGATCAAAAACACTGGTATTATCATCAACTTTCTGGACAGGATGGAGGAGCTCCGCCTCCTCTCAAACTCAGAACTTCACTTCAGGAGCATCCTTCAGACCCATCTGGTCTCCCTCCTTGATATTCAAAACTGTTACTGGAAGCAGCGTTTCACTTCCCGTTGGACCAAGTTGGGGGATGCTAACACCAAGTTCTTCCATGCTTCGGCCACCACTAGACGTCGTCGCAATACCATTGCCTCTGTTAAGCTGGACAATGGCACCTGGGTTTCCTCGCACGAGGACAAAGCTGAGGCCTTCCTCGACTTCTTCCTTAGTAAAATGGGCTTCTCTGGCCGACCTAACATGGTTTTCGACTTGTCCCAACTTATCCCGAGAAGCCATGGTTTGGACCACCTGGGAGCTGACCTCTCTGAGGCTGAGCTTGATTCTGTGATTCAGTCTTTGCATCCTGACAAAGCTCCTGGCCCGGACGGTTTCAATGGAACCTTCTATAAAACCTGTTGGCCCATCATCCGGCAAGACTTTGTGGACCTTATCTCCCATTTCTCGAACTGTAATATTCAGCTTCATCCGATCAATGGCTCCTACATTGCCCTCATCCCCAAGGGCAGCTGCCCCAGCTCCGTCAAGGACTTTCGTCCCATTTCCCTCATGAACACCAGTATCAAAATCATCACCAAAATTCTTGCTAACAGGTTGCAAGGGGTCATCACCTCCCTCATCCACCCCAATCAATACGGGTTCATCAAAGGAAGAAACATCCAGGACTGTCTTGCTTGGGCTCTTGAGCTTACTCACAGATGCAAGCAATCGTCCCATGAGTCTGCTATTCTTAAGCTGGATTTTGAAAAAGCCTTTGACACTATTGAGCATTCAACCATCCTCCTCATGCTGGCTCACCTTGGATTCCCCAACAAATGGATCTGTTGGATTGATCTCCTTCTTTCCTCGGGATTTTCCTCGGTTCTGCTCAACGGTTCTTCTGGGAAGTTCTTCCGCTGCAAGAGAGGCGTGCGCCAAGGGGACCCTCTCTCTCCGCTCCTCTTCGTTTTAGCAGGTGACCTTCTCCAGCACATCATCAATAGAGCCTCTTCGTTGAGGATCTTACATGGGCCTCTCTGTCATCCGCCGCACCTTGACTTTCCAATTGCCCAATATGCTGATGATACCATCATCTTCCTCCACGCTGACCAAAAGAACCTCTTCTGCCTTCGGGGACTCCTTAACTCGTTTTCCCAGTCTACTGGCCTCAAAATCAACCTTTCTAAATCTACCCTTACTCCAATTAACGCGTCCCCTCAGAATGGGGTGCTCCTGGCTGCCACTTTCGGTTGTTCCTTGGCCTCTCTTCCGTTCCCCTATCTTGGGCTCCCTCTGGGGATCCTGAAGCCCAAGCACAAAGACCTGGCCTTTCTCATTGACAACATTGAACGGAAGCTTTCCTCCCTTTCCCCTTGGTTATCCATGGCTGGCAGACTTCAAATTGTTAACTCCGTCCTCTCTGCCATCCCCACCTACGCTATGTGCACGTTCAAAATTCCCTCTTCTGTCTTCTCATGTATGGACAAAGCCAGGCGTAATTTCCTTTGGCACGGGGATAATTCTTCCAGCTGCAAGTCCTCTAGGGTAGCCTGGCACAAGGTCTGTAAACCAAAGGCCAAGGGGGGTTTGGGGGTCCTTGATCTCCGCACCCACAATACTGCTCTTCTGCTCAAGCACCTTCATAAGTTCCTGAGCCCCTCCCCCCCTCCCTGGGTTGACTTGGTTCAGCTGCTTTATGCCTCTGCTAAGTCCCCACCACTCCTGGCCTCGGCGCGTGGCTCACGTTGGTGGCGTGACATCCTTACTCTTTCCTCTCATTTCCGGGCAATTGCCTCCCCCTCCGTGGGTAACGGCCGCAACACTGCCTTCTGGGAGGACGGCTGGGCAGTCACCCCTCTTCGGTACCTCTTCCCTCATCTCTTCTCCTTTGCTAAGCTCACCTCCTGCTCTGTGCAGCACTTCCTCTCGCTCAACTCTCTGTCGGACAACTTCTTTCTCCCTCTGTCCATTGAGGCCCATGATGAATTTCAGCTCCTTCTCCCTTTACTAGACAGCTTGATTCTCCAGCCCATTAGTCTGGACAATTGGTCCTTCATTTGGCGCACCAGTTCTTACAGTGCTGCTCGTTTCTACCACTACCAATTCAATTTCATCCAATCCCCCAGTGCTTTTCGTTGGCTCTGGAAGACTCGGTGCTCCAACAAGCTGAAGGTCTTCTTCTGGCTCCTCCTGTTGGACGGCCTCAACACTAGGCAAGTTCTTCGTCGGAAAAGAATTCTCAACGCAAGCAATGAGACTTTTTGCTGCCTTTGCACCTCGGGGGTGGAAGAATCTTCTGTCCACCTCTTCTTCGAGTGCCCCTTCAGTCGCTCTTGCTGGTCTTTGCTTGGGATCCATTGGAGCTTTAATGGCGCTATCACGGAAAGACTGGAGGCTTTGAAGGCTACTTTTAGGAGGTCTTTTTTTATGGATGTCATTGTAATGGGGGCTTGGTCCATCTGGTTGACTCGCAATAGGTCGATCTTTGATGGGCTAGCCCCCTCTATTTCCTCTTGGAAGCTGCGCTTCCTTCTTACCTTCTCGGCTCAGTCGCAGCGTTTCGCCCCTTCGGTCAAGGCCGATTTGAAACGTTGGATTGAGTCTTTGTAAACCTCTCTTTCCCCTCTCCCCCCCTCTGTGTCTTTGTTTCGTCCGCCGGTTCGTCTTTTTTAATAATAAAATCGTGGGTAGGAGCCTCTCCTACTGATTTTTCTCAAAAAAATATATTTTGCTAAAATTTTACTTTTTCAAATTTTACATGAACTGATATATTTTAATAGCATGATACCATATTCATTCAAAGTTGAACTGAGAATCTGTGAAATCTGGGTTATACCAGCTTTCAAATTTGTACTATGAAAATCTACAGATTTTGAAAAAGTTGGGTGACCAAAAGAGCTGTTTGGTTCAGATTCCATCTTCCGAGCCAGGAAGCTGGTTCAAAAATCTGAACCAAACAGATCCTAAGTTAATACATTTCATATAATGGATAAGAAAAATAATATAATTAGATATTTGTGAATAAACTCAAGAGTAAAATAGTACATTCATATCAAATTTTATTATTCTTGAATCTAAATCATCTCTACAAGCCAAACAAGTGCAAGTACTCCATAGTGGAGTAACAAATCCACTATAAATCTGATTCTAAGTGAATTCTGTGGAGTGTAGCAAATTTTAAAGGAGTGGAGTAGTCTCAAACAGGTCCATAGGTTAGGTCTGTTGTGACCGATCCGGGGAGCTACCCAGGCAGCGAGCCAACGACAAAGGCGCTTGTAGATAGGGGAATGGGGATTGCTACGATGAAAATTGGTAGGGGGGCAGGCCCCTGTGCACCCCCCCCCCCTTCGCTCCACCCCTATTGGAGCTGATGTGTCGATCTAGGCTGTGGAACCACCCGATACTTCACGGACTAACATACTACTAATTTGGTGGTGCACACTTCAACTATCGATCGATCTAGATCGGACATGTCTAGGTTTTGTCGATAGATGAAATGTCGATATAGGTCGGGTGCAGTGACCCTAGATTAGTAGATCATGTGCTGATGAGCTGATCTAGGTTGTGGAACCACCTGATACTTCATAGATCGATATAATGTTGTTTTGGTGGTGCACAAGGGTGAGCGCTATTTGCTGGTAAGCCTATATTGATACATGATCTGATATAGGCCCACCAACTTAGATTGGCATTTTATGTGCCAATAAGACCTAGAACCGTATGATCTCATTCGGCCTAGATTGGCAAATCATTTACATTTTTTCAAATTCATATATCAAATTTAAAATTTATTTCAAAAAATGTATTATTTAAAAAAATTCTCCCATCCGCAACGGTGCTGGTGAGGTTGTTTTTTTAATAATTATTTTTATTTAAAATTATAACTATCAATTTTTTTAAAAAAAATTAACTCGTCGTAAATACGAGACCTGGATATTACAAATACGGATTTATTTGGTTATTTGATTAAGGGATGGTCAAATGGATCGAGACGGCTATATGAAATAAGCGTTTTAAAAAAATAAACCTTCCGAATAAAACCGATAGTTTTTATACATACTAGATACCATATGTTATGTATTCGGATTGTAATGATGTTTTTTAATATATATAAGAATAGATTAGAATTCTCTAATTAAGAGTATATTTATTTCCGTTTTCAACGGCTACAACTATTTCTATAAGTTGGAACATACAATTTATTTTTTAAAGTGAACTTGTAAGAATTAATGGCTATAAAATCTAAAAAATCAAATAGAATAAAAAACTAGAAAACAACTCATCAGCGACTGATAGGATCAATTCAAGGTGTGTTAAAAGCTACTGTGAGCTGTGAGCTATAGAAAAAGTGCTGTGAACTGTGAGTTGTAGAAAAACTGAGAAGCTGTTTAGTTAGAATAATTACAGATTTATATTTTGATAGTTCATGATGTTTAGTTATATTGTTAATGTGTAATTTTACGTGTAAATCATTCTAATCCTGAAATTTTATAATGTTTATATTAAAATTATATATTTTTAAATTATACTAAAACTATATATTTTAATAGTACGGTAGGTAATATTCATTCAAATTTGAACCGAGAATATGTAAAATTTAGGTTATAGCAACTTTTAAATTTATACTACTAAGAATGCCGACGACTACTGTAATATAGCTGATTAAGATAAATACTAGCTTAATTAGATGTTGCCTGCAGCTGAAAGATCGATCTAAGTAAATAGGTATTTATTCAAATATTTTGAAAGAAAAAATCATGAAAAGAAAAATAATTAAACCTTAAAAAATTATTTTATAAAAGTTACAATACTCCGAATAGCATTTTAATAATCATATTATAAAATAACTCAAATTAAGTGGAATCTAATTATATGTTATCAATTTTCTTGTTGCCGACCTGCTCGAAGCGGCAAAGCCCCCGCCCGGATAACAAAAGGATAAGCCGAGCGGCACCCACTGACTCCCGCACTCCATCGCCGCCGAGCCGCCGGCCCTCCCCTCCCCTCCGCTAGTCCCCTCCGTCGCCGGAGCATCATCGCAGAAATGGCCGTCACGTCCTCCGCCGCCGCGGCCATGGCGATGGCCACTACCTCCTCTACCGCCCCCGTTGCCACCGCACCGTTCTCCTCGCTCCCCATCCGCCTCCGCCTGCGCCCCAAATCCATCCACGCCTCTCGCCTCCTCCTCCTCCTCCCCGTCCCCAGGTCCTCGTCCTCCTGGGACGAACCCGTTTCGGAGGGAGAAGGAGCAGAGGAGGATTCCGAGGAATCCGGCGCTGCCGCGGAGGAGGACGACGACGAGGATGACGAGAAGCCGCGGCCCGAGCCGGTGGCCTCCTCGGGGTTCGAGTTCGCGGCGCCGCCGGATGGCTACGTGGAGCCCGCTCCATTCGACGAGCTGCCTCCCGAGTCGCCCGAGGACGTGGCGGCGGCGTACGAGTCGCTCTACGGGCCAGCATTCAGCGGCGAGACGGTCATGGGCAACAACATCTTCGAGGTCAAGGTTGTGGATCCCGTCGACATGGATCGGGACCAGCGCCCCAGCGACGAGTTCAGCGAGCGGGTCGTGCAGGTCAACCGCGTCACCAAGGTCGTCAAGGGCGGACGGCAGCTCTCTTACCGTGCCATCGTCGTGGTCGGCGACATGAAGGGCCACGTTGGCGTTGGCGTCGGCAAGGCCAAGGAGGTCACCGAGGCCATCACCAAGGCTGGCATGAACGGGCGTCGCAACCTCGTCACCGTGCCGCTCACCAAGTATTCGACCTTCCCGCATAGGTGGGTGACATCACTTGATCTATTCTTACATTTGCATTCGCGAGGTGGTCAGGTGTATCCTTATGCTCATCTCGCTTAGTTTGAACTTAATGTGCAAACGGCTTACCAAGTACTACTGATTAATAGAAGGAATATGTTACATGGAAAATACAAAACATACTAATTACTAAGGTATCCTCATTAAGAATTGTGAATGCAGTTGTTTGGTTGTTGCTACTAGTTTTTGTGGTTCCAGTCCAATACATCATATTTTCGAGCTGACATTTTTTGGAATTGTACCTGAATGGTACATTTTTCTCTCTATTTAACATAGAGGTGATTTGCACAGCAGCTCAAGTTTAATAATGAAACTGTTAATGTTTATATTCTCTCGGTCAGACATTGCATTGTGGAGATTACGTTGTAAAACTAAAATACATCAAAATCAAAAGTACTAAAAGCCAGTCTCAATCTTGTGTCACTTTAGCTGCATTTCCATGGTTGCATGTATCTTGGATGCTGCTCCTGTTTGCATGCGCCAACATACAATTGTTTGATTGAAATTTCCCTCAATTATCATAAATTATGTTGTCTTGGTGGATACTTGACATTGATAGAGTAAATTTTTACACCAGTGTTTGTAATTCATGGTAGCAAGTGTGAACAAGAGAAATAAATTTTTGGCAGCAAGGATTGTTTATGTTAACAGTACTCAATTAGGATTTCACAGAATACACTGTTGCTAAAAAAAATAGGGCATAGGGACTCTATTTTTTGAGCATTGATACAATTGTTTTTTTAGCGAAGTGGCACAATTGACACTAATCCTATATTTTCTCTTTTCATACACATTGCACGCAATGTATTTGACTGAATGATAAAATGCCACTCTTTAGTATAGGATTTGCCACTATCTGAAAGCTTAATTGATAAAATTCCACTCCTTAATTGGGTTTGGTCTAACAAGTACTACTTTGGATTAAATTGCATTTATCTGATCATTTTTTCCTTGACCTGTGCTCAATTCACTCTTCCTGTATGATCTCCTCTTCCTCGCATCTTCATATGCCCAGTAAAAGCTGTGAGTTAACTTAATAGTGACATGACTCCCAACTAGGCAACAAGACTTCAATTCTTAAACTATACTTAATGAATTGTTAATGGAAAGGCACTCAAGCATTGAAAAACAGTGAGAGCGCTGAATCTAGTTTTAGTAGCTAACTCAATTGCCCAAGAAGACAGGAGCCTCACCAAGGGAGTGTAGAGAGTCTAGAGACCCTTGTCCACATACTAGAACTGAATATATGAAAGTAAAAAACCTGCACCAGTGGTGTTTTGCATCAGGGAGGCATGGACCTCAGGTACAGGGTTGCCAAGATCTTCGCTGTTGGCAGTGCAGGGTGGATTGGATTTGAGGAGAGCATGCAGAGGGATTAGATTGTGCATAGCGATGAATTTAAAATTGGAAAAGAAAAATGAAGCTTGACGCAGCCATGGGATTTTCCTCTTCCTCCGTCCTTCCATTTCTATTCGGTATGCTCTCTTGTTTTGCAGAAGGAGAGGTGAGTGAGAATGAAAAAATGAGAGGCCCAAGTGGAGCTCAGGTCAAGAAATAAAAAAAAAACAGAATGAGAACTTCAGCTTAGTCCAAAGTGTCACTTCTTAGACCAAACCCAATTAAGAAGTATCATTTTATCAATTAGTTTCCAAGGAGTGGCAAATCGTTGTGTGCCCATCTAAAGAGTGGCATATGACTAATTATCCCTGTAGCCTGTACCCTTGGGATATGGCCAGACATTTTTAAAATTACCTGAGCTTAATTTTGTATGTCATGTCCTTATCTTGGGAGTACAACTCATGCCAATCTATTTCTTCCTGCATTTGGCTAATAAACACATGATGCTTAAAAGCTTGACCCTGCATTTAAATGTGTTGATATCAGAATTCATTGCAATGAATTCTGTGTTGCACTGAATAAAGCTAGCTTCAATCGTTCTGTGCACAGTTGCATGGAGAATTATATTTGGTGCATGATCTTAGCACATATAAGTTGTAATTTTGTCAAACAACGATAGAATACCATGTATATTCTTTGTTGAGTTAATCTATGCTGTTCTAACCTTGCAATAATACCCAATGATGTTCTCTTTTTCTATATCACAAGTAAGGAGGAACTTTCTTTTGATGATATCAGTTAATGGCATTGCTAGCACTCAATGGTTGTTCTGGTGTATTACAATGCATCTAGAGTTCTCCCATCTTTCTGACAGTTGTGTCTATCTGAAATAATTGCATTCTGACTTGTGAGTACCATGTTTTCTCGGTTTGCCCTGCACAACAAGCAGAGCCGATGCAGACTATGGAGCAGCCAGGGTGATGTTGAGGCCTGCTTGCCCTGGATCAGGTGTCATTGCAGGTGGGGCTGTGAGGGTCGTCCTGGAGATGGCTGGGGTTGAAAATGCTCTGGGGAAGCAGCTGCGGAGCAAGAACCCCCTCAACAATGCAAGGGCTACCATCAAGGCGACCCAGATGATGAGGCAGTTCGAGGATGTAGCTACAGAGCGTGGCATTCCGATGGAGGAGCTATGGAAATGATCGAATAAGTCCAGCTTAAATTCCCTCCGTTTTCTTCTTCTTCTTCTTCTTTTTCTGCCGCATTTCTTGAGTTCATATCCAGTTGTATCTATCAGTGGGGATAATCCTGCATCAAGTTTCCCTCTTCTGAATGTCTCCTGGACGTTTCCATGTTTTCATGGCAAAGTTTTAGATGAATTGATCTTCCAATACATGTAGCTTTGTGAGCATCTTTTCAGTGTATGGGTTGGGTGCTTTAGAAACCGTTGGTAGTGGGGCTCGTAGATTCGATAATTTGCTACCGTTAAAAAGTGTTTTTTTTTCATTTGACCTATATGATATTGATTTAAATAGTTTTACATATTATCGTGTCTCGAGTGACATGTAATTAAAAAGATCAGAAGTGACAAATTATTGTATCGGGAAGACAGCGGTAGAATCAGTGGTCAATGAGAGAAGTGAGACGAACGAAACTTGTACCTCGATGTCCTCACAACAGTGACCGAGAGAAAACGCCGTTTGCGGAAGATTATCAGGACCATTCATAGAAATATTATGATGATGTAAATAACTGGTGCGAGTGATAGGAAATACCACTGACCCGAGAGGAAGTGATGGCGTGAACAATCGGTGCGAACAATCGGTGCGTGTGATAAGTATTAGATTGAATGTATAGCATGGCGTTAACTCCTCCCTTGATTTGCTCTCCTTGCTGTAACTGCATGCATGTATCTATATATGAACAGCTCGCTCCAGGCACCAAAAGGTGCTGCGTACCATTCTATCAAACATGGTAACAAAGCCAAGGGATTTCTAACTCCGCTGCACACCTTTTTTCCTCCTCCTCTCCACCTCCATCATGGCTGCCTCTGGATTTACCACAACCATGGCGCCGATTCCCATCCATCAGGTCGTCACTGTACGCACAAAAAGCAATTACTCCCTATGGCGTGCCCAGCTTCTTCCGTATCTCCGGAGTGCCAAGCTGCTGGGCTTTCTCGATGGCTCCAATGCCGCGCCAACAAAGCTGATCGTTAGCGGCGACACCTCCGTCGACAACCCCGCCTACGAGCGCTGGTACGATCAAGATCAGCAGCTCCTTAGCGGCCTCCTCTCGTCCATGACTGAGGAGGTTCTCCGGGATGTCGTTGCTGCTACATCGTCTCGGGAAGTCTGGGACTCCCTACAGAAGAAGTTCGCCTCCTCTACGAAGGCGCGCACGATCCAGCTTCGCGTCGAACTCGCCACTGCAAAAAAGTAGGACCTCTCCACAGCTGATTTCTTTCGCAAGATCACTGGTCTCGCCACCGAGCTTGCCACTGCCGACCACCCTCTCCGGGATGATGAAGTACTTGCCTACTTGTTTGTCGGGCTGCCGGCGGACTATGACCCGTTCGTCACCTCCATGACCACAAAGTCTGAAGATCAGTCACTTGACGACGTGTTCGCACATCTGGTGGCATTTGAAGCTCGCCAGTTATGTCACCAGGCTGAACTCCAACTTCATCTCAATGCCTCCGCCAATTATGCTGGGCGTGGCGATGGACACTCACGTGGCGATGGACACTCACGTGGCGATGGACACTCTCGTGGTGATGGGCAACCTCGTGGGCGAGGACGTGATGGGCGCGGCCGTGATGGGCGCTTCGGTGGAGCCAACCTGTCTGGCGGTGGCACCTCTACTCGTGGTGGCAATCGCAGCTCTCGCCCTCAATGCCAAATATGTGGCAAACTAGGGCATACTGCTGTTAATGTTGGCACAGAATGGATGATTCGTACAACGGCGATGGTGTAACACCCCAAATTTTCAAAACAATAAAAATATTATTAAATTCAACTTCTTGGAATTTATATTTCTGAAAAATACTTTTAATACTCTTTTATACCCTTTTGAACTACAACGTAGAGTAGATGGCCAAATCAGTAGCTGAAAATTTTTGTATAGACTCCCAAGGCCAAGAAATGTTTTTGAGAATTTTTACAAATTTTTACCCACTTTGGAAATGCCCCAAAAGGTTTAAACTATTTTCTGCAATTATTTTAATCAGAAAACCTTGGAAAACAGTAATGGGCTCCCCTCCCTCCTTTCTATCTCTCCCGGCCGGCCCAGCCCGTTCTATCGCGCACCTTAGACTGACAACCGGACCCCACCTGTCGGCGCCGAATTCCTCCCCTCGCGCGCGAACCCGACCTCGCAGCCCCACCCGTCAACCTCCCCGTTCGCTCGCTCGCGCCCACTGGCCAGTAGGCCCCACCTGTCAGCTTCGCCTTCAACCTCGCGCCAGGCCCCCCCTAATCCTGCCGGCGAGAAATTCGCCTCGGATCCGCTCGCCGGCTCCCCCTCCCGTTAAACTGATGCCGACCATTAACTCCCCGAGGCCCACCGCCCATTTAAACCCATAAAGGCACGTGTTTAAGCCCCGGGAACGCAGCTCCGTGCATGGCCGAACCCTCGCCGGCGACTTAAAGCTCTCCCCCGGCTTTCCTTGCATGCGAGCCCCCTCCGACACCTTATTTAAACCCCCTGCCTCCGCCGCGTTCGACCCCCACACCCTCGCAACCTTGGACCAAACAGAGCGCCCGTAGTTCACTTTTTAGCGCACTCCTTCGGTTCCGCCTCCAGCCACCGCTCGCCGTCGCCGGAGTCCCCCTCCCTCCTCGCCGATCGCACCGCCGTGACCGCACGGACCTCACCGAACTCGGCCACCACTTCGTCGACGACGAACATCGCCGGATCGCCGTCCCCGCCGAGGAACCGAGAACCTTCGCCGCCACCGCTCCTCGCCGGCCTCACCCCGTCGACCCCGGACCACCGCAAGGGTACCCTTTTGTTCCCCTCGGTACCCCCTTTCCATTTTTAGTCCTAGCTAGACTAGATAACCCTCGACCTCGCCGGAATCGCTGACCGTCGCATCGCCGAAGTCGGGGAAGAAGGGGTACCTTACCCACCCCCAACACGCACTGTGCCGGATTCAATCCTGGTCGTGCGATCCAGATCCAACGCTTGGGATTAAATCATCTGTTCGATTTAATCCGGGCCGTCGGATCTGAGTGAAGCGGTACGGTGCGATCTCGTGCGTTCGTTGGTATTTAAAACCCGCGTTTAATCTGGAGCGTCCATCGCGTACCGGTTCGAACGTTTTAATCCTGGCCGTCCACGTCACTTTAACGCGCCCCGCCTCGCCCTCGCGCGTCGGATCTGGATCCGACGGTCCAGATCGACCTGGCGCACGCGCACAGTGCGCGGGTTCATCGTGGGCCTGGCTCACCGTGGACCCGAGGAGTTTAAAAATTGAAAATGAATTTCAGAAATACTTTTAAACTTGTAAAATTCATATCTGATGCATTTGAACTCTAAAAATTACCATTCCAATTTCAGAAAATTCATAAAATTATTCTCTACATGTTTATGCAATAAAAACAGTAGGTTTACTTTGACATTTTCATGTTTATTCAAATAAATATTTAAATGCCTTTAGGATTAAAATATGAATTCAAATGTTTGAACTTCAGAAAAATTCATATTTATTCCTTTCTATTCATATACTGAAAAACACTAAATTACCATGAACTTTTCATTTCAAAACTTATTAGGAAACTTAATATGAAAATTAATCACATTTAAACACCCCTTTCTAAAAGGGACAAGTTTTAATGTCCCTTAAAAATTTATTTATGGAATAAACCACAAAACCTTAACAATTGAAATTATTTTATTTTTAATCAAACCAACTGTAACTTATGTGCTTGTAATGTAATGTTATATTGTTTGATTGAATGTGTTCTTTTTATTTTACTTTACTATATCAAAAAGACTACGACGTCGCCGAGGAGCCGGAGTACTTCCCCGAAGTCCCTCCCTCTCCTTTTGCTGAACAAGGCAAGTCACCAAACCAATCTTTTGAGCATATTGAACCCATGTTTGATTAAACTATCGCTAAAACACATAGGTTATATGTGCATTAGTCAAATGAGCCCTTACAATATATTTATTTAGGATCCCCCGACCTTGATGTGCAACCCAAGCCATGCTATCTCGCCTAACCTCCTTGTCACCATATGATCAATGATATTAGCTAGTGTCCAATGTATTGACACGATCGCTATAGGATGAAAATGAGTCGTAGTAAAATGGTTCTATTATATGATCCCCGTTACTTCTTATCCTTGGAAATTCTGTTGGTGATGAGTTATGGTTGTGAGTGTATGCATGGTGGGTTCCGGGTGCAAGCTAGGGCATTGGTCGGTAGCACCCGGGGCACTATAAGGACCGATCTGAGGGATCCGTTGTAATACACTTACGTACTAACCACAAGTCTAGTGGGTAAGTCCTAACTAAGGTATGGGTTGTTCCAAACCGAGGCCACCATTTGGAGATGGGTCAAGTTGCACCTGCGGGTGACTTGTACCAATGTGGCGCAAAAGGGGGTGTGACGTTAGCCGGGATGCGGCCCGGCGCGCCGGCGAAACCTAGAGCGGGTGGTTATCGCTTAGAACATTTCATGCCGAGGTTTTGGCACGAGTTCTCGTGGTATGGGTCATCTCATTTGGGATGAGTGCGTGCCTTGTGGGTACAGTAGTACATGTCTGATCAGAGTCTTAAATCTTTTCGAAAAGCCGAGCCCACGGTCAAGGGCGGGTTGCGTGACATCCCCCAGTTAGTTTACTTTGAATATGTATGTGCATGATGGATTGACATGTAAGGACTGTTGAGCGAGGAGGTAAAACGTACTCCTCGAGTTAGTTGATGTTGTTGATGTTCATGTTTACTCTTCCGCATGATTAAAATGTGACTACACTAAATGCAATAATTGAAGCTGCACTTTTCCGCAATGTTAGCCATTATCCTTCCTTGTTTATTATCCTGCATTATTACCTGCATTTGTGGTGGCTTGTTGAGTACTTTTTGTACTCATACCCGTTGGACCCCACAGAGGATGCTTACTTTGAAGACGGTCTGGAGTAGCGACCCAGTCGAGAAGAAAGATCCTGAAGAAGATGTTCGTCATGCCGTTGTTTAATTATTTTATTACTATTTTTACTAAGACTTTGATATAATAAATATGGTCTGCGTACCATGAATACTGTCGTATGTACGATTGTCGCATGATAAACCTCTTGTATTATTATTTTTCTATGGAAATTCAATAATGTCTCGATTTGATAAATCGGGGCGCCACAAGATGGTATCAGAGCCGACTCGACTGTAAGAAGCCAAACAGACCCGCCTAGCCATTAGCCACAGGGAATTATTTCTCGAAAACCTACTTTATAAACTTTGTCCCTCTCCTCACTTTTATTCAACTTGCTGTTTTGTAGATGCCAGTCTACCAAATCCACAGTTACTGCCGCCACTACGAGGGCTTCGTCCGGGAGCTCCGTATGATGCTCACCTTCCTCGGGTTCCTCTTCGAACCCGAATTTCAAGGAGTGTACCCCGACGAGTTCGCCGGGCCTTGCGACGTCTCCCTCACCGTCCACGGCTCCGGAGAGCATCTGCCGCCCTACACCACCGCACTTGGAGGCCCGACTTTCGACGTCGCATGCCAATGAGTCGCCCTCCAGGCCCTCATGGAGCTGAGGATGATCTACGACGATCGTCTTCAGAACTCGTCCTTCCGGCTTGTGCCGAAGCGTACTCCCGGAGCCCACCGTAGCATCTACCTCGGAGTTCACTCCGTGCGTGATCCGGTCATGGCCCGGCAGTCGCGTCTTCTACAGGCCATGGATGATCTCCACACCGAGGCGGTGCTCGACGCCGACGAGCACCATGAGGCGGTTGAGTTCCTTCATGAAGAGACGAAGAACTTGATCCAACAAAACGGCAAGTTGCAGCGCAAGATCATGCAGCTGCAGAAGGATATTGCGGAGATGGTTCCTCTTCTTCCAAGGAAGAAGAAGCCCATCCGTGAGCCCCTCCCTCGCCCCAAGAGGATCCCACCACGACCCTTCCCCGCCAGACCCTCCACCAGCGCCCCTACACCACGCCCCGGCCTCGTCTCCGACTCCATCATCGAGAATTTTCTCGAGCCCACCATCCCTCTGGAGCCGCGCACTCGTGGTTCCGAGAGCACGGAGACCGCCTCCGATGGCGAGTAGGCGTTAGGAGTCATTATTTAAATAAAAATCATAATTATGTATGTGGTGACGTCTGCAACGAGTTGTGTTGTAGATGGAATAAGAGCTTGGATGTAATGAACAATTTATACCACTCTATATATTTATGTGCTTGAATCTTATATGATATTTTTGATTGTATTATTGTTTCGTCATCTTTTGCTTTATCACTATGTATATTCAGAAGATGGCCGACCACCAGAACACCGGTTCCAACAACGGAGCAGGAGGAAGCCGTGATGCGCCCGAGGGTGTTGTACCCAACGTGGGTGCAACGGGCCCGCGTCAATCTGGGTCACCCTCCGCCAACCACCCCACCTTGGCGGAGATGATGGCGAATCAGAACCATCTGATCACCGCCCTCCTCACCCAAATGCAGAACCAACAGGCTCAGTTGGATCGTCTGCAGAACGGGGAACCCGCCCCTCGCGCACCAGCCCCCGCCCCCGCCCCACAACTCTCTGAGTTCCTGCGCGTGCGCCCGCCCATCTTCTCGAGCACCACCAACCCGATGGAGGCCGGAGATTGGCTTCGCACCATCGGAAAGAAGCTCGACCTCCTCCCCTGCACCGACCGGGAGCGAGTGGCCTTCGCCACTCACCAGCTCCAGGGTCCCGCCGCTGAATGGTGGGACAACTACCGTGAGTCCCAGCCAGAGGACCACGTGGTGACTTGGGCGGAGTTCACCATCGCCTTTCGTGCCGCCCACGTCCCCGCCGGTGTCATCGCGGTGAAACAACAGGAGTTCCGCGACCTGCAACAAGGCAACAGGACCGTCATGGAGTACCTCCATGAGTTCAACCGCCTCGCCCGCTACGCACCGGAGGAATTGCGCACCGACGCCCTCCGCCAAGCCAAGTTCCTCCGGGGACTTAAGGATGAGCTGTCCATCCAGCTCGTCGCCACCGACTACGCCGACTTCCAACGGCTAGTCAACAAAGCGCTCGTCCAAGAGACTGAGCAGAACAAGCTGGACCTCAAGAAGAGGAAGATGATCGCCTTCAAGCATCAGCAGGCGAACTCTCAGAGGCCCCGCTTCGTCCCTCCACCACCAGCGCCCGCCTACCATCCTCGGCCCGCCTACAGGCCACCTCATGCCGCCGGTGGATCCAACGCCGGGCATCCTCGCCCCGCTCCACCAGCTCCGACCGCTCAGCCGACACTAGCCGCCAAGGCCCCGATCTTGAAGGATCGCCAAGGAAGGCCGGTCGTCTGCTTCAACTGCCGCAAGGAAGGGCACTATGCACACCAGTGTCCCCACCCCAAACAAGCTCAAGGCGTGGCACCCAACCAGGCAGTTCGTGCCCGCGTCAACCACATCAGCGCGGAGGAAGCTCAGGAGGCTCCTGAAGTCGTGCTCGGTACGTTTACTGTGAATTTCGTACCGGCCGTAATATTATTTGACTCTGGAGCAACCCACTCCTTCATCTCGGAAGATTTTGTGAAAACAAACAAATCGGACGTGCTCCCTCTACCCATTCCCATGGTGATTGCCACTCCCGGCAATAGTACCTTAGCCCGCTTATACAGCCCTAAGGTTCAAATTGACATCCAAGGAGTACTGTTTCGGGCCGAGCCAGTCCTCATCCGATGCACCGGACTTGACCTTATACTAGGGATGGATTGGTTGATGAAGCACAAAGGTGTGATCGACTGTGCCAACAAGTCTGTCACAGTGACCAACCCGGAAGGCGAGGTCGTCACCTTTCGGATGACCAGTCGCAAACCACCCGGAGCGTCCCTTCGTTCGATAGCTCTTGAAGAGGTACATATAGTCAAGGAGTTTGCGGATGTCTTCCCTGAAGACCTACCCGGGATGCCTCCCAAGCGGGACATCGAATTCAGAATCGAACTTGTCCCCGGGACCACTCCAATCTCCAAGCGCCTGTACCGGATGGCCGCTAATGAACTAGCTGAAGTCAAGAGAAACATCAAAGACTTAGAGCAAAAAGGGTATATTCGACCGAGTACCTCACCCTGGGGTGCACCGGTTATATTTGCCATGAAGAAGGACAAGACCAAGAGGATGTGCGTGGACTATAGAGCCTTGAACGACGTAACCATCAAGAACAAATACCCATTGCCTCGGATCGACGACCTGTTCGATCAACTGAAAGGATCCTCGGTGTTTTCCAAGATTGACCTCAGGTCAGGTTATCACCAATTGAGGATTAGAGAAGAAGACATACCCAAGACTGCCTTCACCTCCCGCTATGGACTCTATGAGTACACCGTGATGTCGTTCGGACTCACGAATGCCCCGGCCTTCTTCATGAACATGATGAACAATGTATTCATGGAGTTCTTGGACAAGTTCATCGTGGTATTCATCGACGATATCCTCGTTTACTCCAAGACCAAGGAAGAACACGAAACTCACCTCCGTCTGACCCTCGGAAAGCTAAGGGAGCAGCAACTGTACGCCAAATACAGCAAATGCGAATTTTGGTCGTCTGAGGTGAAGTTCCTCGGCCATGTTATTTCTGCCGGAGGAATAGCAGTGGACCCAACCACCGTTGAAGCGGTAACCAACTGGCTGCAGCCCACAACCGTGACCGAGATCCGGAGTTTTCTCGGATTGGCCGGATACTACCGCCGGTTCATCGAGAATTTTTCCAAGATCGCCAAGCCTATGACCAGACTGTTGCAAAAGGAAGTGAAGTTTGAATGGACCCCCGACTGCGAAGAAAGCTTCCAAACCCATCAAGATCTTGGAAACCAAGGAGAGAGTAACCAGAAGTCGCGTTGTTCGCTTCTGCAAGGTTCAATGGGACAACCACCCCCGCCGAAGAAGCCACTTGGGAAAAGGAAGACGAACTGAAAGCCCAATATCCCGAATTATTCGAGTAACGCTCCAATCTCGAGGACGAGATTCTTGTAAGGGGGATAGGTTTGTAACACCCCAAATTTTCAAAACAATAAAAATATTATTAAATTCAACTTCTTGGAATTTATATTTCTGAAAATACTTTTAATACTCTTTTATACCCTTTTGAACTACAACGTAGAGTAGATGGCCAAATCAGTAGCTGAAAATTTTTGTATAGACTCCCAAGGCCAAGAAATGTTTTTGAGAATTTTTACAAATTTTTACCCACTTTGGAAATGCCCCAAAAGGTTTAAACTATTTTCTGCAATTATTTTAATCAGAAAACCTTGGAAAACAGTAATGGGCTCCCCTCCCTCCTTTCTCTCTCTCCCGGCCGGCTCAGCCCGTTCTATCGCGCACCTTAGACTAACAACCGGACCCCACCTGTCGGCGCCGAATTCCTCCCCTCGCGCGCGAACCCGACCTCGCGGCCCCACCCGTCAACCTCCCCGTTCGCTCGCTCGCGCCCACTGGCCAGTAGGCCCCACCTGTCAGCTTCGCCTTCAACCTCGCGCCAGGCCCCCCTAATCCCGCCGGCGAGAACTTCGCCTCGGATCCGCTCGCCGGCTCCCCCTCCCGTTAAACCGACGCCGGCCATTAACTCCCTGAGGCCCACCGCCCATTTAAACCCATAAAGGCACGCGTTTAAGCCCCGGGAACGCAGCTCCGTGCATGGCCGAACCCTCGTCGGCGACTTAAAGCTCTCCCCCGGCTTTCCTTGCATGCGAGCCCCCTCCGACGCCTTATTTAAACCCCCTGCCTCCGTCGCGTTCGACCCCCACACCCTCGCAACCTTGGACCAAACAGAGCGCCCGTAGTTCACTTTTTAGCGCACTCCTTCGGTTCCGCCTCCAGCCACCGCTCGCCGTCGCCGGAGTCCCCCAACCTCCTCGCCGACCGCACCGTCGTGACCGCACGAACCTCACCGACCTCGGCCACCACTTCGTCGACGACGAACATCGCTGGATCGCCGTCCCCGCCGAGGAACCGAGAACCTTCGCCGCCACCGCTCGTCGCCGGCCTCACCCCGTCGACCCCGGACCACCGCAAGGGTACCCTTTTGTTCCCCTCGGTACCCCCTTTCCGTTTTTAGTCCTAGCTAGACTAGATAACCCTCGACCTCACCGGAATCGCTCACCGTCGCATCGCCGGAGTCGGGGAAGAAGGGGTACCTTACCCCCCGACACGCACTGTGCCGGATTCAATCCTGGCCGTGCGATCCAGATCCAACGCTTGGGATTAAATCATCTGTTCGGTTTAATCCGGGCCATCGGATCTGAGTGAAGCGGTACGGTGCGATCTCGTGCGTTCGTTGGTATTTAAAACCCGCGTTTAATCTGGAGCGTCCATCGCGTACCGGTTCGAACGTTTTAATCTTGGCCGTCCACGTCACTTTAACGCGCCCCGCCTCGCCCTCGCGCGTCGGATCTGGATCCGACGGTCCAGATCGACCCGGCGCACGCGCACAGTGCGCGGGTTCATCGTGGGTCTGGCTCACCGTGGACCCGAGGAGTTTAAAAATTGAAAATGAATTTCAGAAATACTTTTAAACTTGTAAAATTCATATCTGATGCATTTGAACTCTAAAAATTACCATTCCAATTTCAGAAAATTCATAAAATTATTCTCTACATGTTTATGCAATAAAAACAGTAGGTTTACTTTGACATTTTCATGTTTATTCAAATAAATATTTAAATGCCTTTAGGATTAAAATATGAATTCAAATGTTTGAACTTCAGAAAAATTCATATTTATTCCTTTCTATTCATATACTGAAAAACACTAAATTACCATGAACTTTTCATTTCAAAACTTATTAGGAAACTTAATATGAAAATTAATCACATTTAAACACCCCTTTCTAAAAGGGACAAGTTTTAATGTCCCTTAAAAATTTATTTATGGAATAAACCACAAAACCTTAACAATTGAAATTATTTTATTTTTAATCAAACCAACTGTAACTTATGTGCTTGTAATGTAATGTTATATTGTTTGATTGAATGTGTTCTTTTTATTTTACTTTACTATATCAAAAAGACTACGACGTCGCCGAGGAGCCGGAGTACTTCCCCGAAGTCCCTCCCTCTCCTTTTGCTGAACAAGGCAAGTCACCAAACCAATCTTTTGAGCATATTGAACCCATGTTTGATTAAACTATCGCTAAAACACATAGGTTATATGTGCATTAGTCAAATGAGCCCTTACAATATATTTATTTAGGATCCTCCGACCTTGATGTGCAACCCAAGCCATGCTATCTCGCCTAACCTCCTTGTCACCATATGATCAATGATATTAGCTAGTGTCCAATGTATTGACACGATCGCTATAGGATGAAAATGAGTCGTAGTAAAATGGTTCTATTATATGATCCCCGTTACTTCTTATCCTTGGAAATTCTGTTGGTGATGAGTTATGGTTGTGAGTGTATGCATGGTGGGTTCCAGGTGCAAGCTAGGGCATTGGTCGGTAGCACCCGGGGCACTATAAGGACCGGTCTGAGGGATCCGTTGTAATATACTTACGTACTAACCACAAGTCTAGTGGGTAAGTCCTAACTAAGGTATGGGTTGTTCCAAACCGAGGCCACCATTTGGAGATGGGTCAAGTTGCACCTGCGGGTGACTTGTACCAATGTGGCGCAAAAGGGGGTGTGACGTTAGCCGGGATGCGGCCCGGCGCGCCGGCGAAACCTAGAGCGGGTGGTTATCGCTTGGAACATTTCATGCCGAGGTTTTGGCACGAGTTCCCGTGGTATGGGTCATCTCATTTGGGATGAGTGCGTGCCTTGTGGGTACAGTAGTACATGTCTGATCAGAGTCTTAAATCTTTTCGAAAAGCCGAGCCCACGGTCAAGGGCGGGTTGCGTGACATCCCCCAGTTAGTTTACTTTGAATATGTATGTGCATGATGGATTGACATGTAAGGACTGTTGAGCGAGGAGGTAAAACGTACTCCTCGAGTTAGTTGATGTTGTTGATGTTCATGTTTACTCTTCCGCATGATTAAAATGTGACTACACTAAATGCAATAATTGAAGCTGCACTTTTCCGCAATGTTAGCCATTATCCTTCCTTGTTTATTATCCTGCATTATTACCTGCATTTGTGGTGGCTTGTTGAGTACTTTTTGTACTCATACCCGTTGGACCCCACAGAGGATGCTTACTTTGAAGACGGTCTGGAGTAGCGACCCAGTCGAGAAAAAAGATCCTGAAGAAGATGTTCGTCATGCCGTTGTTTAATTATTTTATTACTGTTTTTACTAAGACTTTGATGTAATAAATATGGTCTGCGTACCATGAATACTGTCGTATGTACGATTGTCGCATGATGAACCTCTTGTATTATTATTTTTCTATGGAAATTCAATAATGTCTCGATTTGATAAATCGGGGCGCCACAAGATGGTATCAGAGCCGACTCGACTGTAGGAAGCCAAACAGACCCGCCTAGCCATTAGACACAGGGAATTATTTCTCGAAAACCTACTTTATAAACTTTGTCCCTCTCCTCACTTTTATTCAACTTGCTGTTTTGTAGATGCCAGTCTACCAAGTCCACAGTTACTGCCGCCACTACGAGGGCTTCGTCCGGGAGCTCCGTATGATGCTCACCTTCCTCGGGTTCCTCTTCGAACCCGAATTTCAAGGAGTGTACCCCGACGAGTTCGCCGGGCCTTGCGACGTCTCCCTCACCGTCCACGGCTCCGGAGAGCATCTGCCGCCCTACACCACCGCACTTGGAGGCCCGACTTTCGACGTCGCATGCCAATGAGTCACCCTCCAGGCCCTCATGGAGCTGAGGATGATCTACGACGATCGTCTTCAGAACTCGTCCTTCCGGCTTGTGCCGAAGCGTACTCCCGGAGCCCACCGTAGCATCTACCTCGGAGTTCACTCCGTGCGTGATCCGGTCATGGCCCGGCAGTCGCGTCTTCTACAGGCCATGGATGATCTCCACACCGAGGCGGTGCTCGACGCCGACGAGCACCATGAGGCGGTTGAGTTCCTTCGTGAAGAGACGAAGAACTTGATCCAACAAAACGGCGAGTTGCAGCGCAAGATCATGCAGCTGCAGAAGGATATTGCGGAGATGGTTCCTCTTCTTCCAAGGAAGAAGAAGCCCATCCGTGAGCCCCTCCCTCGCCCCAAGAGGATCCTGCCACGACCCTCCCCCGCCAGACCCTCCACCAGCGCCCCTACACCACGCCCCGGCCTCGTCTCCGACTCCATCATCGAGAATTTTCTCGAGCCCACCATCCCTCTGGAGCCGCGCACTCGTGGTTCCGAGAGCACGGAGACCGCCTCCAGTGGCGAGTATGTTCGTCATGCCGTTGTTTAATTATTTTATTACTGTTTTTACTAAGACTTTGATGTAATAAATATGGTCTGCGTACCATGAATACTGTCGTATGTACGATTGTCGCATGATGAACCTCTTGTATTATTGTTTTTCTATGGAAATTCAATAATGTCTCGATTTGATAAATCGGGGCGCCACAGATGGTCCCTCGGCGGCACTTGCCTCGACTACCTCCTACAAAATCGACCCCAACTGGTACAGTGACACCGGCGCCACCGACCATATTACCAGTGATCTCGATCGTCTGGCCGTTCGTACACGCTACAATGGTAATGAACAAGTGCAAGTCGGCAATGGAGCAGGTTTGCAGATTTTACATACTGGTCATTCCTCTATTAATACTAATACTCGTTCACTTGCATTGCGCAATGTCCTTCATGTACCTCATATATCTAAACATTTGCTATCCGTTCACAAGTTTCTCGTGATAATCATGTCTATTTTGAGTTTCACCCATGGCATTTTTCTATTAAGGATCTGCAGACACAGAACACACTGTTGGCCGGGCGGTGTGAGGGTGGTCTCTACCCCCTTAAACATGCTGTTGTCGCCGAACTCAAACAAGCCCTCCTTAGTCGGTCTTCTTCCAGTCATACCCACTGGCATGCCCGACTTGGGCATCCTTCCCGTCAAGTTGTTGCTTCTATCTTGCGTCTCAATAATATTTCATGTTCTACAGAGTCTAATATGCATGTTTGTAATGCATGTCAATTAGCTAAGAGTCACCAACTACCTTATGTTAGCTCTATTCATAAATCTACTTCTCCTCTAGAACTTGTTTTCTCCGACGTCTGGGGTCCTGCACCTCTGTCTGTTGGAGGGTTTAAATATTATATTAGCTTTATTGATGATTTCAGCAAGTTCTCTTGGATTTATCTCATGCATGATCGCTTTGAAGCTCCTCGTATATTTTCCCAGTTTCAAACCCATGTTGAGCGACTCTTAAGCACTAAAATCAAATGTGTTCAATCCAACTGGGGAGGCGAATACCAGAAAATTCATAACACTTTCTTTCGATCTTTGGGTATTTCTCATCGGGTTTCTTGTCCTCACACCCACCAACAAAATGGATCCGCTGAAAGGAAACACCGTCACATTGTTGAAACCGGCCTAGCCCTCCTAGCCCATGCATCAATACCTCTTAAATTTTGGGATGAAGCCTTTCTTACTGCCACCTATCTCATTAACCGTTTGCCCACACGTGTGATTGATAACAAAACTCCCCTAGAGCGCCTTCTTCATACACCGCCAAACTACTCCCTTCTAAAAATTTTTGGTTGCACTTGCTGGCCCCATTTACGCCCCTACAATAAACGCAAACTCTCTTATCGCTCCAAGGAGTGTGTTTTTCTTGGGTATAGCTCGCTCCATAAGGGCTACAAATGTCTTGACACTGATTCTGGTCGTGTCTACATATCTCGGGATGTTATTTTTGATGAGAATATTTTCCCCTTTGCTAGATCTACCTCTTCACTGAAAACAACATCCATCTCTCCTGACTTGCGCAATTTGCATTTGGATAGTACTAGTACTTTTATGAGGCGTGACTATATGCAATTATCTGTTCCTACTAACTCCTCTGGTGCAGACAATTCGGAGCTACAAGTATTATCATCGGGCAATCTACCGGCAGAATCTCTGGACGAAACTGTTCCGCAGCCAGCGAACTCAGCGCTCGGGACGTCCGTTCCTGCGCCACTGCCTGGCGTGCATGGCGTGCATGGACCGCGTGGCGCAGATGGCGTGCACTTAACTACATTGCTGCCTGCCCCCTGCATGGCGTGCATGACGCGCCGGCCACTGATGACACAACCAGGCCCACGCATGGCAGTAATGAAGCAGCTGGGCCCACGCACGGAAATGATGGCGTTGCTGTGCCAGCACATGGCGCAAATGAAGACCACCATGATTTGCTGCCGAACACAGGAGCTGAATTATTGGCGCTCTCTCCTGCACCTGAAACTGCAGCACTTATACCTCCTGATGCTGCCATATCACATGCTCAGCCCACTGTTCTGCCGTTGGATCAAGGTGTCCTGGAATCTACTACACAGAGTACTTCACAAATAGCTCACTCCTATGGTACAAGGCTGAAAAATAATATACGGCAACCCAAGAAAAGGACCGATGGTACTGTTGTATACTCAGTCGTCCGGTCATCTTCTGCAGAACCTTCCTCATACAAAGATGCAATGCAAAATCCTCTATGGCAGCAAGCAATGACTGATGAATATAACGCATTGATTCACAACAAAACATGGCACTTGGTGCCTCCTCGCCCTGGGCTTAATATCATCGATTGCAAGTGGGTGTTCAAAGTTAAACAAAAGGCTGATGGCTCCGTTGATCGGTATAAAGCACGGTTAGTTGCAAAGGGATTTAAACAACAATATGGTATTGATTATGATGATACATTTAGTCTGGTGGTTAAGCCCACTACCATCCGTCTCTTGCTATCTTTGGCTGTTTCCTATGGATGGGTCATTCGACAGATTGATATTCAGAACGCCTTCCTACATGGCTTTCTACAAGAAGATGTCTACATGAAACAACCACCCGGTTTTCTTGATTCTGAGCATCCCTCATATCTATGCAAGCTGGACAAATCTCTATATGGTCTCAAACAAGCCCCACGTGCATGGTTTGCGCGCTTAAGTTCCAAATTGCTAGAGCTTGGGTTCACTGCCTCTAAAGCGGATGTCTCACTTTTTGTTTTCAACCGAGCTAGTCTTCGAATTTTTATGCTCATCTATGTCGATGACATTATTATTCTGAGTTCTTCCCAACGGGCAGTTGATAGTTTACTATCTCAGCTTTGTGATGATTTCGCCGTCAAAGACCTTGGTCAACTCTCATATTTTTGGGGATTGAAGTGCATCACTCTGATCAAGGCTTGGTTTTAACACAGCACAAATATACTCATGACTTGCTCACACGCACTAATATGCTTCAGTCAAAGGGGGTCTCCACGCCCATGGTACCAACAGAGAAACTAGTTCTTTCAGGGGGCACTTCATTGAGCTCTGAGGATACTACTCGGTATAGGAGTGTAGTTGGTGCTCTTCAGTACCTATCACTCACCCGTCCAGACATTTCTTTCTTAGTTAATCGAGCTTGCCAGTTTTTATCATCTCCAACCATTGATCATTGGAATGCTGTCAAACGAATACTTCGCTATCTTCACAACACTATCAACAAAGGCATATGCTTCACTAAGGCTGGCTCCTCTCTCATCAGTGCATTCTCGGATGCTGATTGGGCCGGCGACACTGATGACCGGCGAAGTACAGGTGGTTTCGCAATTTTTCATGGACGTAATCTTATTTCCTGGAGTTCTCGTAAACAACCCATGGTCTCCCGATCCAGCACCGAGGCTGAATATAAAGCCCTTGCCGACACCACAGCCGAAATTATATGGCTTCAAGTGCTTCTGCGGGAACTTGGTCTTCCCCTCAACCGTGCTCCAGTTCTTTGATGCGACAACATTGGTGCAACTTATCTATCCGCCAACCCGATTTTCCATCGACGTATGAAGCATGTTGAAGTTGATTACCACTTTGTGCGGGAACGTGTCTCATCCAAGCAGTTGGATGTGCGGATCATATCCACGAAAGATCAAGTGGCGGACATCATGACGAAAGCCTTACCACTCACTCTATTTGAAAAGTTTCGAAGCAATCTGAACATTTCTTCACCACGTCCAGATTGAGGAGGGGTATTAGATTGAATGTATAGCATGGCGTTAACTCCTCCCTTGATTTGCTCTCCTTGCTGTAACTGCATGCATGTATCTATATATGAACAGTTCGCTCCAGGCACCAAAAGGTGCTGCGTACCATTCTATCAAACAATAAGAAGCATCACTAGCCGAGAGTCGGTGCGTGTGATAGGAAGCACCACTAGCCGAGAGGAAGCGATGACGTGAACAACCGGTGCGTCCGAGAGGAAACGATGACGTGAACAACCGGTGCGTGTGAGGTGAGAGAGAGCTAGGTTCTCTGTGTTCGACGAGAGGTGAGAGAGAGCTAGGTACCTAGGTTCGCCGTGTTCAGCAAATTTTGAAGGACAAAACGATTTCACATCTGACACGAATATTCTAATTACTAAAATAGCACTGTTCTAACATTCTCTAGTTAAATACTCAAAAACCTAATTTTAATGTAGTATCCTATTGAATCAAACAACAGCTCCTAAATTTCTTTGATCGAATCTGCCCCCTCCAGAAAACCGAAAACCGTTTCGGGAGGCGGCAGCGCCATGTCTCTCCACAGCCTCAAGGAAACTCTCCTCCCCTGCTCCGGCTCCGGCTCCGGCTCCGGCTCCCAACCCCAACCCCAGCCTCAACCCCATCCCCGATCGTCTCCTCCTCTCCCCACGCGGAGGCCCCCGAAGACGTCCCTCTCACAGCAGCTCCTCCGCCTCGAGGCCTCCTCCTCCTTCTCCGTCCCGCTACCGTCTCCGAGCTCGAAGCCGGCGGAGTATGGGGGAGAACAACCGCAGCGCTCTCCACCGCTGTCGGAGGAGGAAGAGGGCCCGCACCTCCCCCGCCGCGCGCCTCTGCCACCAGCGGCCGCCCTCGAATCCCGCGGGCCCTACGAGCCGCTTGTTCTCTCACCGCCCGCAGAGCGCCCCATCGTCCAGGTAAAATTGTCCAATCCCCTTCTTCTCGGCGACTACTATTCGATATTTTGCAGTCCATAATTCTCGTCGACTGGACAGATTCTCGCAGCGTCATAGAAGTGGCAGCAAAGCATTTTATGTTTTAACTATGTGGCATGAGAACAAATCTCCCTTTCACCAAATAACTATGAACTGCTTGCGCTTTGCTGCAAGGCAGATTGTGCTTATAAAGACTAATTATATGATTTTTTGTGCATTCAATAAATCACGAATAGATCATAGTCTTTTGGCAATAAAAAAGTCATTTTTACATGTTATTATATGATAGATAGTATTTCTATATTACGATTGTTATTTGTACAATGGAAGATCCTAACTTCAGATCATTTGTCCATGAATTAATGTATATATCCACCAGCACTAACTGGATAACAATAGAAGAAAGAAGTCAATAAACCCACAGGATAACTCAGGATTGCAGCAGATCGATCATACATTTTTTGTTTTTAGTATTTAAAAAAAATTAGTAGCCTCGCAAAAAGAAACCAGTTTTAAAAATCATTCGTGGATGCACTTCACAATATAATCACTTTCTCAATTCTAGTAGAAGGTAAAACTTATAATTTCAGATAAAGATGGTAGATTATAGATGATCTGACTATTTGATCAAATATTTTAAGTGTTCAAACAAGCGAATTCAACACTAAAAATTGAGCTAGGGAGTGATTGGGGGAGGGGTAAGAGCAATGGAGCTATATTGGATGTGGCAAGGTGAGATAGGGTGGTCCAAAGTGCAACAGAGGTAAGATTACCTTGCCCAAAGAGAAAAAAATGACTATGAGGTTGGCAAAAGTGTTACTTTGGTATAGCTGGCCCAATGTGCAATTCAGTCCCTTTTATAAGAGTAAATATTATGTTTAATCTTATTTTTTTCAATTGTACGGTCTATTTGATACAACTAAGACCACATTTTTTCAACTGTATGTCAATTGAATTTCTTAAAATTGTAATAGTTCTTGAAAATGTTTTCAGTAACAAACCTAGTGAACGACCACAAAAATTTGAAGTGTTGAATGAAAAGAGAGAAAGGAGGAATTATTTGTTAACTAAACTAACCACTTATCTGTAATCCTCTTGTTGTGAGGCTGCTGATCCCACCATGTTGGAGAGGCCTGTAGGTTATAATGATTTCCCGACATGAAGTAATTGTTTTTCTGTAATCCCCTTGAACATGATTTTATTTTCTTTAGTCTCTTGAATTTTAGATACTCATTCTGTTGTGCTTTCCTATTTTGTTTGGTGTAGGTGCCACCATCAATAAATTGTAGGCTACTTGCACATCAGAGGGATGGTGTAAGATTCTTATACAATCTGTATAGAAACAACCATGGTGGTGTGCTTGGAGATAGCATGTGAGTTTTGGAAGCTTTGCTTCTTTATAAGCACACTCTTCACTTTTTGTGGCTAAACTGAAATGAAACTATACAATATCCAAAACAATACACAACTTTATCTATCCATGTGAAAAACATAATATTTGATTGGGTTGCGGTCTTAAATTGCAAGGTATTTCTTCTAGCACAACTTGATAATATTACTCATACAGGAGGATATATCATATAAAATAATTTTGCATCAAGATGTTTTGTCATGCTTGACTTGTATAACTATCGTTTTTTGTTATGCTTTGCATTGTCAATGCTTTAAGGCTTCAGCCTATCAATCAATAAAGTGAGGAAATGTCTTGTGAGGATCATGGTTGTTAAACTGGTAAGGTGAGGCAAGATGCCTCACCCCTACCTTCCAGCCTAAGCGGTAAGGTGTAAGGCAAGGTGATGCCTTACCACGGTGGTGGTGTTATGGTCAGAATACATTACCACTGACGAGCTAAAGCAGCATCCACACGAGAAGAAGCTACCTGATTTAGAATAGGATCGAGAACCCAGATTCAGAATAGGATCCAGAACAACATATTTAGCATATCTATTAAATTAGGATATATTTTAAATTAGTCTGGTGTTTAGTTCTTGAAGTATGGAAATATTAGTTTCTATTTTTATTATTAGGCAATAGGAGATTGTATCTTGCATATTTAGGCAGGGCGGTCAATTAGGGTCAGACCTGCCATGTTTAGAGATTGTGATTTATTTCCTATCCATGTATTTGTATACTGCCATATATAGCAGCAGCTGCCCTATAATATAGAGGCCCCTCTCCATTGAGAGCATGGCCAATTGCCTCAACCTCATGTCTTTACATGGTATCAGAGCAATCTGATCTTGGCCCTCCCTCTCCTCCCCCAACCTCGCTGCGCCGCCCAACAGCCGCGCCAGCATGTCCACAGAATCCTCCACCACCTCCGCCATGGCTGACGCCATCAACCCAACCGTTTGCCCATATGCTC
The DNA here is from genome assembly GCA_019279435.1 of Zizania palustris. Lineage (NCBI taxonomy): Eukaryota > Viridiplantae > Streptophyta > Magnoliopsida > Poales > Poaceae > Zizania > Zizania palustris. The sequence continues at coordinate 60,140,676 of JAAALK010000079.1, read as the reverse complement.
TAGTTAACGTGAAGACCCACATTCCCATGACCCTCGAGCTGCGACCCTCCAACTACACCAAGTGGTCGACAACCTTCCACGCCATGTGTGGCAAATTCGGGCTGCTCTTGCACCTTGCCATCGTCTCCCCTACGCCCACCAATGACGCATGGGTGCAGGCTGACTTTTGCATCCGCAGTTGGATCTTCGGCACCGTCTCCGACTCCGTCCTCAACCTCGCTATGACCAGCGCCCAACAGATCGCCGGCCAGCTCTGGACGGCCATCGCTGCCTTGTACCAAGCCAACAAGGCGCCCCACGCCGTCTTCCTAAGTCACGAGTTCCACTTGATGACCCAGGGCGACTCCTCCATCGACGAGTACTATGTGCGCATGAAGGAGGCTGTCGACAGTCTTCGCGACGTCGAGCAGACCATTACCGAGCCCGACCTCGTCCTTAACCTACTCCGCGGCCTCAATGAGAAGTACCAATCTGTCGCTGACAACATCGCCGCCCAGGAACCTCTCACTGTTAGAGATAACAGATTAGAGATAACAGATTATCTGCATGTAACAGATTATATTGCCTATATAAATAAATCTCCCCCCACCTGTCTAGGTGTGCGGGGTTCCTTTCATGGTATCAGATTTTCTGTTCCTGGCCCTCTGCTTCCGCGTCTTCCTCCCAGGAGCGCCCCCGCACCGGCTTCCTCTGCTTCTGGCGCCCCCGCACCGGCTCCCTCGGCTCCCTCTGCTTCTGGCCCTCTGCTTCCGCATCTTCCTCCCAGGAGCGCCCCCCCCACGCCGGCTTCTTCGTCGGGCCGACCCATTCCTGCGCGTGCGCCGTCCTCCTCACGCTTCTTCTGGGCCTCCTCCGGCTCGTCTCGGGGATCTGCGCGGCGACGAGTGGCTGCGCCAGGTCCTGCGCCTTGGTGGAGGTGAAGGCGTCGAAGTCCTCCTCACGCTTCTTCTTGGCCTCCTCCGGCTCGTCGCGGGGATCTGCGCGGCGACGAGCGGCTGCGCCAGGTCCTGCGCCTTGGTGGAGGTGACGAGCGGCTGCGCCAGGTCCTGCGCCTTGGTGGAGGTGAAGGCGTCGAAGTCCTCTTGTCGCTTCTTCGCCGTCCTCCTCGTCGTGCCGCCGCGATTCCCCGTCGCGCTCTGCACTGGCTGCACCGTGGACCTCCTCGTCGCGCCACCGACTCCAAGCCGCGCAGCCGGCTTCCCGCCGTGGAACTCCGCCGACCTCCCTCTCCTGTCGCGCTCCGCATCGGCTTCTTGACTGCGGCAATGACAGAATCCTCGGCGGCCTCCACTGCTTCTGACATCCTGGGCGCCCTGGGGGAAGCCTTGGCTCCCCCCCATCCTCCTGCCGCTCCCCCTATCCTCCTGCTACCCTGGGGGAAGGCTTGGCCCCTTCTGTTTTTGCTGCCTATGCCTCTGTTAATGTGAAGCAGCACGTCCCTATTGCTCTCAGCCTCGAGCGCCCTAACTTTTCTAAGTGGAAGGCCTTCTTCACCGCCCTCTGCGCAAAGTATGGACTGCTCGGCCACATTGATGGCACGGAGGCCGCCCGCCCGGCTGATCCTGCATGGTCTCAGCCCGACGCATGCATTCACGGTTGGATGTATGGCTCAATCGAAGACGCTGTTCTTGATCTTGCTATGGAGCCTGACCAAGATGCGCGTGCTCTATACGTCTCCATTGCAAATCTGTTTGAGGCAAATAAAGAACCACGCGCTGTTGTTCTTCAGCACGAGTTCCACAATTTGTCCCAGGGTGACCTTTCCGTTGATGCCTACGCCCAGAAGATGAAGCGCACTGCCGACGCCCTTCGGGAGGTTGGCCACACCATCCCCCCCGCGCAGCTTGTGCTGAACCTCCTGCGTGGCCTCAACTCCCGCTTCGCCCACACCGCTGATATCATCGCCAACTCGTCACCACTTCCTGATTTTACATCAGCCACTAATATGCTACGCGTCAAAGAACTTCGCCTCGGCTCCGAGGGGAAAGAGGCCTCTGCCTCAGCTCTTGCCGCATCCTCCAACCCCTCCTGCACGTCTACATCTTGCCGGAATTCATCAACTACCACCCCTCGCGGGAACGATGGCAAAGGAAAGGGAGGCAAGGGCAAGGGTGGCCGTGGCGGAGGCGGACGTGGCGGAGGCGGACGTGGCGGTGGTGGGCGTAACCAGCAGCCTGGCGGCAATTTCGCCGGACCCGGTGGGCGTCAAGGGTTTCGTCCATCTGGTCCCTGGGTTTGCTACAACCCTTGGGGACCTCCGTGGCCTTCCCAGCAGCAGCAGAACTGGGGTGCACAGCAGAACTGGGGTGCACAGCAGAACTGGGGTGCACCTGCGCCCCCTCCACAGGCTCACACTGCTTTCGTGCCACCTCAATTTTCTACTGCCGGTGTTCCCCCCACGTCCGTGTCTCCAGGAGGCTGGGATTCGACCGGTCTGATTGCTGCCCTCAACCAGATGGCGGTTCAGGGTGGGTCCCCCTGGGTCATGGACAACGGAGCGACATCCCACATGTCCTCCAATGACGGTATACTTCTTTCCCGTCATCCGTCACCACCGTATTCCATAACGGTTGGTAACGGCCAGTCTATTCCCGTTCTTAGTCGTGGCACCTCCATCATTCACATTGCTGATCGTCCTTTTCATCTTGATAATGTTCTTGTCGCCCCACAACTCACTCGTAATCTGTTATCTGTTCGACAGTTTACCCGCGACAATAACTGTTCAATTGAGTTTGACGCTTCTGGTTTTTCTGTTAAGGATCTCCAGACCAAGACGGTCCTCCTGCGGTGCAATAGCCATGGCGACCTCTACACCATCCCGCACCACATGCCACCTCGCTGTCATGTTGCCGTCGTCACTCCGGAGCTGTGGCACGCTCGTCTTGGTCATCCCGCACCCGCCATCGTCAACACTCTTCATAGGCTATCTGCTATTCAGTGTAAAAGAGCAGCCCGCCGCATTTGTCACCCCTGCCAGCTAGGCAAACATGCTAGGCTCCCCTTTGCTAGTTCAGCCTCTAGTACATCTGTACCTTTTGAACTTGTTCATTGCGATGTCTGGACCTCTCCTGTTTCAAGCATCTCCGGTTATAAATACTATCTTGTGTTGGTTGATGATCATACTCATTTCTGTTGGACGTTTCCCCTTCGACATAAATCTGGGGTGCATGAGCTTCTTGTTCAGTTTGTCGCCTATACTCACACACAGTTCAACCTCCCTGTGCGATGCTTTCAAGCGGACAACGGTCGCGAGTTCATCAACACTGCCACCGCCGCTTTTCTTGCTGACCGAGGCATCTTGCTTCGGTCCTCATGCCCGCACACATCCGCCCAAAATGGCAAGGCCGAGCGGATGCTTCGCACACTGAACAACACCATCCGCATGCTTCTGATTCATGCCGCCATGCCCCCGCCCTACTGGGTCGAAGCTCTCTCCACTGCCGTGTTTTTGCTCAACCGGCGGCCCTCAACGTCCATACGTAATGGTATTCCCTATCACCTCCTATACCGCAAAATGCCAGACTATTCAATCCTTCGGGTTTTTGGTTGTCTTTGCTATCCGAACCTTAGTGCCACGACGACCCACAAATTGTCTCCTCGCTCCACAGCATGTGTCTTTCTGGGTTACCCTCCTTCCCAGAAGGGCTATCGGTGCCTTGATCTCTCGACTCGCAAGATCATCATCTCTCGTCATGTCGTGTTTGATGAGACTCACTTTCCATTTGCAGCCTCCAAGCCTCGCTCGGATTCTCTTGATTTTCTGTTGCAGGACATTTTACCGGCGCCTCCATCGTCTTTATCAGACATCGAGCACATAGTCGCACCTGCCCCGGCTACATCCGACGATGCCGACGATCCTGTCGAGTTGGATCCGACCATTCTGTGGAATGGTGCCACCTTCCGGATGCCCCAAGAGCCACGACAGGTCGCCCCAGCTCCATCGACTCCGGCACCTTCGCCACCTACAGTTGAACAGCGCCGCTATGGCATCCATTACAGTCGTCGGCCGCAGCCTGTGGCACCGCTGGCCCCTGAGCCGATGGCACAGGAGGCCCCGGCTCCTGAGCCTCCTGCACGGGAGACTCGCTCTCAGACAGGCTCGCTGCCACCACCAATGCAGCGTTATGGCTTCACTGCGGCGGTCTCCAGCTTAGCCTCACCGCTACCAGGCAACACTCGAGCCGCACTCGCTGATGCAAATTGGCGCGCGGCAATGACAGACGAATATAAGGCACTCATAGACAATGACACGTGGCGCCTTGTTCCTCGACCACCACATGCGAACGTTATCACTGGCAAGTGGGTTTTCAAGCACAAGTATCATGCCGATGGCTCTCTGGCTCGTCATAAAGCCAGATGGGTCGTTCGCGGTTTTTCACAGCAGTATGGCATCGACTACGACGAGACCTTCAGTCCGGTTGTCAAACCGGCCACCATTCGAGTCGTCCTCAGTATTGCCGTCTCTCGCTCCTGGCCGATTCATCAACTGGACGTAAAGAACGCCTTCCTTCATGGCCATCTGACCGAGACGGTCTATTGTCAGCAGCCGGCAGGTTTCGTTGACCCGGCTGCCCCTGATCACGTCTGTCTCCTGCAGAAGTCTCTCTACGGGCTCAAGCAGGCGCCCAGGGCATGGCACCAGCGGTTTTCTGCTTTTGTACAGCAGTCCGGCTTCACTGCCTCGACCTCTGACACGTCTCTCTTTGTCTACAGGAAAGGCACCGACATCGCCTACCTGCTGCTCTATGTCGACGACATCATACTGACGGCTTCATCGACCTCACTCCTTCGTCGCATGACAGATCTTGGGGACCTTCATCACTTCCTCGGGATTTCTGTCACACGCTCCGATGATGGCCTCCTCCTCTCACAGCGTCAGTATGCTGTGGACCTCCAGCGCGCTGGCATGGCTGAGTGCCACTCTACATCAACACCTGTGGATACTCAAGCCAAGCTATCTGCTACGGACGGTGCTCCGGTGGCTGATGCCACTCAGTACCGCAGTCTTGTCGGTGGTCTACAATATCTCACATTGACTCGTCCGGATCTTGCCTATGCGGTTCAGCAAGTGTGCCTCTTCATGCACGATCCACGAGAGCCTCATCTCGCGATGCTCAAGCGTATTTTACGATATGTCAAGGGCACTCTCTCCTTCGGTCTACATATTGGTACAGGCAGCATTGCTAGTCTGACCGCCTACTCTGATGCTGATTGGGCTGGTTGCCCAGACTCTCGGCGCTCCACTTCAGGCTACTGCGTCTTCCTCGGCGACTCCTTGGTCTCTTGGTCCTCCAAACGACAGACTACGGTCTCTCGTTCGAGCGCGGAGGCTGAGTATCGTGCTGTTGCGCACGCAGTGGCTGAGACCTGCTGGCTTCGTCAGTTGCTTCAAGAGCTTCACGCACCCATCTCTTCGGCGACGATCGTTTACTGCGACAACGTCAGCGCTGTCTACATGACCGCCAATCCAGTCCATCATCGCCGCACAAAGCATATTGAGATTGATATTCACTTTGTGCGTGAGAAGGTTGCTTTGGGTCAGGTCCGGGTGCTTCATGTTCCATCAGCTTATCAGTTCGCGGACATCATGACAAAAGGGTTGCCTATACAGTTATTCACTGATTTTAGGTCCAGTCTTTGTGTTCGTGACACTCCCGCTTAGACTGAGGGAGGGTGTTAGAGATAACAGATTAGAGATAACAGATTATCTGCATGTAACAGATTATATTGCCTATATAAATAAATCTCCCCCCACCTGTCTAGGTGTGCGAGGTTCCTTTCACTCACCTTTGCTATTGCCAGGAATCAGCTCCTCCTCAAGGAGCTGCGTCTCAAGAACAAGGACAAGGTCCGCGCCGCTTCGGCCCTTCTCGCCACCTTCAACGGCGCCCCTGGTGGCGCCTTGCCGGCCGCAGTCCAGCAGCAGCAGCCGCGCCAGCAGCAGCACAACAACGGTGGCCGCCGCGACAACAGGCGCGACAACACCCGGCGCGATAGCAAGCGTCAGCCCTGGGGTTTTGATCCTTGGACTGGCACATGTGTCAACCCCGGCGAGCGCATCATACCTCCCTGGGAGCGCGACCAGGGCAGTTCCGGTGCCCCTGGCAGCCACCCATGGCAGTCCCCACGCCAACAGGGGCTGCTCGGTGCCCCTCCTCAGGCGCACACAGCGTTCGCCCCCGTCCAGACTGGTGGACCGACATGGGACTCGGCCGACCTAATTGCTGCCCTACAGCACCTGGCTGTCCAGGGCAGCCCCTCATGGGTTGTTGACTCCGGCGCTTCAACTCACATGGCGACCTCTGATGGTATGCTCCTCCAGCGCCTCCCCCCTCCACCTCATCTATAACAGTAGGCAATGGCACTAGTATTCCGGTCACATCTAGAGGTCACTCCATCCTACCCACCACCTCAACAAACTTCTCCCTTAATAACATTCTTGTCGCCCCTTCTCTCATTCGTAATCTTTTATCCGTTCGTCAATTCACCCATGAAAATCGCTGTTCTCTTGAATTTGATGCTCTTGGCTTTTCTGTTAAGGATACCCAGACGGGACGAGTGATTCATCGCTGCAATAGTACCGGCGATCTCTACACCATACCTGCTATCCCTCCGACCGCTGGCGCCGACTCACATGCTCTCCTGGTTGTTTCGTCGACCCTGTGGCACCAGTGTCTCGGCCATCCAGCCATAGTTGTTACGGCGGCGCGGCGAGGCGAGGCGCCGGACCACCTTCACAACTTTTAGGCGAGTATGGCGTGCGGCGAGGCGACACCATACTCACTTCACAGATTTTGTAGCAACATTATTACCTGTATAGCACAACAAATAACAAGCAATATGCCCAATCAAATCACTAAGTGCCATTTTAATTAGATAATAGCATGGCAACCAGATTAACCATAATCATCAACCGGAAATGAGGAACACTAAGCAGTACTGCAGCACATTACTCAAGAAAACATTTGCTCACAGAGAACAGAACACTACGCACAGAGAAGTAGAGAACAGAACACTACGCAGTACTGGGAAATGAGAAATACCGCTGGAGCCTGGAGCGTGCAGCCGCACAGAAGAACGCAGCACGCAGACCCCTGCGTTGGCGGAGGGAGATGCAGAAGAGAGCTGCGCATAGGAGGTCTCCGGCGGAGGGAGCAGCGGTCTCCGGCGGAGGGAGCGGAGGGAGCATCGGCTCCGACGGAGGGGGTGGCGGGCTCCGGCGGAGGGAGCGGCGAAAGGGCGAGGCGGAGGCGGTGCACAGCAACAAAGACTACAGAGAGAAAAGGTGCGAGCGGCTAGGGTTTTCTTTCACAGCAACAGACTGCGGCTCGGGCCATCCATTCACAGGCCGTGCACTGAGCCCATCAAACCGCCGCCGTGCCTGGCGTCGCCGCGAAGGCATATGGCGTCCATACGGCGCCATATCCGCTTAGGCGGACGCCATATTCCTTTGTGGCGGACGCCACACTCCCCTGTGGCGAGGCGATCGCCGTGGCGTCCGCGGAATCCCGCCCCGACGCCTAATCGTCGCTTAGGTGATGCCTAAGCGACGCCATGACAACTATGCATCCAGCCCCTGCTGCTTTAGAACATCTAAATAAACTTCATGTTGTTTCCTGTAATAAAGTAGATCGCTCCCTCTGCCATTCATGTCAGCTAGGCAAGCACACGCGTCTACCCTTCAGTGCCTCTCAGTCTTGTACTCATGCACTGTTTGAACTAATTCATTGTGATGTTTGGACCTCTCCCATCCCTAGTATATCTGGTTTTTCATACTATTTAGTCTGTCTGGATGATTACAATCACTATTGTTGGGTTTTTCCTCTCCACCGCAAATCCGAGGTCCACCAACACTTAGTTCAGCTCACAGCTCTTGCACAAACCCAATTTAACCTCCCTGTAAAATGCTTCCAAACCGATAATGGCAGAGAATTTGTCAACACAGCCAACACCACTTTCTTCGCTGCTCGGGGAACACTTCTTCGTCTCTCCTGCCCATACACTTCCCCTCAAAATGGCAAGGCAGAACGCACCATTCGCACACTCAACAACTCAATTCGCCCCATGCTGCTCCACGCTTCAATGCCGCCCACATACTGGGATGAGGCTCTTGCTGCCGCCTGCTACTTACTCAACAGACGCCCTTCCTCCTCCATATCCCATGAGGTTCCTTTCACTCGCCTCCATGGACAGCCACCCACCTACAACCACCTTCGCGTCTTTGGGTGCCTCTGCTATCCAAACCTACAGGCCACTTCCCCACATAAGCTCGCACCTCGCTCTGCGGCTTGCGTTTTCCTTGGGTATCCATCCTCTCATAAGGGCTATAGGTGTCTTAACCTGACAACTCAACGCATCATTATTTCTCGTCATGTTGTGTTCGATGAGACTATTTTTCCCTTTTCCACCACCGGCGTCATCCCATTCCCTCGCTCCTTGGACTTTCTTTTGGACAACGATTCAGTTTCGGTGCCTTGCTCTATTGTTCCTGCAGGTGGAGGTTCCTCCTCGACAACCACGGTTGCCCCGTCCACCTTGGACGCTGTGCAGCCGCCCCTGATGATGAGCCGGACCCGGCTCTTCTCCTGCCTGGGGGACGCAACCCTGTGCCCCCTAGCTCCAGTTCGGCTTCTCCACCACCAGGCGGGTGTGGTCACGTACCCCCGCCTGGTCTTCCTGTGGTTCCGTTCCCACGGACCTACAGTCGACGACCACAGCCGGTGCCTGCGCCACCAGCTGTCCCTGCAGCACCGACGCCCCAGACTGCTTCCGTAGCTGCAGCTCCATCTCCGCCGCTCACGTGCACCAGGACCGGCGCCCTCCCGCGTGTGAGCTACGAGGGGCTCGCCGCCACCTCCTCGCCCTCACCATCGCCTCTACCGGCGAACTACCGCAGCGCTCTGGCCGATGCCAACTGGCGGGCTGCGATGATGGATGAGTACCAGGCCCTCGTCGACAACAACACTTGGCGTCTTGTTCCGTGCCCTCCTGGCGTGAACGTTGTGACGGGCAAGTGGATTTTCCGGCACAAATTCCATGCCGATGGGTCCCTCGTTCGTCACAAGGCCCGCTGGGTGGTCCGCGGATTTTCTCAACGAGAAGGCCTTGACTACGACGAGACTTTCAGTCCGGTGGTCAAACAGGCCACCATTCGGACCGTTCTCAGCATTGTCGTCTCCCGCGCATGGCCGATCCATCAGCTGGACGTGAAGAATGCCTTTCTTCACGGCCACCGCAACGAGACAGTCTACTGCCAGCAGCCACCAGGTTTCGTCGACCACGACGCTGCAGATCACGTCTGCCTCCTGCAAAAGTCCCTGTACGGACTGAAGCAGGCCCCGAGAGCTTGGTACCAGCGGTTCGCGGCCTTCCTTCAACAGCTCGGCTTCGTCGCCTCCACCTCTGACACGTCCCTCTTTGTTCTCATCGAGGGGACGAGTCTCGCCTACTTGCTGCTCTACGTCGACGACATCATCCTCACCACCTCGACTCCCGCTCTTCTGCAATAACTCATGGCCCGACTCCAGTCTGAGTTCGCCATGATCGACTTGGGTGCTCTTCACCACTTCCTCGGCGTCGCCGTCACCCGCACCTCAGACGACCTGTTCCTGTCGCAGCGACAGTACGCCGTCGATCTCCTCCAGCGGGCGGGCATGGCTGAGTGTCATCCTACGGCAACCCCTGTTGACACTCAGGCCAAACTCTCCGCCCATGAAGGCAACAAATTGTTAGACAAGGACAACTCAGAATACAGGAGCATAGCAGGGGCTCTTCAGTACCTGACTCTGACACGTCCTGATCTAGCTTATGTAGTTCAACAGGTGTGTCTCTTTATGCACGCCCCACGCAAGCCTCATCGCGCGCTGATCAAGCGCATCCTGCGCTATGTGAAGGGAACACTCTTCTCAGGTCTTCACATTGGGCACGACTCTATCCATACGCTGACTGCCTACTCTGACGCCGACTGCCCAGATTCTCGACGCTCCACCTCCGGCTACTGCGTCTACCTCGACGATAATCTGGTATCGTGGTCCTCCAAGCACCAGACCACGGTATCCCGCTCCAGTGCTGAGGCTGAGTACCGCGCTGTGGCCCACGTTGTGGCTGAGTGCTGTTGGCTTCGCCAGCTACTTCAGGAGATCCACCTCCAGCTGCCATCTGCCACTGTTGTCTTCTGCGACAACGTCAGCGCTGTATACATGATGGCCAATCCGGTCCACCACAAGCGCACGAAGCACATCGAGATCGACATTCACTTTGTGCGCGACAAGGTGGCCCTTGGCGAGGTTCGGGTGCTTCATGTTCCTTCGTCTCATCAGTTTGCTGACATTATGACGAAGGGCCTCCCAACGCCACTATTTACAGAATTCAGAACCAGCCTGTGCGTCCGCAAGCCTCCCCGCTTCGGCTGCGGGCGGGTATTAGGCAATAGGAGATTGTATCTTGCATATTTAGGCAGGGCGGTCAATTAGGATCAGACCTGCCATGTTTAGAGATTGTGATTTATTTCCTATCCATGTATTTGTATACTGCCATATATAGCAGCAGCAGCTGCCCTATAATATAGAGGCCCCTCTCCATTGAGAGCATGGCCAATTGCCTCAACCTCATGTCTTTACATTTATTATCAGAACCTATTATAAAAGGAGGGCCTAGCTGAGAAATAAAGTAAGCAATAAAGAAGTTTTTCTTATCTCTTGGCAGTGTGCACGGAGCATTGCCTCTTGGTTGTTATTCCCTATTTCCATGGCACCTAGACGACTGGATCGTTGCCTTGGTGTCATGGGCTGCCATGGCTGGCTTGGACCAGCTATAACCCCTAGCCTGCACAAGGACCAACCGGGCCTTAATGGATTATGATTTAGTTTCCAAGTTAGTTAAGGATTATATTTGGTAGTTAAAGATTGGATTCCCTATTAATTAAAATTAGTTATTTCCATGATTAGATGATTGGATTCCTTGATTAGTATTTCCATGATTAGATCTATTAGCACTATAAATAAAGATGTAAGCCCTTAAGGCGAAAGCAAGCAATGAGAAGTATTATTCTGCAGTCTCCCTCAATTTTGTCTAAAGTCTCCCTCGTTCTCTAAAGTTTCCCTCCGCTCTTCACAATAGCGTGGCGAGGGGCTTCGCCCCACATCGGGTACGAACTCCGCAGCCAAGGGCCTCCTGTCCTAGGGACCGAGGCTCTTGACAACTTGGTATCAGCATCCAGATGATCCTCCGCCATGTCCTCGACCAATCAGTAGGACCACACCACCGTCGCCCTCATCATGACAGGCTCCGACGATCCTCACCTACCTTGGCCGAGATGATGGTCCAGCTCAGGGACCTCACTGTCGTCGTCCGTGCCCTCTCCACTACCACCGCAGATAACTCTTTGGCAATGCAACGCCTTTAGCCCCCACAACGCCATGGGGTCCTTCCACCGGCCCTTCAGCAGACCGACAGGCACCACGGTGACCGTCCTCCACGGTTCCAGAAAATAGACTTCCCCAAATATGATGGCAAGGGAGACCCTCTTCCTTTTCTCAACCGCCGTGAGTCGTATTTCCACCACCAACGCATCATCGAGGAAGAGAAGGTATAGATGGCGTAATACAATCTCCTCGACACTGCACAACACTGGTATATGCAGATTGAGATGGATGAAGGCACTCCAACATGGCGACGATTCTCGGAGCTCTTGAACCCGCGCTTTGGACCGCTCCTCCGCTCCAATCCCCTAGGTGAGCTCGCAGATACGGTCTATCTGCTTCTCTATGTTGATGATATTGTGTTGACAGCCTCCTCACCTACCTTACTTCGCCGCACTATTTGTGCTCTTTAGCAGGAATTCCGTCTGAAGGATCTTGGGATTCTTCACAATTTTCTAGGGATGCTTGTTCAACACAAAGAGGGTGGTCTCTTTTTGTCTCAGAAGCAATATATGCTTGATATTCTCAAGCGAGCTGGTATGTCAGACTGCAAGCCTTGTTCGACACCTGTTGATCTTAGTCCGAAACTCTCATCTGATGGTGCTCCTGTCCCTGATCCTATTGACTTTCGTAGTATTGCCGGGGCCCTTCAATATCTCATCTTCACCATGCCGGACATTTCCTATGCAGTGCAACAAGTCTGTCTTCATATGCATGATCCTAAAGATCCCCATCTTACTGTACTGAAGCGCATTCTGCGCTATGTCCGTGGCACACTGGATATGGGCTTATTTCTGCGGCCATGCTCTCAATCCGATTTGGTGGTTTATTTTTATGCGGATTGGGCCGGATGCCCGGATACTCGCCGGTCAACTTCTGGATATGCTATTTTCCTGGGCGACAACTTGGTATCATGGTCTTCCAAGCGACAACTCACCGTCTCCCGTTCCAGTGCTGAGGCTGAGTACCGGGTTGTTGCAAATGCTGTCGCCGAAGCCACTTGGCTCCGACAACTTTTGTCTAAGCTGCACACCTCGTTGTCCAAAACCACCTTGGTGTATTGTGACAACGTCAGTGCCATCTACATGTCCTCCAACCCTGTTCAGCATCAGCACACCAAACATGTCAAGATAGATCTCCACTTTGTTCGGGAGCGTGTTTGCTCTTGGAGATGTCTGTGTGCTTCATGTTCCCACTACGTCCAGTTTGCTGACATCTTCACTAAAGGGCTACCTTCATCCATCTTCAACGAGTTCCGGTCCAGTCTCAACGTCTGTTCTCACCCCGTTTCGATTGCGGGGGCGTGTTAGACAACTATCTTCTAGATAGGACTGGACTCTTCTAGATGAATGTAGAACATGTCCACCTGTTAGATTTCTATTAGAACCTACAACTGGACATATATTCTGTTACATTCTGTTATGGCCTAAGTGCCTCTCTATAAATGTAATCCCCTAGTTCCCTTTCCAAATCAATAAACACAGAAATATTCTACCACTACTTTCTTACATCTATGACAACATCGGTCACGGTGGCAGAACGGCCGATCAAACAACTATCCTAGGTAGAGGTGGAGGAACGTCGTCGTCTTGGGCTCTGTTTCAATTGCAACAAGAAATTTGGTCCTGACCACTACAGGGTTTGCCCTCGCATCTTCCTCCTCGACTTGACCATCAACGACGACTCCACACCATTCGACCACACAGACACCGAACCACAGATCTCTCTCCACATCATCATGGTGTCCGTTCATGCGAGTCAATGCAAGTACATGTGCAGATGGGTAGTGCCTCGCTTCTTGCCCTCCTCGACTTGGGTGCCACCCACAACATCATCTCTGAGAAGGCAACCGATCACACCATCCTACATCGACTCCCTCACGACTAGTTGTAGGTCAAGTTGGCCATCGATGAGCGTGTGTCGTGCCCAGGTGTGTACCACAACACCATTTTCAAGATAGGCGATGGAGCTTTTCAAGCAGATTTCTACGCACTGCCCTTGGTCGACTACGATGTCGTACTAGGAACGCAGTGGCTAGCGTCAGTCGGGCCGATCACTTGGGATTTCGGTACACTCTCCGTGTCCTTTTGGCATGAGGGTCACAAGGTTTCCTAGCGCAACCTCTCCAGTCCGCCGCATCAAAAGACGTTGACAGTACCTCGCCCACTCTACCAGCTCGAGGACGAGTTGGTCTTCAAAGGAGGGGGGAGATGTCATGGGCTGCCACGGTTGGCTTGGACCAGCTGTAGCCAGACCCCTAGCCTGCACAAGGACTAGCCGACCCTTAATGGATTAGGATTCCCTATTAGTTAAGATTAGTTATTTCATGATTAGATGATTGGATTCCTTGATTAGTATTTCCATGATTAGATGATTGGATTCCTTGATTAGTATTTCCATGATTAGATCTATTAGCACTATAAAGAAAGATGTAAGCCCTTAAGACGAAGGCAAGCAATGAGAAGTATTATTCTGCAGTCTCCCTCAATTATGTCTAGAGTCTCCCCCGTTCTCTAAAGTCTCCCTCCGCTCTTCACAATAGTGCGGTGAGGGGCTCCGCCCCGCCCCGCGCTGGGTACGAACTCCGCAGCCAAGGGCCTCCTGTCCTAGGGATCGTGGCTCTTGACACTTGGTGTTAGACCTTCTCTCCATCGATGTAACCTATGCTTTGTAGCAGATATTAGAGGGGGGTGCTAAGAAACTTGATGATCAACTACTGTTGACTGGATGGTGATGGAAAAAGGGATGCACACTAATGGAAGAGTGGTAAAGATAAGTGCAAAAAAATTTTATGGTAGAAGAGAATATGGTTACAATGATTATGTGATATCCTCTTATTCTTATCATCAGCTTTTTGTACATAGTCTGCTAATATTATGTATGCTGGGCAGCACGTAGCTAATTGACGGGCACTTGCGCCAGCAATCACAGACGGTTGCATCTCCTATAGGACTGTTGAAAAAAAAATCTCAGGATTGATAGTCTATTTGAGCTTGTCTTGAGCTAATCGAAAACTCAACCAAGCCAAGCTTGAGCCTTTTAGTTGTACAGATCCTTTTCCTACTTAATTCAATTATACACACCTCACCTATGAAATATTAAATTAAAAAGACAATATTAAGATTTTCCACACAAAATGCAAATTTCACAAACTTTTGACTTCCTTGTTTCTCATGATATTTCTTTTAATGATTTAGGGGTTTGGGAAAGACTATTCAAACAATTGCTTTTTTATCATCTATTCTTGGAAAAGATAATGACCACAGTGAGCAATTAACAGAAGAAGGAAGGAAGATTAGTCCTATACTCATTCTCTGCCCCATGTCAGTAGTTCGAAACTGGGAAAATGAATTTTCTGAGTGGGCAAGCTGTTCTGTTGCTGTCTATCATGGGCCAAATCGCGATCTGGTTCTTCAAAAAGTTGCAACTCAAGGACTAGAGATAGTTATTACCAGTTTTGACACTTTTAGGATTCATGACAAGATTTTGTGTGGCATTTCATGGGAACTTGTGGTTGTTGATGAGGCACACCGCCTTAAGAATGAAAAATCAAAATTATATACCGCATGCTTGGGAATTACTACTCGAAAGCGGTTTGGTCTCACAGGAACCATAATGCAGAATAAGATCATGGAATTGTTTAATCTGTTTGACTGGGTTGCACCTGGTTGCTTGGGGGATCGAGAACACTTTCGAGTATATTATGATGAACCATTAAAACATGGACAGAGGTTCAGTGCTCCTGAGAGATTTGTACAAGTTGCTGATAAGCGCAAGAAGCATCTTGTTTCAGTTCTAAGCAAATTTCTGTTGAGAAGGACAAAGGAGGAGACTATTGGACATCTGATGCTTGGGAAGGAGGATAATATTGTTTTTTGCAGAATGAGTGACATCCAAAAACGTGTTTACAGAAGAATGCTGCAACAGCCTGATGTACAAATCCTTATAAACAAGGATCTCCCATGTAGCTGTGGAAGTCCTTTGACTCAAGTGGAATGTTGCAAGCGAATTGAACCTCGTGGCATTATCTGGTCTTATCTGCACAGAGACAATCTGGAGGGCTGTTCTCTGTGCCCCTTCTGTCTTGTTCTTCCTTGCCTTGGGAAGCTTCAGCAGGTTATTTCATATTTTAGACAGATTTGTCATTTGTGTTTAATTTTTGATAACATAGTTTCCTTTCTAATTTTCTGTAGATCAGTAACCATCTGGAGTTGATAAAGCCTAATCCAAAAGATGATGTTGAGAAGCAGAAGAAAGATGCTGAGCTTGCAGCTGCTGTCTTCGATACAGATATTGAATTAGTCGGTGGAAGTGCTAAAAGTGAAAACTTCATGGGTCTCAGTGATGCAGAACATTGTGGAAAGATGCGTACATTGGAAAGACTAATGTCATTATGGATTCATCAGGGTGACAAAATTCTTCTTTTCAGCTATTCGGTCAGGTTAATTATTACTTCTAAATATTCATAAAGTAATCGTTATATTATGCTACTATAGTGAATGATCTTAGGTGGAGTTCTGGTTTAGATACATTTGACAATGATTATAGAGTATCAAATCATTGACTAGATTTAGATATCTGTAACTTCTCAACTTATATCCCTCCCTTTAAATAGGTTACTGTAGGAAGTGCTAGATTGATTCCTCTCCCTAGGGTTGGGAGGATAGAAGAAGAAGAGCCTTACAGGAGGGGCCCACACACAGGGGGACCCACACGACAGACACACACACACTCTAACACCCTCCGCAGTCGAAACTCCGGCGCAGCGGATGTTGAGACTGGAGTGGAACTCGGAGAAGGTGGAGGAAGGCAAGCCCTTGGTGAAGATGTCGGCGAACTGGGAGGTGGTAGGCACATGTAGAACACGGACATCTCCCACGGCGACACGATCACGAACGAAGTGGAGGTCGATTTCCACATGCTTGGTGCGTTGGTGCTGGACGGGGTTGGTGGAGAGGTAGACGGCGCTGACGTTGTCGCAGTAGACCAAAGTACTCCTGGCGAGGGGGCTATGGAGTTCCCCGAGGAGCTGCCGGAGCCAGGAGGCCTCCGCCACCCCGTTGGCAACAGCGTGGTACTCAGCCTCGGCACTGGAGCGGGAGACAACAGGCTACCGCTTGGATGACCAAGACACGAGGTTGCCACCAAGGAAGACGGCGTAGCCAGAGGTGGAGCGACGCGTGTCCGGGCAGCCCGCACAGTCGGCGTCAGTGTAAACCACGAGCTCAGCAACTGGAGAACGCCGAAGGTGAAGCCCAAAGTCGAGGGAGCCACGCAGATAGCGGAGAATCCGCTTCATAGCGGTAAGGTGCGGGTCCCGTGGGTCGTGCATGTGAAGGCACACCTGCTGCACTGCATAGGAGATATCCGGCCAAGTGAATGTGAGGTACTGAAGGGCGCCAACAATGCTTCGGTAGGCAGTGGGATCATCCACTGGTGCACCCTTGTTACCGGAAATCTTGGCCTGAGCATCGACTGGAGTGGAACAGGGCTTGCAGTCAGTCATCCCTACGCGGTGAAGGACATCCAAGGCGTACTGGCGCTGGTGAAGGAAGAGACCATCAGGGCGGTGTTCCACTGTCACTCCCAAGAAGTGATGGAGCACACCAAGGTCCTTCATGGCAAACTCCTGCTACAACGAGGAGACAATCCACTGAAGCAGAGACTGGCTGGACGCAGTGAGAACAATGTCATCCACATAAAGCAGCAAGTAGGCTGAGTCAGCACCGTGATGGAGGACAAATTGAGAAGTGTCACTCTTAGCTTCGCTGAACCCCAAAGACACCAGGAATGAGGCAAACCGACTGTACCAAGCCCGAGGAGCCTGCTTCAGACCATACAGAGACTTGTTGAGCCGGCAAACACGCTCAGGGTGAGCGGGATCCACAAAGCCCGCAGGCTGGCTGCAGTACACAGTCTCCGTCAGGGTGCCATGGAGGAAGGCATTATTCACATCGAGCTGGTGAACTGGCCAGGACCTCGAGAGTGCCAGGGAGAGAACGGTCCGGACAGTAGCAGGCTTCACCACTGGGCTGAAGGTCTCATCATAGTCAACTCCAGGGCGCTGGGTGAAACCCCGAAGGACCCAGCGAGCCTTGTAGCGATCCAGCGAACCATCTGCCTTGCGTTTATGTGTCCAGATCCACTTGCCGGTGACCACATTGCAGCCAGAGGGACGAGGCACCAGGTCCCAGGTCCGATTGGCCATAAGGGCCGCATATTCTTCCTCCACCAGGGCGCCACGTACAGTGGAGGGTATGGGAGAGACCAGCGGCTCCGTAGCGGCGGAGAGGACCAGGCAGTCAACTGGACGAAGGACCCCCGCAGCCCGCCGAGTCACCATCGGGTGAGTGTGGCGGGGATCGCGGTGAAGGATGGGCGGGTGGTACACTGGCGGCTCAGCGCGAGAGCGGGCCGGTGCAACACCCGTCGGGCGGCGTTGGTAGACCCGAACAGGGTCGGCGTAGCGGGAAGAAGATGTCGGGGCCGCGCGTGGCGAGGCAGGTGTCGCGGGGACACGGGGCACGGCCGGGGCCGTGTCCGGGGCGGAACACGGCGCCGACGGCAGTAGCGGGCCAACCCCGGGCGCAGGAGGCGACAGGGAAGGGGCCGCGTGCTGCACGAATGAGGACTCTGGGGCCGCGCATGGCGCGGAGGGCAACGCCGGCTGGTGGGGAGTGGCTGCACGTGGCACAGCCGGGGGCACTGGGGCCGCGGGCGGCACGACGGGCAGCTCCGCTGGCACACACGGCTCGCCAGATGGCGGGACAGCCGCCGGAACAGCCAGTGTTGTACCTGCAGAAGACAAAGGTGGCTGAACCACCGGGTCAGTAGAAAACAGGGAGTCCAACTCAAGGCTGGTGGTGGGGGTGGAGTCGACGGAGAAAGGAAAGACGGACTCAGTGAAGATGACATGTCATGAGATAAGAACACGACGAGAGGAGAGGTCAAAACAACTGTACCCCTTATGATCGGGGGAGTAGCCGAGAAACACACACAGGGTCGAGCGGGGCGCAAGCTTATGAGGAGCAGTGACAGAAGTGTTGGGATAGCAAGCACACCCAAAAACACGAAGGTGAGTGTAGGAAGGTGGGGTACCGAACAAGGCATGGTGAGGGGTGGGAGCGCACGTGGCCTTAGAAGGCAGGCAGTTGAGCACATAGGTGGCAGTAAGGAGGCTCTCAGCCCAGAAGCGAGCGGGAGCCGAAGCCTGAAAGAGCATGGAGCGCATAACATTGTTAGTGGTACGAATAATGCGCTCAGCCTTGCCATTCTGAGGGGAGGTATAGGGGCAGGACATGCGCAATTGGACTCCCTTCGAGAGGAAGAAAGCCCGGGAAACAGAGTTGTCAAACTCACGACCATTATCACACTGGACTGCCTTGATAGTAACCCCAAACTGAGTAGAAACCCAAGCAAAGAAGTGAGTGAGCGTGGGGAAGGCATCCGACTTGGACCGCAAAGGAAACGTCCATGAGTAGTGAGAAAAATCATCGAGAACAACCAGATAATATTTATAACCAGAAATACTCATGATCGGAGAGGTCCACAAGTCACAGTGAATAAGGTCAAACGCATGAACAACATGCGAGGAAGAAATAGGAAAAGGTAGGCGAACATGATGACCTAATTGACACGCATGACAAATATGCTCACTAGTAGCCCTAGTACAAGGAACAGAGGATCTACGACAAAGCTGAGCCAAAATGTCGACACCGGTGTGACCAAGCCGGCGGTGCCAGAGTGTGGAGGACGCTGTGGCAGCAAGGGCGGACGAGGGTGGAGCAGCGGAAGGTGGAAGACGAAGCGTGTAGAGGGGTCCGGTGCTGTCACAGCGGAGAAGAGGACGTCGGGTGACCATATCCTTCACAGTCAAACCAAAAGAGTCAAATTCAACAGAACAAGAATTATCAATGGTGAATTGACGAATGGAAAGAAGATTGTGAACAATGTCAAGAGCAACAAGAATATTTTGCAGGCGAAAAGACCCACAAGGAGCCGCATCACCCACGGAGGTGACCGGAAGACATGAGCCATTCCTAACCATGATGGAAGAAGGGTGAGATGGGTGGGGGGCCTGTGAGAGGAGATAATACCATCATGAGGAGTGGTGTGGAAGGATGCACCTGAGTCGGCCACCCAATCCGTGGCGGCCGGCGGAGTCAACGCCATGATGTTGAAAGACTGCGCGAGGGCCGTCTGATCCCACCCACCGGACCACGGGCCCCACGTCGAAGGAGCAGGCGGGACCGGCCACCCGATGAGCATGGCCGCAGGTGGGGTAGGAGGCCGAGGAGTAGCTGTGAACTGTCCCAACCACATGGAAATGTGCCCCGTCCATGGGTTGGAGAAGGATGGCCAAGACGCACTCCCGGCACTTCCGGCGGCTGGGGCTGGTGTGGCGGAGGTAGAAGCCGGAGCATGACCGGTACCACCACGGCGCCCCCTCCCCGGCGACGACGATCGCCACCACGACCCCCCCCCCCTCCAGTGGTGGAACCGGCGGGAGGAGTACCAAGAAGGGAGGGAGCCGGCGACGACGGTGGGTGGGAGGTCGGCCGGTTGGAGCCGGAGGTGACAAGAGCGGTCGCGGTAGTAGATGTGGGAGCGAGCCCCCGGGTTAGCTCCTCGATGACAAGGTCATCACTAACCTTGTGGAAGGAGGGGAACGACACTGTCTTAGTAATCCACGTCCGGAGATGGGCGTAGCTGTCGCCGAGACCGTGAAGGATGTTGAGGACAAGAGTGCGGTCCGCAACAGGCTCACCAAGGTCACGAAGAGAATCCGCCATCCCCTTCATGCGACGACAGTACTTCGAGATGGAGAGATCTCCCTGGACGAAGGTGCGGAAGGCAGCGTCCAACTGGAGAGCACGAGCCTCACAGTTGCCAAGGAACTGCCCCTCGATCGCAACCCAGGCCTGCCGAGCGGTGCCACCAAGTTCCCGCACGATGTCCTGGAGCTCGATAGTGATGGACCCAAGGATCCATGACAGCACCACGCTGTCCATGCGCCGCCATACTGACCCCTGGGCGACCACTGGAGTGTCGACGAGGACGTGGTCATCCAGGGCATAGCGCTAGAGGGTGAGGAGCACCAGATCGCGCCAGCGCGCGTAGGAGGACGATGAGGGATCAAGGGTGACTGGCACAAGCGCTCGGATGTTCTGGACACCGGCCGCCTAGGCGTGGAGCTGTGCGTCACCCGGATCTATGGCGACAGCTGGAGTCGCGGTGGCAGCGGGGTCAGCACCCCTGAGGTGACGCTCGACCTCAGCAACATGCTGGGCCAGTGCATCAGTGGTCTGGCGTGCATTCTCCCAAGCAAGAGCGGCCGCCCGCTCGCGCTCCCGAGCAGCAGCGGCAACGGTCTTGGCAGTGGCGAGGGCGGCAACAAGGGCAGCGTCGGCAGCCACCACATCGTTAGGGGCCGGCCAGCCTGAGGCCACGGCGGGGGGGGGGGGGGGAGGAAGGGCGGCGGCCCACCCATGGTCGGCCAGGCCAGGGCCGTGGCAGAGGGAAGGGGCGGCGGCAGCAAGAGAGGCCCCCCATGGTCGGCCAGGCCATGGCCGTGGCGGGGGGAAGGGGCGGCGACGCCCCAGAGGCCGGGGGAAGGCCGGCGGCGCCAGATCCGGCCGCCCCGGCTTCGGGTCCGGGCGGGGCGGGGGCGTTGGAGGCGGATCCGGCCACGCCGTCGGCGAAGCAGGGTGGAGGGAGGCCGCCGGCGGCGGATCCAGCCACGCCGGCGTCGAAGCAGGGCGGAGGGAGGCCGCCGGCGGCGAATCTTGGTGGGGGCAGGCCGGCGGAGCCCGATCTGGCCGCCCCGGCGTCGGATCCGGGCGGAGGGAGGCCGGCGGCGCCAGATCTGGCCGCCCCGGCGTCGGATCCGGGCGGGGGGGGGGGGTGGCGGATCCGGCCATGGTGGTGGAACCCAGCCCACACGGTGGCGGCGCAACAGGAAAAAGGGAGGAGGAGGCCACCGGTGATGAGAAGGAGAAGACGGGGCTCGCCGGAGGAGGCTCGCCGGCCATGGAGGCGGCGGTGGCGCCGGCGGCAGGAGAGATGAGGGGGAAGGAGGGGAGCCTGAGGCTCTGATACCATGTAGGAAGTGCTGATTGATTCCTCTCCCTAGGGTTGGGAGGATAGAAGAAGAAGAGCCTTACAGGAGGGGCCCACACACAGGGGGGACCCACACGACAGACACACACACACACACACACTCTAACAGTTACACTGAACACAAACTACACCTATTGACCTGAAAGAGTTAAACAAAAAATAAGCCTTCCTTGTAGTAGCTTATTTTGCTCTTAAGCATCTATCTTAGTGCTCATTCACTGCATTTACTTCTGGAAATGTTTCTTGCCAATACTTGTGTTTAGATATACTACTTGTAGTATTGTTTGCATGCATATTCACTTGTTCCTGTATAAATTTTGCAAACAGGATGCTTGACATACTAGAGAAATTTCTTATAAGGAAGGGTTACTGCTTTTCTCGTTTCGATGGGACAACTCCCATGAATACCCGCCAATTATTAATTGATGATTTCAACAAAAGCCCAAGCAAACAAGTAAATTCCTGTGGATGTGCATTTCAATACCTATTGTGAAAAGAACCTTTCAGATTAGCATTGTCAAGTGGACTTTTCTACAGGTTTTCCTTATATCTACTCGGGCAGGAAATTTAGGTGTGAACCTTGTCAGTGCTAACCGTGTGGTGATTTTTGACCCAAGTTGGAATCCTGCACAAGATTTGCAAGCGCAGGACAGGTCATTTCGCTATGGACAAAAACGACATGTTACTGTATTTCGCCTACTTGGTGCTGGTTCCCTTGAAGAGCTTGTTTATTCTCGACAAATATATAAGCAACAGCTTTCCAATATTGCAGTCTCTGGAAAAATAGAAAAACGTTACTTTGAAGGTGTCCAGGTAACGCTGTAAAGCTAATGCATTCTGATGAAATTTGATGGAGTATATCAAGTACTTGAAGCATTTGGGTTGTACAATTGTAGGCTAGCCCAACATGATGCCCTTTTCCTGTTCTACAATTTTTCCCTGAATGACCTAATCTATTTCATTTCTTACAATTTTTCTGTGCTTCCCAAAATATCTGTTTCTCTTGTGTTTGTGGTTGGAATGATGTTATTACATAGTTGATGATGACCATGGCATTCATATTTTATTGAGATCTGTATTGTGTTTCCAACCATTTGATGATGAACTTGATATAATCACCAGTCTCATTACCTTACAATTCAATTTGTTGCAAACTACCACCTAGATGATGTATTGTTACAAAGAGTGTAGACATTGTGTAAGCCACATGATACTAATATTAATATTTACTGTTAGATAGCATTGTAGTAGAACACAAACGTGACACATGAACTGCCCACACTATTCCTACACCCAGTGCTGCATACATTAACATACAATAAAGTAATTATGATTTGGGCTATCATAGGCACAACTGCACAAGAGATTAGTTGCACTCATAATAAGCACACATTAGTCTATGTCACCTGCATGGTAAAAAGATGCCATTACCTGTATTGAATCTAGGGGCAATGCATGTATTTCTTTGCCAAGATGATTTCCATGCCATACCACACAGAACGTTCCAGAATCCGGATTTGAATAGTTTTTAGAATTAGGCATCTGTCAATTGCCTAGATTTCATTTCGATGATTTGGATGTCATGAGATATGTCACTCTATTTAATTAAGCTACTAGCATATATATTACAGATTTTTTAGTTTTTAGAATAGTAGATTAGTCTCTATGCACTCTCTTTCTTTCATTTTGGAACTTAGGACCTGTTTGTTTGGTATAACTCTAACTCCGAGATTTATGCTAAATCTAGGGTTTGTATATCATTATAAGATAGTTCACATTTTTTTAGTACAAACTAAAAAATAGATTATTCAACTAAATATACTCAATCCATCCACAACTTTAGATCCAGGATTTCTTGGAGCTAAGTTAGACTAGATTAACAAATTCTAGATCTAGAGTTGTGCCAAACAAGGCCTTAGTTATTTAACTTGGATAATTATGGTTTCAGGATGACAAGAAATTTCAGGGTGAGCTCTTTGGGATCTGCAATCTGTTTCGTGACTTGTCTGATAAGCTTTTCACCAGTGAGATAATTGAGATGCATGGAGAACATGGGAAGGGTAATACAGCTGAAATAACAGGAATTCGAGAAATAGTTGACACTAATATACTTGGTACGCAAGATCAAATGAAGTCTTCAGTAGATGATGAGGACCAGAATTTGGTTCACTGTGGTAAGTTCTGTGAATATTTATGATTTAAATTACTTGATTTAGACATTGTAACCTGCTGCAAAAAAAACTTTAATGCCCAAACGACCAATTGGTTGCAATTGCTCCTGTGGTTCTGGAAAAATTGATATATTAGTAGATGAATTTTAATTTTGGTATGGAATCTAAATTTCAAATAATAACTCACAATATTTAAAATTATTTTGCATTCCATTTTTATAATGTTTTTATGCTTGTATACATTTTGGTGCAGCATAGCCTGGTCCCAAGTCCAGGTACAAGGAGGAGGGTTGCGTTAGGCATGGCGAGCCAGCTATAAAAAACTTAGCCACTCAAATGGAAATGAAACCCAATAGAAAACCGTTGGGGCGTAACCCTCTTAGCGACGTGCCATATCGGAACCCGGGTATGGTGTTAAATGGGCAAGGGCCGGGCCGCCACCCCCTTGGTGGCGCGCCGTGTCGTGATCTGGATGCGGTGTCAAGTGAGCAAGGATCGGGTCGTCGCTTCCTTAGTGGCGCGCTACATCGGCGCCCGGGTGTAGTGACAAATGTGCAAGGGTCTTCACATCTGTCTCAACGGGTGCGAGGGGTAAGGAAGCTAGTTGAGCCGACTAGGATCCGTGTAGGTAGTTGGAACGTAGGGTCCCTTACAGGTAAGCTAAGAGAGTTAGTCGATGCAGCGAGCAGGAGGCGTGTTAATATCCTATGTGTCCAGGAGACAAAATGGAAGGGGCAAAAAGCGAAGGAGGTGGAAAACACTGGTTTCAAGCTTTGGTACTCAGGAACAGTGGCAAACAAAAATGGAGTAGGTATCCTGATTGATAAGAGCCTTAAGGATGGAGTGGTGGTTGTCAAAAGGCAGGGAGATAGGATTATCTTAGTCAAACTAGTTTTGGGGATGTGGTCTTGAACATAATAAGTGCATATGCCCCTTAGGTTGGTCTCAGTGAGAGCGAGAAGAGAAAGTTCTGGGAAGACTTAGATAGCATGGTCAGAGCAGTACCAACCAATGAGAAGCTTTTCATAGGAGGAGATCTCAATGGTCATGTAGGTTCAACAAAGGCGGGTTATGAGCTGGCTCATGGAGGTTTCGGGTATGGTAGTAGGAATCAAGAAGGAGAGGATATTTTGGACTTCGCTGTAGCTTACAACCTAGTGATAGCCAACACTTTCTTCAGAAAGAGAGATTCTCATTTGGTGACTTTTAGTAGTGGCCATCGTTCGAGCCAGATCGACTTCGTTCTCACTAGGAGAGAAGATAAACAAGCATGTTTGGATTGTAAGGTGATACCTGGAGAGAGTGTTGTGCCCCAACATAATCTTGTGGTGGTTGACTTTCGTTTTCGGATCCGTACCCATAGGGATAAACAAGCCAAAATAGCGAGGACGAAGTGGTGGAAACTCAAAGGGGAGACATCCGAAGTTTTTAAGGAAAGAGTTTCTGTGGAGGGCGCTTGGTCCGAAGAAAAAGATGCAAACAACATGTGGGTTAAGATGACAACTTGTATTAGGAAGGTGGCGTCAGAAGTGTTTGGAGTGACCAAAGGGAGCAGAGATGAACCTAAAGATACTTGGTGGTGGACTGAGGATGTTCAAAAGGCAATAAAGGAGAAGAAAGAATGTTACAGGAGCTTGTTCCAGGACAGGAGCGCGGTCAACATAGAGAGGTATAAGGTAGCAAAGAAGACTGCTAAGCGAGCTGTGAGTGAGGCAAAGGGTCGAGCCTATGATGATCTTTACCGAAGACTAAGTACAAAAGAAGGGGAGAAGGATGTCTACAAGATGGCTAGGATTCGGGAAAGGAAGACAAGGGACCTCAACCAAGTTAAATGCATTAAAGATGAGATGGATCAACTCTTGGTGAAAGGACAAGACATCAAACAGAGGTGGCAGAGGTATTTTGACAATCTTTTCAATGGTGAGAATGAGACTATGGACACCCAATTGGATGACTCCTTTGATGATTTAAATAGATGCTTTGTACGCAGGATCCAAGAGTAAGAGGTCAAAGAAGCTTTAAAGAGGATGAAAGGGGGCAAGGCGATGGGTCCGGATGGTATCCCAATAGAGATGTGGAAATGCCTTGGGAATATTGCTATCGTTTGGCTAACCAAGTTGTTCAACCATATTTTTCGATCAAACAAGATGCCCGATGAGTGGAGGAGTACATTAGTACCAATCTTCAAGAACAAGGGAGATATTCAAAGTTGTACCAACTATCGAGGGATTAAGCTCATGAGCCACACTATGAAGCTTTGGGAGAGAGTTATTGAGCATCGCCTAAGAGGAATGACGCATATCACCATGAACCAATTTGGATTCATGCCTGGAAGGTCAACCATGGAAGCAATTTTTTTAATAAGACATGTCATGGAGCGGTATAAGGAGCAGAAGAAGGACTTGCACATGGTTTTTATAGACTTGGAAAAGACCTATGATAAAATACCTAGGAATCTCATATGGTGGGCATTGGATAAGCATAAAGTCCCAACAAAATATGTTACGCTCATTAAGGACATGTATGACAAGGTTGTGACTAGTGTCCGAACAACTGATGGTGATACAAATGTTTTCCCGATTAACATAGGACTACATCAAGGTTCAGCTTTGAGCCCTTACCTATTTGCCTTAGTGATAGATGAGGTCACGAGGGATATACAAGGAGATATTCCTTGGTGTATGCTTTTCGCTGACGATGTAGTTCTAGTAGATAAAAGCTGGGAAGGAGTAAATAGAAAGCTAGAGTTATGGCGTCAGACCCTAGAGTCAAAAGGATTTAGAATTAGCAGGACCAAAACCGAGTATATGAGATGTGACTTTGGTACTACAATTAGTGAGGATGGAGATGTAAGCTTGGGAGGCCAAGTAGTACCAAAGAAGGACACCTTCCGTTATTTGGGATCGATACTTCAGAGAGATGGTGATATTGATGAAGATGTTAGCCATAGGATCAAAGCGGGGTGGATGAAATGGCGTCAAGCATCGGGAGTCCTATGTGACAAGAGAGTGCCACAGAAGTTGAAAGGCAAGTTTTACAGGACGGCGATTAGGCCTGCTATGTTATATGGGGCTGAGTGTTGGCCTACTAAGAGGCGGCATATCCAACAACTATGTGTCACAGAGATGCGTATGTTGCGTTGGATATGTGGGCACACAAGATTGGACCGAGTGAGAAACGATGACATACGCGATCGGCTAGGAGTAGCGCCAATTGAAGAAAAGCTTATGCAACACCGGTTGAGATGGTTTGGACATGTCCACCGGAGACCCCTAGAGGCACCGGTGCACAGAGGTATCATAAGACGGGTCAATAATGTGAAGAGAGGTAGAGAGCGACCAAACTTGACATGGGAGGAGGCAATCAAAAGGGACATGAAGGAATGGAATATCCCAAAGGAGTTGTGTTTGGATAGAAGGGCTTGGAAAGAAGCTATCCACGTGCCCGAACCGTGATTAGGTCTTTTCCCTTTTAGTGCTCTTAAAAGCTTTTCCCCTCCCCTTTCTCTCTCTCTCTCTCTTTTTGGTGACTTCTTGTTGGGTTTCAACTCTAGCCTACCCCAACTTGCTTGGGACTAAAAGGCTTTGTTGATGTTGTTGTTGATGTTGATGCTTGTATACATTTTCGTGTCCTGTTCATGATCTCAGCGATGGCTTCTGCCTAGGATGAGACTACCATTTATACGAGAATGAGACTATGATTTACATGAGAACGAGACTATGATTTATACGAGAGAAGTGAAAAGTAACTTTGTAGTAGTATCATCTACAATAATGCGTGGTGACGATTCGACGTTCATCGTAACATTATCCCCTTTTACCGTCCTATCCTACTTGTCTTGAATCTTGAATCTAGGTCAAGTATGCCGCTCTTTGACATCTTCACGTGAACAATTTGGACTTTTGTTTCAGTGTGTATCATGTTCATGGTTTCCAAAAAATGTTGATTGGCATTTGCAAGAAACTCATTTTGCACAAGATTTAACCCAAAAGTACCCTTGCTAAGTTGACTTACAGAATATTATTATTTCCCTTTCTCTACTCACTGGTGCATTTCATATTTTTCTAGTAACTGATTGTGTTCCTTCCAATCAGGAGTGGTCTATGCTCACCGAAATGAGGATGTTGTAAACTCAAGGACAAACGAAAGAAGCAACTGTGCAAAAGATAAAATTGTCCCAAGCCCTTTAGAGGAGCTGCAAAGTAAGAAGGAAACAATGCATACAGTGAGGACAAAATCTTACTCACTGGCGCAGAAACAGAAAGAATTCAGCCGTATCGCATCCTTCATGGGTATGAACGACCTTGAGTTTAGCAAGTGGTTGCTTTCTGTCTCACCTGTGCAGCGACATGAAGCACTGGAGTCCTACATGAATAAAAAAAGTAGGCACTAAGGGAGTACATATGCTTCTTCCTTCTCCAGTTGTGCCCCAACCCCTCTCTTCTCTAGCTTGCTACTGCTATGAGAGGATCGTGGACCCCTTCTTCTTGAGATCATTTTCATATTCTTTTGCTGACTGGGTAGAGTTCAACCAAGCTAAGCTCCAGCTACAATGGTTTCCCTTGTGGGTTTGACATAAATTGCTGTTTTACCTAGTGGTCCTCTGGATTTGGGCACTTGTTTCTCTGTTGGTCAGCTCATGGGCAAATCCAAATCCCTTGCCTATTAGGGCAACCATAATGTCTATGTTCTAAATAGCATTAATGTAAGACCAACAAAAAATTAGTATATGTTATTATTAGGTGCACAATGAAAAAAAATAAAAAAAGGTAGTATTAAAGTGGGCTCTACTTATGGTGGAACTCACAAAAAATTATTGCTTTAAGTTTATGATGCATTTTATAATTTTTTTTTCTTATGGTGTAGTTCCATGACATGTAAGACTAGCTACAAGTCAATATTTAATACTTAAATTCACGGATACCCACTCATTGAGTATCTATCTACTTCTGAAGAAGGGGACATCAACGTGTCCCATCCGACTCCCATCTCACTTGTGTAGCCCTGTATCAACGTCAGCAATAAATAGAGGATTGTGGATGTGGCAAGGTGGATTGTGGATGTGGATGGGGTGATCCTAGAGATGGTTTTACTGAATGGTGAACGGAACCCCTGGGACTCTCGGTGGACTGACTACGACTTATGAGAGAAGCAAAAAGTAACTTTGCACTAGTATCATCTACAGTAATGTGTAGTGATTCAACGTTCATCGTAGACCTCATATCAACATTTCAACCGTCTATGTCAAAAAAAACATTTCAACCGTCAACATGACTCTGTTGACATCTGAAATGTCGACAAACAAAAATAATACTCTGTTAACTTTTAAATTTTAAATGACGCAGTTGAATTTTAACTTAACGTTTGACTATTCGTTTTATTTAATTTTTTTTGCAAATATGCAAAAATACAAGTTATTCTTGGAATACTTTAGTAATAAAACAAATTATATTTTAAAAAATTTATTAAGTAAGACAAATGATCAAACGTTAAGATAAAAATCAATTGTGTAATTTTTAGCTCCTGTCGACCTTTGAAAGATCGACTGGAACTTTTCCCTGCAACGTGTGGCTCTCACCCAGTCACCCTGTCTTCAGTATGCTCCTGTCAACCGAGGAAAGGTCGACAGGAGCTAAATTTCTTCTATCCATCGGCCGTTGAAGTGTTAACAGTTAAAATATCCACAGTTCTAGTTTTACAATTTTTTGAGTTACTATCCAGAAATATAATTTCCACAAAAATTCCACGGCAGCACAGCAAGGTCAGGCGAACTCAGGCCCAGCCTAAGCCCAAGCCCAAGCCCAACCCCTTGCGAGTTGTGACGATTTTTGCACAAGACCACACAGGCTGTTAATACATTAACCATACATCTAGCTTACATTACTCATCAACCTTTTCACTTAAAATTCATATGGGCTCGCATTAGTGAGCCCTGTACATGCAACGAGCTAGAACATTACATATATCCACGCTAATGTCCAACATTTAATACCATTACAAATAATTGTGTATATACACAACATTTGGACAACTACTAAGCAAAAGGAGGATATGTTCACAACTACATTTACATATATACATATGACACGTTTGAATCACGTACAAATATGGCTAGCAGGTTCCTGGAATCGTTTATTTTTTTGATAATTTATCATTCATGTTATTGCCATATTTCAACAATGGGTGGCATGCCTATGAGAAATCCCGGTCTGGGAATAGCAGCGGAGCAACAAGGGTCCAGACGTAGAGTGCAGCAGTAACCCACTGAGTGCAGATGCGCACCCAAGCAGTTGTCCATCCAACATCCATCAGCTCCGAACTGTCGGAGGCAGCGCTGGTCCAGCCAGTCAGAAGCATGGCTGAATACATACTTGCCAGAGCAAAGATAAGGTGGAAAAAGGTATATGAATAGCTCACGGGGCGCGCATCAATGTCTTTGCTGTTGCCTTTCCCTTCCTCCACATTATCATCGCCGAGTAAAGGATTCTTGGTACCTATTGTATTTGTTGATCAGCAAGACAGTCAGTCAGCAAGCAGGCGACAGATGCAGAATGGGTGTTTGGTAACTGGCATATTCTTACCAGATCTAGGAGATGATGGCGGCGAAAGAAATGTGGTGGAAGATCCAGCACGAACAGCAGAGTACACAACAGAGAGAACAGTTGTGAGCATTCCAAGTATAAGAGCGCTCATTGAAACCTGCTTAGAATGTCTGTGGAGTCCGTTGCATGAATAGTCATCTGGTTCACTCGAGAGACTACTGTAACACAGGTATGCACAGTAAACTGAAATGACAGAGGCAGGCATAACACTTCCATTGACCTGGGCGAGGAAACATTATAAAATTACAGTATTTCTTCAAGCACCAACAAAAAAACTGGAGAGATCTAACGTATTCAATTTTTTGTATCGTCAAGAAATCAGCAG
The DNA here is from genome assembly GCA_019279435.1 of Zizania palustris. Taxonomy (NCBI): domain Eukaryota; kingdom Viridiplantae; phylum Streptophyta; class Magnoliopsida; order Poales; family Poaceae; genus Zizania; species Zizania palustris. Next base: position 60,110,039 of record JAAALK010000079.1, on the reverse strand, counting down.
AGATATTCAATTCAGGGTACATCCCTTAGATAAATGTGCAACATAACAATTAACAAATAAGGTAATCAATATAATGAATGCAAATAAGCCTGCAGATCTATAATCAGATGCTAGGGCGCTAGGCTGATAAGAAGCACCTAAAATCAACATGTAAGGACTAAATGCACTTCAGATTTGGCAAACTCCTTAAAGCAGGCTGACATTGAGTCACAAATAAACAAACAATCGATAAAGTCTACATTTAATTCCAATAGTACAAAAACCATTAAATTTATCTTCTTGTGAGCTATTACTACAAGGCGATGATTGCCAATCCACACATGAATATTCCTCATATATTTGTTTTCATATGCCCAGAGGAAATGATACATGCTCAAGGTAAAACAAAAAAGTCCTAGAATATCATGAGAATAATTGAAGTGGGTAAAAGTAGTATCACCTGGGGGTGCAACGCAATTATTGCAAATGCAAAAGCAAGAATAATTGTCATGGTAATAAAGAACACATTGAGACCACAATCATGACCAGGGGGGTTGAACCACATGAAGAGCAAACCAGAGAAAGCAAATGTAGAGAGATAGCAAACCACCGTTACTATCAGCAAAGCAACTTCCCTGCATGAAGATAATATAACAGAATCATTGATATGAAAGGAAAACTTTGGTTCAAGCATAACTGGGTGGTGATAAGTACACATACCACTTATGCTCATCTTTCTCAACCCATGAATCATTCCAATTGTTTGTGAAGTCTAAGAGCATCACAACCTGCACCAGAAGAAAGAAGCCGGATCCAAATTTTGACAGTACCTCTGCAATGATCGATCTTCAAATTAAAAAAACTCAACAAGCATGATGATAAGTAACAATGGAAACATGGTACTAATATCTGGAAATATAAAAAAGGAGGTACTTCTTGTGTAAACCAACAATTAACTGCAACCAGGATTCCTGCAGCCTGCAGGTACCATCCCAGTTAACTGTAGGTACTAGAAGTCACATAGCCACAATCAAATTAACAGCAACGCTAAGGCTTAGAATTGTGCACTCTGGATCCAATGGACTGCCAATATAAGAGCATCTCCAATATGATTCCCTATCTCTATTATTAGGGATTTTAGGTCTAAAATGTCTCTCCTATAACTACGCTATTTGTTTCCCAATTTTTAGAAATCCCTAAAACCTTCTTCCATCCTCCGTACTTCTAGGGAGTGACTCTCATTCTCTATCTACTCTAGTCCCACTCGTCAGTGATATAATACTAATAATAGATACTCTCTCTGTTTCTGAATGTAAGTCATCCTGATCTTTTCTAAAATCACCTATTAATAAATGAATCTAGACACGTATGTAATGTATCTAGTCTAGATTCATTGATCCATAAATAAATCTGAAAAATGCCAGAATAACTTACATTAAAAAACAGAGGTAGTAGAAAAAAAGAAAGAGGGAAGATTTCACGAGTAGGGTCTACCCATTGGTGACATAAGAGTACAATATAGAATATGATATCGAGAGTTTGTTGGAGAGTAAAATATTTAGAGATTAAATGTTATTAAGAAGACTCCTTATATGATAATATTGGCAATGGGTTTTTAGGCATCTCTTGGAGATGCTTTAATAGAACAACAATAAAATATGGTATTTATTGTAATGTATGGAAAAATTATAGTATTCATAATGATGTCCATCTTCCTCAAACAAAGGCTTAAAATACATACATACACACACACATATAGATGTAGATCAAAAAATAAATACTCCTCTACTCCCCTTCTAAGGTGTACTTTTTGCTGGATTTCAAAACTTAAGAAATTTTAAGATTAAAAAACAGAAAAAGAGAATGGAAATGATGCCCTTCTGTTAAGTGCTTTGGAATGAAAATACTAGTTTTAAGGGCAGTGACGAATAACGTTTTAGGAAAGGAATAAAGCAAATAGCCAAATACAGGGAAAAGCAACTAGCACTTATCTACATTTACCTTTTTATTTTGAGAAAATAGGCTCTGCTATCTCATTACATGCTGTTTTAAAACTAGGACCTGAAGTCCTGAACTGGCCATCTCATATTTGGCATAGTTATCTGGTTCTAGGGACCATATGTGCATTTTCTTCTTCATTTGTTTTCCAGAGTATGCACATCCCCACTCCCCACCGATACCCCAAACATACTTAACCCACCCCCAAAACCGTAGCCATAGCTTACACGCCAGAACTTTTTTGAGAGAAACAACAGCGCATCAATAGAGAAAGGGAAAACTAACAGTAGGTGTACATTAAAGACCACATATGAATGATTAGCAAATAAAGAGCTTACCATAAATAGTAATAACAATGTTCGGCACACAGAACATAAGAACAGTGAGAATGACCCAGACAACAATTTTAGCAATCCAACCACCATGGTGCCATGCATCTCGCCGGTCATTCTGGTCTTTGACACCAATCATCATCAGAGCAAATATTGCGAAAAACAAGAAGTTCCCCAGGCTGACACGAAGAACAGCATTCATTTGAAACCATTCATCCGGTTGTATATCATCAAATGTATTTATCCCTGCAATACAGCGCAATTCATTTCAGACTTGAGGCCACTTATATGATTTTGAAATCAATGCATCAATGATTTCCTTTAGATTGCACAAAGTTCAATGATACAACAGTAAAATTCACCAAAGATTTCTGGAAACATTGACAGTTTTAAAGACAACATATGGCCAGCATCACTACATCAGTATATGCGCATGCATTTACAATAAATAAGAAAAGGCATTCATATTGATGAAAATATTTGGTCAATGCCAGTGAATTATTGTTTTGGCATCAGTATATGAGCATGCATTTACAATAAATAAGGAAAGAATGTGTGTGCATGGCAATGATGCAGAACGCAGGTACACAATGGAAGAGATTTCGCTTAGTACAGTCCACAAGTTCTGGCTGCCAATACATAAGAGCTAAATATACACAAGCAAATACAGATCATGAACAGTGAACACAATGGTGTGTTACTAGTAAGATACTAAGATGAGAAAATGTGTACACCAATACAAATCCTGGGTAGTATGGGACCTGAATCCGAAACACTCTAAAGCCAAAATAGACAGTCCATGTTCAGAAAGAAAAATGACTAGTGAGCACCCAAAAAAATCCCCAAATCAGCGCCATAAAAGAGCCAAACCCTCGTAAAATTCGACAGATCTTGCACGCGATGTTACAATTACATCACAGAGACATGATTCGACAACGGTAGTCACACAAAAGAGAGAGAGAGAGGGAGGGAAACATGAAAACAATCAAGAGGAGCCAGGATGGGATAACTAAAAATAAGGTGTGGGGTTGTCGGGAGAGCGGCGTCGTACATGGGATGTGCTTGAGGAGAGGCGTAGCGAATTGGCGGATGAGGAAAGAGAGGAGGAGGGAGGCGGCGAAGAGGCCGCAGTAGGCGAGGCGGGCGGAGCGGCGGGAGATGGCCGACGCCGCCGACGCGCAAAGGTTGCAGGTGCAGCCCGCACAGGCGGACGCCAGGCACGAGGCACACCACATCCCCTCCTCCTCCTCCTCCTCCTATCCTCCGCTGCCGGCGGCTCTGCCGCTCTCGACGGCCGTCACGGCTTCCGATTTCGCCGACGCGCACCGAGCTGGATCAAACTTTTTCCTTTTCCTTTTCTCTCTTTTTTCAGCCGATCGAATCTCCTAGCTTAACCTCAAAAAAAATCTTCTAGCTACCCATATACGTACTGGAAGTAGCTGCAAGCTGCGTCCAGGCGTCATCGACTTTTGCAGAAAGCACCTCGTAGTCGTAGTTTAGAGAGGAAAACCATCATATTTGTACAAAATTCGGGTAAACTTCCATGTTTATATTCGGCGTTAGTGAAGATTAAACTGAAAAAATAAAAATTTCTAGTAAAAATTAGAGGGATAGAGACAGATTTGTCCCTGTTTTCTCATTTCTCAATCAACATCGGGTTTCTTGCTCAACTTGTTAGTATTGAGCGTAGGCTTGTATCCCGTATTCCCTACACGCTACTTGAGGATTTTTTTAAATAATAATACATTTTTAAACAAATTTTAAATCCGATATAAAATAATAATACATTCTAAACAAATTTTAAATTTGATATATATTTTTAAAAAATTACAAAACCAACCTTTCGTCGGTAATTCAAGTACCAATCAACCTAGATCGGCGCTTGAAATGTTGACATAAGGGCAAATTTATATTTTTTTAAAAAACGTTTACCAAATTTAATTTTTGTTTAAAATATGTATTGTTTTTTAAAAAATCGCTACTTGAGCCAGGAGAAAAAAATCAAGGAAACAGAGACGGCTTATATGCAAGCAAGCGGGCTAATGTAGCTGTGCGCATGTTCACAAGTGTGTTTGGTTCGCTGGATATCCTTGGATGGGATAGGGTCATCCCATCCAATCAGTTGTTTGGTTGGAGGGCGAAGGTGGATGGGATGGCCACCAAGAGGAATATTCCTTCAATATGCTGGATGAAGAGATTTAAGAAATTTTTCTGGATGAGCTCATCCAATATTGGATGGGATGGCCACCAAGAAGAATATTCCTTCAATATGCTGGATGGAGAGATTTAAGAAATTTTTCTGGATGAGCTCATCCAATATTGGATAAGATGACGTGTCGTCTCTTGATTGGTTATTACACATTTAATTTTTCGTTTATAAATATTCAAATGATTTTTACTCCCAAATTATTTATCCAAATTATGATCTAATTACATCATTGTAAATATTATAATTTAATCTATAAAATAAGATCTCATTTGATTATATTTTTGTTAAAAAATATATTTGATAAGTGGGTCCCACTAAATGTAACCTTATCTCATCCAAGTCGTATACATCTAACCAAACAAAAAATTGTCTCATCCCATCCATCCAATCAAACACCTCAAATGTATCATCTCATCCCTAAATCCATGGATGGGATCATCCTATCCATCATCGCCCCCAAACCAAACGGACCCTTAGATTAACACTTGCTTCTATAATAATTAACCCCATAATTGTAATTCTTTCTGACATATAGGTTCCAATACCAAAATTCCCTGCTTTCTCATAAGAAAGTTTCACGGAAGTCTTTATACAAGAATTATCTGTACAAAAAATTTACATAAAAAATATGTGAGATTAAGAACGTTCATATAAAAGCAAAATACTTTTTTTATCGAACACTGACTTTCCATTGGAAAACAAACCTACCATAAATTTCCAAAGAAAAAATCGTTAGCCATCATGTAGGGCTCAAGGTAGCACAAGAGAACAAAAAAAAAGGAAAATATGGAACGTATAACGAAAAGGCATATAAAAGGGAAGTCGTCGAACTAGATTGCAAAGAAACAACACACTCCACTCGTCAGATAATTTCCAATGCAGCACCAGCTTTTTTTACACAGGGGACGAAATGACTTTTTTTTTGTTAAAGATTGTAACCAAAGCGACCACATTAGTAAGGATAAAAGTTAAAACCGGTCGTGGTACCCGTTAACATATGAATAGCCCATGCAAGAATGAGCTTATCAACCAAAGTAACATCGGGCAAAATTGATAGCAAGACTAGTTAGTCCTACGGTACATATACATTATACATAGAGAATCACGGACACACAGGCACGCATGACGCATCGCCTGACCACATCTTTGCTACAGCTCATAAAAAACAAAGGAAAAAAAAAAGAGAAAAAGGCCAGTCACTTCTCTAGGAGTGGCATCACACTGGAGCCCTCCCATCTCATCAGCTATAGCTGGCCAATGCGATCCTGTTTGTCAAATGGAAAGCAGGCACCCATCAGTAGGCAGACAAGGTCTAAACAATAACAAGTCCAGCTACCCTTAGATTAAATATGCACTACTGAAAACAAGAATCCATCTGACCTGAAGCATCTGCATGAGCTTTGGATTCTGCTCCAAAAGTTGGCAAAGCTTATCACGATCACTTAGCAGACTCTGCAAGAAGTAAAGGATTATAGAATCAGTCAACCCTTTGACAAAGAGGATCTCTAGCATGTAGTTCCAAAAAAAAAGATCAAGTATACCTGAATAGCTTCTGGAGATGAAAAGAATTGATTTAAATCCATCACAGAGTCCCTCTGCTGTTGAGATAAACTATCAGCTTGCGCACTCTGGTTCCGTAGTGACTGTTCACCCACATGTCCCATCGTTTGCAAAATAGAGTCCTGCTGACTCTGATGGTAAAATTGCAGTTGTGGAATTTGAAGCTGGTTTGGAAACTGCAGTGGCACCTGAGACTGAATAGTACTTAGTGGATATGACATTGGTTGCTCTTGGTGCAGTAGTTGAAGTGAACCAGGTTGTTGGAAAGCCTGAGATGGATGTGGCTGCTGAGGTGGTGGTGGAGGTGGTCGTGCTTGCATTGCTGAAAGCGAAGGCTGGGGATTAGAAACGTTTTGTACAAGGCCAGACGAGAGTTGGACTTGAAGAGGGGTGCCGAAAAATGAAGTAGACGTGGAAGGCCTACCAATTAGAAATTGTGATGCAAGTGATGGAAACGAATTGGAAGCAAGTGCACCACCAGATGCAGAGTTGGTCCCTAAAGTTGCATCATTAATATGAGATGCAGGTGGAGAAGGCTGGAGAACACCAGACCCTTGATTATAAAATGATGCAGGAGGGACAGAGCTCATTGCAGCGTGTTGGGTTGCAGGAACAGGACGTAAAGGAAGGGGTGACACTGGGCGAGTAGATGAACCAGAGCTGAGATGCTCCATAGGGATCCTATTTACTGGAATTGTGTTCCAGATGAACTTGGCATCAACATTAGGTAATGCATTTGATGACGAGTCACCATTGCTTGGTAGGACATTTTCATTCTGAACCTGCAAAAGGGAATTCGTATTGTACAATTTAAATTGCAACAGCAAGTCAAAATACTAGCAGGAACATCAAAACTAAAAATTCAAGACATATTTTCTATTACCTGAAGCCCCACAAATGGAGGCATACTAGCATCAAAAGATTGCATTGGATAACTAGAAGGAAAAGGTGGTGGCCCATCTCTAGAATAAGATGATGACTGCCTTTGAATTGAATCAGGATTTTGTAGAGGCGCAGAAGAAACTGGTGGTGGCATTGGTGGCAAAGGGGGCTGGCTGTTGGAAAGTGTACGATCATGCCCATGAGATCCAGATGACAGAGAATTCCGTGGACTTCTTTTCTGGTAAGGTAATTGTCGGAGTGTTGCTTGTGCAGAATGTGTGTTATGATAAGGTGTAATCTTTGGTCCAGTAATAGAAGAGAGATGTGAAGATTCGTTCACCCGATCATGGAACACAATATTCTCTGGACTAGAAACTGAAAGTTTTCGCTCCGCAGGATTGTTAGCTTCTGGAATCATTGCTGTCTGCAAAGATATGCCAGTTTCACAAGCTTCATCATTCTCTGATATAACTGTGCGAGAAAATCGATTTCTTTCAATCTGCTGATTTTCTGTTTCATCAATAACAGGACCTGGAGAGTTCTCCCCAACAATGACAGGTGGTGATTGCAGGCTGTCATCTGGTTGAGGAAAAGGAAGTTTATCATCTGACCCTGACTCCTCATCAAAGATTATGTTAATTTCTTGATCATCATCAAGATCAGCCTGGGGTTGCCTCGGTATCTCTGGCTTAGTAAAGGCATTGTCATCCAAAGTTGCCCTACTTTTTACCTGAGTTGCATCTCCACATGATACTGGAACAGGATTTTGACGCTCCCTCTGCCTTGCCATAAATTCATCTACATGAATAGATGGAGGCCTTCCACTAAGATTTCCACGTGGAGTAGAACTTACAATATTTGATGCACTACTTGCACCATCTATGTTTCTCTCTCTCGCAACATAGTCATCAACATGCATTGAAGGTGGTCTACTTGTGTTTGGTTTCCGCTGGCGAAAAGTGTCTCTCCGTGTATGACCTGTAGAGAGATTAGTTGTATTTAAATTTCGAGAGAACTGTCCAGTAGGTTCGTGTGCTTGATTGTCCCTTACACATCTACTTGCGTTATCTCCTAATGCCAGTTTTCTCCTGGCAGATTGGCCTGGCATTAGCTGTCTATCAAGAGAACAATCAGGCAACTCCCACACCATCCTCTTTCCAAATTCAGCCACTTGGCATTCAAACGGTTCTTCTGAATCAGCAATAACCTTCCAAGCATTGGAAAAGAAAAGAGCAGGCTCCTCATTTACTGACACATGGGTTAAGGAAGGCATTAGACGAGACGTCATGACAATAGATTGCACCACTCCAAATGGTATTGCACCTTCTTCAAGAACAATTTGTGATGAATCTGTGAATGGGCCTGAATTCTCAACAATAGAGCGTAGCAATCTGAAGGAATTATGCACCTGTGAATTCTGATCAAGGTGAGAAACAGGACAACATAGTGAAATATTAAAGACAAAACAAATATACCTGACACAGAAGGGACTTTCCAACATAAGTCGATAAATTCTCAAAGTCCTGGCATATCCTCTCTTCAAAAGTCTTCATTAAAACTGTAATCTCTCCAGAGACTTCTGATGAACTAGGATCAAAAGGGTGCCCAAATAGACACCTCAAAATGATGGTACCTTCAAGACTATAACCAATAGAAACAGTGTGAGAATTTATGTGTACAGTGTACCCATTTGCTGTAAAAACAGAAGCATCGATAATATATTGTCTACTTAAAAAAAATACCTGCAGCCATATAAATCTAAGGCGCGAACACTCAATTTTGACATGTTATAGCATTCAATGCGGGAGATCAGCTTAACCCCCCCACCCCCACCCCCAATATGTCTAAAATGATTTTTTGAGTTAAATAAACCCATAAGCATGTAATGATATTAGCAAAACAAACATCAGCATTTATATTGAAGTTAGCATGCACTTCACATTGAAGCAATCAAGAAATGGTAACGCACTAACGCCTAAATAAAATTGAATGCACAATCAAATGAAGCGTTGACTGCAAAGATAAACATGATGGATGCACATACAATTGATTTTATAGATTGAAATTTAGTACAGAGATATTCAAAATCAAGAGAAATAATGCTTACCTTTCACCATATTGGCTGAGGGCCATAGCGCATAACGTCAGGGAATAAACTATTTCTACCAAATATTCTGTTGGTTCGTTAGCACAAATATATTTCAGGAGATTCTTCCAGCACTTCAACAAAGGAGAAAAGCCAAACCATTTATCCACCTTTGATGAGTCATGACAAATATCACTCTCATTTTTTTCCAGCTCATCTTTGTTAGAAGTTTGGATTTGTGAAAAAATTGAAGTCACTGCCCCTCTACAGATATCAGAAGAAGCAACCTCCTTGAATGCCAGAGAGCATGCAAACATTTCTCGCCCAACTGGCAAAACCTAGCATACCATATTGAACAATGATAAGTTAATAAGCAAAGAAATGCATACATAGGAATTTTGAATTAAAAGTATAACTTTAAGGACAGAAGGCACCACAGTATAAGAATAAACTTCTAGCAAGATTTATCATCCTAAGGATTTCCGATCAAAAATCTTATTTCAGAAATTACTGCATTTTTTGCATTAATGTAACTTATGGTAGGATCCCTGTAGTACTTACATAGTTATTAAGACGGTAAGGAGAGGCGGTGGACTAACGCCTAAGTGGTAATAGCAATATAGCATCATAAAAATTATCACATTAGATTACTTAGAAAACTAAAGACTAAATATATATAGTTAAAATTACAATAACAAATTTAAAATTATGTATAATAATATATTTGACGCTCAGTTCAGCTCATTCATATAATTCTAGTCCAGCCCATTTAAGGTCCAGTTACAAACCCTAAACTCTCTCTCCCACTCTACTCCTCTCAGCCTCCACAAGTCCACATTCCCCTCTCCTCCAGCTTCAGCAGTCCAGCCACCAGCTATTCCCCTTTTCTCTCTTCTCTCTTCTGCCTCTGCACCAGACCTTGCCATTCTCGCACATGGCCATGCGCCGCTCGCACCGGGCCACGTGCCACTCGTGTTGGGCCGCGCCCTGCTCTGATACCGGCAGGGTTTCTGATCTTTCTTTTGGGCATGTGCAAGGGAGAGTGAGAAACTAGAATCAGGAGAGATCGTAGAGGATAGGGGTGTCGTCCACCAGAGGCGTCTCCAATGTCGGCAGCTAATCCGACCAGGTTGACAAGGTAAAACCTGCCCTAACCAGGGAGACTTTTATTCCTTCATGCCCTAAGACAATTATGATCGGCACCTTTTATAACCCAAGGTGACTTAGGCTCTGACACTCAACATCAATCTAATCTACTATAACATCAATCTAATCTGCTAAATCAATATCAATCTAATCTGCTACTCTTTAGGAACTAAACAGAATTTAGGGAAATAGATAACTAACAAATATTCCTAATATTTAGTCCTGCTTAACTACTACTGCTGGCCTATAACATGCTCACACAAGGACGCACTGCACCACATCCAACCTCTTCGTGCTCGGCTTCTCCATGCCCGATCTACGTCGCGCCCAGCCTCTACGCGCTAGATCTGCACCACGCCAGGGCTCTACCGCTAAAGCGACGCTTTAGCGATAGCTTGATAACTATGAGTACTTCACAATCTTAAAATGCTTTCACATATGACTTAGGACAAATCCAAGAGGGATCAGAATTTGCCGACAAAAAGGGAATTGAAAACCTTGCCCACCCTACTATAGTTATATATTGACACCATCAACTCTTCCCCTGTCTATGAGCAGTCTATGAGAAGTTCTTTAGGAATTAGCTAATCCTTCAGGGTTTCACCTCGACTGAATGGCCAATGGTGAGCATAAAAATCAAGAGCCTCGATAAGTGTTTTTTATAAATTCCACCAACACTAAGGGAATCCAGCATCATAAATGCAATTAAAAAGTTGCAGTCATCAATATGTCAGATCAAAACATCAGCGACTATTTTTTTTTTCAAAAAGGAGTCTACTTTAAATCTCTCCACTCTATCAAGAGTCTCATTTTCACCCTCAAACTCCAAAATTGTTCATTTCACATCCCACAACTATCTAAACCTGTGCAAAAGCACATCCAGATCTGCTTTTCATGTGCAGTTTTTAAATGATGTAGCTGCCACATCATCAATTTTTCCATATAAGTAAGCATGTAGCAACCCCATGTGATGATGCAGTAAACAAGGAAAAAATGGATGAGGTGACAGCCACATGACACCAAACTGCCCATGAATCTTAGGTGTGCAAAGAAGATGCCAACAGGTTAAAGGAGAAATTGCACTCTGGGAATAAAGGAATAAAACATAAGAGTTGTCCTTTTTATATGACTACTATTCAATAAAAAATTGAGCATAGCAATTTAGTTGATGATTGCTGGAGATACATGAAAATGAAATCAACTGTTTGATGGGGAGTTGGAAATAAGAGCCCTGTTGGAATCATTTGGAGAACGAACACTGAAGGAACCACGACAAAACATTAGCCTACACATCCTGGCTTCAATGCACAGGTAAGCTTGGAAATTAAGAAAAGTGAAAAATCATGAAAGAAAGAAGTGAATAGTAAAATTACTGATTCAATAAGCATTCAAAACCATATTGCACAAGCACAAACTTATTCTAGAGAAAACAAAAGAAACCATACCTGGCATAACAACAAGAGGTGATACATGATAGAAGAGCACTCTTCAATACAGACGTTCTCATTGCAGAGCCTACTTTCAATAAAAATAATTAGTTTCAACATATAGTGTGAAATACATCTAAAAATAAACAATGTCACAGTTTATGTTTACTCTTCAATAGTCGTCGTCTCTTTACTAGATGGCTGGGTACTAAAGACAGATGCAAGAGATCTGAACAAAGGAATCTTCCATCTTAGCATAAGGTCATTTGTGAAGACCCCTTTCTCAGAAACCATGTTGTCCTCCATATAACACATATTGCTGCAATCTTGTAAAAGCTTTCTAAGTATCCTTGTGATTCCCATTTTCCAGAGCAATGCCTAAATAATGAGAAAATGATATGAGAAAGAGAAAAAAGAAATCAAAGAGCCATGAATAGCAGAGAGCCTCTCACCTTGCCCTTTGGATGTTCTGACAGTCCCGCAATAAATTGAAGCAACTGATGAACCTGAAACAACACATTAAGCAACTGATTGGTGATACTGAGCGCTGGCATAAGTGATGAAAAGACTAAATTTGGGGGTGAAATCGAACGCTGCATGCTTCTGTTATTTCAACCAGCATGCAAATAAAACTACTGTTCTGAAAATCCATACTAGAATGATTACTTCCAGTCAGTCCATAAAGATCATGAGCCCAACTACAAGGTATGTTTGGATCTGAGAATTGAATTTCACTCATAGTTGTTACGGCGACGCGGCGATGCGCGGCGACCTAGCACCTTCACAACTTTACAGCGCTTATGGCGCGCGGCGTGGCATTGCCATAGACACATCGGCGTGGCGACCAATATAGAAAAATAGCTTATAGAATTTAAGGATTTTAAAAAATATATCAATATATAAGTACTAAATTGCAAATAAGAATAGTAATATAGTATTATAAAAATAGCAATTTCATATCAAGTTGCAATAATGTTAATTTATATATCTTATAAAATAAAAATATATAATTAAAATTGCAATAAAATATATAAAATTATGTCTAATATTATATTTAAATGTTCATTTAATAATCTGTTTTATAAATTTGATCTAGTAGCCCATTTAAAGCCCAGTCTGAACTAAAGTCCATTTCCTAACCCTAATTTTCTCAACCCCTCCCTTTCTCTCTCTCACCTCCCGTTCTCTCCAGACGCCGCCACACAATCCCCTCCCCCCTCTCTCTCTCTCACTTCCCTCTCAGCCGTCGGCCGCCGCACTCCTCTCCCTCCTCTCTCTCACCTTCCTCTCAGCCGCCGGCCACCGCACTCCTCTCCCTCCTCTCTGTCATCTTCCGCACCGGCGCTCCTGGCCGTCCGCTCGTCGTGCTTGGCCGTGCCACGCCTAGCCCGTCCACGCCGCTCGTCGCGCTTGGCCGTGCCACGCCTGGCCTGGCAGCGCCACGTCCAGCCTCGTTGCACCTCGCTGTGCTGCTCGCTTTCTCCTCTCTCTCCCTTCTGTATGTCGGGCGCCACGGCCGTGGCGGGCGCCACGCGACGCCATAGCGACGCCACGCTCCTGTGGCGTTCGCCATAGGCCTTCGGGCGATATGGCGTGGCGTGGCAAATTGCAATTTTCCGCCACGGCGATATGGCGACGATATGGCGACGCCATAACAACTATGATTTCACTTACTGGATTCAAAGACCAAAAATGTAATTCAATTCAACCTGGAAATAAAATTGCATAGAAATTCAATAGTTATGTTTCTGGCTTTCTGCAATGTACTTTTTTATGTTTGATTGTCACATGTAACCTTATAAGCCATTTCAATCTCCTGTTTTGTTGCCAAACAAATCCAGAACACGGAAATTCATCAATGATGTGGGTGTCAATAATTAGCAGTAGCACAGAGAAATTACTTAACATTTAAAAGAACCCATTCAGAGTTCAAATCCCTGAAGCAAACAATCTAGGTTTCCAGGATTAATCCACATCCAGTCTGCATGTAGCCAGCATAGATGGAACTATCCAATTAATATGTTGGGAACAGGGAACACATGAACTTTGACAAAACATTGAAACAGAAAAAGAATGGAAGGAAACAAGCCAATTTTCCGGAACAAACCAAGCACTGCTAGTTCACATAACTTGAACACATCACACCAACTTCTGGTGGAAATCAGAAGGCCCTCTAATTTCTCTACATATCTTGGCAACTTACCTGTAGAACAGAATAGCGTATGGGAATTGCCACACATCACTAGGACGGCTGGCACATAGCAAGTTACAACAAATCATAACCATATTTAGCTATAGTAAGAATAGAAAGCTATCAACAGAAAATAGAAGGATGGGATATCAGCCGTACAACAGGGGAAACATATCTTGCAAACATTAACGTACAACAAAACCTATTGGGATCAACACTGACTTGCAACCCAGATGGTTGTAACAATGCAAATCAAATAGAGGAAACCAATTTCCTAAAAATGGACAAGTAGAGTTCTAGAATTATAATAGCTTTTTTTTGAAGAAATAATAGCTTTACATATATGTTGGCAACTTAACGTGCAACAGAACCTGTTGGGTTCAATGCTGACTTGCAACCCAGATGGGTCTAACAATAATAATCAAATAGAGGAAGCCAAATTCCTGAAAATGGTCAATTTGAGCAATAAAAACATGGAAATTAAGAGGTGATTTGAGCAATTAAGGTCTTTTGTTGGCATGCTATGCTTGCTGACCAGAGACCACCTGGCCATGGCAGCACCCCTGCCAACCATCCCTCATATATGAACTTAGATAAATTTTGATTCTGAGCAGTTCCCAGTGAGATTATGATCATGCATTGTCATAGTAACAAAAATTTATGCAGACATCACTTTGCATTACCTTGAAGATCTCCCTCCTGGTCAGTGAAGTTTCATCCACTTTGTTGTTTAACCAAATAAAGATTGGCCGAAGAAGAACAACAGCACACTCAATCTTTTCTGAGGCAACACGGACAATGAAGATACGAAGCATGTCTTGTATCACCATCAATGCCTGTGACACAGTTGTCAACATAGGTATGAACTGAAGTTGAAAGTTATTTGTTTCTGAGTGACAAGCACAACAAAAAATGAAAGCCAGGACATACCGACGTAGCAAAATTGTCAATGATACATGCAAGTCGATCAAGTTGTGGCATCAGCCTTAGAAGTAGTATGGCTACATGCTCAGGATGAAGATACCAGTTCACATGTTTTTCAACTTGACAACCTAGAACTGTACCAGTACTCAAAGATCTAATAGCACTCAGAGAAGGAACTTCCACTTTCCACAGCCATATGCCTTCATCTGGGAAAAGGTCACCCTTCAGATGCAAAGAAAGCCAGTTAGAACAAAAACTAATACATTTGTACTGGGCTAACGGTAAGTAAAAGACTTACCAGAAGGCAAAGGAGACTGCAAGCATCCTTTGGGCCTAATGGTACTGCTGCATTAGTAGCCTCAACATTTTCAAGAAGGCAATGGAACAGACCAGGTGCCCAGTTATATAAAGGCCAACAAGCAAGGGCTGATGTAACAAGATGGCAAACAACACCAAAACTGACAGCAAAACTAGGAAACATGAAGGACAAATCTGCGGCACATGCTGCTAGTCTTGGGCTGAAAAAATTAAAATTTTGAATGTGTATACCAAGCGGAGGGATAGGAGGGGCAAAAGGGCTATACCCATTGACCTACCTGACCTCTCTGTGTAACTGTAGAAGGGCATTCAAAAGCTTTTTGTTGCGATACTGTTCCTTTGTGTCCTTCAAAGATAAATAAATACATTCAAGGCATTGAATTAGTAGTTGGAAGCAATAACATGATTACTACATGGAAGCGTATTCAAATAATCAACATCATAAAGAATACAAATTAGCATCTTACATTTAATGTATGAAGAAGATTTATCAGCAAGACAAGCGAGGGAGTCATGAGATCTAAGAGAGCTTGTTCATGAGTTCGGTCTAGAAGTAATTCTGTGGTATAGCTGAGTTCAGCGCCCTCATCAACAAGGTAATCTTAAAAAGAATAATTCTGAAATCAGTTTTAGCACAGAAATAGCATATGAAGCTCAATTTATTTAAATAACAATATAAATACATACTAAGGCATAATATATTTTGAATAATAGCTCAAAGATATAAAGCATTATGTGCTCACCATAACTATTCGACAAGCGTTCAAGCATAGACTTGCAGTTCATCAGGACTATATATATAACATTAATTGCGCCTTCTTCGAAAAGTGATGAAGCTACAGCCTTCATAAGAACAAAATAGATGGCATGCACTCTTTGCAAAAGAGAAGGAATAGATGGGTTTTATATGAGAATGAGAGCCATACCTTATCTTCCGAAATGAATGACAAAATGTGGAAAGCTGTTGTTAATTGAACAACAGAAGTGCTGCACAAAGCAACTCCATCAAAATATTTATCCGCAATCAGCTTACCAAGAAGGTTATCAATGACTTGACCATCTGCAGCATTATTTGAATCTGCAACTACATTCTCAACGTCCATTGAATCTGACACAAGCACATTTCCAGAAGAAAGATGAGCATCCCCACCAGAAGCAAGAATAGCAGAATAACGGAGAAGCCCAACAGCGCCATTTCTCTGATACACAACACCAGCATCAATCCATTCAAGTAACCTTGTTGGAGCATCTTTCCTATTTGAACCTGGAGATGATGAATGCAAAGCCTTGTGGAGATCAATAGCAAATCCAATCCACGATTTAAGTGATGAAGCAGTTGAATCTGCAACCAGAACTTCAAGAATTTCCGCAGATGAATGGAAGATAGCATGGCCCAGAGGAGACCCTCCTGATATCAGTTAAGTCAACAAGGAGATGAAAATTATATTCAGAACTTCAAAAATGAAATATCTAATAATATAACAACTTAACAAGTGTACTAACCATTTTTAGTTGTGGTTGAATCAAGGTCATTGTACAAAGAGAGAGAACTCAACAGAACTGATACTGCCTGCAACAGGAATATTTACACCACTCAACTCAAATAAGTTGCATAAACAATTACAAATGTAAACAATAAGTCAAAAATACACACCTCAGGGAAGAAACCTAGAGTTAATAATGCTTGGCGACCTGAATCAGACCTGCATCACATAAACAATTTGTAAAATTGTGCATATATGGAAAAGCCTATAAAAAGAATATACTGAAACCAGCATCTCTGTGACCTTTTCACATGCAAACATTACAGTGCTCATCATAGTTTTGTTTTACCGTAGACATCTAAGGGATTGAGCCGACAATTGAAAGAGTGGAATGTGGATAAAAAAATTAAAATATTGAACAAGCATTCACAGTTTTAGAATATTCTTGAGTACAGAAACAACAGTAATACAAAACTTGCCCAAAAATAAGAATTGGATCAAGATAACGACAATATCAAGTTTGGCAGCAGAGCTGTAGCCATTATTCTGAACACATGTAGGATTTTAGATCAGGAGGCAGGAGCACGTCAAATATACCCTCTATGTTCACCTTTATAAGACATATTTGATTCCTAAGAAGACAACCATTGAATATCTTTGAGTTTTTGACCAACTATTAGGGAACTTAATTGATGGTGTAAAAATTATACCAATGGATTAGTGCCTTAAAGTGTTTTCACACAATATTAATTTTGTTACCCACTAAAAAATATTTTAGGAGGAATTAGTGATCAGAGTTTAATATTGAAAACTTTTCTAAGTCAAAATACACCTTATAGTAGCCAATAAACAATGATGTCAATACTGACCTCGAAATAGCACAAAGCTCCCAAAGGACCCACAAAAGCTCATCGGAATTTTGAGGAACTGCTAGGAGCCT
Organism: Zizania palustris; assembly: GCA_019279435.1. Classification (NCBI taxonomy): domain Eukaryota; kingdom Viridiplantae; phylum Streptophyta; class Magnoliopsida; order Poales; family Poaceae; genus Zizania; species Zizania palustris. The sequence goes on along the minus strand of JAAALK010000079.1, from coordinate 60,092,563 downwards.
GTTGGCAGCACTTCCCTACAGACCACAATAATTGAAACATTAATAGAAATAAGAGAAGTGAAGAATTAAAGTCTAATAAGTTGTTTACAAATAAACTATGTTCCTTAAGCAATTATATATTTATATGTAAAACAATATAATTACATGTAGGTGTTACAGCATCAACAGTACCGACATAATGATGGAACTAATGATTATAACTTACACAAGCATAAAAGTGAGTGGAAAAAAGATGTATAAAAAATGCAAAGCATCTATACATTTTGATCGAGCACAACTACGCAAATAAACACACTTTCTCAGGTGAAATCAACTATACATTTTGACAAAATCTGATGTTTTGATGTAGACCATTCTCTCCATATTCACATCCTAGTGGCTACTATATTCCGATGTATGTCAAATATTTTATCAGTGCAAGAAATTAAAAAAAATCATGCTCACAGAAGTGAGCGTGCACGTACCACTTTAAGGTGTATCTCTGTGATCATTGCAACTTCTTGTGGGCGGCAGAAGAATCCTTTTGATAGAAGAACAAAGGCCTGTCTAAGAGTTATGCATTCTGTTTTATTCATGCCTTCACCATCTTGAAGGGACAGAAGTATAAGCTCAGTTGCTTCAGGCTGACCGAGCAAGAAAGATAACCCTGAGAACAGAAAAGGATGAATTCATCTCAGAATGTATGAAAAAACATAATGCAAACATTGCAAAGAATTCCAAATTTAAGAAACTGCCAATCAAACCTGAACGACAAAAAAGAAGGTAGAGAATAATGGATTCAATTGATGATGCTATCTCCATCAAAATTTCAGCAGCAGGTCCACTCACCAAGCGCAGTACTGGTGATGAAAGTAAGGCTGCTGACAGGGGGAAAAAACCTCTTTCCTGTTTTAGAAAGAATACCCAAGTGAACAACTCATATTTCTGAAACCAGCAAACTCAGGATGACAGGATCTACTGACAGCAGGCAGTGTTAATGAGGAATAGCAGGAATACCTATTACCTAGAGGAAAAGAATAATTTGCCATGAACATAAAGAAGTGCTACTACATAGTACATAGTTTTAAAGGCCAATTTGGAGTTGTGTTGCCTTCTTTGTTGTAGATAATAATATTTATGAACTTCAGTATAGTATTGCTTTTGTGGCTTTTAAATGAGAGTATAAGTTAGTAACTAGTAACTAATGTATCAGTCTGGAGACTTGTCCAGCGGCACCCACATTCCACAAGAAGATTTTCCTAGTTCCAGACACCAACCTATGTGATGACAAATGCCAGATGGCCCTTTTGTGGGTAAAAAACTAGTAAGCAATTCAGTCGTTTCATATACAACAAGCTACTGTTAATGCTATCATGTAAAGAAATAATAATTATAATTAATTTCCAACAAATGCAGCCATTGCCGAATGACAACAAAAGCATTGTATAAACAATGAGGTGCACATTTGGCCACATATTATTAGAAAATTTTCACTTTGGAGTTTGGACCACCCCTTGGGGAATGTTTTCACTATGGACCAGGTACATTCTTTCTTGTTGCATTTTAGATCACACCCTCCCTCTCCATCTCACTCACTCTCTTCTCCAGAGCCTCCCTCCAGCCAGTCTCCTTCTGAATTAACATTAATACGGCAGCACATAGCATGGGGCCACGTGTTGCAGAGCATGTGGACGCTGGTGCAGCTTGGTCCAATGGCATGCTCAAAGACCAGTGAGGGCACAACAGCTGATTTCAACGATTCCAAGTAGATCTGGGGCTCAGGGCTCAATGTACAGCAGCACGGTGAATGGGCTCATCAAAGGGGCACAACGGCCAGTGGTAACCCAATCTGGTGCAATCCAGATAGTAGCTGCTTGTATCTAGAACACAGCATGCAGCACCAGAACACACAGCTGGCACGATGGCACCAGAACTCTTAAGCATCATCCTTGCCTCCACAATGCTGGCATTGATCAAGGAGGATTCCGACTAGAATTTGAGAAGAAAGAGAGGGAGGGGTGGTCAAAAGTGCAACAGCAAGGAATGTTACCTAGTCCAAACTCCAAAGTGGAGCTCTGTTAATGTATGTGGTTCAATGTCCAACTCACTCTTGTATAAGGTCCACCGAGATTCACAGAGCATTAGAGGTAAAACAATATGTAAAAAAGAATAAAGTCTGAGCGTATAGTATTACCTGGATAAGAGATAGCAAGTATGGATCAGCATCAAACTGCAGGAAGCTGTATTTGGAAGAAGTTATAAGATCAATTGTTGAGTTGTATGACAATAAACCTTCCAAATGACCAACTTTAGATATTTTTCCAGCCGTAACCACCGGTGAATGATCTTCAACAGGGCCACACATATTTATCACTTTCTGCATCAACAACATATATCAGTAGATAAAACTACTACTAGCCCACTTCACATGTGATGTCGTGAGGATGACAGAACATGCATACACTGTGTGTATTTTGTTAGAGATATAATGTATAGTATAGGGGTTTATTTGTAAAGCTTCCCTTCTCTTGTACTATTGCGCTTTGGGCCCTTCTCTTGTACATATTGCCCTTTGGGACCCTTTGGAATAGATCTGGACTTTTCCTAACATGGTATAGAGCTAGGGTTTCCTTCCCTCTCCCCTTCCTCCAGATCTAGTCGCCAGCACCTTGCTTGCGCCCGCGCCCGCGTGTCCTCGCGCCGCCACCCGTATCCCCTCGCGTGCTCGCGCCGCCACGCGCCGCGCCCGCGCCGCCGGGCGTCGCGCCCGCTCGCCCGAGCCCATCCTCCAGCGCGGACCCGCGCCTGAGCCCCGCCGCCTCCCACGCCTCCCTGCGGCACCGAGTCCTCCGACGCCACCTGGACTCCTCACCGACCCCCCCCCCCCCTTCTGCCTTCTATCCATATTGTAAATAAAAAAACAGAGGCAAGGGTTCCTCACCATGGCTGCTATTCGTCCTCCCGTTGTTGTCCCACTCCCGAATGTCACCTTTGATGGCACCAACTTTCGGGAGTGGTCCACGATGCTTCATGTGTGCGTTGACAGTTAGCAGTTGTGGGGACATCTCACTGGCCACTCTCCTCGCCCTCTTGTCCCAGTTCGTCCTACTGAGCCTACTACCGGGGCAGATGGTGCTCCGCCTTCTGATGAGGACCAGGCGGCCTATACTACGGCTAGTGAACAGTACATGTTTGATCTTAGCGACTATGAGGATTGGAGTGTTGCGGAGGCTCGTGCTGCTCAGATCCTCCTTAGCAGTATGAAGATTGAGTTTGCTATGGATCTTGCCTCCTTGCCTTCCACTCAGGCGATGTGGGAGCGTGCGACGAGGCTCTACCAGCCGAGCAGCCATGCCCTCTACATCTCCACCTTGGAGCTTGTTAGCTCCATTCGACAGCAGGACTCCTCCGTCGATGCCTTCTACTGCCAGCTGACTGACGTGTGGCGTCAGCTTGACTCACTCGCGTCGGCTTACTGTCGGGCGTGTGACTGATGTCGTCTTCACTAGCAGCATGATAGTGTTCTTCGCCTCCATGAGTTCCTCGGCCGTTTGTGTCTGGAGTTCGAGCAGCTTTGGGGCCAACTTCTAGCTCAATCTCCTCTGTCGTCCTTGGTTGAGGCGGTCACCTTGGCTCAGGCGGAGGAGATTCGTCTTCGTGGTGTGCTTTCGTCCTCCGCCACTGTACTGGCTGTTTCGACTAGTTCAACTTCCTCGACACCAGCTTCGGCCACGTCTTCTACACCGACCTCAACTCCAGGGCCTGTTACTCAGGATGGCACAGCAGCCGCTCTCTTCTATCGCTACTGCAAGTCCAAGACTCGTGAGATTGAGTAGTGTCGGAGGCGGCCCTCCTACCGGAGGGGAGGCTCGAGTCGCCTCCAGATTGGGTCCTTGAGCTCACCAGACGGATGGATCGTTTGGAGCGTCGTGTCGGCTCTTCGGATCCATCCATGGTATCTTCTGCCACCGCTCAGTCTCCTCAGCCACCACAGCCAGGTACTCAGTCACCTTGGATTCTTGATTCCGGCGCTTCTTTTCACATGACACATGACTCTACTCATCTTGGTTCAATGAGTTCACTTCCTTTTCCTGTGTCTGTTAAGACAGCTGATGGTACTCCACTTCTTGTTATTCGTCATGGCACTCTTAGCACTTCCCATTTTCATGTACCATCTGTTGCTCATGTACCTCAGCTTCACTTGCAGCTTTTTTCTGCTAGCCAGATTACTGATCATGGTTGTCGTATCATTCTTGATTCTGACTTTTGATCTGTTCAGGATCGTCGCACCGGGACCCTAGTTGGTTTTGGTCGCCGGCTTCGTGATCCTCCTCACCTCTGGGAGCTTGACTGGCTACATCTTCCTCCCATTTCTACTCCGTGTTGCTCGACTCCTACTGCTGATGCCACTTCTTTTGTCGTCTTTGCCTCCATCAGCTTTGCTCAGTGGCATCATCATCTAAGTCAAATGTGTGGGTCCTGTTTGTCATCTCTTGTTACTAGTGGAGTTCTTGGGAAGGTTTCTGGTGATACCTCCCTCTCTTGTATGGGTTGTAGACTTGGCAAGCAGATACAGCTCTCGTATTCTGCTAGTCAGAAAGTGTCCACTGGACCTTTTGATCTCATTCACTCTGATGTATGGGGCCCTGCTCCCTTCGTTTCAAAAGAGGGACATCGATATTATGTGATCTTGATTGATGATTTCTCTCGTTTCACATGGATATATTTCTTAGAGTCTCGTGCTCAGGTGCTTACTGCCTATCAGGCCTTTGCTACGATGGTTCGTACTCAGTTTGACTCTTCTATTCGTGTTTTTCGTGCTGTCTCTACTGGCGAGTATTTATCTCGTTCTCTTCATCAGTTTCTTTCTGAGCAAGGCACTCTTCCTCAGTATTCGTGCACCGGTGCTCATGCTCAAAACGGTGTGGCCGAGCGTAAGCATCGACACCTTCTTGAGACTGCTCGGGCACTGTTGCTTGCCTCCTCTGTTCCTCCTCAGTTCTAGGCTTAAGTTGTATCTACTGTTGTTTATCTTGTGAACATCTAGCCCTCTGTAACTCTTCATGGTGTCACTCCACTTGAGTCTCTCTGGTCGGTCGCTTCAGTATAGTCACCTTCGTTCTTTCGGTTGTGTTGCCTCTATTCTTCTCTAGCCTCGTGAGAGGACCAAGCTCTCGGCACAGTCGGTTCGGTGTGTCTTCCTTGGGTATGACTCCAAGCGTAAGGGATATCGTTGTTGGGATTCGGTTGCTCGTCGCATTCGAGCTTCCCATGATGTTACCTTTGATGAGTCTCGTCCTTTTTTCTCTAATGCTCACTCCTCTCATAAGTCGGTTGATTTTCTTGACTTAGCCTAGCTTTCGTCTGACTCTTTTTCCACTATGTCTCCACCACCATCACTACCAGTGTCATCATCCTCTCCTTCACCACCACTTCACCACCTCCTTCTCCATCACTACCTCCACGTCCTCCCATTCTCTATCACTATACTCACCGCCCGCGTCCTTCACCACTTCCACCTCTTCTTTCCATGTGCCTCATGAGTCTTCATACTTTGCACTCTCTCTTGCTGAGCCATCCACATATCGAGATGTTGTTACTCATCCTGAGTGGCAGTTTGCTATGGCTAAGGAGATTGCTGCTCTTGAGTGTACCGGCAATTGGGATCTTGTCCCTCGTCCTCCTTCTGTTGTTCTGATCTCATGCAAGTGGGTCTATAGGATTAAGACTCACTCTGATGGATCTCTTGAGCGCTATAAAGGGCATCTTGGTGCTCGTGGTTTTCAGCAGGAGTATGGTCGTGACTATGAGGAGACCTTTGCTCCTGTTGCGCATAGGACCACCGTTCATACTCTTATTGCGGTGGCCTCTGTTTGTCGGTGGACTATCTCTCAGCTTGATGTGAAGAATGCATTTCTTCACGATGAGCTACATGAGGTCTATATGCACCCACCTCCTGGCTATCCTGTTCCCGATGGCCATGTCTGTCGTCTCCGCCGATCTCTCTATGGCCTCAAGCAAGCCCCTCGTGCTTGGTTTGAGTGTTTTACCTCAGTTGTCACTGCTGCTAGTTTTGTTGCTAGTCAACATGATCCTGCTCTTTTCGTTCACACTTCCCCCCGTGGTCGTACCCTTATTCTTCTCTATGTGGATGATATGCTCATCACGGGGGATGATTCTGAGTATATTGCCTTTGTTAAGGCTTGTCTCAGTGAGCAGTTTCACATGTACGACTTGGGTCCTCTTTGCTACTTTATTGGGATTGAGGTCACATCCACACTACTACCTCTCCCAGAGGAAGTACATTCATGATCTTCTTGATCGTTCGGGTATTACTGATCACCGCTTTGTGGACACTCCTATGGAGCTTCACACTCATCTTCGTGCCACCGACAGTGTTCCTCTTGAGGATCCCACTCGCTATCGTCACCTCGTCGGTAGTCTTGTCTATCTTGGCATCACTCGTCCTGACATTTCTTATGTCGTTCACATCCTGAGTCAGTTCATGTCCACTCCCACTAGTGTCCACTTCAGTCATCTATGTCATGTCCTTCAATACCTTCGTGGCACTATCGACCGACGTTTGTTTTTCTCTAGTTCCAGCTCCCTTCAGCTCCACGCTTACTCTGATGCTACTTGAGGTTCTGATCCTTCAGACTTTAAGTCTCTATCTTCTTATTGTGTCTTCCTTGGTTCCTCCTTGATTGCCTGGAAGACCAAGAAGCTGACTGATGTTTCTCGCTCTAGTGCTGAGGCTGAGCTGCGTGCTTTGGCCTGTGTGACTGCTGAGGTGACTTGGCTACGGTGGCTCCTGGCTGAGTTTGGTGTTGCTCTCTCTCTCCTCCCCTACGCCTGTGCACTGTGACAGTACCGGTGCTATCAGTATTGCTCAGGACACGGTGAAGCATGAGCTCACCAAACACGTTGGGATTGATTACTTCTATGCTAGGTCGGTTGTCCAGAACAAGATAGTTGCTCTTCAGTATGTGCCCTCGAAGATTCAGCTTGTCGACTTGCTTACCAAGGCCCATACTCGAGCTCAGCATTGTTTTCATCTTTCCAAGCTCAATGTCGTTGATCCACCTTGAGCTTGAGGGGGGGTGTTAGAGATATATTGTATAGTATAGGGGTTTATTTGTAAAGCTTCCCTTCTCTTGTACTATTGCCCTTTGGGCCCTTCTCTTGTACATATTGCCCTTTGGGGCCCTTTGGAATAGATCTGGACTTTTCCTAACATATTTAATATTTGTCTGTATTAAGGACAGCTTAGAAACTTACCAGCAGTTCAGCTAGTTCAATACTTGCAGAACTAAGAAATTTAACTCCATCAGTACAAAGTTCTTCAGAAGGTAGATCTGAAACAACCTTTACCACTGCAGACTGCAAATCAACTATAAGCTTCATTCGATATACACAATACACTGAAAACAGACAGAAAGGAAGGTATCGAAAGAAATTTCAACCTCATATCTCAATAATATCTCATAAAAACGCAAGCGTTGTAGGACATATGTAGCAAGAGAGGCAATATCATGTCTTTCTTTTTCCAGTAGAAGCTTCAATAAGGAACAATAGCCAACACTGGTGCCAATAGGAATATTGTTATCATTTCGTGGCCACCATCCCAAGAAAGCTTCACATCCAACAACATGTCGAGTAGCATGCTCAACAATGCCTAAGAGAAGCAATGTAGTAGCTGGTGATATCGGAGTCTTCCAACAAAGCAGATTAATGATTTGCTCCATCCCACCAGCATCAACAAAATAAAAGCAGCTCTCCTTCGAGGAGCATAACAGGAGAACCAAACTCAAAGAGAAAACTATCCGTTTACTCTGAAATAAAAAAGGTTTAAGATAAATAAATTATGCAATACATTAAACAGGTAATGACAGTTACTAGAAAAAATACCTGAAATGGACACTCTAGATCGAGGAATAAATGGTTTCTGTAATATGGGAAACAATTGTCAAACAACTCAAATAGGTTTTTAGTTGTAGGCAACTCTTCCAATCTGAAAGCAAGGCCATTATCATCAAAAGCAGTATGATCTGCAATAGAATAGACATTTTTCCAAATGTCAAAGAGTTCATTGCTAGCTTCTATAAGAATACTGTTGCTAGTTCCCTGAGGATCAACATTATTATTGGTGAAGCAATTTGCCAAGTCCTGATTCCATTTTCGTGGCATGCAGTTAGTACTAGCAGTCACATATTTCAAAACAGCTGAGATAACTGCACTTCCAAGGTTAGGAATAAGATTTTCCACATTTGGTATTTGGTACATTATAAGAGTTAAATGTAGAATTTTCTTCACTTCAATAGACAAGTCCAATTCTGTGGCTTGCAAACTCAATGGTTTTAGTGAAGATAATGATTCTTCAAATGTAGATTTGGATGAATGTAGTGCGAGTGGCAGGTCCTCAAACTTTCCCTCTGATGGAGAGCTAACCACATTTGCGAGAGAATGGTCCAGATCTAGTTCTATGTTGAATTGACCAAGGTCTTCGGCAGTATTCCCATAAATTACAAGAGTGAGGCTACGATAAGTTCCACGAAGCACTAAATGATTTGTAACAATAGCCTGCAAAATAGAGTAGGAAAGGAAATTGGTTTAAGAAGCACAATGAAAAAATATTAGCAAGTAAAGGCGAAGACTTGACAAGTTGACATAAATATATGCTAAGTACTGAACCTGCAAATTGAGAATTAATGCCCATAAACTTGTGTAAGTTACTGGCAGATTTGAACCACATGTAAGTAAACGGTCAGGGTATGGCCCTTCAACCCTATATAAACTAAATTATTCATGATATATCTAATTATCTAACTAAAAGATTTGTGCTATATCTAAATATTAAACTAGCACTTTGGTTCCCCTGACACATGGCACACAAACTGGTAAAGAACTAAGGGCTCATTTGGTACTTTCGTAGGGATCTAGATTCTCAGAAAAACGTTTCCAATCCAGATTCTGTCCAGAAACATTTTTCGAGAGAAACAGAATCACTTTCATGAAACCGTTTGGCAAGCTAGCGGGATTCAGATTCTTGTAAACGGTGAATCAGAATCACACGAAACTGGTCTGTGGCCATTTCATGCTATTAGGCAAAAAATAGAAAAGTTTCAAGTGATTCATGTTTCACGTTTCACCGTTTCAAATGATTCTCAGTAGAAACCAAAACGTTTCTGCTAGCCAAACGCACCCTGAAATCATGATGAAGGTTTTTGTCTGGGATTTTCCCGTAGTTATGTGGGCAGATCAAAATTTATTAGCAAACTAGACTATAAATTATGTGGTTATTTGCAATATTTTCGTAATTTGCATCAGAGTTGTATTAGCTAGCAGATGAACATGGTTGACAGTTGACACCGTGAAGCCTTGGCCTCCTGGCAATCTAAGGTGGACACCAAGGAGGCTTAACTCGCCTTGCTGAGCTCCCTCTGTCTGCATGCCAGGTCAGCCAAAGCAAGCTTACTATTTGCATGTTTAGTAGTGCATTAGAAAAATAAAGGCACCACTTGCAGTTGCAGATGATCAAAAGAAAAAGATGAAGTCATAAGTACCAGCTAAGAATAGTGGACAAACTATACTGAAAATCATATGTTGTACCTCAACTTCTAGCACATTTGATGAAGAGTGTGAATACAAGAAAGGCTGACAAAGGCGCCTGAATCGAGACTCCCCATCACAGTGAACAAAGACTTCCAAAGCAAATGAAGGTGGGGATGTAGCACTGAATACAACACAAGTTAATCAAGGAAAATGGCTCATCAACATGAACAAAAGATGAGAAATTATTGTTAACACAACAAAATGTGAGTGCATACTCTTTGTGGAACTGACCAATTGATGTAACTTAGTAACATCTCTCAGAGACTCAGACTATAGCAAATAGGAGTCTTTTGCTTAAGTAACATTTTAAAGAAATATCGATGAAGATCAATAGATGACATAAGCTAAAAAACAAAAACAAAAAACTAGAAGATTACTTTAAAGTTTAAGAACAAAAAAGTAAGTAATTTACCATCACTAGTCACTACCAAGAGAAACAACAAAATTGAAGTAAAAATGGTAGAAGGTCAAGATGAACAATTGAACAGGAATCATTATATGCCATCTACATTATAATACACAAAGATATTTAGTTATACAGATGGCAAGATGTTTTCATCACCATATCATCTGCTAAACATATTAAAACAACATCACAGCAAGGCAATTGTATAAAGATATGGCATGTCCTGTCTGCACATTGAAAAATGCAGAATCTCCAACTGGAGAGTTCCAAAGAAAAAAAAAGAAAAAGGTGTATTCTTGTTGACTTCACAAAAAATAAATGCTGATTTTCAGCTGGGTAACTTTTTTCCATGTCAAAACCAAAATAGAATGTTTTCTAGTCATGTGATGGAGTCATCCACCTACAAGTCAAATCATTAAAAAACACAAATGTTCATAAACCACTAGATAAGTACTAGTGAAGCGACCGCTGTTTTTGACAGGCTACAAGCCTACAACCGCCAAATAAATTATATAGACACACATTTAATCAGAATCCACTTATACAAGGTATGTACACAGAGAAACATGTTCATTTTAGATATAAAGGTTTCGATGGAATATATGATATGATGATTAATAAAAGCAAGGTTGCTCACCTACCACAGTCGAGATGATACACAGAAATTATACAGGTTCAAGCCTCTCTGGAGAGAGTAATACCCTATGTCCTGTTCTTGTGTCAAATATTGTGTAGCTAGCGAGATGTATATGTCTCGAGTGAGCTAGAAGATTAGATTGCTAGAGCTTGATGGCTTGACCAGTTGACCTAAACTCTAAGGTTGTAATCGATGTGTTCAAGAAGACTCTAGGGGTTCCTTGACTTCACCTTATATATTCACAGGTTGCAAGGGTCGAGTCGGTAAAGGTATCCTTATGAAATAATGAATACTATCATATATCATCAAGAAATCTAGAGGATTATAATTATAACCAAATCTATAAAAACTACCTTGCAGATAAGCCATGGTGGAATACAAGACGGAGACCTATACATGGAAAATACTTGTCATGTATATCTAGGTTATGTTCCCCTGATAGCAGCCCTCAAGTCCTTCATGTAATGAGGTAGTCGGACGTAGTCTTCATGAGATGTAGTCAGGCTAGGCGGTCTTGACCACTTGGTGCTCCCAAAAGACATAGTCAGCCAACTACTACACTAAATGCCCTCAGCCAGTTCGGCAGTTCGCTTCTTTCGAAATGTCACATTGACTGGGACTAGACCAGCACTATGCACCAAAACACAAGCATCAGATGCTCTGGTAGTGTGGTTTTAATGTGGTGCAGGGGAGTCTTCCCACGATATTCGTTTTTGATGCGATCAGATGATAGCAGGGGAGAAAAAAGGGAAATCAAATAATGATAGGCAAGAATCAAGGCAACCAACAGGTCTTACAAGTAAAACCTCTATTTTAAAAGTTTAAATAGTGGGGATGGTGAAGCAAGGGTCATCTGCCTTCGGCTTTTCACCTACTCTGCTTCCATCATCCTCATGCTCTCTGTTCTCTTGGAGTCCTTTGATCTCTTTCTCCTTTTTATTGGTCTTCACCCTGCTTGATCTTGATTCATGACCACTCCACCATATCTAGTCTCATCCTAACTGACTTTATCCTCATTCCTCATTAGAGGAAAGGCTCCATTATTAATGAAGGCAAAATTCATGTCAGGCCAAGGTCAAATAAACTGGTTACATGAGCTGAGACGGTTAAGGTATCCTCATGAAATAAAGGATAACTTACCTATCATACAGGATCTAGTAATCTAGTGGATTCTATTTCTTACCAGATCTACAAACGACTGACTTATGAATAAGCTGTGGGGGAATACAAGATGAAGGCCTATAAATGGAAAATAGTTGTCGTGTATACCCAGGTTTCGTTCCCCGACAAAAAGAGAAAGGTAATACATGTGCAAAAATATATTCATGAGAACTGTTTCTTACCCTACAAGGGATATGTTGGGTGTAGAAGGAGAGGCATTCTGCTCAAGAAACTCGCAAGCAGTGATCACGACAGGTTCAGAAAATAATACCTGCGTGATACAGCAGAATGAAGTGAACACAAGGAGAGCAAATAAAATGTAGTTAAAGAAACGAAATGAACCTCTCCACCCCTCTAAACAGTATTATATTGTAATCCTGAACACCCCAATATTCAGTTCTTGAGTACTCAAATGTCCCAATGTATGAATGTCATCTACATGCATTTATTTTCTGAAGTTTTCTTCATATCTATTTGGATAAAAGGCTGAGATGAATTTTATTTGTAGAACAAGTACTGTCTAAAGAAACATTTAATTATCTTTGCTTGGGCATGCATGGTGGTATCAAATGAGTCAGCATTAAACAACATCAAAGTGATGAATTACTAGAACACTTTTTTCATTTAGTAAGGTTTATGGGGCTATCATGGACATCAACTGACATAACTTGAAAAGTGTAAAGGTACATTCAATTGTATGAAAATGGTACAGCAACAGTTGATCCAGTGTACAAGAGTTGGTCAATTTTATGCACCAATTATGCATATGAGATTAACACAGTAACACACATCTATCATATATGCCAACTTCTCACATATGCAACAAGTCCATTATTATACTTTACAAATAAACCATTATGTGGCATATTCTGTTCAACTCAGCAATTAGCCATGGTAAAAAGTTGACTTTTGCCCCTGGCACTAACCGGATCATTCCGTCACAATGTATTCCACTGCTCCTCAACTTTGTTATTCATTTTTTAAAGTTGGATTTGTATTTCCTTGAAGCTCTGTTGATATGACCACAGTTGCCATGTTGTCACGCTCCTAATTCCACTTCGCTAAGCCCCTAAACCATTTTCCTTCTTCTCACAGCATGGAGAAATATTGGCCATCAACAAGCAGCAGGTGGTCATGGTTGAGGAGCATGCTTTTTTTCTCAGATACTAAGCGCTCCCACTCTGTTCGTTCATTCCCGGTTTCCCGGTTTGTTAAACACTCCAAATCTCAGCCAACCCCCCAACTCCTAGATTGGTGGCCATCATTCCCATCAACACAGAACACAGCTCCCCAGGAGCAAGATCAACTTATCCTGTGTGGCTAACGGCTGAGTTGGGCAGAATATGACACACGATGGCCCATTTGAGAAGTACACTATAACTCTATAAGAATGTGGAATATGCAAACATTTTTCGAAATGCGTATTGCATGGAACCTCTCTGCAGAATAATATTTGTTTAGAAAACATGAACATAGAACCAGTCTGCACTAACTACTAACTAGCCCTGATCTTCAGCCCTAGTTATGTGCAAGTTTTGAGCATCAATGAACCCATTTAACAGGACGAGCTATCAAACCAAACGTACAATCACCAAGCACTAACTAGCCCTGATCTTCCGCCCTAATTATGTGCAAGATTTGGTCGCCGCGAGCAGAGCAGATTAACAAGAAGGGATTTGGAAAACTCACCTCGTCTACGTACTCGTCCAGCTGAGAATGGAGGATCGTCTGCGCAAACAAAACGACGGGCTCCGGCCGTCCCATTGCTTCCGTATGCTTATTCCTTCAATCGGGGTCGCCTTTCCTTTTCCCCCTGTGCGAGCCAACGTAGGGGCGCCTAAAGGCTAAAACCCTAGCGTCCGCTGACGCGCGGGGAGCGGGGGGGAAGACGGGATGCTACGCACACGAAGCGGTGCCCACGGCCGCCGTGGCGAGAAGAGAAGAGCCCGCACGGTGTTCGGCCGGCGGCCGGCTCAGTCCTCCACGTCGGCGGCGGCGAGAGGGGCGCCGGGGAGAGGGGGGAGGGGGGAGGGGGTGCCAAAGGTTGCTCCTTGCTCGCCGTTTTCTGGGTGGGCTAGGCCATATCGGGGCTAAGGAAAATTCGCCCTTATGGACTGTGCGGTTTGGGCTCGTGGCCGGTTCGGACAGCCGACCCATTTAAGATTTTAAAAAAATCTTTTTTATTCTGAATTATATTTTTCGGTGGACTTTCCAAAATCTTACTTCATGCTCTCTATTAAAAAATTATAACGATGTGGTTGGATTCTATCACAAAATTTGATTATTTTTTATTCAAAAATCTTGCGTAAATAGAAAAAAATAAGTTATGCTTAAAATATCTTCAATAATAAAACAAATTATAAAAAAATCAAAAATATCTTTTAATAACAGAAATAATCAAATATTGTGATAAAAGTTAACAGCGTTATTTAAAAAAAATAAGGCAATACGCAGGGCCGGTCCTGATATTTTTGTGGCCTGGTGAGGAACAAAAATGGAGGCCTCCATTACAAAATAATATTGAAAAATTTAGTGTCATTAACAAATCTCACACTAATAAGTTTAAATACAAAGGAGAAATATCTCTAGATTATTTAAAACAATTTCTTTTAATAGGCATGATGTTCGTGACTTATGATTAATTTACAACTGGACTTTATTAATACTTGTGAGGCTTATTATCATACTAAATTTTAGATGCCCTCTACTTTCGGAGGCCCGGTGCAGTCGCACCGCCGGCACAAGGGCCAATACGAAACTTAACTGCTATTGCTTTTCATCGGCCGGGCCGGGACCGTGGTTATATTCCAAGTGATGATTCTATAGATCGGTACTCATAGACATGAAGAGGTTTCGGTGTCAAAATTAGGGACCCACGAAAGCCTAATCTTATTTCTAAACGAATGAATCTTAAATTGTTGCTAAGATATATCTTGAGATTTGCTATTTTGATACTTCAAAAAGTGGTTTTCGTATTTTTGACATCCATATCTATTTTTATTGATTCAAGTAATCCTACATATTAGCCTTAAAAGTATCATCATAAACAAAGTATACATTTCTAAAGTATCATCATTAGTGATGAGTGCTCATCTGTCAGTAATGACTGGTTTTTATTGGCACGATAAGAATGACGTATTTCATGTTCGTCGCTAAAGACTCTTATCCCTTTGTCACTAATGACCAAGACTTAGATGGAAGATTTGATCGTATAGCCTCTCTTTAGATAGAAATTGAGGATTCATCATCCACATTTTAGTGGCACGTGGGGTCACCAATGATATATAGCCTAAGAGAATAAGTCCTTAATATATGGTCGGTTTTTTCATCTTAGATAGTGGATAGTGAGTACTAAGCAGTGATTATCACTATTAGTTTAACAACTAGCCTTAACAGAATATGACATGGTGTACAGATTATCATGGCATCAATTGCGACAGTGCAGTTGGTGTATAGGAATCAATGGTGACAGCATTGCCGGCAACAAGGTTGTCGAGAGGGCTCTTGGCCAACTTTATATGTTCCATGATAGCACAACCAGCAACCTGAATGGTTGTTGCTAAAAACTACAGCTCTTACAGTGTAGTTAGCTCGATGCCATCTTCCTCAGCACATTCTATTACTTTAGCAACTGCAGGGAAAATCTCATAAGCCTACCAATATTCTACAATGATGGTTTTTTTGAAGAGAGTTATCTGATTTAGTCCAGATCCAATTGCTTTCCTTACTTCATCTTGGTGATGTTCTCCAAGTTTGTCCTTGCTCTTGCAAGATGAACCAACCACACATTCAACAGAACTGGTATCATATCAAAGAAATCACCAACCACAATGGCCAACTTAAGTTTAGCAAAAGAATGTATATAATAAGTTGAACTGTTCTCTCTCATAATTTTAGCTCACAAATCATTCAATTCACCTGACATATTACTTGCTCCATGGTAAACCTTGGTTTCTACTTTCTAAGTTGCTTTAGTCTATGACCAAGATCTGCAAGTAGGAAATCAACGCAAGACTTTATATAAGAAGTCGGCTATCTCTTTGACATGAGCAACACCAAAAAAAGTTACGAGTCATGATTTCAGCGTATCAAATAAGCCCTCCAAGTGTGATTTACCTAGCAAGTTTGTGGCTGTATATATTATTTCAAAATTTCGATACTACACTCAAACATGAGATACGAGAACACCTCAGTGATAGTTGATAGTGTCTCTTGAGATCAAGAAAAAAGCTCGAGAAAAGAAAGATACATCTAAGGGTGCGTTTGGTTCTGCTGTGAGCTGTGAAAAAACTGTTGTGAGTTTTCTGTTGTGAGCTACCTGCTGTGAAAAAGCTAAAAGTCGTTTGGTTGAAACTGTTGTGAAAAAACTACTGTGAGTTGACTGTTTTTTATAATTTACTTATAAAAAAGTGCATAGTTCATCTTATAAAGTAACCGACAACCACATATTATCTCATGAAATTATGCAATGCAATACAAACCATAATAATGTTAAATCAATTAAGACACCTTGAATTCATACTTTTTAATTTGAACTAAAAATCAGAAAAGCAAAAGCAGAAAAGCAGGGTTCAGACTGCTTCCAAATTTGTACTGAAAAAAAGCTGCTTTTTCACAGCAGAAGCAGTTTTGGTAAACCCGTTTAGTTCAGTTTCTGCTTTTTCACAGTAGAAGCATATTTGAAAAGCAGAACCAAACGCATCCTAAGAATGGTGGTGGACAATCTAGTGCCAATGTGGAGCAAAAGCCCTCAAGCAAAAATAACAAAAGAATTGACAAAAGCCCAGCAACACCAACTTCACGAAGAAAAAGAAGCACATGAACCATCAAACATAACTTGCTATGTGTATGGTAAACCTAGCCACAACTCACATGAAATACATTTTATTAGGTGCAAACACCAAATTGGTTACTGAAAATCAATATCTAACCAACTAAGATAAACTATGCATTGACACATAAACAACATCATGTGATCCGAGACCTGACTTTGAGAAAATAAAAAAAGATATACACTAATCAAGAACAACAAATTTATCTCTAAACTCATCGCATATTTTTAAGGGTTATTTTCTTCCGTGCTATTATATGTTTTACGATTTACCAACATGTCATCGGTATGTCAATGAAAAACGGGAGCCACCATAGTTACTAACAATAACATGTAAATAATTCTTAAAAATTATAATATCACGTGAGTAATTTTCTCGTTTTTCAATTTTCTAAGGTGGTGTTTGTTTCCCCTAGTCTAAATCTTAGTCTCGTCACATTTATCTACATGTTATTGTTAGTAACTATGGTGGCTCCCGTTTTTTCAATTTTCTAAGGTGGTGTTTGTTTCCCCTAGTTTAAATCTTAGTCTCGTCACATCGAATGTTTAGATACTATTTTGGAGTATTAAATATAGACTATTTACAAAACTCATTCATAATCAGCGGATTATTCACAAGACGAATTTAATGAACATAATATTTAACCTATGGAACAAAACACCCACTAAAACGCGTTTAGAAGCCTAGAATCTCGGCCTATTTCTTAGAGATGAGCCGAAATTTTAAACTAAAATCTCAGTCGATCCCCAGAAAATTCCGGCATCCTATGCCAGCCCCAAGAAAAACATAGCAAACGCAAATCATACGTCCTTTCCGAGCGATGCTGCGTGGCTACACTTTAGTTTGGCAGCTGCGCTGATGTTTCGCATCGTGCCTGCCCCCGCTTTTCGTCGCGGCACGTTGCGCGTGAGTGGACGACGGCACAGTGCATCGTCGTGGTGGTGGCTGCACCAAGATTCGTTTGTTCCGGGGTGGAACGCGCAAAAAGACCTGGCCACTTTGAATTTTTCCTCGGTGGGCGGTGGGCCCACCCTGCGGAAGGAGAACGCCAATCCCACGGCAAGGGCGTTCCCTGGGACCCACCTGCCGCGAATTGCTGTGTCCACTCGACCAACCTACACGGTGACCAGTACGCCGATTCGTCCGTCCAAACTTGGATTTTTTCCCTCTAATGTTACGTAATTAAATCGTGATTATTTTTTATTTATAATATGTATATATAACACGGAGTAATTAGATCTAGATGTAATGCATCATTCAATTAGCTATAAATTATAAAGCTAATCATTTTTTTAAAAAAGGTGAAACTAAGGGCATCTCCAATGCAATGACTAGGATGATTTCTATAGCATTAAATAGCAGTCCACATAAGCAAAAATCTGATGTGGCATGAGAGTTAATGAGGAAAGAGGAGAAAAGTTGAGGAAATGGTTTCTCATGCAAGAAATGGTTTCTATCACTAATATCAAGGATGAAGAAACCACTCTACATGCATTGGGAGAGCGTAGTAGTTTTTATAAATGAGATCCACTTATTTATGATTGGGTAAAAGAGGGAAAAATAAATAAAGACAAGAAACCATACATTGTGAGAGTAAGTTTCTATGAGTAATTTCTTAGTGACATGACATGTATAAAAACTACTAGATAATTTTTTGGTTGGGAATGTCCTAAGACTGCTGTAAACTTTTGGCAGGACTGCTGCTCCAGCTCCGAGGTTGATACGTGGGTTATTTGATGAAACCGAGGACCATGCATTTTGTTCCTAATGATAAAAGATAAACGAACTTGCTCTAAAGACATCTTATCAAAATTTATGTAAAATAGTTTAAGATATTTCGTGCCATTTATAGTCTACCTAGTTAGGTAGTGAGGTGAGAAAAATATTTCATCCCAACTCGCTCTCTTGTTTGGTCAGAGAGCGAGAAAACAAAGCCATCCTACTTAAATGAATATTGTATAAATATTTCAAACGGTTTTGTTCTAAAATATTTATCGTCCCAAAACATTTATCCGACCGTTCCATTTCTATCACTAGAACATACTAGTGAAGGATAGCTGCATTGGTGACAGCAACAATGGCAACGACGCTACAAGGAGTGTCGAGGTAAAGGAGCGATAGGAAACTACAAGTCGATAACAATTAACAATAGAACAACGTAAGTTAAGGGCACTCCCAACTTTCCATATAGGATGATTTTTTAAGTATTTATTGTGCTGCCACATAGAGAAAAAAGTGACATGACAAGTTATTTAACGAGGAGAGATACTAAAATATGAAGAAACCATGTATTAAGTAAGACATCATGTCTTCATTATATCTAAGACATGGATGTAAGTGATTGGATGAAAAAAGGAGAGAAAAAATATTAATATAAAAAATTATTATAGATTTATATTAAGAAACTAGGATTAAGAATATAGTTTCTGGATATAATATTTTATTGACATTACAAAATAAGACCTAAAACTATGAGTTGAGATTGCCCTAAACGATGAGAGAAAAGTGGATACAGTGAGCATACATAAAGCGGACAAGACAGCGAAGACCGATAAAGATAAGACGAGTGAAGAAAGAAATTACAATAGAAACCGTTCCGTCCTCAAACTAAATAAAAATTTCAAAATTAAACTAAAAAATTTAAAAATAAAGATCCTACAAAATTATATATATATATATATACAAATGCTATTCTACACCACGGGTGTAGAATGCTATTATACACCGACGTGGAATGGAGGGGGTTGAGATTGTGTGGGGTGTGGGAGCACGGGATGATCGGTGTAGAATAGCCATAGTGTAGAATAGCGTTCCCGTATATATATATATATATATATATATATATATATATATATAAATGATAAAGCTGCGTTATTTCACGTCGCTCGCTCAAGAACCAAAATTACACAAGCCTCCTCAGCGTGAGCCTTACAAAATACATCCTCTTTATGGCCGGCTCCACGTTTGACCGTAGACTCGCACCAGGATTGCTCTTGTTGACCGCAACTCCCACCACTTCCAGTTTCTTCCACCCAACCAGCCACCACCAGTGGCAACGCCCCCCTCCTCTTCGTCTTCCTCCGCCTCCTCACCAACCAAACTCGCGCCTCCTTTCTTCGTCTCGCCAGATCCGTGAGAGCCCAATCCAGACAGGCTACCCTCTTAGTTAGCGTCTAGCGAGCGCTCTAGGCCTCTCTCCGGATGGCACCCCGCGTGGCCCTGCTCGCCGGCGCCGTGGTTCTCCTCCTGGCCGCCGGCGCGGCGCGCGCGTCCAACGACGAGGGCGACGCGCTGTACGCGCTGCGGGCGAGGATGTCGGACCCCAACGGCGTGCTGCAGAGCTGGGACCCCACCCTCGTCAACCCCTGCACCTGGTTCCACGTCACCTGCGATCACGCCAGCCGCGTCGTCCGCCTGTGAGTTCCCCCCTCCAGCACCGGCGCCGGCATCTATCTGGCCCTCCCCGCGTTCGAGATTTCTCCCTTTTTGAATTTTGATGCTCAGTTTGCGCGAAATCTGCTCTCTTTCCGTTACTGCCCATACCGTGATTTTTCCCGTGTTTAATTTCCTCGCTCCATAAATCATCCAGCCAATCATCTAGCGCTAGCACCTAGCAGCCGATAGCTAATTGGTTTTCTTTGTTCATGAAATCGTACGACGTCGATGAACGCGTAAAAAGTCAACTCTCGGTTCAAGATCTCGACACGCTAGCTGTTCAGCGATAGAATGGTTTACCAGGTCAACCTATAATTTTGCGGCCTAGTAAATAAATAGACGGGTTTTTGTCTTCCAACTGAGCAATAATCGCATCATCTTGCTGTTCAAAGGAGGGATTTTTAGTCAGTGCGGTTGTGAGGGATGCAACGTGTTCGTCGTCGTCAAAGAATTGCAGCCTGACCGGGTCATTCGTTTCATCGTCTGACTCTTTTTCTTGTTGAAAAATGTTTCAGGGATTTAGGGAACTCCAACATCTCCGGCTCCATTGGCCCTGAGCTAGGCCGTCTTGTGAACCTCCAATACTTGTATGTGCACATGAATTCAAGTTCTCCTGTACGAATGGGGGGAAAGCGGTGTATGTGTCCATGGTTTAATCGGTGGAAATCTAAATTTTCATTTGCAGGGAGCTCTACAGGAACAACATTGGCGGTGAGATCCCAAAAGAGTTGGGCAATCTCAAGAATCTGATCAGCTTGGATCTGTATGCCAACAAGCTCACTGGATCAATCCCCAAGTCGCTTTCCAAGCTGAAATCGCTGAGATTCATGTATGTATGACCACCTGATTACACCTGATTGCTAATCCCCAAATCATGGCATGCCAGTGCAAATAGATGTTGAATCCAAATGGGCTGGGTGCTTGTGGCCACATTCTGAATCAACTGACATGAAATTCACTGAAATCTCTCTTCATTTTTTTTGTATGCATGGTTAAGTAATAATTTCCATGAAAAGAAACGTGAATAGAAAGCTCTCAGCTTTGATCTCATGATTCATATTCTAAAGTAGGTTTCAATCTCATAATTCATATGTGAACAATGTTCCCTAAGCTGCTGCTGAAAGCTAGGTTTGTTTTGTCAGGCGCTTGAACAATAACAAGCTCGCTGGATCGATTCCAAGGGAGCTGGCCAAACTTTCCAACCTGAAAGTCATGTGAGGATAATTCTATATATGTATCAACCTTGGTTATTTCCTCAACTCTCTATTATTTACTGATTGCTATAAAATCTTGTGAAATGCAGTGACTTGTCTAACAACGACCTTTGTGGAACTATTCCTGTCGAAGGTCCTTTCTCAACATTCCCTCTTCGAAGGTAAGTGCTAACTAAAGAAGATCACATTGTTTTTAATTGTTGTACCAGATCATTGTTTTGCTAGTTATCGTCCATTACCACTATAACTTCCACATAAACTGATGTTATAAGAGATCAATTATTTTTCAGCTTCGAGAACAACAGTAGGCTGAATGGGCCGGAGCTGCAGGGTTTGGTTCCTTATGACTTTGGATGTTAAGAGATCCTCCATCTCCATGCCGGTGCACAAGATGCAAGCAAGACGTCCGTTGTTAAATGAAAGAAGGTAGTAGTACAAATAGGGAAAACCTAGCCTGCGAAATATCGTGAGTTCGAGTTTGCAGCAAAACAGAGGTAGGTTCTGAGATGATGTATCCAGTCCGCATGAACAAAGAATGTATCCGGAGGAGTTTTACCTATTCATATTACATCTACCATGTCATGTAAATTGTAAAGTGCTGTACCTAAAGCATGTGTGTTTTTACTTTTACCCCCAGTAGGGGATATGCAAATCTTGTCATTGACTATTTATCCAAGCTGACAAAAATATATACGCACATATTTTATGTTCTCCCAACAAAGGTAGAAGAACTCAAGTACCAGCATTGCATTATACGCATTAGAACACAAGAGAGTAATTTATTTATCAAAAAAAACATCGTACTATCACGATGGACGTTTAAGCTATTATAGAATTACGATTACGTACATGAAATAAAAAAAACATATATGCACACTATCCTCTAGAAAAGCGACGATTTCGATTCACTAGTGATTGCTAAATCCTGCAAAATTGATTTATCAACCTGATAATCGCCTGGTAAATGACTCTACTCAACACAAGATGCCACCATGGGCACAACAAAATTGAACATTGCAACACGGCATGCAATGAATATATTGCAACTATTTTGCCGATGATTCGGTTGGTGATCTCCCATATAGCTGGAACAGTAAAGAGGATTTCAACATCTGAGGTTCTCTCTCGAGTGCTGCGATCACATCCTTCACCGTAATGCTCCGTGCCACTTTTATGTGTGTCGACCTTCTAACACCACCTAACAAAAAAAACACAATTTTTTTGAGGGCCAAACAACGTCCAACTGTAGGCACGGCATAATGTGGGATACGTATCTATAATATGGAGTTTCATATATATATATATATATATATATATATATAATATATATATATATATATATATACGGAAACACTATTCTACACTATGGGTGTAGAATGCTATTCTACACCGATCATCCCGTGCTCCCACACCCCACCCAATCTCAACCCCCTCCATTCCACGTCGGTGTAGAATAGCATTCTACACTCGTGGTGTAGAATAGCATTTGTATATATATATATATATATATATATATATATCCACTCACCACAATTTTTTCGCAGCAGTTTCAATTAAACGACTTTCAACTTTTCTACAGCAGTTTTTTCACGATAGACAGCTCACAACAGAACCAAACACACCCTTAGTCTCTCATTTCACAGTGAGCACTATCTACTTGAAAATGGTTCACATAGTAGTTATTAAGGCGGTAGGATGATGCTAGACACCTAAGTACCTTATTACCATTTAAGCAGTAAGACACAAGGGGGAAATGTGTATTTGTATCCGGTCCAACAGCCCATTTAAAGCCCACTAAGTTCTTTTTCCTCTCTCTAAACCCAAACTTGATAACCATGATTCACATAATAATTAATAAATCTTTATAGTAACTGGACACAAGGTGATCTTGTTATCTAATAACTTCCCATCGACCCATTTTCTACATAACTACAGATATATACCAAACTTTTTGCATGGATACATTATTAATGTTGATAGCTAAAATATTTAAACTACCCCAACCCACCACCATTCAAGTGGTTTTGCAATTTATTTGTTTAGTCTGTTTTTGTATTTTGGTTCATACAAATACAACAAACAGGCAAAGGAACAATGAATTTGCCAGGTCCAAGCATTGAGAAGTAACCTGATTTTTTGATTTCCTGCTGTTCTCTTGAGCCTTTTCCAGATCTTGGTGAAGACTTGTGAGGCAACATGTTACCTGGCATGGAACCAGAAGAATCACCTCCTTCGTTTCTCTGTTTATTTCGTTCAGCTAGCAACTGCCACTTTGAAAGCATGTCGTACCCCCCTGCTGCAACTCGCAAAGCAGCATTTGCAGCTGTTGTTCTCATTTTATCATCTTCCTCCTTGTAAGTCTGCAAGATATGAAAAATCATCAACATCTAAAGCATGTAGTGCCTTTGTACAACTGTGCAGGTATCACCTGACTTGTGAAAGGACACTAACCTTAGCATGCTTTGATGTGCTACGGCTCTCATTCTTGTCCTTCTCTGAATCAACGATTGTATTGTCATATCCCTGCATTTAAAAGCATGATCATCATTCAAAGTGCACAAATTATGAGTACTTAAATTTGTGAAACTCAGACCCAGATTTCGCCAATCAATATATTAGACCAAACGAAAGTTTTGCCCACTAAAGATGATACAGCTAATTGCACATCAAATCTAATAAACAGTCTAGCAGCCTGTACAAGGAGAGGCAACACAAATGAACAATGGTTATTAAATCAACTGGAACCTTGCTACATAGTATCAATCCATCACCCATCGCTACATCTACATTTAAATAAGCACTCAGATTTGCGTGTGGAAAACTTAAATGCAACCCACAATAGGTGCATTTAAACCCTACACAAATGAAGAAATTTTCACCAAATTACAATTTCAAATCGGTACAACTGTACAGGTTTAAGTCCCCCCCCCCCCCACACACACACAGCTACAGCTTTTGACAGCCTTGACCCACTTGCCAGACTCACTAATGTGAGTTGGATGGAATGGTGGTATCAGCATCAGAGACTGAAAAGCGGTATAATAAGTTGGATAATTTGTTTGTACATGAAATATAGGTTTTTAAGTCAGTAGTTCCTTACTTCCTTAAGGTTATAACAACTTGCATGTGATTGTGTGAAATCTACTCATACAATTAAAATAAATCAATATTTCCAAGCTCTAGTTTACAATTCAACTTATCAGAAGAGATGTACAAACACCCCTTTATTAAATTGATAGGTGAGATTGAATCTCAAGTCTACTCATCAGGCAGTAGCAATACATGGTATTGCAGTGATTGAGGTTTGACGATTACTCTGCTCAACTAAAGATTGCAACAGTACATCCACAGCTACCAGTGTAATCAAATGTGAAAAGATGGTGCAACTTAAAGCAGTGAAACCCCCTTTCATAAGAAAATATCATTACTTGATGTGTCTCATTTAACAAAGTGATGATAGCAATCACATGTAGTTATTATCTCATTTAATTTGGTCCAGGACTACAAAAGTATGAAGTGATACTGGATGCAAGTTAATAATCTGATACTCCAGAAATTAGTTAGCGTATCTGCTTCCAAGAATGTTGATCATTTAATGTTAAGCATTATAGCAATTAGATGAAGCGGCCCACTACATAAAACACATCTGACACTTGACAGTGGCAATTACTGTTCATAAGCATGCTAAACAATTGTTAAAGAATGGTAAATTATCCCTACTCTAACAAGACAACATATGGATCCTAATATGTGTGAAGATACATGTTAAAATTCAAGCTGAAACATCATACAGAACTAACATCATTTTGTTTCCTGATTCTTTCAGCATCTTCTGCCAGCTTTTTGTCCCACTGTTCTTTAGCTTCTCGGTTCACCCTCAATATGTGACTGCGAACATCTGAAGATAACGGATATGTATGATGCCTTGATTTTTCAAGATCAACCCTCTACACAAAATAAAGACCAAATATGAGTTACTGAGGTAGTAACTTAGTATACATGAAGATATTTTTAATGGGAAAAGGTCCATGAAGTTAAGATGTCACACCTGTTTTGATAATCTTATTGTATTACTTATGAATCCTCGTAACCGCTCCTCAACACACTGAAGAAAGCTTGCATTAAATTAGGACAAAGCAGATCTGGAAAGGATTCTGCTAGATAGTTAGATACTCACCATCGATAGACATCGCTCCACGTCACTGCCTATGCTCTTCAAATTGCATTTCCTCACTGCCAAAACACCAGCATTAATAAAAGCATAAAATTGGCCCTACCATGTTAACTATTTTCTTGAAGGACAATGGTATTAACTGATCTCTGCTAGTTTCTTTGTCAGAGGACCCTTCTGTAGGATGAGTTTTTCTTCTTCTAGTTGTACAACTTTCCGAGCAATTTCTGAAACTCGACTCTCTTCCTTTGGAGCAGAGAAAAGCTGCTCTTCTTCTTCCTGATAAAAAGGTACAAGTTACATAAGTAATGTTCACTGAATAATGAGGTATGCAGATAGCAAATCATCAGAATAAAAGCACATTAAGGAATATATACCCTCAGGTTAACACCACTAACTGCAGTAACATCATTCAACTGGTCAATACTTTGATCATGATAACCTCCAGATGTCTTCTGCTTTTTACTGGCTCAAAGAAAAACGGCATCAGAAACCACAAAGCAAGGATGATTAGATGGAGATTATTTACTCATAACTGGCTCTGAAATTACTTAGATGGTGGAGGAGATGAGCCTAACGCTTCCAAAGGTTTTTTCTGTCCAGCAGATGTCTTCTTTTGAGGTGTTTTAGAAGCTGCTACAGGCAGAGGCGTTTGTGCAGCAGGTTGGATCTAGCAATACAACAATATTGGTTAGAAATAAATAACAACACAGTCAATTATACTGAAATTCTTCTTTGCTAGAATGCCAAAATCAGTAAAACCCAATGGAAGCTGGCATATGACCAAATGACTGGAGGTGTAGGTGGTACCAAGCCCACTAAGGTTCAAGTCTTCAAACAATTTCTGGAGTACACAACTACACACATTTGTGTCCATTTAGTAGGTATGCTTGTGCCAGCGCTCAAAGAGGTCGTTGGTTCTAGTTCTACTGCCAATTTCCAAGCATGTGTAGAGAATGTGTGCCCATGTGTGATGATGCGACTGGTGTGTGCTGAGTTGTGCGTTCTGTCAGAATTCCCAGGAAAAGAAACAAGAACTCGAGATACACTTGTTGTGGCGACAAACACCTGCAGCGACAAATGTCGACGCTTTTCTTGTATTAACTGGTCTACTCGTCACACAAGCAACCTAACTTCTCACTCTCTCAAAACCTCAAGCAGCAACTAGCTTTATATAGCATCTGAACGCCAAACTTTCAGCTTCTCTCCTGCATGCATTTCCTGCATGCGCGGCTTACAGGCCACGTCCTTGTGCACTAAATGCTGCATGCAAGAGCAGCAGCTCCATTATGCATAGCTACACTCATGCACACACTAACTCATGCAAGACTCATGCTTCATTACACACTAACACACGCACAAACGCAGCTAGACTCACGTACTAACGCGCACATGAACCGTCAGACTCCATCAACACACACGCCATGCACGAACATGATGTGGTTTACTCTAACACGTTCCAATGTACTCTCACATGCTATAAGTACAAATTCAGCATGAGTTTCAGAAGAAGATTTAGGCATATATACAGGTAAATCAATAATGGTTACATGACAAGGCCATTGGAAGTTTGGCGTTAGTGAGATCAGCACATCTGAGGATATATGTGAAAACATAAAATAAGAATAATGCATTTGTTTCAACAGGAATCTATCTTCCAGTTGTAATGTTTTCCAAGTGACTTATAACATGGAACAAGAAGCACACACAAATCGACATATACCTGCATGTTTGCTTCTGCTTGAGTGCCATGGGATCGATGATGCTGACTTGAGCTTGTTGCAGTCAAAGATTTAGAAGTGCTCAATGCTGATGGTTGTCTTTCATGAACACCACCACCCTTGGATGCAAAAGTTGTGTTAACTTGTTTTGCATGAAAGAAAGGGTCGATTTAGAGCGTTGGCCAGCAATTACCTTATCCATATGTTCTGTTGGAGTGAAAGAATTAGTTTTCTGCTCCTTGTTTGCTTGTTGCCATGGAGATTGATTAGTTTGCAATGTCGATCGTGTTGCCATGTTCCTAGCCACTGTGGTAATAGCTCCCTGGACTAATTGCCCTCTTTGTTTGGAATCTGCCATTTGCGGTCTAAGTGGTACATTTAGACCTCCAACTGGTCGTGGAAATGGACGGGCATGAATACTATTTGTCCCAAGCACAGGTAAAGAAGTCTGTGGATGTGGCACACTATGCTGCGTTGCTTGCACTGATACGGAGTGGACATTGGGTGGACGGCTTTGTATCATATGCCCTCTTTTCACATCTGACATGTTAATAGTTTCGTTAGGCTTTTGCATATTGCTTTCTGAAGCTGGATAGCCCATATTACACTGCATTTGGCCTGACGAAGGTCGAAATAGAGGTGGTCTTGGGCTGTCAATAGCTTGGTTTACAGGCATAGAGTGAGTTAATGTATATGTTTTGTGCTCAACTCCTGACATAGAACTACTGGGAACATTCTGCGGATTGGAAACTTGACTTAACAAAGAATAGTTGCTTGGCTCTGTCTGGGGATTCCGTTGTGCCTGAGCAGCCTGCAGCCAAACAAGACCAGAATAACTCCCAGGAGAAACAGATTGCAATGGTAAGAAAAACAATAACAGTACAGACAGTGGCCATAGATAGATTGATCTATTCTCTCAAAGAATAAATATATTGACCAAACTTAAGCACTAGCTGCACAGATGTTAAGCAGCAGCCAGTTACCAGCATTTGAGGTCACTCACATGGACCCTAATAAAGTGAATGTTTAGTCACCTGCGTTTGATATTGTGAAGCAGCTAGCTTGAGCAACTTGTCACCAACAATACTCCTTATAACTTTCAAAAAGTGGTCCTTGGTGATTTCATTTTTCTATCAAAAAAACATATTTTGTATTAGTAAGAAGTAATTTGTTATGCAATAAAAATACTATTTGGTTCTTTTCTTAATTCAGCATAGTAAGGAACAAATACCAACCCGCAACTTTGTAAAAATGGATTGAACTTGCATATCCTTGTCTTTGTCAAGGTGGTGGCTCAAAATTGGTATTAGCATATGAAATGCAACAACAGGAGGTTTTCCCACCGTAGGACCACTGTTAGTTTGATTTGTGCTTGGTGTTTGTTGACTCCTCATTTGTTGCAAAGGTTGCTGCTGACCAGCAATATTTTGTTGAGAATTGTTTCCTGAATCTTGCTTAACCTTTGGCTGGTCACATTCTCTTTGAGTATTAGACTGCAGGTGTTTATTATCAGCACCTTCAAAAACCAGTTCAGATCTAGAAGGCTGTTCATTTGTATGATGCAAATGTTTTTGTTCCTGTTGTTGGCTCTCCTGTTTTCCAATTTCATTCTTTACTGAACCCTGCCACTGTTCATGACTGTGGTTGAATATTGAGTTGCTTTGCTGAGGTACATGACCTACATTTGAAGTCAAATTAGCATGCAATACACTTCTGGTGGAAAATACAATCACATCATAGCTAGGTCACCAAGAATATGTTGATTTTTTAATTTTTAGAGAGAGAAATATGGTGAATTGCTGATATGTGTGTTAGGTCTCTGTGGTAGCGACCTTAATGGGTAGCTGATAGCTCATCTGGCCTCTCCTTAGCCGGTTTCCTGCCCATGGTGGATAATACATCGAGGGCGTCGGTAGCAGCAGCAGGGGATGAGACAATAGAGGATAATGGATAATAATAAGATTGCTTTATTGCTTCACTTCAAGACTCAAGAGAGGCCTACTGCTCTTTATATAGAGAGCTGCAGCCAATTACAAATCAAAGTCTAAACTGACTCCAAATTCCAAAACCTAGTAGAAGTAGAATTCCTAGTCCTAATTGAATCCAAACCTTCTAAACTTGTCTTTTCTAGCCAAATCACAGAATAAACTAGTACCTCCTAATATATAAAATTCCAAATAAGGATATTAACCACTTTGATTCTCCTACTATAAACCTTGCCAAACAAACAATGTGTTTAAACAAATATGCTAACATTTTTAGATGGAAAAACTGTGTTAAACATATATTAGGTTTCCAGTAACAGCTCAGTACTTCGACACTTATTTCCTATATTTTGCTTCCCTAAATGAAAACTCGTTTCCTCTTTGGTCCCAATATCAAGAAAATTCGTTTCCTCTTAGGTGTAGGTCCTCGGAGATGAGACAAAGCGAAGCCATTGCAGTTGGAAATTTTTATTTGTCTGAATTTGCCATGTTTCCAACGCTCTAAACCTGAAGATTGCAAACCGATAATTCCAACATGGTAGCTGGGTTTTGTTACCATGTACACGAATGTTTCTTGGTTTCATTATTCCCCATTCCAAGAATGGCATTCTACAACCCTCGCAGTACGGTTTCTTCGATTCCTATTTCCTACAGCCCCCGGTTCTCCACAAGAATACCAAACACCACGAATTCGATGCAAGAACGGGGAACCACGTCCAAGGTTAATTGGGCCTCGGGAGGACTCACCGACGCCGTGATCCAGCGGCTGGGAGGACGACGCTGCCGCGCTGCTGCTCGCGCTCGCGCTCCCGCCCCCGCTCCCGCTGCCCTCCACCTCGCGGTTCAGCGCTGCCGTGAAGGCCTCGACGTCGGCGCCCGAGTGCAAGGTCTCGTCCTGTGCAACCACCAAGAACAAGAAACGCGCCATTTCAATCCTCCCTTCCTTTTTGCCCCCCTCCACGAGAAATCGAGAATGACGGGTGTGAGGTGGGTGCGAGAGGAGGGTTCGGGGTCGGGGCGCGCACCTCGTCGTCCTCGAGGAGCCTCATGATGGGATCCATGGCGTCGCACTTGGATTGGAGAAGCAAGGCAGCCTCCCGCTCGCCTTCCCCTTGTCGGTCCCTTGGGGGAAGAAGGCTGGGCAGCTGGCTGCCTCTACTCGTATGCTTTCTTTCCGAAGGCGCCTCGTGAATTTTGATGAGCTCCGACCTATCTGGGCCTTCTTTGATCTGATCTGATCTGCTCAGGTATGTTAATGGGTACATACATGATACAGAAAAAACAAATTTCAAATCAGTCAAATTTAAAAAATTACAAAAAATAGATCGGCCAAACGTGGTCATTTCAGACCACGTTCGACACTTAATCGGCCGAACACGGTCATATCAATCTCGTTCGGCACTTCAATAGCCGAACTAATTGGCCACGTTCAGCACTTAGTGGCTAGGATCAACGAATTTGGCCAAAGTAGCCGTTGCGATGCTGACATGGCCGCATTTGGTCGACCAAGTGTCGAACGTGGCCGGCCACGTTCGACCGATCAAGTGCCGATATGAGTATATTTTTGTAATTTTTTTTAATTCGACTACTAGATTTGATTTTTTTTAAAAAAAATATTTTAAAAAAATTCCATCATACATGCCTTCACAGTTTTTATTCTTTTTTTATCTGTGTTGTTTCTAAACATTACTCGTTCAATCCAAGTTTAATGGCTAAGAAAAAAACGAATCTTTTAAGATTGATCAGCACCTACGCATGTGGTTGTATAGTGCTCAGTTTGTAAAAAAAAGAGAGTAATTGATGCATAGCTAAGCAATTGCTACATGACGCTACAAGTTCATAGCTGCTGCGCAATGATCTTTACATAGATTAAATAGGCCCTTTATGTTAGATAAGAGGGAGTAGTAGACAACCTTTCCATTTTAATAAGAGTAAAACATAATAGTGGTCATTAAATTTGTGGCACAGATATTATCTGGATTCATAAACTCCAGTGGAATAAAGAAATTTCAAAAGATTTTTGCAAGAATTAAACTAATTCATGTGAAAATTCTATAAAATTCATGTGTTCCAAATAAGCCCTAACAATATACTTCCGCTGATAACCCAAGACATTACCATCTGTGTATAAGTGCCAGTCCAGGATCATGCATTCATGCTAACACACAGTCACATAGATAATATAATAGCCAACATCACGAAAAAGGATGTAACATTAATTAATAAATTGACTATGATAAGCCTTACAAGTAATAAAGTTTCACAGAGGATATAAAAATAAATGTGGAAGCTCCATCAACATGCCACAGGCAGTCAAACTCCTCAGGGAACAGCGGAAAGTTTTCTTCTGAAATTCAGGAAATTGGAAGGTGCACCAAAAAATATGCATATGCACAGATGATAGAGATGATATGGCATAATTTGCCTGAAACAACAGTTGCAGTAATACAACAATTTATTTAAAATAACATTTGTAAATAAAGGATGTTATCAACCACCCACCCACTTGGGGCATATCTGAAAGATCTCAGCCCAAACTGTAATTTGAATTTTCGAACACCACTGTGGAGTGTGGATATCTACAAAACAAAAGTGAAGCACCTATTGATATTGAGAACCAGCATCTTGTCCATGTTTACGAAGTGCCAAAGCAGTAATATAGGAAACCACAACAGTGATGTCATCCAACTTTCCACCATAATATCGATATCCAGCATCTTGAGCTGCACTCGAAAACGGTGTTTGCCGGTTTTTGTCTTGAGCCCGCTGTCGTGCAAGTGCTGCTATCTTCTGAGCCGTCACTTGAGGTTCCAAACCAGCTCTGGTTCCATGGACCACCACTGCTGTAATGTCATTGCTGTACAGGTTATCAAACAACCCATCTGTTCCAGCAACAATTACATCACCAGACGCAACAGGCACCCTGAAAACCTACAATTGTTTGGCCATGTCAGTATTACAACATTATTATGTAAAGTAGCAGAAAAATATTTAATTCTCAGGCCAGCAAAAAAATGGAAAATGATCAGGCAACCTTTGTGTGCACCCGTCTATGTGTATCGATGAATGACGAACTGACGAGGATGCAAATCGTCACTCACATGCAAGCTAAGTTGTTGGGTTGGCATCATGGTCTTACACTATGCCTATCTGGTATTGTCCATGAAACAGTTTTGAGAACTATGACAATGGTGGGCTACAGAAGTACAGAACCCTAATCTTTTGCCTAATATCCACTAACATGCCAACAGCTCTCTTTGCAGTTTCACATAAGAACATACAAACTATGAATTTCTCCCAAAAAATGGTTTGAAACCCAGATTACATCATGTCTGTAATGGGTTGGTCTTACAGAACTCCTAAACTTGGGTCTACGTGTCATATACCAAATTCATGATAAGATAAATACTGTCAGGAGGATAGTCGGGCGGTGTCAGCTGCTAGGGATGAGAGGACCTTAGTCTGGGATGATGAACAATGGGGATAGGTTATACTAATTCTTCATTGCTTAATGAAATAGAGATACAACCCATCCTTATATAGGTGGCATACTTGATTCTCAAGAAGCTAATCTCTAAAATCTAGGAGATAGATTACAACTCAATCTAATCTTATTTCTAAAATAAGAAACCTAATCTTATATCTAATCTCTAAACTAACAATTCCTAAAATGCTGCTACAGTACCACATGGGTACTGTTCACACCCTAATTGGGTTATGTTGCCTCCAAGCCCATGTCCATAACACTACTAGACAGTAGTGGATCCAGGACGATTTTGTTGGGTGTGCCTACTTTACTAGACCCTAGTATCAGGTATGAGGCAGCTGTGCCAGTTGTGGCTTGTGGGCTTGGAAAGCTGGGGGTTTATTTCTGGGACAAATCCCAGGGTAATTCTAGCCCTACCTGGACTAGCTTCTGGTTCTGCCACTGCTACAGGATATGTTTTTTATCCAGAAAGGTTATATTTTTTAAGCAGTCCTGGAACAGAAGAAAAGCTTCTCTATGAAGTTCAAATGACAACACAAAACTATGTTTTCCATAAAAAAACATAAACTACATGCATTTATTACTGAGTAAATTATTGTCTAAGATTAAAAAAGAGTGCATCACTGATGAATATATGAAGCAGACTGGAAACTAAACATAAGCTTACCTGCGCAGCACTAGGCAAGTCACTACAGTTGCCGCTCTCAAGTTGGTAAGTGAAATTGAAATCATGTTGCTGTATAGGCGACCTAAACAATGTGGAACCATCTCTGATGAGTATAAAACCACTGTCACCAAGATTAATTGCTTGTATTCCCTGAAACAGGAGGCAGTGTATAACTCATACTTAACAAAGAAATAGCACTATGAGTATCTAAGAAAAGAAACAAGTTATTTACTCAATTGGTTTTGTTCTATGGAGATAAAAGAGGTAAGGGATGCACCATTGTATCATCTAGGAACATATTCCTCAAAAGAAAAAGTGGACTTGACCGATTAGATAATAAAAAAGCTACCTGATAAAAAAATGACTAAGGATGGTAGAGGACGAAGATGACTTTGTGTGCTTGCTAGCATAGAGGGCATTATTTTTTTTAATTTATAGCAAGGAGCCAAGGACATTCAACTTTTTTTGGATAAACTAGCAGGAGAGGCTCCTACTGAGGTTATATATTAAGAGCAAAAGCCGAAAGATCCAGGTATACAAGCATGTGTGTATGTGTGTGGTCAAGCAGCCAAGAGAACGGGAAAAGAGAAGCTAAATCAGACTAAGCCAACTGGCCACTAGGGTCCTAGTGTTCTTGGGGAGCCTAGAAGACTGGGTAGACAGCTCGAGCTTGAAAAGCACCTTCCAACAGAGAGTGGAAGCTCTATGCTTATCAAAGATGATACGGTTTCTGTGGTTCCAGGTTGTCCAAGCCCCGACATGAAGATTCCCATGAAGAATTTCCTTCCAAAGCCAGATTTTGCATGAGAGAGCATGTCATGAAATGGCAGGGCAAGATCCCTACATCGAAAGGAGTTAAAGGAAGTGGTGCATTCACTATCCCCTAAACAAATTAACTTACAAACCTACACTCCAATGAATAGAGAAATCATGTGCCAATAAACAAATTAAATTATAACACCAAATTATATCCATGGCTTCGCAGCATCCTCCATCTCAAAAATTGGGAAGGCCTTGGCAGCAAAGCCAAGGACACCAGGGGCCCAGGGCAGAGACATGACACTAGCCAAGCAAAGCACACCAAGAGCAGCAGCAATGAGCAAACTGAGTCTGATGATAATAGCTCAAAATGTTGGGTAATATGATTCTTTACCCATATCAAAGTAAGGGCGTTGAACTAGTACAAGAAAAAGTACACAACATATCATTTAATATAAAAGGAGTTAGTGTAGGTTGTAGCAATAAGCCAATAACTTTCTATGTGGCAGCTGCCAAGTTACAGTCAGGCTTCTACTTAATGGGCATAGGCATGACAATTCTTGCTAACCTATCATTAAAAAACGATAACTACATAACCAAGTATTCTAGTTATTATACCGATCAAGCTTTATTAGAATAGAACGTGGACAGAACATTAATTCAAACAAGTCAAAGGAGCAAGACTAGAAAACTACTGCATCCACACAACAACCTCCAGCAAACATATTGATGAGCCTTGAAAGAACAACCAAGTACATCGCTTTACTAATCCCTATTATATAGGAAAAGTAGTCAAGTATCAACTTCTCTTATGGCTATACGCTGAAGCCATAGGCAAGGGAGCAAATAATCATGTCCCACATAAAAATAAACAAGATTAGTAGCAACCTGATCAGCTAAAGCAATGATGCATGCGGTTGATGAACCCTTCACTGTTGTGTTCCTATGGGCCTTTTCTAGTACCCTTGAGAGATCAATAGAATCTTTTGACTCTTCCTGTATTGCAGTAACTGCATGAGACATAAGATCTCTAGCATATTGACCTGCATCAACACCATAGCCTGCCCAACCACCAACTCCATCAGCTATCCCTATGGCCTGCTCATCCCAGATAAAATGGGCATCCTCACCACCAGTTTCTTCCTTGTCTGGATGTGGTAGATAACATGATCCTGATACAAGTTTTAAGGACCTATCCCCTAACTTATTCCTGAAATAGTGATACCAATGCAGTAGTAAATATGTGTCCATTCATGAAATATCATAACAATTTTCACATAAAATCATGGGTTGATAGTAACCACAGCTCCCAAACTATTGAAAGTTCAGAACTTCAGATGAAAGAAAAAGTATTGGAATGGGTCCAAAAAATAGGTGCACAATTCAAACCATCTATGAATAATTTGAATGAACTTTTAATTTTGATCCATAATGTAACTTCAGTGAAATAAACCAATGATATATGGTAATGTTTGGCAATTCCAATATAGAATAGTTCCTTTTCCATTGAAGAGCATATAGGCAGTAAGCTTGGCGGCAGCGGCACCTAGGCGGGTGCTGAAGCAGCATGACAAGCACTGAAGCAGAGTGGCGGGCACAAGCTGTGAGCAGTGGCCAGTGGCATTGCGGGATCCACCAGCAGATGACGTGCGCGGCCTGGATCCACCTTCGGTGGGCACGTCTCCGGTTATGTCTATTCATCCCTCTTATCTAGTATCTAGAAACTCTAATTTCCCACAGCTATGAGCAATGTTATGCAAGGTAGTTACACCATGTGAAACAACATTCACATCACTATGTGTCGATGTTGAATATCAGCAATAATTTTATGGGATATACATGAGATGTATGACAAGATGGTGACATAATGAATTTTATACAGGTTTAGGCCCTCAGATTGAGGTAATACCCTATATCCTGTTATATGGATTGATCTCATTGTATCCAAGGTTACAAAGCAGCATAAGAACTTGCTCTATGAGCTTCTATGAACTTGTCCGATGTATAGACTTCATAGTTATTAAGGCGGTAAGGCGAGGTGAGGTGAGGCGAGGCGAGGCAGCGGTAAGGCATAAAGAGAGGCGATGCCTTACGCCCATAGAAAATATAGGATTTAGGTAAAAAATATCAATAGATAAGTAGCAAATTCCAAATAGCAATAGCAATATAGCATGATAAAAATAGCAATACAATACCAAGTAGAAATATTGTATGCTAGAGATGTGAAATGCTTACAGTAGAAGGAACTTGCACTATTATCACTTTGGACGCCTTACAAAACTAAAAAATTATAGTTAAAATTGCAAGAACATATTTAAATTCTTGTCCAACAATATATTTAAAGTCCAGTTCAATAGCCCATTCATATAAGTCTAGTCCAACAGCTCATTTAAGACCCACCAGGTTATTTTTCCTCTCTAAACACCAACCTAGCAGCTCGCTCCCACTCCACTCCCCTTAGCCACCACCACTCCCCTCTTCCCCTCTTCCCTCTTCTATCTCCTCCCGTCTGCATCATGCTCGGCCTCGCCGCACCACACTCGGTCTTGTGGAGGTAACATGGAAGGCCAAGGCATCTGGACACTTTACCACCCCCAAGCACCTTATCACTTAAGCGACACCTTAATAACTATGATAAACTTGATAACTTCTAAAAGCCTCTCCTCATCCCTGGACCACGGAATCCCTTTATATAGGGGTAGGGAGCTAAATCCAAGGCATCCGACATATTAACCTAGTCAGATCCTGTTCAATCTCTTCCAAGATTTCCGGGATAGAGTTTATATTTGTCACTTCTTATCCCTTCCATCTTTTTGAGTTACAAGATAGAGCTTCCATATGTAGGAGCTATCATGTACTTGACCCACCCCATATTGGGTGGTCCGAAAGCCCATATCTATTATACAAAGGTCTCGTATATTCTACACTATGAGATTACTGACTAACCCATCTCAAGCACACTCAATTGATGGGGTTGTTATACTTATACACAAAGCATATTAACCATGAAGCACAAATGAAAAATATAGAAATATGAACCTTCTTCAGCACATTTGCAGGCATTCAGAAGTCAAGACTAGGAGATACAACAGAGCAGATTGTTTAATTCTGGTTTTAAAAAACATTCTGACACTTCTCTAGGAATATGTCAACTTTTCCTCCTTTCGCCATTTGAAAATCCAAAAGCAGATTTCCACTAAAATATTTAGTTTTCCTGGATTAGTGATAACTTTTACACAAGCTCCAGGCAAACCGGACAGATGACAAAAGGACCATGATATATCAAGGCACTGAGGACATTCCCATGTTAACAAGAGAAAAGGAAAAAACCCACCAATTTTATAGTGGTTTCGATGAAATTGAGACTCCATTCGAATAAATTCGGAATTACAAAATCACAAAATACTAATATTGAGACTCCCAACAAAGTATTACTGGTTAAATATAAATTCAAATTCTGGAAAATAATTAAACCAAAAATGGAAAACTGAAGATCCATGTCATGCACAACTTGGGAACAATTACTTTCGACCTTCAGAATTCTTAACTCGCGTAAAGTAGTAAATTGGTTTATGTTGAATATCAGAATCAAGCCAACAAAAGTTTTAAGTATTCTAAATTCATTTCGTGAGGATCAGCTAAAACTTCAAAAATGTCATATGCACAAGTTCTTTTCCAACACAAACTAGAATTTAGCCACGAAATACAATACGGTGATTACCAAAACGAACAATTAAATTAAATGACAGATAGGTCGAGAATAACATACTTATCCGAGGCATATGCAGATTTGTCAGAGTGATGATCCCCCGCTTCGCAGGCTGAAGCCGCCGCGGCTCCGAAAGACGTCTCTTCCGGAGCCGCGCCGTTTGCGAACGAACGCGCGTTCCTTACGAACCGCTGCTCCACAAAGAAGGCCGGCCTGAACACGCTGCTCGCGGCGCACCGGAACCACGACGGCTTGGCGCCATCGTCCGTCCCTCCCCAGGTCCCAAGGAACCCGCTGGCGTCCCTCCACACGACGTCCCTGTCTTCGACGGCTGTCTCCTGCCACCTGCGCTCTGTCGACCGGGCCCCTCCGAGGCCAAGCAACACACCGGCGCACGCGGCCCTTGGCGCACCGGCGTTGGCCACGCCTCCCCGCGACAGCCACGAAGCCGCACGCCGCAAAGCGAGCGCCGGCGACATGCGCCCAGGACTTGGAGAGAATCTGGCCGAGATCGGTCGGGGGAGGAGAACGAGGGTGCGGGAAAACGGGTAAAGGGTAGAGGGAGTGAGGGGAATTAAAAGTGACATTTGGCAAAATTCAAGAATTTACCATTAAAAATTTGTGCTATTTAATTATTTCTCAGTGGGATAAATGACATGAGTTAATATTATCTGATTAAAGTAACAAATTATTTTTGCTTATCCGACAGAATTAAATGGCTTTACTTTTGACACACCTAGCGAATGTGACAATTACTCCCTCCGGTGTAAGTGTACAAATATTAGTCCTAGGCAATAAAACACTAAAAAATTGAGAAATGTATGGGTTGGACTTAGGGATGGCAACGGGGAGAATCCCCGGCGGGGAGGGGTCCCCGTCCCCGTCCCCGCTAGACAAAAAAATCCCCGTTCCCCGTCCCCGTCCCCGCCTTCGGGGATAGATTTTCCCCATCCCCGCTCCCCGTCGGGGATTCGGGTACCCGTCGGGGAGAAAATCCCCGTTTAGGTATATATATACACACACATATATATATATATACATATACATATATATATACATATACATACACATATATATATACATACATATATATACACACAAACATATACACACATACACATATATATACACACAAACATATACACACATACACATACATATGCATACATATGTATATATATATAAAATATGGACCCACAATTAATTTTTGTGGGTATATTAACGGGGAACGGGGATGGGGAGTAGAGGAACGTCCCCGTCCCCGCTTCACCCGACGGGGATAGATTTTTCCCCGTTTGTCCCCCCGCGGGGATGAGATTTCCCCATACCCGTCCCCTAATAGAGGAAATCCCCGTCGGGGATCGGGGAACGGGGCCCCATTGCCATCCCTAGTTGGACTTAGATGACACCATTAAATTTTTACCTTTGTAACCATGTAAACATGTCTAAGGGCATCCCCAAACCTCTACATCAACTAGTGTCCATAGAATTTAATGAAAATAGAGGAAAAAATTTGAAGAAATCATGTCTTCATCAAGAAATCAAATCTTCACGATATCCAAAACATGGATGGAAAGAGATTGGAGGAGAGGAGGAAAGAGAGAAAATATAATAGTATAAAAAATCTATTGTAGATGCATACTAAGAAATCATGATTGAGAGTATGATTTCTAAAACTAGTGTCTTGCTGATATGATAAAATAAGACACCATCACACCAGCTAAAAAACTATGGGTTAAGATTGCCCTAAGACGACTAATATTTGTACACTAAGAAGAGCACATAGAACTATAAAAGACCGTGTATCATATGTACCTACAGAATGTGACAAAAGTCAAATGACATTTAACTTTGTCTCCCTTAATGCTCTCCAGTTTGAGCGTCATTAGCAACTTGTTATGAACGCTAGACACATGAAGTGCCCGTACTGCCATACATGGCAAGGCATATTGCAATTCAAAAAACTGAGAAATCAACCAACAAAATACGAGTGGATTCCTAAATTGTCTTCAGCTCATATAATGATGATCCAAACAGAAGCTAAGGATACATGTTAGGTACAAGGGTGGTAAATTCACAAGTCATAACAGCTCTCCAACTACAGCAACCATCGAACATAGCTGATTTCTTGACTCCCGGTTTAGAGCAGCATTTGGACACAAAGTTGTAGCAAAGAGACTCCTCTGGATACAAGGCTAACGCCAGCTCATTTCGGGTTCCTGAGCACAATGATGACTGAATCCCCACGGAGGAACATCTTGCTGATGAACCTGTCCTTGTTCACTGGAAGAGCCTTCTTCTTGCCTTTACCAGTCTTGGGTACCTGTACCAAGAGAAACTGGTGTTCAATGAAAACAGCAAGACAGGCAAATGAACCAGAGGTTCAGATAATAATGCCACATACCTCAGTCCACATCTCCCTAACATTCTCAAGAACCATATTGCAATGGCGATCAAATGCTCTCACACGACCAAGTAACTTCTTGTTGTTCCGACAATTGATAAGAACCTAGTTAAGAAGAGTGCAAAAATCAGTACTGCATAAATGCATTTCCTATAGTCAGCACAACCTCTTGTGATAGGTCAATTCTCTGAGTAACTCCTAAAGATACAGTTATGCGTTCTCCATCACAGAGTAACCACAAAGGCTACACCATTATAACCACAGAGCTAGTAGCAACAAAAGTTTGCTGTTGCACATGTACAAAATTCATCAAGTTAGCACCAAGACATATGTGAAGCTTTGACTAGTGTGTACAAAATACAACTGAAGCAGTTATCAAGCAAATCAACATATATGCAGCTAAGGCTCATTTTCCCAAATCTTACAATCAAGATTTATGAATGGTAAATATTTTTTCTTTTTTTTTCAATGGAGGGGGAAATGCTCCACCACATTTCCTGTAAGAAGAAAGGTGTGACGCCTGGGTTTGAGCCTGGGCGGGTGAGACCACAGCAGGCGCTCCAACCACTGAGCTACAGATCAGTTCACTGAATGTACACATTGAAAAATAGAGTATGAAATCAAGGTATCTACAGCAAAAGACATAACCCTGAGTGCATATTCCAGAAACTCAATACACATGGAAAAACAAGATAACTATCATGAACCAAATTAATGACGGGATAAACACTAAACACCGCCACAAGGATAGTCATGCGGCATCGACTATTAGGGATGAGAGGACTTTAAGACTAGGATGAAATAGAGACAGTCTAATCTTATCTCTAAAATAAAAAATCCTAATCATATCTCTAAATTAATAATTCCTCATTACTTAATGAAATAGAGACAATCTAATCTTATCTCCAAAATAAAAGGCCTGATCATATCTCTAAATTAATAATTCCTAAACTGTTGGTACGGTATCGTGTGGTACTTGTTCATGCCCTATATTGAGCTAAATTGTGGATCTTGGCCTCTAAGCCAGTAGGTTGCCCATGACATTACAATCTTCTTTTCGAGGAGCTCGTCCTCGAACCGCAGTGCACCCTTAACCCTAACATAATACCTAAAATAGAGCTATGACTCAAGCCTTTTACATCTTAGCTTACTACGTAAGAAAATTTCCAGCACCAACCTGAGTGTTGTTCTTAACGCTCATCATCAGCACAGATAGCGGCCCCGTGCTGAATTCCTCCTCCTCCTTCTTCCCCTGCTGCTTAGACAAAAGGTCAAGACCAGGTAAGCAGTTAGCCGTCGTCATAGAGAACCTGAGAGCCTAAACCACAGGGACGGACAGAACACGCAGGAACTTTTGAGGTTTGGAAAGGTAGCTCACACTGGCTTCCTCCGCCATCGGAGCAACGGCTCACGAAGCAAAGCTGAGCGGCGACGAGCCTGGTCGAGCGGAGCGTCGTAGACTCCTAGAAGCTGAATCCGAATCCCGAAGCCAAGAGAACGTCAGCGACTACGGCGACGGCGACGGCGACGTCGACGGCGGAGGCGGGGCTAGGGCAACTCACGAGGATGCGAGTTGGGAAGTGGCCGAGCCGAGCGCTCCCCCGGCGCCCCGCTACTAGAGGTCGGTGTGCAAATATGGGCCTTGGGCTTTCGGAACTGGGCCTGACGAAGACGACGGTGGGCTAACGTTGGCTGCGCGGGAAGCTGAGAGATAAAAAGGGCGTTTGGTTGGGGGAGACGAACGGTGAAATGACTGAAATCCCCTCGGGAGAGGAGAGTGGAGCTGGAGTTATCTTTTTTAGAAAAATATTATCTTAAGATTTGAAACGAATTCATTTCGAAAGTTTGATATCTTTTTAAGATTTGAAACGACTTCATTTCGAAAGTTCTAAAGTGGGAGCAAACATAAGTTGTCACGTTAGCAATGGAGCGATAATTCACAGTTGGAGAGGAGATGAGCGGAACAAGTGAAATAAAGAAGCGATAGATTTTAGGTTCATAAATTTAAAATTTAAGATTTTGATAGAAAATTAGACTCCAACAACACTTCTAAACAAATTCCCATCCTAAATCATTTCTTAAATCCCTTGTTATCTATCCTAAATTTAGTATTAATTTCTC
This sequence comes from Zizania palustris, assembly GCA_019279435.1. NCBI lineage: Eukaryota > Viridiplantae > Streptophyta > Magnoliopsida > Poales > Poaceae > Zizania > Zizania palustris. The sequence goes on along the minus strand of JAAALK010000079.1, from coordinate 60,050,263 downwards.
ATTCCTTATTTAAAAATAGGGATACGGAAACCGTTGGAAATCAAATTAGTTTTTAGGGATTAACATGAATAGGATGATGCCCTATCCTATAATAAATTTTAGTGAATAGAATTTAAGCTCTTAGAGATGCTATAAAGAAGCGATAGAAAGAGGGAACTGTTCCACACTCGAACCGAACAAAAAAAAAGTAGAGGAATTATTCAGGGAAGGAATTTTTTTAATAATTATTTTTGTTTGAAATTGTAACAAAAGACTGACTTTTAAAAAAATCTAAAAAAACACCGTGCCAAAGATTCTAACAAGAAACCTTTTAATCAAATGTAACCAGAAATGCTAACGACAAATAATCGATAGAAAGAAAACATTAAGGCCCATGACAAAAAAAATCATCTAGAAAACTTCTAACAGATAATTTTTTTTCTCAATCTTCTAAGGGCATGTTTGTTTAGGTTTCTAACAGTTTCAGCTACTTCTAGAATCTGATGTGGAAACAAATGGTCTAGATTTTCGATTTAAATTGTGAGAATCAATAGCTACAGAATCTAGAAATGGACTAAAATCTAAAAACTAGAAAACATCAACTATTCAGACTAACTAGCTAGTGAGAATCTCTAGTTAGGATGCGTTTGGTATGACTTCAAATTCTGGTTCTTTAGATTCTGATTCTAATTCTCTAGTGAAGTGATTCTGTGAATTAGCTAAAAAATTATTTGGCTAGTGGGGAAGTGATTCCGTGATGAATTAGAATTAGCTAAAAATTTAGTAGAAGTTTAAATAGATAGACACTAAAGTTTAAGACAAAACTCGATTAGATAGACCATTTTGATGGACGGCCGTTTGTTTACTGCCGATTGCCAACGGCCCAGCGTGATTGCCACTCTTGCCCGCTAGTCGATCACCGTCACCCCGTCCCCGACCTCGCGGCCTCAACTTCCGTCTCCCAAGTTCGCCGCAGCCTGCGCCCGCCCGGCAGCGCCGATCTCCATCCCGCGGGCAGCGGCGCCGGCGGCCTGCTGCGTCCGCCGCATCCTCGCCGGTGATATACCCCGTACGGACACCCTCTTTGATCTCGTTTCTGGCTACCAGCATCTTTTATCTTTGCGTTAACCTTAGCTTGTCATCTAGATCTGGAAGCTTTTCTGTATGCCCCACGCTTGGTCCGTCCCTGCTATGGAGGGGCGCGGTGCCGGCGGGATGCGGAGGCGGGCGCCGGAATTCCGGCGTCCTTCGCGGCGGCGGCTGCCTGGATGGATCTGGTGGCTCGTCGGGATATTCGTCGTTGTCGGCCTCATGCTATTCGTCCTGCACCACAACCAAAAGGAGCAATTCCGGCCGCCCCTAATAGTGAGTAGTGTAAACTTCGTTTAGCTTAATTCATCCTTGCTGAATTGTGTGAGATCTTTCGAAAGATCACAGCTTTTCTGCAAGTATTGAAAAACTTTGCAAAAGTCCATGTCTTTTTGTTTTGTGTTGTCAATATGTTTCACTTAACTCTTCAATGGATCTCAAATAGCATAATGGTGTGAGATATTTATAAGTATGAGGAGAATGATTATGTTGTCTTTGTAATTATGCAATTTGAATGTTAACTAAGTTATTAGAAGGGCGAGCATGGTTGAGTGGGCTGACTGAGTTCAAATTACAGTCATTCTGCATTTTGATTGCCATAATTCAGTGTAAGATCTTTAAAGGTTAGTGTCTTTTCTCTCAAGTCAATTGATCATATTTATGGAAATTTTAGTTATATCTTACCTTTTCTCATCCATGTATAAAGTGTTTCTGATGGCTAATCATGATTGGTAGTTAGATATGGCAAATGGGGTGTATAGTTTCAACTTTCAAGAGTTGGTGTGGCATTATACATAGGCTGTGTTTGGACTTCTGGTGATCTGGTCCATTATAATTATAATATAGAAACTTTACTTGAATCTTGATGCAAGTTTACCAAATTTGCCTGTTTCATAGTGTCAGATCAAGTTTAGTCATGAGCGATCGCTAATGGACCATATGAAGTATGAACCACTCAAAGATAGATACCTTTTGTTCTGTTACTAAGAGTAACCTGAAATTTTCTTTGTGAGGGGGAGATATTGCTTACCATTGGTTTTGTCCACTGCAAAAAATCTGTTACTTTTATTTAACTCACTTCAAGTGTATGTTTTTCTCACGTATCTGTTTTATAACCTGTTCCAGGATAAGGGTTCAGAAATTGAGGTAGTACATCACAAGAAAGTCAATTTCACAGAAGAGCTTTTAAGCAGCACATCGTTTGCACGGCAATTGGCAGATCAAATGACTCTAGCAAAGGCTTATGTCATCCTTGCAAAGGAGCATGACAACCTTCAGCTTGCATGGGAGCTTATTTCCCAGATAAGGAATTGTCAAAGATTGCTGTCTGAAGGGGCTGTTAGTGGGAGGGCCATCTCTCAAGAAGAAGCCCACCCGATAATAACTAGGCTTGCACAGTTGATATACAAAGCGCAGGACTCTCATTATGATATCAGCACAACAATAGTGACACTGAAGAGCCATGCCCTTGCACTGGAGGAGCGTGCAAAGGCTGCAGTTGTTCAGACTGCCGAGTTTGGTCAGTTAGCTGCAGAATCGCTGCCCAAGAATTTGCACTGTTTAACTGTTAAGCTGACGGAAGAATGGCTTAAAAACCCAAAACATAGGAGTCGCTCAGAGGAACATCGGAACTCCACACGATTGGTAGACAATAATCTGTACCATTTTGCCATATTCTCTGATAATGTTCTGGCCACTTCAGTTGTTGTCAATTCTACAGTTTCAAATGCAAACCACCCTCAACAACTTGTATTCCATGTGGTCACCGACAGGATCCATTATGGTGCTATGTCAACCTGGTTCCTCATAAATGACTTCAAAGGGTGCACTGTTGAAGTCCGCTGCATTGATGAGTTCATGTGGTTGAATGCTGTTGCTTCTCCTCTGGTCAGGCAGCTATCTGAGATGGAAACTCAGGGTTTCTACTATGGTGATTCTAAACATCTTGAAAGAGAAATAAAGTTTCATAATCCCAAGTTTGTTTCTCTGTTGAACCATCTGCGGTTCTACATTCCTCAAATACTACCTAATTTGGAGAAGGTGGTCTTTCTCGATGACGATGTTGTGGTGCAGAAGGACTTGACACAGCTTTTTTCCATAGAGTTGCACGGTAATGTTATTGGAGCAGTGGAGACTTGTTTAGAGTCGTTTCATCGGTATCACAAGTATCTTAATTTCTCTCAGCCAGTTATCAGCTCCAAAATTGATCCACATACCTGTGGGTGGGCTTTTGGGATGAACATCTTTGACTTAATAGCTTGGAGGAAGGCAAATGCCACAGCGCTTTATCATTATTGGCAAGAGCAAAATGCTGACCTGTTGCTTTGGAGGACAGGGACACTTCCCGCAGGTCTTTTGACGTTCTATGGCCTGATGGAGCCTCTCGATCGCAGATGGCACGTCTTGGGGCTAGGATATGATGTAGAAATAGATGATCGTTTGATTGAGAGTGCTGCTGTTGTGCACTACAATGGGAATATGAAACCATGGCTGAAGTTAGCCATTCGCCGGTACAAGCATATATGGGAGCGGTACATCAATTTCTCCAACTCATATGTTAGAGAGTGTATGCTGCATTAGAAAGTCAGCAATCTCTCTATTCACCATGTATGTTGTTTCATGCCATAGAAACTGGGCGCTTCAGTTGCTTACATGGAGTTGCTTTTTAGAATCTTTCAGAGAGGCAGCTTATATACTCAAGGGACATCATCAAAGGAGTCAACTGTTATTTTTTCCTTTGGGGCGGGGCGAGATTCATTTTGAGATGAAATAATCCGTTGCGGATTTTTACATACAGTTTGTACTGTAAATTTTAGCAGTCTAACCAGACCATCTTGATAGATATTGTAAGAGAGATACAGCTGTTGGACCAATGAGTCAATTTTTGAGATGTTAGGTAATGCCAATTGCCAATCCAGCTGTTCAGAGTTGCTGATGTTACATTCTTTCCAGAATATTGTGTGAAGAAGCTTCCCCTTTTCTCTTTGTATAAACAGCTCTGTACTCTTCATACAGTGTGAGCTCAGCTCATTTGATAAATGAAATCAAAATCATTTTGCTGTGCTGAAACTAAGCTGCTTATAACTTATATTCCACATATATAACTGAATCAACACAATCTCTCTCTCTCTTTTACTTTGCTTAGTTCTTGAATCTCAGGAAGTCAAATATTTAGATTTCTCATTTGCTTGAAAAGTACTAAAATTTCTGTCATGACTACGGAATCAGCTAACCTGTGAACTGAACAAAAACTGGGCGTTACACAAGCAGCTTGTTTTGCTCATGACAATTCTGGCAAAAACTAGTATCAGAATTCAGAAACATATCACATTACCTTAACTGTTTTTTAAAAAAATCTGCTTACATTTACTATTCGTTAGCTATTTAGCTTATACATTCCATGATATGATGCCGTTAGCAGGTTACTCCAAATTGCCGGTAGTTACACACACTGATGCGAGTCAAGAGTCATTCAGGTCCGTTTTTCTACATACCTGCATGTCACAGTTCGGCAATTTTGTTAAATGTAATCATAAATCATCTGTTGTAGAAACTATGTTTAGGGAATTGAAAGCACTTGTAGTTTAGATCCAGATATGGTCTGCGGGTTAAATGCGAAGATAGATGAAACTATTCCATTTTAGTCGTCACATTTATGTAGTACGATGATCACGTCTAATTTAGAACCAACTTCATCGAGGAGTTTAACGTTAGAGAGCAATCATGATTTTAGCCGTCTCGCTGAATCTAACGGTACGAAGCCACCTCAGTCATCATGAGGTCTCACCTCCAACTGCTACGAAGTACGCTACGACAACCGCTCCGCACCGTCAGACAACCGCTCCGCACCGTCAGATCCTAACAGAACGACTAGGATCTGTCGACTGCACTCTACTATCGACTTACTTTATTTCATTTATTCCCTACGTTACGACCAAACAGTACAAAGAGTGAAGCGGATGATTGATTATAATCAATCAAATTAAAAGAATGATATTCGTAAAGTCACGTCCCATGTAGATCTATCCATAATCCATGCATGGTTACAAGCTTGTATCGTATGGCTACCCGATGATATATTGATATATATCGGTATTTAGTAGACAAAAACAAATTAACTATTTAATAGAACGAATTGAACAAATGGGTAATCGCTAGATTTCTTGTTTTTACAGAAGACGGTGGAGATGAGCAGTAATAATCAATTAGTTTGACAGCTTCAGCTTCTTGACCGGAAGTGGACTCTGCACCTCCTCCTCCTCCGTCCATCTCTTCATCCCGGCGCTTTCCGGTAGCGGCAGCAGGTTGAGGTCAAAATTCCTCACGGACGATGAGGCCGACGCCGAGACGGACACGGACACTGACACGGACGTCCCGTCCCAGTAGTGGCAGCGCTTGTGCCCGCCGAGTGCCTGCCCGGTTGCGAAGCTCCTCCTGCAGATGGTGCACCGGTGCGGCCCGCTGCTCCCGGCTGCCGAAGAGGCGGCGGACTCCTCCGATAATTCAGCAGCTAACGCCTGCTGGGCCACGGCGGCGGCGTACTGCTGCTCCCCCGTAGGCGGCTTCCGGTGGCTGGACTTGTGGCCGCCGAGCGCCTGGTACGACGCAAAGGCCTTCCCGCAGACGGTGCACCGGAAGCGGAGCTCCTCCACCGGCGCCGCAAGGGCAGCCGTAGCTGGGCGCCACTTCCCCGCCGCCGCCCGCGTGCCGGCGAGCGCGGCGAGGAAGATGGCGAGGTAGTCCTCCTGATTCAGCGCTGGCGCCGGCAGGCCGAGGGACATTGCCGTCGGGTCCAGCAGCGCCTGCAGTGCGGCCACCATGTCTGCCGTCGTCGTCGCGTCTTACAAAACCTAAGCCGCCGCCCGCCGACGCCGATCCTCACAGTCGGTCGATGTGCAGCACGGACGACGTACGTAGCGGCGAGCTGCCGGCGACGGATCGATGATTGGATGCCTGGATCGATCGATGGATTCGATCGGAGTTGTGTGGAGGAGGAGACACGCCACGCGGCATATATAGGGAGAGAGACGTACATTAATTATATTCGCCCATGCATGTGCACGCTTTGGTCAATATCCAACCGAACCAGCTGCAGTGAGAGCAAGCGAAGAAGTCGTACGTACGTGTGTAGTCAAACATGCTGGCTAACGCACACGCGCGCACGTACCGGCCGTTAAGTTGCTACGTTGGTTCGCGCGCGCGAGTTGATAAAAAAAATTAATTAAAGGTCGTGGTTTGCTCGCTCGCCACCTGAGCACGTGCCGGAATTACGTATGGGCAGTACGTGCAGTGTGTATGCAAGACTACGAGCTAAGCTACTTTTCAGTGGTGCAGTTCACGGCTAGCTGACCATGCATGAATGCTGTTCGATGAATCTGGAATTTAGGAATTAAGGGTATGTTTGGTTTAAATCTGAATTAAACATATTTTTTTGATCATCCAATTTTTTTAGAATTTATAAATTCTTATAGTACAAATTTGAAACATATTAGTTCATGTAAAATTTTAAAAAAATGAAATTTTAGTAAAATATATCATTTTAGTATAATTTGAAAATATATAATTTTAATATAAATATTACAAAATTTCATGATTATAATGATTTACATGTAAAATTACATATTAATAATGTAACTAAACATCATGCACTACCAAAATATAAATCCACAACTATTCCAACTAAACAACGTCTCAGTTTTTTTACCGCTTACAGCTCACAACAATTTTTTCAGAATCGCTCAACCAAACACACCATGAAGTGCCAGCGTAGCGTACGTGTCAACACAATCTAAAGACATAGATGCGAAGATAGGAAAGTATACTTTTACGTCTAAAATTGCACTATATATTATTTGATTTGATTACTTACTTTACAAACTACGTAGTTATATACCCACACCGGCCCATGCATTCTGTAAAAATATCATGTATCTTTTACATGTTTTCTTAGTGCATATGGCTAAATTAATTGTTGTATTTTAGGATACAGTGTGTATGTATGTAGTTGGTAAATGTTGGAGATCGATGCATGCACGGTATGTACGTAACTCGGTAAGGGGAGCCGCACACTCTGACCTGCTCTGATCTGTCTCACATTCTCACGTATATATACAATGTAACGTGCGCCGTATACGTACAAATATTGTTTCCTGTTGTCTAATACGCTTTCTATGTATTGAAAGTACATATTTCCGTTTCACTGTACTTGTGTCCGTCCATTATTATCTCGATCACTGGATGGCACCGTATGTATCAAAATGTTGGTCAATATAAAAAAATTCGGAATGAATAGATCGAGCTACGTACCGCCGGGTATGTAGTTAATTACCCCTAGCTAATTTAATCAGGCACAAGTGGTTAGTGAGCACCCTAATTAATAAACTTCTAAAGCAGAGCGTTCGAGCCGTGTGTTGCATGCGCGTGTACAACGTACGTAGTCTTGGTCAAGTTTTGCGTGATGGAAGAACGTGCACGTACGTACGTGCGTGCCATACAAATTAAAACTGGTTGGTAGCATATATATATATATATATATATATCCTACACCACGGGTGTAGCATAACTATTCTACCGAGAAATTTACTACTGAGAAAAAAGTAGTACTCAATTGTTATTCTACTGAGAAAATCCACTACTAAAAATAGTCGGTGTAGAATAGCTATTCTACACACGCAGTGTAGAATAGCGCTATCATGTATATATATATACTTTTCGTTTCAAAAGGTAGATTATATTAGAGTGACCAAACAGGAGACGGATACTTATTAATATACATATAACAATATATATATAATTAATAATACGAGGAATAAAGTAATTAATGTGTTTAACACATCTATTTGATTGTCAGATGGAGCAAGAGAAATTTTACAGTCCTTGAGATACTATATTTTTAGTGTTAATTTTAGTACCTCCTCATACATGAGTTATCAAGAGGTCCTCAAATTAACACTAAAAAATGGGTAGTCTTCGAGGCTGAGACTGTAAAATAACGAGCATGCAGCATGCAAATCTAGCGCGAATGGTACTTGTCGTCTCGTACTCCGATCATGCCGGCGCCTTCCCGGAAATGGCAAAATCGAGACCGGAGGGGAGGAACTTTTTTCGGCACGGTACCTCAGCTCGCGTCCAAATGGGGCACGTGTTTCATGCTTCATTTGAACTTGCGGATATATATAGCTGCTGAGCTACTAGACACTGCTTAATTTAAAGTTTAGCTTTCAAGACTATGTATGTCACGTCAAGCATTGATTAGTATGAGACGGAGCTCAGAAGAAGCATCCATCGATCGGTGCAAATCAACGTGCGTACGACGACGGGATCGACTGAAGTCTGACGACGACCAAATGTTTTGTTCCTAGCTAGCTGCTTCTAGTTAAGTTGTTCGCTATGTTTGCCCTGGAAGTCAACATTTCGGTTTATAAATCTAATCCCACTTGCTCCACGAACACGAACGAACAAGGAAGACAGCAACCAGACAAGTATTGATCGTGAGTTCACATTATTCAAGCCAACTGTTGTTTTTATGTGACCGCTTAGTGTATGTATGTATATATACATATATACTCTACGTATGCATATACGGATATATGTATATGTATACATATATGCGTACGTATATATATATATATAAATACTATTCTACACCACGGGTGTAGAATAACTATTCTACTAAGAAATCTACTGTTAAGAAAAAAGTAATACTCAATTATTATTCTATTGAGAAAATCTATTATTAAAAGTGGTTGGTGTAGAATAGCTATTCTACACACGTGACGTAGAATAGCGCTCTTGCATGTATATATATATACATATATATACACGGGAGCGCTATTCTACACCACGTGTGTAAAATAGCTATTCTACACCGACTACTTTCAGTAGTAGATTTTCTAAATAGAATAACAATTGAGTACTACTTTTTTCTCAGTAGTAGATTTCTCGGTAGAATAGTTATTTTACACCTGTGGTGTAGGATAGCATTTGTATATATATATACATATATATATATATGTATATATATATATATAAAAGCCGTTCTTGTTTAATTTACTGCTGTCTCTATTGATTTTTACAATGCACGGGCAAAATTAAGATTTGAATTATTCTGTAATTTTTGTACGTGTCACCGTCGTCAAATCAATCATGTGATGCATCTGTACATGTTTTCACCTCTGCAGTTTTTGTGCAGTGTAGTTTGAGATGATGGTGGTTTTCTGGTAGTAGTTGGGAATGTGTACTGTGAGTAGCTGTTAAATTGCAGTTTATTTTTAGACCATGTAAAATTAAAAATTGATCAGCTGTATATATACTTTAAACCACAACCTGTACAGTGGTATAGCTAGTAGCCATTTTTCGTCGACACGTCTTCGCCAGCCAAATGCCGATGAAAGTTAGTGTTTTACTAACGAAAGTTAGTTTTTTTATCGGTATTGGATTAACTTCCGTCGATTTTGGCTGACGAAAGTTTGTTGGATTCACGGAGTATTTTTTTACTTTCTACTCAATTCAATCCATTGCAGTGACATCCATTCAGTTCTTTCCCAAGTTCAAAGTCCAAACCCTATTTAGATATTGTTCAAAGTCTTATGACTCGTTAAAGAAGGCGACGATTGATCCTTTTTCTTTAAAAAATATAAGATTAAGTTTTAACTCTAGCTTGTGATAACCTTCTCCATATCGAAATGCTTTGAACAAGAAGTTCAAAGTCTACACCTATATGCACCCCAAAATATAATTTCTTACTGCGTAGCCTCTCTTTTTTTAATGGCCGGTACACATATGCATGAAGCTGCTTTGAGCTAGCTTGATCATGACCAGTTAACTACCTGCAGCTAGCAAACACCGTTTGCTTGGTTACTTTTTTTAAGCCAAAGCGACATGGTATATTAAGGGGGTGTTTGGTTCCACGGACTAAAGTTTAGTCTATGTCAAATCGAATGTTTAGATATCAATTTGAACAATTAAATGTGAACTAATTATAAAAATAATTGCAGAATCGGAAGATTATCCGCGAGATGAATTTATTAAACCTAATTAATCCATGATTAACAAATGTTTACTACAACATCACATTGTTAAATCACGGCATAATTAGGTTCATTAAATTCATCTCGTGAATAATCCACCGATCATGAATGAGTTTTATAAATAGCCTATATTTAATACTCCAAAATAACATCCAAACATCCGATGTGATGGAACTAAATTTTTGGACTAAAAAATCAAACGACACCTAATTAGAAGGAAGGACAAATACAGATAAAACGAGAAAACACGCAACCAAGGTTGCCGGAGAACAAAACAGAAATGAGAAAAAACACACGGAGAAAACCGAACCAACATTGAAAACAAAACTATATAAAAAAATACACGCTAACTACTTAGCTCCTTGAAACCACATATGCAACTCATCCGAAATGCGATCGACTAGAGCTACTGCCATGCATCTAAATCTAACACTTTATATATAATAACGACCAAATTAATACACATAATATGTTCTCAATTGGCTTACCTACCTAGGGTCCAAGACCATGTGCATACTTTTGATTATAAGTAGCCACGCATCTCTTAAAATAACCAACCTGTTGTTTAATCTGTCGTTGGCCACACAGAATTATCACGTACGTTGCCCAGTTTCGTTGGAAGCTTCTCCGGCAACGTCGTCCGGGTCTGAAGTCTGAACTGATGTGCCATGTCTCCACTGGATTTTACCAGCATCATCATCAACCCAACAGTGTACTCATCTTTCTCTGTTCTTAATCTTAGGCGATGACTGATGATGAACAGCTCAACAAGGGTCCATTTCAGCATGCTAGCTGCTGAGACGTCGCCATCGGTCGATTCATTGGAACATCCATCCGTCCATCCATGCGTGCGTCTGCATCTTCAGTTGCATATGGAGGAGTACAATATATATAATGACCACGACGATTTGTATATATAGATGATTAGTAGCTAGTACTAGTGCAGGTCAACGACATGATCCAGGAGTACACCGTGCAGGTTGCCGCGCGAGGCATTAGTTCGTGGAGGCTTCGTGCTGGGCTGCGCAATCTTTGTTTTTCAGCACGAGTTCATTGCGAAACAAAGCCCTGTTTTTTTTTGACGACGCTACACAAGCACTGAATTTCTTTCAAGTTGTCAGCTGTTTCTGCTGACAGATGCGGTCCAATGTTCCATGCTCACTTTTTATGTTTTTTTAGTGGATTTTGGTTACCCATCTTAGCTATACAGAAGCCGAAAATATTCTTAAAACAATTGTATCTTTTCGATGTAATTGGCTAAGTTTAATAAAAACTTCCATTATAAAAAGTAGTGCGGTAGGTGTTTTTGCTAGTGTTTTTTGCCATTGCAATCGACTTTCTTGTTTATTTTTTTCATTTAAAACCATGCAAGTTTTCTAAAACAAATAACATGTGACATTGGATTAGCAAGTCTTCTATTACACACCGTAATTATTAAAACAAGGCGAAAACTGCTACAATTAATGGGATATGTATTACAACACTACTACAGTTTTAATTTCAGAATAAACCCAAGAGCAAAACAGATATAAGTCAGTCCTGCCTTCACGTTTTTACTCTGGCCTACACAATTTTGCAAGATTTTTCTGTGTCACTGGAGATCTTGAGCAGAGATGAATGTAGAACATATCATTAGCCCTAACTTGGAGTGCAAAGCCTGAGTGTATTCAACAAACCAGTTTGTCAAAAAAGTGGACAGAAATTTGCACTTAAATGAGCATTGTGGGGGCATGGAAACATTCCTCGTTACATTTTGCAATTGTTTCCAAAATTCTCTTTTCAAAAGTAGCATAGAAAAAGAACTGGAATACATCGTTAACTAACAGTTTTGACTGAAACAATCGTTACGACAACCATACACAAGTATACACTGGCATAATAAGTTTACTTCTGAAGGAGTCATTACGTTAGAACATCCAGCATGATAATGCACATTAGATGGGCAGTGGTTTATAGACACATATAGACTATATTCCCAGGGCCTTCAATTTTACAATTTACAACATAAGGTGAATCTTATTACAATAACAGTAGATGGATCCTACATTGAGTGATTCAGTGGAATACAGATACTGAAAGTATACAGCTTCTGATAAACAGTTCTCTAGGAGAATGGTTGCCCAATCTAGACTGCAATATCATGCTGGATGTGTCGGAGCAAGACAGGGATGACAATGTCCGGTGAGCTAAGCTGGGGGAGATGTCCCTCAGAAGGCATCACCTCGACAATTGAATCGCCACCAAGGTTCTTGTGCAGGTACTCAGACACCACAACTGGCACAGCGAGATCTTTGGTGCTCTGAACAATGTGGCATGGTACCGTGACGAGTGGGAGGAGGCTGCGCACATCACTCTGGAAGATCGTCTGAGCGACACTCAGGGCAATGTCTGGACGAATGTTGAAGAGCGTGCGGCTGAACTCCTGAACTGCCACTGATTCCATGTCCCCTCCTATGCACAATGGTGCAAAACCCGAGCACCAGGCTTTGTAGTTTGATCCCATGGCTTCAAAGAGCTCATCAAGCTCCTCCTGCTCAAACCCCCCATAGTAGTCGACATCATTGAGGTACCTGCTTGAACAAGAGAAAACATGATCAATGAAAGCGAATAGCAAAACACAAGTCAAGCATGAACAAACCCAGAAAAGAAAAGGAGAAGGTACATAAAGGTGAACACCATCACTGAATGGAGGACCATAGAGTGTAAACTCCTTTTATTACATCAAACATAGATAGATATCTATTGATACAAAATATTGCAAATAATTAGCATGTCCTCATGATCATGAGTTAAATGTGGTATAGGAGAGCAGAACGATTCAGACAATATCTACTCAACAGCCACAAGTAGTTATTAATCATCCTCTCACCCAAGTAGGATGCATGTCTTAAAAATAAAAGATCTTTGAGCAATCATATAAAGCAAAGAAAAAATAAATAGCTTAATTATCCATAGAATCAAAGCCAAGTGGATGAGGTGGCGACAAGCATCTGGCATTCTCTGTGACAAGAGGATACCACAAAGGCAAGTTTTATAGAACGACAATTAGACCTGCAATGTTGTATGGTGCAGAATATTGGCCTATGAAAAGATGGCATGTTCAAGGTTAAGTGTTATAGAAATGCATATGCTGTGTTAGATTTGTGAGCACACCAAATTAAGAATGCATGCCTCATGTAATTGGTATTCCCAGATGTGCCAAAGGGAGTGTATTTTAGTAGTCTAATTACATCATATTGCAATCTACGTGGACATCTATCCCAAAAAGATTGGATTATTAGAAATCTTACTATAATTGGTACTTAAAAACAATAGGTTAGACTTGATGGTGTCAGAACTTAGAAGTTTGTTTCCTCCTCTAATACTGGAACCATGCTTATTAAGGCACCACCATGGCAACAAGGCAGTCCTGGGGACTAAGGCTATATATTGCTACTGCCTATTGCTATTTGGAATTTGCTACTGAATTATTTATCTTTTTTCCTTAATTACTATGTTTTATTTGTGAGTAAGGTGTTGCCTCATCTAACACCTTACCGCTTAAAACTTAAAATGGTAGTTGGGCACCAAGTGTTGCCTTACCGCCTTAATAACTATCATTGTAACCAATCATGGATCCAGCCTCTGATAGGTTTGTTGTGTTCTTTTTCCATTTAACTTTGTAATTTTTCAGTTCTCTTGGTTATTACACCTTGGTGAGTTGAAGGGTATCAATCCCTATCTTGTTTCTGCAAGATATGTCACTAATACATCCCAATATATATGCTACCTACTAGCTACCATCGATAACCGTAACCAGCTTGTTTTAAACACAATCAAGAACTTTTCACCCAAAATGGAAGTGGCATTTCAGTCCGGTAAGTATAATGACAGGATCAATCATGCTTATTCAGTTTTTTTAGTAAAACTCAATCTTGGTATTATTTCAGTTCAGTAGATTTTAGTGACAAGATCAAATGATCAGTCATTCAGTCTGAAACTAGCGTCAAAGTAATCAGTTATTGTACAGTCACATGCAGTAGTACACCATGCAGGTAATATACTAATATGTCTTCTCGATGCAGCTATTTAAATTGTGCTGGGAGGTTCAACACCCAGCACTCCTCCCCTCCATAATCGAATTAAAGTAGTAATGAGAGATATCTAAATCTAATTAGTGTTTTGAAGCAAGATCTACCCACTCTCACCCTAGTTGCAGCGAAGTATTGAGAGACACGTAAAGAATCTAGTCCAACCAAAATATGCCCCTGTAATTTCAGGGCAAGCCGACATATGCCCCCAAATCGACAACTTATTTTGATATTTTCCCATGAAGACAACCGCGATCTGCCCCAAATCGACAAATTTCCTCGCGAGGTACCACAGTACTGTCACCCATTTTGGAAGCTCTCAGGTCAATTCACCCAAATTAAAGTGTACGCGCCAAATCAAGAACTGCGACCAACAGCTCCAACCTCCCGGCAGTCAATTTACCCCTCCCCCGATACATGTAAGAGCATCAAGACGCTTAGATTTGGCCAAAACGACTAGCTATCTTTGTCGATTAATTAAAGAAGGGAGGAATAAGAAGCAAGTACCTGGGCGAGGCGGAGAGGAGGACGAGCTTGGAGAAGAGGTCGGGGCGGGAGATGGAGGCGAGGGCTCCGATGACGGCGGAGACGGAGTGACCGACGTAGGTGCAGGAGGAGACGCCGAGCTCCTGGAGGATGGCGAGGAGGTCGAGCGCGTAGCCCTCGAGGGTGGCGTAGCGGGTGAAGTCGAAGTAGTCAGGGTTTGTGGGGCCTGCCCCCATGGTGTCGAAGAGCACGACGCGGTAGTCGGCGACGAGGTGCGGCACCAGGTGCTTCCACACCGACTGGTCCGTGCCGAAGCCGTGCGCCAGCACGATCACCCCGCGCTTACCCTCCCCGATCACCCGCAGGTTGTGCGCCTCCTCAACGATCCCCATGGCCTCCTCCTCCTCCTCGCGATCCCGGTGTGTGTGGGACGGGGACGGCGACGGCGACGGCGAGACGGGGAGAAGAGAACAGAGCGGCGGCTAGTGTGGTGGGGATGGGTGTGGACCGGAATCTGCCAACTGCGTGAGGTGGCTGTCAGCTTTCGCGACGCGGGGCTCCACCCTCACCTGTCACTAACGGAGTGGGGTCAGCTCAGCGCCGAGATCTGATGGGAAGACTATGGGTCAGTTTGTTAGTTATTAGAGCATCTCCATTATAATTGTTATTTTTGATTTGCTATTCATAGCAATAGCAAGTCTCTCTATTTTAATTGACTTGCTATATTACTACTCACTTCATTGTACTTGCTATTTGACTTGTTATTTTAGAAAACTTACTATTTCTCTCACCAAACTTGCTACATGTAGCAAGTTTGGTGAGAGAAATAGCAAGCTCCCTAAAATAGCAAGTCAAATAGCAAGTACAATGGAGATAACTTTTAGACAATTCTTGCTATTTTTAAGAATAGCAAGTTAGATAGCAATTACAATGGAGATGCTCTTAGTACCACCTTCCAAACATAACGGTTTTAGAAATTAAAATTTATTTAAAATATATTAATTTAATACTAGTGAAATGTTATATTTATCTTTAAAATAAATATACTATGTTTAAGTTTTATTATTTATTATTCTATCTAATTATTTTTTGGCTTACAATAGTTTTGTCTTTTAAAATCTTATTAATATATGTATTTAAGCTTAAATATTATTACATTTTAATTTTAGACGAAGGAAACATATATTATTAATAAGAAAAATATGAGCTAAAATAAACCGAAAATGGATGGCTGTACGATCCTAGCTAAAAGAAACACGTCACGCTTGCCTAAGCTGCACACCTCACGAGCCGCTCCTCCTCCTCCTCGGCTTTCGGTTCCTCCGCTCACCGCTCGCCGCTCGTCGCCGAAGTCCGATCCGGCCCTGCGAGGTGAGGATTCGACCGTCCCATCCCCTTCCTTCCCCGTCTATAGTCGTTAGATCTGCGTCGCGCCCGGCTCGATCGGCTCGCCCAGTGCCCACACCCGCTGCAGCCCCGGTGCGTGATGCGCTTGTTGATCTCGTCGACGACTGTGTCGCGGAATTAGGTTCCGGGAGACCGTTGTCTGGTGTTTTTTTTGGGGGGTATCGCCGTGCGTTTCCCCTGTCTAGGTCTGTGTCATTTCTGTTGGATTGTATTCGTTTTGACGCGATTGGGACGAGTCCGGCTGGTTCTCTTTCGGGACTGTGATTTTGGTCGGATTGTGAGGGGCTGAGGGCCATTGGTTGCCGTATGGGTGCGATATGATGTGGGTGCTTGTTGTTTAGATCGTTGCTCGTTGTGCGTTGTAGATGGTAGCTGCGGTATTGGTCTCTTGTGGTTCGATTCTCATTTGGTTCTTTTATCACCTTGAATCAGAGTGAATGTTCGAATTTTCCCTTTTGTGTTGCAATGCGTGGTTTTCAATATGTGCCTAGAATGGTGATAATTATATTACGAGATATACCATAAAAGTCCAGGGATTTGTCTTTGATCTAATTCGAATTAAGTTGGTAGTCTCAGGCTCTGAGCTGCCTTCGTTTACCAGCTGAAATTCTTATGTGTTCGTTATCTTGTTTGTAGATTGGTTAACGACTAAAGTTATTTTCTGCAGTTGTCTTTGTTACAGCTCCTGAGAGTGTTGAAATGGTGAGGGTTGTGTTCTCCTGAAACAATGTGTAGACTACATCTTTGTTTTACATTTGAACAAGATAGCAAATAGTTATTATCAGGCGAGCAATATACTGTATGCTTCATTTGGCAGCATATATTAATTAATGATGTACTTTAGCCGTGCTTTTGTGTGTTGTGTGTGGTTAACACTTGATCTCTTAAATAACATGGATTTGTTTCTCTGATGGATTCATGTTCAACACAATAATGATTGCATGCTTATGGTTTTATTAGATCCTAATGACCATATTGCACTAATGTTCTTTCTTACTTCACAGTGTAGGAATCCTCGATAAGCCTGATGGCTACGATGGATGCACTTATTTATCCCATTGCTATACTCGTAGATGAGCTAAAAAATGACGATATCCAATTGCGTCTGAACTCCATTAGGAGGCTTTCCACAATTGCACGAGCACTTGGTGAAGAAAGAACACGGAAGGAACTAATTCCTTTTCTCAGTGAAAACAATGATGATCAAGATGAAGTGCTTCTTGCTATGGCTGGAGAATTGGGTGTGTTTATTCCTTATGTTGGTGGTGTAGAACATGCTCATGTTTTGCTCTCACCATTGGAGACATTGTGTACAGTTGAGGAAACTTGTGTCCGGGACAAGGCAGTTGAATCTCTCTGTCGTATTGGAGCACAGATGAAGGAAAGCAACATTGTAGACTGGTTCATTCCAGTAGTAAAGGTATGAGGTTCATTAATATTAAAAATGCTATGTTGATTTCTTCTACGTTGAGGTGCAAAATTTATCAGTTCATTGGCAATATTACAATACTTATTTCATGCATTATGTTTCTTTGGTGTTGTGTTCTTTTATAAGATATACATTTGTGTGGTATTTGTATTTATTACATGCCCTTCAATTGCAATTTTGTGAAATACTGCTGATTGTTCTCCATAGTGGGTACTCTTTTAACATCATGCAATTGTTATCTGGAAACACTGCCCTAATAAGATAAGTTATCATTCTTTCATTTTCCTTTCTCTTGTTCCATTTAGCACCACCAGTCAACCATTTATGGAAACGCTATTATCTACTGTATCATTGTCCATTCAGCTGACCATGCTTTATTCCTTTTAGAGGCTAGCAGCTGGTGAGTGGTTTACAGCTCGAGTA
Source organism: Zizania palustris (assembly GCA_019279435.1). Classification (NCBI taxonomy): domain Eukaryota; kingdom Viridiplantae; phylum Streptophyta; class Magnoliopsida; order Poales; family Poaceae; genus Zizania; species Zizania palustris. The sequence continues at coordinate 60,032,351 of JAAALK010000079.1, read as the reverse complement.
TCTTCATGTGGTATTTTCCACATAGCGTATCCAAGTGCTCCCGATCAATTAAAAGCAGAGTTGAGGACCATTTATGGTCAGCTATGCCAGGATGACATGCCTATGGTCAGAAGAGCAGCTGCATCAAATCTTGGAAAGTTTGCTGCCACAGTTGAACAGAGCTATTTGAAGACAGGAATCATGTCAATATTTGATGATCTAACCCAAGATGGTACTTTTTTTCATGCATATCTCACATGATATTTTATGCTATTTCATACTTACATTTATGACAGAATAGTTGTTGAATAAGTCATGCAGTAACTGTTTTTTTTAAAAAAACTGAATTCACGTGCTGCAACTGCTGATTCTAATTCTATTGAAGTTCGTGAGTTTATTTGTTGCTTCAATTTTCTATCTGCAACTAGCATAAACTTATGTTTGTGTATTATTGTTCAATTTGTATAGCTGTTTATCCTTCTGTGATTCTTTATTTAGGCCTTAATTCCAAATTAGACTGGTCTATATGTGCTTTGTAGTAAAAATTCTATTTATGCTAGCCTTCATTTATGCTTGGAAATTTAAAAAAACTCTTGAATGCTATTTCCTTAATGTTTACAAATACAAACATCAACATTAAGTCTCAGAAAATATTATACCAGGCTACCAGCCTTACAATGGACTTCTGTCATGGAACAAATCATAAATGATCGAACCAATTCATCTAACAGTATTGCTGGCCTTTATTTCCAGATCAAGATTCTGTGCGCTTATTGGCAGTTGAAGGTTGTGCTGCTCTTGGCAAATTATTGGAACCACAAGATTGTGTAGCACATATTCTTCCAGTCATTGTTAATTTTTCCCAGGTAAATTACTCCCTTGTACCACACTGCTATCTATTTGATATAACATCTATAGTTTATTTGCAGACATATCTGTGCTTCCTAGGGTTCATGATACAGAGTTGCTTCTTTGATACTAGCACTATACATGTTATCATGATTATGGCACTTTTACTCACTTTAACTCCTTGGATAGGATAAATCGTGGCGAGTTCGTTATATGGTTGCCAATCAATTGTATGAGCTCTGTGAGGCAGCTGGGCCTGAACATTCCAGGTGTTATTGGTCTAGACAATACTTAATATTGTACATTGACATAAATGTGGAAAGTTATTATGTAATCACATTTAAATACAATTTTTAATATGATCTGTTGATTATAACTTCATGTGTTTGGATAGAGAGCATTTGGTGCCGGCATATGTTCGTCTCCTTCGTGATAATGAGGCTGAAGTGCGGATAGCAGCTGCAGGGAAAGTTACTAAGTTCTGTAGGATTTTGAGTCCACAGCTTGCAATTCAGCGTATTCTTCCTTGTGTCAAGGTGGGGCTAAGCTTTACCAAACATTATTTATGGGTTTGCTTCAGCTGTTTTTTCTCAACGAAGTAACTCATGCCAAGTGTATCTGTAGGAACTGTCATCAGATTCGTCTCAGCACGTTCGTTCAGCTTTAGCTTCAGTTATTATGGGAATGGCCCCTGTCCTGGGAAAGGTTGCTAGCAATATATATATATATATATATATATATATTAATTCCTTTTTCTGTATTGCAGATTATTTGTTGGCAATTACATTCAGCCTTTTGCTGTTCAATTATTTACTATCATTATTTCAACACTATTGGAAACCTGATAAGCTTTTGGTTCTGGCATTCTGTAGGATGCAACAATTGAACAACTTCTTCCTATTTTTCTCTCTTTGCTGAAGGATGAATTTCCTGATGTTCGGCTTAATATAATCAGCAAGCTTGATCAAGTTAATCAGGTCATTTGTCATTTTTCCTTGTGGGAATTAATTTGTCTTATATTTCTTGTGCTGGGCTCTATATCGTCTAGATATTTTTAGGGGTTTTCTTGTTGGGTTACTACTTGCTACCAGCTTACCCTTGAGTCATTGACTAGCTGTAAGTAAATACTTCTTTGTGTTGGCTCAATTGAAGCCCCACTGCACAGTGCACCATCAAGTTTGCTTCTGCTTTAACAGTTGAAGTGCTTTTACTTGATCATCTAAAACTTACTGAGTTCTGCCAATTTTTCAGGTTATTGGAATTGACTTGCTGTCACAATCACTCTTACCGGCAATCGTTGAACTTGCAGAGGATAGGCACTGGAGGGTTCGGCTTGCAATAATCGAGTACATCCCTTTATTGGCTAGTCAATTAGGTGTTGGATTTTTCAATGACAAGTTGGGGGCACTTTGCATGCAATGGTTGGAAGACAAGGTATTTATTTGCTATGCTGATTACTACTGGAAACTAATTACTTTGGAAATTCAAAGCAGTGCATTTACCAGGTTGTCATTTATATAGTCCCTCAATCATCTATATCTTGTGCCTCAAGACATTCTACTGTGATCAACATGTCAGGGGGTAACTCCATTTTTTACAAGCACATATACACCAAAGTCCAGTTCTATTGTGGTATCAGCATTACAATTCACAAGGACCAGAAAAACACATCAATAGTCAGGCATTGTTATTGTTTTTGTCAAACTATTTACATTGATTCGTAGATATCTGCATTTGTTGTTAGATCTTCTTCAAAGTCTTTCAATCCCAAACAAGTTGGGGTGGGCTAGAGTTGAAAACCCAACTTAGGTTTCATTTCCATTTGAGTGGTTAGGTTTTCCATTGGATCTTTTAGGGGAAAGAGATTATCTCTCCTTTACTAGGCTTGGGACCTGCTATGTTGAGATAACATAGGCAGAGTTTGTTGTTAAATATGCTACGGATAAAAATGCTGCAGAAATTTAGCTGTAAAGTGTAATCGCCATAATATACATACAAGTTGTTAATTTTTCTATATTCGATACCTTGATAATTCATTCTATTCTTGTTACTCTTCTTGCTCCAGATTAAAAATGGGTACTTGTAAAATCATTCATAGAATTGTTACTACTGTTAGCTGGTGCTTTTGTGTGGACTGAGTAAAAGATATTGATAACCTGTTATTTAAGATTAGTTAACTGGGTTTTGAATTTTAGGTATTTTCAATCAGAGAAGCTGCTGCAAACAACTTAAAACGCCTGGCTGAAGAATTTGGTCCAGAGTGGGCGATGCAGCATATAATCCCTCGGGTTCTTTATTTACTCTCTCAACCTTAATTATAGTGTTTGCATTTGTGAATTCTCATGACATCTAGGCAGATTGATTTGTTGTTAGAGAGTTTATTATAGGAAGGCACATGAGCTTTGTGGATTTTTTAGTTAATGCACATGAGCGAGCTATCATGGGCATGGGCCTAAAGGCCAAGGCCCACAACCTAGCCAATACAGGGCGTGAATAGTACCCACATGTACTGTTTAGGAATTGTTAGTTTAGAGATAGAATTAGGATTCTTATTTTAGATATAAGATTAGATTAAGTTGTTATCTATTTCCTAGATTTTAGAAATTAGCTTCTTGAGAGTCAAGTCATGCTATCTATATAAGGATGGGTTGAATCTCTATTTCATTAAGCAATGAAGAATTAGCCTAGTCTCTCCCGTTCATGATCCTAATGTAAGGTTCATGACATAGCCTTTCTTAATTGTTGTGTAGTTAAAGCAATTAGTATTATTTTTTCAGCATTATGTTATGTTTGTAAGCTAGAGAAGTTTGTGTACATTTTATAGAGGGTAAATATGAAGTTAAGCTACTGAGGGCCTAGTGAGAAATCCTGAGGCAATGTTTCTGGTAGTTAATTTATGTACAGAAAAATCTAGACCCGGCTCGTTGTTCTTCACGGTTTTGTATTGCTTGAGTCTAGATATGAAGAAATAGAATAGATTGAAGTGATATACTGCATATATATTCTTGTTGCTGTAATGGCCTGTACTTCTAGTCTTATTATATACATAAATGGTTAATTTTCTAGGTGCTTGAGAAGATAAATAACCCACATTATCTGTGCCGCATGACCATTCTGCAAGCTATTTCATTGTTGGCCCCTGTCATGGGTGCAGAAATCACATGTCAAAAGCTTCTCCCTGTTGTGATTAATTCCTCAAAGGACAGGTGAGCTATTTGTAAGGCCGCGATGGGACTACCGATCCTTTAAAGGCCTGGCTAACATACGTATTTGTCAAAATTTTCAGAGTGCCGAACATCAAGTTCAACGTTGCAAAAGTACTGCAGACACTTGTATCGATCCTTGATCAATCTGTGAGTTCCTCAATTATTTTCTTGCACGAATCCTATTTTTGCAATGTTATTCAATTACAGGTTATTGGGGAACATCTTGAATACTTACTTTGTAGGTTGTGGAGAAGACTGTGAAACCATGCCTTGTTGAGCTCAGTGAGGACCCTGACGTGGATGTAAGATACTATGCAAACCAGGCCCTTCAGGCATGCGATCAAATCATGATGTCAAGCTAACTATCATTCTGTCCAGTATTTAGAATTTGATTCTCCTTATTCTAATTTTAGAATACCTGTAATTTTCCCTTTAGATTGAACAGTTCCTTCTAGTCCCAGTAACAGATTACAGACCAATGCTTCTATGCTGATAATGGATGGTTCTGACCCCCCGTTCTTTGTGTTTGATGTTGATGTAATTTAGCAAAACAGGACTATTAGTATCTTAGATTGGACCGATGGATTCATCCAACGCACTCTATCTGGGAAAGTGATCTATTTGGGTCTACGCCTGCACCTGCCGTACGATCATTAGATTGGGGTCCAAAACGTCCAATGCTGGGACATTTTTCATATGTCCTTGCGTTTAACTCTACTAGCATTATTAATTACGCTGACACAGCAAGTTGTGTGTTTTACTAGCATTTAATCATTGCTTTTCGTAAACTCATCAAATATTCTCTATTATTTCTTAATTTCTAAAATCCAATTTTTTTCAAAACATTCAAAATTTTAAATCGCAGCAATTTTTAGAAAAAACCAAAAAAGTTTTCTCCTTTTTCTTTCTTTCCATTCTTTTCTTTTTCTCTCTTCTTTTCTTTATTTTTCTTTTTCTTCCCTTCTCCTTATTTTTAACCCGTTGTAATGCATGAACACTATGCTAGTAATAAAAAAGTATCAGTTGATTATTTTCTATACTCACACAATAATATGTACCTAAAATGTTTATTTTCTATACTCACAATAATATATACTTAAAATGTTTATTTTATAGGGTTAATTTTTTATGTGCCATTATAATTTTTACAGTTTGTCAATATGTCATCGGTATGTCACTGACAGATGAGGGCTACCACAACACAGTCACTGACAGTGACATATAGTTAATTTTTAAAAATTATAATAGCATATTAGTAATTTTCCCTTCTATGCTCACAATAATATATACCTAAAATGTTCTAAATCATCGGATAGATCCAATCGGGAAGGCTCAAAATCATTTCTTGTGAGCCGTCCACCATATAAATTAGGGTCACCCGTCATAGATGAGATCTGTGTTAGTGTACCCTACTTCTTGATGTGGACATAACTTTTCTAGCCAATTCCTAATATGACATGCATCATCGTACGTGCACATTCCGTTAGCTATGATTTACAGACAAATATATCCCATGTGGCACATCCTAATCAAAGGTCCTTTCCAGATGTTTTGCAGTGTGGTTGTTTGAGTTCATCACATTGATCTTATCCAACTTGCAACCCACCAGAGATCGATCAGAGCCACAAAAACAAGAGGATGACCCCACACGATCCAGAACACTATCCATACAAGATCGATTTCTTCCTCCACCAGGACTTGCAATTCTTATATCTATATTTTGGCACAGGATGAATCTCAAGGATGCATGATAGCAATGGACTGGAACTGTTTGCTACCATGATGATCACTTCATCTCACCTTTGTCACATCAGGGACGACAGAGATATTTTGTCATCCCTTTCTGTTCGAGCATTTTGGGTGGCGGTTGAGTGACAATAGAAAGATCAGGTGAGTCCCATGACTGTAATGGAAGGCACTAGCTGCCTTTTCCAAGTTGCCCTTGCTGCTGTGGCACCTGATGCAAACGCTGCCAAGAAGATGCACACACACCATATGGCTTTTACTGCATCAGTTCCTAAGGATACAGCTCTCATGACAAATGCAAACTGCACACCTACATGAAAGCTGCAAGGAATTTTATTACCAACATTGTAGCTACGGATGCTATCTGTTGTATCTTTAATCCTCTAAAGTATAAAATGAACACCACCACCATGTGTTTGTGTCTTTGTTCTCTATCTACAACCCAAAAAAAACTGTTGCTTTGCTGTCTAATGTGTGTATAGATGTCACTCCTTGGACCAGAACATGAATCAAATGCCTAAAGGACACCTGAATTTCTAACGGAAGGCCCAAAAGTAATGTAATTCCTTCCTCCTGTTATATGATTGCAGATATGCTGTCTCCGGCATCAGGCGATGATGACGCAAATGGACTATCCGGGAGGAGTTCAATCTGGTTGCTGCAGTTGGAAATGGAGCAATTAGCAATCCGATGAACCACAAAGATGTAGCTGCAGCTCAATGCCAGGTAGAAACATATATATACAGTGCAATTGAGAAATAGGTCACTTGACGACTGTGATTAGCTAGCTACCTCACATCGTCATCATAGTTGTTGCCTGCCTGTGTGGGAGGAGCCTGGCTGGTCGAAACGATCTCTACTGGACCAGGGAATAGCATGGATGGATTCATCAGGTCGAGTTGGTTCGAATCTGTTGGCAAAAATTACCGCGCAAAACGATCGATCATAACCAAGAGATGGAACAGGCAAAATTCTTGGAGCAATTCTTGGACGGATGAGACATGAATTACACACACAGACGTACGTACCTTCCGGGAGGTGGCAATGGAGCCCCGGACGGGCGTCCTCAATGCTGCAGTCGAAGTAGGCAAACGGCGGCGGCGGGAAGGTTTCGAGACTGTGGACGGCGAGGCGCCGCCTCATCTCAAGATCTAGCTGCAGCCTGCCGCAGCTCTCCGCCGCCAGCTGCCTCCTCATCAGCCTCGATGTGTCGCACTCTGCCGGGATAGGATACACACGAGATCGACGCAAGATGAAACAGGCCGGCTAGCCGGGTGATGATTAAGATCGGTGCGACAGTGCGTGATCGATACCTGGGTAGAGCTCTTGATCAATCTGCAAGAAGCGTGGAGAACAGTAGGGAGCCATCAGCTTGGGTTTGTCCACGCACGTCCTGTGGAATCACGTCGCCATTAGCTAACCTTCGGTGTGTGTGTGACCTCAGTGACAATAATGGCAGAAATGCAGCGGCGGCTGGCAGTTGATTACCTGTCGATGCATTTGGATTTCTCCTTGTAAGGCTTGACGAGGACGCGCGCCCCGCAGATGAAATGCGGGTTGCGCTGCCTGAGGACGGCGGTCACGGTCTCCGAGCTGAGGAAGCTCACGAACCCGAACATGCGCCGCTCCTGGAACGGGATCCTCACGTCGCGCACCGTCCCGAACAACCTGCATGCAGCCAAACACCCAAATGCGATCCGTTTGATTGGCTGGGATGATGTGTGTATACAAAGATCGATCGTGTGTAAATGCAGATCGAAGATGCAGACTCGAAGTAGTTGGCGACGTCTTCCTCGGAGAAGGTGCTCTCGGCGGGGAAGGTGAGGTATATCTGGTGCGAGCTGGCCGTGACGGAGGAGGCGTCGTCGCCGGCGGCAGCTGTGTCGTCCCTGAACCCCGTGTACTTGGCTGCGTCCTCCGCGAGAACCACCGAGTGCTGCCCGTGCGGCCTGACCAGAACAATTGATCAATCCAGTTTGTGAACGAGGCTGACCTGTGACCAATTAATCAACAAAAACAAGAAAATGGAAGGGATTCAGAAATTTTAGTACCTTTCTATGATCTTGATCTTGTTCAGGCGGGATAGCAGCTTGGTGAGGTTGTAGCCGGTCTTGCCGTGACGCTGGCTCTCGGTGAGGTAGCCGTCCACGTGGATGCCCTTGCCGTACTTCTCGCCGTAGATCGTCGGCAGCGAGGCGATGGACACCGGCTGTCCGCGCCGCGAGTGGAGCAGCTCGGCGATCTCCAGCTCTAGCGTCTCCAGCGATCCCGGCGTCGCGCCTGTGTGGTGCACGTCGTCGTGGAGGGCGAGCGCGTCCTGGAACGCTTGGTGGTGCGCGTAGTGGCAGTTCTGGCCGTTCTTGCAGATTCCATTGAAGAAGTAGTGGCAGGGCTGTCGGGAGGGCAACCCTTTCGATCGCCGCCCCATCGCCCTCGCCGGGGTACCGCTGCCACGGCCCACTGCAGGGACATTGTTGTGGAAGCCGTCCTCGCAGGCCGGGTAGTAGTACCCGCCTAAGTTGCCGTCAAGGACGTGGCGGTCGAGCAGCGAGTAGGGGCTCTCCGCGGCGTCGGCGATCGCGTGCGGGGGCATCGGCAGCGGGTCCTGCCAGTACGGCGACGGGACTTGGAAGCCGAATGAGGCCGAGGTTGGCGAGTACTGGCGGACGGTGGCAGGGACCAGCGGGCGCTCGTACACCGGCGGCGCCAGTCCGTGCGCGGATAAGCGCGCGGTGATGGCGGCGAACACCACCTTGGCTTTGTCGATCCTGGAGAGCAGCGCGGCGTCGGAGCCATAGGCCAGCTGCGCCATCTCGTCCTTGTCTGGCTCCCGCAGCAGCATGACGCCGAATATCTTGCCGACGTTCGCGGGCTCCATCCTCTGCACTCTCATGTAGGCTATCTTGGCTAACTCCGGGACCTCCATTGACGCCGCGCGCGCCGCCGCCACCACCACCAGCACCACCAGCACCACCAGCCCTGGACATACAAACCACGGCGCCCCAAGCGACCACCGCACAACAGAATGAAAAAGACCCGATCTGCACCAAATAAACGGCGACGAGCGAGACGGGAGCACAAGAGTCGTTCGACGAGGGAGAAGAGGAGAAATCGAGACCGCTTCTCAAGGGAGCCAAGTCTCGAGCAACTGCAACGCAACTGCAACCGACGAGGCGAACTGGATGCGACGGCGAGCGCGTCGGTTGGATCGCTAGCTGCGCGATTGGACCGGGTGGATGGATATCTGGGCTTAATTTGGGGGGCGCGCCGCCTTGGCCACTTCATCCGGCGGCTGCGATTCGTATGCTCATCGATTGGGCGGATCATTTAAAACAGGGAAACGGTGATACGATCGCTCTCCGCTTCACCTGATTACGCGCGGTGATGGAGGGTGCCATCCCAAACAACTACATCCTCTAATCGCTCTAGAGCATACTATCTATTGTACTTCTTATTTTTCGCTTACTATTCATAATAATAGCAATAGCAAGTATTTCTATTCAAATTGACTTACTATTTTACTCGCTAAATATGGTTTCCTATTTGAACATAGCTATATTTTATTAATTTATATCTATGCAAAGACAATAAAAACAATTAAACAAGCTCAACATTCAATTGATTGCAAGTTTGGTTGGCTTGCTAGATATAGCAAGTGTTGAGAGAAGAATAGTAAACCCCTAAAATAACAAGTACAATAGAGTGATTTTTTAAAACCATACTTGCTATTTTAGGGGATAACAAATTGCTATCCCCTAAAATAGCAAGTATGGTCAAAAATATCTCTCTTGTACTCGCTACTTGACTTGTTATTTTAGAGGATTTATTATTCTTCTCTCCACACTTGCTACATATAGCAAGCCAACCAAACTTACTATTCCATTGAACGTTGAGCTTGTTTAATTATTTTCATTTTCTTTGCATGTATATAAATTGATAAAATATAACTCTATTCAAATAGGAAGTCATATTTAACAAGTATATTAGAATGAATAGCAAAATAACAAGTCAATTTAAATAGGGAAACTTATTATTGTTATGAATAGCAAGTCAAAAATAATAAGTACAATGGAGATGATCTAAATACTCTTCTCTATCTATACTAGTATAGTCAAAATTGACTGTTGGATTTCTACCATTGGACATACTATAAACCACAAGACCCAATTCTTAGGTTAATGTTTTCATAGTGAACACTAAAATAAAATAGGAGTAAGAAATGTAAGGTAGTTGTTTGCAAAAATGCAAGATCCTCTTAGGTGCTAGTACTATTGAGATGATATGTTTGGTTGGTTGGGCCACTTTCCTGTATGGGAGATGGTTGTCCATGTTTTGAAGCTGTTTGATTGAAGCGTGGCGGTGGAAGAGATGACTAGCGGAGTGAATATTTCCTAAGTATGTTGGATGAGTTTGTGCAGGAAATTTGGCTGGCTAGCATCAATAATAGTATGAAGATACCTAGCTAGGTTCACTCATCAACCAACTAAAAAATTAGGTGGCTCTATTCATCCAACCAAATAGGAAACTGGATGGTCTCATTTATCCTACCAAACAAAAAACTAGCCAGTCAAATCCCCAAAAATAGATGGTCATCTCCATCTAATTTTGCTGCCCTTCAACCAAACACACCCTTATGTGCTACTATAAAGTAAAATCGACATGAGCGCTAGAGAGGCGATCAAGCACGAAAAAGAAAAGAAAAAGGAAACGAATTATTCAGAGCAACAACTGAGGGATTTCTGGTGTGAGACAATGGCTTACAATGTGGTAGCGTTAGGCGTGGTGTCGTGGAGGCACCGCAACGACCGGCGTGGCGACGGGGCGTCGAGGGCTCCGGGCGTGATGGCTACCACGTCTGCTACGCCAAACGGCGTAACAACAGGAGACAAAGGAGAAGCAAATGACAATGGCTAGCAGATTGGCGGAGGGGCGGCGTTCGACCAAGCACGAACGATGAGAGCAGAGGACACAGGATTTGGCTGGCGGCGGGCGACTGTGGTAAGGAGTGGGGATAGGGAGAGATGAGAGGGGGTAGGGTTTAGATATGGGTTGTTGGGCTGAATAGTGCGGTATTGGGCTAGATTTTGACCCAATTAACATATATATAATTATATATACTCATTTTTTTTCTGAAATTTTTAGGGGTGCAAATATACCCTATGTCCAATGGTGGATCCACCCCTAGGCAAAATGCTCTCAAATCTTGTAAGAAATCTTTTAACAAAATTGATATACTTAGTGTGTGACTCGTTATTTTTTCTAGGGTCAAAAAAGGATATTAAAAAAGAATGAAGCCTACTATAAATAGAAAAGGAAAAAACTTATAATTGTAGAAAATTATTAAGGGCTTGTTTGAGGAGCTTCATAGTTGTATGCATGTATCTATTTTAAAAATATGAAGCTTCGTCAAACGATCTATATTATTGACTTAGATTGTAAAATTCAATAACCGCATAATATAAAAATGAATTAGAATGTCGAAGCTATAAAATAATTGTCAGGAATATGATATCGGGTTACTTTCCGAGTGGTTTTAAGCTGATCAGTCAATAGTCAGCTTCCTCCATACAGTCAACAGTCAACGGTCAAGGGCCTGGAAACTCCCGAGTCCAGCACTCAGGAAGGGGGCCCTCCCGGCCACCAATATTTCGGACGATCACCTTTAAGAGCTTGGTCGTCATTAAGCCTTTATACTACACAGTTGTCAGCACGATAATCTTTGAGTCGTTGCCCATGAACTAACCGTTAACCTCTTAACTGGTCATTAATAGAGCGTCTTAACCATTATTTGTAACTCCTGATCCCTCTCATATAAAGGGATCGGAGGGAACCTGCAACATAGACATACACTTACACAGACACTTACGCTTACACCTACACAATGTTCCCTAAGAACATTTTCATACTCTCTTGAGTACGCTGAAGGTTATTTCGCACCTTAAATCTCATACTACACACACAAGAGTATGTTTACTATCATTCGGAGGGGCCGAACCTACGTAAATCTCCTTCTTTGTCTCTTAGCTAGAAATAATCATCGAATCCATCCACATAACCCTCCAATACCTAAACAAATATACACCACGGATACCCGTAGTGTCATAATGTACTCTCGCTCAAACAAGCAACAACAATAACATCTTCTCCATATTTCACTATCTATATATCGCAAAATCTCCATATTTCACTATCTATATATCGCAAAATCTGAAGATGGGTACACTACGGGATAAATGTTGTTTGCCGAGTGCCTAGGACACTCGGCGAAGTCTCTTTTGCACTCGGCAAAGGCTTCACCGAGTGCCACACTCGGCGAACCCCACTCGGTATACGCCTTATCGGCGACGAGGGTGTTCGCCGAGTGCTTTTTATCGAGCACTCGGCGAAGTCTTTGCCGAATGCAATTTGGCACTTCGTCGTGGCACTCGGCAAAGGGGGTTTGCCGAGTGCCACGTGGGCACTCGGCGAAGGGGGTCGGGGGGCACGTGGCAGGGGGTGGTAGGGGCCTTTGCCGAGTGCCCCACGTGGCACTCGGCGAAGGGGGTTTGCCGAGTGCCACGTGGGCACTCGGCGAAGGGGGTCAGGGGCACGTGGCAGGGGGCCTTTGCCGAGTGCCCCACGTGGCACTCGGCGAAGGGGGGGCTTTGCCGAGTGCCACGTGGAGGCACTCGGCAAAGACTCCCCAGAATAGAGAAACGTGCCACGTGGCACGTTTCTGTGCTATTTAGGTGGCTTTGCCGAGTGTAGCACTCGGCAAAGTTTTTTTTCAATTTTTTTTCATTTATTTAATGCATATTTCATCCAAAAAACACATTCAATCACAAAATTTATCACAAATTCATATTTAGTCACAAAATTTGCCCCAAAATTCACATTCAATCACAGATATTCACATTCAATCACTATATGAATCACAATTTCACTCACATCACAGAAATCACATACACATCACAAAAATCACATTCACATCACAAAATTCACGATCACATAACAAATTCACGTCCACGTCACAAATACAAGTTCAAATTGACATCACAAGTTCAAGTTCACGTTCATGGTGACAAGTTCAAGTTAATTAACAATTTCATAACGGCAACTCACACCACGCCTCACAAGTTAGCATTACCGCTATGCCCAGTGTGTGGAGATGGCTACGTGTTTGATCCTGCTGCCGATGAATGAAACTGAAAAAAAGAAAAATAGTTAGAACAATTGTATATAATAAAAGGGAAAATTACTCATATGCCATTATAATTTTCAAAAATTGCCTATATGTCACTGTCAGTGACTGTGGCGGCCCCCATCTGTCAGTGACACATCGATGGCATATTGGCAAACCGCAAAAATTGTAATGGCACGAAAAAAATTAACCCATAAAAAAAACGACAAAAACAATATTAGAAACTCACATTGCCACTCTGTGGAGTCCGTGGAGATTGTTGAGGTTGAGGAGAAAGTCCAGGCAGGCCCATATGACCTAAAAAAGATCCACCCATTTGCGCAAACCACTGCTGCATCTGGGTCTGCATCTCGGCCTGCATCTGAGCCTGCAGCCGAGCCTCCATCTGGGTCTGCCACTCGGTCCTTTGTGATCTTTCTTCATTTAGTTGGGCCTACAAAACATTAATTCACAGTCATTAACATTCCAAAACAAACAAATTGAAGTGTTCGATGATTGATGAAAATGAACTAACATGTATATCAGCAATCAGACCCATGGATGTGTCTCGGCGAGGGCGTATACCCGGACCGGAGGTTGAGCTCCGAGCTCTCACCTCAGATAGAGAGGGTGTACTACGGGTATCAATGGCACCGTCGCTCATCAAATATCGCCCATGTCTCTGCCTCCTCCAGCCCTCATGACCACCTCGCCATCGATGTCATGTGCGACTGGGTCATAATCGGCGCCATGCACTTCCCTTGCCATCTCTGAATAGTCCTGGAGGCGTTGATATGCGTTCCGATTAGTGTACGACTCAGCGGGGTCATTTGGATTGTAAGTATTGCCTTCAACCGCCCTCCCTTTGTGAGCCAGAGCATATGCCATGACTTGGGAGCATTCCTGACCCGCATTGGCCGTTGACTGAAACAAGAAGATAGTTAGAGTTATATTGTGCAATTAAGCGAAAAAAGAAACATGTAACTACATACCCATCTCGCCCTGAACTAGTCGAGGTTCAGCGAGACTTGATGGTGTGCTGCCCCCGGCATGAGTAGGCGTCTCTGGCAGCATGCATCGTGACTGCTCTGCCACTTGGCAGAACACCACCTATCAACCATTTGGCCCCAACACTCAAGAAGAGCGGCACACCACTGTGGAGGGACCTATTTGATGCAAGTGAAGTTGTTAATGACATAATATTAAGTATTAGAAGATACACGAGAATACACTTACCATCATGTATTCCTCTCATGTCAGAAAGGTGGTCCGAGCATTCTTTTTGTTCTTCCTCTCTCGGCGGTGCTGAGCGTAGAAGTCAATAACAACTTGAATGCGCGCCTCATAATGCATGTCGGTGACAAGCTTCTTGGCGGCTCTATTAATAACAGCGACAGCCTGATCCGCATACCCCTCATCACATCTATAAAAATCCTGTATATAGATGTAAAGAGAATGTTATGTAATCCACATGTCAATAGTATTGACACATATATTAAGAAAATAAACTTACCCAGAGCTCAGCCCTGACTCGATCGGCTAGGTGGGCAAATTGTCTCCCTTCTCGGTCAGGGGCGTCTGGCGCATTTTCATAGTGCCTCCATGAGTACGTCGGCTCCATCCTCCCATCAAAAGATACCAAACCAGGGAACTTTTCCTTGATAAGAAGCCCAAGGATGCCGTTTACATGGCGTGAGCACTCACGACTTGCTCGTTCAACCATAATCCAGTTCCTACCCCGATATCATTACAAAGTATTAGTATATATTAAAAATTAAACCAACGAAAGGAATACATTATAGACTTTCTATAGCAACTTACCTATTTCCATCGGGTCGAATGAGCGCACGATCCGCTACTGCCACTGGTCGCCTCGGGAGTGACAAAGGACCACGCAACCACACTGCAGCCGCTTCTGTAGCCTGCTCCTCTCCCTCTACCCCAACCTCCTCCCCACCCTCTGCCCCCACCTCCTCCTCCTCCACCCTAGCCTGCTCCTCCTCCTCCTCATCCGGCACGTAATCATCGTCGCGACGGGATGCCGATATATGGCTGGTAGTTTCACTCGAGGGCGTGGGTGCCTTTCCTCTCACCGCTGACTTCTTCGTTCTCCTACCTCGAGGTCTAGATGAGGACCCGACCTCATCTTGAGAGGGAGTGGATTTACCACCTTTTCCTACTACTGCACTTATTAATTTCTTTAAACCCCCACCATATTTCAATCACCTGCTACGAAAAAGAGTAAATCACTTTAGATAAACCGTGAAATGTGTTATAAACGCATTTATTCTAAAATTAAACATAATTCTCATACAGCTGCTAGAAATAGTCATCGTCGTCTAGATTTGCTGGATCATATGTATCGTTATCACTATCACGTGATATGATATAATCGTCCAGCTGTTCAGGAGGTGGAATGTTGTCATCACTTTGATTGCTTGAGTGCAATCTCTCTAGCAGTTCTAAGTCTCTTCCATTATGAATCTCATCTCCTTCGTCGGCATCGGCACCACTTTCGTTATCTACTTCCATCGTCTCCGTCAAGTCAATAACAAACATGCCTGGTAGCCCATCTTCTTGAAAGAACTCTCCGTCGTATGTGTTCGGGTCTATGTTATAGTCTTCGTTGTTGGGAACAGGCAGTTTACCGTGTGGCGACACCTTATACACAACATCCCAACCTTTAAGACGTGTGACAGTTTTGCAAGGGTAAGAGAGATAGTAAACTTGTGTTGCCTGTTGAGCCACGATATAAACATCTTCACTCGGCAAGGTGGTATCTTCACGAATTTCTATTAAGCCAAGTTCGGGAGTCTGTCTCACTACTTTGGGATTAACCAGTGGCATTTAAATATAACGGGATTAAGAGGTTTGCTCCCATCGAAACTCAATTCGTATATTTCTTCGAGTCGTCCATAGTAGTCAACCCCGTCTGTGGCCGGAGTAAAAAATCCAGAATTTGTGGTTCTTCGGTTAGGTCGGCTCTGTTCATGGCTTGTTGTGTGGAAACGATAGCCATTTACGTCGTAAGCTTTGAATGTCTTGACCTTGTAGGCACAACCATTCGCAACTTGCCTCAACTCGGAACTCATTGTCGTGTCGGTTCTTCCCTATAGGTTTAAACGCGGTGAACATGTATATTAGTCGCATATAAGATATAATTGAAAGGTAGAACTAACTAAAAGTTAATTTGAGAAATAACTTAGTTTTGAACCAAGAAATGAAATCGGGATTGTCATTTCCCACACCATACTTAAGAAGGGCAGTGGATTCCTCAATGTTAGCCTTCCTCGAACCACGCCAAAATCGTCAATGAAATTCCTCAATGTACGGTTCCACTTCGGAAAGGTTTGTCAGGACATACAACATAATCAAACGCCACTCTTCATGCTGCAAGGTCTTGTTAGCAGCACCACTTGCACTTCCTAGTTGGCCCTTGAAGATGCTGAGATTTGATTCTTCTTCTGGAAGATTGTAACAGGAAGGTGGATTATGCACGCTAGGAAGATTGTCCGCATAATATCTAGTTGTGAAGTTTGACACCTCCTCCAAAACATATGCCTCAGCTATGGATGCTTCAATTTTGCATTTGTTCTTACATTTATTCCGAAGAATCTTTTGGAATCTCTCAATTGAATAGCACCAACGGCTTTGAACCGGACCTCCTATCCGGGCCTCATACGGAAGGTGCAAGATCATATGTTGCATCGGATTGAAAAAAACGGGCGGAAAGATCTTTTCTAGCTTGTATAATAACACAGGCGCTAGTGTCTCCATATATGCTACCACGGTGTGAGACAACTGTTTAGCACAAAGTTGCCGAAAAAAATTGCTCAGTTCAGCTAGAACTCGCCAGACATCCTCGGGGACATAGCCACGAATCATGACCGGGAGCAACCGCTCAATCCATATGTGATAGTCATGACTTTTGAGTCCGTTTATTCGCAGAGTAGCTAGATTAACTCCCCTCTTCAGATTAGTTGCATAGCCATCAGGAAACATCAATGTTTGAAACCACTCAAGTACTTCCCTCCTTTGTCCCCTTATTAGAACAAAATCAGACTTTGGCTTCGTCCAGGATTTCCCGCTTCTAGGAGGTATCATGTCGAGCTTAGGTCTGTTGCATATAGCCGCTTGATCCAGTCGAGCCTTGACATTGTCTTTTGTCTTCTCAGGAATATCCATGATTGTGCCGAAAATGGCCTCGGCAACATTTTTCTCAGTGTGCATCACATCAATGTTGTGCGGAAGGAGAAGATCATCGAAATAAGGAAGATTTCATAAACATGGCTTGTGAGTCCATGCATGATGCTCACCATATCCGATAAAACCAGCTCCTTGTGTATTAATTTGCAAAGACTCTAATTGAGAACGAACATCGGCTCCAGTCATTTTAATTGGTGCTGAGCCTTTAACAGACACATCTTTTGTAAAATTCTTCTTATCCTTCCTGAATGGATGGTTTCGAGGAAGGAATTGTCGGTGCTTGTCAAATGAGAAATATTTTCCACCCTTAGCCAGCCAAATGAACTTCAGAGTCGACCGACAAATCGGGCATGCGAACTTCCCATGCACGCACCAGCCGCAAAATATCGAATATGCTGGTAGGTCATGTAGAGAGTACATATATCAGACATGCATTCTGAAGTTTGTCTTTGTACATCGGTCATATATCAACACACCGTCTTCCCATGCATGGACCAAATCATCCATCAAAGGCTCCATATACACACTCATATTTTTCCCCGGGTATTCAGGCCCTGGAATTATCAAGGACAAGAAAATATTCTATCGTTGAAAGATGACGCCGGGAGGAAGGTTGAGGGGAATAACAAACATTGGCCAACAACTGTATGCGGCAGCTGTCATACCATATGGATTGAACCCATCTGTTGCTATAGCAATTCGTACATTACGTGGCTCTAAAGCTTTCTCGGGATGGAGCTGATCAAATTTTTTCCACGCTTCTCCATCTGATGGATGACCTAGCTTGTCTGGGTTGTAACGAATCCCATTTTTATGCCATGTCATCTGTTTAGTAGTGTAACACCCCAGAAATTAAAAAGGAATAAAATAAAAAGAAAATATTATTTAAATCATTTCTGAATTTAATATTAAAGGAAAAATCCCAAAAGAACCCAAATAAAGCCAAACAGGGAGGAATACTCAAAATCTGGACTTGAAAATTTTATGAGATGAACTAGAGATCAAAATATAATTTTAGGAATTTTTACAAATTTTTATCAACAGTGATTCAAACCTTAACCCAATATTCGAATTTCTGGAATTATTTTAAATCGAAAATCAATTTTAAACCCTTAATGGGCCTCAATCCCGAAACCCCCCTCCAACGGCCTTTAGGCCCAGCCCATCACCGCCCTCCCACTGACAAGCGGGACCCGCCTGTCGGCGCCGCTCCCCTCTCTCCTCCCACCCGCGTCCCGCCTCGGCCCCACCAGTCAGCCTCTTCGCACCCGCCTTCGCCCTCTGACATGCGTGGCCCGCCTGTCGGCGCCTTTTGTCTCGCGCCCACTCGCTGACAGGTGGAGCCCACCTGTCAGATCCATCGTCTCCGATGGAAAGGGATCCCCCTTCTCTCTTCCCGGCGATCTCCTTGCCATTTTTCGCCGCCGGCCGCTTTGATTCGCCCGATCCGACTCCTGATCACCTTCCTCGACCGCCCCGACCTCCTTCCATCAAGAATCGACGCGTTATCGCGCTTATGGAAGCAAATCCGAGCCAAAAAGGAACCTCGCCGGAATTAGAAATTAAACCTTCGGGTTTCCTCGGTTTTGCCTTCCATTCTCGCCGCCGGTGACCCCTATATAAACCCCTCTGGCCTCCGCACTCAGTCCACACCGTAGCCACCCAAGCCGAGCGAGAACAGAGCGCCGCCGCCTTCGGTTGGCATTTTGCTCTGCTTCGCCTCCGGCGAGCCCTCACCCTCACCTCGGACCTCCTCCGTCCACGACGTCGCCACCTTCGTGATCGCCGGAGCCCGCCCGTCCTCGGCCACGACTCCGTTGGTCGAGAGGACCGCCAGATCGCCTCGCCGCCGACGAACCCGAACGGTTCCTCCGCCCCTCTTCGACGCCGGTCGCCGTCCGCTCGCCGCCACCGCCACCACCGGTACGACCAAGTTCCCCTCTCGTCACTGATTCCATTTTTGGCCATAGCGTCGACATCCTATCCACGCCGTCGCCGGAATCCTTCGCCGTTGGACCACCGGAGCCGAGAACGAAGGGGGTAATCACCCCTTTTTGCTCGTGCCGTGCCGGACGGGTCCCTGGCTGTCCGATCCAGATCGGAGGGCTAGGATTAAATCCCTTCGGGATCTAATCCAGGCCCTCGGATCCGGTCAAACCGGTATCGTTTAATCTCGGCCGTAGGTCATGACTTAAAACGCTGGAGCGATCCCGTGCGTCCACGTATACCCCTTCGCCACGTTTTAATCTGGGCCGTTGAAACTCATTTAAAACCCCCGCCTCGCATCTGGCCGCTGGATCCTGATCCAATGGTCCAGATCTGATCGGTCCACGCGAATAGTCACGGGTTCACGGTGAACCTGGTTCACCGTGGACCAAGGACTATTTTCTGTTTAAATAAAATTCCAGAAAATTGTTTAAACTTCAAAAATTCATATCTTGTTCATTTTAACTCCAAATTTCACCATTCAAATTTTGTTAGAACCAGAATATTATTCTCTACACATTAATGCCATAAAAACAGTATGTTTCTATTGCCCAAAATATTATAAATAAATAAATGAATAAAACCCCTTTATGATAAATCACTATTCCAACAAAATAAATTATGAAAAATCCTAAAAAGGTTAAAATTCACTGTTATATGTAAAGACTCAGAATAATAAATATTACTTCACCCACAACAATGTATGTTCTTTTATCTGGTGAATTTTATCTGTTTTATTGAATGTGAATGTATTGTTTATTTTCCGTATCGAGAAGACTACGAGTTCGTCGAGGAGCAGGAGTTCTACCCCGAGGTTCCTCCATCCCCATTTGCTGAGCAAGGCAAGTCATCGACCATCTCTGTGGAAACAGTTGATCATAATTGAGCCCATGTTTTAATAACTTATCGCTATAACCCATAGGTTAATATTGCATTAGTCAAATACTCAAGCCTTACACTTATATTTATTAGATCCCTGTCCTTGTGTGCAAACCCAAGCCATGCTTATTGAGCCTTAACTCCTTGTCACTCTACTATAAAAATATTAGCTAGTGCCCAATGTACCGGCACAACTGCTATAGGTTAAAAAGAACGAGTCGTAGATAGCTGGATTCTGTATATGAATTTCCCTGTTATTCTCGTCTCTGGACTCTGTTGGAGTTGGCTAGTGTCGGGCCCCGATTTAATAAATCAGGACTTTATTGAAATTCCATAGAAAATCAATAAAACAAGACGTTCATCATGCGACCACGTACAATACGGACAATCATTCACGGTTCGTAGACCGCATTAATACAAAAGTGAATAAAGGTGAAGAGAAACTAATAAAACAAGGGTCCTAGATGAACGCCTCCTTCCAGTCTCGCCTTGACTGGGTCGCTACTCCAGACCTTCATCCTCTTCGTAGTAGACTGGCTCTGATGTTGTAAGTTAACGGGGTGAGTACAGATGTACTCAGCAAGCCACCAGATGCAAATATAATGCAAGGTAATAACAAGGGAGATAGCGGCTAGTTTTGCGGAAGCAGCATAATTGTAAAGCTTTAAATGTGAGCAATTTATTAGTACGGAAAAGTAAACATGTGTGTGTGCATCATCATCTTCTAACTCGAGGGGTACAGTCAGCCCCACCTCGCTCAACAGTCCTTACGTGCCATGAATAACTTGAACATTCAAACAATTGTAAACTAACTGCGAGTAGTCACACAACCCGCCCTTGACCGTGGGCTCGGCTTTTCGAAAAGATTCAATTACTCTGATCAGAGATGTACCACTGTACCCACAAGGCACGCACTCATCACCTACACCGAAGTGTAACGAGATGACCCATCACACGGGAACTCGTGCCAAAACCTTCCATATAGTCCTCCCCGACTCAATAGCACCCTCTTATGGGTTTCATATGGTGTCCCGACGCATCGGAGCCCCACCATACCCCCCCTTGAGCCTCGTCGGTACAAGTCGCCCGCAGGCTAGCCCCTTGCCCCCTCCTCTATGGTGCATCAAGCCGGAGTATTCCATACTTCCAGTTAGGACTTACCCATTAGACTTGTGGTTGGTACGGAAGTGCTTTGCAACAGATCCCGCAGACCGGTCCTTATAGTGCCCCGGGTGCGACAAACCAGTGCCCGAGCTTGCACCCGGAACCCACCATACTTATAACCTAGCCAACTCCAACAGAGTCCAGAGACGAGAATAACAGGGAAATTCATATACAGAATCCAGCTATCTACGACTCATTCTTTTTAACCTATAGCAGTTGTGCCGGTACATTGGGCACTAGCTAATATTTTTATAGTAGAGTGACAAGGAGTTGAGGCTCAATAAGCATGGCTTGGGTTTGCACACAAGGACGGGGATCTAATAAATATAAGTGTAAGGCTTGAGTATTTGACTAATGCAATATTAACCTATGGGTTATAGCGATAAGTTATTAAAACATGGGCTCAATTATGATCAACTGTTTCCACAGAGATGGTCGATGACTTGCCTTGCTCAGCAAATGGGGATGGAGGAACCTCGGGGTAGAACTCCTGCTCCTCGACGAACTCGTAGTCTTCTCGATACGGAAAATAAACAATACATTCAATAAACAGATAAAAATTCACCAAATATTAAACATACACATTTGTAGGTTTTATTATGTGAAGTAATGTTTTTTAATATTTCAAGGTTTTGTTCAAAACAGTAAAGTTTAATGTTTTAGAATTTTCCCTATTTATTTTCTGTATTTTTAATTTCAACCCTAAGGGATTTTTATTCATTTATTTATTAATAATATTTTAAGTAACAGAAACATACTGTTTTTATTGTATTAATGTGTAGAGAATAATATTCTGGTTCTAACAAAATTTGAATGGTGAAATTTGGAGTTAAAATGAGCAAGATATGAATTTTTGAAGTTTAAACAATTTTTCTGGAATTTTATTTAAACTAAAATCAGTCTCTGGTCCACGGTGAACCAGGTTCACCGTGAACCCGTGACTATGCGCGTGGACCGGCCGATCCAGAGCCGTCGGATCTGGATCTGGCGGTCGGACGCGAGGCGGGAGGCGTAAGTGAATTTGAACGGCCACGATTAAATCTCGCGAAGCGGTATGACGTGGACGCTCGAGATCAGTCCTGGGGTTTAAGTGGTGATCGACGGCCGAGAGGCCTCGATACCCCTTTGACCAGATCCGAGGGCCCAGATTAAATCCCGGGGGGGTTTAATCTTAGCCCTCCGATCGCGATCGGACGGTCGCTGTGCGATCCGGCACGGCACGACGTAAGGGGCTCGTATCCCCCTTCGTCTCCGGCGACGGCGGTCCTCGGATGCGATGGCGACGGCGGCGGTGAGCGCCTACGGGCATAGCTAACGGCGAAAATGGAACGAGGGGAGCACGGCGGTTCCAACCATACCTGCGGCGGCGAGGATGGACGAAGGACGGCGACCGGCGGCGAGGGTAGACGAAGAAGGGTTCTCGGGTGCTCGTCGGCGACGGTGATCCGGCGGGCTCCAAGGCCAACGGAGGGGTGGACGAGGACGGGCGGTGGTCGACGATCAATCCGGTGGCGGTGGCGAGGGCGAAGGGGGTCGGGATTGACGGCGATCGCTCGCCGGAGTTGGACCAGAGGAGGAAACCGAAGAATGGAGCAGGGCGCTCGAGAGTGCTTCGGCTTGGGCGTTAAGGGTGTGGTCGAAGTGCGGTGATCAGAGGGGTATTTATAGGGTCACCGGCGGTGGCCAGATGGAAGGAAACCGAGGGTTTCCTTTCTTCTCCGGCGAGGGTTCCATTCCCGTGGCCAATCTTCCTAAAATGCGAAACCGCGTCATCTTTCGGCGGAAGGGGATCATGGTTATCCAAGGAAGGGAGTCCGGGGGCGATCGGGGGGATTTGGGCGGCCGGCGGCAAGGGATCCGAAGGAGATCGCCGGAAAAAAGAAAGGGGGATCCCTTCCCCGGGAAGAAGACGATCCTGACAGGTGGGCTCCACCTGTCAGTGAGCGGGTGCGAGATAAATGGCGCCGACAGGCGGGCCACGCACGTCAGAGGGCGAAGGCGAGTGCGAGGTGGCTGACTGGTGGGACCGAGGCGGGGCGCGGGCGGGAGGAGAGAGGGAATGCGAGCGCCGACAGGCGGGACCCACGGGTCAGAGAGAGGGTGGCGATGGGCTGGGCCAAAAAGGCCGCTGGGGAAAGTTTCTGGGTTGAGGCCCGTTAAGGATTTAAATTTGATTTTCGATTTAAAATAATTCCAGTAATTCATTTATTTAATTAAGGGTTGAATCACTGTTGATAAAAATTTGTAAAAATTCCTAAAATTATATTTTGGGCTCTAGTTCATCTCATAAAAATTTCAAGTCCAGATTTTGAGTATTTCTCCTTGTTTGGCTTTATTTGGGTTCTTTTGGTGATTTTCCTTTAATAATAAATTCAGAAATGATTTAAATAATATTTTCTTTTTATTTTATTCCTTTTAATTTTTTTTGGGGTGTTACAATCCTATCCCCCTTACAGAGAATCTCGTCCTCGAGATTCGGATCAATCCTCGAATAGCTCAGGATGCTGTGCCTTGAGTTCATCTTCTTTTTCCCATGTAGCTTCTTCTACCGGATGATTGCTCCACTGCACTTTGCAAAAGCGGATTACTCGACTCCTGGTGGTCCTTTCTTTGACTTCCAATATCTTGACCGGTTTCTCCACATAAGTCAGATCCTCTTGGACATCCAACTGCTGAAGATCCACTTGCTCCGTGGGGACGCGGAGACACTTCTTGAGTTGAGACACATGAAATACGTCATGCACTCCAGCCAATGAAGGTGGTAATTCCAACTGATATGCGACTTCGCCTTGGCGTCTAATAACGAGAAATGGTCCAACATATCGAGGGGCCAACTTTCCTCTCATGTTAAACCGTTGAGTCCCACGGAGAGGTGTAACTCGAAGATAGACATGATCTCCTTCTTCAAAGGCTAAGTCTCGACGGCGATTGTCTGCGTAGCTCTTCTGTCGAGATTGGGCTGTCTTGAGTCTGTCTCTGATGATCCGTACCTTCTCTTCAGCTTCACGAAGAATGTCTGTCCCAAATACTTGGGATTCACCTGTTTGGTCCCAAAGTAGTGGCGTTCTGCACTTACGTCCATATAGGGCCTCAAAAGGAGACATCTGAAGACTGGCTTGATAGCTGTTGTTGTATGAAAATTCTGCATATGGCAAGCTCTTGTCCCAAGTGGCTCCAAAATCCAAAACACATGCTCGAAGCATATCCTCTAGTATCTGATTTACCCTTTCTGTTTGTCCATCTGTCTGAGGATGGTAGGCTGTACTGAAATTCAATCTCGTGCCCATCTCCTCTTGGAGGTTCTTCCAAAAACGAGAGGTAAATTGACTTCCTCGGTCTGATACTATCTTCTTGGGCACTCCATGAAGACATACTATCCGGGCCATATATAGCTCTGCTAGCTTAGGGCCACTAAAGGTCGTCTTGACGGCTATGAAATGAGCTACTTTTGTAAGCCGATCAATGATCACCCATATAGAATCATACCCCAGTTGGGTCTTTGGTAATCCGGTGATGAAGTCCATCCCTATTTCTTCCCACTTCCATTCCGGCACTTTAAGTGGCTGTAACAATCCTGCAGGTCTCTGATGTTCAGCTTTTACTCTTCTGCAGGTGTCACATTCGGCGACGAACTGGGCAATCTCTCTTTTCATGCTAACCCACCAATATCGTTCCTTCAGATCCTGGTACATCTTGGTACTGCCGGGGTGAATGGAGTACAATGTCTCATGGGCTTCTCTTAGGATAAGAGTCTTTATTTCAGGTTTATCCGGCACACATATCCGAGTTCCAAACCATATGGTGCCATTCTCGTCTTCTGAAAATCCGGGGGCTTTTCCTTGTCTCATGTTCTTCTTAATGGCAGCTATATCCGGGTCCTCTGACTGAGCTTCACGAATCTGCTCAAACAATACCGGTTGGGTCTCCAAGGTGGCTAGATATGCTCTGGTGGTCAATCCAAGATTTAAGTTTTCCATCTCCTTACATAACAAGGGTGCGTGTTCTTGAATCATCATGGCGGTGCAATATCCTTTGCGACTTAAGGCATCAGCTACCACATTGGCTTTTCCTGGGTGGTAGTGAATGCCTAGGTCGTAGTCCTTAATCAATTCCAGCCATCGTCTTTGCCTCAAGTTCAGATCTGGCTGTGTGAAGATATACTTCAAGCTCTTGTGATCCGTAAAGATCTCACAGCGATTTCCAACTAGATAGTGCCTCCAAATCTTAAGGGCGTGCACTACGGCGGCTAATTCCAAATCATGGGTCGGATAATTCAACTCATGGGGTCTCAATTGTCTGGAGGCATAAGAGATGACTTTTCCATCTTGCATAAGTACACATCCCAATCCCTGGCGAGATGCGTCGCAATAGACATGGAAGTCTTTGCGGATATCCGGTAGGGTCAGTATAGGTGCAGACACCAAACGAGTCTTGAGGGTGCGGAAATTTTCCTCGCATTCAGGAGTCCATTCGAACTTTTCCCCTTTCTGCAACAATCTGGTCATTGGCTTGGCTATTTTAGAAAAATTCTCAATGAACCTTCGATAATATCCGGCCAATCCCAGAAAACTTCGTATCTCAGATACGTTCGTGGGTGGCAACCAATCCGTGACTGCTTCTACGGTGGCAGGGTCTACGGCGATTCCTTGCGCAGAGATGATGTGTCCAAGGAACTTTACTTCTGCCGTCCAAAACTTGCATTTGCTGTACTTGGCATATAATTGGTGTTCCCTTAACTTTCCTAGGGTTAACCGGAGGTGAGTCTCATGTTCTTCCTGATCCTTGGAATAAATGAGGATGTCGTCTATGAAGACCACGATGAACTTGTCCAGATATTCCATGAATACCTTATTCATCATATTCATGAAGAATGCAGGGGCGTTGGTTAATCCAAAGGACATAACTGTACACTCATATAAACCATAACGGGTAGTGAAGGCCGTCTTGGGTATATCTTCTTCTCGAATCCTCAACTGATGGTAACCAGACCGGAGGTCGATCTTCGAGAATACCGTGGCTCCTTTGAGCTGGTCGAAGAGGTCATCGATCCGAGGCAACGGGTACTTATTCTTGATGGTTACTTCATTCAAAGCGCGGTAATCCACGCCCACACTTGGGCAGAGTTCTCAGCTGCCTTCCGTGCCGCCCACATCCCCGACGGCATCGTGGCTCAGAAGCAACAGGAGTTTAGGGACCTGCAGCAGGGGAGCAGGTCCGTAACTGAATATCTGCACGAGTTCAACAGATTGGCCAGGTACGCACCTGAGGAGGTTCGTACGGATGCGGCCAGGCAGGCTAAGTTCCTGAACCCTTCTTCGTCTACCCTCGCCGCCGGTCGCCGTCCTTCGTCCATCCTCGCCGCCGCAGGTATGGTTGGAACCGCCGTGCTCCCCTCATTCCATTTTCGCCGTTAGCTATGCCCGTAGGCGCTCACCGCCGCCGTCGCCATCGCATCCGAGGACCGCCGTCGCCGGAGACGAAGGGGGATACGAGCCCCTTACGTCGTGCCGTGCCGGATCGCACAGCGACCGTCCGATCGCGATCGGAGGGCTAAGATTAAACCCCCCCGGGATTTAATCTGGGCCCTCGGATCTGGTCAAAGGGGTATCGAGGCCTCTCGGCCGTCGATCACCACTTAAACCCCAGGACTGATCTCGAGCGTCCACGTCATACCGCTTCGCGAGATTTAATCGTGGCCGTTCAAATTCACTTACGCCTCCCGCCTCGCGTCCGACCGCCAGATCCAGATCCGACGGCTCTGGATCGGCCGGTCCACGCGCATAGTCACGGGTTCACGGTGAACCTGGTTCACCGTGGACCAGAGACTGATTTTAGTTTAAATAAAATTCCAGAAAAATTGTTTAAACTTCAAAAATTCATATCTTGCTCATTTTAACTCCAAATTTCACCATTCAAATTTTGTTAGAACCAGAATATTATTCTCTACACATTAATACAATAAAAACAGTATGTTTCTGTTACTTAAAATATTATTAATAAATAAATGAATAAAAATCCCTTAGGGTTGAAATTAAAAATACAGAAAATAAATAGGGAAAATTCTAAAACATTAAACTTTACTGTTTTGAACAAAACCTTGAAATATTAAAAAACATTACTTCACATAATAAAACCTACAAATGTGTATGTTTAATATTTGGTGAATTTTTATCTGTTTATTGAATGTATTGTTTATTTTCCGTATCGAGAAGACTACGAGTTCGTCGAGGAGCAGGAGTTCTACCCCGAGGTTCCTCCATCCCCATTTGCTGAGCAAGGCAAGTCATCGACCATCTCTGTGGAAACAGTTGATCATAATTGAGCCCATGTTTTAATAACTTATCGCTATAACCCATAGGTTAATATTGCATTAGTCAAATACTCAAGCCTTACACTTATATTTATTAGATCCCCGTCCTTGTGTGCAAACCCAAGCCATGCTTATTGAGCCTCAACTCCTTGTCACTCTACTATAAAAATATTAGCTAGTGCCCAATGTACCGGCACAACTGCTATAGGTTAAAAAGAATGAGTCGTAGATAGCTGGATTCTGTATATGAATTTCCCTGTCATTCTCGTCTCTGGACTCTGTTGGAGTTGGCTAGGTTATAAGTATGGTGGGTTCCGGGTGCAAGCTCGGGCACTGGTTTGTCGCACCCGGGGCACTATAAGGACCGGTCTGCGGGATCTGTTGCAAAGCACTTCCGTACCAACCACAAGTCTAATGGGTAAGTCCTAACTGGAAGTATGGAATACTCCGGCTTGATGCACCATAGAGGAGGGGGCAAGGGGCTAGCCTGCGGGCGACTTGTACCGACGAGGCTCAAGGGGGGGTATGGTGGGGCTCCGATGCGTCGGGACACCATATGAAACCCATAAGAGGGTGCTATTGAGTCGGGGAGGACTATATGGAAGGTTTTGGCACGAGTTCCCGTGTGATGGGTCATCTCGTTACACTTCGGTGTAGGTGATGAGTGCGTGCCTTGTGGGTACAGTGGTACATCTCTGATCAGAGTAATTTAATCTTTTCGAAAAGCCGAGCCCACGGTCAAGGGCGGGTTGTGTGACTACTCGCAGTTAGTTTACAATTGTTTGAATGTTCAAGTTATTCATGGCACGTAAGGACTGTTGAGCGAGGTGGGGCTGACTGTACCCCTCGAGTTAGAAGATGATGATACACATGCACATGATTACTTTTCCGTACTAATAAACTGCTCACATTTAAAGCTTTACACATATGCTGCTTCCGCTAAATTAGCCAATATCTCCCTTGTTATTACCTTGCATTATATTTGCATTCGGTGGCTTGCTGAGTACATCTGTACTCACCCCGTTGACTTACAACATCAGAGCCAGTCTACTACGAGGAGGATGAAGGTCTGGAGTAGCGACCCAGTCAAGGCGAGACTGGAAGGAGGCGTTCATCTAGGACCCTTGTTTTATTAGTTTCTCTTCATCTTTAATCACTTTTGTATTAATGCGGTCTACGAACCGTGAATGATTGCTCGTATTGTACGTGGTCGTGTGATGAACGTCTTGTTTTATTGAATTTCTATGGAATTTCAATAAAGTCCTGATTTATTAAATCGGGGCGCGACAAGATGGTATCAGAGCCGACTTGACTGTAGGAAGCCAAACAGACCTGACCTTAGGACTTATATATATATTCACTATATTTTACAAAAGACTTATATATATATTCACGGATTGGTTGCCACCCACGAACGTATCTGAGATACGAAGTTTTCTGGGATTGGCCGGATATTACCGAAGGTTCATTGAGAATTTTTCTAAGATAGCCAAGCCAATGACCAGATTGTTGCAGAAAGGGGAAAAGTTCGAATGGACTCCTGAATGCGAGGAAAGTTTCCGCACCCTCAAGACTCGTTTGGTATCTGCACCTATACTGACCCTACCGGATATCCGCAAAGACTTCCATGTCTATTGCGACGCATCTCGCCAAGGATTGGGATGTGTTCTTATGCAAGATGGAAAAGTCATCTCTTATGCCTCCAGACAATTGAGACCCCATGAGTTGAATTATCCGACCCATGATTTGGAATTAGCCGCCGTAGTGCACGCCCTTAAGATTTGGAGGCACTATCTAGTTGGAAATCGCTGTGAGATCTTTACGGATCACAAGAGCTTGAAGTATATCTTCACACAGCCAGATCTGAACTTGAGGCAAAGACGATGGCTGGAATTGATTAAGGACTACGACCTAGGCATTCACTACCACCCAGGAAAAGCCAATGTGGTAGCTGATGCCTTAAGTCGCAAAGGATATTGCACCGCCATGATGATTCAAGAACACGCACCCTTGTTATGTAAGGAGATGGAAAACTTAAATCTTGGATTGACCACCAGAGCATATCTAGCCACCTTGGAGACCCAACCGGTATTGTTTGAGCAGATTCGTGAAGCTCAGTCAGAGGACCCGGATATAGCTGCCATTAAGAAGAACATGAGACAAGGAAAAGCCCCCGGATTTTCAGAAGACGAGAATGGCACCATATGGTTTGGAACTCGGATATGTGTGCCGGATAAACCTGAAATAAAGACTCTTATCCTAAGAGAAGCCCATGAGACATTGTACTCCATTCACCCCGGCAGTACCAAGATGTACCAGGATCTGAAGGAACGATATTGGTGGGTTAGCATGAAAAGAGAGATTGCCCAGTTCGTCGCCGAATGTGACACCTGCAGAAGAGTAAAAGCTGAACATCAGAGACCTGCAGGATTGTTACAGCCACTTAAAGTGCCGGAATGGAAGTGGGAAGAAATCGGGATGGACTTCATCACCGGATTACCAAAGACCCAACTGGGGTATGATTCTATATGGGTGATCATTGATCGGCTTACAAAAGTAGCTCATTTCATAGCCGTCAAGACGACCTTTAGTGGCCCTAAGCTAGCAGAGCTATATATGGCCCGGATAGTATGTCTTCATGGAGTGCCCAAGAAGATAGTATCAGACCGAGGAAGTCAATTTACCTCTCGTTTTTGGAAGAACCTCCAAGAGGAGATGGGCACGAGATTGAATTTCAGTACAGCCTACCATCCTCAGACAGATGGACAAACAGAAAGGGTAAATCAGATACTAGAGGATATGCTTCGAGCATGTGTTTTGGATTTTGGAGCCACTTGGGACAAGAGCTTGCCATATGCAGAATTTTCATACAACAACAGCTATCAAGCCAGTCTTCAGATGTCTCCTTTTGAGGCCCTATATGGGCGTAAGTGCAGAACGCCACTACTTTGGGACCAAACAGGTGAATCCCAAGTATTTGGGACAGACATTCTTCGTGAAGCTGAAGAGAAGGTACGGATCATCAGAGACAGACTCAAGACAGCCCAATCTCGACAGAAGAGCTACGCAGACAATCGCCGTCGAGACTTAGCCTTTGAAGAAGGAGATCATGTCTATCTTCGAGTTACACCTCTCCGTGGGACTCAACGGTTTAACATGAGAGGAAAGTTGGCCCCTCGATATGTTGGACCATTTCTCGTTATTAGACGCCAAGGCGAAGTCGCATATCAGTTGGAATTACCACCTTCATTGGCTGGAGTGCATGACGTATTTCATGTGTCTCAACTCAAGAAGTGTCTCCGCGTCCCCACGGAGCAAGTGGATCTTCAGCAGTTGGATGTCCAAGAGGATCTGACTTATGTGGAGAAACCGGTCAAGATATTGGAAGTCAAAGAAAGGACCACCAGGAGTCGAGTAATCCGCTTTTGCAAAGTGCAGTGGAGCAATCATCCGGTAGAAGAAGCTACATGGGAAAAAGAAGATGAACTCAAGGCACAGCATCCTGAGCTATTCGAGGATTGATCCGAATCTCGAGGACGAGATTCTCTGTAAGGGGGATAGGATTGTAACACCCCAAAAAAATTAAAAGGAATAAAATAAAAAGAAAATATTATTTAAATCATTTCTGAATTTATTATTAAAGGAAAATCACCAAAAGAACCCAAATAAAGGCAAACAAGGAGAAATACTCAAAATCTGGACTTGAAATTTTTATGAGATGAACTAGAGCCCAAAATATAATTTTAGGAATTTTTACAAATTTTTATCAACAGTGATTCAACCCTTAATTAAATAAATGAATTACTGGAATTATTTTAAATCGAAAATCAAATTTAAATCCTTAACGGGCCTCAACCCAGAAACTTTCCCCAGCGGCCTTTTTGGCCCAGCCCATCGCCACCCTCTCTCTGACCCGTGGGTCCCGCCTGTCGGCGCTCGCATTCCCTCTCTCCTCCCGCCCGCGCCCCGCCTCGGTCCCACCAGTCAGCCACCTCGCACTCGCCTTCGCCCTCTGACGTGCGTGGCCCGCCTGTCGGCGCCATTTATCTCGCACCCGCTCACTGACAGGTGGAGCCCACCTGTCAGGATCGTCTTCTTCCCGGGGAAGGGATCCCCCTTTCTTTTTTCCGGCGATCTCCTTCGGATCCCTTGCCGCCGGCCGCCCAAATCCCCCCGATCGCCCCCGGACTCCCTTCCTTGGATAACCATGATCCCCTTCCGCCGAAAGATGACGCGGTTTCGCATTTTAGGAAGATTGGCCACGGGAATGGAACCCTCGCCGGAGAAGAAAGGAAACCCTCGGTTTCCTTCCATCTGGCCACCGCCGGTGACCCTATAAATACCCCTCTGATCACCGCACTTCGACCACACCCTTAACGCCCAAGCCGAAGCACTCTCGAGCGCCCTGCTCCATTCTTCGGTTTCCTCCTCTGGTCCAACTCCGGCGAGCGATCGCCGTCAATCCCGACCCCCTTCGCCCTCGCCACCGCCACCGGATTGATCGTCGACCACCGCCCGTCCTCGTCCACCCCTCCGTTGGCCTTGGAGCCCGCCGGATCACCGTCGCCGACGAGCACCCGAGAACCCTTCTTCGTCTACCCTCGCCGCCGGTCGCCGTCCTTCGTCCATCCTCGCCGCCGCAGGTATGGTTGGAACCGCCGTGCTCCCCTCGTTCCATTTTCGCCGTTAGCTATGCCCGTAGGCGCTCACCGCCGCCGTCGCCATCGCATCCGAGGACCGCCGTCGCCGGAGACGAAGGGGGATACGAGCCCCTTACGTCGTGCCGTGTCGGATCGCACAGCGACCGTCCGATCGCGATCGGAGGGCTAAGATTAAACCCCCCCGGGATTTAATCTGGGCCCTCGGATCTGGTCAAAGGGGTATCGAGGCCTCTCGGCCGTCGATCACCACTTAAACCCCAGGACTGATCTCGAGCGTCCACGTCATACCGCTTCGCGAGATTTAATCGTGGCCGTTCAAATTCACTTACGCCTCCCGCCTCGCGTCCGACCGCCAGATCCAGATCCGACGGCTCTGGATCGGCCGGTCCACGCGCATAGTCACGGGTTCACGGTGAACCTGGTTCACCGTGGACCAGAGACTGATTTTAGTTTAAATAAAATTCCAGAAAAATTGTTTAAACTTCAAAAATTCATATCTTGCTCATTTTAACTCCAAATTTCACCATTCAAATTTTGTTAGAACCAGAATATTATTCTCTACACATTAATACAATAAAAACAGTATGTTTCTGTTACTTAAAATATTATTAATAAATAAATGAATAAAAATCCCTTAGGGTTGAAATTAAAAATACAGAAAATAAATAGGGAAAATTCTAAAACATTAAACTTTACTGTTTTGAACAAAACCTTGAAATATTAAAAAACATTACTTCACATAATAAAACCTACAAATGTGTATGTTTAATATTTGGTGAATTTTTATCTGTTTATTGAATGTATTGTTTATTTTCCGTATCGAGAAGACTACGAGTTCGTCGAGGAGCAGGAGTTCTACCCCGAGGTTCCTCCATCCCCATTTGCTGAGCAAGGCAAGTCATCGACCACCTCTGTGGAAACAGTTGATCATAATTGAGCCCATGTTTTAATAACTTATCGCTATAACCCATAGGTTAATATTGCATTAGTCAAATACTCAAGCCTTACACTTATATTTATTAGATCCCCGTCCTTGTGTGCAAACCCAAGCCATGCTTATTGAGCCTCAACTCCTTGTCACTCTACTATAAAAATATTAGCTAGTGCCCAATGTACCGGCACAACTGCTATAGGTTAAAAAGAATGAGTCGTAGATAGCTGGATTCTGTATATGAATTTCCCTGTCATTCTCGTCTCTGGACTCTGTTGGAGTTGGCTAGGTTATAAGTATGGTGGGTTCCGGGTGCAAGCTCGGGCACTGGTTTGTCGCACCCGGGGCACTATAAGGACCGGTCTGCGGGATCTGTTGCAAAGCACTTCCGTACCAACCACAAGTCTAATGGGTAAGTCCTAACTGGAAGTATGGAATACTCCGGCTTGATGCACCATAGAGGAGGGGGCAAGGGGCTAGCCTGCGGGCGACTTGTACCGACGAGGCTCAAGGGGGGGTATGGTGGGGCTCCGATGCGTCGGGACACCATATGAAACCCATAAGAGGGTGCTATTGAGTCGGGGAGGACTATATGGAAGGTTTTGGCACGAGTTCCCGTGTGATGGGTCATCTCGTTACACTTCGGTGTAGGTGATGAGTGCGTGCCTTGTGGGTACAGTGGTACATCTCTGATCAGAGTAATTTAATCTTTTCGAAAAGCCGAGCCCACGGTCAAGGGCGGGTTGTGTGACTACTCGCAGTTAGTTTACAATTGTTTGAATGTTCAAGTTATTCATGGCACGTAAGGACTGTTGAGCGAGGTGGGGCTGACTGTACCCCTCGAGTTAGAAGATGATGATACACATGCACATGATTACTTTTCCGTACTAATAAACTGCTCACATTTAAAGCTTTACACATATGCTGCTTCCGCTAAATTAGCCAATATCTCCCTTGTTATTACCTTGCATTATATTTGCATTCGGTGGCTTGCTGAGTACATCTGTACTCACCCCGTTGACTTACAACATCAGAGCCAGTCTACTACGAGGAGGATGAAGGTCTGGAGTAGCGACCCAGTCAAGGCGAGACTGGAAGGAGGCGTTCATCTAGGACCCTTGTTTTATTAGTTTCTCTTCATCTTTAATCACTTTTGTATTAATGCGGTCTACGAACCGTGAATGATTGCTCGTATTGTACGTGGTCGTGTGATGAACGTCTTGTTTTATTGAATTTCTATGGAATTTCAATAAAGTCCTGATTTATTAAATCGGGGCGCGACAAGATGGTATCAGATGTATTCCCAGAGGATCTACCAGGGATGCCACCTAAGAGGGACATCGAGTTCAGGATTGACTTGGTGCCCGGAACCACTCCTATTTATAAGCGACCATACCGGATGGCCGCCAACGAGTTAGCTGAGATGAAGCAACAGTTGGAAGATCTTGAAAGGAAAGGTTATATCAGACCAAGCACATCACCGTGGGGTGCTCCCGTCATCTTTGTCGAGAAGAAAGAAGACAAGGCAAAGCGTATGTGTGTGGATTATCGCGCCTTGAATGAGGTCACAATCAAGAATAAGTACCCGTTGCCTCGGATCGACGACCTTTTCGACCAGCTCAAAGGAGCCACGGTATTCTCGAAGATCGACCTACGGTCTGGTTACCACCAGCTAAGAATCCGAGAGGAGGACATACCCAAGACTGCTTTCACGACCCGCTATGGATTATATGAGTGTACGGTTATGTCCTTTGGATTGACCAACGCCCCTGCATTCTTCATGAATATGATGAATAAGGTATTCATGGAATACTTGGACAAGTTCATCGTGGTCTTCATAGACGACATCCTTATCTATTCCAAGGACCAGAAGGAGCACGAGACTCACCTCCGGTTAACCCTAGGAAAGTTAAGGGAACACCAATTATATGCCAAGTACAGCAAATGCAAGTTTTGGACGGCAGAAGTAAAGTTCCTTGGACACATCATCTCTGCGCAAGGAATCGCAGTAGACCCTGCCACCGTAGAAGCAGTTACGGATTGGTTGCCACCCACGAACGTATCTGAGATACGAAGTTTTCTGGGATTGGCCGGATATTACCGAAGGTTCATTGAGAATTTTTCTAAGATAGCCAAGCCAATGACCAGATTGTTGCAGAAAGGGGAAAAGTTCGAATGGACTCCTGAATGCGAGGAAAGTTTCCGCACCCTCAAGACTCGTTTGGTATCTGCACCTATACTGACCCTACCGGATATCCGCAAAGACTTCCATGTCTATTGCGACGCATCTCGCCAAGGATTGGGATGTGTTCTTATGCAAGATGGGAAGGTTATCTCTTATGCCTCCCGTCAGTTGAGACCTCATGAGTTAAATTATCCGACCCATGATCTGGAATTAGCCGCCGTAGTGCACGCCCTCAAGATTTGGAGGCACTATTTGGTTGGGAATCGCTGTGAGATCTTTACGGATCACAAGAGTTTGAAGTATATCTTCACACAGCCTGACCTTAATCTGAGGCAAAGACGATGGTTGGAACTAATCAAGGACTATGACTTGGGTATTCACTACCACCCAGGAAAAGCAAATGTGGTAGCTGATGCCTTAAGTCGCAAGGGATATTGCACGGCAATGATGATTCAAGAACACGCACCCTTGTTATGTAAGGAGATGGAAAACTTAAATCTTGGATTGACCACCAGAGCATATCTAGCCACCTTGGAGACCCAACCTGTATTGTTTGAGCAGATTCGTGAAGCTCAGTCAGAGGACCCGGATATAGCTGCCATTAAGAAGAACATGAGACAAGGAAAAGCCCCCGGATTTTCAGAGGACGAGAATGGCACCATATGGTTTGGAACCCGGATATGTGTGCCGGATAAACCTGAAATAAAGACTCTTATCCTAAGAGAAGCCCATGAGACATTGTACTCCATTCACCCCGGCAGTACCAAGATGTACCAGGATCTAAAGGAACGCTATTGGTGGGTTAGCATGAAAAGAGAGATTGCCCAGTTCGTCGCCGAATGTGACACCTGCAGAAGAGTAAAAGCCGAACATCAGAGGCCTGCAGGATTGTTACAACCACTTAAAGTGCCGGAATGGAAGTGGGAAGAGATCGGTATGGATTTTATCACCGGATTACCAAAGACCCAACTTGGATATGATTCTATTTGGGTGATCATTGATCGGCTTACGAAAGTGGCTCATTTCATAGCCGTCAAGACGACCTTCAGTGGCCCTAAGCTAGCAGAGCTATATATGGCCAGGATAGTATGTCTTCATGGAGTGCCCAAGAAGATAGTGTCTGACCGAGGAAGTCAGTTCACCTCTCGCTTTTGGAAGAACCTCCAAGAAGAGATGGGCACGAGATTAAATTTCAGTACCGCCTACCATCCTCAGACAGATGGACAAACAGAAAGGGTAAATCAGATACTAGAGGATATGCTTCGAGCATGTGTTTTGGATTTTGGAGCCACTTGGGACAAGAGCTTGCCATATGCAGAATTTTCATACAACAATAGTTATCAAGCCAGTCTTCAGATGTCTCCTTTTGAGGCCCTATATGGACGTAAGTGCAGAACGCCTCTACTTTGGGACCAAACGGGTGAATCCCAAGTATTCGGAACCGACATTCTTCGTGAAGCTGAAGAGAAGGTACGGATCATCAGAGACCGACTCAAGACAGCCCAATCTCGACAGAAGAGCTACGCGGACAATCGCCGTCGAGACTTAGCCTTTGAAGAAGGAGATCATGTCTACCTTCGGGTTACACCTCTTCGTGGGACTCAACGGTTTAACATGAGAGGAAAGTTGGCCCCTCGATATGTTGGACCATTTCCCGTTATTCGACGCCAAGGCGAAGTAGCTTATCAGTTGGAACTACCACCTTCATTGGCTGGAGTGCATGACGTATTTCATGTGTCTCAACTCAAGAAGTGTCTCCGCGTCCCCACGGAGCAAGTGGATCTTCAGCAGTTGGATGTCCAAGAGGATCTGACTTATGTGGAGAAACCGGTCAAGATATTGGAAGTCAAAGAAAGGACCACCAGGAGTCGAGTAATCCGCTTCTGCAAAGTGCAGTGGAGCAATCATCCGGTAGAAGAAGCTACATGGGAAAAAGAAGATGAACTCAAGGCACAGCATCCTGAGCTATTCGAGGATTGATCCGAATCTCGAGGACGAGATTCTCTGTAAGGGGGATAGGATTGTAACACCCCAAAAATTAAAAGGAATAAAATAAAAAGAAAATATTATTTAAATCATTTCTGAATTTATTAATAAAGGAAAATCACAAAAGAACCCAAATAAAGCCAAACAGAGGGAAATATTCAAAATCTGGACTTGAAAATTTTATGAGATGAACTAGAGGCCAAGTTATAATTTTAGAAATTTTTACAAATTTTTATCAACAGTGATTCAACCCTTAATCAAATAAATGAATTACTGGAATTATTTTAAATCAGAAAAGAATTAAAAAGACTTAATGGGCCTCAACCCTGAATCCTCCCTCAGCCCGGCCCAGCCCACTCGTGAGCCACTGACCTGAGGGTCCCGCCTGTCGGCGCACGCCCCCCCTCTCTCCTCCCGCCCGCGCCCCGCCTGGTCCCACCAGTCAGCCCCGCCACGCCACTGACCGCCCGGACCCATCTGTCGGCTCCCTTTCTTTTTGGATCACTCACTGACAGGTGGAGCCCACCTGTCAGATCCATCGTCTCCGATGGAAGGGGATCGCTCCCCTTTCCTTCCCCGGCGATCTCTTTCTGTTTTCTCGCCGCCGGCCGCCGGATCGCTTTGGATCCCCTCCGATCGCCTTCCCTGGTCACCACCGCCCCCTTTCCTTCCATAGCCGACGCGGTTTCGCGAGAAAGGAAGCAAATCCGAAGCTTTTGGAAGGTCCTCGCCAGAGCTCTCGGGAACCCTTGATTCCCTGCCCTCCCGACGCCGGCAAACCCCCTATAAATGCCCCCGCGC
Organism: Zizania palustris; assembly: GCA_019279435.1. NCBI lineage: Eukaryota > Viridiplantae > Streptophyta > Magnoliopsida > Poales > Poaceae > Zizania > Zizania palustris. The sequence continues at coordinate 59,994,303 of JAAALK010000079.1, read as the reverse complement.
ACGCCGCCCTCAGCCACACCACCTAAAGACCTAGCCAAAGCCTTCCCGAGCGCCGTTGCCACGTTTTCGAGCTCTTCCACTGCTCGGTCTCCGGCGAGTGATCGCCGTCGCCTCGGACCCCCGCTGCCCTAGCCGCCGCCACCGTCGGGTCCGTCGTCGACCACCCCACCTCGTCCACCCCTTCGTTGGCCGTGAACACCGTCGGACCGCCGTCGCCGTCGAGCACCCGTACGCCCTCCGTCGTCTACGCTCGCCGCCGGTCATCTCCAGGCCCCCATCTTCGCCGCCAAAGGTACCAACGTGACCCCCAACACCTCCCCGTTCCATTTTTGCCGTTAGCTATGCCCGTAGGCGCTCACCGCCGCCGTCGCCATCGCATCCGAGGACCGCCGTCGCCGGAGACGAAGGGGGATACGAGCCCCTTACGTCGTGCCGTGCCGGATCGCACAGCGACCGTCCGATCGCGATCGGAGGGCTAAGATTAAACCCCCCCGGGATTTAATCTGGGCCCTCGGATCTGGTCAAAGGGGTATCGAGGCCTCTCGGCCGTCGATCGCCACTTAAACCCCCCGAACGATCTCAGACGTCCACGCGTACCCCTTCGCTGCGATTAAATCTCAGCCGTTCATTTTTACTTACGCCTCCCGCCTCGCGTCCGACCGCCAGATCCAGATCCGACGGCTCTGGATCGGCCGGTCCACGCGCATAGTCACGGGTTCACGGTGAACCTGGTTCACCGTGGACCAGAGACTGTTTTTAGTTTAAATAAAATTCAGAAAATTGATTTAAACTTTGAAAATTCATATCTTGCTCAATTTAACTCCAAATTTCACCATTCAAATTTTGTTAGAACCAGAATAATATTCTCTACACCTTAATACAATAAAAACAGTATGTTTCTGTTGCCCAAAATATTATTAATAAATAAATGAATAAAAATCCCTTAGGGTTAAAATTAATAATACAGAAAATAAATTGGGAAAAATTCTAAAATATTAAACCTTACTGTTTTGAACAAGACTTGAAATAGTAAAAATATTACTTCACATAATAAAACCTACAAATGTGTATGTTTAATATTTGGTGAATTTTATATGTTTATTGAATGTATTGTTTATTTTCCGTATCGAGAAGACTACGAGTTCGTCGAGGAGCAGGAGTTCTACCCCGAGGTTCCTCCATCCCCCTTTGCTGATCAAGGCAAGTCATCGACCGTCTCTGTGGAAACAGTTGATCATAATTGAGCCCATGTTTTAATAACTTATCGCTATAACCCATAGGTTAATATTGCATTAGTCAAATATTCAAGCCTTACACTTATATTTATTAGATCCCTGTCCTTGTGTGCAAACCCAAGCCATGCTTATTGAGCCTTAACTCCTTGTCACTCTACTATAAAAATATTAGCTAGTGCCCAATGTACCGGCACAACTGCTATAGGTTAAAAAGAACGAGTCGTAGATAGCTGGATTCTGTATATGAATTTCCCTGTTATTCTCGTCTCTGGACTCTGTTGGAGTTGGCTAGGTTATAAGTATGGTGGGTTCCGGGTGCAAGCTCGGGCACTGGTTTGTCGCACCCGGGGCACTATAAGGACCGGTCTGCGGGATCTGTTGCAAAGCACTTCCGTACCAACCACAAGTCTAATGGGTAAGTCCTAACTGGAAGTATGGAATACCCCGGCTTGATGCACCATAGAGGAGGGGGCAAGGGGCTAGCCTGCGGGCGACTTGTACCGACGAGGCTCAAGGGGGGGTATGGTGGGGCTCCGATGCGTCGGGACACCATATGAAACCCATAAGAGGGTGCTATTGAGTCGGGGAGGACTATATGGAAGGTTTTGGCACGAGTTCCCGTGTGATGGGTCATCTCGTTACACTTCGGTGTAGGTGATGAGTGCGTGCCTTGTGGGTACAGTGGTACATCTCTGATCAGAGCAATTTAATCTTTTCGAAAAGCCGAGCCCACGGTCAAGGGCGGGTTGTGTAACTACTCGCAGTTAGTTTACAATTGTTTGAATGTTCAAGTTATTCATGGCACGTAAGGACTGTTGAGCGAGGTGGGGCTGACTGTACCCCTCGAGTTAGAAGATGATGATACACATGCACATGTTTACTTTTCCGTACTAATAAACTGCTCACATTTAAAGCTTTACACATATGCTGCTTCCGCTAAATTAGCCAATATCTCCCTTGTTATTACCTTGCATTATATTTGCATTCGGTGGCTTGCTGAGTACATCTGTACTCACCCCGTTGACTTACAACATCAGAGCCAGTTTACTACGAGGAGGATGAAAGTCTGGAGTAGCGACCCAGTCAAGGCGAGACTGGAAGGAGGCGTTCATCTAGGACCCTTGTTTTATTAGTTTCTCTTCATCTTTAATCACTTTTGTATTAATGCGGTCTACGAACCGTGAATGATTGCTCGTATTGTACGTGGTCGTGTGATGAACGTCTTGTTTTATTGATTTTCTATGGAATTTCAATAAAGTCCTGATTTATTAAATCGGGGCGCGACAAGTAATCTTGTCGGGCCCCGATTTAATAAATCAGGACTTTATTGAAATTCCATAGAAAATCAATAAAACAAGACGTTCATCATGCGACCACGTACAATACGGACAATCATTCACGGTTCGTAGACCGCATTAATACAAAAGTGAATAAAGGTGAAGAGAAACTAATAAAACAAGGGTCCTAGATGAACGCCTCCTTCCAGTCTCGCCTTGACTGGGTCGCTACTCCAGACCTTCATCCTCTTCGTAGTAGACTGGCTCTGATGTTGTAAGTTAACGGGGTGAGTACAGATGTACTCAGCAAGCCACCAGATGCAAATATAATGCAAGGTAATAACAAGGGAGATAGCGGCTAGTTTTGCGGAAGCAGCATAATTGTAAAGCTTTAAATGTGAGCAATTTATTAGTACGGAAAAGTAAACATGTGTGTGTGCATCATCATCTTCTAACTCGAGGGGTACAGTCAGCCCCACCTCGCTCAACAGTCCTTACGTGCCATGAATAACTTGAACATTCAAACAATTGTAAACTAACTGCGAGTAGTCACACAACCCGCCCTTGACCGTGGGCTCGGCTTTTCGAAAAGATTCAATTACTCTGATCAGAGATGTACCACTGTACCCACAAGGCACGCACTCATCACCTACACCGAAGTGTAACGAGATGACCCATCACACGGGAACTCGTGCCAAAACCTTCCATATAGTCCTCCCCGACTCAATAGCACCCTCTTATGGGTTTCATATGGTGTCCCGACGCATCGGAGCCCCACCATACCCCCCCTTGAGCCTCGTCGGTACAAGTCGCCCGCAGGCTAGCCCCTTGCCCCCTCCTCTATGGTGCATCAAGCCGGAGTATTCCATACTTCCAGTTAGGACTTACCCATTAGACTTGTGGTTGGTACGGAAGTGCTTTGCAACAGATCCCGCAGACCGGTCCTTATAGTGCCCCGGGTGCGACAAACCAGTGCCCGAGCTTGCACCCGGAACCCACCATACTTATAACCTAGCCAACTCCAACAGAGTCCAGAGACGAGAATAACAGGGAAATTCATATACAGAATCCAGCTATCTACGACTCATTCTTTTTAACCTATAGCAGTTGTGCCGGTACATTGGGCACTAGCTAATATTTTTATAGTAGAGTGACAAGGAGTTGAGGCTCAATAAGCATGGCTTGGGTTTGCACACAAGGACGGGGATCTAATAAATATAAGTGTAAGGCTTGAGTATTTGACTAATGCAATATTAACCTATGGGTTATAGCGATAAGTTATTAAAACATGGGCTCAATTATGATCAACTGTTTCCACAGAGATGGTCGATGACTTGCCTTGCTCAGCAAATGGGGATGGAGGAACCTCGGGGTAGAACTCCTGCTCCTCGACGAACTCGTAGTCTTCTCGATACGGAAAATAAACAATACATTCAATAAACAGATAAAAATTCACCAAATATTAAACATACACATTTGTAGGTTTTATTATGTGAAGTAATGTTTTTTAATATTTCAAGGTTTTGTTCAAAACAGTAAAGTTTAATGTTTTAGAATTTTCCCTATTTATTTTCTGTATTTTTAATTTCAACCCTAAGGGATTTTTATTCATTTATTTATTAATAATATTTTAAGTAACAGAAACATACTGTTTTTATTGTATTAATGTGTAGAGAATAATATTCTGGTTCTAACAAAATTTGAATGGTGAAATTTGGAGTTAAAATGAGCAAGATATGAATTTTTGAAGTTTAAACAATTTTTCTGGAATTTTATTTAAACTAAAATCAGTCTCTGGTCCACGGTGAACCAGGTTCACCGTGAACCCGTGACTATGCGCGTGGACCGGCCGATCCAGAGCCGTCGGATCTGGATCTGGCGGTCGGACGCGAGGCGGGAGGCGTAAGTGAATTTGAACGGCCACGATTAAATCTCGCGAAGCGGTATGACGTGGACGCTCGAGATCAGTCCTGGGGTTTAAGTGGTGATCGACGGCCGAGAGGCCTCGATACCCCTTTGACCAGATCCGAGGGCCCAGATTAAATCCCGGGGGGGTTTAATCTTAGCCCTCCGATCGCGATCGGACGGTCGCTGTGCGATCCGGCACGGCACGACGTAAGGGGCTCGTATCCCCCTTCGTCTCCGGCGACGGCGGTCCTCGGATGCGATGGCGACGGCGGCGGTGAGCGCCTACGGGCATAGCTAACGGCGAAAATGGAACGAGGGGAGCACGGCGGTTCCAACCATACCTGCGGCGGCGAGGATGGACGAAGGACGGCGACCGGCGGCGAGGGTAGACGAAGAAGGGTTCTCGGGTGCTCGTCGGCGACGGTGATCCGGCGGGCTCCAAGGCCAACGGAGGGGTGGACGAGGACGGGCGGTGGTCGACGATCAATCCGGTGGCGGTGGCGAGGGCGAAGGGGGTCGGGATTGACGGCGATCGCTCGCCGGAGTTGGACCAGAGGAGGAAACCGAAGAATGGAGCAGGGCGCTCGAGAGTGCTTCGGCTTGGGCGTTAAGGGTGTGGTCGAAGTGCGGTGATCAGAGGGGTATTTATAGGGTCACCGGCGGTGGCCAGATGGAAGGAAACCGAGGGTTTCCTTTCTTCTCCGGCGAGGGTTCCATTCCCGTGGCCAATCTTCCTAAAATGCGAAACCGCGTCATCTTTCGGCGGAAGGGGATCATGGTTATCCAAGGAAGGGAGTCCGGGGGCGATCGGGGGGATTTGGGCGGCCGGCGGCAAGGGATCCGAAGGAGATCGCCGGAAAAAAGAAAGGGGGATCCCTTCCCCGGGAAGAAGACGATCCTGACAGGTGGGCTCCACCTGTCAGTGAGCGGGTGCGAGATAAATGGCGCCGACAGGCGGGCCACGCACGTCAGAGGGCGAAGGCGAGTGCGAGGTGGCTGACTGGTGGGACCGAGGCGGGGCGCGGGCGGGAGGAGAGAGGGAATGCGAGCGCCGACAGGCGGGACCCACGGGTCAGAGAGAGGGTGGCGATGGGCTGGGCCAAAAAGGCCGCTGGGGAAAGTTTCTGGGTTGAGGCCCGTTAAGGATTTAAATTTGATTTTCGATTTAAAATAATTCCAGTAATTCATTTATTTAATTAAGGGTTGAATCACTGTTGATAAAAATTTGTAAAAATTCCTAAAATTATATTTTGGGCTCTAGTTCATCTCATAAAAATTTCAAGTCCAGATTTTGAGTATTTCTCCTTGTTTGGCTTTATTTGGGTTCTTTTGGTGATTTTCCTTTAATAATAAATTCAGAAATGATTTAAATAATATTTTCTTTTTATTTTATTCCTTTTAATTTTTTTTGGGGTGTTACAGCTAGGTTATAAGTATGGTGGGTTCCGGGTGCAAGCTCGGGCACTGGTTTGTCGCACCCGGGGCACTATAAGGACCGGTCTACGGGATCTGTTGCAAAGCACTTCCGTACCAACCACAAGTCTAATGGGTAAGTCCTAACTGGAAGTATGGAATACTCCGGCTCGATGCACCATAGAGGAGGGGGCAAGGGGCTAGCCTGCGGGCGACTTGTACCGACGAGGCTCAAGGGGGGGTATGGTGGGGCTCCGATGCGTCGGGACACCATATGAAACCCATAAGAGGGTGCTATTGAGTCGGGGAGGACTATATGGAAGGTTTTGGCACGAGTTCCCGTGTGATGGGTCATCTCGTTACACTTCGGTGTAGGTGATGAGTGCGTGCCTTGTGGGTACAGTGGTACATCTCTGATCAGAGTAATTTAATCTTTTCGAAAAGCCGAGCCCACGGTCAAGGGCGGGTTGTGTGACTACTCGCAGTTAGTTTACAATTGTTTGATGGTCGAGTTATTCATGGCACGTAAGGACTGTTGAGCGAGGTGGGGCTGACTGTACCCCTCGAGTTAGAAGATGATGATGCACACACACATGTTTATTTTTCCGTACTAATTAATTTGCTCACATTTAAAGCTTTACAATTATGCTGCTTCCGCTAAATTAGCCACTATCTCCCTTGTTATTATCTTGCATTATATTTGCATTCGGTGGCTTGCTGAGTACATCTGTACTCACCCCGTTGACTTACAACATCAGAGCCCGTCTACTACGAGGAGGATGAAGGTCTGGAGTAGCGACCCAGTCAAGGCGAGACTGGAAGGAGGCGTTCATCTAGGACCCTTATTTTATTAGTTTCTCTTCACCTTTATTCACTTTTGTATTAATGCGGTCTACGAACCGTGAATGATTGTCCGTATTGTACGTGGTCGCATGATGAACGTCTTGTTTTATTGATTTTCTATGGAATTTCAATAAAGTCCTGATTTATTAAATCGGGGCGCGACAAGTAGATTCCTCGGTCATGTACAGCCGTTGGATCCTCGGTACAAAGGGAAGGTACCGAAGGATCTTCACGGGAATTGAGAGTTGTTTCTTCGCACCATCATCGGAGTCTACCTCAAGATACCTAGAGGATTTGTATTTCACGCAGCAGGTTGCGTCTGCGTATTGTTTCCTGAATAAAATGCATCCGTTGGGACAAGCATGTATTTGCTCATAAGGCATCTTAAGTGCACGGAGGACTTTCTTAGACTCGTACATGCTCTTCGGAAGATTGTGACCTTCTGGAAGAAGGCTACCAACAACCGTCAGCATAATATCGAAGCATTCTCGACTCAAGCTAAACTGCGACTTAATGGCCATTAGCCGTGCGATGGCATCCAGTTGAGAAACCTTAGTGTGACCGTGAAGAGGTTGCTTTGACGCGGACAACATGTCATAAAACGCTTTTGCCGTTGGCTCCGGCACTTCCTCTTCACGTGCTTCGTCAAAATGCGCATCTTCAAAGTCATCTAGCATAAATCCAACCCCTCCCTCATCATCGTCCATGCGATGTCGCAACACCTCGTCTCTAGGACTTTGGGACTCACCATGATACGTCCAACGGGTATAATTTGGCATGAACCCATATTTGCATAGGTGTTTACCCATGGCATCCTTTGTTTGTCGACGCTTATTCTCGCACCGACTACATGGACACCAGGTCTTGTCACGTACATTCTGTCTATCAAACGCCGTCTCTAAGAATACTTCAGTGTTCTTGATCCAATCCATGGTCACCTCGGCCTGACTAGGACGACCCGTGTACATCCACTCACGATGATCCATCTTGTACTAAACTAGGAAACAACATTCGTGTTTACGGGTTAGTGAGAAACGAGATGAATCTAATAGTCTAATAGGTAAGATAGGTCCTAATCCCACCAGAGAATGCGAAGATTGAGCTCGTTTTCACGCTCCGTTTCGATCCAACCCAAAATTTCGGCAGCACCTCCCTACTGCTCTCCAAACGCACGTCTGGGCAACATGCCAAGAGGATGTGCATTCGGAGAACAACGGGGAGGTGCTGCCGAAACCATGAGTCGAATCGGAACGGGGCATGAAAACGAGCTCAATCTACGCATCCTCCGGATGTCCAAACATGGACAATTCGAAACAGCTACGGCCACAAATATGAAAAGACATGCATATTCCAAACCGTAACTCTTCCGAACGGGAGACGCCTAGGTTACGCGACAATAACCAAAATAAATAAATTTTTGACAACATCATGCATAAATCGAACGGCACGATGGTCGTCACCCACATACACATCACGACGCGATAGCCGACATCCACATACACACATATATATAATGGCACTATGGTCGGCATCCACAGACACAAGATATTAATCAACATAACAATTAAAACATAAAAAGTATTACAACGATTATATTAAAATTTCTAAAACATGTATATTAGAACAACATGGTATTAACATGGAATTTAACATGGCATTATTAATAATTAAATATGTGATTAAAAATTACATTAAACTTGGCATTAAATTGTCTCATCTAATAATATATATATATATATATTAGTTTGCTACTATAGCTAGTTCCTAACTCAATAAAAATTACATTAAACTTGGCATTAAATGTTTTTTCTCTGACTACTGCTGGAAATGTTTTTTTACATAATAATATTGAGTTGGAAATGTTTTTTACATGTAATATTGAAATACCATACGTACATATATATGCTGCAAACTCAACATATATAAACATTTGGTTTTTGTTGACTTACACATGCATAAATATATGTTAACTTATTGTGTATATATTGCATATATATTGAAAGGAGTGAAAAAATATCACCGGAGCGAGGGGGCCGGCGGCCGGAGGAGGAGGGGTCGGGGGCGCTAGCAGTCGGAGGAGGCTGGTGGCCAGGGGCGTGGGAGCAGGGGGCAGGGGATGGCGGGGCCGGCGAGGGCGGCCAGCGGCGCCAGTGAATGGGGGCCGGCGAGGGCGGCCGGGGTCGGGGCTGGGGGCCGCAGGGGCGGCGGTGCGGGGAGCGGGGGGCGTCCGGCGATGGTGCGGGGAGCGGGCGGGCCCGGCGGCGGGGAGCAGGGGGCGGCCGGCGGCGGGGAGCAGGCGGCGGGGTACGGGGAGCGGGGGAGCAGGCAGCGGGGAGCGGGGGAGGTAGATCTCGGCGCACTTAATGCGCCCAGATCTGCAGGGCTTTTTTGTTGTATTTGCAAGGTTCGCCGAGTGCCAAATTAGGAGGCACTCGGGGAACAAATTTTTTTTAAAAAAAAAATGTTTACCAAGTGCCACCAGTAAAGCGCTCGGCAAATGATTTTTTTTAAATAAACCATTTCTTTGCCGAGTGCTAGGGATAATTGCACTCGGCAAAGATTTTTTTAATTTTTTTTTAAAATAAAATAGAAAAAAGACAGTAAAAAATCTCATAATTTTGCATTATATAATATACACTTATGTTTACACCTAGAAATTTTCTTAGTTCAAATAAACAAATTTAATGCACTTGTAGTTCAAATTTGGGATCTTTTAATTAAATTCTATAAAGAAGTTCAATTAACTAAAAATAGCAAGCTAGTACTAAAAAATCCCAAATTTGGACATGGTATAAGATACATTGGGTTTTAGTAGTACAAAAAGTTTTAAGTTCAAACAAAGATTTGAATATCGATTTGCTTCAAAACCTAGCTCATTCCATCCCTAAACACATTTACCTTCTCGTGGATTCTCTACTTTCCAAACGTCGTACATGAAAACTTTGTCGAAACATTATGAAATTTTTACCATTGTATATATGTCTGCTATAATGACATCATGTCAAGTATCATATATTTTAGACATCAATTAAATTTTCTATAATTAAAAAACCATTAAGCTCCATGTTGCTCGCCTTGTGTCGTAAATTACATTTTTTTAAAAACAGTTATATGTAGTGATAAAAGATTAAAAATAGACTCATTAACATAAATATATTTTTTATACAATTTATTATTCATTATTTCATGTACATGTAGTTCAATTTTGACCTACTTCGAATTAAAACCTAGAAACATGATTAATTATTTAAATATAGCAAATTCACTCCAAAAAATATGAAACTTTACCATGAATTACAAAATGTTGAATTAAACAACATCAACATCAACATTAACAAAGCCTTTTAGTCCCAAGCAAGTTGGGGTAGGCTAGAGTTGAAACCCAACAAGAAGTCACCAAAAAGAGAGAGAGAGAGGGAAAGGAGAGGAGAAAAGCTTTTAAGAGCACTAAAAGGGAAAAGGCCTAATCACGGTTCGGGCACGTGGATAGCTTCTTTCCAAGCCCTTCTATCCAAACACAACTCCTTTGGGATATTCCATTCCTTCAAGTCCCTTTTGATTGCCTCCTCCCATGTCAAGTTTGGTCGCCCTCTACCTCTCTTCACATTATTGACCCGTCTTATGATACCTCTGTGCACCGGTGCCTCTGGGGTCTCCGGTGGACATGCCCAAACCATCTCAACCGGTGTTGCATAAGCTTTTCTTCAATTGGCGCTACTCCTAGCCGATCGCGTATGTCATCGTTTCTCACTCGGTCCAATCTTGTGTTCCCACATATCCAATGCAACATACGCATCTCTGTGACACATAGTTGTTGGATATGCCGCCTCTTAGTAGGCCAACACTCAGCCCCATATAACATAGCAGGCCTAATCGCCGTCCTGTAGAACTTGCCTTTCAACTTCTGTGGCACTCTCTTGTCACATAGGACTCCCGATGCTTGACACCATTTCATCCACCCCGCTTTGATCCTATGGCTAACATCTTCATCAATATCACCATCTCTCTGAAGCATCGATCCCAAATAACGGAAGGTGTCGTTCTTTGGTACTACTTGGCCTCCCAAGCTTACAACTCCATCCTCACTAATTGTAGTACCAAAGTCACATCTCATATACTCGGTTTTGGTCCTGCTAATTCTAAATCCTTTTCACTCTAAGGTCTGACGCCATAACTCTAGCTTTCTATTTACTCCTTCCCGGCTTTCATCTACTAGAACTACATCGTCAGCGAAACGCATACACCAAGGAATATCTCCTTGTATATCCCTCGTGACCTCATCTATCACTAAGGCAAATAGGTAAGGGCTCAAAGCTGAACCTTGATGTAGTCCTATGTTAATCGGGAAAACATTTGTATCACCATCAGTTGTTCGGACACTAGTCACAACCTTGTCATACATGACCTTAATGAGCGTAACATACTTTGTTGGGACTTTATGCTTATCCAATGCCCACCATATGAGATTCCTAGGTATTTTATCATAGGCCTTTTCCAAGTCGATAAAAACCATGTGCAAGTCCTTCTTTTGCTCCTTATACCGCTCCATGACCTGTCTTATTAAAAAAATTGCTTCCATGGTTGACCTTCCAGGCATGAATCCAAATTGGTTCATGGTGATATGCGTCATTCCTCTTAGGCGATGCTCAAAAACTCTCTCCCAAAGCTTCATAGTGTGGCTCATGAGCTTAATCCCTCGATAGTTGGTACAACTTTGAATATCTCCCTTGTTCTTGAAGATTGGTACTAATGTACTCCTCTACTCATCGGGCATCTTGTTTGATCGAAAAATATGGTTGAACAACTTGGTTAGCCAAACGATAGCAATATCCCCAAGGCATTTCCACACCTCTATTGGGATACCATCCGGACCCATCGCCTTGCCCCCTTTCATCCTCTTTAAAGATTCTTTGACCTCTGACTCTTGGATCCTGCGTATAAAGCATCTATTTAAATCATCAAAGGAGTCATCCAATTAGGTGTCCATAGTCTCATTCTCACCATTGAAAAGATTGTCAAAATACCTCTGCCACCTCTGTTTGATGTCTTGTCCTTTCACCAAGAGTTGATCCATCTCATCTTCAATGCATTTAACTTGGTTGAGGTCCCTTGTCTTCCTTTCCCGAATCCTAGCCATCTTGTAGACATCCTTCTCCCCTTCTTTTGTACTTAGTCTTCGGTAAAGATCATCATAGGCTCGACCATTTGCCTCACTCACAGCTCGCTTAGCAGTCTTCTTTGCTACCTTATACCTCTCTATGTTGACCGCGCTCCTGTCATGGAACAAGCTCCTGTAACATTATTTCTTCTCCTTTATTGCCTGTTGAATTAAAATTGTAAAAATAAATAAATTTCAAAAAATGTATAAAATGACATATGTGTGCATACATTATGAGTTCACATGAAATAATGGGTTCCTACACTACTTTGCCGAGTGCTTTTTAAATAGCACTCGGCAAAGAATATTTATTTGCTCTTTGCCGAGTGCCACAGATAATTGCACTCGGCAAAAAATTTTAAAAATTGTTTTAAAAAAAACTAAATTAGAATAAAGACAGTAAAAAATCCCATAATTTGGCATTATATAATATACACTAATATTGCATCCTACAAAATTTTTAAGTTCAAATAAACAAATATAAGGCACGTGTAGTTTAAATTTGGGATCTTTTACTTAAAATCCTATAAACAACTTTAATTAACCAAAAATAGCAAACTAACTCTAAAAATTGCCAATTTTTGACATGGTATAAGATAAATTGAGTTTTAGTAGTACAAAAAGTTTTAAGTTCAAACAAAGATTTGAATATCGATTTGCTTCTAAACCTCACTCATTTCATCCCTAAACTCCTAAACCTTCTCGAAGATTGTCAAATTTCAAAAGGTTTTGCATGAAAATTTTGTCGAAACATTATGAAATTTTTACCACAGTATATATGTATGCTATAATGACACCATGTCAAGTGTAAAAATTTTTAGGCAACAATTAAATTTTCTATAATTAAAAAACCATTAAGTTCCATATTGTCGGTCGAGTGTCGTAAATTAGATTTTAAATATTTAGTTATATTTAGTTGTAAAAGATTAAAAATGTAATCATGAACATAACTATGATTTTTTTATAATTTTTGAGTCATTATTTCATGTACGTGCAGTTGAAATTTGACCCACTTCGAAGTAAATCCTAGAAAAATGATTAATTTATTACAAATAGCAAACCCACTCTGAAAAATATGAAAATTTTCCATGGATTAACAGATGTTGAATTATGACTGTAAAAAAAATCAGGTTTAAAATATTTTTAAAATGTGATATGGACTCAAAATATGTTTTCACATGAAATAATGGCAACTAGATATTATTTGCCGAGTGTTTTTATTTGTGGCACTCGGCAAAGGATAGAATTTGCCGAGTGTCCGTTAGTGGCACTCGGCAAAATTGATTTTTAACCCTTCCGCCATAACGGTGTCAGCAAAAAAATGGGCGGGCGATTTTTCAGGTGCTTTGCCGAGTGCTTATGGCGTGACACTCGGCAAACCCTAGTCTTTGCCGAGTGCCACACACTTTGCCGAGTGCATTTCATCGGGCACTCGACACAACCTTTGTGTCGAGTGCCCGATGAAATGCACTCGCCAAAGTGTGTGGCACTCGGCAATGCCGAGTGCCCGATGAAATGCACTCGGCAAAGTGTGTGGCACTCGGCAAATAAACTCTTTCCGGTAGTGGTATGGAGAATCTAAGAAAAATATCTCCCACTATATAAAAATACATCTTTATTTCCCTAGTGAATGTGTAGATCGTCCAAGTAGCAAAGAGAAACAAGAAATGCCCATCGATCTCGAACACGAGGGCAATGCGTGCCAAGACAACCTTGGATAACATCACGAAATGTTTTGTTATGGCAAACTTGCCGGATTGTAGATTTCATACCACAAAAGGACATTCTAAACAGTAGCTACATACATGGTTGAAGTTGATTACTACTCTCTTTGTTCTATAATATAATATAGTAAGTTTTATTATATTATGTTAAATATGTTCCACTATTAAAACTGAACATGTTGTAGTATGTTATGTTAAATTTATTCCTCTATTATAATAGGAAAATTTTATGGTATATCGGAAATATTATGAACAATTCATTTGTTTTGATCTAATAGTTAAGATTAAAGATGAAGGTAATATGTCACCCTTGATTATTCTGTGCATACTTTCTATTTTTTCGTGCTAACTTTTCAATTTTCCGTGTAGACTTTATAATTTTGCTGACTTTCTAATTTTTTGTCGGTCACTAAGAACTCCTTTGAAATACAAGAATTTTATAAATTTTTCATAAGAATTATACTAAATCTTTCAAAATTCATTTGAAAAACATCCCTTCCAAAAGAGCTAAGTATTTTAAATTATAGTTTATTTTAATTATAATTAAAATCAATGGTCCATATAAATTTAAAGTACGGTAAATGTTGTACCATAACAAAACATAATATTATAGAAAATAGTGAGTACTCTTTTTGACAAAAGAATATGTATATATAAATGCTATCCTACACCACGGGTGTAGTATAACTATTCTACCGAGAGAATCTACTACTGAGAAAAAAGTAGTACTTAATTACTATTCTACTGAGAAAATCAACTACTGAAAATAGTCGGTGTGAAAAAATTTCTCAATAGGATAGCTATTCTACATTCGTGGTGTAAGATAACATTTATGTATATATATATATATTGACATCAAGCAGCGCCCGTCCTCCTAGCCATGCCATGCGATGCAGGGATGCTGCCGCCCCGGGCAACACAGAAAAGCTGGAGGCTGAGGAAAAGGACAAGTAGAAGCAGGGTGACACATGCCACCATCTCCCTGGAGCCAAGAACCTCCTGCTCCTTCAAGAAGGACCTCACCCTCACCTTCCAGCAGCTGCTGTGATGCCGGTTCAGACCGTCGATCACCCTGTCCAGCGCCGCCACCCTCGTCAGCCTCACCGACCTCGTCATCCCGTTCCATAGCTCTGCCACCTCCTGGTCGTTCTTCATGTGGCTCCGTATCACCCCGGATTCCCTCAGCAGCCGAGCGTCCTCGTCGGTGTCGATGATCCCGTTCATCAGCTCGACGTACCTCGCCAGCACGAGGGTGCAGCACCCGACCGACGCCGCCTCGTAGGCGACCAGGTTCCGGAGCACGGTTTCACTCATCCCGTCGACGCGGATCACCGGGAGGTGCAGCGTCGCGGCTGCCGCGCAGAACTCGATGTCCGCGAGGCCACCGTTTGCTGGGACGAACTTGACGCCGGAGTAAACCAGCTCGGCGACGCAAGGCACGGCGATCTCATCGGCCAGAGGCGATACGTTCTCACTCCGAGGACTGCAGGACGCGTCCGCCTTGCGTCGAGCTTGAGACCCCCGCTGTGTTTGACTCGAGGTCAGCTGCTCGATGGGCCGTGCGATCACCGAGACGCATGGAATGGCGGACGCGAACCTGGACACGATCCTCACCATGAAATCCGCCACCATCGAAAGAAACTTGGCGCCACATCTGATGAGCAACTCTGTCACTGGAAGCAGAGCCGCCCTCTTCACGTGATGTGATCCGTCGTCTGCTTGTTCCGTCGTGTCATCCGATCCTTCGACGACGCAGCACGGAACCATGCTGGTGTAGAGGAAATCAAGCAGGTGGGCATGTCGACTAACGTCGTCAGTGCATGGAGAGGCCATCCCCTCGAACGTCGACACCTCGTGAAAGAACCCAGCGAGCATCGAGCTCACAACAGGTTGAGCTGCTCCTGCTCCGCCTCCGCTTGACCTGCAGCTCCGCGTGTCCATCGCTTTCACGAGCAGAAACAGAGGGATCTGGTTCTCCAGCTTCACTATGTCATGCAGCACCATGCTCCGCGAGGACGTCCGGCGAGACGGATCGACCAAATGCGACATTCTTGACGGGATCCTCTGCAGTGTCCTCCGCTGCTGCTCGTTCCGGCTAAACGTCTGCAAGAACTCGAGTAGGAACGACACGTCGATAGCCATCATCCATGCAAGCGTCTCGTTGCTGACGCTCAGATGCCTAGAAAAACACGAAGAAATTACGAAATCAACATTTTATACTACAATGGATCTGGGCGGACAGTACTGACCTGTGGTAGTGAGCGCGGATCCGGTACTCCAGCGCAGCAAAGATGTCCACGAGCTGCTTCAAGTTCTTGTCCGGGAGGTGGCTCTGGGCTCTCCTGGCGGCACAGAGCTTGTACATCTCCATGTCGCGGAGCTCTCGGCGACGATGGTGGTACGGGCCAATTGCAACCAGCTGAGGAATGTACGCCTCAGGTTTGCTGCACAGTAGGGGCTTCGGGACGTCGAAGATGGAGATGGGTTGGCTGTCGTCGTCGAGCTCGGTGTCCTCGTCAAGAACGCGGCGAATGCGAATGATCCACTCCGCTTCATCGAACTGCAGACCTGCAAAAGGCGCCATTGTTGAGTGCAGACTTGGAGATCGTCACGTCAGGTTGGACAATTTTAGTCGAGATGGCATGCAGTAAGAAACAGTTCAAGTTTTTATGATCACCACAGGAACGACCCACATCAGAAACAGCAACACAAGAAATGGCTGTTATTTGCATTTGTTTCGTGTATTTATTAGGTAACCATCTCACCAACAGATTAATGCTTGCATTATTGCTGAGCAGTTTATGTTACTACAGATTAAAAAGATTATTATAAGCTATATTGAGTGGTAGATATAAAAAACTATTGTAAGTTATGAGCTTCATATTTGATATCAAGTAGTTCAGTTGAAGAAAAAAATGTTATGGATACAGAAAAGTGTAATGGATACAGAAAAAAGTGTTTCCACAAATTAAATACCTTGATTCGACTCTCAAGACCGATGGAGTTGTCTTCACCATCACCAAGAGCATCATACCTGATGGCAAGAGCAGTTTTTGCAGCGAGAGAACGAGAAATCTTTCCTTTGTGCTTTGGAGCTGCCTGACCGATTAAGGATGCATGGTAGATGAGACCATACTTTGGCGTAGCATGCTTTGTCTTGAGAGCTCTGAACAAAGCCTGGAGAGAAACAATGTTAAATTTATTTAGTGTTAACTGATCACACAAACAAATTACTTGCAACCAAGACGTTAATGGATGTCACCACAACATCATTAGGAAAGACAACAACATGGCAGCATCAGATTGGCATGAGTCATATGGAAAATATGATATCAAGTTATCAACAAAAGAAACATTGCAAACTTCCAGCCACTAATCAAGCTTCATTTTCCCATGGTTATAGATATCAAATCCAAAAAACGAGAGCCTATCTTGCAAAAAGCCAAGAGGAAAACATAATTAATCTTTCCAGGATTACAGGTAGGAACTCACCTTCTCTGCACCAAGTATCTGAATTGTACTGCCAGGCTGCTTGGCCAAATTTACCAAACTGCCACCATGTGCAATAAGGCGAGCACCAACTAATTCACCCACAAGTGTGGTCAAAGTTGGTGAGATAGTGTTCATCCTGCTTCTAAGATAGTCAAACAGCTGGGCTCTGTACTCAGAAAGAGATAATACTTGATCACACAGCTCCCTGATATTTAGCAAGTCAAGCTCACTAACTTCTGTTCCCATGGATATCACCGCAGCCTCCTTTAACTGTGCTTCGACCTCATCGTCTGAAAGTATCTGAAAATTATATAGCTTCTAAATAAACAACCAATTTCATGCATAGTCGCAATCAGATTTAGTTATGTTCAGAATTTACCTCAGAAAAATCAAGGTTGACTGCGTTAGTTCGATTGCCCATCATCTTCGCGACCTTTGCATAATGTATGTTATCAGTTACTATTTCAGTGAGCTCTGGGAAGTGCCACCCATACCATTCAAGAACCCTCATGGCATAAGTGTTAAGCTCCTTGTCAAGATCATCCAATAAGCCAATGGCCTGAACGATCATAGTATCAACCTGTATAACCAGAAACAATAGATTGTTCACCTCAGTTATCATGCCATGAAGGGTTATTTACACACAAAAAAGTAAGACCTCTTGACTATATAACCATTAACCAGTGAGATGATGAACTGATTAATTACAAATGGGAGGTAGCCAGTAGGTAAGGTTAACAGTAGGCTCATTGGACCAAGGTCTTGTGCACCCAAACCAGATATAAGCTCAGTGAGTTGGTTTCTTAAACCTCTCATGAGCTCCATCACAGCACTATTATGAAGGCAGTTAATTTTCTGCAAAACCACATTAGATTATCAGCAGGATTGGTGGTTGAACAGAACAACAACAAAGCAACCAAGAAACCAAACTAATCAACTTCTCTGTTATAGCATTTCCAAGTTTAGAGTCAGCAACAGCTAATGTTTCACCCTCACAATGCTTCTGCAAGAACTTGCGCAAACCCTTGCTTGGCTTGCTGTCAATAATGAGGGTTGCATCAGAAAGGGCATCAGATGTGTTCTCAAACTTGTTGAAAGCCTTCAGCTCAACCACCTAAATAAAAGTTGATTTGTTTGGTCAGAAAGAAAAATAATTTTATAGAGTTAAGAGACAGATATGGAGAGGCTCATTGCAATTCCTAGTGAAGTAATATAGTTGAGATCATGTATATGCATTTTTCGTTAATACAAAGTGCATCAGGAAGCAATGGTCAACACAAATTTATTCTCCTAGTCACTCTATAGGCATGAAACTGCCAGAATATGTAGTGCTCATTTGGCATGGATCTGAATTCTAATTCTGCTGATTTTTATTTCTGATTCTCTCTGGATGTGATTATGTGGTGAATTAGATTAAGTTGTGAAATTGTTTGGTTGTATGACTATATTCTAATTCTTGTAAGAGGATACTCTGAAACTACCATTATACCCCTATCTTTGGGTTGCATTATATATGTGACAGCTTATATATATTATATGATCTGAAACTATAATATAAATGAATAAATAATATAAACTATGAATCATATACTTATAATGTATGGTGTGCTCATATACTTCAAAAATGTATAAATATTATCCTCAGCTTCTAGAATCAATGGTTTACCTGGCTCTCTACCACAATAGAAAAAGGAAAATCAATTCTAAAGTTCTAGCATGAATTACTTCATTCCATTTTACCCATTTAACAATGATTCTAGATATTCTCTGTAGAATCGGGCCTAAGAATTCCTACCAAACAGGGCCATAGTAGGCTTCATTACAGGAGATGTTGTATATATATTATAGGTTACTGAATTTTTCTAGCTAACAAATAATACGTTTAAAACAAAACTGCAGTTAGTATTTTTCTAGCTTCTGGAAAATAACTTTGCTTCAAAGTCAGAGTTCCCAATACTATCATTCTATCAAGATGATCTTCTATGCCAAACATGTGTATTGAAAATCTTACTGAAACCATGGTATCTGGCTGATTTAACTCAAATGACAAGCGATCAATCCTGCACTGACGTCATTGCAAAAGAGGGGAAATTTCGACTTGTAGAGAAGAAAAGCGCGAACCTTTCTTGCCGAGTCCGACGTCGTGAACTCCTTCCACGGGTCCTAGAAAACAAGAAAAAATGAGTAGCACTAGCACAGTAAGTCCACTGAAGACGCCATTGAAAAGCAATCCAAGAGCTGAAGCGGCGGCGGTGAAAGACTCACCTTGACCTTGTCGAGCTTGCCCTCGTCCTGCACCTTGAAGAGGGCGAACCCCGCGGGCGTCTCGAACAGCACCAGCATCTCTGACCAGTGTGCAAAACCCCTCACCTCGCTTACAGGCACCGGCACAAACAAACCCAAAACCAGTCTTTTACGTCAAATCGAGCTGCTAGAACATAGAACGCGGCAAACCTCGGGTCTCCGGCTCTCCGCGCCTTTCGGCTGCGGCGAGAGGGCGACGGAGAGAGACGCGGCAAGGGTTTTAGAGAAATTAAAGAATTTTATACGGAAATTTATAAAAAATGTAATTACAATTTTCTATAATTTAAAAAATATCATGGTTAGTAATTGTGTAGACTTCATTTAACTGAAAAAATGAAAAAAAAATACTTTGTCAAATTATGTTGTTACAACAGTGACTTACTTTGGAAAATTATAGCCCCCTCTAGGTCTCACAAAGCTTTCATGGTAAACGCAGAGTGCTCGTAAGCTTCAGGTCCTAAGAGCTGCGGATTCTCAGAAATAGTTAATTTAAGGCTTGTTGGAGTGGCTGATTGTTGAGTAGATGAATTTTATTTAGTAATATAGTGAGTAAATAAAAATCTGCAAAATCAAAAAAATAACTACTAAGATATCATTTAGAAAACTTATGGATACTAAAAGTATATCCGGCCAAAAGCTCCCACCAACAAACAGGGCTCAATGTCATGATTACAATCATTTGCTTTAAGGTGATTGCGACCTGTAAATATTTGGAGACTATTGGGCCTAACAAAAATTTTTATTATTTGTAACGATTTTGTTGTGTTCTAAAATTATTATGATTTGAATACTCTCAAGAAAACAACTTGAAAACAAATCATTAATGTCAGATTTGAATTTCGAACAGAACTCTACTGGATCCGTTAACGGGCGGCTGGGCTGCGCCCAAAACCCAAATGGCCGCGCTGCGCGCGCGCGGGCGGGCCCCACCCTCCGAGCCCCGGGGAGGCGCGGCGAAACTTCGCGGCGAGGCAACACACCGGACGTGGACACCCCACACCCCATCCGTCCATGCCCCCGGTGATCCGGGTCTCGTTTGCACGCGCCGCCGCCGGCAGACACCCAGCCGCCCAGCAGCCGAGAGACGAGTCACGAGTCCCGTGCACGATGCACAGGCACAGCTTTACCTGTGAACAAGGCGAAAATTTTCTAAATAAAAATCTGCGAAAATGAGAACGCTACGATGCCCCGTCCATATCCGATCTCTTTTCGACTCATCAATTGGATATGGATAGACGAGCAGGCTGCACTGCGCGCAGGCAGGAGAAGCGTTGCTGGGTGGATTCGCGTGGGGATCGGTAGTGCGTCTGCGTGGCTCAGGAGCAGGACCCACGGGCAGATGGGGACACCCGACCCTTCCTTCCTCTTCCCCTTTCTCTTTCTCTTTGCATTTGCACGGCCACTTGTCGATCGAGGTTGCCTTTTGGGGGCAGCTGTCCGGGCCCGCCTCCTTGGGCCGCGGCGCGGCGCGGCGCCATGATCGAATCGCTTTGCAACTTGCGACTGTGGAGTTGTGGAGTGTGGACTCCACCTCACGGAGATATCGAACTCTAAAACGGTTCTATTCTATCATCTATCTCTATCGTGTTCGTGGTTGCTCAAAATTCACGCTATATCAGAACTAAATATTATTCGCAATACGAATTTAATGAGTTAGAGCATCTCCAAGAGATTACTCATATGACTACTTAAATTTGAATGTAAGTATTTTTGTGAAAAATGAAGCTCCAAGAGTTTCTCTAAATAAGTCTTTTTCTAATTCATTACCTAAATCACCATTCATCTCTCTCAAATATAGGGTTAGTTTAGCAAATCTTAATTTATATTTGTACATATTTTTTCTTGTATGTGCATTATTTTTTCTCGTATATGTTGTTATAAGTTGGATGATATACATATTTAAATGCATTATGGTTTTACACAAAATTATTATATATTATAGATCATATTTGTAGGATTTAAAAAATAGGAATTGAGATTATAGGGAAACTGTTGTAGATTAATTAATTTTTAGAAAGATAAAGTTTAAGATGATCCCTATATGTGATTTAGGGACTAAAATTTAGAAGATCTCTTGGAGATGCTCTTAATTACGCCATGATTTGACAATAATATGATACTACAATAAACATTTGTTAATTAAGGATTAATTAGGCTTAATAAATTTGTCAAGCAAATTATCTTCCGATTTTGTAATTATTTTTATAATTAATTCAAATTTAATTTTTCAAATTGATATCAAAACATCTGATATAACTCAAAGCTAAAATTTAGCCGCTACATCCGACATGGAGAAGCTGTTTGTGTACCGTGAATCTTGATTAATGTTTTCTCTTGGATTTTTTTTATCAAGAGAGACGTCAAAACATGGAAGACGATAAGACTAGCAAGCAGGGTTGGAAAAAACCAGCCACCGTTCGGCCTGCTGCATCGGTGCGGTACGTGTCGTGTGATGCTTCGTTACGTGTGCTCGCTTTTGTCGTTCCGCACAAGCGGTACAAAACTAGGATGGACTTTGGGGCGTCCGTGTCGGTCTCTCTCCCGGCTCGAGCTCCGCGCCCGGCCGCGTCAACACCTCAAGCCGCGGCGCCGGCGGCGTGCTCCCTAGTCCCAGCTCAAACACGTCCGGATGCTGCGAGCCAATGATGCTCGTGTTGGCTTCTTGGATAGTAGTTCTGTGTGTGCAGGTGCAACTGACCTGTGATCACAATCGTAGTGTATCGAGCTTGCTCAATGTTGAATTGCTTGTAATTTGAAGGAGCAGAGGAATTTAAAAGGGTTGCTGGAGTCTGCAGGAATGGAGGTGGTCACCGGCGGCGGCGCTGTCATCTCGCCCACGCAAACAGGGCATGCAGGCCGGCCGGAAATTTTTGTTTATACGTACACATCAAAAAAACCGAGACTAGTAAAAGAAAACGAAAGGCAAGAAGCTAGGCACCCCGGCGAGGAGAAGATTCGAATGCTTCGTCGCCGGGATCGAGTACAAGGAGGAGGTGACGATGCACCCACGTACGCCGCGAAATGATTAGGATTAGTTTGCTAGCTAGTTGGATTGGCTGCCGGCGTCAGAAGAAAAGGTTGAGCAGCAGAGGATCCCTCTCGCCGCCGGTTGTGGTGACGGACTCATCGGAGCTGATGGACGGCGTCCCCGGCCGCAGCGCCGGCCTCCTTTCCCCAGCCGCCGACGGAGACCTGGGGCTGAGGCACATGCCAAGGTCGCACGCCGGGGCTGCAGGCGCCTCAGCCTTCCTCCCCGGCCGCTTCGCCGTAGAGAAGGTCGACCCGCCGCCTCCGTTGCGCTTTGCGGCGCCGTAGAGGTCGCCGCCGGCGCCGCAGGACCAGGGCACGCCGAGCTCCGGCAGCGGACCGATGGCGCCTCCCCGCAGCACGGTCTCGACGGCGGCCTGGCACAAGTGCCAGTTGCCCGTCCAGAGCAGCCCCACTGCGCCGTGCACCGGGTTGATGGTCCGCCCCGCCGCCTCGTACAGCAACGACTGAAACAACGCTGCGCACAACCAACAGATACACGGTCACCTCCGTCCTCCTCCATGCAGAGCTCGATCCCTAGAGCAGCGAACTAGCTGATCGTTTGTTTGCACGTACCAGGTCGCTGCGCGTCGGGGACGGCGGAGATGAAGGAGATGAGGCCGGCGCGGCCGAAGAACTTGGCCACGAAGACGGTGGCGTGGCCCTGCGCGTCGGCGGCTTCTATCCACTGGAGGCACGGCCGCAGCACGCAGCCGTCGCTGCACCCCTTCCGTAGCACGCGGCAACCATTGCAACTCATGCTCACTAAACCAACAGCAAACGACCCTAGCTAAGCTAGGCTGCTAGCTCCTTCTCGCCGCCCGTCGATCTGTCTCATGCAGCTCCTCGAGCGATCGGCAGCGGCGGAGAGAACGGCCGGCGGAAGAGCAGGCGGGGAGGGAGCTATATAGAAAGTAGAACACGGGGAGGTGGACGGGAATGGAGCAAACCCTGGTTAGCATGTGCGATGACCATGGTTAGTGAGGACCGGTGCGGCGACCGGGAGGTGAGAGCGGGCGACCCGTGACCGCGAGGAAGTTCCAAGGTCGTGGGGCTGGTGCGCTGCCGCTGCGGGCAGCTCCGTATCTCCGCGGCCGGTCGGGGGCTCCCGCGGGCCGTCGGATCGGGCATCTAGCGCGTGGGGGCGGGAATCTATGGGTGGGCGCGCCGCGCCGCGCCGCGCGTTCGCCTCGTCCGCACGTCGCGTGGTTGCCGCCTCCCCCTGCTTTTCTGTGCGGTGGTGGGGACGCCGGGATGGATGCGTGGATTGCGTGTCGGGCAGCAACCGCGCCCACAAGTGGGTGTGACTCAGCGTCCATTGTGATTTGGGGGGGAAAAATCCAGTCAATGCACTGTGTGGACAGTGCATAGTATGCACTGGATTTCGGTGGAGCGCGCCCTCCCGTGTCACTGTTGACTAACGAGAGTGGAATCTTTGCTGTTTTAGATATTTCGACGATAAACAGAAAGTATAATAAATATGTAAGTTGTAGAAAATACTTTTCTCTTTATTTATCTTATTGTCTCATAAAATAAACACTTAGCTCTATATTTATAAGGAAAACCATGAAAAATAAACTCAGTTTTGAAGAAATATGTCTTTTTAAAATAAATTTAATTATTAAGAGATAGAGATTGACACAACACTAGCATGCAAACTTTTTTCATCCCTGCACCTGTCAGGGATAGGGGACTAGCATGCCAGCCCGTACAATGTCTACCTGGTTTCAATCTTGTCGATGAAATCAGAGATGGCCCCCTTCCAAGGCACCAATCACTCGCTAGTCCAGCTTGGAATTATTGTAGTCGACACTTCACTACGTAGCACTGTTAAACAGAGATAAATTCCACCAGACAACAGGAGATAAGATAAGCTCCAGTTCAAACAAAAGAATAAATAAACGCGGTACTGCTCCTATCAAAATATACAACCATCTGGAATACATCAACATCTAATAAAGTATTTCTAGAGGTTACGTCCGAACTGCGCCAGCAGGCGATAGAGTGAGATGGTGACCTTTCACTCAACATAAACAGGAGGTTTCGTCAGCAGTCAACACAAGTGATTGGCACGAACTTAAGAGAAATTGGGAATGAGGTGTTATGATTTTCTCTCACCGTACACATCTAACCACGCGACTACCCATATCATGAAACAATTAAAACACTCCGAGGAACCTAGGGTGCGGCCAGTGCCTTGGGCTTTGGCTTTACTTCCACTTCATTCACCGACCGGATAAATATTGCATCAGGTTCATGGCTGTAAACAGGAAAACCACATAGTTTGTCAGCATTCCGCTCATGTTCTCTTAATGACAGACAGAAAACAATGTTCAATCTTACGGTTTTTCCCCCTCTTCATAAGTGTAGCTGGATGCCACAGCAAGCAGATGTCCATCTTTACTGAATGACAGAGCAGCGATGCTTGACGCATACTTTGAGTACTACAATAAAAGAAGAACATCATGAATGACAACCATATACATTTTCCCCTTGACATAAAGTATCAGTTGTACCTGATATAGCCTTTTCTTGTTGATGCCATCCCATACATTCACAAATCCATCACACCCACCAGTGGCAAATGTACCATATCTGCAGAGGATACAAAAGAGTTAACGATCACTAGCAATCCCATAAACCAAAAGGTTAAGAAAAGGCATGCCCAAGCCTTTACATTGGATGGAATGCAATTGCATTGACAGGATAAACAGTGTCCCTGCCAGCTTCAGATTTCCGATGACACTTGAAAGCATACCTGCATAGGAATACCGGATGAGACAGCAAGTAATTTTTAACAGGCTATCATGTAACAACAGTTCAGAATATATTACATAGGAAGGTAAGCTGATAAATGATAATACATCCAATGGGTCAATTCTCCCTCTACTGACTTGTGGAGACTAATTGCACTAGTTGAAGGCTAGTCGATACTAGTATGGCGATATGGGGTACCATGATATATATGCCTCAAATCTGTAAGCGGGCTTCTCAATATGTCATTCTTCATACCCAGTTTTACAGTTGGGAGTTTAAATCTAAACTTTGGCAATACCACAGTAAATCATGGGTTCAAATGTGTTGATGATGGACTACAATACCAATGGGTCACATTGGGCTAAGACATACACTGGTACACACGGAAAATATGCAGAAAACACCATCCACAGTACACATCTAACAAAATGGAGTTGTTCTTATTATTTCAATCACCACATCGGTGACTAGGGATGCAATGTATCATGGTGCCCCATATCACCATACTGGTATCCATTGTCAGTGTATCATAGGTTGCTAATAATGATGAAGAGCTTGTGCACCACCATGAAGACAGGTGGAAATGATGCCACTTTCTTGCCCCAAAATGATGACTTAAACACAATATATACTTCTACTTGAACATAGTTGGAGCAAGTTGTGCATGCTTGATCTGGATGCTTTATTGATTCGTATAAATCTCCAAGGTGTGTTGGGACTTCAGGTGAACTGTGATGAATCATGAATGATGATTGTTGTCTTGTTGGACTCGTTCGTGTTTTGATTATACAGTGAGATTCCCAATTTATCAAAGCAGTCAATTACACAATATGAACAAGCATCCCCTGTTCAAACAACACCTAGTCTATAGCCTAATCAATGCTAGTCCATTGACTAGGTTGTCCAGTCAGAAAATAACCCTTTGGTGACTCCACTTGACTTTACAACTGAGAAACATTGTATGTGGTTAAGCTATGTATCACCGATATGCAATACGGGTATGCCGATACGCCGAATCCTCTAAAAAATTAGGATACGTCGATACGGCAAGTACATATAAGAATATATTCTTATTTGTTCTTCAAATAAAAATAACTTAATATATCTTACAATTAGAGATGGTAATAATGCACAACTACCCATTTACCTATATTCGTATCACTTCACCCATTACCCATTTAACATTAATATATAACTAAAATCTAAACCCTAACCACTCAATCCCCACCCTCCCAGCTGCCACTCTCTCTCTCCCAACTCTCCGGCCGCCACCTCTCTCCCTCACCATCGCGCGCCGCCCCTCCCCTCCCTGTCTAGCACTGGCGTGCCACCCCTCCCCCTCTCTTCCTCCCACGGGGAGCCCTCCTCACCTCTCTCCCGTGGTGCCCCCTGAGCTGGTTGCCCCGCCGCAGCGGCCCCTGCGTCGCCGGCCTATTTCCCGCTAGGCCACCGCGACCCTGCACGCACCGACGACGTCTTCGCCATGGCTCCGCGTATCGAGCTCAGTGTATCGGCAAGTATCAGTCACGTATCAAGAATTAAATTATTTATTTTAAAATTGATTTAATCTGATACTTCCCGATGCATGTATCGGGCGTATAGGGACGTATCGCCGTATCCCGCCATATCAGATACAAATACGACGGCTGTTTCCACGTATCGGTGATTCATAGTGGTTAATAACAAAATACATTTCCCTTGACATAAAAATTTTAAAATCTATACTGGTAGCCACCTAGTGGCAATAAGACCACTGTATTTGGTCATCAAACCATGGACTTGACAACTAACATCAAAATGTTTGGATGGAAGATTCTTCATTCATTATCTTATGTATTAAATGATATGCTCCAAGAAACCAATATTCCAAATAATTGCAAATAAATAGGTAGATCCCTCACACTGAGATGCAGAAAACATACTTTTTAGATTGAGCAGATTCAGATAGATCAAAGAATTCCATAGAAACTCGTCCTTCAACAGAACTTAGAGCATATCCTGAAGCAAGTATAGATAAAGAAGATTATGGTCAATCAACATAGTATGTAGAATTGTAAATGGAAAAGAGTAATGTACAAGGCAATCCATTGAATAAAAGTGTTGCAATCACAGTGACTGTATTGAGTCCAAATTTAAATACCGACTACACAGACATGCATAAGATCAGTAGCCTTTCTAGAGGGGCTTACTCCATGCTGGTCAAATTAAAATGGGAAAAAGTCTACTTAACCCTCTAAAGTATCATGGTTGGTCCACTTAACCCCCTAAATATGAAATCAGGAATTCTACATTTCTACCTACTAAAGTATGAAAACTGGTTCAAATAACCTCTGTAATGGTTTTATAAGCGGTTTTGCCCACGTGGACAATGACAAGCATGCTTGTTAAGGCATTAAGGTGAAGAAGGCAACCGAACCCTGCAAACTGCATTACAGCAGGCGGTAAGGTGTAAGGCGAGGCGACACCTTATACAGTGTCAAAAAAGAAAGAAATATATGGACCACAACAACACATCACACACTAAAACCCAAATCTAAAGCCCGTGTAATGTACTAGGTCTGCCCACATGTGCCACATGTAGTCTTCCCCCACTGTCGTAGCCTCTCTAGCCTGGTTCTATCTCCATCTTCTAACCATAGCCACCACAACAAGCAGCAAGGGAGGCATCTGAGGGCTGTGGGGAGGGAGAGGGAGAGGAACAAATCAACAGCAGAAGAAAGATGGGGGGAGAGAGGAAGAAATCAATAGCAGCAGAAGGATGGGAGAGAGAGAGGAAGGCCCAGCACAGAGCAGAGGGACATGGAGGGAGAGGATCAACCATAGCAGGGCTGAGGAACAGGGTGATAGGGATGTGCTACAGAGGACAACACCGAGACAGGGAGGACGCCGGCAATGAGGTGGAGAGGAGGATGGCAGTGCAGATCCACTGCAGGATGGACGCAAGGGCAACTGCATACTATGCCTTCTCCCCTCTATTCCTCTGGATGTGCCCACAAGGCAGAGGGCAAGTCAATGTGGAGAGAAGCTCGACACCCTTGAGCTCGCCTTAGCACCTAAGCAATGCTTAAGTGGTGTCTAAGTTGACACCTTAATAACCATGATGACAAGGACAGTGACATGGTAGTGAAGTTCAATTAAATATTTCAAGAGTAGAATACCATGTTCCATATTTCAAAGGGTTAAGTGGAACAACCACAATACTTTAGAGGGCTAAATAGACTTTTTTCCAATTAAAACACATGAAAAGAATCTTAGCCATGGGAAAACATCTTAATTATACATTTATACCATATACAGAAGCTCAAGAACAAAGAGCAAACAGAATAACAGATAGATATAAATGCTATGAAGCTTGTGAATGCACACGCACAATCAAGATAAATATTATCTAAAGGAAATTCATGCCCACAATTTGACAACAATCTACACAGCATTGTTTATGTCTGAAGGAGTGAATCTGCGAATATAATTGGAAATGTACTGTCCTGCAGGCTGCCGTATAATTAATAAAGAGAGACAGAGCATGTTACCTGTTCCATTGGGGAAACATCGAACACAGCGTGTTTGATATTTCAAAGAAGAGTCCCTTTTTTGCTCTGGTTGAGACATATTACGCAAATCATAAATATTGACATGCCTTCCGGCTGTTGCAACAACTAACCGATTTCCAACTAACGACAAGGAATATACACGCTCCTGTTGAGGATATGTCCCAACAAGCGTACGCTCTGTTCCACTTACACCTCTTGGATCCCAACATTTAATAGTCTTATCCCAGCTGCCAGTGATGACTTGTCCTACATAGAAAAATATTCACAAATGGACAGTTAAGTCCCGTCCTATTCTATGAGTAAAAAAACACATGCCAACCAGATAATACCTGGTTTGCAATGTAATATCTGCAACATTGTAGAATCAAATTTTGCACAACTTCCAGATTTTTTTGAACAAGATTCAGCAATAAGAAGTTTGTTTAGTCAGTCTTTATAGCAGTAAGCAAAAGTGAATGCATAAATGTCCAGTAAAGTAGGCAGCAAAATTTTCATCAACTGATCTATAGCCTATGATCAATGATTCAATTATATTCATGATCAACTACAAGCTAGTAGTAAAATATAGAATTCAAATATCAATTCAGTCAGAAAATATGTTTGGCATCCAAAAAGAAAAATCACATCCTTAATAAATAATAATGAGTAATGAGTACTCCCTCCAATTTCCAAAAGTCGTTTTAGGACTGTATCTAAAGTTTCCAAAAGATGTTTTATATCTTTGTGTATTCTGGGTGTCTTTACCCTTAAAATAGTACTCCTGGTAACTACTGAGACAGAGAGAGATTATTGAATCTAGTTTCCATGCACCTTATTTAATAATGGAAAACATGTAAATATACACACTAATTAAACCTCCCTTTGTCACCGGCAAGGATTTCCACGGAATTGGTAGTAACTAATCTTCTCAAACTATATCTAAACGAGGTAGATGGTTGAGGCCTTGGACCACTCCGTCGCGGCGGCGCCATTGTGGCGACGCGGCGAAGAGGCAGGGATACAAGAAGGCAATAGCCAAACTGAACTACTTGACAAGAACTCTAGTGCATCAGCTCTATTTATATAGACACATGGCTGATTTAATCTACAACTTAATCTTAACCAAAATAGACTCTTAACTAATATGGACTCTTAACTAATTAATCTAAACAGAATTTAACCTAACTGCTACAGTACCAGTAGTACCGCGTGGTACTGTTCACAGGTGGGCCAGGCCCTCTCTCTTCCCACCTTGAAAACCAACTCGTCCTCAAGCTGGGTTGTTGGTGCCACCAAGGCATCCCATGTCGATTCCCCAACCATCGGTCAGGCCGTCGTCCATGCGCACGAGGGTGTGCTCTGCATGGTCAGGGAAGTAGCATTGGCCTCCGCAGCATTGTTGACGTCGCCGACTGAGCCATCCCTGCCTGACATGGCCCTGCCGAGGCCGCCGACACCACCACCAGAGCAGCTCGAGCTGCCTCCCTCCCTGGTGACACGGAGGTGGATCCATGTGATTAACGACAGCATGGGGATGTTGCCGGCCAGGATTTTGGACGAGCACCTCCAACGTAGCTACCCTCTCCTCCAAGGGCTGGGTCGGCTGCTTCTCTTCAATCACGTCTGCCTGCTCCATCACCACTGCTTCAATTCTACGACTTTCGCCTGGAGTGGTTGCAGCGGTTGCAACTTCTCTTCGATGGCATCTAAGCGTTGCATAATAGTCTTCAGCATGTCATCGACAGTGCTCCCTGAACCGGTGCCAGATTGGGAATTCATCGCAATGGAAGAACCCGAGAGCTCTGATACTAAGTTGTCACCGACAGAGATTTCCACGGAATTGGTAGTAATTAATCTTCTCAAACTATATTTAAAAGAGGTAGATGGTCAAGGTCCTGGACCTCTCCGTCGCAGCGGCGCTGTTGCGGCGACACGGTGAAGAGGCAGGGATACAAGAAGGCAATAGCCAAACTGAACTACTCGACAAGAACTCTAGCGCATCAGCCCTGTTTATATAGACACAAGGCTGATTTAATCTACAACTTAATCCTAACCGAAATAGACTCTTATCTACTCTGAACTCTTAACTAATTAATCTAAACAGAATTTAACCTAACTGCTACAGTACCGACGGTACTGTTCACATGTGGGCGTCGGTACTGTTCACAGGTGGGCTAGGCCCTCTGGCCTATGATCTGAGACCATGACACCCTTGGTATCTGAAATCATGTCCAAAACGACTTTCTTTTGAAAACCAAAGGGAGTAATTGATTACTCAAGCATACAACCTAACTACTTGTTTTATTGCAGGAATGATTTTTGTAAAAAATAAGTACCTGCAGCATAAGAGTACTCAATACAGCGAACTGGAGCATCATGTCGTCCCAAAACATCCTCTTTTGCTGAACTAAATACTAACCTGAAAGTCGTTTGGGCATATAGCTTGTTAGTCTTACTAAATCTCCACATTATGGCATAATAACCTAAGGATGAATAAATGATGATATCAATACCGAAAAGTAACTGTATTTGCTAGCAAGCTTGTCTTTACTCATGTGGTGTGCTGTGTGCATAGTTGCTTAATTATTTTCAGTCCTACTAGCAGTATTCGATTTACAATGTATGCAAACCCCAATATAGATGTACTGATTGTCAGTTGTCAGTGTTGCACTGTTGCCTCAAGCATTCAAATTTAGTTTGATGGAACATTGGCAATCTTTACATAGGGAACACATATCAGTGCCTCAGTGGTACTGCAACATAACCCAGTCCGTATAAAATCTGTCTAACTACAATCCTGATTTAGTAACCCTGCAACTAGTAACATTCTTCTACCATATGTGTCAATTGATCTCAAATTCGTTGTCTAGTGGTTGGACATAAACATGACCTATAGAAGAAAACTTTCACAACTAATTTTGTATTACAATATAATTACGTACACAACAAAAATATAATACTATGAGAATCAAATCAGTGTAAATGGTTTTCATGTATCCATGTTTGATTACAACGATAATGATGCTTTAGGTTGAGTGGAGAGAGAATCAGAGAAGTATCCTATAAACCATCACGAGCAAGCATGCACAGCAGCAATTGTTGAAATGAAGTAGCCTATCAAGAGCCAACTCCTGAATCTGACAAGTCAACTGCACGATGAGGCAGCAAAAAGGGGAAATCTCAAAAATGCAGACCTCCGCACGGTGTGATCGGCGCCGGCACTAAACCCTGAGGAGTCGTCGTGGAAGCAGCAGTCGAGTACAGCCCCGGGGTGAACGAACTCACCCTTGAGCACGTTGGCGTCAGCGTCGTAGAGCCGCACCGTCTATGAAGAGCGCAAGGAAAAAAAAACTCGGCCAGATCAGATCGCCCAAATCAAAGGGGCCTAGGGTTTAATACGGCCCGCCATAACGAGGGGAGAAGAAGAGGGGAGGGACCCGCATCGTCGCTGACCTTGTCCCACGAGGAGACGAGGAGGTGGTCGCTGTGGTTGGAGAAGCGGAGGTTGGAGATCCCGTCTGACGGCGGGTTGGCGAGCTCCTTGCCGCTGCCCACGGCGGCTGGCACGGCGGCGGCGGCGCTCATGGTGGGAGGACCGAATAGAAGAGGGAGGCGTTTCGGTGCAGGAGGAGGGAGGGGAGCGTGGAGACTGGAGAGGAAGGGGAGGAAGGATTCGAAATATGAATTCCCAACGAGCGGAGCGACGACGAGAGGCGACGGAGGCGACGGGAGCGGTTGGTTCAAAAAAAGTTTGGGTAGGGAGGGCGGAGGCCTGAGTGTGAGACCTGTTTGCAAGCATACCAAGAGATGGGCTTCTCTGTAACAGAAATGCAACAATAAAAATACAGAATTTTTTTAAAAATATCATTACAATTTTTTTAATTTGAAAAATGTCGCTATCCGTTACTGTAGTTAGCCTCATATGATATATTTCAAAACTGTAAAAAATTGTAATGGCACGAAAAATTTAACCCAAAATTCAGTCGCTGAATTATTCGTGATATAAATATATACTAGGAGTGTCTTTAGATGATTTTTACGTAGGAATTTTCGAAGAAACCACATGTGTGAGAGAGAGAGAGTATGTATTGCACTTCTTAAAAGAAAAAATGTTTGAACCCATACTAATTTTTCTTTTGAATAAGCCTTTCGAAATTTAATGGTTTCTATAAACCAAATCCTTTAAAAATATTTTATTTCCAAATAGCCTTGAAAACTGACTCATTATATTTTTTATTCTTATTATATATTACATATATTATTCTATCCAAAAGAGCTATGAAAACTGAATTCTTATATACTTTTTGGGATTCTTATTCTAATTTTTATTCTCTCTATATATATATACTTCATCCACGGGGAAATATTATGTGCAATTTGCAATCGTGCAATCGTGCGATCTGATGCATCCAATCAAGATCCAATGGTTTCATATATAACCGTTGGATCTTGATTGGATGCACAAGATCACACGATTGCACGATTGCACAGAATATTTCCCCTTCTTCCATCGTATCAACTAAATATCATATCCTCCCTTATTTGGTTTACCAAATTTTATAAATGTTCTCATGTGATTATTAATGGTCATGTCTAAGGTAATGTAAGGGTGTGTTTAGTTGTTTGTATCATTTTATTCATGTGCCATTCCGTTTTGTATCTGATATTCTTCATGTGTTTGGTTGTTTAAATTGAATCATTTCATCATGTATGAACCGTTACAGGTTTATGAAATATTATCCAGCAATCTTGTATTGTGTTGTTCAAGCAAAATCTTCAAACAAAACCATCTCGAACCGAATGGTATATGAATGAAATGATGTAGCCAATCAAACACCGTCTAAAAATCTTTGACTATTCTTGTTTCAAGACCCATGAATAATAATATCTCACTACGTTATTGTCTTGGTTGTAGAAATTAATATCCTAGTCTAGTGGTTAGATTATCGGTAGTAGGCTCAAATCAAAACTCGTACTTTTGATTTAAGAACTCTTCCTATATTTGAGAGACATGTTAATTTTCTGGGTTCCACTTCAACATTGGCTTTTAAAACAGAGCTCATATTCTCAATTTCTACCACTTGTTCACACACTATACACGTGTATTTGATAAAACCAAAAATAATAAATAATTTATTATTTAATAATAAATGACTATATTTAAATATTTAAATGCAAATACAAATATTCAAATCTAAAAATAGGAACATAATCATCTATCATATTAAACAACTAGCTAGCGTTATGTAGCGCCCATAAATGTTCCACAATATCACCTCGAGTTTTCATGTTCATGTCTATTTTTAATTTTTCTATGTATCTTAAAAACTCCGACAACACAAGTGGGTTGCGAAGTTGGTATTCCTCCTCTTTCAGCTCCTCACCCTCATATTGATCATAGTCATAACCCACCACATCGGCAACATCTCACTTATTCTCAATTATTATATTATGCATAATCACACACGTTGTTATTGTGTATCATAGAGTTTTCTTATTCCAAAATCTTGTGGGACATCTAATCATGGCAAAATGTGATAGCAACACGTCAAATGATCTCTCAACATCCTTCCTAACTGATTCTTGAGCTTTTGTGAAGTGACATTTCTTGTTACCTTGTGGATTTCTATAACTCTTCATAAATGTAGCCCATGGTGGATAAATCTCATCTGCCAAGTAATAATACATGTTGCACTTGCTACATTCACCGTGTAGTCAACAAAAGGTAAAGTTCTGGAAGTTAACCGCTGAAATAGAGGGGACCTTTGGAGAACATTGATATCATTAAGTGATCCAGGCAATCCACAAAAAATGAATGCCAAATCTACAAATTTTCTGATGTAACAACTTTTAATATCATGGTTGGTCATTCCACATGTCTTGAGTACATCCCTTTTCGTGTAGTTGGACAATTCTTCCACTTCCAATGCATACAATCAATGCTTCCAAGCATACCTAGCCAACCTCTCTTGTCATTCAGCTCCATCAATCGTGTAGTATCCTCAAAATTGGGTGCAGGTCCTCGGCGGGCGGTGAGCGACTACCATCTGTAGGGAGGATCCCCTACTTCCGGTGCCTGACAGTGACCTAGCGAGTGCGAGTGTGGGGGGGTGCAAATCAAGCAGGCGGTGGGAAGGGGGGAATCCAGCAGGGGGATCCAATAGTTGTGGCTTTCTATCGAGGGTGGGTGCGAATAAATCCCTAACGACGGGTGAATGGGCCTACCTTTGGCGCATGCAGGAAAGGCCAGCGAGAAGCCTGCGCGCGTGCCCACGTGACGCGAAAATGAGAACTGGGAGAGGGGCCCTAGGAATGAGGGTCTGGTAGCCTCTTTTGAGTGCCATCATATTTTTATAGACAAGTAGAGACCTTGAGACCTTGCTAAATCTCAATTTTTCTCACGGACTCTAAAAAAAGTTTAAAAACCTAAGTAGACCCTACCAGAGTTGCTCTTAGTCGTCTTGTATAAGCATGCCCAATCTAATCATGGTTGATTAGAGCCTTTATACCGTAAAATAAAAATAAGAATACTCCATCAGTTGTTTGAAAGACTCAAAACCACGTTACAAATACCAATTGGCTAAGGCCGTGCTTAGATCCCGTGAACTAATGGTTAGTAACTAATTTTTAGTCTTAATTCATCCAAACAGTCTAACTAATTACTAAAGTAATTGTTAGTTCGTAGGCCAACTAATGGTTAGTTATTAGTTCATAAAAGTGAACTAATGGGAGCTAATAAGAATATTTTACTCTTTTTCTAAGTATTAGTTCAAAGTATCCAAACATATGTGAACTAATTATTAGCTAACTAATAATTAGTTCTAGCTAACAATTAGTTTTATTCCGTCAAAACGAGCCCTAAGTATAGTTCACAAATAACTTCGTGATCAACTTAGGATAGGCACAGGAAGCGTGCCAAGACCGAGAAACGTATAATAATTAAAGTCCCATGAACTAATGGTTAATAGTTAGTAGTTATTTTTTAGTTTTATTTCATTCAAACAATACAGTTAATTACTAAACTAATTGTTAGTTAGGGGCTAACTAATGGTTAGTCATTAGTCCACAAAAATGAATTAATGAGAGCTAATTTTTTCAAGTATTAGTCCAAAGTATCCAAACATAATAATTAGTTTTAGCTAACAATTAATTTTAGTTGCGCAAACGGGTCCTAAGTTGTATTAAGTTGTATTGCGAAAACTTTTAACGATAAAAACGACGTCGTATTAAAGGCCATATATTTTTCATATTATAATTAGTGGTTGACTTTTGTGTTGGTGATAGTTCGGTGTCGAAACGTGAATTAATAAATGAATTTTCGAACATATCAATCAATCACTACTGCAATCACTCAAATAATATAACTGGTGTAAGTGTAACGAACGTGCACGTGATGGATGGATGGAGCTAACCGCGCGTGCTCTTTGTTAGTTGCAATTGCCTCATCGCATGCATGCGAGCGCGCGGAGCAACTAGCGGCAGCGCCGCCGTATAAAGCTAGCGGCCGGGCCTCTCCGGCTGAGCACGTCGATCCGCACTTCCGCAGTTCATCTACCTACCAGACCACGCACGTACTACAGTTTGAAGAGGAGCATGGAGGGACCGATCGAGATGGCCGGCGTGGAGCTGAGGGTGGAAGCTCTGAGCCTGCGTGGGTTGTCCGACATCCCACCGGAGTACGTCCGGCCGGAGGAGGAGCGCACCGACCTTGGAGACGCCTTCGAGCTGGCCCTGGCGGCGTCCGGGGACCCTCTCCGTATCCCCGTCGTGGATATATCCGCCTTCGACGACGCCGCCGCCGGCGAGGACGGCAGGCGCGCGTGCGTCGACGCGGTGCGCGCGGCGGCGGCCGAGTGGGGCGTCATGCACATCGCCGGCCACGGCATCCCGACGGATGTGATTGACGGCCTGCGCGCGGCAGGCGAGGCGTTCTTCGCGCTGCCCATCGAGGCGAAGGAGGCGTACGCCAACGACCCGGCCGGGGGCCGCATGCAGGGGTACGGCAGCCGGCTCGCCGCCAACGCCAGTGGGCAGAGGGAGTGGGAGGACTACCTCTTCCACCTCGTCCACCCTGACCACCTCACCGATCACGCGCTCTGGCCGGCTAACCCGCCGGAGTATGTGCCCGTCACTCAGGACTTCGGCGCTCGTGTCCGGAGCCTCGCTTCAAAGCTGCTCGCCATCCTCTCCATCGGCCTCGGCCAGCCGGAGGAGATGCTGGAGCGGCGGCTCCAAGGACAGGAGCAGGGCGACGACAACGACTTGCTCCTCCAGCTCAAGATCAACTACTACCCGAGGTGCCCGCAGCCTGACCTCGCCGTCGGCGTGGAGGCCCACACCGACGTCAGCGCCCTCTCGTTCATCCTCCACAACGGCGTCCCGGGCCTGCAGGTGCACCACGCCGGCCGCTGGGTCACCGCCCGCGCCGAGCCGGGCACCATCGTCGTCCACGTCGGCGACGCCCTGGAGATCCTCAGCAACGGCCGCTACACCAGCGTGCTCCACCGCGGCCTCGTCAACCGGGAAGCCGTGCGCATTTCCTGGGTCGTCTTCTGCGAGCCACCGCCTGAGGCGGTGCTGCTGCAGCCGCTACAGGAGCTGCTCACGGACGACGGCGCCGCCGAGCAGCCGCTCTTCGCGCCGCGCACCTTCAAACAGCATGTCCAGTGCAAGATATTCAAGAAGCAGCAGGATCAGAAGGACAAAGATGTTGCAGCAGCACCGATGGAATCAGCTAATTAATTCCAGTTAGTTGATCGCCAACAAATTACTAAATGCCAAGCGCTATCTCCATACGAACCTCCGTTTTTATTCATTTCGAGACATTATTTCCAAAATAAATTTGCGTACACTAGTATGAGAGCAATATCATATTTTTAAATAAGTTTTTACAAGTTATATTTTCACTGTTTCCTTCGCTAAAGATGTTTTTTTGAGGCAAACTTCGCTAAAGATGTGCGGCTCCATTTCTCCGTGTGACTGGACATTTTCACTCTCTTTATCCCTTCTCACGTGATCTAGATTAAAGTTTAGTACTATTACTAATTTAAAAGGCTAAACATAAATTGATTATAAAAATAATTGCAGAATAAGAGGATTATTCGCGAGATGAATTTATTAAGACTAATTAATCCATGATTAACAAATGTTTACTATAGCACCACATTGTCAAATTATGACGTAATTAGACTTATTAGATTTGTCTCGTGAATAATCCACCGATTATGAATGAGTTTTATAAATAATAAATATTTAATACTCTAAAATAATATCTAAACATTCGATGTAATAGAGCTAAATTTTTAGACTAAACAACCAAATGCCACCTTAGTGGTAAGCAATCCCCTTTTCGTTTTGCCATCTTTTTGAATAATGTCTTCTGAAACCTTGAAACCTCTCGAAAGAACAAAACAATCGCACATTTTTAAATGAAGTAAGACGAGTCGGAGATAAAGTTTTTTCAAAAGAATTTTGGAGGACTTGATATGATTCATGCGAAAATTCTATAAAATTTGAACGTTATAAAAGAACCCTCAAAGGAACCTCAAGTTTCCACCTAATAATCTCTCGAGACGTCGCCCAATGGTGATCGGCTTCTCGTTCTCGTGGGGAAACAAGCTTGTGAGCTCATTCTCCCTTCCCTCCCCTCCCCTCGTTTCCCTTTGTATTCTTTGATGTTAGTGCGTTGGTGCGTCTCCTGACATCTTCAATGTTATTTTTCTCCAATTCGTTAATATATTAGCACAAATCCTGATTTCTTTTAAAAAATGTATTGTTTCACTGAATTTATGGTCAAGATAGTTCTGAATTCTGATATGGTACCCGGATCTAAAGCAATTCCAAGTTTAGTAAGCTTAATTCCCTATCCCAAAGATTATCCAGTTAACACCCTCTGACAAATGGTAAAATATTAAGCCAACACATAACCGTTTATATAGTGCTTTTATTATAGGCCAAATTTTTCCATGCCATTACAATTTTCACGGTTTTGAAATATGTCATCGGCGTGTCACTGACAGATGGGACCTACCACAATCACTGACAGTGGAATTTTTCAAATTACAGAAAATTATAATGGCGTGTTTACAAAAATTCCTTTATTATAAGCCTCAAGTATCACAAATACCAAAATATATGACTGTTTGTTTCTTTTGAAGACTCTTATTAGTATATTAGTAGTAGTTGATCTGAGCATGTGTCTATTAAGAATAAAGAAGTTAGTTTTTTAGCTAGATTCTGAAATTACCGATTTTTATATTCTGTATTTACAATTAAACTATTTATTTTAATTTCAGATTTTATAAGTAGTTGTAAATATCAGAAATGTAATGACTAAGGTTTAAGGAAGAATGGACGCACAAGATTCGATCCACGCACGTTTTAATCTCGATCGTTCATCGCGAAATGAATGATGGCTACGAGATCCATCCAAAACAGAAAACAGAGGGCAGGACAGCCGATGCTATCTTCGTCTCCGGTGACGGCGGCGACCGAGGAGGCAACGGCGACGGCGGAAAACGCTAAAAGTCTAAAATGGAAAGAGGAGACAACGAGGATGCGTACAATGCCGAGTCGGGGCAAGCGGACGATGCTGGCAGTGCTCAGGTCTTGGCCGCGGACAGTGCCGTGACGCTGGAGGCCGTTTCCTGCGATGTGAAATGGCGGCCGGAGGTGACGGATACTGATTTTTTCCAGATTCAGATTATACCATATTTGGATACTGATCCAAATTATTAACAGATAATGATCCATGTAGAACTTCATTGCCTGATGTACTTTCATTCTTCTGTACAAATTAGAAGTAGGAGTGTAATCTAAATCCATCCATTGGCTGCTGTGAAATAATAATTAATTCAAGACAGATATACTGTAAAACAAATAATTTGACAACAATTAGTGGGTAAATTTAGAATCTGAACAATTCAAATTACTGTCACTTTTCAACCAAAACTCAGGGTTTAGATTAGCAAATTTGCAAGCATGAGTCAGCTAGTGACAGAAATTAACACATGATGGTTACCAAGGACAAAGATGGCATCTCATCACCAAGCCCTGTCTTGCGGACCGAGCCCCGACGACGACGACGATCCGCCGCCGCCGCCGTGATGACTGAAGCTGCCGCTTCCTCTCATTGCCATGTGATGCTGTTGTTGCTGTTGCTGCTGTGGGGGCGGCGAGCCGTAGACGGGTTGTCCCATCATCATCATCATTCCGCCGGGGCCAGCTCCCAGGGCGCCGCCGTAGCCCGCGTACCCGCCGGCATTGGCGCTTCTTGGAACATCGCTCTGCTGCAGCTGATGCGGCGTGGTGGAGGCGGCGCCGCCGCCGGAGGACGCCGCGGCCCTCTCGCCCTCGATCTCGCGGAACTTATGGAGGTAGTGCTTGAGCGGCTCGACGTAGTCCTCAAAGCCAAGCGTGGTCATGGCCCAGAGCAGGTCGTCGCCGTTGACGGTCTTGCGCTTCTCGCGCTGGCACTTGTCGGAGGCCTCGCCGGTGATGAAGGAGATGAACTCGGACACGCACTCCTGCACCGTCTCCTTGGCGTCCTTGCTGATCTTGGCGTTGGCCGGCAGCGCCTTCTTCATGATCCGGCTCACGTTCGCGATCGGCAGGAACCGATCCTGCTCCCGCGGCGACGAAAGCTCCCCTCCCGCGATGCTCGGCCCGCCGGAGTCGTTGTCCGAGTCCGGCATCGCCGCCCGCCCCCTCCTCCTCTGCCCAGCAACCCCGAGAAAGCAGAGCAAGCAGCGACTCCTGACCCCAAACAGGTCAACTAATTTTCTCGGGAGACGGTGGTGGGTCGGGGCCGTCGGATCGCGCGGATAAGAACGTGTCGTGGCGTCTACGTGGAGCGACGCGGGCCGTTCGTTTGCTGATAAGCGAGTGCCACATGGCGTCCGCGTGGCTGTCGATCGACGCCACGTCGGACGGATCCGCGCCGTCTGGGTGGGCCCCGGAACAGCCTGGACGGTGCCTGCGGCCTGCCCCGTGAGACGCGCACGCAAGGAGCTGGCTCGCCACGTAGGATGATTTATTTGCTTCAGTTTTTAGAAATACGTTATATTATTATAATTATAACTCATGTTTTTATCTCGTTTTCTTTCTAAAAATTAATATTGTTTCTGACCGTACTCTTATTGTTGAGGTTTTCCTATAAATAAAAAACTCTAAAAGGACGTTTTTTAAAT
This sequence comes from Zizania palustris, assembly GCA_019279435.1. Taxonomy (NCBI): domain Eukaryota; kingdom Viridiplantae; phylum Streptophyta; class Magnoliopsida; order Poales; family Poaceae; genus Zizania; species Zizania palustris. Next base: position 59,953,447 of record JAAALK010000079.1, on the reverse strand, counting down.
ACCATCCTCGATATTACGTTTGTAAGATTATTAGATTATTTCTGTAATTTTTTAAAACAGGATTATTTATGTGACATGAAAAAAATAAATAAAAAACAAACAAATCGAGAGTAAGTAGTATGGGCCGTCAGGAATGGTTTGGCATCACCAGGCCCAAGTTCTAATGGAGGCCCAAAACCAGCGCGTCCATCGGTGTAGGATAATTTAATTATTTACCACTTTTTCCGTGTGTCAATTAATAAACCACGTATTAATTATTCAGATGACCTTATATATCAAACTCAGAGAACAATTTTGTTACCGCTCGCGTGTTAAAATTAAATCCCGCACCGGTGTAAGGAGAGATAGCAATCACGCCGTCGCGCACGCGCCGCGGTGAACTCGTCTAGTCGTCTTCTTCCCACGCCCGTTCCATCCAGGCTGCAGCCTTCCACCCCCGCACGTAGTAGCTCCCCCTCCCCATCCAGAACCGGAAGAAGACCGCAACCAAAGCCATTCTTCCTCTCTCTCTCTCTCTCGTCTCAGGTGATGGCGCTTCTTAGGAAGCTCTTCGCACGGAAGGCCATGGATGGCGTGTCCTGCTTCTCCGAGCGGGTGTACGGTACGTGCCCTGACAAGGCGGAGATAACTGATCGATCGCTCGATCGATCGGCTCATGCCTGCCTCGTCTATGCGTGCTTTGATTTCCCCTTTCTCGTGAAAACTAATTCCGGCACCGCCCTTCCGTTTTTGTTTGCTCGATGGATCTGCTCTGATCGATTGAATTAAACTGATTTTACTTTTATTTTTGCAATTTGGAACGAATATTAAGATCATTGCTTGCGCTTTACCACATGTTTTTCAGTCTTCAACTCGTGATTATCAACCGAGCCACTCGACGACGCACGTAAGGCGGTTCACCTGACCAGCACCGTCATCCAGCTCAAGAGCTGCCACCCGGAAGATGCGTCCCTCGTGCTCCTCAACTTCTACGCGGCGGCCGGCAACGGCAACGGCAGCGGAAAGAGCTCCCTCCCCGTCGAGGCGCTCCTGCAGCATGGTGTCGCCGCCGTAACCGAGTACCCGTGCTATCGGTATGCGCCGGGGCGCCGGGGCTGCCTGTCGCTCCATCTCGCGACGACCAGGGCGCTCCTCGCCTCCTACGTCGACTGGTTGGTCACCAATGGCCAGCGCAACGTCCTGCTCATGCACTGCGAGGACGGCGCGTGGCCCGCGCTCGCCCTCGCCATGGCGAGCCTGCTTGTCTACATGGAGGAGCCTGCGCCGGAGTTGAAGACGACGCTGGTGACGGTCTACGGTAGAGCACCACGAGCGCTGCTCGCCGCTGGCTCAGAGCTGGATCCTCAGCCCTCTCACCTCAGGTACCTGCAGTATGTGACAAGGCTCAGGAGTTCCCCGAAGAGGATGCCGAGGCATGGACCCCTCATCCTGGACTGCCTGATCCTCAGAGCTGTTCCAGATTTCGATGGCAATGGAGGATGCAGACCGATTGTTCGAGTTCATGGTCCACGCGACGGTGATCAGGCTGATGATCCTTCACCCAAGGTTCTGTTCAGCACACCAAGGATCAATCAACAATTCAGGCAGTATAACCAGGTGATTGTTTGCTCACTGAAATTCTTTTCAGTGATCTGATGCTAATGGTTAAATGGTTTCACGGTCACTTGACATGCTCTCACCATGGTTGTTCATCGTCTTCTGTAGGCAAAGAACGCAGTGATCAAGGCTAACATTGAGTGTCAAGTTCATGGAGATATCGTTGTGGAGTGCGCTCATGTCGGCCAAAACACAGATCAGGAGGAGACCATGTTCAGGATCATGTTCAACACCTGCTTTGTGCAGTCCAACATGATGGTGCTCACCCGGGATGACATTGATCTGCCATGGAACTGTATCAGGGAGAGATTCCAAGATGACTTCAAGATTGAGGTATACTCGTATACATGCTCAGTAGTTACTGTTTCATTTCCGAACAAAATTTAGGGGTTCACACATATTGAAATGACAAGTGTCCTTGATGAACTAGGTCTTCTTCTCAGAGCTGGAGCCATCAGACACTGAAAGTCCCACAGTAGAAATGCTAGGTGATATCCATGTTGGTAATGGGGAGGAGTTCTATGATTTTGACGATATCTCGGTCGATTTAGGATCAAACTCGAAGGACCATGAACGGCTTGGCGATGAGGACGAAAGCAGCAGTACTATCCGATCAACTCTTCTCATAAGTGAAGACTCGAATCCAGAGATGGCAACAGAATTGCAACTAAGCAAAAGTAGAAGGGCACCTGAAGAGGTTATACATCAAGTGGAAGAAGCAAGCATGCAGGAAGGGGCTACCAGTAGTAGTATCAGATGTGAAGCCATAAACCCCCAGCCTAAGAGAACTTGGCAAAATCTCAGCAAACAATCTGCCATTCCGATCATTACGAAAAAGACAATGAAACCAGACATTGGATCAGATGTTAAGAAGCCTTCAAAGGGAAAGATGCTCCTTAAACAAACCTTGCAAAGGGGAATCCTCATTGCCACTTCTAGCTGCAAGAATACTACTGCTCAAGCAAAGACAGACCCAGCTCCTCGCAAACAACATGAGAATGCAATTAAATCTAAGCATGGAACAGCTCAAGCAAGAAACCCTCCAGCTCTTTCTAAAACGCCTTTTGAGCATAGTTCGCATCAAGCAATTGGGGAACAAGTGGTTCAACAAGATAACGGAGGTGGCAACACCACAGAGCCAAAACCAGCAACTTTCAGCAGTGAAACACCTCCATCTCTGTCAAGTCCTCCAAGCCAAGGGTCAAGTCAAGAAGGAAGCAAAAACAGCCTTCTTAGAACCCTAGAAACAGCCATGAAATCACCTGATCGTGCCTCTGGCAACTCAACAACTAGAAAACCAAAACAAGAGGCGACAATGGCGTCAACAGATGTCCCTCGTCCAAAAATGGTTCTGAAGAAATCCTTGTCGTCACCAAATAAAAGCAGTATTGCGACTTCGCTGCCTAGCATGAAGCCAAATCATCCCAGCTCAGTTCCGCTTAAGGCTGCTTCTTCTTCCTCACCTCGAGCACGAGCATCTCCTTCTCCGCCAAGAATATCATCACCTTTGGTCAGCTCCAGAGTCAACAGAGCAGCGCCACCAGCTCGGCCAGCAACACAGCCAGCCACATCAACACCAGCAGCAAGGATGACTCGCCGTGCATCATCAGGCGATTCAACTTGTTCTCCATTCTCCACAAATGTGCGCTCTCCATCACCGAGTGGATCTAGAATGACCAAGAGCCATCCCACTGGCATGAAAGACAGCAACAGAAGCTTGTCGCCTCTATCACCAAGATCACGAGCACATCAATCGCCAGAGACGTGCACAGCAGCTACCGGTGCCTCCAGATCCAAAGGCAGCAGCACCAGCTCGACATTTGGCGCCACATCAAGTGGAGCATCACCAACAAGGCCAACAAGATTGAGCTCATGATTTTTTATGGGTACGAGTGCATTTGTCCTCCTATTGAATCTCCTATTGTTAGGGTGATTCAACAATACATACCACCTCAGCTCCCTATTAGTTGTGTCCAATGTTTTTATCTGAGTTTGATTTGTTTGTGATGCTATAATTTAAGTTAGTACTTATAGTGATGCTAAAAAAATAAGTCGTTTGGAACATGATTTCAGATATTAAAAGTTATTAATTAATATTTGTTTTCTATGTTTGCTCTTATTAAATATAATACGGTAATAAAAATAACGTAAAAATGATAAAGAAATAATACTACTTTAGTGTATAAACGTCCAAAATACAAAATAAAATACAAACCGACTAGTTTTAAACAAATCTTGATATAAATCTAAAACAACTTATTTTTATAATATAACAGGTTTGGTTGTTTCTTATTTTGTCCTAGAAAAGTCAGATTCTTGACATTGATATGATACGCACGGAAACTGGCAATGAACGTTTGTGATGTGTTCGCTGCTCCTTGTGCGTTTCCCAAGGGACCTAACGTGCTGTAAGTGATATAGACACATCCGTGTGAAACGTTCTCACGGGAGAATTTATATTTATTTTATAGCATATGAGATGAAACATCAAAAAATAATTTTCAGTGAAGCCATCATGAGTGCATTGCTGCAATGTAATTTGAAGCTAACTGGGAGAAAAGAATCAATGATAAAAACAGAACAACTTACATATACTAGTTTGGGGTTTTCTAGATTATTCCATATATTAAATAAAACTTTATGTATCCGAAGCGTATTAAAACGTTTCATCATCTACAAGCATCTACATGAAATAAGTATTTTTTGCGTTATCATTAGTTCAAGTTATATTTTCACCAAAGTAATGATGGTTCGACTCTAGGGTAGTCTTTTCCTAGGCAGGCTACCATATTCCTACTTTTATTTTTATAATGAAAATAGTTTAAATCTTCGGCCTCTTCCAGACATAGACAAAAAAGAGTTTTTTAAAAAAATGATATGTTTTCCCCGAAATTATAATTCTGCACTGTCGACAAAATTCTGTCAGCAGCTCAGTTGCCAAAAACAAAGAAAAAATTGTGTCGATCATTGAATAGTCGACTGAATATTTTTCCTGTCGACCAACCAACTGTCGACAAGAAGTTAAAAACGCTACAGCGAGGCAGCGAGCGAGCACAGAAGAATGCACGTGGCACGACGAAAGCAATGCGTCCAGGAGACCAGGAGTAAATGAAAATGTGCATTAGGGCCGTGTGGCTGACGCATGCTGCATGTAACAAAAGATTTTTTTCCTGTCGATTGTAGAACGATCGATAGGAACTTTTTCCTCCAGCTATCTCCGTCAAAAGAAGATTTTCAATATAGATGTGCTCGTAACATCTGTCAAAAGAAGAGTGTTTCTTTCTAGCTTTATTGTAAATAGAAAGGTCTTGATATTTGAGTAGTTGTGATTCCAACCATGTATCTTTCTAAAATCTTATCTCCGTCCCATTTATATATTTAGAAGATCCATGTTGAAAACCCTATCTTTACCCTTTAAGTATTTGTTATGAAAAAGATATGTCATATATCATCACCATTTAGAAGCATGAGAAGTCATTTATTTAACAAGTATCTATTCTTGATATCAAGATTTTGGACACCTAATACGTTTTGATCTTTTGGTTGTCATATATGTTTCTGTTTTGTTAGCCTATACTTTTGTTTGCCTATCACTGCTCTAGAAAAACAAGACATATAGTAATCTTCCAAGAAAGATAACATGGAAATGGGGAGACTTGAAAATTTAGTTCAGTTTCATTTCCCTGGAATTTGGGCCTTTCCCAATCAAGGCTTTATGCCAGGAGAACGGATCAGAGGAGTCAGAAAAAATTTAAGTGGGTTTGGTTTGGAATTTGATTGCTGGTCTCATGCAAATCCTTGCTACTTATATTCTCCACTCATCATATACATCTGCTGTTGCCCTTAACTTTGTAAGGGTTGTCACTCTGACTTTTGTTGTCACGTATTGAGTTTTCTATACAGCTATTCGGATTAGCTAGCAACCGAAAATCTTTAGGTACCAGAAGCTTCCCGAACATGCTCTATTTGGAAACACAGTTTTTTAAAACTACAGTATTTTAAAAACTATACTATACTACATTCCTAACATTACCACAATTTATAATACCACAGTTTTGGAAAAAGTGTTTTGTACCAAAGTTTTCAATACCGCAGATTGAGTACAGTATTTCTAATACTGCAGTTTACTTTACAGAAATTTCAGATAGAGTTGCCAAACACCTTTCAGTATATAATGCTGTAGTATTGCTCAATACTGCAGTATTGCTTCCAAAACTATAAAAAACTGTGTTCCCAAACAAAACCTTAGTTTCTTTTAGGGCCTATTTGTTTCTACTAAAAATTCTTAGTATCTAGCCATCTAATCTAATTAGCTGGTTAGTATCTATATGAAAAAAATACACACAGTTCACTTCTAAATTCTGCCATTACTAATTCTCACTATCTAAATTAACAACACAGATCATTTGTTTTAACTTTAGATTACATGTAGCTGGTAGAAACTAAAACAAACAGTCCTCGTTGTCGTGCTACTATGTACACATTGGTGAGTACATTCATATACATCTACTAGGCATTGCAAAGTTTGAAGTTTCACCACAAAAAAGAAGAGCAGCAACAATGCAGTAGTGTACAAAAATATACAGACGAAAAATCTGAAGATGCAGAGAAAGTTTCAGAAGATGCAGCATAGGAGTTGTCCTACTTGTCGTTGCAGTAGAGGTGGCCAAGGGCGTCCTTGATGGCGGCAATGGCCGCCAGGTACCGGCTCCTCCGCTCCAGGTACCGCCCCTCCCGCGCCAGCCGCGCCGCCGCGTCGTCCAGCCGGAGCAGCGCTTGCTGCTCCAGGCGGTCGTCCACGAACTCCCTCGCCACGGCGAAGGAGAAGGAGGCAGGGCAGTGCGTCGGCCCGCTCCTGCCCTGCAGGAGCGGCTGCCGCCCGCCCGGCAGACTCCAACCGAGCTTGTCCGCGAGCATCGCCACGTTCTTGAGGTGCTCCTCCACTCGCTCCACGAGGCCGCTGCCGTGATGCTGCTGCTGCTGCTGCTGGTCTTGGCCGCAGGCGCTGGGCGCGTCAGCCAGCAGCTGGATCCTCGCGACCACGTACGGCTTCGTCCTGACGACGCAGACGACCCGGAACCGGTGGCCGCCGACGCATGTGAGGAAGAACCGGCCGTCCACGAGCCGCTCGCACTCCACGACGTGGGCCACGCACCCAACCTCGCCTTCCGCCACCCCGCCCCCGCCGCCGCCGCCGCCGCCGCCGCCAGAGTAGACGACGCCGAAGCTGGTGAGCCCCTCCTGCAGCAGGGTGTGCACCATGATGCGGTACCTGAACTCGAACGCCTGCAGCTGGACCGTCGCGCCGGGGAAGACGACCGACGGTAACATGACGATGGGGATCTCGGCCGCCTGATCCTGCTTTGATGCCACCACGCTCTCGTCGACGCATCCGTGCAGGTTGCCCGCCCTGCGTTCCACTGCAGGCGGGCTCCTCCGGTGGCGCCTCTGTCCGGCGATTCTTGCGGCGAGTCCTGATGCAAGCTTTGGCTGGAAAGAAGGCCGAGGTGAAGTAACGAAGCTGCCGTTGTTGCTGCTCGGCCTTGCAAAACTAGATGGAACTTGCAGAGTCTTGAGGGCCATATAAATGATCAACTTCCCTTCCTTTCTTCAGTGTGATGACGAGCTCTGTTCAGTGAGTAGACATCCAGATAGAAATGAACAATCAAGGCAACATATCCAGAGAATTTTGGACACAACACTACCATCTTTGTAAGCATCAAACAAGAATATACACTCATATGATAAATGTGCAATCATGGCACATCAATGGAATACTAGCACTGAACCATTCAGAGATGACAATTATCTTGCAACACTTACCAAAGGCGAAATACTGAATTACTCAATTACAGGTTTCAGAGATGAGAATTGTTTTGTAACAATTACAAGAGGTACCGATTCTGTGCACAAAGTTTGGGCTTTACTACCTTAGCTTCTTTAATGTGAAACAATCTTTGGGACTTTGAGCTTACCACGGGAAGTTGGAACAGCTTAGAGTGTTGCTGCTCGCAAGGGCCAAGCGAGTGAGAGGCAAGATTCTACCAGCAACTAGTTAGGTGCCTCGGTTGGGGTTGGATATGCGCTTTACTATCCATGGGTGATTGAGACATGGCGACTGCATTATCATCTATCAACATCTCTCTTCTTCCTGCATTTTTTCCCTTGGGATGAACTCGATATATCCCATTATCCCCCCACAAAAGGAAACAATTGTGGCTGCAATCTGCCGCAGGTTTGATCACCAGATCCAGACAGCCTAAGATCTCCTAATTGAAATCCGGCCCAAGAACCAATGAAAGAAGAAACGCACACGGATGCGAGGAAGGAGAACGAAAAACCCGGGTCATCGCATGAATTGACCACGGGAAAAACCAGCGGAGGAATGGAAGAAAGCACGCACCGATGAACATAAAAGGGGATGCAACAGCGGAGAAATTCCCTTCCCAACACTGCTCGGCGGCGGCGGCGGCAGAGAGGAGGGGGGGGGGGGGGGGGGGGTGGAGTGGAGTGGAAGAGATGGATGAGATGAGACGGGAGGAAGAGAGGAAGAGGGAGACAAGATGAAGGCTTCAAATAGCAGAGGTGGAGGTAAAGAGTGAAAAGCTTCACATAGATATTCATAAAATATATATTAAAGAGATATAAAATATTATAATATTTTTCATGAATATGAGTTTAGAAATAGCTGGTGAAACCACGAGTAATAAAATCTAAAAATAGTACGAGTAATTTAACATAAAAAATCTTTTATAAATATTGATTACTTTATGATAAAATATGATTGTTTTGTAACTAAACTTTCTTTTCGGTTTTCGTGTTTGGTTTTATTTGAAGGAGTTTTTTTATTGGTTCGGAGGTTTGCCCCTCCTTAGTTTGCAGTCGTAGGTGCTGCTGGTTGTGTAAAACTCTTAGCTCTATCCTCGCAAGAGGTGAAAGTCGGATTATTATTCTCCATTATCGAAAAAATATGTATGATAAAATTTAAATTCAAAAAAGCGTTAGGAGAATATCTATCTGTCTATCATCATCGCCAACCTATTGTAATTAGTGGACGGTGACTAGATTTATTGCTAAAGCATCTGACAAGCTGGGGCCTGGAAGGAAGAAGAAGATAATAAAACGGAGCGGTTTGGTGCCGTCTCTGTTGGCGCCGTACTGGTACCCGCTTGCCTGTTCGCGTGTCGCAGTCATGGGGCCTGCCTCCTCTCCTCTCCTCTCCTCTCCTGTTCCTGTCGTCCTGCGTGCCTACGTAGAGAGGAAGCAACTAGCACTAGCAGGCCGCAAGCGGAAGGGCTTTGGTTATGGATAAGGAGGACATGGAAAATTATCTGCAGATGTGTACAAACCGATTGATGTGGATGGGCACTTGTTTGTTTGGAGTTTGACGCTCCGGAGCAAACGCCCTTCTCTCATCACAATAATAGCTGTATACCATTTTGGGTGCTTGAATCGTGGGGTTAAATTTTAGACCGCGTCACATCAGATACATCAATTTGAATGATTAAACGTGAGCTAATTATAAAAATAATTGCATAATCGGAGGATAATTCGTGAGACGAATTGATTAAGCCTAATTAATCCATGATTAATAATGTTTACTGTAGCATCACATTGTCAAATCATGTCGTAATTAAGCTCATTAGATTCGTCTCGCAAATAATTCTCCGATTATGAATGAGTTTTATAAATAGTCTATATTTAATACTTTAAAATAGTATTTAAACATTAAATGTGACGGGATTAAAATTTTAGCGCCTTATTCGAACATTAGTTTTGCTCGACCAATACATGTTAAAGTGACGTATTATTTTAGTTTTAATATCGGTTTATACGTCGCGTAGTCATCGATTTCGTATGCATGGAAGGGGTAGTTTCAAGTTTCGAAAATTGACAACAAGCTAGCAAGATCGATTAACAGTGGAAAACAGAAACCAGTTATTTTTTTACCAACATTTGTACATTACAATCATGGAGCTTCCATTTGTCTTGGTTGTGCTAATTAACATAGCTAGCGGACAAATTAACAATGGATTTTGGACTGGTTATATTATATTACTGTATGAGATCGCATGTGTGCGTCATCGTTGATGCTTGTTTCTAGCTTCCGGCTGCTAATGCACATTTCTAAGGTAATCTAACATTTAAGTATTATATCAGGGTTTATTTTTCTCTGCTTACGATTTACGAATACAGAGATGTAGATTTTTATCAGAAAATTATTATTTTTTTGCAAAGAAGTTGGAGCGAGCTTTTAAAAGCGGAAACAAGCTGCTGCCTCCCGGCTGTCCAAAATTATCTGGATTACATTACGGTTTGCTTACTACAGGAGAGAGCTAAATCTATTCTTCTAAGCGTGGCCTTGCATTGTATACACCGTGAAGAAAACAAAGACGATGCCTTCAGCCTTAACATTATAGACAAGTAATTTAACTAACGCAAAGCTAAAGCAAATGCAGAAACAACAGAGGGATCGAGGCACGAGCCGTTTGTTTCGAGAAGAAGACTGCAAGGAGAAACTCAGGCCTATTTCGATGCAAGAGGCTAATTTAAAGTGATTAAAACTAGTGACTAAATTTTAGTCACCTTATATTTGTATCCAGTGAAAAGTAGAGGATAAATACTTTATTGCTATGCAGAATGACTCAAATGCCCCTTATTTATTGCTCCATACTTTTCATGCATGCATGGTGAGTTAGAGATAGGAAAATAAGCATTTTAGCCTATCTTAACTCCTCCTTAGGGGTTAATGATACTAAAAAATTTTAATCTCTTTTAACTCTTAATGTTTAGAATTTTAGTATTTAAAGTGATTACATTTTAAATTTTAGTCGGTTTGCTTTAGCCATTTGATCCAAATAGTCTCTCAAAACGCAACGCAGGCGAGCTGTGACAGAATTGCTGCGGCAGTACGCTGATCGAGTCGCTGATTTCGATGCTCCAGTCTCCAGATGCCATCTCGATCACGCAGTGGATAACACACGCCAAGTTGACAGAACGAGACAAACCTAGTACAAGATCAAGATGGGACGACGCGAGACGGGCGGTTTCGCCCGTCCCTGTTGGCGCGGCGGCAGCACATCGTTTACGTTGGTCCTGTCTCGACTCACGATGCATGCAGTGGTCAAAGTGAAACCCAAATTGGGGTATACACTAGTGGCAGGTGTTACTGTAACTCAGATCCAAAGTCCAACCAAATTCAAGTTAAACAACCCAGTTTTCTGAACAATTAATTTTACGGCTATAGACCAGTTATCCTACTCCTAAAATGGAGCTGAATTGGATCTAGTTCGTCCGAATTCATGAAATTTCAAAGGAAATGAAAAGGGAAGAAAGATTGCAAAAATCCAGCCGTGCCGACCGAGGGCATATATATATATATATATATATATATATATATATATATATATATATAAAAAAGAAAAACACACAAAATGGTTTCTCTGCAGCTTGCCTCATCAGCGGTTGGAGCATTATGTCCAATGATTTCTTGATCAATGGTACCGACGTATTATCGACTCGATCATCTCCTTCAGAGGAGCCAGCTCTGCCCTATCGATCAGTTGGAATTCCTGCAAGTAATCAAACATGACATATGTAAAAAGCAATTAGTCAATGCAAAAAAGTTTAATCAATTCAGCATTGAGCTAAAGCAATATTTGGTATCGGACGAAATTAAGTGACATGTACTAGCTAATTAAGGTAGTGGATTTGACTGTAACTGCGCTACTAAACTCTACAAAAAAAATGCATCTGATGGAATTAATTACCGACGTGAAGAGCACGAAGTGCTTGAAGCAAGTGCTGAGATGCGCCTCTTCCGTGAGTTTGACAACCATATCGAAGTGCGAGTGGTAGATGTGCGCGTACACCCTGAACAGCCGCTTCAAGATGGTCCTGATCACCTCGCGGAAGTTTGGAGGGAAGGGAGCTCCTGCATGCATGTTGCATCGATCGATTAACTTGATTTCTCCAGATAACCAGCTTATTATTAGTTTGCTACGATTAATTAATTTCTGCATCAAAACTTACTCACACAGATTAATTTGTTCATTATTGCTTACCAATCTTTTGAGGGAATATGGCTTCATCGTCAAGCTGGACCTCGACCCAGTCCATCAGGTACTCCACATACTTCGGAGCAGACACTTCCATAGGTTTCTTGACGTTCACTCCATCAGCCCACCTGTACTCGTACCTGTCGAAAGATTAATTTAATTCTCTTCTCGTTAGACAGAATTAATGCACACATGATATGATGGAAATGGCTATACACTTATGAGTTATGAAACACGTGCATGATTACCATCTGTAGATCAGGATCAGATAATCTGATTCAGATCCTAGCTTGTATCTCGGTTTAATTTGCTGGATTTGTGACCATAAAGTTTCACAAAGATATATATATACACTTACTTTGATCCGGCAGACATGACCGGGCAGGCAGCCGGCGTGCAGAACTCCATCAGGGTGCCGTACAGAACGCTGACTTGATTGTAGAAGTCAACAGCTGCCCATCACAAGTATAAAAGTTTAAAATGCCGGTGCAACAACAGTCCAGAAAAGTGTACATGACTACGTACTTGACTGTATTTTGATAGATTATCACTGACTATATCCTACTATATTTTGCTGGATTATCATAGGTAGTGGATTTTAAGCTCTCAAGAACATGTGCACTCTTGTTTCAACAGTTAAAAAATTCTAAAACAATTTAACAAATTAAAACAGATCGTTCAATTGCTTATCGTTCCACAAACATGTAAGATCAAATTCAACCTAAAGCAACGAGAAGAAGAAAAAAAATAGTAAGTTAAATTGAAAATGGGAATGCAGTTTTCATTGTTTTATATGGTACTATAATATACTCTCGTAGTCGTCTCATGTCACGTAATATTATTGTAATCTAAGATCAAGTTTGTAATATATTTAGGTTCTATGCATGCAGGAAAAAACGAGGGCTTCCATTCAAATCTACTAGCAAAATATGATCATTAAACTTTGTAAACTAAATCAAGAGATGCATGCTGTTATGGTAAAAGGGCTAGCTGGAAGCTAGGGCATACTGTTGACTGCGAGCCATTCGTTCAGATCCTCCCCGATCGGCAGACGGACCGCTTCTCGCAGGTTTCCACTGCCGAGGGTGGCATCGATGTGCTTCTTCAGCTGCAGTCCTTGCATGCGTGCGTACAGTTAGACGAGTTCAGCCACGAGCACTTCAGTTTCAGAACTGAGCTGAGCAATCATCTGAAATTCCAGAGCTTCGTTGTACAATTTTTTGAACCTATTTCTAACTAATGTATTGAAAAAACATCAAAACTTTTCCTGGGCACGGCGGTGGAGGATAGCAGATTTGAAAATAGAATACGAGGGTCATCATCTTGCGTCGTGCAGTCGTGCGTGATCGAAACGAACAAAAAAGGATCGCAAATTCGCAACGGCGTAAAATGGCCATCAATTTCGATTGGGCGTACCTTGTTCCCGGAAGGGGAGCTCTTCCTGGCCCTGAAGGTCATGTTCTTCCTGCAAAGACCCACACAACTCGAGCCCAGTCAGACGAGCTCATCGTGACCGCCGCCGCCGCCGTCGCCGTCCGCGAGAAGAGCACCGATCTGCTCCGACGACGAGGACGGATCGGACTCTAGCCGAGACAACAAATCAAATCAATTAACCATCGTCGTGTTCCGATCCTCACCTGCTGCCGCGACCGAAGAAGCTCACCTCCCGCCGCCGCCGCGCGCGCTCCGGGCCTCCGGGGACGACCTGGCCACCCGGGGGCTCGCGCGCTGGCCTGGCTCGCCGGAGGAGAAGAGGGAGGAGGACGAATTGAAGAGGCAACCCGCCGCCCGCTCGGTCGGAGTCGGCGACGGGGACGGATGATCCGGGAGTCCACCAGCTGAGGGCTTATTAGACCGGAGGCTCTCCGTCAGTATATATACGGGCACGTGTAACGTACCCGGATATGGAGACGCCGAGAGGCAGGAGGGGAGACAGGCTGGCGGCGATCTGTTTCGCGCGCGTTGCCGATTGATCCGGGCTGGCGTCCACTCGTCATGCTCTGCTCTGCTCTCTCCATGCTGGCATTATCATGTGTTTCCATTCCATGGCTACTCCGTCGTCCTACGGTTTTTGAAAACTATAGCATTTCAAAAAATATATTATGTAATATAATAATACCATAATTTATAATACCATAGTTTTAGAAAAAATATTTTATACCAAAGTGTTCAATATTGTAGATCGAGTATAGTATTTCTAATACCGTAAGTTATTTTACAAAGATTTTAGATGGAGTTATCAAACACCTTTCAGTATATAATACTGTAGTATTGCGCAATACTGCATTATTGTTTCCAAAACTACAAAAAACCGTGTTCCCAAACAAAACCTAAAATGTTTTAGCTAGAAGCTAATAGGAGCTAAAATATCACCTTTTTCCATCTCTACTCCTGCCATGCATACATGCATGAAAAGCAAGAGGGTATTTAAGTCATTCTGCATAACAATAAAGTTTTTAGCCTCTACTTTTGTCATTGGATCTAAACAGAGGTGTCTAAAATTTAGTCACTGGTTTAGTCACTTTGCATTTAGCCCCTTGATCCAAATATACCCTTAATTTCGTCTTTTGGTGATAGGGCTAGAAGAAACTTGTAGTTTATGATAACTTCAATTTGGCTCGTTATATTTTCTTAACTGAATTGAATAGATATTTTATGCCTTATTTGGGATGGAGGAATTTTGAAAGATTTATTCTAAATTCTGTAAAAAATCTTGTAAAATTACTGTGTTCTAAAAAACCCTTAGGGCCTGTTTGTTTCAATGGAATTGGGCCGAATTGAATTTAATTCTTGGGCTGGCCTGTTTGGCAAACTTTAGAATTGGAAATTACAATTCCATCTATTTTTTGGGCCGGAATCAGAAGCCCAAAACTAATTCCTGCCCTAAAACGAGGAATCTGATTCCCCAGGACCCGAGCACCGCACGAGCGCCTCCCCCTCCCCCGAGCGCCGCACGGTAGTGCCTCCTCCTCCTCGCCATCGCCGCCCTTCTCGCGCCTCCACCCCGAGCGCCTCCTCCTCCCCCGAGCGCCACACGGTAGCGCCTCCTCCTCCTCGCCATCGCCGCCCTTCTCGCGCCTCCACCCCGAGCGCCTCCTCCTCCCCCGAACAGGTGTGTGCGCGACACAGTTTTTCCTTCTGTGATCCCCTTTTGATCGCCTGCTAGACTGATTTTGGTGTAGTTTTTGCATCTGAGCTCTTCATAACTTTTATTGTTTAAGTTTTCATGATTCCATTTTTGAAATTTGCAAAGGTTTTTTATCACTTCTTCATAAAGTTTTTTATCCAACAAAGTAACTAAAAAATGTTCTAATCAGTCTGTATTTGTTCTGCATATGTGCTTTCTCTGTTCAGTTCAAGAACAACTCAGTGATGCCATCATTTGATTCTAAAGCACAGGTTCACCATAATACTTCTCATATATGATAATCTGATTCAGTGATGCCATCATTTGATTCTGCATATCTGCATATTGTTTTGAATGCAAGTCCCTGTTATTGGACATTGTTGCTAGTAAACCGAGCCACTAAACTCATTGCCCAGGCATGTTCAGATAAACTTCAGTTCATCTGTTTTTAATTCTCTGATTTCTTTTATTTTCATCATACATCTAGGTTGTCTGAAATATCTGTAGCTTGTCAGGTTCAGCCATGTGTAATCAGTGAATGTTTGATCAATTCACAGTGTTCATTTTGATCTGTGCTTAGATATACATTGTTGATAGTCAATAGTTGATTCAACTGCTATAGTTTCAGATTTGGTACATCATTTACTGCTTCTAGTCTTCAGTTGTTGTTTACTCAAGTGACTCTGTTTACTGATGTTTTCTGTTCTGAATTTAAATTCATTTGAATTTCTAACTGAACATGTGTGTGAATTTAATTGTTTGAATTGATTTTGGTGAACTGAATCTTATCTACATCTACTGCTCATCTCTTAGAAAGTTTCAGTTCAGTTTTCTGAATGGCTGAATATAGTTTTCTCAAAAAATCAGTGGTTGACTACTCATGCAGTATTGTCTCATGCTTTTACCATAAACACTAAAGTACTATTGTTTTTGTAGTTCTGTTCAGATCTGTTCTAATTTTCAGTTTGAGTGCAGCACAAACAAACATCTGTTTTCAGTTTTGTGCAACATCTAGTGAACACCTTTCAAATCTGAAATACCTTGTGTTGAAGTACAGATCTGTTCCAGTATTGAATTCAGAATTGAAGTTTGTTCTTCAAAGTTAAAACCAAGTTTATTCAAGTACAATCTTCCATATGTTGGATGTTCAAATCAGAGTAGTATGTTTTTAAACAGTGTTCAGAATGGTTAGGTGTTTTCCTTGATGAATCAAATTTGTTTCAAGTCATCTATTTTGTTGTTTGTTTAAAACAATTCAGTTCTATTTTTTGTGTTGGATGTTTGAACTTTACTTGAAATCAGTGCTAGTATCCTCTGTATCTATTTGGATGTTTTTCATTAATGTTGTTGGACCCAGGAACATGAGGAGCAACCTAGTTAGTCATATTGACCAGCTAGTTTCAAGTCAATTTATTGCTATTAGATGTCTAGTAATTACTAATATTGAGTCCTGAGTTTCTCCAAATTTCTTTTTGTCAAACAGTTGTGCATTGAATCTTATGATGTATATGCATGTTTGGGAAATGAGAGAGAGGCGTAGGAAGAAGAGGCAGAGAGTAGCATCCTTATTTGTTGCAACTGTCATGGGCATGATTGCAGACTATTATCATAAGAAAAGACCTAGACATCTTATGGATCCCTCTGAGGTGATAGAGAGAGATGTAGTTGGTCGGAAACAAATGCTAAGGAATTTGTATCAAGGATCAAATGTTTATTGCTATGACAGTTTGCGTCTAACTAAGAGATCCTTTTCGGACCTATGCACCATCTTACGTGAGAGGTGTGGTATGTGTGACACCTTGAATGTGTCGGTAGAAGAAAAGGTTGCTATCTTTTTGCTTGTAGTGGGTCATGGCATTAAGATGAGGATAATTCGTAGCTCATATGGATGGTCACTTGAACCAATTAGCCGCTATTTCAATGAGGTGTTGAGAGGTGTTCTATCATTATGCCATGAATTTATCAAGCTTCCTGATCCTTTAGCTATACAACCTGAAGATTCTAAGTGGAGGTGGTTTCAAGATTGCCTTGGAGCACTAGATGGTACACACATTGATGTTTTTGTACCTTTGGTTGATCAAGGGAGGTATAGGAATAGGAAGCAACAAATCACCACCAATGTCTTGGGTGTTTGTGATTGACACATGAAGTTTGTTTATGTTCTAGCTGGATGGGAAGGGTCAGCTTCAGATTCACGTGTGTTACGTGATGCCATGTCTCGGGACGATGCATTTGCTATTCCAAGTGGAAAATATTACCTAGTAGATGCTGGATACACCAATGGACCAGGCTTTCTTGCTCCATATCGATCCACTCGCTACCACTTGAATGAGTGGGCTGCCCAAGGGAATAACCCATCCAATGCCAAGGAATTGTTCAATTTGCGCCATTCAACAGCTAGAAATGTGATAGAGAGAACGTTTGGGCTATTGAAGATGAGGTGGGCTATACTAAGGAAAAACTCATATTTTGACTTACAAAATCAGATTAGGATCATCAATGCTTGTTGCATATTGCACAACTTTGTAAGAGATAGGCAGAGAGATATGGATGATTTACTTTTAGGCCAAATTGATCAAGTAATATCCGTTGAATCTCATGATGTTCAAAGTGAAGTGGGTATGATTACCAATGTGCAATCATCAAATCAATGGAGTAACTTCAGGGACCATAAAGCTAACCAAATGTTTGCTGATTACCAAGCGAGATGTGGTCAATGTATGATAGTTTTGTTTGATTTCTTTTTTATATATATTGTGTTGCTGTAATAACTTTAGTAACCTTTGTATTTTTTATTTGCAGGATATGGAGAAGGGTAAGAATTCAGGCTCGGGCAGGGGGTACATTTCTTGGAATGATGATATGGACAAAGCACTTCTTGACACATTCGTGGAGTACTACAACAAGGGTGACAGATGCCAAAATGGCTGGAAGTCTCATGTCTACACGGCTGCTATCAAGAATGTCCGAGAAAAGTGCAATGTGGAAATCACAAAAGATAACATCATGTCAAGGAACAAGACATTTGACAAGCACCACACTATCATCAATGGTATGCTAGAAACAAGTGGCTTTGGTTGGGATTGGAACAAGAACAAGATATCCGTTGATAGTGATTTTGTTTGGGAGGCTTATGTGGCGGTAAGTTTCAGTTTTTTCTGTTTTTTGTTGTATACTCTTGTGTTTCAGATGTGTGATAAACAGTATTCATTGAAACTTGTTCTTATGTGCTGAATATGGACAGTGCATATACAATGCTGCCATTTTATTGAAACTTGTTCTTCTTATCTGTTTTTTTGCAGAAAAATAAAGAAGCTAATGGGTACAGGCACAAGACAATCTTATATTGGGACTCGATCAGCTTGGTATTTGGGAAAGATCATGCAACTGGTGAAGCGGCAAAGACCCCAGCAGATGGCGCGAGAGATATGAGTAAGGAAGATGGAACCGGTCAAGAGCTTACTTCATCAACAATTTCAGGAAGCTTAAAGAGGCAACGGTCCAGTGATTCCTTCACCTCAATGATGGCGGAGAAATTAGACAAGTTTACTGAAGCTATTAGGGATGAAGCACCAAAAGGGCCGACATCAAAAGAAATATATAGCACATTGGAGGAGATAGATGGGTTAGATGAAGACACATTTTTAGACTTATTTGATATCTTAACAGGTGATGCGCGCAAGTACGAGTCCTTATTGGCACTTCCAGTGATCCTGAGAAAGAGATGACTGTTGAAGCAACTAAAAAAGTGAACCTTGCATTGTGTGGTGTAAAACGAACATCATTTTCTCTGCATTCTCCTCTTTTAACTAGAGTGTTATTCAAAACTGGATTGAACCTTGCATTGTGAACCTTATGTTTGAAATTGTTATTCAAAACTGGAGTGTGGAGATGGTTGATTTTTTTGTGCCCCTGGGAAAATGTAAATGATGGATTAGATGCTATGACATGTTCTTCTTAATAACCTGTCTCATTGTTACATTGCTGATTGTTACCAACCTCTGTGATCATTGTTACATTTGAGTTATGTATGTTTTGTTACCTATGATCTCCACCAATGTAAATTCCATATATAACTATCCAAACATGATATTGAATTTGATTCATGGAAAAGAATTCCATTAGCATCCAAACAAAAAAATTGAATTGAATCAAATTCTAAGCAATTACTTTCTTTGGGAATCTAATATCTAGAATGTTATTCATGGAATGAGTTTCATTTCCAAGGAAACAAACGGGGCCTTAGTTTATTAATATAACGTGCAAGTTTGAGATAACTTGTGAGCCACACGTGACCTTAATGAGTTGCTACCACCGATTATAAATGTATTTTATAAATAATCTACGTTTAATACTTTAAAATAACATCTGAACATCCGATGTGACGTGGCTAAACTTTTCGACTAAAGCACCAAACTACACCTTAATAACCACAGTGAGGTTGTACGACTAACAATAAAAGAGATATACACGTGCGTTTGAAAGTTGAAAGCTATGGTAACGACAAATCGTTAATCTAATGGAAGCAACCTTACAATGTGTTTGCTATTTCAGTCGGTTGGTAGTTTAATAATTAATCGTGGTTGCTTCTACTAGATACACGATTTATTGTTAAGGTTGCTTCTATTAGTTGCCCTATTTATCATTACATAGCTATCAATTGGAGGTTTATATGTCTTTTACTTTTAATCGTACTGACCTCACATACCGTTGCCCAATGAGTTCATTAGATATGACATTGACAACTACAATGATTGCTATAGTCGACAAACGAGAGGTGACAAACGATACTATATCTACGAGAACATAGGATAGTCAAGGAACATAAATAGTAAGATGAGTTTTACTATCTTTAAGGAGATACCATATGATATAAGATACCAACACATATCAAATTAGATCTAATAGTTGATTTGACAGGGATATGATTGGACAAAAATAGAGCAACCCCGCCACGCCCCACCACCGCCCTAGCCCACCCCCACTTCCGTTGGCGCCGGTGATGCCGCTACCTCACCACCCCGCAGCTCGATCCCGCTGGCCCGCTGCCCTTGCCGCTCAGCCGACCTGCTGTGAGGATGAGCGTCATGTTAGTGCCGCGTGACGCGAATAGTCGTGCGAGGTCGGACATCGACAGCGTGTGAGCCAACATCGGGAACGAGATGAAGTACATTCATGGGGCCATGTTCTCTTTTTGTGGCGAATGCATGGCGAGTCTACTCGACGTCGATGATCGTGGGAGCTACTAGGTTATGGCGATGGTGAACGAACTATTGGCCGGAAAGGAACTCCCGTTGGCCCGTTGTCCTCACTGCCCAGCCGCTTCGCCACTCCTACTATAGATCCTGTCGTCCAGGCCACGCCGCTTCACTGCTGCCCCGTTGCCCAAGTTATGAGCTATGCCCCCACGGCCCCGCAGCTCGCTCCCACGCTGCTCAACGGAATGCCTTGGCTGCTTGTGCTTTTTTTGACGTGAAATTACTAGAATACCCTTCCACCATTCACTAGAACTAGATGCACCATTTTTTAAAGGGACATGTACCAATAGGTAATATCTAATCTGTTGGATGAGTGTGAGTGTGAACAACAGCTCAGATTTGATAACTCTTCATCCTTAAGAATGGTAAAATTCCTCAAATTGTAATAGTAATCTCCTTCGATGCTGGTCCTTTCTCTCAAAATAGGTAAGATTAATAAATTAACGGTGAGAAAAAAGACTAAAGTACTTTTTTTAATAAAAAATAATATTGTTAAGTGATAGATAAGGGGAAGATAAGTGGTATTTTAAAATATTTTTAAAAAAATGTGAACGAGGAGTAGGTAAAGAATATAGAAATATTTTTTGACAAAATTGAATGGCTATAAATATTTTTTTAAGACAGGGCGAGTATCATTGTATTGATAAACAATAAAATTTTGAAAACATGAATCTATCGCTCATTCATCCTCTATGCCGTACTTTTATTTCCACCCTAGTAAAAAAGAAAAATACTTGCATACCATTACAATTTTCAAAAAATTATATATGTCACTGTTAGTGACTGTGACACTTCCATCTACCGATGACATATTAACAAACCGTGAAAATTGTAATAGCACATAAAGAATTAACCCTAAAAAAAGTAAAAATGTGAAAGATATACCCATGCCAGAGTTCTTATCACAATTTGTTGCCTGCTTCAGCACATCAACAAGGGAAATAAACTCTCAAATGCAACTTCTGATCTATTTCGGACACTCCAATTCGGCCAAGTGTTCCTCCTCTATCTGCCTCAACAACTCTGAGCTCTCATGTACTGTGCAAATCCCAAGCAGACTCGCCCAAACTCGCTCGCTCGAAACAAACGGTGATGGTGAACTTTTGATCCATTTGACCATTTTATCATGCGAAGATGAGTGTGATATCAAATCAACCAAGCAAAAGTAGTGGCTTTGGCCTGGAACAATCCCATACCTCTCAGTCATCAACTCGAAAAACCCCATTCCTTCTTCAACAAGGTTGCAATTGCAGCAAGCCGTCAAAACCGGCAAGAATGTATTAGCATCAGGTTTCTGTCTCTGTCGAATCATCTGAACAAATGATGCTATCACCTCCTGCCCATGCCCATGATGACATAGAGCAGATAATAGCGCATTCCACAACACGGTATCATACCTTTCCTGAACTGCGAGACTGAACACCTGCCTAGCATCAGCTAAACAGCCACATCTTGAGTACATGTCAATGAGTGAACTCAAAACCACTGCATTTGGATAAAAAACAGTTCTTGACAACCTCCCATGGATCAGCTGACCAAGTTTCAGTGCACACATAGCTGCACAAGCACGCAAACAACTGCTAAAGGTGATATGATCTGGGTGGGCACCCTCCTTGATCAAATGCTGGAATATGATCAGGGCTTCTGCTTCCTGCCCATGGTGAACATATCCCTCCATTAGAGCATTCCATGAAAGGATATCCCTCTCTGGCATCTGATCAAACAACCGACGAGCAGTTGTCAACTGACCATCATCTGCATAGCCGCAAACTATTGCTGTCCACATCTTCACATTTACCACGGGCATCTCATTAAACAGCTTCTCTGCATCATTAGTGCATACACATTTGGTGTACACATCGACGAGGGAGCTGGCAATGTTGACATCTGACAAGAACCCATGAAGAACCAAATGGGCGTGGAGCTGCCTGGAAAGCTTCAAATCCATCAGCCTCTCGCAGGCAATAAGGAGCGCCAAGAAGGTGTGATGGTTGTAGCTAAGAGAGGGCCGCGTGTTCCGGAGCTTAGAGTACAGCGTCATGGCTTCCTGCATTTCGCCACCGCTTGCAAGCGCGAGCATAGTAGCGTTGTAGGAGAGGAGATCGCGGTGGGGCATGGCGGTGAAAACCTCGGCCGCGGGGGCCGCCAGCGCGAGGTGGGCGTACCCAGCAAGCATGGCATTGTAGGAGTAAATATTGGGGCGGGGCATTCTGGCAAACAGACGGCGGGCATCGCGCGGCCGGCGGAGAAGGAAGTGCAAGGACAGGAGGTGGTTGGCGAGCTGAGTGGAGCCAGGGATGAGCTTCTTTAGGCCAGCGAGGCGTACGTAGAGGAGAAGGCGGCCGGCCAAGGAGGGGAAGGACGGCGCGTTGCGTCGGAGCAGGAGGAGGCGGGCGAGGGAGGAGAGGAGCGGGAAGGGCGGGCGCAAGCCGGCGTGGGATAGCTCAGGGAGGAGGTAGACAGCGGCCGAGGCGTGGCCGTTGGCGATGCTTCCGTGCAGGACGGCAAGGAGGCCGGTGTAGAACGGCGAGATCGGCGGCGGCGGTCCGGCGGGGACATACATTGGGCGGGGAAGGGAAGCCCGAGAAGACGACCCGGGCTGACCGGCAGCACGTTCATGCTCGTGCTCTCATCTCGCTGCCGCACGTGGGCCGTCCATTTTTGATTTGATTCGAGAATCAAAATAGAAACGAACGGCCCCGATGGATCCTGTAGGTCAACTCCGGCGTCGACGTCGGATATATTGTTCATTTGGAATACAGAAAATTTGGATCATACTGAAATATTCTAACCAACACAACACAAATTCATTAAAGAACACTAGATTTCACAAATGAGCACAAGATTTGGGTGAGTGAGGATGCCGGTGCCTCTCCTATTTGTAGATTTTTTCTTCGTATTTTCGATTTTTTTCATTCTTTTGAATTTTCCACACTCCATTCAAAAAATAGTCATTTACGCATGAGAGGCACGGCACGTGGCGGTTGGCCTAAGCACGACACGACCAATCGGATTAGCGCCAGAAGGATTGTGTCCTAACGTTACCATAGCGGGCATGTTGGGATGGCCCATCATGGCCCAACAAGTTTGGCCATCACTACAAAAGCATTAGGATCATGCAAGCAAATTTTTCTCAAAATAATATATTTTTATTCAAAATTTCAAATATGGTATGCATATTTTAGAATTTACAAAATAACTTCTGTTAGTAATTAGTCTGTTTATCTAGGCTGATCGGCTCTAGATCGATAGACCATTTATCGATCTAGGCCTATCCGTCTAAATTGGTAGGTTTTGATGTCTGATGGCTTTAGAACGATCGATGGTCTGTCGATCTAGACTGATGTAGGGTTGATTCGACCTATATTAATGGATGATATGCCGATCTAGGTTGAACCGATCTAGATCAGCATATCAAGCACCGACAGAAGCATGATCAGTAAATCAAGAACCTTTTAAAAAATAGGCTAGCCTCTTTGTTAAGGGAAGAAGAGGTCAAATGGTTTCAAAGGGCAAAGACTAAATTTATAATGGAGAGAGATAGGAATACAAACTATTTACCATATGATTTCTAATGGTAAACACAGAAAGAAACAAATTTTCCAATTGAAACAGGAGGAGGAAGTAATTAAGGGTGATGTACTTTTGATGAAGTACATAACAAAATATTACAAAGATCTTTTGGGACCACTAGAGGAAAATGGTTTTTTTTATGAGGGAGTCTCAAAAAGATGATATTCCTCAAGTTTTAGGAATTGAAAACAAAGTTTTGAAGAAAGAATTTATGAAAGATGAGGTAAAGCAAGCAATCTTCAAAATCGAACACAATAAGGCTTTGGGTCCTGATGGATTTCCAGCGGAGTTCTATCAAGTGTTTTGGGAGGTTATCAAAGATGACCTCTTACCCATATTTAAAGATTTTTATAGTGGAAAACTACTCATTTGTAGTTTGAACTTTGGCATCATTATGCTATTAACAA
This sequence comes from Zizania palustris, assembly GCA_019279435.1. Classification (NCBI taxonomy): domain Eukaryota; kingdom Viridiplantae; phylum Streptophyta; class Magnoliopsida; order Poales; family Poaceae; genus Zizania; species Zizania palustris. The sequence continues at coordinate 59,929,428 of JAAALK010000079.1, read as the reverse complement.
AACAAAAGGAAGATAGATTCAACAATTTAGACCTATTTGTCTTTTGAATGTTAGTTTCAAGATTTTCAAAAAGTCTTGGCTAATAGAATAGCTCTAGTTGTTCACAAGGTCATAAGACCCTCACAAACGACTTTTTCACCAAGTAGGAATATATTAGAGGGGCTGTAATTTTACATAAAACAATATATGAAATGCATAGAAATAAGGAGAAATGTGTTATCCTAAAATTAGATTTTGAGAAGACATATGATAAAAGTGGATTGGAAGTTCTTACAACAAGCCTTGAGAATGAAAGGTTTTCACCACTTTGGTGTAATTGGATAAATCGAATAGTGAAAGGAGGTAGTGTAGCGATCAAAGTGAATAAAGATATTGGAGTTTTTTTCCAAACAAGCAAAGAAGTAAGGTAGAGAGATCCTTTATCTCCAATCCTTTTTAATATAATGATAGATATGTTAGCAATCTTACTTCACAGAGCAAATGAGAAAGAAAGGTTCCATGGGGTAATACCTCACTTAATTATAATGACCTCTCAACCTTGCAATATGCGGATGATACAATTATTTTTATGGAACATGCATGATCTAGAAAAAACCAAAAAATCTCAAACTTGTGCTAAGCACATTTGAAAAATTATTTGGCTTAAAAATAAACTTTCATAAAAGTGAATTATTTTTTTATGACAGTGCTATGGGGTTTGAAAATAATTATGCTATGATATTTGGATGTGGATCAGAGAATTATCCTTTTAGATATTTGGGCATTCCAATGCATTATAAAAAGTTGTCAAACAAGGATTGACACATAATTGAAAATAGATTTCAGAAAAGTTGAGTAGTTGAAAAGGAAAACATCTTTCGATAGGTGGTAGATTGGTGTTGATAAATTCGATGCTAAGTAGTCTAGATATGTTTATGTTATATTTCTTTGAAGTACCGAAGGGTATTCTTAAGAAGTTTGACTACTATAGAGCTAGATTTTTTTAGCAATATGAAGAGCATAAGAAAAAATATAAATTAGATAAGTGGAACATCTCATGTAAGCCTAAGGAATGTGGGGGTCTTGAGATACAACATAGAGAAATTCAGAATAAGTGTTTAATTAGCAAGTGGTTGTTTAAACTTCTTAATGAAGATGGAGTGTGACATAACTTGCTTAGAAAGAAATACTTGATCAAGGTGGAGAAGCAGTCGGGGGACTCTCATTTTTGGTCTGGTCTTATGTTTGTTAAGAATACCTTTTTGTCTTGTGGAGTGTTACAAGTTCATAATGGTTTACATGTTAGGTTTTGGGAGTATTGCTGATTTGGAAACTTTTCATTTGCGTGTCGATACCCTTCTTTGTATAACCTTGTTAGGAATAAGAATGCTTCAATGAATGTTGTGTTAGGAAGTTTACCTGTAAATGTGTCTTTTAGAAGGAATTTAGTTGGGGAGAATTTGGGGGCTTGGTTTGAATTAGTGTCTAAAATGGTAACAATAAGATTGACAAAACAAAATGATGCTTTTATTTTGAGGGCACAAAAAGTATGGTTTTCACTGTTAACTCTATGTACAAAATGCTCATGTACCGTGGTGTAGTACCAAGAAAAAGTGTTATTTGGAAACTTAGAGTTCCTTTAAAAATTAATATTTTTTTTAAGATTTTAGATGTGAAATTGTGACTAAAGACAATTTGGCAAAAAAAAGGTGAAAGGGTAGCACTAAGTGTTGCTTTTGTATTTCTAATGAAACAATACAACACATTTTCTTTAAATGTCATTTGGTAAGATTCTTATGGAACACTGTCTTTATAATATTCGGGATCCAACCGCTACTAGTATTGCTAATCTTTTGGATAATTGGTTGAATGGTGTTCAACCTAAGCTGAAGTTTCAAATCCTTACGGGTTTCACACCTTTGTGTTGGGCGGTATATTTACGTAGAAATGATGTTGTTTTTAATGGTTTCAAAATTAACTCTTTTATACGGGCAATATTTCAAGGAACTTTTTGGCACGTCAGTGGTCCTTATTTCTTAAGGCGGAGGATAGTCAGATTATAAAAAATGGTGCAAGAAGTTAGAAGTTGGAGTTTTAGACCTCTTTGCAAAGTATGGATGGAACTCAAGGAGAAGATAGAGTTATAGTTCTATCTTTCTTTGGTTGCAAATTTATTCTAGAAGTTATGTTTGCACAATTATAATGTGGTTTTTAAAGTTGTGATTGTAAAATGTTGTGAAGTCTTTGCGCTCTTGGTATTGTTAGTTGTGTATAACTTTTTTTGGTATGAATCTTTGTACTCTAATTACATGACTTGTTGATTGTGTACATCTATTTTGAATTCCATTATAAAAAAGTATCTGAAATAGACGTGTATAAATTATAATAGGATGCACAAAAAAACGAATGTGAGGTTGGTACTCTAAACGGAACGGCTCAATACCGAGTGATCAGTTGATATTTTACCCACCGCGGTGAAGAGGCCTATTCCGAAAGCGGCGGTATAGGTCAACGCCCCATGACTCTAGTTGATTATCTGCATCTATTTTAAATTACATTATAAAAAAAAGTATCTGGAACAGCCGTGTATAAATTATAATAAGATGCAAAAAAAAAAACGAACGTCAGATTAGTAGTCAAAACGAAACGGCTCGATACGGAACCGTCAGTCGGTACTTTACCGTCGCGGTGAAGAGGCCTGCTCCGAAAAAAGCGGTGCAGGTCAACGCCCCATCTTTTTCACCGCGCTGCCTACCTCGGTACCTCGTCCTCGTCGTCCTCGTGGCCGCACCGCAGTATAGCCGTGGATTCGCCGTATCTCGCTCCCCTCCCCCACACAATCGCCCCGCAAAAAGTTTACCCAAAAAGGGGAGCTACGCCTCCTTCCCCCCATGGCGGCGCACGAGCACGAGGACGGCGACGGAGCTGCTCGCCGCCCGCCCGCGCCGCCTCGCCCCACGCACTCGCTTCCCCCGCGCTCCGCCGGCTTCGCCGCCGCCGCCGCCGCCGAGACCAGACCTGGTCCGCTCACCCTCGCCGCCTCGCTCTTCCCCGACGCGCCCTCCCCGTCCTTTCAGGGCTCCTTCACGCAGCTCCTCGTCGCCGCCTCTGCCCCGCCCTCGCCGTTCGCGTTGCCGCCGTGTCTCAGCCCCACCGCGCTCCTCGACTCCCCGGCGCTCTTCTCCCCGACGGTAACACCTCGCCAAACCCACCGCTGAAAATCGAATCCGTACATCTGCTTATCTCCTGTTGCCTGCTCGACCACGTGTGCTCGTCCGCTTGTCCTTGCTTAGCTTCCGAGCCGCTGCGTGATGAGCACAACTAGTTCATTCAATTCGCACGTACTATCATACTAGTTCCTAGTTCCTACTTGCTTTGCTGATTTGTGAGGTTAGTATAACGATGATGATGATGCCTTGGACCTGCCATCGAGATTTGCGTACTGTTAGTGAGGCTGTGAGCCTTGGACGCGAACTGTTGAGTGTCTTGCACTGGGTGATTGTCTGATTGATTCCTCTGGACCCCGGTGTTTTGCATTGCGAGTAACCGTGTGGAATTTTAGAGGATTTGAATTAAATACTGTGAAGATCCTATAAAATTCTTGTGTTCCAAAGGAGCCCTAACTGCCATGGCCCTAAGTAAGATTAGCCCAATCCTTGTGAAGGTGATATTTTTCTTCCATTCATTAACTTCCTAAACTGGACTATTGTTGCAGTTGTTACTGATGCTGTGTTCCATCAGACATTATTATGGTTATGGTCTATTACCAGTCTGAACTGGTAATATTACAATGAACATGATTGAAGAAACTTTAATTGGGGAGAATTATATTAGTCTAGGAATAAATTATGCTAGTTTTTCCTTTTTGCTATCATAATATATTGTGATAACTAGCTATACTTCTTGAAACTAGTAAAACAACACTATGAAAAATCTCTGAGATCAGTGAGCCCTTGGGTGTTCTTGAGCATAAACAGGTCCTAGTCTGTTCCTCACTGAAATTTATATATATATTTGATTTTGACATGTTACTCTTGGTTACCACCAACCTAGATCTAGTGTCATGTGCCTAGCAGAGTATACTATCAAATATTTCCTCATCCTACTTATGTGGCATGCAAACAAATCTAAATTTAGACCAGTATAATTTGTAGTGAGTAGGATAAAATTTGTAAATGTGTTGTGCTGTCCTGAATGCCAACTTGCCTAGATGTTTTAAAGTTTTATTCCCTTCTGTTGTTGTAAGAATGATTATTTTTGTAATTGTAAGTAAATGCTTGAAGCCATGACTATTAAGCTCAATTTTAATTTCTCTGCCTCGAGTTTTCTTGAACGTCTGACTTGCCACCTTTTATTTACTTGTGCTAAATATTTGTTGTTGCATTTGCCAATCAAGATCTGTGAATGTATTTGCTTATAGATGCTACTATGTTTCTTCACACAGGGGAACTTTGAAATGTCCCATCAACAAGCCTTAGCGCAAGTAACAGCACAAGCGGCCCATTCTCCATACAGTATGATTAATCAAGCAGACTACTCGCTCCCATACTCATCGACAACAACATCAGCTCTGGCATCACATCATGTCAACTCTTCTGCCAATGTGACACCAACACAGGAGATACCAACTCTGTCATCTCACACATGTAATAACAACATTGAATCAACTGAGGTTTCACAAGTATTCCAAACTTCTACCCTCACTATTGATAAACCTTCCGATGACGGCTACAACTGGCGGAAGTATGGTCAGAAGGTAGTTAAGGGCGGAAAGTATCCAAGGAGCTATTACAAATGTACCCATTCGAACTGTCCAGTTAAGAAGAAAGTGGAGCGCTCATCAGATGGACAGATAATTCAAATAATTTACAGAGGCCAGCACAACCATGGACATCCACCAAAAAGGAGGTCCAAAGATGGTGGCGGCATACTAAATGAGGCAGATGTTTCCCAGGAAAAGGAAGATGCTTCACCTAGATCAGAACAAGGGTCCCAAGATCATTGTGGAAAATTTGAGGCATCAAATGATGGCATTTCTGTGCCTTCAGCATCTAGGAGAGGAGACAGAGATGAGAAGCTATTGGCTTCAAGTGATAGTGAGGATGAAGTAAAGGTTGAGGGTGGAGACGCAAGTGATGGAAATACAAACAAAAGGTGGTTACTCTACTAAGCATTTTTTTCACTTGGATTTTTCAAAGCTTCAATCTGTAAATGTTAGTTTTGTTGGACAGACATGTGCCAGCTCCAGCTCAAAGAATCATTGTGCAAACAACTAGTGAGGTTGATCTTTTGGATGATGGCTACCGATGGCGCAAGTATGGTCAGAAAGTAGTAAAAGGGAATCCTCACCCAAGGTAATTCCGTTTTCAATTTGCATTTGTTGTTCTCTATGTTCTTTCTATGCATCCATTCTGCCATGATTTTTCATTATTTTGTAGCAACTCTGAATAGCTCAATGCAGTCATTTTTATGTGGAACTTGAAGCTATCGTGGACTCATTCATTATTCTATATTAGGAAGTCTTTGTAAAATGGGTGATCCATTCTATGCCACTAAGTTTCGTCTGATGTCTACCATGCCATTGATGTCTCACTGAAATGTGGGCCATGTCTCACAACTAATTACAAATTCTAGATATAGATGAAATTCAGTGGCATGGTTTGGCCTTATATAAATGATTTATTACACGTGTAGTTGTAGAAAGTAGAAATGTGGTGTATGTCAATATGTCCCATTGTTCCTTGAAATATTATCAACATGGCAGATGAATGCAAGTGTGCCATAAGAATGTGATATGCTCTTTACTGTGGTGTCCATAGACATGTACCATAAAGCCACTTAGCTGCTGCTCTTGTTCCTAAACCATGGAATATATGTGTTGGCATTGCAGATAATACCTAAACATACACACAAGTGCGGCCTGAATGCCTCCTGCACAGTCTCAACGCCTTTAAAAAATGTTAGTTTAGCCTTATATTCTTTAGGAGAAATCCTGATAGCCACCTATACTTTGGTGTGGAGCCAATTAACAACCAAAACTTCAAAACCAGATATCATACACCCTAAACATTTTGCCAGATTACTCGGTGAAAACGGTTTTCACTACTTTGGATGTGATCCGGAGTGGTTTTGCCACATGGGCACAAGCGTATCAACTTCAAAACTAGGAGATGACTTGATTGTCATCTCTCTTGCTAGTCTCTCTCTCTCTTTCTCTCCATGTGTGTGCGCACGGGCACATGCATGGGCCTCTGCCCTCTCTCGAGAAACTACTGCAGAGTGGTTGTCAGCTCTATATATCTTTGAACAACTAGGGGCAGCGTGGCATTGAAGTCTCTGCTTGAGTTCAGCAGTTTCACGAAGTGCACCTAATCGACATAGTTGAGTGTGTGAAGGGAGCTAGCAACAACATAAAGACCCCCAAAAATAGCCTGTTGAGCTTGCTCAACATTGTCCAATTCCTAGTTGGTCTGATCAAAGGTCTCCTGCAACTGGCGTGGTACATGCCAAGTAAGCCATGATGATGGTCATAACATCCAGTCAAAAACTTAAGAAAGAGTGAGCAAATACATGGAGAACTGTAGATGTCCTTGAGGATGTTGAGAGGGTCAAGTCCCATGTTTTTAAAGTTTAGGCAGTTGATCAAATCTTGATGCCCCATAATCACACACACATGAGAGCGCTTTCAATAGGAATTTAGTGAAGTTCATGGAATTACTGCTGTCTGTCTCTTCAGCACGTGTAGGAGGCGCACTCACACATGCGTGTGTGTGGGGTGTGCGCGCGCCTTCCATGTAATCGGGAAAAAAATCAAAATCTACACCTAGGTGCATATGCAACCATATGTTGGTTTTGTTCACTTGCACGCTTTAAAATGTTCTCCAAAATATATATGTAAATATAGTACATGTTATATAACACACGTACTTGCAGAAGTTTGTCTATGTGCTGTACAAAAGGTAAAAAGCTTGTAAAAATATTTTGTAATTTGGTTTTTTTATTTTTACCATGTTTGTGGCATTTTGCACATTTCTTTTAAGTGTGCATGTTCCACATGTAATAATCTTTACTGTTTAGTCACCAGGCCCATTTGCTGATATTGATACCCCCCTTGTCTCTGGTAAATCTATTTAAACTGACTACATGCCACTTGTCTACTTGTGTTTTACCTTGTAGGAGTTACTACAAGTGTACATACCAAGGATGTGATGTGAAGAAGCATATCGAGAGATCCTCGCAAGACCCAAAGTCGGTGATAACTACATACGAAGGCAAGCACAGCCATGACGTGCCATCAGCCAGGAACAGTAGCCACTCTGCTGCTGCTCATGCCACTGTATGTGTATCGTCTTCCAGCAATTTGCCACACGGGGGGCAACCGTCTTCAGCATCTTCCTTACAGCTAAAAGAAGAGAGTAAATAACATCAAATTTTGTAGTCCAATCTGGGTAGATTGAGCTTATGGGAATTGGCTTTGTAGATTCTTGCATTGGTTGAAGCCCCCATTTGGGACATGGGAATATATTTCGATTCCCGCATAAACTGAACTGTTTATTTGTGCCTTCCAAATGGGGTGTTAGTGGGGGGAACCTACGTCTCATCCTTGCATGATCTTGCATGCCCTCTTATATTTTTTTAGCATTATCAAGCACGTCGTAGTTCCGTCGGCTGTAATGGGGACTTAGTAAATTGCATTTGTCTGTAAGTGGTGTTCATTGATATTTGATAGGATATAATTATAGGGATCATTTTGTTCATGCGCTACAAGTTTTCCAGCAACTTTGTATAATTTTATTTTGCCATTTCTCCGTCGGTGCTCATTCTGAATTCTCCACTGCTTCACGGAGGTCAATGTGCTTTGAGCAGCTAAGGCTAAGGGTGTGTTTGGTTGAGTTATAGATTTTGAAAAAGATGTTGTTGTGAGTTGTGAGGTGTAGAAAAACTGAAAAAATGTTTGGTTGAATAATTGCGGATTTATATTTTGGTAGTTCGTGATGTTTAATTATATTATTAATGTGTAATTTTACAGGTAAATAATTTTAATCATGAAATTTTGTAATGTTTATATTAAAATTATATATTTTTAAATTACACTAAAATTATATATTTTACTAAAATTTTTCTTTTTCAAATTTTACATGAGCTGATATATTTTAATAACATAATAGGTAATATTCAAAAATCTGGGTTATACCAGCTTTCAAATTTGTACTACGATGTATATTCTGGAAAAAGTTGGGTATTCAAAAGAGTTGTTTGGCTCAGATTTCAGTTTCTGAGTCAAAAAGTTGGTTCAAAAATCTGAACCAAACGGACCAGCTAGTTTTTTTGTATTTTTGCAAGACAATAATACCAATGACGGATAAACAACGCCGAGATAATAAAAAAAGATTACTGTATGATATATTATTTTATAAAAATATGTTAAAATTTGACATATACAGGTCGGAAAAGGAACAAATACAAATGTCAACAGTGCGTGCTATTTATAATCATATTTTTTACAACTTCTATAAGTCAAATTTAAAACTTAAAACTTTTATGCTTATCGGGCGTATTGATCAATTTTTACATTTTTTAAAAAAAAATTGTAGTTATTTGAATTGCATAAAAAAAGAGGGGATATTTTCGACTTTGCCTCTCGCGGGCCTATCAAAAACCGCATGAACTCCCTCGCGCTCGCGCATCCATTTCTTCCAAGAGAGAAGTCGTCACGATCACCACAACAGCATGATGCTGGTTGTACCGTTGGCGATCCTCTTGCTCCTCCCCTCGCCGGCCGCGTCCAGCGACACGGTCACGTCGGATGCTGTGCTCGCCGGCAACCGGACGCTCGTGTCGGCCGGAGGCATCTTCGCTCTCGGCTTCTTCACGCCGGACGCCGCCGCGGGGCGTACGTACCTCGGGATATGGTACGTCAACACCCCTGCGCAGACCGTCGTGTGGGTCGCCAACCGCGGGAACCCGGTAGTCGGCGGCGACCGAGAACCGGAGCTCAAGATCGACCGCAACGGGAGCCTTGTCATCGCGAGCGGGCAAGGGAAGGTCGTGTGGGCGTCGCCGTTAGCTTCGACCACGCTGGCGCCGCGCAACGGGAGCCCCACGGCGCAGCTCCTCGACAACGGCAATCTCGTGGTGCGGTTCACCGGCGTCGGCGTCGTGTGGCAGAGCTTCGACTACCCGACCGACACGCTGCTCCCCGGCATGAAGCTTGGCGTCGACTTCCGCACCGGACTCGACCGGTACCTGAACTCGTGGCGTGCGGCCGACGACCCGTCCTCCGGGGAGTACACCTTCCGCCTTGACCCGCGCGGCTCGCCGGAGTTCTTCCTCTACCGTTGGTCCACCCGGACGTACGGCAGCGGGCCGTGGAACGGCTACCAGTTCGCCGGAGTTCCGAACCTCAGGATGCACACCCTCCTGAGCTTCCACTTCGTGTCGACGGCCCACGAGGCGTACTACCATTACGACATCGACAGCAGCACCGTCCTGACGCGGTTCGTGATGAACTCGTCGGGGCAGATCCAGCGGCTGATGTGGATCGACACGACGCGGTCATGGAGCGTCTTCTCGTCGTACCCGATGGACGAGTGCGAGGCCTACCGCGCCTGCGGTCCGTACGGCGTCTGCAACGTCGAGCAGTCGCCGATGTGCGGCTGCGCGGCGCCGGGGTTCGAGCCGAGGTTCCCCAAGGCGTGGGCGCTGCGTGACGGGTCCGGCGGGTGCGTGAGGCGCACGGCGCTCAACTGCACCGACGACGGCTTCGCCGCGGTGAGCAACGCGAAGCTGCCGGAGTCCGCGAACGCGACGGTGGACATGGCGCTCAGCCTCGATGAGTGCCGGCTCCGCTGCCTGAGCAACTGCTCATGCCGTGCTTACGCCCGCGCCAACGTGACCAGCCCGAGCGCCAAGGGATGCTTCATGTGGACCGGCGATTTGCTCGACATGAGGCAGTTCGACAACGGAGGCCAGGACCTCTTCATCCGCCTTGCAGCCTCTGACATCCGTGAGTTCTTCCTCTCCTACCTTGTTCTTGCATTGCATACTTGCATTTCTCTTCTTTTTTTCTCCCATCATTTCCGTTTGTAAGAATTTATTATAACATAATGTCTTATAATAAATACCCTTTTTTTAAAAAAATAATATATTTTTTAAAAAATCAAATATGTATAGCCGTTTGAAAAATTTACAAAAGTAACATGCGGTCGACACTTGAAGTGCCGATTGGTGCTGACGTGATAAAATCTATTAGGGGGCAGCATCCAGTCGGTACTTGAAGTGCCGACCGCATGCTATTTTTGTAAATTTTTCAAACAGCCATATAAATTTGAATTTTTTTCTAAAAAAAATATTATTTAAAAATCAATAAATATTATTTTTCAATCTTCTGAGGAATAATCCTCACTTGATTTTGGTTTCCGGTGTCACGTAATTTAAAGCGCATGCGTGTCGGGGATGCCATACTTTAGTAGTCAAAATTTTAGGGCAAAGCTTGTTGCGCACCGTGTTCAACGTTCTCCCGGTGTTTCCTCGCTAGCCGAAACACGAAAGTCAAACGTTCCAAACCCCAAACCTTACTTATTAATAGTTTGGTATTCAAGTCGAACTGCTGTTAGGTCCAACTGCAATGATGATGTTCACCATTGGAGAAAAATATTTCATGTCATATTTAATATGGTTAGTGTATCGGAGTTATTTTTAAAATTTGAAGCTCAAACAAACTATTTAAATTTTAAATTAAAATTTTAAGAATCAATAATTACATAATACGAAAATAAACAAAAATCAGAAACTAATAAACACAAGTTTTCTCATCAGCTAATACTCAAACTTACCAGCAATATATCTCACTAGCTACTAAGAATATTTAGCGCAAACAAACTTGCGTTAGTATCAATCCTTTTCAGTACCTGACTTGCAATTGATGAACTGATCAACATTTAAATGAAAATCAGCTCCTAATCTCCAAGGTAACAAATGCTAAATTAATCAGGTTGTGTCCTCGGTAGGGCACACATCAACATCAAATGCAATTTTATTTGATCGTTATTGGAAAGATCGCGTGCTGAAACTGGTCCTGGCCTTTGCGAAAAAACTGTAAGTACGACCGCCTCTCGTCAGGTTAGGTAGCGGGTTGGAAATGCAAGCTGACAAAAAGATTCCTCCAAGTAGGTAATAACTGAACATTTTTCTGTGAATTTCGCAGCTGCCGCCACCAGCAACAACGGTTCAAAGAATTCAGAGAAAACCAAGCTGGTCAAAACAGTTGTCCCGTCCGTCGTCGCGGCGCTGTTGCTTCTGGCTGGACTTCTCGCCTGGGTCGTCGTCGTCAAGGCAAAGAAGAAGAAGACGACGACGACGACGAGTACGTCAGCACTGAACAGTGTACACATCAGTTCTTTCGCACAGAGAAACCATATGGCTGCATCTGCGTCCAACTCCAACCATTCCCAGGACAACTCGTTGCGTCCTCCTGACCAGGGAAGCAATCACCAGGATCTGGATCTCCCGTTGTTCGACGTCGCGACGATTCTTTGTGCCACCAATGACTTTTCAGGCGAGAACAAACTTGGTCAGGGCGGATTTGGCCCTGTATACATGGTAATGTACACAGTGACAGTGACAGTGACAGTGACAGTGACAGTGTATGGTGGTTGCAGCTTGCAGGTTTGATTTCATGGATAGTTTTGTATGACGCGGCGATGCTTTGCTTTTGCTTTTGCAGGGGAGGCTGGACAGTGGGCAGGATATAGCAGTGAAGAGGCTGTCGCGTCGATCGACGCAGGGTCTCCGCGAGTTCATGAACGAAGTGAAGCTGATAGCTAAGCTCCAGCACAGGAATCTCGTGAGGCTTCTTGGCTGCTGCATCGACGGCTCGGAGAGGATGCTGGTGTACGAGTACATGCACAATCGAAGCCTCAACACTTTGCTGTTCAGTAAGTTGCATTTCGACATCTGGATTCGATTGTTACTTGGACGGATTTTGACACCAGCTTGGATTGTGGGATAATATTCGTTCAGATGAGGAGAAGCAGGCGATGTTAAGCTGGGCGAAGCGGTTCACAATCATCAACGGGATCGCGCGAGGAATACTGTACCTGCACCAGGATTCAGAGCCGAGGATAATTCACAGAGATCTAAAAGCAAGCAACATCCTGCTCGACAGAGACATGAACCCCAAGATCTCCGACTTCGGCGTCGCGAGGATATTCGGGACTGACCAGACCACTGCATACACCAAGAAAGTAGTCGGGACATAGTAAGTTCAGTTCTTGCGTTTTCAGCTAGCAGCCATGGTGAATACACGACAAGATGGAAATTACGACTTGTCGTGGTTGCAGCGGATACATGTCGCCTGAGTACGCCATGGATGGCGTCTTCTCCATAAAGTCCGACGTCTTCAGCTTCGGTGTCCTGGTACTGGAGATCGTCAGCGGCAAGAAGAACAGAGGGTTCTACCACGCCGAGCTCGATCTGAACCTCCTCAGATACGTATGTCTCTCTAGCTGGTGGTACAGATCGAGAGGCAGAAAAAAGATTCAAAATTTCTCCACTTGACTGAAAGTTGACAGATTGCATTGCTCGCTGGTGTTTCGTTTCAGGCATGGAGGCTGTGGAAGGAAGACCGGAGTTTGGAGTTCGTGGATCAGTCCATCGCCGGCACTTTGAATGCGAATCAAGTGGTGAGATGCGTCCAGATCGGTCTGCTCTGCGTGCAGGAGCAGCCAAGGCACAGGCCGGTCATGTCGGCCGTCACCATGATGCTGGGCAGCGAGAGCACACTGCTGCCGCCGCCGTTGGAGCCGGCGTTCAGCACGGGGAGGAGGAGCACCAGCGACGACACGGAGCCGGAGGTGAGCCCGTCCAACAGCGCCACCAGTTGGACGGTAACTGTAGTAGAGGGAAGATAGCAATTGGCGAAATGACCAACACTGTTCCGTGCAATTATTTGTACATTGCATTGTAATGTAATTAATTCTTACTGAAGTGTGCCCTTTTCTTGATCTGATAATATTTATACCATATTTGTTTTCATATCTTTAGCCACATATCAAACGAATGTAAATAGATCTCAGAAAGACGATTATCTCGTGTTAGTTAGTAACGTGGGTTGATTTGGATGACTTAGGGTGTATTTGATAGGGCTCTAGTTCTAATTTCTTTATCCTATGAAGTTAGAGCTAAATCAAATATTTTTCTTGGGGAGTCGATCTCGCTGAGAGCGCTTCAAAAAATAAGCTAAAGTGGTGGAGCAACGTCTAGTCAGTTTCAAATACTCTACTCCAATTTTAATGTGAATTCTAAAATCTAGAGCTATACCAAACAGTCTCTTATCGGCCGGGAACGAGGCGACGACGCCGGGTGGCGTAGGGCGTGGGGCGACTCTGGTCAGTCGTCAGGAGGTAGGGAGGTGCACGCTGATCTCCGTTGTTTCATTAAACTGACAGGAGAGAATGTGAGGTGACTGGCTATTGCTGGTAACTACATATTTAATTTATTTAATTAGATATAATGAAGGGCTAAGAATATTTATGACTCTTATCGATGTATCGTAAAGGCCTGGCCTCGAAATAAAAGAGAAAAGAGAATAGAAAATAGAAGGTGATATGTTGCCTTCTTTAAATTGTGACAGATAGTTTAATAATAATTGACGGTTCTTGTTTATTTGTTTCTACTTTTAAAATTACCGTAATATAATTGAAAATTGCTGCAAATTATGTTGCATATGTATTTGTGAATAATAAAGTTTGAAAGATAAAATACCGTGTACTTGTTTGAAAAAGCAGCTGTCAATGTAGTGGTAAAATATGCCATGATGATGCATTCCACTCTCCATCTAGCTTCTATGGATGCAACTTAACGATGCAATAATCCACATGTTGTATACTTATATATATATATATATACACACATATATACACACAAATGATATTCTACACCCGCGGCACCACAGGTGTAGAATAGCTACTACGGACAAAAAAGTAGTACTCAATTGCTATTCTACTGAAAAAATCTACTACTAAAAGTAGTCGGTGTAGAATAGCGCTCTCATAAATTATCTTTTATATATATATATATATGGGGCACTATTTTACACCACGTTTGCAGGATAACTATTCTACACCGACCACGAGAGTACTACTTTCAGTAGTATATTTTCTCAGTAGAATACCAATTGAGTACTGTTTTTTCCTCTCCTCAGTAATAGATTTCTCAGTAGAATAACTATTCTACAGATGTGGTGTAGGATAGCATTTATATATATATATACGAGAGCGTTATTCACCACAAGTGTAGAATAACTATTCTACTGAGAAATTTCATACTGAAAAAAGTAGTACTCAATTACTATTCTACTAAAAAAATTTACTACTGAAAGTGATCGGTGTATAATAGCTATTCTACACACGTGGTGTAGAATAACATTTATATATATATATATATATATATATGTATATATCGGATAACTTATATTGCAATATAAGCATAACTAGCGAAGCACGCAATGGACAAAAACAACTGAATCTATAGATCAATCTTTTTGAAAGAGAAATTAAAATCGATAGCTAGATCGATCGATCTGGCATTAATTCAAGTTTAGCATTCAAGGAAAAAGACGAGGACACGCGGTACGTACTCGCTCGATCACGCGAAGATTGAGATTTACGTGGTGCTGGATGGTTGATTGATTACGTTTAGGATGATCTACATAGATCAATCTTGTCATGTTAATTTCAATTCGATCCCTTTCAAACTTTTCGTGCCGAAAACTCAGAACAGGATGATCTATCGTATCTGCGCCGGGCCATGAACGAAGATGAAGCTTCAAGTTTTCCCTACTCGCTTGTCGTACCAGGCTAGCTAGCTAGCTAGTGTCTGCTGAGAGAGTACACACACCACACACTATGTCTCTACCGTATAACATGTGTGCTTAACGAGTAATACTTCTAATTAATTATAGCCTTAAATTTAGTATCATTGAATTTTGTATATATAAATTGTACCTCAAATCTATACCGTTAGATCGAAATAATGAACATCCACGATCATTTGGTTATACTTTAAATTTTTTGTTTTTATAATATATATATATATATATATATACGGGAGCGTTATTCTATACCATGTGTGTAGAATAGCTATTCTACCCCGACCATTTTCAGTAGTAGATTTTCTCATTAGAATAGCAATTGAGTACTATTTTTTTTCAGTATTAGATTTCTCTCTATATACAAATGTTATTTAGAATAGCTATTTTACCGAGAAATCTATTATTGAGAAAAAATAGTACTCGATTACTATTCTACTGAGAAAATCTAGTACTGAAAATAGTACTCCTGTGGTCGGTGTAAAATAGCTATTCCAGAATAACGCTCTCGTGTGTATATATATATATATATATATACATACATACATACAAATTTGATATGAATATACATCCGTTTTTAATAGATTTGAGGATGGAACGGAAGGAATCTCTTCCTATCCCCTTATCCTCTCTATCTCGCCTGCGTCGCAGTGCAGCCACATGAACCAACGGACTGGGATGTATAGCTACGCCTGCTCATTTTTTTCAGGCGAGACTACTATGCCAAATTTTAGAGGAAATATTTCAACTAGCTAGGATGCAATTGCATGACTCCATCCCTTATTTTCAACCAGACAGGAGAGTGACGTGATGCATGGGATAAAACTGTCACATTTCAGATCCTTAATTTGGTCACATATATATAGATATGATTCTGGAAAGAAAATTGCACCATGCATATATATACTTTTGTTGTATATATAGGCAAATCCAATGTACATTCCAGCTGTAACTTTAACAAATGCCAGTTTAACACACACATATGTGTTACGTGTGTTAGGGCATCTCCAATGTATATGGCAAAACTAATCTATATAGATGAGACCCACAATAGTAGTCTATAGTTATTTTATATCCCACAATATTTGTAGCAGTATGAAATATTAAAAGTAAGAGAGAATGAAAGAAGAGAAGTGATAAATGTTATTTTATTTCTTATGGGCCGCTCATAGTCATATGGATTATTTTTGCAATCAATGTTATAAAAACGACTTTCATAATGTATATGGACACCCTATATAATATATTTAATGTATAAGGACCAGTTATATAACACATTGTGGATACCCTAGGGGAATATTTGATGATTTTTTTATAATAAAAATAGATTCAT
Source organism: Zizania palustris (assembly GCA_019279435.1). Lineage (NCBI taxonomy): Eukaryota > Viridiplantae > Streptophyta > Magnoliopsida > Poales > Poaceae > Zizania > Zizania palustris. The sequence continues at coordinate 59,913,247 of JAAALK010000079.1, read as the reverse complement.
TTATTTGTTATTTTAGTCTACTATCATAGATTAATTTACATAATCTCATTTATTATTATATAAGTGACAAACTATCAAACTGCACAAAAATTTCAGACGAACTCTCCTATCTCTCGATGTCATGTAGCAAATTTTTTTACATATAAATTCGATCGGATTAGATCTACGCTACTAATTAACTAAATATAAAGCAAGCTGAACGTGCATGCCTTGCTTGCAGCCAATGATTACATATAGTGGCTGCAGCTGCCGTCGCTTGCAGACCTGATGTGTAATGAGCCGGCCGGGAGGAGCACAGCATGGTCAATCTAGTGCAGCTGCCGCTCGTCCTCGTCGTGATACTGGCCGGGCATGCAGCAGATCCGGCCGCCGCGAGCCCGCCGCCGGAGCCCGTCAAGTGTTTGTCCGGCGGCGGCACGGCTGACTGCACCGTCTCGAGCGCGTACGGCGTGTTCCCGGACCGGTCGACGTGCCGCGCGGCTGCCGCGGTGTACCCTTCCACCGAGGAGGAGCTGGTACGCGCGGTGGCCAACGCGACGGCCTCCAGGACCAAGATGAAGGTGGCCACTCGGTATTCGCACAGCATGCCGCAGCTGGCCTGCCCGGGCGCCGGCGACGGCGAGGGCCTCGCGATCAGCACGGCGCGGCTGAACCGCGTGGTGGCCGTCGACGCCGGCAGGAAGGAGGTGACGGTGGAGAGCGGCATCACGCTGCGGGACCTCATCGCCGAGGCGGCCAAGGCCGGGCTGGCGCTGCCGTACGCGCCCTACTGGTGGGGGCTCACGGTGGGCGGCATGATCGGCACGGGCGCACACGGCAGCTCGCTGTGGGGGAAAGGCAGCGCCGTCCACGAGTACGTGGTCGGGATGCGGCTGGTCACGCCAGCCACCGCCGGCGAGGGGTACGCCAAGGTGCGGGTGCTCACCTCCGCCGACCCGGAGCTGGACGCCGCCAAGGTCTCTCTCGGCGTTCTCGGAGTCATCTCTCAGGTAAGCAAAAGTATTATCCAGTAGAGTTTTTCCAAGCTATATATTACCTACTGAATTGTCAGCAGGTTCACTAGCCGGCCGGTCAAAATTCAAAATCCAAATTTTAAATTCAAATATTTAAACAGAATGGTATAATTGGCTTGGGTATCGCTCGATTTAGAATGGTTACCGCTTAGTAGCCACTGGGTTGGCGTCCACGTTTAGCTATTCTAAATTTAAATATATGTTCGAAAATTAAAATAAATTCCCCCAAATTAAAACCATCACAGATAACCCAATATTTATAGGATTTTTTTCTTTTTTTCCATAATTTTTAAATTTAAATTTCAAACCAAACCAAATCAATTGGTTTGTGCCTACCAGCCAGCAGCATTATATTAAAAGAAAAATGTCATTAAAATCAACTAAATACTCACTACTTCTCATAATCTATAGCTCTTATAAACAGGCATTATATTATAGTCTTTGCCCTAAAAATCACCTTAATATTATTTGGTTCTCTGATATTGGTTTTAGGTTCAAACGCCAGGAAAAAAACATGCCAATTAATGCGGCCGCATTTAAGTTTACAGAAAATTAAACAAGTATCTCGTAGCACATGTTTATTCAGTTTAAGGCGAGATCTGAACAAGTGTTACCAAACTCTAGTTTTTGCTAAAACTTGGAATATAAACAAGTGTCACTGTTATTATAATATAAAGTATGACTGCTAGTTCTTTTTTTTTCTTTTAACGTGTACTAATTAATCATGCTGTTTCTTTTAAACAAGTACTAGTATATATACTTGGAGTACAAAGCATGCCTGATACTTAATTAATTACTTGGATCTGAGTACAAAAAAGCATGGAGTTAATTATTATCAGAATCTTTGTTTCACTTTAGCTCTTTTGGATTTCTTCTCGGGCAAGTTATTATTATTTTTACATTTCTGCACATGCTGCCACGATGTGATGCGCGGGTCGTATATTTTTGCACAAGCTGCCATGACGTGATGCTTACATTTAAATTTTATAGTATTATACGGTATTAGAGCAACCATGAGTCCATGATGTATCTGTGGCTACTTGGTCCGTACGGTTGAATTAAAAATAACTAGTCTTTAGCTATAAAAATATATACGATGATAAATAGCTAAATTGATGGGAACCCACAAACAAATAAATCAGCAAAAGCATATGTAAGATAATAGGGATAGAATAGAAAAATTATTTTTTTTTATTTCTTATGCGTAACCCATATCACTGTAGGTAGCTGAACTTTTTTTTGCTATGAACTAATTCCACATTATTTATAGATAGCTAAATCTATTTTTTTATTATTTATAGGCTACTTTAGCACTACATTGTGGTTAAACTTAAGCTTCGTGTATAATCTCACCTCTTTTTCTTCTACATCCAAATTGTTGGACTATGGATAAAAGCCCACACCTCTCCCACTATAACGCCTAGGTTTTATGGTTGGGTTGGCTAGGTGAGGTGAGCCTACATGGTATCAGAGCCAAGGTCCTGGGTTCGAACCCCCTAGCCACACATTTCCGCGGCGCGATTTCCCGTACGCCTTTTTCGTGTGCTGAGATATGTTGCGGGCTACGCCGAGCTCTAGAACCTGTTGTGGGCTACGTCGGGCTCGCACGCCGTATGGGAAATGTTGGACTATGGATAAAAGTCTCCACCTCTCCCACTATAACGCTTAGGTTTTATGGTTGGGTTGACTAGGTGGGGTGAGCCTAACACAAATGAATATAATCTTATTTAAAGTTTTGTTTTTTGGATGCTAAGTAAATTAGGATTGGTCAGAGTTAAGAGACTTAGTTTTAGTTTTAGGTTGGGTTTTCTATTAGTTGGATGATTCTATTACAACCTTTTAAACGAAAGGAACCCATTCCTTTTTCAATATTTGGGCTGTTTAGATTAATGTTCTAATTTATTGGTTTAGGTCGCATATGGCCGTGCGTGCTTGTGACTGCTATGGTAGCGTTGAGTGCATTGTGTGCATCTGACCATACTCTTAATTAAAGAATTGTTTTTATTTCATCACGCGAAATTGTACTAGAGATTTTAAATTGACGATGATGTCCTATAATAAGTTAAATTTTAAATAATTAATAAATATTATGATTTTATATGTGAAAATAGTATTAGTAGATTTGTCACAAAAATACTTCCGTGTTGTTATGTTTTCATAAACTTTGAAAAATGTAAAATATGGTAGAAATTTGTGCAATAGGTTGTATTGATGTTGAAAACGTGATGAATTAGCGCAGGTGACTCTGGCGCTGCAACCTCTGTTCAAGCGGTCGATCACGTTCACGGAGCGCGACGACGACGACCTCGCCGAGCTGGTAGCCAAGTTCGGTTACCAGCACGAGTTCGCCGACATCGCCTGGTACCCGGGGCAAGGGCGCGCGGTGTACCGCATGGATGACCGGCTGCCGATGAACGCGTCCGGCGATGGCGTCCTCGACTTCATCGGCTTCCGCGCCACCCCGGTCCTGCTCATCCAGGCCAACCGCCTCGCCGAGGAGCTGTTCGAGTGGGCCGGCAATGGCAGCGGCAAGTGCGTGACGTCGCGGGTGACACACGCGGCGCTCTCCACGGTAGGTTACGGTCTGAGGCGGCGGAACGGCGGGCTGTTCACCGGGTACCCCGTGATCGGCCCGCAGCACCGGATGCAGGCGTCGGGCGGCTGCATCACCGGGCCGGACGACGCGCTCCTGACGGCGTGCCCATGGGACCCGCGGGTGAGGGGCTCCAGCTTCTTCCACCAGACCACCTTCAGCCTGCCGGTGAGCCGCGCCGGGGCGTTCGTCGAGGAGGTCCGGCGTCTGCGCGACATGAACCCGGGTGCGTTCTGCGGCGTGGAGCTCTACGACGGCATCCTGATGCGCTACGTGAAGTCGTCCACGGCGCACCTCGGGAAGCTGACGGTGCCCGGCGAGTCGGCCGACATGGTGGACTTCGACATGACCTACTACCGCAGCCGCGACCCCGGGAGGGCGCGGCTGTTCGAGGACGTCCTGGAGGAGATCGAGCAGATGGGCGTGTTCAAGTACGGCGGCTTGCCGCACTGGGGCAAGAACCGCAACCTCGCCTTCGTCGGCGCCGACCGCAAGTACCCGCGGATGCGCCAGTTCCTCCGCGTCAAGGACGCCTATGACCCGGAAGGCCTCTTCTCCAGCGACTGGAGCGACATGGTCCTCGGCGTCAGCGGCCGGCCGCCCACGACGGACACGCCGGGGTGCGCGCTGGAGGGGATGTGCGTGTGCTCGCAGGACGCGCACTGCGCGCCGGAGCAGGGCTACGTCTGTCGGCCGGGCAAGGTGTACAAGGATGCCAGGGTCTGCACCAAGGTGTAGACCGTGGATCACATCCATTGGCCTTACCTTATCTCTTTAGTCTTCACGACCATTGCTACAGATATGCAGGGATCACATTTCACTCATGTTTCTCAACATTCGATCAACATTATAAAATCTTAGATGCTAATAAAGTGATCAAATCTTAGATGCTAATAGCAAAACTTCCTTACTTAAGAATGTGTTTAGCTGACTGGCTGTCAAGCAGAGTGGGATAAATGGTTCCATCTCAGTTTTTACTGATGGAATGAGGATTGTAAGTTCCCTATCATTCTCACATGCATTCCATCAATTTTTTAAGATGAACTCCTTCATTATCTAAGGGAATATTCTTATGTGAGAGTCACTAAATCCAATTGCACTGCCCATGTTAAGACCACAACAGGATGAGAATCTCCTAGTGAAAATGATGTAACAGGAAATAATTACTCATCAAGTGAGTCTATTCATAGTTCAAACTAGGAGTTTTGATACTACATTCCCCTATGAAATTCTCCATCTTACGCTACCTGTGTTCTGCAGTTCATGTATGAAGCTGGCATTGGCACTATGCATGTAACTAACTGATAATCTGATATAATTACTCAGTACATAGAGGAACTGATTCTTGAGTTTGTAGTTGGATGATATACATAAGACTATCGTATTCCAGAGCCTTTGTCACTATCACATTTTATGAAGAGTTTCTAAGATTGTTGAAGCTTTCGTTAATACATTTTTAGGCAAAGATGATGATCCAAGAATTTCCTAGTGCGGAAATTCAAGAATTCCTTGAGTACCATCAGCTTTATATTTCTCTCAATTGTCATTGTCACAAATTATTCTATTATCATCTAAGGCAATCAATCATCATTTGAGAGTTGAGACACTAATATATTGTTTTGGAGATATAACATTTCATTGTGTGTTTTTATAGAAAGAATATACAGTATCATGAAAAAAAAGGCAGATATGCTCTTATTTACAGGCACCCTTTATCTAGAGAGATTTACTATTTTAGCGCTCTAAAGAAGTGGCTTCATTATAATAACATTTGAACCCACTTTCATTGACTTAGACGATCCTACTTGTCAGTCTCAAAAAGTGCTATTATAACAAAGTGCACATCTTTGAAGTACCAAAATAGTAAATCTTACCTTTATCTACACCCTTGTGTTACGATGTTTCATTGAAATACTGAAATAGTGAGTGGAGTATAAGTAATGATGTAAACTTCAAGTGGCACAGAATAAAACTGCTCTAAATACCAAGGGAGAATTATTATTGAAGCTTACCTGGGCCAAAAGGTCAATTCAAGATTTCCAGTGTTGTATTCTCTATTTTTACAACTTTTATCTATTTTTACGACCTTTCATGTAGGAGAAATGATAAAGGAAACAGATTTATCATGGAATTATCTCTGGGACAAATATTTGATTGATCTTGTTAGCACTAGATAAAAAAATAGATGTTCACATATGTTGGGATTTTTCAAAGAGATATACAAGATATTAGCTTGACTTGGAGAATGTATGTATTATGTTCCTCCAAATTCATTGATTGTATCAATGAATTGCGGAAAATTCAAATGTATGGACCATCTGCAACTCATAGCATGCATTTCCAATGAAGGGGAATGAAACCAACACTAATGATAGATGCACAGATAGACACAAGTCAAAGCATCTGAAATAATATTATTAAAACTCAAACAAAAGCCCTCCTGCCAAGCTTTGTATGGAAAAACATTTACCTCAAGATTAATCTAGGTGAAGACTTCATAAAACTTCTCGACCACGAGCAGACCTGAGTCAATTGATTCAAGTGGGTCTTTCCGGAGCCGATGCCTCAAGCAGTTGGGAATGACAGTGCCAATGTCCTCCACAGTGACAGTGTCCCTTCCTTTGAGTGCTGCCAAGGCCTTGGCAGCCCTGTTAGTGACAATGTCCCCTCTTAATCCATCCACATTCAACTCTGAACACACCTTGGATATCTTAACACGAAGATCGTGGTCAATCTGCACAGCACCAAGGTTACTCCGGGCAGATGAAATCTGTTCTTGGAGCTTCTCTTGATCCTCCACATAGGATCCACGGAACGCTTTTGGATCTCTGTCGAATCGAGCCCTCTCTTCAACTATTTTCACCCTCAGCTCAGCATCCCTGACAGTGCCAACCTGTGCATGCATTCCAAAACGGTCCAGCAGCTGCGGCCGGAGCTCGCCTTCCTCGGGGTTACCAGACCCAATGAGGATGAATCGAGCAGGGTGGGAGATTGAGATACCCTCTCTCTCCACCGTGTTCCACCCTGAGGCAGCAGAATCCAGAAGCACATCCACCAGATGGTCATCCAGTAAATTGACCTCATCCACATACAGTATCCCCCTATTGGCCTTAGCAAGCAAACCAGGCTCAAATGCCTTGACACCATCGGTGAGCGCCTTCTCAATGTCAATCGTGCCACAGACTCTGTCCTCAGTGGCGCCGAGGGGAAGGTCGACCATGGTGATCTTGGCAGCGACCACAGGAAGGTTGTCACCCTGCAGCACGCGTTCCCGGACCTCAGGGCCCATGACCTCGGGGTCGTCAGGATCGGAGTTGAAAGGGTCACCAACAACGACACGGATGTCCGGGAGCAGGTCGACGAGGGAGCGGACGGTGGTGGACTTTCCGGTGCCGCGGTCCCCCATGATCATGACGCCGCCGATCTTGGGGTCGATGACGTTGAGCAACAGGCACAACTTCATCTCCTCCTGCCCCACGATCGCCGCGAATGGGTACACCGGACGCTGGCTCTCCTTGGCGCCCGCCGCCTTCGTCTCCTAAGCATATAAACACCAAGAAGCTGCGCTTAAACGAAACCGCCCGTCCAATTCTCACGGATTCGAGGGCGCGGAGGCGGTCGGGTTACCTGCTCGGTGGCGGAGGGGGCGGCTACGTTGCAGACGCTGAAGCGGCCGCGACGGAACCATCTCCTGGACGGGATACGGGCTGCGCAGCACAGCAGAGCGCCGTGGAGTGTGAGCGAATTGCGAGTCCTTGTGGGACTCGACGGCCGTGTTTCCCAAAACTAAACCGAGGGGAGAGAGAGAAGATGTTACCAGAGACGGCAGCCGCGGCGAGGGAGAGAGGCCGGGAAGCGGAGGCGGAGAACAGCGCCGGCGACGCGGCGGGCGCCGTGGCGGGGGAGAAGGGGAACGCCATTGGGGAGGAGAGGAGAGCGAGAGGGGGACCGGGGTAATGGAGGGTGAGTGGTTTTGAGGGGATAAGAGAGGGAGGAGAGATTTCGTTGGGATAGGCCGACGAGGGAGATGCGGCGATTGGAGGCATGAAATCCCAAGCCCACAACGGTATCCCGCCCAACGCAAGTTCTAAAATATTTTGGGCTATACTTATTAATTCCATTCCGAGTTTGGTTTTGAATAAAATATTTTTAAATAAAATTTTTTATATAAAATAAATTTATATTATTTTATTAAATCCGTATTCACGTGCCATTATAATTGTAAAGAATTTGTAAAATACTATTGTGGCACCCCCTACGTTAACGACACACCAATATTATATTGCAAAACCGTAAAATTTAAAAATTATAATGGTACGAAAAAATTACCCTAAATTAAATTGTATCAGGTCTGTCATACAATTATACACACACATATCATCACACTCCAGTGGCAAACTGGTGGAAACGATACGGTGAACCACCCATATTGGAGGGCAAAAAATAAATTTACATTCTCACCAGCAATTTCTACAAAATGGTTAACATGGGCAGAAAAGAATTACTACCAAGAATATACAATATGGAACTTAATGAACAACCTATCTGGGACTGTTCCAAGGAGAGGGCGGCTTTTGCATGGAAACCTTGAGAAGCAGATCCATGCCCCAGATCAAGGCTATGGAGTTGTTCCATCATATCAGGTGACCTCCTCCGCTCTTTGAACAAGTCTAGCCTAGTTGTCAGTTCTACCAAAGTGGAGGATGCCACCATTGTTTGCCTCCCATATTCAACACCAAATGAGATCCCTGCAGTTGGGCTCGCCGACTGCAGGGGGCAGTCACTCTTCGGCACCGTCCGATCTTGATCGGACGGCTGTGCGAGGGGGGATTCGGAGAGAGAGGGGGGCTTCGCGCTGGTGGGACCCACTTCGCAGGAGACTTCGAAGAAAGAGAGGGGGCTTCGCACCACCCGATCAAGATCGGACGGCGCGCGAGGGGTGACTGCCCTCTGCAGTCGGCGAGCCCGACTGCAGAGGAACCCGTTCCATTCAACACCCTTGCCATACCATATTTAAATAGGCTGATTGAGTGAAATTACATATATTTAGGATCCTATAGAAAAATGGAGATGAGAGAGGAAACTACCCCCGCCTATATCATACCCGAAGGGTGACTTCTCCGTTAAACCTTATAAGAAAATTCTGTCTCATTTTCATCCCCTAATAAAAAAATCATCGTCAGAAATAGGGACCAGACCATTGGCATCCCTCCTGTAATTAGTAGTCGGGAAATGTTGTCAAGTCAATTCTGCTCGTTGATTTGTTCGTTCTTTCTCATCATTCCTTCCCTGTTATTCTAAAATAGAATGTAAACTTTCCACGAGAAATGCATGCTCTATGATTTCCTTAAAAAAAGGAGAGAATTGTATGGCAAGTTGGCAACTATATTGACCGCATGAGTTCTCGTCATTCAGACAACAACAACAAAAAACATCCGAGAAAAGCATGGAAAGGTAGATGGCATAATTGTCAAGCAGTCAGTCGCTCTGGACTTGGTAAAACAGGATCCTGCAAAATGGTTTTGCTCTCCGCTCACACAAGAGTAGGGGAAAAGGTTTGCTTTTATCGTGATAAATGTGCTTAGAAACAACTATTAATTATAGTACATAAATCATGAGGGATTTACTCTTATTTATATAAGATTATAAGTTAGTATCATACATACAAGATAGAACAGAAGAATCAACATCACTTGACTATGAAAGATCAAAGACATGAGAAAAAAATCCATAAATTATAGAACCAACGACCAACCTGGATCTATGTGTGTGTGAGCTGATGGAGAGAGATCTAACTTTTGTAAAGGTAAAGCTTCAGTAAATTTGTTTCTACATGGAATTGAATTGGTGTGCAGCACAGCCGTAGTGCCGTGCATCACATGCTGCAATGTCCGATAGCCACAGCCTTTGCTGTCAATCTAGACCTATTCAGGATGCAGTCATAATGTGTGTGTGTGTATATATATATATATATATAAAGTAGTACTCAATTGTTATTCTACTGAAAAAATCTACTACTAAAAGTAGTCGGTGTAGAATGACTATTCTACACACGTGGTGTAGAATAACGCTCCCGTGTATGTGTGTATATATATATATATATATATATATATGTATATGCTATCGTATAGGAGATCATAGCAATTATTGTATGATTAACCTCAGGTCTTATTATCCATGGTACAGGAGATAATCAAGGGTCTAATCAAGGGTCAGGATTACTTACTAATATTACCTCATTAGAACGTAAATGTTGCACCATAAAGCCCTCCTTTTATCGACCGATTATGGGGCTAATTATAATTATACATCAAGCTAAGATAACTGTTAATTGTATTGCTATTGTCACAAACCATAATTTTTATGAGTGGTTTTTAAATGAGAGATCAAAATACTTCATGCATGCATGGTGTTGTAGTTTCTGCATTTGAATTTGAGAATTACTGTGACAGCCGCAGAGATTGGTGTTGTACAATACACGGTGCAAATGGTCTTTGCAATGTTCGAAACCACGTGAAGGGATCAAGGGAATGAGATTGACACCACTTATTTGCAATTCAGGTTATTTGCAATGAATGAACAATTTACCTCGTCAACAAAGATAACCGCAGCTAACTCAAGTACTTTGTAAAGAGTGACCTGGAAATCGCCAAAGCATCACCCGTGGCCTTCACAGCATACAACTCCTTCCCGGACTGCCACTTGTTCGAATAGGAAATCCAATCTTTCCTCCATTCCTCCAGCGGAAACCTCCGGTTCTCTTGCAGGCTTCTTGTCAACAGCGTGAAGTATTTCGATGCCCTTGGTAGATAGTAACTCTTCAGCAGTCCACTCCAGAATTTATTGGCTGATAACAAGGTGTCAAAAATGTCAGGAAATTAGTATCGCTGATTCGCTGGGGTGAACTATCATACAAATAACTGGCATGTACTTCAACAGTAACTATATATATTACCATAGTCATGCAGTTTACTCTGCTCGGTCTTTGTGTTATCATACCACATTGTCACCTGTGTTCTAGCATTCCACTCGTACTGATAGGAAAGGAAGGAGTCAGTCAACAATAACAAAAGATTGATCCATGACACAAACACTGAAGAATAGTACGAAATTTATCACCCATGACACACAGATACTGAAGAAGAGTACGAAATTTACCTGCTTTCGTTCATTTTCGGTCATAGCAAGGCTTTTTGCACTTTCAAGCCAGGGGCCCAGAAGAAAATTATCATCAGACGCTAGTAGTGTATCGATATCCACAATGAGTTCAAGGAATTTCTTTGTGTGGAAATTTAGACCGTCTGAATCTCTCTTTTGGAAAGAGTTCAAGGCATCAAGGTACACTTCATTTGCTAATTTCGACAGTGATTGTTTTGTCAGGTCAACAAGGTCATACCTGTGATAATAGTTACTCCCCTGTTACATATTGTAAGTCATTTGAAACTTCTCTAAATTTGATCAATTTTATAAAAAAAATATACCAACAATTCCAATATCAAATTAGTTTCATTAAAGCAACCATGAAATATGTTATAATATTGTATTTATTTGATGTTGTAAATATTAATAGATCTTTATTTAAACTGGGTCAAAATTGATTTTGAAAAAAGCCAAACGACTTATAATATGAAAGTATGAAACGGATGTAGCATCATTAATTGAAAGTTTTCTTTTAGAAATAACATGGGTATGCAGAAAGCTTGTTTGATTAATACGAAGTTGGCAGTGAAAATTCCAACATATGGTTAACTTTTGTGTTCAAGAGTAAATTCATGGCTTGGTTCCATTTTGATATATTCTTGTCAAAGCTTTCAGTTGTCTGTGCTGTGCATTTCTTGACTCTTTTCACTGTGAGTACTCTCAGATACATACTAACAGTGGCTCACCCCATGTTTTGAACTTCTTTCTATTCCAAGCCCCACACATGTGGGTTGACTCCATGTATACCATGATAAAAAAACTAAGAAGCATATGCAAGGATGTTCTGGAAAAGGGGTAGCAGATCAAATACACATCATGAGATAAAAGGGGTTAATTCTATTTTCTTTTTATGGGATTGAGAGAAACTGAATTTCATATATCATCATAAAGATGTTAAAACTGCCATAACATTTTATTTTTCAAAACAGGTCGTATAGAAATAAACAGTTTAGCATTTTTTGTGTGTGTTGCTACTAGGAACTGGTTCCCTGTGTGGGACTTGAGGAATGAAACCTGTTGTTTTAGGAGTAGAGTCGACAACTGATACCGAGTTAAATAGGGATGCATGCCATCAGAATGCATGAAGTACCAATGATTAATACAAAGCATACCTATATGTCAGACTTTTTGAAAGATCTTTTCCTGCATTAAGAAATAGCTCAAGTGCTTTGATGGCCTCCTTTGTGGAATACCATAGATGTGGATGTGGTAGGCTTCCAGAGACCTCACTTAAGACCAACATCCTGTGTTTCCTCACCGTCAAAGTATCCCTTATTTCTGAAAGGTCAGAGCTAAGTGAACTTGGACTAATGTCTGGAAATTCAACTATGTAGTCCCTGTTATGATCCTGCAATCAACATATGAATGAACATATGGATCTGTCAATAAGAATAGCACAGTTGCAAAGCAGGAGGCCAGGAGCATATGTACGATATCAGACCGCAATTCCATCTGTGCAATTGTATATTGTATGATACAAAATCCCCCAAGCTTTCTCCATTTCAACATTTGATTGACCATACCGCCTACGGGAGTATGTTTTTAACCAATCCTGGGAGATAAGAAAAATTAGATGACAATTAATAAATCAAAGGAAACCATGCAAAAACTTCAATAAATGAGAAACATGGACATGGAATAATACTGATTACTGAGAAAAGCCATGGCAAGATGGTCACAAAGAAAAGGAAATGAGACACTGGTACAGGCAGTTTGCGGTATATACCTCAACTTTAACTTTTTGACCGTGGAATGCCATTTCAGACATAAGCTCGTAAACAACTGGATTATGCTCTATTCCTTCCATGCACATGCCAACACCAACCTAAAGGAGGGTAGGTAACAAGTGTAAGTACAATAATAATAGGAAGCACTAAAAATGTGCTACTCCTGAATCATCCATTAGTTATAATCTGCAATGCCAGACCGGCTGTAAAGAACTTAGAAGTCCAGAAAGCGGAAAGTAAATTAAGAGAGAGATTCACCTCAAGTCCAGTGCAACAAAAAAGGGAAAATCACATACTATATAAACTCTAAATTATATTAACATAAGAGAAAGTAAAAGGTACCATTGTTGAGTTGTGGCTTGTACGTGCATCAATGGGGCCAGATGAAATTGAGTCAAGTACGCCATACATTTCAATATTGCCTCCAAAGTTGTGTAACATGCACCTAGTTTAAGAAAATGCTATATTACTTAACTCAGTTTACAAAAATGAGAACCAACAGGCATATTTTTAATACTGATACAGTAAAAGTGATATCTATGAAGCATATGAAGATTTGAAAATTTATGGGAAGTGAAATACATACCAGACGTATGGCACGCCATAAAATTGAGAGGACATTTTCCATACAGGCTTCACGTCAGCAAATAAATCAAGGACAATCATCTTACCAATTGGAACAGAATGCAGTAGTGCCTGAAAGTCAAAGGGAGCGATGGTTATCTGCATCTATAAAGATAGGCCGCAACTTCACATGCCAAAGAAAAACAGATATGTGCTTTCGCTACCTATTTGAAAATAGGTGTTCGTATAAATACACATGATATTTTGCTTCTGTTACAGCTTTATAGTAAACTATAAACTTTGCTTCTGTTAAAAAACATGAGGTGTGAAGTAACCTTTTCAACAATCCATTGTACACATAAACTCATGGTAAAGTTTGAGTGATAAGGTAAGCATCAGAAGTGTTCACAAATAATCCAGAAAGCCTGCCCTTACCCTGCATCCCATGAGCTAGCCTTTTCTGCTCTAGAATTCATGATGTACTCCACTACATACTCTAGAAGACTAGGCCAACCAGTAGTACTAGAATATGGAGCAAGTAAGAGAGTTCTCAGTAGGCATGATTTAGAAGAAGCAAGAAGGACAAAGGCACAAAAGGAGGAAACAATTAGATTTGGAAGGAAACAGATTGTTCAGGCCGCCTTTCTCATTTTTTTGCTTTTCTTAATGATCTCAATTAAGTTCATGTCCCTATGCAGATCTACCCACAAACAACGGTAGCATAAACACTGGTACAAAACTATATTAGTTTTCTCCATAAATCACAACATCAAGGATTCGAGGTTTCTCTTGGACTGTTGCATTACAATATCCATCGGTGCAGGCTCAACTCTAGTTTCCAGGAGTGCTCAGAAAAAACACAAGAGCTTACCTTCATTTGAGGCTCCTTCCAGAAATCTGCATCTGAGTAGAATAACCACCCCTAAATCAAGAAAGAAGGTTCAGAGATAGTAAATGTTCAAAAAATGCCAGGTGTGTAAAATGTGTTCATGAAAATTATGCATGTTAACATCATGGCTGAGCAAATGACTTTTGACTGACCATACTATGTCACAGTAAGGCATCATTTTTATGTACAAATTGGGATGAAAGAGGCACTATTGGAAACTGTGGAAATTATTTTTTTTCAAGAAGGACATGAAATTTCATTAAATATAATATTTTACACATCAAAGGTCAAGAGGGCAAGCAAACCTGCATCAGCCACACAGCATCCTTGTTACCTCTTGACATTGCTTCATAAATAGCAGAACCAAGTGATGAAATATATGCCGGTTCATTTGTGGGTGGTGTATTTTCATTGAATGTGTCACTGAAAGCAAACAATCTTGGTCATAAAGTATGCAAACTCTACATGCTGTATAGACTACAAACTACAAAGTAATTAAGCATGGGGACAAGGAACATAAATAAGCAGAATAACAAACCAATGAACAAACTAACGTACCAACAATAAATGCAGAATCTTGTTTTATCAACAAATAGTACGTTGATGTTAATTATATGGGTATTATGTCATAATTCTGAAAAGTATGAGGAACACAATCATCTACCCTGGATAGCACGGACCAAGTGAGGAGAAAAGAAAGGACTCTTGACATTTTAAAAAAATCAGATTTAATTGCTTGCCACATAACTATATCAGTATCAAGTACCTTATATGTTCAAATAATTTTGCATTCAACATTTCCTGCACCATAGTTCATCATAATTTTTTTAATTGACAATCAGTGGTTCATCTCCATGAATAACAAGGAAAACAAATCATTTTGCGCTAGACTATAGTATGTGGTTTTCTGAGTCCAGGTAACATGCAAGAAACAAAGCATTCATGCAAACTTCTAATTAAATAATCCAAGCAGCAGTTCAGTAAGAAATTACCAATTATAGATGTTGGTGATGTCACCATATTCTGCATAAATACAAAAAACGATGACAAAAGTAAAAAAACTCCACATGGAGGTTAAGAAATAATACATAGAAAGTGCATCTTT
The DNA here is from genome assembly GCA_019279435.1 of Zizania palustris. NCBI lineage: Eukaryota > Viridiplantae > Streptophyta > Magnoliopsida > Poales > Poaceae > Zizania > Zizania palustris. The sequence goes on along the minus strand of JAAALK010000079.1, from coordinate 59,898,156 downwards.
ATTAACTCATGCAGCAAATTCATGAAGATATTGATGGAACAACAGTCAAAAGGAATTTGAAGTTTGGGACAAATGAAGTCGAATATATTTTCATGAAAATATTCTGACCTTTCATTTGTTGCTTGATAAAAGCCTGCCCCACATCAATAAACAATGCATCAGAAGGATCAAGAAGATAAGTGCAGCACCACCTAGGATCACCATCAACAGTGTTCCTGAAGCAGAGAAAACTGTAAATAATAGCATTCATGAGCCAAACCGGGATTAATCCAGGAGCTTGTTAGGCAGGAGGTGATTAATGAAATGTTAGTCAACTGATACTTTATTTACGAAAATCAGACACCAATATTGACAGTATACACTGCTTCGGTAGTTCTAGACCTTCACACTATATTGTGAATAAACCGAATCTGAATTTCTTCTTCATTCCCAACAATTAAATATTTAGGTCATAGAAAACATATTATCTGTTGCACAATTATTTTTAAATTCTGAAAGTTATTTTGCAAGGAGATATCATGAATATATCAACACAAAATTTTAGGTTCAGGCTCCAATGCTCCATACTAACAATGGTTATAAAAATAGATACCTTGAAAATTTGGTTACACCTGAGTTAGCATAAAATGTCAGACAATATTAATGGAGATGACACATGAGACTACATTACCAGTCACCAAGTATGGTTATGTTGGCAGACGGAAATAATGTTTTAAACACGGATGGTACATTTCCTGAGAACGTTGGTAGAACTGAAAAATAGTGATGTATTGTCAGTTAAGTATATAACCAGAAAAAAATACTTAGTGTATTATGAATAGCAGATCACTAGACTAGTACAAGTACATTGATATGTTAACTGAAGCTCCATATTGCATGGTTCAAAGGCACATTGAGAGAAGAGCAAATGTGACAAAACATTAAAGATGGAAGGAAGAAAGGAAATATCTGATGGAATATATCCAAAGTTTGTCTCACATAAATAGAAAAACAGTTACTAACAAAGTAAGAGCTAAAATGCTAGATGTGAAAATACCTGGGACCATTCCAAGATCAATCATACGAGAGAGTATTTTCTTCTGCATTGCCAATTGTTGATCCAGCCAATTTTGTGATAATGGTCCACCCCATCTAAGATTTAAAAAAAAATGTATATATAATGCACTGCTTTTTGACACCATAATATATAAATCAAAGGATCCTATGAAAAACTAATCATATTTAGCATATAACATGTTACTACAAAAATATTAATTCGATGTTTTGGGCAGTGCTATGTACTGGCTATATGGGCCCTGATAATGGAGAATATGATAAACCTTTTAAGGACAAAGGTCAGAAAGAACAATTCTGTCACTTGGGAATACTTCTTCGGAAAAAAAATGAGCTGGAAGGAAAACCTGTAGTATGTTTGATGTAATTTAGCATCATGAAGAGAATTTCCTGACTAAAAACTCCAACTGTCAACTGTGAACTTCTCAACAGGATATGTATTTCAGAAGGGTGATAAGTTTGTAAAGGCCTCTTTTGTTACACATAAATCAATCCACTATACTATGTGAACTAATCACCTAAAATACAGACACAATATATCTTTATTTCTTATTTAATTATTGCATTATTTATCTCATAATTATTTTTAAATCAAATAATTCATAATAATTTTGTGCTAAGCTTACCCATGCAAGTTACCCATTCTAGCCCAAGCAAGGAAAGCAGGTCCACCAAAGAAACCATCTAGATCTCTGTCGGTAACATTAAAACTCTGAAATATAACTCAATCATCAGCAAGGGCTTGAATAGTGAATACAGACAAAAGAAGGTTAAAAATAAATTAAAAATTGCCTCATGATTCTACAATGACATTGATGGGAAAACAAAACGAATGGCAATATCTAACTGAAGATAACTTCTGGATCTGTAATGTTTCAAGATGCCAAATTAGTAAATAACAGCAATAGTGCATATCGTAGTTGCCGTTAATGTAAGCTGTTTATTGTATGGGGCAATGGTTGATATAAAAGTGTAGAAGGCAGAAAAAACACTGGCACTTATCAAAGATAATATGTTATTTCCTGAAACGAGTGACATACACATAGCTCACTAGAGTATTTGATTCTAGCCTTCTAGGATATAAAGTTCCTTTAAATAAGTAAAAGAAAAAGGCAATGTGTCCTATTGGACTGAGCCAGCGCAAGTAACCTATTCACTTATTGAGTATTGGACTGAGCCAGCTTCCACTAATTTATACATACAACCCATCATAAAAAAGAAAAAAAAAAGCTCCTACAACCCCTAAACTTTGGATGACCTTTTGCAGTAGTAGAGCCTAAACAGTGGTTGCAATATGTTAACAGAATTAGGCTCCAAAAAGTTCAAAGCAGGTTTCAGAGTTGAAATTGTGTCTTGTCACGCTACCTTAAAAACCTTCTGCCATATAGCTTCCTGTCCAGTAAATGCTAAAGGCAAATTAATTCCTTGAAGTGCCATCCAGTCAATTTCTTTCTCCCATCTTTTCCAATCCCACCAGGCAAATGAGTCTATAGAGATGCTACATTAATTTTGTCAGAGAGAAAAATTGGAAACCATGTAAAAAGGAATAAAAGTAGACAGGTTGGGAGATATTTCATTCCAAATAAAAATATACGTTTTAAATATAAAAAAGAATAAAAGGTAAATCTTTGAAACAAGCGGAGTGCCAGAGTCAACAAACAAAGAATTCGTTGGACAGAGTTTAGCAGGACTGGAAAAACTCCAATTTGACATGTGCGTAGCAAATAACATATTTATGTTGCATCAATACAAAAAAGAGCCATAATAATATTTTAGAAATCCACCAAGCATTTGTTTCCCATAGACCTAGATGACCCATAACTCCGTAACTCAACAAAAATGGGAAATCATTTTTTTAGAATGAACAGAATATTATCACCAAATCGACATAAGGGGTCTGGGTATAATGAAGGATTTGGAGCTGGAGGTTGGAGGCTGAGTATCTACAGAGAAGAATAAACGTTATAACAACAGGGAAACCCCAGAACAACTCACAGCTAGAGGTGACAACATTCTGATAGTAATTCCATGGAACAGGACGCTCGATCTTCACTCCTGTCCCTTTTACCTGCGGCAGAGACCCAGGCAAAGGAACTGATGCCAATTGTGTCCCACCAGTCTTGTCCCAGGAAATGTGTGCACCACACCAATATTTGAGATACCAGTGGAGACCAGACGCAAGCTCAACAGCTGTGGTACCCTGGATCCTGTACACCATGAAGAGGTGATTGAATTCACTTTTGCGATGGAACCATAGCATTTTTTCTGTTCCGATAGCCATATATTAACGAATTGTTCTCCATGTGTTCTCCTATGCTGAGCTGAATACAGTGTTTTGACTTTTGAAAAATGCAACGTGCCTAAAATGGCCATAAATGGAACAGTCGTAGAAATTTGCACTGGAATTTTGATTGCGTCAATCTAATGAGCATGCTTTAGCAGTAAGGCAAGTGCTATAGCATCAACCTAGTGAAGGTCCTAAAAACACACTCCTATTTAAACCAAAGCCTACAATGTCTGAGAGACTATTACTCAATATTTGCAGTTTTCTAATTGAACCTGGAAGCAGGATAGAATTCTTGATTCTGTTCAAAAAAAAAGTTGGGGGGAAACAGAGAGAATGAAGCGTACAGAATTTCTGCTCCATTTTTGCCCAAACCATCGGCATTACTTATCCTGAAGCAGCTCGACTCGCCGCAGACGCCACCCTGGAGCGACCGGATCAAACCGTCACTATGCCATCCAATTAAGCCGTGACCTCAATTCCGAGATTTCTCAGCCTCCGAGTGGGGCATGGGTTGCGCACCGACCTTGGACTCGATCTGGAAGCGGAAGCTACGGGCGTGGGAGGGGAGGAGCCGGTGGAGCAACGCGGCGGCGGCCGCCTCCTGAGCCGCCGGCGACGCCACCCTGCGGCGGCCCGCCCCGCCGATCGCCTCCCACGCGGCGGGAGCAGCCGACGCCGCAGGCGGCGACGGGAGGAGCACTAGGAGAAGCAGGAAGGGAAGAGGCAGCGGCCCCCTCATGGTAGCGACTGGACTTCCGCCGGTGGCCTTGGCCCTGCCGCCGCCGCCTCAAACGGCCAGCCCGACAGCCCGAGGAATATCCGGATTCCGGAATGATTGTTTGGAGGTTTGGATAATGCGGTGGAGTTGGCTCATTTGGATCTCGTGATGGATCCCGATGCAAGCTAGAATTTCTCTTTCTTTTCCCGCGACAATTGGACAGGCTGTAATCTGTCACATTTTTAATGGAAAATGCTTCATCTAAATCTAATGTGTTTCTGAAAATAAAAAATGTTTCAACATTAAGTGAAATTTTTTATCACTTAATAAAAAATATTTTAAAGAGATATAATATTCAACTATGTTGTATAAAAACTATTATTCCGTATATACAACACCCTTGTTTTATTTTATGTTTTAGTAGTTAAAACTCAAAATTTTATACTTGTGAGAAAATATTTAAAATTAGATTTTATTTTTTATTTATTTGAAATATTTTTATCACGTGATAAAATATTTTTTTCGCTGCGTGCTAAAATATTATTCAACATTTTGCAATTTATAGGTCATAATGTTTGTGCACCAATTCTTGGGGGATTAACTAATAATTCAAATCAGTCAAGGGCCCACGTAGGGGTGACAATGCATGTCAGGGCGTCCCTATGAGTATGAGTCCAATTTTTAACTTATATGTTACGGTGGGTCGGAGCCCCATATTACAATAGGTTTGGGTTTCGTCTTGCTCAGCTGAATAAATCCCTAGATATTTTCTTTTAGGTTGGCTCCTTTCTTCTCCACGCCTGTCCAAAACCTATGACCCAAGCAGCCAGAGTATGGGCGTCTTGCTCGGCTGTCCTCATGCCCATCGGGTGCTGCCTACCCTCGTGCCCGCTCCTCCCTTGTGCGGCTATGCTCGCCAGCTACTGCTTGGCCATGCCTATTGATCGATCACCTGCCTCATCTTCGTTCATATCTATGTGTCACTAGATTTGCTCGGGCATCGCCAGCCACAATCTATTGTTGTGGCCCCTCACCACCGTCGGCCAAATTTGGCCCAACAGTCTCAATCTGTTGTGGCCTTTTCACGTAGCCTGATCATTTCTGGATGCCCCAGTCATCCCCTCCCCCACCGCTCTAACTGTTGCCATGTTGTCGAGTCAATGGGGACCCATTAGATTTAATTTGTGGAGGCACGGTGGGCCCGGTTCGTATGGAGATTTGAACCCACGAGGACACGTGGGTTGGGTCCAAGCTAAGATAAGTTCGGGTTCGGTATTGACTAACCTAGACTCGACTCGATCCATTGTCACCCCTACCTCCACCTCCTCGGTGTTGACCATATTTCATCTAGTCTTGATCTAATCTTCGTTATAGACATACCCAATAATCTAGACGTCATTTCATAATACTTGGACTTGATCTGGCGAGAAATAAATTATATCGTTAGATTTCACCGTACACCGGAAGAGGTGGGCGATGAGGCAAGTACTAGTCGATCTCAAGTCCATTGGATGCTGAACTCCAAGTCCATTGGATGCTGAACTCCAAGCCGATGGAGCAGAGCTTGATGTATCAATCCATCTATCTTGATTAATCAATCAATTATAATTAGTTGATCGATCGGCTAGCCGTACGTACATGCAGCCATGCAGGCAGGCACGAACATGATACATCGATCGATCTGGCCATTCTGCCTGGCTAGTTCGCTTAACCGCTTGCTGTAAAGCGGCGGCCGGCAGCACCCTCGCAAAGGAGTAATCGATCGATCCATCGACACGTGTAGCGAGTACAGGATTAATTAATGCAGCTTCCGATAACACGTGGACTTGGGCCCCGCAACAGCGGTGCATGCGAGCATCAAACGAAATTGTTAGTATTTTTTGAGTATTTAGCTGATTAGTTTGTTTGATTAGTTAGGGGGTGTTTGGAGGCTAAAGCATAAGAAGCTAAAATTTAGTTTTTTTAGGGGCTAAAAATCTAAACACCAAGGAGGTGTTTGGATTCAAGGGCTAAAGTAAAAGGGGCTAAAATTTAGTTTCTTTTGGGGCTAAAAATCCAAACACCAAGGCTAAAAAGGGGCTAAATTTTTTTAGCCCTTTAGCCTCCAAAGAGGAGTAAAGAGGGGCTAAAATGCCATTTTTCCACTCATACCCCCACCATGCATGCATGCATGCATGAAAAACAAGAGTAATAAATGAGGGCATTTCAGTCATTGTACACTGCAATAATTGCTTTAGCCCTTTTTTTAGCCCTTGGATCCAAACAAGGGGTGACTAAAATTTTAGCCCCTTTTTTAGTCATTTTTCTTTAGCCCCTTGGATCCAAACGGGCCCTAAGGCTAAAAAGAGGCTAAAATTTTTTAGTCCATTAACCCCCAAGGAGGAGCTAAAGAAAGGCTAAAATGCCCCCTTTTCACCCATACCCCCACCATGCATGTATGAAAAACAAGAGCAATAAATAAGGGATATTTCAGTCATTATACACAACAATAAATGCTTTAGCCCTTTTTTTAGTCATTGGATCCAAACAAAAGGTGACTAAAATTTTAGCCCCTTTTTTAGTTACTTTTCTTTAGCCCCTTGATCCAAACAGGCCCTTAGTCTCAAAAAATTTAGAGAATTTTGTATTTGTTTAGTTTCTAGATTATAGAGTCACCGACTCTTACGGCCTTGAGTTTCTGAACTATTTATTTTAGATCTAGATTCTAAAAATAATTGTAACTATAGAAGCTAAAGCTTAAAGCTAACTAGCCGTAACGGTTTTCAAAAATCTGTCCGGGACCAGCATTAACGGGAGCTTACCAGCGATTAGTGTAGTACTGTAGTTAGGTCTGGTTATCGTTAGTCAAGTTTTTTTAAATAAATCAGGCCTAACCTTGTTTGAAGGTCATGTGTATGTCGAGATGTGTATTGTAACAGGATTTGGTGTTACATAACTCACGTCTCACAATTGTTAGTCAAGTTCCTCTTTGGTATAGGTAAGGGGTCATAAAAAATTAAGGTCCTAAATCCTAATTAACTAAAACATGTATATAATCGGAGAGAGAAAATGAAAAGCTCTTATCAAAATCTAAATATCGATATATAAATATGGTTACAATTATTTAGCGGATTCCTCATTCGTGTTATAACGCAAGTTCATCATCTAAGCATATTAATATTATATAATTAAATGAAAGTATGATTTGGTTATATAAATTTTCTTTTTTACCGGTGACTCAAATTCATCAAGACGGTCTTGTCATGGGTATCAATTTGTTCCGGTAATAATCAGTCCAATTACCATAAACTATGGTAATTACCAACTGATTTGAATAGGCTAAAGGCACCTAACAAATAAACTAAACTAAATGAATAAGGCCTTATTTGAGAACACAGTTTTTAGAAACTACAGTATTTCAAAAACTACACTATACTATGTTCATGACAATACCACAATTTATAATACCACAGTTTTGGAAAAAGTGCTTCATACCAAAGTTTTAAATAGTGTAGATTGAGTACAATATTTATAATATTACAGTTTACTTTACATAGATTTCAGATGGATTTGCCAAACACCTTTTATATATAATACTACAATATTGCTTAATACTACAGTATTGCTTCCAAAACTACAAAAAAACTTTGTTCACTAACAGAGCCTAAACCGTTTTCAACTCACTGTTGCCCGATCAGCCACTAATTAGCTTGTTGCTCATCGTTATCCACCGTCGCCTAATACCCTCTATCATATAGTGATATCCGATGCTCGATGCTCGTTGTTATCAAATCATCCCCTTTCTCGAGTCATTTAGGGTCCATTTAGTTTGAGGGCGAGGATAGATAGGATGATCTCATCATGGATTTAGGATGAGATAATATATTTAAGATGTTTGGTTGGATGAATGAGATGACACAATTTTTTTGTTTGGTTAGATGTATATAACTTGGATGAGATAAGCTTAAATTTAGTGGGACCCACTTGTCAAATATATTTTTTAACAAAAATATAATCATATGAGATATTATTTTATAGATTAAATTATAATTAATACAATGATGTAATTAGATCATAATTGGATAAATAATTTGGGAGTAAAAATCATCTAAATATTTATAAACGCCGCTGTCAAGCACTATCGCGGGAGGTATGGAAGAAGGATCTGATTTATTTTAATTTTAAAATACTGTAAAAGTAGAGGATACATGCATCCTTCGATTTGACAACACTGATTGTTGACCATATCAAATTATCAATGCTTAATAATCTCGAGGTTTTGTTTTATAGTGGCACTTAAATTTGTTAATAACACAGATAAATAATACAACTAATCCAAATTTAGACCGCACCCACCTAATAATCCCATCCCATTTCACTAAATTGTAAAACTTTCGTAACGTTTCATATTTTTATCCCATTATATTAGAAGGTGAGATGTGATGATAAACTACTAGTACTCTCATTTTGATATATGAGATTATTTTAGAACAACAAGGAGATGTAAGATAGGAGGATAAATACACAATTCATATCCAAGCGGTGATATACGATCAAAATTTTCCATTAAAAATGGCTAACATTCACGATTTATATTATTTTTTAAAGAAATTAATGGTGGTGAGACTATCACCGTCACTACTCCTCGCAACAAAACAAAACTCTTCAACTCTAGCTTTGGAAACTTTATACCACTTTAAAATAAGCTAATGGTAGCGAGTCTACCACTACCACCACCATCACATTTGACAACAAACTAAAATTTTTTAACATTACTATGACGTTGAAACTTAAAGAACGGAAACAATTACCTCCCATTAATCTGGCACCGAAGCAAGATATCGTTTTGTCTAGCTATCGTGGTCGTCCAAATATCCATACATACCACTACCGCCGCCGTCGCTTTTGACAACAAACTAAAATTTTTCAACATTACTATAACGTTGAAACTTGAACGGAAACGATTACCTCCCGTTAATCTGGCATCAAAGCACGATATCGTTTTATCTAGTCATTGTAGCCGTACAAATATCCACGTATACCATTACCACTGCACTAACTTCTCGCAACAAACTAAAATTATTCAACGTTACTATGACGTCATTACCTCCCGTTACACCAAAACACGGAATCATTTTAGCTGTCCAAATATCCGCATGGAAAACGGTCGCCCGCAGCTACCACTTCTTCCCCGTCTCGACCTCGACGCCGCTAAAACAGGAGGGACGCGAGCGGGGCGCGGCCAGATCTACCCATCCCGTTCGAAACGGACAGGACAGGGCGGAGAGGAAGAGAGAGAGAGAGAGACGCAGCAGAGCGGAAGGGAGCGAGCAATCATAGCGCCTCGCTTCCTTTATTAGGCCGCGTCACCCTCCGCTTTTCCGCCGGCCACCTCGATCGCCGCCTCCCCTCCCCTCCCCTCCCCTCCGCCGTCTCCGATCTCGGATCCATCCCTCCACCCGTCCGTCCGTCCGTCCTGCCCTCGTCGCAGGTAACCGTACCCTCTCGATCGACTCGCCTCGTCTGCAGGTCGTGCTTGTGCTCCTCCTCTTCGGGAAGGTCGGTTTGGCTTGGTTTGCTTTTTTGTTGTTGTTCGACCATCCGCGGGCGCGGCGTGGTCGGAGTGCGGCGGTGTTCCGGGGGCTGTTGGAGTGTTGGTTCCTGCCATTGTGGGGACTCTGTTCGTGGGGGAGGGGGCTGGGGGCGCGTGTTGTTCTGTGTGAGTGAGGAATGGTGTCGGTCCGCTCGACTGCTCGAGTCTTTGGCGATACGGGTTCGCCGGTCTAACCGATCGGTGAGACCAGAGGTGAAAATGTGAATGATGGGTGAATTAATTGATTTAATTCCCAATACACCATTGGATAGCGTTTTTTCACATTTCTCCTGGGGTGATCACTGATCAGTGACCCACTCAGTTAGGTTTTGTTGCCACTAATCAGCTTTCCAATCTGGTTGGTGGCTGAGGTGGGCACCGGCTTGTGCAGGTAATTTGACAGGGTAATCAATAGATGATTAATACGCCTCTTCCAAATCGGGCGTCTTGGTGGGCTGGCGATGAGATCTGCGTATGAAGTGTTTGGCTTGATTGATCTCGTAATTTAGCCGGTGGTTGCTATCTCCTCTCCTTCACGAGAATACGGGCGATTGCTTTATGGACATGAGGCTGGTGCTGTTGTGCAGCCACATACTCCGTCATGAGATCAATCAGATGGATGCATTTTAGTTTGTGTACTATGACGCGTAAATCTTCATTTGCAAACATAGTGGTACTCTATGTTGGCAGTCTCTTCCAAAATCTTGATGAAGTTCAGGAAGATAACCATGTGTACATTGTGTATGATTTGTTCTGTTTTACATGTTTCCATCTGTCCTCCTGGTTTGTTTAGGGGTGAAATTTTGCAATTCCGATGACTTGTTATTACTGGGTTGCATGCAATTGATATGCTATCCTGTATATGCTCCCGATGCAGATGCACTGTTGTGCTCTGTTCATTCCTATTTCCCAGCAGCTTACTTGTCCAATTGTTGTGTTACTTGACTTACCTCTAGTTGATTGTTTCCTTGAACATCATTGCTATATTTTAACATCCAGTCTTCCAATCCATGTATGGAGTCAAATTAGCTGGACTAGTTTTTCGCTCTAATGTTATTGATAGATATTTAGTTTTTTTATCCCCTTTTCAGTGTACAAGTTCCTAGTATTTTGTGGTGGAGCCATCTGACACTCCCTTGTCTTCAACTAAACCTTTGTAAGGTTGCTGCTCAATGTCAAGTGCAAAATCAGTTCTTGATCCTGCATTTCAAGGAGTTGCCCAAAAACCGTATCCTTTTTTAGATGTCTTGAAGCAAGCTGTTGGTTTGTTTTAGCTGCGATCTTTTAGAAATCTTTATGTGCAAGGCTCTCTCTCTTTTTTTGCTGTATGCACCTTAATATAAATATAGTGGCACAGAAATATGGAGGATTGAAGATTTCAAGCCAGTTCCTTTGCCAAAACCAGATTATGGTAAATTTTACTGTGGAGATTCATATATAGTTCTCCAGGTGATTTTTTATTCTATTCACCCTTTAGACGCACCTTGCAATTATTTTCACAACTGATTAACCTTTCAATGATCTGCTCATTTTTTGTAGACAACTTGCAACAAAAGTGGTGGTGCCTATCTTTTTGACATCCACTTTTGGATTGGGAAAGATTCTAGTCAAGTACATTTTCTATAACATCTCAAGTTGCTGTACTGAGAAATGGCATTTCCAGCCCACTTCTTGATGATGTGTTTTCATGCAGGATGAATCTGGGACTGCAGCAATTAAGACAGTTGAACTTGACACCATGCTTGGAGGTCGTGCAGTCCAGCATAGGGAACTCCAAGGTTATGAATCTGATAAGTTCCTATCATACTTTAAACCATGCATTATACCCTTAGAGGGAGGCTTTGCCTCTGGATTTAAAAAGCCTGAAGAAGAAAAATTTGAAACACGGCTATATATTTGCAAAGGGAAGAGAGCTATCAGAGTTAAAGAGGTGTGTAATATTTCACCTCCTTTTTTTTGGTTCTATCTCCATGTTATATACACTAAGACTAAATATCCTACTTATTCAGGTTCCCTTTGCTCGTTCATCATTGAACCATGATGATGTATTTATTTTGGATACTGAAAATAAAATATACCAATTCAATGGCGCAAACTCCAATATTCAAGAAAGAGCAAAAGCTTTGGAAGCGATTCAACATCTAAAGGAGAAATACCATAATGGAGTGTGTGATGTTGCAATTGTTGGTATGAGTAACAACTGAATCTCAATTCATGTAACTTACTGCAGCAAATCTATACATTTTTCTTACAATGTTTCAATGATAGATGATGGAAAATTGCAAGCAGAATCAGATTCAGGTGAATTCTGGGTCCTTTTGGAGGTTTTGCACCAATAGGGAAGAAAGCTGTAAGTGACGATGATGTTGTTCTTGAAACCACAGCCCCCAAGCTCTACAGGTACTTTTTTTGTTAGGGCATGTAGAACTGTGAATTTAATTAAGCAGGACATTTTTTTTGTAATCAGTTGTTCCAAGGGACTGCACAAACTTCCCTTCTATTTATGGTACACGCTTCATAGTTATTTCAGTGTGCGTTCATTAAAGAATGATAATGTTAATTTTGTGTCAAAAATTGCTTAAAGCATGATATAACATGGCTGGATGATTAATTAATGGATAAACTGTAAGCCACCTAACTTTCTCCTGGATCACACAGGATGGCTTATTAGCACTTCTACATAAAAAATCGAACCAAGAGTCATGGTTGTCACGGCGTCGCCTAGGCGACGCCTAGGCGCCGACTAGGCATCCAGGCGGTCCCCGCCGAGCGCCATGCCGGCTTGCCTCGCCTGGTGGAGTTAGGCGCCCGCCTAGCCGTTCAAGGCGTCGCCCATGCCGACTAGGTCAATGTGCGGTCGCCGGCCGCCGCCTCTGCTACCCCTCCCCTTGCGCCGCCGGCCGCCGCCTCTGCCCCTTGCGCTGCCGGCCGCCGCCTCTGCTACCCCTCCCCGTGCGCTTGCCGCTCCGCCGCCTCTGCTACCCCTTCCCCTTGCGCCGCCGCCTTTGCTACCCCTCCCCGTGTGCCGCGGCGCTGCCTCTGCTACCCCTTCCCCTTGCGCCGCCGCCTTTGCTACCCCTCCCCGTGTGCCGCGGCGCTGCCTCTGCTACCCCTTCCCCTTGCGCCGCCGCCACCTCTGCTACCCCTCCCCGCGGCGCCTCTCTCCTCTCTGCCTCTCTCATCCTCTCCCCCACCCCTGCTCCCTCGCCGCAGTAGGCAGGCAGCAGCAGCAGCCTAGGCGTCCAGTCGGTCCCCTGGCGACTGGTTTCGCCGGGGTGCCGTGACAACCATGCCAAGAGTTGTGTGCAAGGTCTATTGTTATTTAATTTTAAGATATCTTTTTTTAAAAAACTGGATTGTTTGTCTGTAGGTAGAAGTTGATTACTTGATTTTTAATCACATACCTTCATTCTTTAGGATTTCTGACATTTTCAACTTTCTTGCTTTTGGATTTCCCACAGTGCATTGAGCAACTTCTCACACATTTTCAACATGTGCCCAGTATGAAGATGCATCCTTTTTAACTGGATGAATTGGCAGTTTAGTGTTACTGCAAATGGCTTCTGTTTAGATGGTTACATTTTTGCCAATTGCCAATATATTGATTTGTCTTTTATAGCTGCAGAAGGGATATATGCATCTTAAAAATCTTCTTATAAATTCTAGATTGCGGTTTCCTAGTGTTTTATATAGGTTTGCTCAGGTTTCTGTGGTAGTGTGGTACTGTCGTGTTGTATTGTAACTGAATGGGTACCACACTTTTAGTTGGTCAATTAATATTATTATATGATTATATCCTTAAGATCTAAGACTATATATCTATATTGCTATACTTGTCTTACTGTTTTTCAGTGGCTTAACTTAATCTTTATATCTTAATTTTTTCCCATGCGACCAACTCTTACATTTTCAGCATCAATAATGGTCGATTAAAGTTAGAAGACACTGTTCTGACAAAATCAATTCTTGAGAACAACAAGTGCTTTTTGCTTGACTGTGGGGCTGATTTATTTGTATGGGTTGGTCGAGTAACACAAGTGGAGGATAGGAAAGCTGTAACTGCAGCAGTTGAGGTAAACTATTGAGTCATTGTTCTCATTTTTTTCTTGTTCAAATAAGTTGCATCTAAATTTGCCTCTGTAGGAATTCATTGCTACTCAAAATAGGCCAAAGACAACACGAGTAACTAGAGTGATTCAAGGTTATGAGAATCATACATTCAAGTCAATGTTTGAGTCATGGCCAGTAAATAATGCAGCAGGAAATGTCAATGTTGAGGAAGGTCGAGGGAAAGTTGCAGGTATTATATTTGTTCATGTTCATTGAGATGAGATAATTGTTGCTTATTCTTGATAATATTTGCTTTTTCTTTAGCTTTGTTGAAGCAACAAGGAGTTGATGTCAAGGGAGCCTCAAAAAGCAGCGCTCCAGTAGAGGAGGAAGTTCCTCCTTTGCTAGAAGGCGATGGAAAACTTGAAGTATATGTTATATGTTTTTATAACAACTCCAACAGAAAAAGGAAAATGTGATAATCGAAATGTAACCATAGGGATCTTGTGCATATTTCAGGTTTGGTGTGTTAATGGCAGTGCAAAGACTGCTCTTCCAAAAGAGGTGCTTGGAAAGTTCTACAGTGGAGATTGCTATATTGTTCTCTATACATATCATTCTGGTGACAAGAGAGAAGAATTCTATTTAACTTATTGGATTGGCAAGGACAGTGTATTGGTAATTTCTCTTTCAGCATTCCCAAGCTTTAGAATGTAGTGTGATATAGTATTTATTTCTTGTTACTTTGTGTGTGACCAACACAATGCCCTACCAATGCCATGTTATGTGTATTTTCATGAATTTCATCAAGACCTGCTTCTTGACTTTTATCAGTTTATGTCAAACAATCACCAGTTCTTCTCATGTGCAATTAAATATTGTTAGACTTCTCAGGTGCAAATAAACATTATTTCATAAGTAACTACATGAGTATTGAGTATTCATACAACTATGCTGGGATTTGTGAATTTACTCTTTGGTTGATTTCACACAGGAAGATCAAGAGATGGCTTTCCAAATAGCTAATACAATTTGGAATTCATTGAAAGGAAGGCCTGTTCTGGTACGGTATTTGTACCGTACTACTGTGACATTGTGGACATATTTTCGAAGGAGTTTGATGTATTATATCTGGTGTTGTAGGGTCGCATTTATCAAGGGAAAGAACCACCACAATTTATTGCCCTTTTCCAGCCCATGGTTATCCTAAAGGTATTGTACTTAGTCCTTGCAATATTTATGTTGTATAGAATCAGTTGGTAATAATGGGTGTTGTTCCATAAGGAATTTGGTGTGCATCCATTTATATAGCTGAACTGTAATTTCTTGGCAGTTCAAAAAATATCAGCAGAATATTTGGTATATTTGCAGGGTGGAATCAGCTCTGGATACCAGAAATTTGTAGAAGAGAAGGGCTTGAAGGATGAAACATATTCTGGTGATGGCATTGCTCTTGTTCGAATTTCTGGAACATCAATTCATAACAACAAAGCAATTCAAGTTGATGCGGTAATGTTTACCTCTCTTGTGAGGCTGCACTTATGATCTATGAAGACTTTAACATGATAAATAATATTTTTTAATTGCAGTATGGACATATATCTGATGATTTTTATGCAATGGTCCCTCATAATAGCAAACTACTCTGAAATTCTGTGTACTCAGACATAGAACCATGACTAAGTACACTTTTATAGCATAATGGATGGTTTTAGTGAGATCACAGAGTATAATATTGTCACTGGCTGGGATAACACATCGGTTGGTAAAGACTAATCGTCTCGAACTGTATTTAAAAGAGATAGTTGGTCGAGGGCATAGACCTCTCCATCGCGGCGGAGCCATTGCGGCGACATGACGAGGAGGCAGGAATACAAGAAAGGCATAAGCCAAACTGAATACTCGACAACAATTCTAGTGCATCAACCCTGTTTATATAGGCACATGGATGATCTAATCTAACAATCTTAATCTGATTCTAACAACCTTAATCTACTAGGACTCATTTAATCTAACCACTCAATCTAAACTGAAATACTCTTTTAACTAAATTGGACTCTAATAGACTTGGACTCTTTAATCAAATCTAGATTGGACTCTTAACTAACTAATCTGATTTCAGCAACGAATCTGCTACAGTACCGGTGGTACTGTTCACGGCGGGCCAGGGCCTGATCTGAGGCCATGACAAATATATGGGAACAATGAGAGCTCAAATTATATTAAATTATTAATTAACAATGCCCTTAAGGTGCAACTGGTATGATGCTCTGTTTCGGTAAAATAAGAAAGTATAGATTGTGGTTTGTATCCACTGAATGATGTTAAATTTCCTGGTCCATTAATATGCTCATCAGTTCATGCAATTAGAAGAGAAAAGGTGCCGTGTATAGTTTTTGTTAGTATTTTTTCATAGATAGACTATCAAGTGGTATTGTGGTAGCTGCTGATGACTTTTGTTATCTAAATTGGGCTGCTGATATTGCAATTTTATTTCAGCCACTTGTCCACTTTGTTCTTGTCCTTTGCAATGACCTACATTTCTCAGTAGAATAATTTAAAATCACAGGTGTCCGGTGTCTCTGAATTTTAAATCGTTGCTTCCATTAACTTATCAGCAACACATTTTGTAGGTTTCATCAAATTTGAGTCCCACGGATTGTTTTGTCTTGCAATCTGGAAATTCAATGTTTACATGGATTGGCAATGCCAGTTCTTATGAACAGCAACAGTGGGCTGCAAAAGTTTCTGAATTCCTGAAGGTATGAAATAATGAAACCACATTTGATATTCCTCTCCACGTGGTTATTGCATATATTTCTGTTCATTGTTGAAAAAAAATGCTTCATCTGATCACTTGAGAATTAACTGAAATTGAAAGCTCAAGAATATAATTTCAGATTTTGTTGCATTTTTTGTTATTTTCTTGCAATATCAATGCGTTACTAATTATCGTCACTGAGATATCCAAAGTTTCCAATAGAAATTTTATGGGCTTTAAAACAACGATATATTCTGTTGTTGGAAACTTTGACAAACTTTTAAAGTGAACCTTTAGGGAGGAAAGAGGTTTGTATTTTGATTTGGAAGAAAGCTGCAGACAGCATGATCATTAAGATAAAGTTAATCATGCTGGCAATAAGTACTAACACCAGTTGTATTGTCACCTGGTAGAAGCAGGAAGCGGGAACTCTTTATTCCTTCAGCTTGATTAATCTAATACAATCTGCTACTATTTATAGAACTAATTCTTCTACT
The DNA here is from genome assembly GCA_019279435.1 of Zizania palustris. Lineage (NCBI taxonomy): Eukaryota > Viridiplantae > Streptophyta > Magnoliopsida > Poales > Poaceae > Zizania > Zizania palustris. The sequence continues at coordinate 59,881,218 of JAAALK010000079.1, read as the reverse complement.
TTATCTCTAACAATGGAATCATATCTTGATTCTTTTGGAACCCTAACAGTAGATCTAACTCTGTTTTATCTCTAATAACAGAATCTTATTCTATCTCTTAACTTGCTAATCTTATGCTAATCAAACTCTATGAATCTTGCTGCTTAAGGACTCTTTGCTGACCATAACATCTCTCCCTCCCTCGGAAAAAAGCTTGTCCTTGAGCTGGAAATCCGGATAACCATACCAATTTTTCTTTTGAATACCCATAGAGCACTTGTAGAGTGGAGCACATCTTGAGCTGCTCAAGCCACATGAAAGAAGAGTCTGGTTGGCCAAGTCTGCAAACCACAGTGCTGTGTTGACTGCTCGATGGCTGTGCTCATCATCAAACTGCACCTTCTTCTTCCCCTTGGCGACACGCAGAGAATAACTGTGGGATAGGGTGAGCCGTACAGGAGGAATCCATGACGGCACCCCAGGGTAGCAACACGGTAGAGGGGAGCGACCGCCAGCCTTGGAGGATCCCGCAGGAGGTGGAGATGCTACTGCTGCGTGTGGAGCATGACTTCCACTCGAGGGGGTCAAAAACCTGAGCCGGTGGTGCCTTCAAAGCACTTTCCTTAATTCAGATCGACAAAGTTAATGTTAGTTCAGATTGACAGAGTTACAATATACTGACAGTACTTTTTTGGCAACTGTATATAGGCATAGTTTTTTAGATGTTTGCAAGGCATACTTTGCCACACTTTTGTTGATTAGATTCTGAAGCACCTTTGACATTTTATGTGACTGACCAATAAATGGAAAGGACTACACACAAATATAAACTTTCCTGCTTGAGTTTTCTAACTGCTGTAAAGTTGTTTTTTCTGTCTCAGAACTAGCTTGGTTATTATTCTCCAGAATGCTTTGATCTGAATAAACTGAAAACATATATTGTTTCCTTCAATTCCAGCAATTTGTAGCTCAATACTATTATCTGATGTTTTCAAATCTTGCAGCCTGGTGTCGCTGTTAAACATTGCAAGGAGGGAACTGAGAGCTCTGCCTTTTGGTTTGCTCTTGGTGGAAAGCAGAATTACACAAGCAGAAATGTTATGCGGGATATTGTTGTTAGAGAACCTCATTTGTATACATTCTCATTGAGGAATGGTCAGTTGTACCCAAAACTTTATTCCCAAATTGTCCAATTGTTATTTCTCTGTATGTTATTTTTATATTCTAACAGTGCCCTAATCTTTCTATTTTCTTTTGGCTTCATTTGTGATACCATGGTCACCTTTTACCAGGGAGACTGGAGGTTTGTCGTCTTATTCTTTGAATCCTATAATTGTCATGCTTCAGCAATTTGTAACTCTTAATTTCTTTAAACTTTTTCTATTTGCAGGTTACTGAAGTTTTCAATTTTTCGCAAGATGATTTGTTGACTGAAGACATAATGATTCTTGACACACACGGGGAAGTCTTTGTTTGGATGGGTCAGTGTGTGGACACAAAAGAGAAGCAGAAGGCATTTGAGATAGGCCAGGTATGGCATGAATATTTACTCTTGGTAACTTAGTTGTCATCATTTTTGTTTAACAAACAGCAATACTTGCTCCCCCCTAGAAATACGTAGAACATGTGGTGACCTTTGAAGGTCTCTCTCCTGATGTGCCTCTATATAAAGTCATTGAAGGGAACGAACCATGCTTCTTCAGAGCATACTTCTCCTGGGATAACACAAGATCTGTGGTATGTTATCAGATATTTACCACTATATTTTAGTTTTTCCCATTCTGCTTCTAGCCTTCTGGTTCTGTTCTATCATTCATTTGTACAGGGGCATGTATTTGAGAGGTTTTATCATTGAAACAACACTGACTTCGTATAAGAAATATTTCCTATGTTTGTTCTTCATGTTTCCTAATGCTCAGCTCTAAATTCAGTAATCCACCAGTATTTCAGTAGATATGAATGTTGCTTCAGTGAGCTCCTTCAGTTTGTTGCTATTTGTTTCATTCCACTAGTTTCTTCGACTGAACTAAAATATGCGAATGGATATAATTCTCATCAGAGCAGCTATTATGTATGATTGTATGGGCTAATTTTGTGGGGCACAGGCTTAGATTGTTGCTATGTGTTGAGCATATGGTGTTAGAGTCCACAGGACTTAGATGCGGACTAAAGAAGGTTTGTTCTTGCCTTTTCTTTAGACTGCTGTTAGTGCTCAATAGAAATAAAAGGGACCTGAGGAGATAGCATCATATCCGATTGAGATTTTAAAATAATTTAAGTTAATCAAAAGGACTGGACGACTGGTGAAGAAAGATGTCTTTGTCCATATGAAATAAAATTGTGCACAGTAGCTATCATGCTTTCTTCGATTATTTGTTCATCATTTCTGCAAGATATTCCTCTTCTATTAACTAATGTGTGCAAATGTTTATCTCAGGGAGCTGTATTCTTCTATTTTTTGTGGTACTAATTTGCTCTTTATTTTCTATGAACTTCACGTTAGATAAAATGATCATACATGCATCCATTCTATTGCTTTCTAGGAGCATTGTGTTGGCAGAATTGTGTTAATCTTTTCATCTTGAAAAACTAATATATCTTAAGAATATATTTCTCCGTGACTTCTTATACTTCCCTACACTGTGCTACTTGGCTGTGCCATTTCTTTGCTCACACTTATAGCACACGACATGATAGATTTCACCTTGAAACAGATTCATGGAAATTCATTTCAGAAGAAACTTTCACTTCTTTTTGGTATGCGCTCAGAGGTAAGTTGCATTTTTTATTCTTGAAATTTGAAATTATATAAATTATTCTCACTTCATGTCAAAAGGAGATATTTGGAAACATAAAATGTATGGATCCACTTTTTAGTAGCCCATCTCTCTAATTGTTTACAGAGTGGGTCTAAGAGTTCAGGTGATGGTGGACCAACTCAGAGGGCATCAGCATTGGCAGCTCTTTCATCTGCGTTCAACCCATCTTCCCAAAGGAAACAGGTATTGCTAACACTACAACACACGACAGTAACAAGTATTATGAATAAAAATTGCTGATCTTACAAACCAAGCAATGTTGTGTTCTTTTTTAGTCTGATGATAGGCCTAGAAGTTCAGGTGATGGTGGACCCACTCAGCGTGCTTCAGCAATGGCTGCCCTAACCTCAGCATTCAATCCATCATCAAAAAACAAAAGCCCACCACCATCTCGTTCAGGTCAAGGTTCTCAGCGAGCAGCTGCTGTTGCTGCCCTGTCCAATGTTTTAACTGCTGAGGGTTCCTCTCAAACTCCTCGCAATAATAGGTCATCCCCAACTGCAGGTAAGACTTGCAACCTACTATTTCCTTCATGTGTTGGTACTATCTAACAATAGATATTCTAGGTGCTGGCGTGCTGCATCATTTCTTTTACTGGACAATTCAAGTATTGAACAATAGGAATGTTTATTTTCCTCTGTAACATGTGAACAACCTCAAGACTTGCGATGCATTACTGCATTAACTGTTTTTTTACTTGTGACTGTCATGTTAATTTTGGATGAGTCATACTGTAGTTGGTTGTCAAACGGCAAAACTAGTAGAAAGTCACTCTTGCAGAAATTTATGGTTACCATATTTTCCTTGTATTGATGTTGTAACTTGCCAACTTTCAGTTGATGCAGATGCTGTGTCCCCTCAGTTTGAAGCAGCAGAGTCATCAGAATTTTCTGCAGATAAAGATGCCCCGGGAGATGGAGCCTCATCTGAGGGTGGGCGAATCGAGCCTGATGTATCACAGGAGCAAACTGCTAATGAAAATGGAGGTGAAACAACCTTCAGCTATGATCGACTGATATCAAAATCTACTAACCCTGTTCGTGGGATAGATTACAAACGCAGAGAGGTTTGTTATTTTCATTACCACCTTTGAAGCAAAGTTGTTACTATATGTTTCTATTTTACCTTGCAAACTGCATAAACACTTTTTTTTGAGGCACATAAACACTTTCCTTACTCATAAAGGATCCAAGTTAATTATGGATGCAACCATATAAAAAAAGGTAGAGAAATGGTGGGAACCAAATGATTCAAAATACGCATGTTTTGTTTTGAGAATATATGATAAAAGTTGGTAAATTTAATAACAAGATAATCTACTTTCATCAAAATATAATCTGAAAACAGAAGACCTTGAGTAATAAAACTTTGGAAGAACTGTGTAACGGTAGAACCATAACCAGTAATTATGTAGATGTTTTTAATAATTCAAACATAACGGAAGTAGTGAGCCTAATAAGGTTCAATAGTCAAAGATGCATGGAATCTGGTGTCATTTTGTGCATGGCTTACAACATGCCAGCAAGCTAATCAAAAGTAGACCAAGCCAAGTATAGTGTCCTTGAAGAAATTTTAGATAATAGGAATTGAGGTGCTCAGTTGGTGTTGAGGTGTGGGTGTCACCCCCAACCCAAGTCGACAAGTCGATTCCTGTTGGTCTCAATTTGGGTGCCATTTTTTCTTAATTCAAATGATACAATGTTCCCCATTGGTATCCTACGTTTTGTTAAATTCTAGATTTTTGCTCCTCACTTGGCTGCAGCCAGACACATCTGGGGATCCTTGCTCTCACCTGGATAATATTGTTTTCATAGGTCCTTTTCGACTATATGATCAATACTTCAAATAAATACAGCATATAAACTTAGTTTCAAAAACTGCAGCAAAACCACTGTTGCATTAGTGGCTACTATTTGAATCCACAACCTTTACTGACTACTTCTGCTGCCACTTTTAACCGGTGTATGCTTACTGCTTCAAATGGACAACTTGGTAGCGTGAGTGTAGGTCTGCATGAATTTCAACGGCTAACCTTGTGTGGTGTCTGCAGACATATTTGTCGGACAGCGAATTCCAGACTGTATTTGGTATGCCCAAGGAAGAATTCTACCAGCAGCCAAGGTGGAAGCAAGAACTGCAGAAAAGGAAAGCCGATCTTTTCTGAAGCCAAGCTTGATCTCTTTCTCGCTACAGATCGAGGTTCCATGTCCCTAGTTTTATCTTGCTTGATCGGTGACATGGTGGTACATCGAGAGGTCATTCTGGTCAGCAATCTTGGTCATACTCCAAATACGATTGCCAGTGGCTTACTCTGCCGTTATCCCAAGTTTTACACGGTATTCTTTATTTGTACATGGTCTGCGTTATGCTGCACCAAGGGTCGTCATTACGTTGTTCCGAGCTTGTCCCGGTTATTGCCCATCCATGTGTATATTATTTTTGCCCTCGATTTGGTACAAATTTGTTTTTTAGCGAGGTTTTGGAATGTATGATGCACATTTTTGTTCAGGCTTCCTCTTTTTGCTTCTCTTGGACTCTTGGTACTATCGTACTGTATAAGCCTTGTAAACTGCTACTATGTATATGTTGAGTGGTGCTATTTGCATGTTCTCTCCTATGTTTCTTTTTGCAAGCCTGGTGATTCTCATTAACCATGATGCTGCACACTTGCAAACTAACACTCCATGAAAGGTGATGATGTACAAACATCCTCTGGGACAACCAAGTGCTGCAATACAATGTCCAAAAAAAAAAATTATGGACGACTCCATCTTCAAAAGTTTTCTAACTTTCTTAGGGCAGCAAACACCGCGATGCCGCCGCAGACACACAGCGTGCAGTGTCGAACTGGGCATTCGCTGCGCATCTTCTCTTTCAGCTCGCTACAAGCATTGATGGTTGACACTTGGCAGGAATATATAACAATGATATTAAGTTTATAATTTATGAACAATAAATACAATTGAGTACCAAAATTTCAATCGCAGTAGTGAAGCCTGCCAACTAAACATCTAGACACACGTACGGTGGACAGTGTGGCACTGTTTTAATTCTGAAAATAGTAAGAATCGAGTCTAACAATAGTAATTGTAGCTAATAGAAGTTACCTCAAACACGTACTTAATCACATTTATTTCCTAGCACACTAATTAAGTGATAATTTTCATTTTGAGACAGTGCATTAGTCTATATCCAACATGAGCACGAGACAAATTAAAAAAAATACAGGAGCAATCTAGTACCCTCATCATGTCTGCATGAATCATGATAATCTAATTTGTAGAACTAAATGCCCAAACATGTATAATGGAAGCAGTAGGGGCGCGCGCGCGATTAATCAGATTTTGTAATTAGTCAGTTGCATTCGCCGGCTAATTAAGCTAGACGCCGCCGCAGCGGTAGGTGATCTGGCACGTCCTGCCGACCCGGACGACGTACGTGTGCTGCGGCTTCACGAGGAACGGCGGCAGCCGCAGCAGCGCGTCGCAGACGCAGTCCTTGGACACCTCCTGCAGCCACCGGCAGCAGTCGCGGTACGCCCGGTGCTCGTCGTCGTCGTCGTCGTCGTCTCCGCCGCCACCATCGTCGCCGCCGTGGTCGTCGTCGTCGTCGCCATGGTCGTCTCGCAGACGGCCGCGCCTACCGCGGCCGCGGCGGCGCCGGCCGTGTCCGCCGCGGGTGCGGTTGCCGTGGTGGCCCGTGCCGTTCCCGACGGCGGCGCCGTGGCCGTCGGCGTCGTTGCTGCTCGCCACCAGAGCGGAGAAGTCGACCACGGCGTGGCCACGACGGCGCCCACGGTGATCGCGGTGGTGCTCACGGTCCCCTCCGCCGTTGTCACCGTCATCATCCCCACCGCCATGATCGTCGTCGTCGTCGTCGTCGTGCTCCTCGGGGGGACTGGGAGGCAGGATGGAGCACGCCTGGCTGGCAATAGCGAACTGGCTGATGCAGAAGGCTTTGGCCTTTCCCTGCGCCGCGACGGTTGCGAAGAAGGAAGGGAGAACGAGGACGGCAACGACCGCCGCGGCGTGAAGCGCCGACGCCGCCATTGCCTGGCTGGCTGGCTATGTCCAGTACTGCGGTAATGCCTAGCTTGCTAAGTGCCACTTCTTATATAAACAAAGAAAAATAGAATTACTTACCTATCATTATAATTTTTAAGAATTAACTACATATCACTTACCATTATATTTTCAAGAATTGACTACACGTCAATATCAGTAATTTATCATGGATACCGATGACCATAAAAATTGTAATAACACAGAAAAAATTAACCAAAAAAATAGTCCAGTTTGAAATACGAATATAGATAAAGTTTAAAATCTATAATAATTTTAAGAGTTTAGATGAATTAATTTAATACTAAACAAATTGTAAATATCTTTTAAATATTTTTTTGATAATGTTTACATATTTTTTACAAAGTGTGTCTAAAAGCCGAAACAAACATACCCTAACCTTAGAGATTAATTAATTTCAAACAGTTGGGTAACTAAACAAACATATTAGGCCAGGGTTAGAAGATATCGATGCATGCATGGTTAAAATTAGGTGCTTCATACCGGCAGCATGTATGATATGCATCAGCCATGACCATCTTGTTTACACATGAACAGATGCACTGTTGGTGAAGGGTCAGTGGCACTTCACACTTGGGGATATTATATTTTTTTTTCAAGCAACAGCACAGCCAAGGGTGAAACCATAATTTAATCAAGTATAAGACTCGACAGTACGATTTATGTTGCAATCGTCAAAATTTCCATAATTTTTAATAGAATTTCAAGAGCGGTTAAGGAGATATATAATATAGGGCCTTAGCCATAACTGCCATAAAATCTACAGTTGTACGAATCAGCCCAAAATGCCCACGAAGTGACTGAGCTTAATCCCATGGCTGGATAAATTCACCTCGTCAAACATATAAAGAAATCATGACCCAACCTTAGCAAATAATGTTGGTCCAACAAGAAGAATTAAACCTATAATTTGGTCCATGAAACATGGCTCTACGACAAAATGGACGATGTTTGATGTTTCGTCTCAAAAGAAGTAGAAAATCCCGAGACCCATCACATACGAATATATATAGAGAGAGAGTGAGAGAGAGAAACGCCGTCGCGTTTCGACATGGACGGCTGAACAGCCTGTGCCACTGCCGCGTGGAGCCCACCAGCTCCCCTTGTCCCAAAAGTTTACCCAGTTCTCCTGATCGAGCAACTTTTGCTTTTTTTACTAGATACATGCACTGACAAAATTTTTTCTCAATATTAATCTTATATTTTGATTGATCGTACGCGTATCTTTTTCAACTCAATAATATAATGCATCTCTTATATAGCTTAATAGTTAAGAAGGTTAATCTATTTAGAAAAATTATAGCAACAATATAAAACTCCTTCAAGAATATAGTTTTTTACTCTAGGTCATGAAATTAAATATTTATTGAATCTAAAAATAAGTTAAAGTAATACGAGAGAAGCTTAAAAAAAGAGAAATTTTACAGGTTCCAATAAGGAACTTCGACAACACGGGTATTTGTCGTCACAGCAAATCCTCGGCGGCCGAGCTCGGCTTCGTCTCTATAAAAAAATTCAATTTTTTTTCACGGTTAACCAGGGAGGAGGGTTGGAGAGGGAGGCGGGCGAGCGGGCGAGATGGGAGCGGCCGAGTCCGTGCCGGAGACCTCTATACACGAATTCACCGTCAAGGTACGACGATCTCCGCTCCCTTCCGCTCGCCTCTTCTCCCCGGCGGATGGCGCCAAGGATTCTGCTGGTTCTTTCCGGTTGTTGGGTGGGGGGTGACGGGATCTTCGCTTTGAGCAGGATTGCAGCGGCAAAGAGGTGAGCCTGGAGACGTACAAGGGGAAGGTGCTCCTCGTTGTGAACGTCGCCTCCAAATGGTATCGCAAGACGGTCGTCGATGGAATTCCCTTTAGTGTCCCCTCCCTGCTTCTTGTCTTGTGAAATGGTGTTCTTGGCTCTGAACATGCTTTGATCTGTGCCTCCAGTGGGTTCACGGAGACCAATTACACGCAGCTCACGGAGCTTTATCAGAAATACAAGGACAAAGGTCAGTCTATTGCTACGCCACCCTGTGGCTCGTATGATGTCCAGTGACTGAAGAACGATTGTAATTGCAACTGGATTTATGCATGTAGTAGGGATTTATCTCTTGGTGACTAGGATGCAGTTTATTTTAAAGTGGATCAACATGCTAATCTGATCAGTGTTATGGAGTGTAGTTGTATAAAAATTTCTCCTAAAGCTGCAAGGTGGCAAATTATAATGACATATTGTTATTTATGTGCTTAAGTTATAAGTTTCATTGTACTGTGATTGAATATTACTCCCTCCGTTCACTTTTAAATGACACAATTGACTTTTATTTCAATGTTTGACCATTTGTTTTATTCAAAAAATTTATACAAATATGCAAAAATATAAGTTATATTGAAATACTTTCAATAATAAAACAAATTATAACAAAATAAATGATATTTCAAATAAATTTTTGAACAAGACAAATGGTCAAACGTTAAGATAAAAGTCAACTGCGTCATTTAAAAGTGAATGGAGTACTTTGTAGTGAATGCAATACATAGGACACACTGCCTTTTACAATGTTAGCCAGCTGCAGTATTAGATTCTATCTGGATGAAGTATTTTGTTAAAGGTCCGCTAGTCTTTGGTTTAGGACAAAAACTAACTTCATCTACTTCAAAAATGATCAGATTTTGAGATATTAGCATTCCCCTGCAACCAGTTCTTGCGACAAGAGCCAGGATCTAACCAGCAGATAAAGGACTTTGCTTGCACACGATTTAAAGCTGATTATCCAGTTTTTCAGAAGGTAAGAACTATCTTTGGACCTGCTTGCTCGCTTGCTTGAAGCTTCTGATTATTTTTTCAATTAACGAATGCTCAGTTTGAGTCCCTTATTCTTGATAGTTAGAGCATAGAACATTATCTCTATCTTTTCTTTTGACAGGAACCAGTAGGGAGAACATTTGAATCTGTACAGATAATAGGATCAGAAATTTCAAGCCATGGGTCTTTAAAAATCTAGCAGCACCTGGAGCATCATAGTTAACACACTCGGATTTTCAATGCAGAATTGCAAACATCCTATCAAATTTTTCGTAGCATCAACCAACTTCTGACAGTCATGATTTCAGCCAAACCAAGTTCAACAACAAAGTTTCTCCATCTGTGCCTCATTAGTGGAACCTTGTCATGCATGCATGTTCCTTTGTGCCCAAATGTTCTAACTAGCTTTTATGGAACATGCATGTGCCTAGCTAGGTAGTAGCATGTGTACCAATTAATTAGATGTGCATAAATATTTTAAAAAGTAGACCAAATGACTTTGTTTCCCTCCACTATATGGCATGGAAAATATGAATCATTTATTATTCATGAGAGTGATATCATTTAGGAAAAAGTACACTTTACTACCCTCAACTTTCGACAAAGTTTGAATAACCCCTTGAAGAATTTTTTTGTTTAAATAACCCCTCCATTTTGAAAAACTAGAGCATTATTGAACTTTGTCGCTGGTTTTGCTGATGTGGCTTTGTCTAAAAGCGGTTTTGGCTGATTGGAGACCACACATGGGGCATTGACTAGCCGACTAAAATATATCTGAAAAACCCCCTCCATTCGAAACTCAAAGTAAGATGGCGAGGCTCACGCTCGTCGTTGCCCCATAATCGTCGGTCGACGGCGGGGATGTGGGCAAGACTGAGGGTGAGGGGGTTGTCGTAGTGGGGGTTGGCGTCTTGGGGCTTGTCAGAGAGATAGTTGGTGGCGCGGTGGGGGAGACCGTTGGGGTGGTGGTTGGGGGAGTGGACACCATGGCTAGATGAGGGGTTGCTGGGTTAGGAGGCGTGACTGGTGGTGGAGCGATGGGTGGCGATAGGGGTGGGGTGGCGTGAGCTAGAGGAGGCTGTGATGTCAGCGATGAGGCGGTGTGGTAGGAGCCAGAGGAGGTTGCAACAATGGCAACAGGGCGGTGTGGTGGGAGTGGGAGGGGTGATCGACGGTGATGTGGGCCCTGTGGTGGGAGTAGGAGTGGAAGGGGCTGAAGGTGTCGTTGGGGCTAGAAGTGTCAGAGGTGGGTTACTAGCCAGGCGCATGGTGGGCGCCGGCGGAGGCTATGCCGGGGGCTACTATGCAGTGGTGGAGGCACCCAGGAGTGCGAGGACCAATGGACAATCACCATTTTCACTGGTCTCTTAGAGGTCACTTCTTGAGTAGGGAGTTTTTTGGACATCTTTAACTCAGTCAGTCAGTCGGTCAGGTCAGCACGCCACGTGTGGTCCTAGTTAGCCAAAACCGCGTTTAGACATGGCTAGAGCCACATCAGCAAAACCAACGACAAAGTTCAACCATGCGTTGGTTTTTCAAAACGGAGGGGTTATTTAAACAAAAAAATTACATGTGCTTTTTTCTATCATTTATTTAGCAAGGGCTAGGAAGGAGGAGAGAAAATGACTAGAAATTCTAGGTTGACTTATAGTTGAGAAATTAACTGAGAAGGTTAGGATGACTTATATTTGGAGTTGGAGGGAGTATCTAAAAACAATAGTTGCATCCAATCGTCCTACATTCAAATTTCATAGAGTATAGTGCATTGCTTGCAAATTATAGCTCTTTATAGTGCACCTCTTGCACAAAAGTGTTCATAAGAGGAATCTATGCTTAATCATGTGTTTATCCTCCTAAACACTATGATGTGTTATGGACATTATTCAGTAGATGAAAGCCTAGGAGTCAGGGGGCTTACATCAAAGAGTTATTAGGGATAAGATGTTAGTTAGTTAAATAAAGTTATTTGTTAGTTAATTAAGAAAAGTCTTAGCAGATTAAAACATGAGTCAGAATATAGATTAAGTAGAGTCCTTATTGCATTATATCATGAGTTCTTAGATTTCTATATCTCTAAGAGATGTATATATATCAAGGGTTGGCGTTTTAACCAAGCCAAGTAATAAAGTAATAAAATTGTCTATTCTTCTATCTTTTGCTCAAGCTAGCCGGGGCAAAGCTTCCTATTGTATCTACCTATTATATTAGCAAGAGGGAAAGTTCTCTGCCGCTCCTACCAATTCTATCAACAAGAGGGAAAATTCTCTGCTGCATCTATCTTTGGACGAGAGGAACAACCTCAAGCCTAGCTACCCACAATTATTGGCTGTGAAGTTCTAGGTTGAAAATCGCCCGAACATAACAACTGACATGATAAATTTGAGACTACCAGAAAGAATTACATTTCTTTCTAGTTTGTATACAATAGAATGCACTAGATCCCCAAATGAAAGACTTGATATCCTAGCCATCATGCTTCTCTACTAAAGAAGTTATGGCCACTCTTGCGGCTGTTTACTGGCGATTTATGACAAATGAAAATATTTCAAGACATTATCTAGCAATAGATATCCTTCTATTAAGAAAGAGTTGAGACAGAAATCCCCAACACATAATGGATGCACTATCTCCTAATTCAGGTATAGCTAATGCCTTGAACAACACAGTTGCTTTAGGACATCTTGGCAGTAAAAAGAGCCTTTTCCACTATTTTCATGATTGCAAAATTTCTACAATATAATTGCCACAAGATATTTACCTTGTTTATTAAAAGTAGTTTTTTTAATCTATGAAAAAAGGTAGACTTAATAAGTAATGCCACATTTTGTCTTCTAATGTTAATGATACCTAATGCAAAGCAACACTATCTAATGATGTTTAAAAATTTGTTGGAATCCCATATTGCCGACCAGCATTACATAGTCATACCAACTAGTAAGTAGTCCCCCACCCCCCCCCCCCCCCCCAATGTATTTTTTTTGGAATGAGCTGGTCATTTTTCAATGTTTGGATCTGCAGGTGCGCGTAAATGGCCCAGACGCCGCACCAGTTTACAAGTTCCTCAAAGCTAGCAAACCCGGCTTGTTTGGATCTAGAATCAAGTGGAACTTTACCAAATTTCTTGTTGATAAGAATGGTAAAGTCATTGACAGATACGGGACTGCGACCACTCCACTGTCAATTGAGGTCTCTTTCTCTTCCTTTCTCGCTCGCCTTCTAAGCACGCGCACATCTCTTATACATCTGTTTAAAATGTACAGAAGGACATCCAGAAGGCGCTGGAGGATTAGATCTCATACCCTGCCCCCATCACTCACTTTGCACATGTAGGCAAAACGGTTGTAATATCTAGACCTCAGCTTTTCTCTGTTGTGAAGTCATGCGATGTTTTCCCTCTCGTGTATTTTATTTGTGACCTTCATCTATATAATATAAGTAGAGATTGTGTAGGCATTATATTGTTGGCTCAAAAAAGTTGTTGAGAAACCTGAGACATAGCAGCATGTAATATTGACAAACTAAAATCATATGTAGTGTAAGGTTTGTGTTTGAGCTTAATTTGTTCCTGAGTCCTGACTTCCGAGTTGTGGTTGTTCTAGGGCTGGCATTGTTTTGGCAGAAATTACAAGGGACCACAAAAACTGACAAGAACATCTTCATTATATTTGTTATCTCACTTGCTATCCTCTAAAATATAAAGAATGATCTAAAAAACAACTCCATTATTTTTGTTATTTGACTTGATATCTGAGGTGCTTCTCATCTTCTCCCAATACCAGAAGTTAGAACTGAAGAGAAGGAACATTCCCACAAAAGCTATTCTATAGACAGACCAAAAGATAAGAAACAAAATCCTGTAAAATTTCTTTTTACCAAGACAGTAAAGAAAGATCACACTGCACTCTATTCATGCCAGTGAACCACTGTCCACTGAAGCTGTCCACAATCTCTCTGCGAATTACGGCCGCCCGCCCGCTTGACTAGAGAGTCAGTGAGGCTGATGTGAGAGTGCACGAACAAAACATACGACGTGATTCTCCAAACATAGAAGAATCTCCTGACGGTATGATGCTTCTCCAGGTGCGAATCCACCAAACGCAGAAGAGGCTCAGACTTTATCCGAGGCATCGTCCTCCTGCTGCTGTTGAGAGTTCCTGACTGCGACGAGCTTTTCAGCCAACCTTTGCTCAAGTGCCCTTTGACCCCTTTCTCTGCAGTGAACCAACAGCAGTCAAACAGAAGCCGGCAGGTCATAGGAGACTGGGAATTGTAGTTGTAGCCATGCTTGCAAGTTGCAATTTACCAAACTACTCAGCTAATATTGAAAATGCAATTGGGTGAGATGTTATGATCATGGATCATTCATAGGACATGACTGACGAGTGATCTTGATGACATCTTCTATGCAACAACACGAATGGTAATAGGGAATGGTATGGAAACAATTTTTGGAAGGCTCATTGGCTGCAAGGGGATAGTTTTGTCACACGTTGGTTAACTCTTTACATGTATGTCATAAACCGTAGCATCACTGTGGCACAAGGAATGCTAGATCACTAATAGGTTCATAATCTTAATGGTGCTTTATCAATTCAGGCACTTTGTGAATATTTGCAACTGTGGGACCTATTGCAATTGGTGGAGCTTCGATCAGAGTTGAAAGATCGGCTCTTATGGACTACCAAGACAGATAGTCATTTCTCAGTTGCAACAATCTATGACTTCTTCTTCGTGCCAAAGGTACAGATTGGGGTTGCATGCGACTACTATGTAAGATAAAGGTGCCATCCAAGGTAAAAATTTTCCTTTGGTTGGCATTGAAAAGTCGCTACCTAATAGTAGATAATCTTGCCAAGCGAGGTTGGCAACATGAAGAGAGATGTGTTCTTTGTGTCCTCACCATAGAAACATATGTGCATCCGTTGGTGGGTTGCATTTTTACCAAATCTGTTTGGCGTCTAATCCGAGCTTGGTTACATATTGACTTCGAACTTCCAGGTGCTCGTACAACCTCCCTTCAGGATTGGTGGTTAAAAACGAGTCGTGTCTTTCAGGAGCCCTTGAGCTCAATTCTCTGTTTGGCTTGGTTTGTTAGAGTATTTGGAAAGAGAGAAATAGTAGGATCTTTCAGCATAGCCAAAGGACACCAATTCAACTGCTAGGTGATATAAAAGAACTTTTAGTTTGAAAAGAGGCCGGAGATGTTTAGAGCATACCAGAGTTTCCTTTTCAATGATGCAACTCTTTTCTATGTGTTTTTCTATCCTTTTTAGAAGTGTTGTGTTATTCTTCTTCTTTCGACTTTGGTAGCCTCAATGTAAATCTTGTCCTTCTTTTCCTCACCTCAATAAAATTTGGTTGGCCTCTCTTAAGCTAACCCGTCAAAAAAATATGATCCATATTTCTCTTTTCCTCTCATCTATTTTAGAAGGTATTTTGGAGTGCAAACAAAAAGAGTTGCCTGGGATGCGAGCTCCACGTTTAGCTATTCAGAGCAAGCAAAAGCAATGCATAGGAGAAGTGCAGGATGTATGCATGTATACAGTTTGGGTGCAACATCATATGGTCAGCAGTGTAGATGGTTCATGGATTAGATAGGATGGATAGGGATAGGGAATCCACACCTTCTCCGGTTTGCCTGACTAGAGTCTGGACCAGGTAACAGTCCATCCAATGTTTGATCGTCGGCTTCAAATCTTTTGGATCGTCCACAAACAAGTGTATAGAACACAGATGATATTGGGTCCAAAACTGGCCTGCATATTTTGATAGATCACTTCAGCAAGAATATATCTAATGATGTAGCACATAAGTATAGTTGGGTTTTCCACATGAACTAAAGTATATCATTTTGAAAGTACAGCTGGCCTATGATTGATTAGAACAATATTTACAAGTTCAATGAATAAACAAGTTTATTTTAAGGGGTGACCTAAAATGTACAAATTGTTTGATCGGCGTGTTAAATCCTAAAAGTGAAAACACAAATTTTAGAGGATCAGATCTTGCAAAATGTACAGAGTTCAATTTAACATGTGGCTGGTTTAGAGACACTGCACAATTTTGCAAGACGCCTTGGGAAAATCATTACCTCAAAAATTCAGGGAAGAAGCTTGAGAATGCAAATTCATCACTTGGGTCCCCTTTTAATCCTGCTTCTAGCCTCTTTTGGAAGTAACGCAGGTAAATCCAACTCACGTAGATGCCAAATAATATGATTGGAATGTATGGCACTGATTCCTTCACGAAGAAGCTTACGGAAACTGAGATAAATGCAACAAGAGATGGCATCCACTGAGTAAACAGAAAATTGAGGGATCAGATAACCCTTGTGGAGAAAATTGAATGCCAAGTTGGATTAATTTAATAGTAGATGTGAACAAGCACCTTTGCCTTAATATTAATCACAAAAAGATTAAGCTCCTGATCAGGTAAAATTTGTTTGATGCCCACCAGAAATCCTGAAAGAACTCCATAGAACCCAGAAAGAGGGGTGTAACTGCATGATCAAATATTTGCAATGTCAAGACTCTAGGGTAAAGAACAAGTTAAAAAGTTATTCATTCATGAAGATCTAATGTTCAAAATTATCAGAAAAATGATGTTGATGCTCAATAAACTAGATAACACTGGTTCTATTATATCAGTTACTGATCCTATCAGATGGAAAAATGGGAGGTAGGAACAACATTTAGAATTATCAAGTGAGCTAGACTCACTTCAAATAACTCAAGCATGGAGGAGAAGAAGAATCACATATTTATTGGTTTGATATGAATGTTAAATCCTAAAAGTGAAAACAGAATTTGTAAAGCACTTGAAGAGCCTGATTTGCTACCACCCAATTTTACCAGCAAGCCATAGCGTAAATGTGTACTTACAGGTAGATCTCCTGTTGTGTTATGTAGTAGAAAACAATAGCAGTTACAAAGACACACGCTGAAGTTGAGAGATTGACAATAAAAATGAACTTCAGCAACTCTTTAGCCCCCCACAAAGGCTCCAACACTTTCCCCAAAAGAAGAAGACCAGCTATGCTGACAATTACCTGTTAGCACATCAACCGTACCAGGTAAGGTTGCAGTTGCACTAAAGCAAAAGGTAAAGTGTATTCATTGGATTTTCACATGATATGGTGTACAAGATTAACAAGGGTAACAGAACTCGGGAAACAGAACCTTACTAGAATTGAAGATCAACACACAACACCATGACATGGTATTAATACCACATAAACATAAAGAAATATATGAGTATCATAGTTCAAAGTCCTAAAGGATAAAAAAACCATGGACAATGAATTATAATATAATAGTTCATTCATCCCAAAATGTAGCAACCTTTATCCTTAAGCACATGTAGTAAGGAGATGTGCAAAAAGATCATAATACTCTCCTCAAGGTGGGTAAGTGTGGGTCCAGGAATGATTGAGTGGAGTAATGAGTAATAAAATTTAAGGATAGTATGAATATTTTAAAGATAAATGTGATCTTTTACAAGTACTATACTGCTACATAATGGTTCAAAGATTTAGCTTCATAAGTTCACAGGGAGAAATTAGGACAAGAGTGGAGAAATATGTTTGAAGAATAAATTAACAAGTCAGAATGCATACGATGGATACATGACAATGACAAAAACTTACCCCAGGAATTGTTTGCTCGATATAACCAGAAGTTACAAGGTTCCAAGCAAATGGGATTGTCCTGTAGAAACATGCGCTTAATTAATTATCTGATAATGATCATCCAAATCGTTTACGTTTATTTAAAAATGGTACAATAAAGATCTTGATAAGCTATATACCATCTATCGATATGGTTCTATTTGTCATTTGTCTTTGCAAGTTTGCAATAACTGAATAACAGAGGTGAAGAGCCACGGTTGTGTGTAATAAATGAGCCTTCTAATCTATTAATTATAAATAGAGTGCCAAAAGGAGACAAAGTATCTACTCTGTACTCTGTAGATCTAGAAATAAAAACATTAATCACAGAAAGAGAGTTATGCATCGTCGTGGTGGATTCAGATTATAATAGCATAGATTAATCAATACGGAAAATATAATTGTATTTATGGAGTCCTAAACAATAAATATATATATATATAAAATTTAATTTTACTTGTAAAATCTAGCTTCACGCAAAATTGAGCGGGAAAATAATTTACAGCCTAAGACATTTCATTGCCACGAGCATGTAATGAATTTCTCCAAATGCATCAGGGCAGAAGCAGAATCGAACTTGAGTTAACGTGCACAAGTCTAGTTCCCTTAAATGCCGGAAGAAAACATTAATCTTGTGGGGTTTAGGAGTACGGTTGGCACCTGGAGGGAATAAGTGCGAGATAGGTGAGAGCTGAAGGGAACAGTTGAATCGCGATGTGACCAAGGAACAAGACGACGGCGAGGCCCTTGCACAGCTTGGTGAACCCTGTGAAGGATTTCCCGACCTGCATCATCGGATCGGGGCAGATAGTTAATTACACAATTAAGTCCAGTACAGATGAGGAAATATTATGAAATTTTTAACATCCCACCGGCACTGCCCACGGTTAGTAATAAACTGATCATTTCAGATAGAACGCGAGAGAGGCGAGTAATTCGGATGGCGACGATGCAGGCCGCTCTTCCGATCGGAAGCTTCTAGAAGCACGCGGGGGTGGCCGATGGATCATCGCACGAGGGAGGGAGGGAGGGCAAGTGGGCGCATCGCCAGACCGGATTCAGTCGTGCACGCGCCGCCGACACATAGTACTGAGAAAAGAGGCGGTGTAATCGTGGTGGCGATGAGGCGGTGCGGATGCGGCGACCTACCGCTGGCGGAGGCGACGCGGAAGAGGGGGCGGAGGCGCTCATCCTCGAGCTCCCCGTGGTGGCCCTGCTTCACCCAGACGACGAGCGGTGCACCGTTGCGCCCCGTGTGGCAACGACCGGAGGCTGGAGGCCGGAGAGAGGCGGAGGAGCGCGAGGCGCGAACGATGGAGGGGAGCACTGGTGTGAGGGAGGAGGGTGTATGGTGGGTTTTATGGTGGGTTTGGTTTGGTTTGGTTGCAGTGAGGTAGTATAGTGGAGTGAGACCTGACGGCGTGTGGGAATTTGGGTTTGGTCCATCTCCATCCAACGCACGCGTAACGGCGTAAGGCCTAACGCTGTGGATTACTGCGCTGTCTGCTCTGCCGTTCGCTCTGACTTCTATCTCCGTTCATCGTTTTGCTGTTTCGAGTTTTCGACGAGGCAATGGGTTACCACAAATCAACAGAAAAAGGAATATGTATATGGGGTTTTATGTGCCCTATTTACTTGAAGGTAACAGCAAACTCAATCTCAGTTCTTGATTAACTATAATTAAAGTAATTTAAAAATTAATTTTTTCTATCTTACTTCCTCTATCTCCGACCGCTCCGCCACCATCATCGCGGTGGCTTGCCCGTCGCCGTGGCGCCTTGCTACTTATCCACTGCCAATGCCCCATGCTTCGGTGCCTGTCTACCACCCCTTGCGCCACCGTACAAGTTGTCTGTGCCCTAGTGTTGGTTTGCCGCCCTCCTACCGCAACGAGGTCACCTGTCCGCGACGTGTACGTAGTAGTAGGACGCTCCGTGTGTTTCCCTCGTCATCACAATCGCTAGCCCCTTCCCTATTTCGTCTAGGGTCCGCACCACCATCCCTAACACTGCTAGCCACTGCAGTCGTCGTCTAGCCCGCCTTCGCTGCACCCGGCTAGCCTTCCCCGTTGCATGCCGAGCTAGACTCTAAAGAAGAGAGAAAAAGGAAAAAGAAGAAAAGAAGAAAACAAATATAAGATGTAATAGATTTTTTTATTTAAATTTAGACCGTTAGATCATAAAAAATGAACACTCCACAGTTATTGGGCACACCGTAAAAGAATTCAAACCCAAAAATAAAATATAAACAGTTTTGAAAATGGAGAAAGCGAAACAAATAATAACCAATTTCAAAGTTGAAACCAACAATGCTGGCCTCTACACCGTAGACAACCTATATTATTATTATTCTGGTCAGCTACGTACCACCAAAAATACGCTCACTTTAGCTATTCACTGCCAAAACATCTTCGTATTCTTTAATACCCATCGAATTTTGCTGCAAACCCAACGTCGCAAATCACCAGAACTAGAACAGCGTATTGTCACAACAAAAAATGGTCATTCCGTAGTAAAATTCACAGCTAGAGCCTACAAGAAACACCGTATTTGCAAGAAATAAAGAGCCTGCCAATCCACCAAGGGCAATAACGTAGTGATGAGAGAGGCTTGCTACACAATCACTGGGATCACTACCATCCTAGTTGTATATATACACCACTTGTACCGTATTTCCTTCCCCTTTCCATTTTACACGTAAAACCAATCAAACTGGACATGTGCGGCCAGAGGCAGCTCTAATGCTATATTAACACACAATGAGACATATCGTTATCGTTGTTAACGGCACCATATCACGTATCTTGCTTGTATCAGTCATTGTTCTTGAAAAAGGAACCCCATTTGTGTGTCAGTCCATCTATCAGGCTGCCAGTCCGGCTCTTTTGTACCACCAGCGTTGCCCTCGTGCCATCCTCTCCATTGTGTGCTGGTTTCTTCTGGGATTCTGATGGCCCGGATTTTCCATTGGACTCCGATGAACCAGAAGAGTTCGCAGAAGCAGCACCATTGTTAGTTGTGTGGTTGACTGAAGCTTGTACTTCAGCTGCCTTGGCTTCGCTGCTACAGACCGTTACGTCCTTGCCAGGAACATCCGCGGAACTGGTTTGCACAGAGATTGAGGATGCATTTGGCTCCAATACTGTCACAGTTGCAGCACTGCAGCCATTTTCTTTATTTTCTTTGGATGCAACAGATTGCACAGCTTTTGTATTTGTCTGCTCAAAATCCTTCAATGATTCCATGATTGCTTGCATTAGCATCTGCATTTCAGCACAGCAAAAAGAGATTAACAGCTGATAAGCATGGAAACATCACCAGGTAATTGTGATCAATATTTTACATTTGGGCAAACATTTACACCAATGAGATCCTTCTGTATTTTCATATATTGAAGATTTAGAGAGATGCTCATATTAACATGTTAAGCTTTGGCTGAAGAAAATTGGTTAAGACTGGTTGTAAGTGGAAACCAATCTTATCATAAGCCATCAACAGTTGAAAACTGTTTCCAATCAGCCCCAGACCTCCAAAAACCAACCATTCTCCAACCTGACAAGTGGAACATCGACTTCTATCTTAAGACCTAGGAACTCAGCTCTAGACCCCTTTTTCTGTGATACACATTCTGCAATATTTAATTCGCACTGAACTCTATATAAGGGCCTTGGAAACAGCCAAGGGCAGTGAAACATGAGGACATCATGAAAAATCTGAAAGATGTTAAGGTATAACTTACTCTATCCTCATCTTCCTCAGTGTAGGGCATATCTGATAGACTATCAAATGAGTACTCCACATACTCGCCATCATCAGTGGTTGGAGTCAGCAGCCTCCCATTATGTCCATTAGGAGGAGTTGCAGTAGATACACTAGACGAGGAAGGACCATTATCACTGTCCATTACCTGCTAAGACAGCAACAGAATAGGTATCTCAGTTGTGATTATCTGGGTGTAATATTCCGAAAACTCATAAAAGATCAGTATCTTGTCCATACAGTTTTAAAGCATTCCCAGTGATATTCACCATAAATATATAATATTGAAAGAACATTGATTAGTGTAGTAATGATGATGCATTTACTCCATCCATAATCCCAATACCAGCAAAGATTATTGTATTCTTATTTGAACCAGATGTTTTGGTATATCTCCTCCGATCCAATGAGCTCACAGTCCAATATGAATACAGCTTTAAACTAACAAATCTTAACAAATAATACCTACATTCATATGTATAGTTTAAATTTCATATCAGCATATCCATTATGAGGTTCAGTTTTTATAATGAAAAATGAATATTTCTGCTCATCATCCTCTTCAGTAGATACACTCGAGTACATGGTTCACTGGAATTCTATGAACTTCAGTGCTGATCAGCAAAGAATACTTAGAACATAAACTGATGGAGGATATTACGAAGAACACAGTATTTTGGTATGGTTAAGACGGGTGATATATTAGGAACAAGTAACAACTCCTACTGGTGAACTTGGAATGTGGAGATACTTGTGTAATACTGTAATACCACCAAACAGAGTCCTAAGCAGTAGAATATATAAGTAGCTATGGTGCTGAGTGCTGATCCCTTCTAATACCTTTGTTCAACATCCTCTTCAATACGTATCACCTAAACCCCATCATCATCTCCCACAACCCACCATCATCCCTTCTCACTTGACACTGACAGCACTAGCACTAACCCCTCCATACATGCCATTGCCAATTGCCATATTCAGACTATTCACCTACTCTTACCATGCTGAAACAACCACATATGGACCTACCTCACAATCTTCTCCATAAAACCTAATTATCTTTGTTGTAGTTATTCCAAAAGTGTATAGTGTAGGTGCCAAACTAATTTGAAGTCATTATATACCTTAAACCAGATAGTTGTGGTAAATCAGTTATCACTTATCAGTCTGAGCTAGTCTGGCAACTATAGGTGCATCTTGCTCATCTGTTTCTTTTTCTTTTCAAAACCACAGTGGCTGTGGGAAATTCACAATCTAGTAGCGGCTGATCAGTTCGAACTCTTCAAAGTTACCGAAGACTTAAATATGATCCTAAAGTATTGAAAAATAGCGCAAAATGATACCTCATTTCTGTCAACCCTGTCTTCTGCGGTGGCACCAGATGGGACCTGGAGAACAATCAAAAGAAACAAAGACTAAGTCCTCTGTAACTTTGTTCATGAAAGAGATAGCACTGCTGCCTTGAATAATTAAACTTATTTGACAATATTTCATCAGTAATATAATAGTTATTCTAGCAGTTGAGCTTCCATTGCTAACAGGTAGAAATGACTTTAGTTAACTGCAAGACCATGGAACTAAGATACAGCAGAATCTTAGCATTATTCGGAATGGCGACCGCTAAACACACCCACCTCCATTCTACTCATGAGCCTTCTAGAACGCAACTGCGCGATGGCATCTTCCGTGGTAGTTGCACGGGCTGTCTCATAACAAATAATACACAAGTTCATACCATTATTTGGTGTACTAAACATAATTACAGATCAAAGTTTGCAAACCATACCTGTTGGTGATTGAGCAAACCTATACTCTATGTCATGTTCTGTATCCCAATGACCCTGTCAGCAGGACATCTGGTAAGATATATTGAACATATTTCAATCGACTACAAACAGATACTAATTTGTAGTACCTGACCAAGGCTTCCATGTGGTGACAGGAAATAATGATCATCAGGGACATCAGGAGGGCTTAGCACGTTGTGGAAAAATATTGTTATGGAGTCGAAGTAAAATTGTGGACGGGGTGAATTGTGGTCCCCGTCAAATTTTATAATGTTTTTGTCTCCCTACAGATGCATTTAAAATAACCTTATATTACTACCTTCTCACACAAAGGAATCAACTGTCCACATTGAAGGGAAAGACAGAAGCTTACAATATATGATTCATAGATCTTGTCTGAATGATGGGGCAGTATAAAATCATCATCAGTCGCATGTCCAAACAAAGCAGGAACAAAACATCGCTTTGCTACCTGAAGAAATAAATTTCAGATATTAAATGTGTACTAATGTATGGTAAAAAGTTCAAAGTTGTCACAAATAAGTGGTCCAGAGATGTTCTACAGCATTCTCTTCTATATAAATGAACCTAGCGGTGGTGGGAGTTGGGTATGCCATCCCAACACAACCACTTGTTGGTGGTATCTTCTATCGAGAATAAGGCTATTCGTGAGCTGATGTTTTGCTACAAAATATATATGTTTTTCCAATAAATGTATATTTATGTTTCCTTTTAAATTTAGAAGTTAGTAATTAGGATATATTTATTTGAAATACATGGAATGCATGGGTATTGACTATTCAAATAAAATTGCAATGTAGTTCACAGTTGGAGAAGAAAGCACATGCAAATCCTATGAGAAAAAGCGTGTGTTCCTCTGTTTCTTTTTCAGCCTTCTGCTCTTGTTTACTCAGGGGAACAAGGGGGCAATGAGGGAAAGAATTGCATATGAAAGCCAACCTAGCAGTTTGGGACTGCATATGAGTGTATCAAGATTGAAACAGAACAAAGAGGCTGGCAACATCTCCTAGAAGCTCATAGAAACTAATATCACACTGAACAAGAAAAGCAAAGAATGTAGAACTCAAAATTAATGATGATTCAAATGAAAAAAGTACAACACAACAAACTGACAGAAATAAAGAGGCCAAAGATATGCATAAATGATAAATCATAATCATAGATGACATTGATAAAGTGAAGGCAAGTAAATTCATCTCTCATGAGGACAACACACGTAGAACCATGAGAAGCAAATCACAACATCAGGCCAAAAACATGGAGCAATCACAATATTTATTGTATTTAACATTAAGATGATAGCACACCTGAATGGTATCAAGGTCCATAATGTCAAAATTGGCTTTTCTCTTGACAACCTTTCGCATGTGTTGTATTGCTAGTTTGACCTAACAAACAAACAGAAATAACACAGTAAATAATGTGGAAGTATAGAACCTACCTTATGAAAGTATGCATAAATGTGCATATCTACGATCAAATAAACTTACAGAAATTTTTAAAAAATGTCATTACAATTTTTTGTAATTTGAAAAATGTCACTGTCAATGATTGTGGTAGGTCTTATCTGTCAGTGACACACCGATGACATATTTCAAAACTGTGAAAATTGTAATGGCATAGAAAAATTTAACCCATAAACTTAATAGAAGTTAGCAATTATTGAAGTATACTTGTAAATACCAAAAACTAGGTGTCAAAAAATCTTCTTCTGGACAATGCACAGAAGCCTGGGTAGCAACAACTTATTCACCACTGGAACTAATTATAGTTGACATTTGCCATGGGTCTAAGTCAGTGGATCAGCCAATGACATGAGGTTGCTTTCTATACGAGTTTGTTTGTTTAGCTAACAGATATGGACTGTTATACAAGGATGCAATAATTAAGAAATCTCTCCCTCATTACCTCTCCCTAAATGGTACTAACAGCACAGAAAAAGTATAATATGCATATCAACTACAATAGTCCATGAGTCAAAAATTTCATCCCTAACAAATAATGAGACCATGTCATCAACTGATACTCACCGTGAATTTTGGCAGGGGATATTTGTATGTATCCACTAGTTCCATCATCAGGTCAACCAAGTTAGAGAATGGACTATCAAGAACCATTCCAGCAATTGATGGATCCTCTGCTCCATACATCAGACTGAAAATTGAAGATAACCGTTTTCATAAACACAGAAAACCTAAAATTACATGGTATAATGATGTACACCATTTATGTAATATTGGACAAGCATTGTGAACGTGCGTAGATTGCTGTGGGTGTTTCCGGACTACAGGGTGCTGTATGTTGACCGATGACATTTTACATGTTAAAGGATGATAATTGTCAACACTATATGTCTATATTTTAATTGGGAGATCAAGTTTTGGGATAACATGTATCGTACAAGAATACTAAAGCTGAGCATTAGCATAATTTTCTCATTAAAAGAAGATACCTTGTGACTGCACCCATTGAGCGGCCCCACAAACCAATACAAGATATGTTCCCATCTGTCCGCAAATAATTGACAACAGCTTTCAGATCTTCTCTCTGTAAAACAAAATAGATATCATCTACCATTGTGCTCTTCAAATAGTGTCAAAGAAATTGCATTAGCCTCAAGGAAATCTATGCATGTTTACTTGGTGACAATATACCATTACTAAGACAAGTTGATCCAGAATTGAGGAAACAACATGCCAATGTGTCTTCTATGCAAAGATTGACATTTCAGTCACTAACCCTCCATTCAACAGTTACAAACCTTTTCCAGATTATTTCTTTCTGAACAAGAAAATAGACAAATATCCAGTATTCTATATCATTTATTATTCTTTGCTTAATCACATTTCAATTAGCTTTGCATACACAAAGTATCCAGGCAAACCGAAGGTTTGGAGAAGAATATGTATTGTCTTTAACTTCTATAAGTGCAAGAACGACTCACTTCATTCCAGCCTAAGGTGACATGTTCTCCTTCAGAGAGCCCAGACCCTGAAAAGTCCAGTGTAAAGACCATAATATTTGATGGTAGAAGAATAATTGCGGCTTCACTAGCATCAGCTCTGCATCCACTGGAAAATAAATAATGTGGATCAATTAATGCCTAGCAAATAGAAATAATATAATATGTTAGCAAAGATATGTAAGGAGTATATATGTTTTTAATTTCATTATCAACTACACAGGTGACAGGTGTAAAAGTATTTTGCTCAAACTGAAAAAATGGCTTATATTAAGCAATATGATGATATGTTGATTTAATATGTAATGTATTGCATATCCATACCTGTTTCCATGACAGTATATAACGCAAGGAAGAGGTTTTCCTTCAGGGATCGCAACAGGCATGTAGTGGCTACACTGCAATTTCTTGCCCTGGCCATTTACAACCTGAAAAAAGAAATCACACATATTTGAGCACCATGAAAAACCAAAGGAGAAACATAAGTTCAACCTGGTTAGCTTGAGGCTCTTTGTTCATTAAGGCGCAACTACCAATGCAACCTTGTTGGTCGAGGCAGCAAATGAAGAGGGAAAAAACTGAAGTCATTTTTTGCATGAATCAATGGTATCCACCATAGAGGCAAGATTTATAGTCCAATTTTAAAGCAGAGGATAAGACAAATATGGTGGTATTAAAATTTTCAGATAACGAGTGTGACAATATGTAGATTTTATTACATGAATATCAAAATATTACTACAAAGCAAACAGAAACAGATCAGATCATCAGGTTCCTATTAATCTTTTAGCGGTATATTGAAGGGCATATCAAATGTATAACCTCCAAGTCCTTCCTCTGAAACCACCTTCCTTTCAACATAAATTCCTGATCCAATAAATCATCATTTGGACTGTAGTCAGCTCTGCAATGTTCCGATACAACAGATAGATTAATGAACGCAATACTGGTAACAATAGTCATGGAAATGCCATATCTGTAAGTCCAATAACACTATGCTGCAACATCAGTGAGCAGGCATGCATTCAGATTCATTTTTAACCTAAGATTTGATAAGCATCTTGCTAAGTTGCAAGCTCAGTTGATTGGCAAGTAAGTATGTCAGCTCACACATTTGTTTTCCCCCGATTACTAACAGGAATCGGCCCAACTCAGCTAACAATTGCTAAGCTGGAATCAATAAAAAAGCGGAAACATTCGCAGCAAAATCCTCAATGGAACAGCATCAGCGTCCCCAGGGGCTCCACCTCCACCAAACCGAGCTGGAAACATCGTACGTACCACCAGGCACGAAATCCCACCAGAATTACGCGGGCGTGGCGCCCAAACCATCAAGGCCGACACCTGGGCAGGACGCACAGAAATCGGCCACGAGAGCGCACGAACGGACGAACCGATCGACGCAACCCCCACCAGCAGGGCGCCCAAACCGCGCGAACCCACCGACCCAGATCCGACCGAATCGGGAGAGCGGGGAGAGCGTCTCACCTGGGCGGGCGGATGATGAAATTCACGAGCTGGTCCATCGGGCGCTAGCCGAATCTCCGTCCACGAACTCACGAAGAGGCTGACGGAGAGGACAGAGGAGGGGATTGGGATTGGGTGCACGAAGCGAGCAAGCAACTGCGCGCGGCTCTCCCTCTACGAGATGGCGTCGTCTACTTCCTCAATCCCACCACCACCACCACCTCCTCCTCCCTCTTTTTAATTGTTGCTTCGGTTGAGGTTTCCGTGCCTTGCTGCCTTCCCCTTTTCCGGGCTCGGCGGGCGACGGCGACGGCGACGGAGACGGCGACGGCGCAGGGCAGATGAGGGAATGCCGGCTTTTCGCCGTTTGGACCCTCTGTTCTTTCATTTTGCTACAATTGCAACAACTTTGGATTATCTAGGGCCAGTTTAGTTTGAGAGCGACGATAGATAGAATATTTTATCGGATGAACGGGTAAAATAATTTTTTATTTGGTTAGGTGTATATAATTTGAATGAGATAAGTTTAAATTTAGTAAGACTCACTTGTTAAATATATTTTTTAATAAATATACAACATATTAGATATCATTTTATAGATTAAATTATAATCAATAAAATGGTGTAATTAGATCATAAATTAGATAAATGATTTGGGAGTAAAAATCATTTAAATATTTATAAACAAAAAAATAAATACAAAATAATCAATCAAGAAACGACACATCATCTAATCCAATATTAGATGAGCTTATCTAGAAAAATTTCTTAAATTCTTCCGCACAACATATTGAAGGAATATTCCTCTCTAGGTCATCTCAGCCACCCTCGCTCTACAATCAAACAGCTGACTAGATGTGGTGCCTCATCCTATCTAAAGATATCGTCGAACCAAATGCATCAGGACTTTATTTTTGTTGCCACCCGAATCACGTGCAGTTTGCTTTTCACGTCATTTTGAACACTAAATAAGCTTAAATGATAATTTTATTCTCAAGTTAATATGGGGACCTAATTAATCTGGGATATTATTCGTGTTTAAATGATGACAATGACCATGTCAAACACTCTATTATTTTGTTCATGGTATTTTTTCATCTAGAAATCTTGAAAATATGTGAACCCTGCTGTTTTGTCTACAAATGATATGTAATGTGCTTGCTAAATCTATCTTTTACATATTCTAATTTACAAAAGTTACAGGGGTAACTTAGTCATTTAAAATGTTGCTCGGTTGAAATATAAATAATTTAGCTTGCTTAGTGTCCAAACTCCAAAGTAGCATAAAAATAAATTACAAATAATTCGAGTCGAAAAAAATTCACGTAAAGAATGACACTTAAAGATTGAGCTCCTAAAAAGAGTAACAAATAATCCAAAGTCCCAATTGCACCATCATATCTTTGTCTTTTGTCACATCGTCAGCTTGTCCGTGCTGAATGTGTTTTCGAGGGTTTAAAATAATTAGAATCGTAATAAAACCTAATTTGCTAGATAATAAAAAAACAAACATCAAACTATAATTCGAAATAAAAATGATTATTATTTTTTTTTAAAAAAAAAAGATCATTCCAGTAACGTGCATCTTTGACATTATCTCCGGCTGGGCCCGGACGCTCGATACAGCGACACACAGGGCAGCCAGTAGCGAGAGATTTAAGAATTTGCTATTTTCAGGAAGTGATTTTGTATTTTTGTCACAATCATTGGCTTAGGTGAGCCTATATGCCAATCGTGACATCATAATCAAAGTACACACCATGAGAGCGGCAAATATCGGAAACGAGAGGGGCTCATCTGCAGAAGTAACACCAGCTGGGCATGTTCAGTAAACAGATTCTTCCGGGCACGTTCAATAATACAATCTTCTTCTGGCTACTAGGCCATGTTCAATAACGTACTGGAGAATCAATCATATTAGAGATGCTTGGTATAATAAATTAGCCATAAGATAACTCCTAAAACACGATATCATCCTCTCTTTCATCTCCATTTGATATATGTTTCGTTTAAATCATGTGCATGCAAGCTGGTTCTATATAGATGTAAGGACATGTTCAATATTCGTTAACCATTTCTCGCTGGCACCCGGACCCGGCGAAGATTTTTTTAATTATTATTTTTTAAAAAAAATCCAAATTTGTATAATGGTTTAAAAAAATAGATGTCACTAGACCAACCATCAACTGACTGGCGTCACGGCGGCGCGCAGCGCGGGCTGGGTGCAAGTGTCGATTAGCTGTCACGTAGCATCAGTCAGCCGATGGTTAGACAACTGCATCAGGCAGCATCAGAAAAAAAATTCCTGCATCGGGCGTTGGCCAATGGGCCTCTCCACGCCCACGCGTCCATGCAAAAGATCTAATAGACGAAGGGCCCTTCCATGCGCGACTTGAATCTGATCAATACGATAGAAATGTACGTCAAAACGTGACGATTTGAAAACATAGAAAAAAAAAGTGTTTTTTTGAAACATCGGAATCAACTAAACACATGATTTTTTTCAAAACAAACATATTAAAATAGAAACAAAAGCAAATTATGTTTTTCTCTGTTTGAGCATTGATTTGCTTTGGACTTAGCAAAAGATAGGGAGAAAAGAGATTAGAGTGTATGTTTAAATTCCTATCTTTCCGTACGAAAATTTTCTTTCATTTCACTTATCCATCAATCATCCGTTTCACACGAGTGAATAATATCGATTTCTATAGGAATTTTAATCCTATATTTTTCCTCTAAGATTCCTTCAAACCAAATGAGCTCTTAAACGTCAGTATCTCATATCTTGTGCTGTCACGATTAATTAGTGATGTATTAAAATCTAATTTCTTCTTTTAATTATAGTTTTAATATCAAAAAGTTGTTGATTTGTTTAGTTTTTAACCGGATGATCGATAGTTTTTATAATTGAGTTAGACCCTTTATATTCAACTCCTGACTCTGTCCTAATAAAATCATCCAAATTTGAGTGGGGAGATAAAATATATAAATTTATACAACGTAAGCGCGGGATGACATAAACATACAGCAGATGCAGCGAAATAGACGGAATAACACGCATCCTATTTAATTCATTTTTTTCTAGGTAAAACTGGTGCAGATAAATAAAATAATACATGAAATATATTTAATTCACGCTTAACCCAATATTTTTGAAGTTTATTTAACTGACTAAAAATGGTTTAAAGTTCAACAAATTTATTCTTTTTCTTGTTTTTTATACTTTATAAATCACTACAACAATCCAGACAACTTCCGTCGGCCAAAACCGACGGAAGATAGTCCTTAACTTCTGTTGGCTAGCATTAAAATCGACTTAACTTCCGTCGCATTTAATGCTGGTCGACGGAAGTTAAGGGATATAATCCCCAGCGGGTCTGTATCCACTTAACTTCTATCGGCCACGGTCAAAAGCTGATAGAAGTTAGTATTTCTTTCGTCGGCTTTACCAAAAACCGATGAAAATTAATTTAGCCGACGAAAATATTCTGTTTTCTTGTAGTGAATTCTTGTTATATCCTTGTATATTTTTGCTTGGCCGGACCTGAGCTCTAGAGCCATCGGTCTCGCACCCTCTATCACAAGCCCCGCACCCCTCCGTCATCGGTCTCACGGGGCTCCGCCGTTGACCCCAAATACCTCTGCCCAGGCCTCACATGGCTACGCCGTCAGCTCTGAGCTCTTGCGCTCGACCTCGCACTACTTCAACGCCGGCCCTGAGGCCTCGCACGGCTCCGCCATCGGCCCCGAGGCCCTACACCCCTCCATGCCCGACCTCGCGTGGCTCCGCCTCTAGCCCTTAGCCCCTCCATCACTGGCAAATAATCAAAAATCCCCTAATTTAACTGTCTAACAAATATTTTTTTTCATTTCGTCTGTTCCATAGCACGGGCACGCTACTAGTTTTCTAAATGTAATTAATCAAAAATACTAGAATTTTATTTGCAAAATCGACGGCTAAAATGTAAATAAGATTGGACGAGAGAATACACCTTTGCGTAAAAGGAGCGGCAGGGAATGGTTCATGTATGTTCTTGCTTTAGTTTGTGCTTGTGCGCTGGGCATCTCAACAAAAGAAAGGATACGAGACCAACTCGTTCTTTGTGCGGTTCACTTCACCTGTCTGTAAGTGTGAGCCAAGATTTGGCTATATAATGCATGGACACTGCGAGTTCATTCTACAATTTGCTGGACTTGGCCGGGGTTTGTGCTTGCACGGGGTATATATGCAGGCCGTGGACAGGAAGGAGCCGGCCGTCGCCGGCGGCAAGCAGCCGACCATCTGCGACAGGCTCCAGAAAGCTTTCCACTCCCGGCCGGTGTTCCGTCCTCTTCATCGCCTGCGCCATCAGGACGACGGTGGCGCGCCCGGAGCAGACAAGACGACGACTGCAGGAGCGGCGTCGCACGGCGGTCCTCCTCCCCCGACGGAGCCGTTTCCGCTGCCCGCGAGCTGTGTTCCGGCGCCTACGGTTACGGTGTTGCCGGCGGCTCCGGCGCTGAAACCGGCTGCCAAGCCAGCCGCAGCACCGCCGCCGCCTCCGCGTGATGGCCACGGCACCCCTGCGCCGGCTCCGACGCTGAAACCGGCTTCCAAACCAGCAGGACCAGAACCGCCGCCGCGTGTTGGCCATGGCGCCGCTGCGCCGACTGCGACTGCTGCGAGCGCTCCTGAAGCCGCCCAGAAGGTGGCGACAGCGACGACGCCACTGGCACCGGGGATGCCAGTGCCCGTGCCGCCGCCGTCTGTGGCCACCGGAACGTCACCGGCCGCCGGTGACAAGGCCCAGCCGACCAAGGCGAAGACCAGGGTGAGCTCCAGAGTCCGGAAGGCGTACTCCTCAAAGTAGAGATCGAAATGGATGCATGCATTAGAGACAACAATAAATAACATCATTTAAATTGGTGATATATGGTTTATGATGTGCCGGGGAAATAATTTGCGTGCTTAAATCTGGCTAAGAGAAGAAACAATGATCTTTAAAGGTTCCTTTTGGTAATTTGGGCTTCGGTTAGAAGATAGCTTCAAAGATCCTTCGAGATGAAGAACCTCTGAATCAAGCTCTATCATACGGCAGCGGAGACCCTAAAACCACTTAAAGGAAAGACTGAATATCAAGGTTTCGATCTTCTCCGATAAGACATGTGTTTTATTTTTTATGGTGTTCACACAACAATTTACTATGTTACCCTTTATA
The DNA here is from genome assembly GCA_019279435.1 of Zizania palustris. Classification (NCBI taxonomy): domain Eukaryota; kingdom Viridiplantae; phylum Streptophyta; class Magnoliopsida; order Poales; family Poaceae; genus Zizania; species Zizania palustris. The sequence goes on along the minus strand of JAAALK010000079.1, from coordinate 59,848,686 downwards.
ATTCTCTATATTTATTGTTATAGTCGGTTATGTTACTCCTACGTAATTCTCTACATGCACCGTTATAGTTGGTTGTAAATAGAGGATGGTTTAGTAACTTTCTGTTAATATTGAGCCTATAAATACCCTTCTTAGTATGAACACACAAAAAAAGAGGACATACATACACTTAAACAAAGGTTGAAAGTCTTATATAAACTTAAGCTAAGCATAGCCCTTTGAAGGTCTCTAATTAATAGAGATTTCGGTTGTATATAGCCCTCCGAAGATTTTAGATAAGCTTCGGTAGAGTAATACCTTCCAAAGAATTTATTCGAATGTTAAATTCTAGTTATCCACAATACATATGCCACACTAGACATATGGTTATTTTTCGATATTCGGAGACTTGAACCAATATAAATCCACTTTGTAATCAGCGAGGCTAAACAAACCCATTAGCTTAGATTTTACAACAGGATGCATAGCTAGTAGCAGTATAATTAGTTTCAAGAGTTAGTCAATATGTACACATTCAGCAGCATCATATATTGTACTGCTCAGTATAATGGCTCATTTGAGTGTTCTGGGTTTGTATAAACATAATCTGATTATACAACAGTACAGTACAGCAGTCCATATACATATTTCAGCATGAATTCCACCACCACCCAATATTCACAACACACTAATTAATCTTTACAAATTAATTACAACATTGTGATCTATACAAAAAAAGATCGATTAAGGTAAACCAAAAAAGGACATGAACCAATTGGATAATCATGCACATCCTCATCGATTTGCTTAATTAATTTCCCGTTTAATCATCAAGACCCAAAAGAAACAGCACCTGTTGTTGACATCCAAGAACATGTGTGATCTCCTCCAAGTTAGTGATTTCTTCATGTTTAATTTTCTTGGATTTTTTTTATCTGTAAGCTTGTGCAAGAACTGTGGGAGATTGATAAGCTGGTTAATTCCGTTGCTTGTGCATGTCTAGCTAGCTCACTCCTCGAGCACCGGAGACGATGGCCGGAAGAGGTCGTAGGGCTCCCAGAGGTAGTCGACGGCGCAGGGTCGCTGGGCGTCGAGCCGGAGCCATGGCTTGCCCTTGCCGCTCCAGTGGAGTAGGCTGATGGGGCCCGGGTGGAGGCCACGGCAGCGGCCCTTGACGTTGTCGCCGCCGAGGCCGTGCTGGTTCCAGCGGTGGTCCACGGCCTGGATGTCGCCGGCGAGCACGAGGAGGAACGGCGGAAGCGAGCCGAGGTGGTAGATCCGGGTCTGCTTCTGCACCTCCATCCATTGCTCGACGCGGCGGGTGTAGCCGCCGGCGCGCCACTTGCCAACGTCCATCACCATCACGCCGGTGTTGAAGTAGCACGGCCGCCGGCCGCGGAACGTGCCGTTGAGCGCTGGATCCGACCAGAAGGCGTCGGTGAAGTAGTTGGTGAAGTTGGCGTGGCAGTACTCGGGCGCGCCGACGACATGGCCGCCGAGGTCGACGGAGGCGAGCGCGCGGATGTCGTCGACGACCACCACGTCGGAGTCGAGGTAGATGACCCGGCGCACGTCGGGGGGCAGCGTGTCGGCGAGGTAGATGCGCGCGTAGTTGAGCGGCTGGTCGAGCGCGTGGCGGATGGAGCGGGAGATGCGGCCGCGGACGCGCGACGGGTCGAAGCGGTACACGCGGAGGTCCAGGTACGGGAACGTGGCGCGCACCGCCGCGGCGAGGTCGGCGTCCATCCCGGCGGCGAGGAAGTGGAACGACACGCTCTCCGGGCACGCCGTGTGCTGCAGGATGGACAGCACGCCGGCCATGGTGCCGCGGAGGTAGTTGGCGTCCAGCGTCATGGCCACGTCCACCCGCCCGCCCGCCGCCTTGCACTCCTCGCCGTTGCGGAACGCGGGGGCCTCCCGGAACGTGGGGATGGACGACGACGGCCGCCGGATCATCATCGTCGCGGAGTCGACGCGGATGCCCGCGACCGCGTGCCCGACGCCGAGCAGGACAACCAACGCAACGACAACACCGGCGCACGCCATCGTGTCCGGCCGGAGCTAGACGGCGAGCGAACAGCAAACTCAACCCGGACCGGTGGGTGGCCGAGTGTGGTACTACGTCGCCGGCTCTTGCCGGCGGCGAGAGAGAGGAGGGGGTAGGAGGAGAGGTGGCCACCCTGGTCCTCGCTAATGTGGGGGATCTAGGTCTAGGAGACGAGGGGGGCCACCATGGAAATGGTGGGGAAAGGAGACCGGAGCGGTGGACGGGCGAGGGATAAAGATAGCTGCTTTGGCGGCGCATGGCGGTGGAGGGACGGGAGGGAAGGTAGGAGATCGAAGACGACGACAATAAAAGATGCATGGCTGCCTATACTTGGATTCATCAATTCCCTCCATTTTTCAGTGCAATTATTGGTTTTATCGTTTGCACTTGACTGCAATTTGCTCGACTTTGACACTTTGTTGTGTTTTACCCTTCAAAAAGAAGAACGTAAGAGAAGAGACTTGAATGACATCATTCGATCTTTCTTGTTGATCTGTGCCTTTTGAGGCTACTACAGCGGTCGTACTGCCTTTTTGTTTTTTTGAAGCTTATTAATTTCAATTAAATCGGAACATATTAAATGACATACCATTCCGTTTTTAATACTGATCATTAGTCTCATACTGGTCAATACCAGTCCATACCAAATAAAATTGAATTTTTTTTGAGATATGTATCACATATTACTTATGCTAAGTATATATTATGTATCCAAGACATACACTATATTTAAAATATCAATATATTCAAATATATCATATTAACATATATTAATATTATTTTATTAGATCCGAAATATTCAATTCCAAAAGTCAATCCGAAATGGCTACGGAATTGACAAGCTTGGACGCATGGTCATAGTCTTAGTTCAAAATAAACCATAAAAGTACAATGCGGTACTGTGGCAGCAATCTCCATGGTTTGTTATTGTATACTATCCCTTTATATCTTAGAAATTTTGAGAGAAATGAAGCAGATTGAATTTGAGAAAACACCCTAATCACAAGCAAGTCGATGTCTTGTTGGCGTGTCTCCCATTATGACACCGTCGCATTGCCGAGCTCCAAGCTCATTACCTCCAAAAATATTCTATGTTCTAGATCACTCACAAATGTCCATAGGGTGAGGGTCTTTGCAAGATCAATCCAGGAACAACTAGCGGAGCTCACAAAGACTTTCTGATCTAGCAGCAAGAGAACACATTTAGGGTGAGTTTGGTAGAGTTTTAACTCTAATTTCTTTATGCTATGAAACTGGAGCTAAGCCAGACACTTTTCTGAGAAGTTGATCCCACAAAGAATGCTCCAGAAAAATGAACTAGAGTGGTGAAGCAAAGTCTAACCAGCTTCTTCTGCTCCACTTCAGTTTCAATGTCAATTTTAAGATCCAAAACTCTACCAAAGAGGTCTTTCGGGCCCCTAGGGTCTATTTGGTATAACTCCAACTCTAAAATTCAGTCTGAATCTACGAGTTTGTGTTATATAATAAAATAATTTAAATTTTTATTTTATTATAAAATTACTCAAGGGCCATCATTGATGGCCGCTGTGCTTCCCTCTGGAGTTGTCTTCTTCGATTCCGACCACCACACGACGAATCTAGAGTCGTCTTTCTCCAACTCCAACCACCACGGCTGTCACCGAGGGGTTCCACAACGCCGAGCTCGAGCCCTGGTGCCACCACACTACAGGACTCCAGTAGTCCAGTGTCCACTGCCGCCGTGGTGCTCCACGGCGTCGGGTTCGGTGGCCACAACAGCTGAGGAGCCATGTTAAAGATTATGGTTTTATGGTTATAGAAATGAGTTAAAGATTATGGTTTTATGGTTATAGAAATGACGAATGATTGTCAACGGTTGTCAACAGAGAGACGCGAAGAGGAGACGAGACCTGTCATGTCTTGAGTTGCGTGTGACTCGGTACACGAGCGGCGAGCGACTGCTGGGCAGAGGGGCTGCAGAGTTGGGCCGACCTAATCCGGGTACATTGGCCAGGAACGACAGTGGATCCGTTGGTCTGTTGACCAAGTTTGACCCAGTTAAACGAGCGGCGAACGATTGTCGGGCTGAGGGAGCCGCGGAATCGAGCCGGCCCAATCCGGGTACCCAGTACGAAAATAGCGGACGCTTTGTCAGTTTCGGCGTACAACCGACGCAACTATCCAGACCGCTCATCGGAGATCAGACGGTCCTGAAGCGAAGCCGTAGCTGCTAAGAAAGCTCCGCATCAAGACAAGTTACCTTTAAATAAAATGTACTATTTTTTCTTTTAGGCTCACGGTCTGTGTTCGTCGAGTCTGTAAAAATCCTAAAAACATTTTGGTTTTTTCTAGTTTATTTCGGCGTCGGTAAAAAACTTTAAGAGTATATTGTGATTTTCCTGATTTTTGGGCTGCCTATAAATATAGGCTCCAATCCCCTAGATTTCTTAACTCACTCAATCAAAAAAATCAGAGTTCATCTACTTTTTGTCTTCCCTACCAACTGTTTATCCGCCGCACTGTATCTTCCTCCGCCGTCGCCGTTTTTGCCTTCGCTGCCTCGACCAGCTCGCAACCAGCGCCGCCGGACCTTCGGCGTGGAGTTCCGGTCGGTGCGGGCTCCGGTTTTTTTCCTTTGGCTCGGCGCGGCGAGGCCTTCGGTTGGAGCAGCGCTTAGCGCTAAGCGGCGCACGGGAGCAGGACTTCTCCGGCCAGTGCTCGGCGCAGAAGCAGAAACAGTGCGCCTGCGCAGATGAGGTGCGTCTGCATTTATCTGATTGATGTGGATGCAGCGTGAGCAATTAAATTTGGTACTGTAGCTACAGTTCCCATCAAATTAGCATAGTAATTTATTTTTCAATCGGCAGCACTATATTCCTTCTCGATCCACATGCATATGCAGTTTTTCTCTAGGATATCTAGCATTTATTCAAATGCTTGCAGTGTTTTAGTTATATGTTCTGAGGTTTATTCAAGAGCTATCACTTTCTTTTATTCAGACTACGCTATGAACTGCTTATTTAATCTGTGCTGCATTATCGCTTATTTAATCTTTGATAAATATTCTGCATTATTTCTAGTTGATTGAATGCATGTGAACTGTGATGTTTTGATATGTGACTCTGAGTTGTGTGAGATGGTTGGTGATCCACTATTTTGATTTGTGAGAAGTGTTAATCTTCCTTTAAGCATTTTGGTGGTATCTTTTTGATTAGGACACCGGTCACTTTTAAGCTATATTATTATCAAGTACTTGAGATCTGTTTATTTTCGTTGGTTATCTTTGGAGGTGCGTTGGGTGTTAGCAAAAAAAACATTAATTCAAAAGAATTTTTAGAATTTTTTAGGCGTCAATTCACCCTTCTTTGATCGCTTCTCTCGGTCCCACAACAACCACCATGGGGATTGTTGGGGGAATAAGTTTTCCCTTAAACAAGGACCAAATGATGTGAGCCTCCGTAGGACTTCGGCCCGGAGTCTGACACTATTGAAGCAGATTCCCACCTACCGAGGTTATCTCCAAGTAACAATCAGTCCAAGACCTCCGGGCTCCCTTCAGAGTCCTCCGGAGGTTAGGCCTCCGAGCTCTCTTCGGAGTTAGCCTCCTGACTCCCTTCGGAGTCCTCCGGAGCAAGGCCTCTAAGCTCTTTTCGGAGTTAGCCTCCGGACTCCCTTCGGAGTCCTCCGGAGGTCAGGCCTCCGAGCTCTCTTTGAAGTTAGCCTTCGGACTCCCTTTCGGAGTCCTCTGAAGCCAAGTCTTCGGGCTCCCTTTCGGAGTCCTCTGGAGCCAAGCCTCTGGGCTCTCTTCTTAGTCAAGCCTTCAGACCCCTCTCCGGTCCCTCTCGAAGCTAAGTCTCCAGAAACTCATTCGGAGTTAGTTCGAAGCATACTTCGAAATCCACTTCAGAGTGCCCTTCGAAGCCTTTGATGAAGTCAGCCCAAAGAACTCCAGTCACTACTCCGAACTAAGAAAATATCTCAACTCCGCTGCATGTAGAGTCATACCGGGACCCCTCTACCCCTAGTATGTCGTTTAGCTGCTCAGAAGTGACATTTATCTGACACGTCTGTAAAGTTGTAAAGCTGTGTGTACAATAGTCTAGTCTTTTTCCCTTTTTGTCCCTATAAGGCATATGACCTATAGAGAGTATTTAGGTCTTTTCCTTTAACATGCGTGCCTATAAAAACAAGGTCATGCCTTTGTAATAGAGGGATATGAGAGGTCCAGTAGAGGCAAAAACTATGATAAATCCACCATAAAGTGGACCTATGGCTGTTATCCTTTCGAGGAGGCTTGAACGGGAGGCCTAAACTAGTATAAATCGTTTCTCTCTATGTGAGAACCCTTCGAGGTTCACTCTATACACCGTATACACACAAAACTCTAACGCAATTGCTACAACAGGGATCAAGCGAGCCGAGTTCCACGGCCATCCACAGCTGCAAAGCGCCAAGCTCATCATCCTCGTCGCCTCCTACCTATATGGCCGCCATTGCTATGCGCCTCTAGGCTCTAGCATCCATGGCTGCCACGCCTCCATAGGCACAAGATAATGCAACTAGATGAAGGCAACCAGACATGATTTTGATTTGATATCCTATCTCCAAGTAATCAATTCTTTGGCAACAAAACAGAAATATTGAAACTAGATAGCAATTCAATTCTCCCTAGATTTAAATTGGAGGGCCAATTCAATTCAACTAACCCAATTCACTGATCCAAACGTAGATGCTATTCAGAACAAAATAAGGTCTTGTAGGTGCATAAGGATGCTCCATCTCAAGCCTCACAATTCATAATCAAAAGCCTCTAGTTGATAACAAGCATCGTAAGTTCACAACGAAGTAGTTCAGGTTTGCTATATCTTGATGGAAGAATCAACAGATTCTCTAGAGACAGGGCAGGGTAAATAAAACAAATCGAGAAAATTGACAAGTTATCTTAAGCTAAACCTTTAGTTTGTCTTAATCGTATCGTGCAAAGTGAGTACAAGTGCATCAAACTATAACAAACGGTCCACATAAAAACCAGATTTGTCCTGTCTGCTGGGTAAGTTTCCACTTAGTACAGACACTGCCTTCCAAATTCCAAGTAGTAAAACTTCAAAGAAAAGTTACCAACTGAAGAGCATAATGCACATCAGTGCAAGGGGATCCCTCCACCAGCATATTCAACCTCCTGCCATGAATGAAATCAAATTCAATCAGTTGAAGCGACCAATACATGCCTCCAGACATGGCATCAAATCCATACAAACTACAAAAGTAAAATAACTAGCAGTGGCTGGTCAAGTACCAGGCTTTCAAAAAACTAGTTACCACCAACTACCAGGCAATATACTTGTCATTTTGACATCATCATGATCTACTAAATGTAACTTTCACCACTAATTTCTATTGTAATAAACTTTAAAAAACAATAAAATTACATATTATAAAGCATTATTTGAGAAAGTCTAGATATGACTCAGATATCCAAATCTAAATATTGAAAAGATATTGACACTCAGTATTTTGAAAGGTTGACCAATGTATGTCCAAAAGAACAAATATTTTTTTTTATCAGAGAGAGTAATACATGTTCCACATACCACCAAGGCACCAACTTGACTGAATTAGATTCAAGAAGATAGGTGATTTCAGCAACATACCTGAGCAGGAGCCAGTGAAGACACCCAATCTGATGCATTTGTTGGAAGAAGACCCAATGTATTGAGCTGTAGAAGAAGCAGCTAACTAAGTGCCCAAAGAACTTGCAGAAATACATGAAAATTCTGAGTAAATAATGTAACTATAACTTACTTTAAATACACCTAAACCCATAGCAGCCAAGTTGAGAGCAATAAAGACCAACTTAGGTGCTAGAGTGTCCACCCTTGGGTCCTTGAATGGTTCAAAAACTGCAAAAAGTAAAGAGTTTATTAAGAAAAAAAACTCAACATCTGGACATTGAACAAGAAAGACAATCCTGAATGGCATGGACATTGTTGTTATCACTAGTTCTGGTACATCATGCCTTAAATATGTGCTACAGCCTACATTCCAGAATATGAAAAGCACCACATATATGTTTGAACTTTGAATCATATTATACCTAGATACTTGCACTACACTGATAATTCGAGGTGAACAAGCATCAAAGGATTATGTATTAGGAATGTTTAACATGAGTGCATCGCAGATTGGCCAACAAAATATCGATCATAAATTCAGAATATGGAAGCCCAAAGTACAGCCGGACCAAACTAAACAGCATTAGAAAAGAAATCACAGAAAAATTAACTTATTCACTAATCACAAACCGACCAATATGAATCCTAATGTTACAATTGTTACTCTTGAGTTACTATGAGACACCAAGTATCGAGAGGTGAAAGTACCTTTCCCAACGGACCGGAGGGCACTGATGGGCTGCCACAGAGCAGAGAACGTGATGCCTATGCTAAACAGGTGGACGGTGCTCCCGGCCATCCACATCATGAAACCCATCATCATCAGGTTCTTGAATGGCGCCTGTGCCACCTCCCACGCTTTCTGCCCAGACCACGAACACACACACACACACAGTATAATCAACCACAGACCTAAAACCTAGATACTAGTAGTAGTAGATATTCCGCGGAGAGAACGAGGCAGCAAGCCAGCAAGATCTGACGGGCCCTCAATTCTACAGCAGCCATCAGCCCAGGGCGAATTCGGCACAGCTACGGAAGCAACCTGGACTCCGGATCTACCGGACAATCACGACTGGGGAACAGTGGATCGAACTCACCTGCGCCTTCCACGCGGTCTCGGAATCCTTGCGCTGCCGCGCGCCGGCCGCGTCGTCCTGCGAGGCCAAGAGAAGAGAACACGCGTCAACTCCGCGATCCCAGCCAGCGGGGAGGAGAGAGGGGTTGGAAGGGGAGAGGAGTACCGCATCGGGGCCCGATCTGGTGAAGCCTGGAGGGTCGGGGACGGAGGAGTGGGAGGAAGAGGAGGATGCGTCGTAGAGCTCCACCGCCCAGCGGCGTGCCAGGCCCTTTCCCTTCTCCATTGCCGGCGGCCGAGGCAGAGGGATGGATCTCCTCCTCCTCTGGCTGCGGATTTTGGCTTGTGGAGCTTTGGACTCTCGGCTCGACGGGGACGGCAGGTCCAACCCTGGGTAGAGTTGTATTAGTGCCCAAGTCTGGGCCATTTTAGGCCCAAAATCAAGCCAGACCAGGTATTAGAATTTTTTAAAATAGTATTATTTTTTAAAAAATCAAATTTGCAACGATTTGAAAAAATTACAAAATAGTATTTGGTTGGTCAACCATCGGTCAACTGGTGCCACGTGGCAGCCAGTCGGTACTTGGTCGGCCGACTGATGCCACGTCAGCACCAGTCGACCGATGAGTAGTTGACTGGCACCCGGCCCGCGCCACGTCGTGCCCTCGCCGCGTCGCGCTCCCCCTCACCTCCCGCGCCCTTGCGCCCCCTCGCGTGCCCCCGCGGCTCCGCGCCCCGCCCAGCCCCCTCACCTCCACCCGCGCCCCCGTGGCCCCGCGCCCGCCACCCATCGCCTTGGCTCCCGCGCCGCGCACGGTCATGGGAGGCGAGGGGGCACGGGGGCCAACGGGCGAGTGTGGGGCAGGCGCGGCGCAGCATAGGCCGAGCACTAGTCAGCCACCCATCGGCCGACTAGCGCTGACGTGGCACCAGTCGGCCGATGGTTCGACGGTCGGATGCTATTTTTGTAATTTTTTGAATTCTTCATACAAATTTGATTTTTTTTTTAAAAAAAAAATACTGATTTAAAAATCCATATTTTTTTTGAGAAAGAGTAGGCAACAGCCTCTCCCATTTCCATTAAAGAAATGAACCCACAACTAGACCAATTTTCAACCGAACGCAGACATTCGACACAAAGTAAAGACAAGTCCAAATACCAGACCATCAAGCGAGAAACAAAAGGACGCCCAGACGTAGTAAGCACCCAGAAACACAACTGACAACAGGGGCATACAAAGTTCCAAGCACAACGACTAAAACAGACCAAACACCGGAGCTACTTCAGCGACCGACTAACTTCGTCACCCAATGCCAAGACGCTTCCTTGAGAAATTCCAGCCAAATTTCTTGGAGAAGACCTCACTTGCTAGATGTGCGAGAAGACGCACCCCCTCCTCCAGCTCTTTTTCCCTTTCCGCCGACTTCTGGAGGATGGCACAAGAGGAAATCCAATAGCAAATATGGTTAATAAAGTCAAGAGGATCGGCAGGCAGTTTGTTATTAAAGCATGCATCATTTCTGCATTTCCAAATGCTCCAGAAGACAGCTGCCAGTCCTACTCCAACCAAACTTTTGGAGTTTTTATCCAGACGGCCAAACCAGATTTGCCAAACATGCTCAAAATCAGTAAACGGGCCAATACCAAAGCAAACATTCACTATCCCCCAAATAAACCTAGCCACCACACAGTCAAAAAACAAGTGTTTGACCGACTCATTCCTGCCACAGAAAAGGCAGTTTCCATTACCCCCCTCCAACCCCTTTTCAAAAGATTGTCCTTCGTTAAAATTCTGTTTTTTCTGGCCAACCACAGAAAAATTTTGATTTTCAAAGGCACCTTCAGCCCCCAAATCACATTCTTATGTTTGACCAAATGCTGAATTTTGAAAGCAGTGTAGAAAGAGCTAACAGAGAAACCACCCTTCTTATTCAGTATCCAGATTGTGTGATCCTTATATTACATGTGTATTTGGTTTTGTTTTTATAGATGTTTTTTAGTTAGAAAGTTTGCTAAATCAATAAGTATCAGATAAAGCGAAATTTTTCGATCCCCGATTTTCATAAAATTATGGTTTGTGTTGCCTTACTCCTTCACTAGTGTATATAAGCTTATTATATCCTCTATTAATTAAGGATAAGTTTATCATTTTCTTTCGAAATCTCTTTACCATATATAAAACGTCTACTCCAACCAAATAATTTCATAATTTATTTATATATTATAATATTTTTTTTGGCCTATAGCTCACCACAATGTTAAAAAAAGTTTGCATTGCATGTGGCCATGCATTTTCCCTCCCATTTCTGAGTTGTCAGCTCGCACCAGTAAACGGCAGCAGGGAGCAGAGGTCAACCTGTGGTGTGCGTCTCCTTCCTCCCGCCCGCTTCCCCTGCTTCCCATTAGCGAAAAATCCCGCGAGATCACACCTGGCCCAATCACGCCTCCCCGTGCCACCCCCTATCCACCTCTCCGCGCTCCCGCCTTACCCCACCCTCCTTATCCTCCTCCTCGTCGCCACCCGCCAAAACCATCTCTCTCGCGCCCGCGGTCTCTCGTGTTCACCACGCCGTCCCGCTCCAAAGTTTACCGCTTTTCCAAGAAATCCAAGCTCTCCCTTCCGGACGGCCATGGAGGAGGTACTGCTGCGCCACGCCAGCCACGGCCGCCTCCCGAGGCCCCCTCCGGCTCCGGCGCCGCGCCGCCTCCGGGTCGTCGCCGTCGCGCTGCGGACCAGGCCCACTAGCCTTGCCGTCCCGGGGTTCCCGCCCGCCACGGCGATGGCGCTGGCGCCGGACCACGTGCTGCCGTCACCGCCTGTGGCCGCTGGCGCCGCGGAGGTCCTGCTCGCCGCGGGCGTGCCCTCCGCGGACCTCCGGCGCGCCGCGGGGATGTGTCCCGAGCTGCTGTCCGTGCCCGTGGAGACCATCACGGCGGCGCTGCGGTTCTTGACCGATGAGGCCGGGGTCCCGGCGGAGGACCTCCCGCGGGTGGTGCGGCGCCGCCCACGCCTGCTCGTGTCCCCCGTCGCCGCGCGGCTCCGCCCCACGCTCTACTTCCTCCGCGCGCTCAGCGTGCCGGACCTGCCCCGCCGCGCCGACCTACTCTCTTTCTCCGTCGAGGACAAGCTTCTCCCACGGATCGAGTTCCTCGAGTCGCTCGGCCTCCCCTCCCGCGCCGCGCGCTCCATGGCGCGCCGCTTCCCGGCGCTCTTCTACTACGGCATCGACGCCAACATGCGGCCCAAGGCGGAGTACCTCCTCGGCGCCATGGGCCGCGACGCCGACGAGCTCTTCCACTTCCCGGAGTACTTCTCCTACGCGCTCGCCACGCGCATCGCGCCGCGACACGAAGCCTGCGCCTCGCGCGGCGTGAGGATGCCGCTGTCCGCCATGCTCCGGCCGGGGGACGCCAAGTTCAGGGCCGCCCTCGCCGGCTGCGTTGGGTCCACTCCGCCGCGGAGGCAGTCGCCACTGTGGCACGCCTACTGGGTGGACGACGCCGGAGCGGTGGAAGAGATCAAGGCGACGGCTTGACGCAAGCGCGGCTGCATTCCGGCATGTGCATTAGTAGTAATAACTAGTAAGTAGCGGCCGTTCGTCGGCTGTGTAAGCTGTGCATATCTACATGTCATTATCTGTAAGTAAACATATCATCTGATTGATTTCTTGTGCTAATCAATCATCAAGGGAAGATCTTATACTTCATACTCATACTGATAGCAACTGGCCCTCACAAAACAGAACACATTTAATTTCTCACACCTCCAATCCGTCATACATTACCTTTAAACAAAATCCAATCCGTATGATGTTTGAAAAAAAGGGGGTTAATTTTTTCTGTGCCATTACGATTTTTACGGTTTGCCAAAATGCCATCGTTGTGTCACTGCTAGATGGGGGCCGCCACAGTCACTGACAGTGGCATGTAGGCAATTTCTAAAAATTATAATGGCATGTGAGTAATTTTCCTTGAAAAAAATTGCTACTAAAGTTTCTGGGTGCTGAAGTGAGAACAGGGTTTCAGCTCAGCTCAACAAGAACTTAAATTGCCTCATTTTTTTCTCTCTAACAAATATTTCTCTATTTACATTGTTGGCTAGACATAGGGTCGTTCCTGAGTTTGTGAGGTTTATTGTGGGATTATAAATAGGGGCCTTAATTACCAGTGTCGTTCGTATTCACGTGGCGTTGCGCATGGCGTGGCCTGGTTCTCCTCATCCTCTGATTATCGTGACCTGCGATGACCTGCTTGGCTGCCTCATGACCACGGCCCACGGCCTGTGGTACCTGTAACCTGTGCGCGCTCCTGTGTATATGGTGGCTGAGTAGGGCTACTGGAAAAGTGAGGTCTAGATCAAGCACACTGTTTTACCCCGTCAGCCACGGCCCTAGATAGACAAATATGCTAAACTAATCAGGGCAAATGCCATGAGGCAGGAGCACGACTGATACCAACGATTTTCTACACGTCATTACGCGTTATAAGATTCAATTAGCGAGCACTAAGTACTAGTCTATCTCTACACTCTACTGCGACGCGCGCGCGTCCACCGCGGCGTCGGCTATGGCGTCGACGGTGAAGCGCGTGCTCCGGCGCTTCCTCGACGGCCTCCGCTCCCTGCTGCCCCGCTGCTCGAAGGCGCCCCGCGTCGTCGTCACTCACCGCTCGGCCGGGGGTAAGGAGCGCTCCGCTACGCCGGCCGCGGGTCCTGCGGCGACAGTCACCATCCGCGTGGCGACGTTCAACGCCGCCATGTTCTCCATGGCGCCAGCCGTGCCTCCGCCGCCGCCGCCGCGGGCGCACGACGAGGTGGGATGCTCCTGGCGTAGTAGCCCCGCGTCCGGCAGCGCGCTGGCGCGGCGGCCGAAGAAGGGCATCCTCAAGGCGCGGTGCCCGGCGCCGGCGTCCCCCGCTGGAAACCGGCGGCGGCGCGTGTCCATCAACCTCCCGGACGACGCAACCACGTCGCAAAGAAGCGGCACGCACCCGATGACGATGCCGTCTACCATTAACGGCGGCGGCGGTGGAAGCTGGAAGGGGAAGTCAGTGGCCGGGGCAGTGTGCGAGAAGCAGCAGCGGCGGAGCGTGGCGGAGGTGCTGCGGGAGGTGGGCGCGGACATGGTGGCGATGCATAACGTCCGTGCGGACGAGGAGCGCGGGATGCGGCCGCTGTCGGAGCTGGCCGAGGTGCTCGGGATGCGGTACGTGTTCGCCGAGAGCTGGGCGCCGGAGTACGGCAACGCCGTGCTCTCCCGCTGGCCCATAAAGCGCTGGAAGGCGCACCGCCTCGCCGACCACTCCGACTTCCGGTACGTCCGTACGTACGTTTGGATCGGTTCAAATTTTGACTGAAATTCTCGTTCAAATTTTAAAAACGAAACATGGAAACCGGCTAATTTCAATATATATAGAGTGAAAAAATAAATCAGATCTTGCTGTCGATAAGGCTATTCACAGTGACGGATTTTATAACATTGTTTCCTAGAAATCCATATCAGTTTTGCAACTGAATGAAATACCCTATCTTAGTAGAGAGTTTTATTTCACTATTTTCTAGTCTAACCAGTGTAATTAAATGCAACTAGTTCTCATGAAATACCTCTCTATGATAAAATGATTTGGTTTTCAGTGGACGTTTCATTTCGTTTCGTTCCTCTTAGAAACAGGTTAGCACAATGTCATGATGATAACACTATTTCCTTCTCTTTTCTCATTAATTGAATACCATATCAGAAAAAAATCTGATGTGTCATGGTAATTAACACTACGTAACTCTCCGTGAAACCCCGTTGTGAATAGCCTAATCCCACTCAATTCACATCCAAATTTGTGTGTTTTGATCCGATCCACCCCATTTGTGGTTCAAATTTAGCCATTCATGCATGCTTGTTAACTGAATAACTACAGCATAATTACAGAAACATTTGACACAGTTTCCATAATCTTCGATCACATGCGTGATACCAGAGCATATATACTAATTAATTTCGTAGTAGAAATCCATCTCCGCAGCCAGTACAATCAAGAACACGAAATGTCAAATACTGGACAGAAACAACGTCAGAAAGTACCCAACTTTTCATAATTTTTCCCTTTCTTAAGTTAAAGTGGCCATTATCACTTCTATAGGACATTTGCATGATGACAATTTAGATGAGAAGTGTGTGTGTGTGTGTATATAATCAATCTAATTTGACAAGTATCACAAAGATTTGTCATGGAGTAAGTGTAGCTGGAATGTGAACAATTCGGCTGGTTTTGCTTCGATCTTGATAAAATATGGATGCATGCTCGAGTTAGTGAGTGTGTAAAAAGAAGGATTAGGTGAGCTACTCCATAAGCATCAAAATCGGATGGATGTCGAAAGTGGAATTTTTTTAAAAGAATAATATTTTTTATAAAAAAATTTAAATCTGGTACTCGAAATAAAAAAAATGCAAAACTAGCCTAGCGTCGATGGTCCATCAGCCGAACCTGGCTGACGTGGCTCTCCTTCGGCCGATGCAGTGCCGAACCAAAGCCGCGTCAGCCTGGTTCGGTCGATGGACCACCGACGATAAGCTAGATTTGCAATTTTTTGATTTAATGTACTAGAAATGATTTTTTTAAAAAATATTATTAAAAAAATCGTCGAAAGTGCTTCATATAAGATTTCAGTATGTGGTGGGTTCGTGCCGGAGGAGGTTCCGTACCGTTGGATCTATGTTTAACGGCGCAAATCACGACATGATCTAAATATAATCTATGTGATTTTATAAACAAATTGAGCTATTTTGTACAAATTTTGACCAAAATACTTTATATCACCGATATATCAATAATCTCATATCTCGTTATTCCCTGATATTTTTCCAACCCCGCATCAGATGCTCGTATCTATTCCACAATTAAGACAAATGATCTCCAAAATTAATCATAGTAGATTCCTAGCTAATATCCTGTCATTAAGAGAGACAATATTGTATTAGGCCTGAATTTATTATGATTTTGATACGAAGAAACAGAGAGGAAAGTAACACAAAACGTAGTAACAGATGATCGATCGAGCAGTGCAATAATGTAAGGGCTCCTGCTATCGAAGGCACGAATTTTACATGAACTGGTTTAGTTCCCATAAAATTCTTAAGAAAATTGTACAGTTTAATGGAGGACCAAATATTGCAAGCATGCTGCAGGAACGTGCTGCGAGCTACCATTGACGTGCCGGGAGCGGGAGAGGTGAACTTCCATTGCACCCATCTGGACCACCTCGACGAGAGCCTGAGGATGAAGCAGGTCAACTCCATCCTGCGCTACGCCGACGGCCACCACATCCTCGCCGGCGGCCTCAACGCGCTCGACGTCACCGACTACTCCGCCGACCGCTGGGCCGGCATCGCCAAGGTACGCACGTAGTACTACAACACTACAACATGCATCAATCTTATCCAAGAAACCATGGCGCACGGGGCGGGATCCGAGGCGGTGGGCGGCGGACGCAGGGCCGGCCCTGATATATTTGTGGCCTGGTGCGGAACAAAAAATGGAGGCCCCCGTTACAAAATAATATTGAAAAAATTAGTGCCATTAACAAATCTCACACTAATAAGTTTAAATACAAAGGAGAAATATCTCTAGACAGGGGCGGAGCCAAACTAATGGCTGGGGGTTCCCAAGAACCCCGTGCAAAAAATTTTTAAGCTATTATTGGTATTTTTTCACCTTTTGTGCACCCCCTCAGATCTAATATGGTGTACCGCTTAAAGCTGTGCACCCCCATCAATTTTACTCTAGCTCCGCCACTGTCTCTAGATTATTTAAAACAATTTCTTCTAAAAGGCCTGCTGTTCGTGACTTATGACTAATTTGTAACTGGACTTTATTAATACTTGTAAGGCTTATTAGCATACTAAATTTTGGAGGCCCCCTACTTTCGGAGGCCCGGTGCGGTCGCACCGCCCGCACTGCCTCAGGGCCGGCCCTGGGCGGACGCGGGGCCAGTTGGCACAGCCTGCGAGGGGGTGGGGCGGGTGCGGTCGGCAAGGGGGCGCGGACACGACACAGTGCGTTCCGGGCGCTAGTCGGCGGCCCATCGATCGATTGGCGCTGATGTGGCGCCCGTTGGTCGACCAAATATTGATTGACTGCCACGTGGCACCAGTCGGCCGATGGTTGACCGACTGGATGTTATTTTTATAATTTTTTGAAATTGCAATATAAATTTGATTTTTTTTTTAAAAAATACTATTTTAAAAAAAAATCCTGGCATAGCATCTGACCATGCACAACTCCCGTGGCCTGCACATGCACTCGGCAATCCTGTCCTGCAGTACTACGAGGAGATCGGCAAGCCGGCGCCGAAGGCGGAGGTGATGAGGCACCTGAAGGCGAAACACTACGTCGACGCCAAGGACTTCGCCGGAGAGGGTGGTGAAGCTGTCGTGGTGGTTGCCAAGGGCCAAGGTGCGTGATGACAGATACACACACACCATGCATCGCACGCATGTAGCTTCGTTCCGATCCGGTCTCGATCGATCTGTTAATATCGCCGAATTTTAATACATGTTGCAGATGTGCAGGGGACGTGTAAGTACGGCACGAGAGTGGATTACATCCTGGCGTCGTCGACGACGTCGCCGAACTCCCCCTACAAGTTCGTGCCGGGATCGTACGCCGTCGTCTCGTCCAAGGGCACCTCGGATCATCACATCGTCAAGGCGGACGTCACCGTCGCCGCCGCCGACGCAGACGGCGGCGGCGGCCGGTGCCGCAGGCGGAGGGTGGTGAGGATGACGAGCACCAACGGTCCAGTGAAAGGGATATGGGCATCATCAGCTAGGTAGGTAGCAGATTGGTTTCTCTTGTGTTTCGTGTGACAATTGAGCTAATGGAACTATTGATATCCGTTCCGATCAAAACGTATAATTAAACAGCGAGTAACTCTTGCAGATAAACTGATATTTCTCATGATGTAGAAATCATTTATATGCAAAGCATAACGCAATTCAGCATCGGCCGATCGAGTTGTTCACCAACAATATATGTAGGACCCAGAATATACAAACAATAGGGATTTTTTTAATAATTTTTTTTGAAAAAAAACAAATCTGGTACACCGATTCAAAAGATTGAAAAAGTGGGCACCCGCCGGCTGACCATTGACTGAGCTAGACACGTCAACCCCGATTCGGTTGACCATTGGCTAAACTTGGTCGAACCAGATCACATCAGCCTGGTTCGGTCGATGGTCGGTTGAACCAGCTGCAACGACTAGTATTCGACCGACATGACATGGATTGACAGAAGGATTTAAAAAATTGTCGGTGAGTGGGCGGGCCTATGTGTGCCGCGTGGCAAGCGGCAACATGCACGACTGCTAGGAGCGGTGTGCGCCACATGGCGGGCTACAGATGGCTGACGAGGTCAGCGCCTCGACGGGCACATGGGAGCTGAGGATAGAGATGTCAACGAGGAATTCCTCGTCTGGTTTTACCTCCCCATACCTGTCCCCGCGGGGATATATTTTCCCCGTCTCCGTCCCCGCAATGATGATGGGGATATTTCCCCCCATCCCCGTTACCCGCGTTGGGATTTTTCCCCATGGAGCCTCGTCCCTGATTAAATCTAATCATCTAAAGCATAATTTTTAAAACAATGTAGAGACCGTATTTTACTAAAATTTCTAACAGCGTTTGATTCCAAATTTTAATAAAATTTGTAAAAATAACAAACCAATCACTTACTAATAAAAAACATTAATCATTAAAATTATAAAACAACCGACATGAGCTATTGGAATGGACCTATTTTTATGGGTTGAACCGGGTCCCCGCGGGGAACGGGATGGGGAATAAAGGATCATACCTGTTCCCGTGAAACCCGACGGTGACTATTTTTCCTCCATATAATTCTTCACGGATAAAAAATCTCGACCATCTCCGACTCCTAATATGAGAATTCCCCACGGAGAATCAGGGGACGAGTCCCATTGACATCTCTAGCCGAGGCGGCGGCCACACGCGGCAAGTGCAACGCAACGCGTGAGGAGATGGTGCGATGCGCGATGCGACAGGGCAGCACGTGAAGCGGTTGGGCACTAGGCGAGCGTGCGGTGCGTGCCATGTGGCGGGAGGCGGCTGGCCGATGTGGGCGGCGAGCGCACTAAAGCCGAAGCGACGAGGTGGCGCGCAAGGCGGCTAAGCGAGGCACATTAGCGTGTGGGACCAGGGCCACGTCGGTGCTGAGGCAATAGACGTGTGGCATGAGGCGGGTGGCAGACATGTTTTTTTAATAAAATCTAGTGCGTCGTGTGGGCAGGCCTACGTGCACCGCGTGGCGGCTACGAATGGCCGACCCGGTCGGCGCCTCGATGGGCACGTGGGAGCCGAGGCGGTGGCTGCGTGCGGTAAGTGCAGTGCGGATGGTTTCTTAGGTATTTATTATGCTGCCACGTAGGAAAAAAAATGATGTGGCAAGTTATTTAATAAGGAGAGATACTAAAATATGAATAAATCATGTCTTAAGTAAGACATCATGTCTTTACTATATCCAAGACATTGATGGAAGTGATTGGATGGGAGGAGGAGAGAGAAAAAAAATAGTATAAAAATTTATTATAGATTCATACTAAGAAACTAGGGTTGGGAACATAGTTTTTAGATATAGTGTCTTACTGACATGGCAAAATAAGACTTCACCTAATAAACTATGGGTTGAGACTGCTCTGAGTAGATGGTGTAGGGTGCTATGCGACGGGGCGACGTGTGAAGCGGCTGGGTTCTGAGCAAGCATGTGACGCGCGCCATGTGGTGGGTGGTGGCTGGCCGACGCGAGCGGCGAGTGTGTTGAAGCTGAGGAGACGAGGCGGTGCGTGAGGCGACTAAGAGCAACCACAATATGTGAAATAAGAGTTGTCTAAGAAAATCTTTTTGACTTAGTACTAGTTACATACATTAAAAAGATAGTGCTAAGTAAAGTATGAGTTCTAAGCATAGATACGAGTCATTCAAATTAAATAATACTATTTTTTAGTTTGCTAGTTATCCATTGGGTAAAGCATGTATTATTTTATATTTTTTATTTTGTTAAGAGTCTCACCTCTAATATTATATTGTAGTATTTTTTCTAATAAATAATTCTGCCACATATCAATCTAATACTAGTTCCATAGTTCCTCACATGTGGATGCTCTAAGCGATGCACACTAGTGCGTGGGACCAGGGCCGTGCGGGCACCGAGGCAACGGACGCGTGGCGCGAGGCGAGTGGCGGGTGCGATTTGTTTTAATAAAATCTAGTTCGGTTGTTGGCCACATCAATTTCGACGTGGTCTCGTTCGACCGATGGTTGACCGAATCTAGGCCGACGTGGCCTGATTTAGCTGATAGTCGGCCGACATGCATCATTTTTTGTAATTTTTTAAATCGGTGTACCAGATTTGAATTTTTTCCAAAAAATATTATTAAAAAATTCCAAACAACAGCTCGTAGATTGCAAGATACCAGCGTGCGGCAGAGTAGTTGAGCTACAAGTGGGCCGGGCTAGGCCACGACGCCGCGCGCGTGGGCCTCCTTCTGTGTCTCCCTACGTCAACTGTGGCTGTGGTTTCTGGGTGGTTGGGGTGCAATTTTTTAATAAGCATTTTTCATTTAGAATTTGAAAAATACAAAAGGAGACCTTACAGTACTTAGGGATATATCACATATTAAATATTAATGTAACTGTTGGGGGAAATTACTCCATTTTCAGGACTTAAAGATTAATACCTCAAAGGATAAGAAGAGCTCCGAAGCTGGTGAGCAGTCGTTCGGAGGTAGAGGCATCAAGTCGAAGGGTGCAGCGATGCGAAGCCTTGATGAACCCTCCGAATGGAAGATAAAGGCCCTGAAGCTGAAGGACAAGATTGATGAGATGTTTGGCTTATCCATCTACCTTGTAATACTTACCTTTTATAACCTTGTTCCTGGCACCGAATAGGTTCCACTATGTTGGTTGTAATTTAGGGGTAATTAGGTGTTTTTCTTATGCCTTTTTACCTATAAATACCCCCCTCCATACCCTGTAAAAGGGATCCCCCGGAACAAGTTATTCAATACACGTGTTCGGACTACTCGAGCTATTATCCAACTCGGAGGTTCGAGGCAGTCCTAAAGCACAAACTCTTTGTTTGTTCGTTCTTGATCTCAGAGAACCTGTTGGTGTAACTTTTGCGTCAACAGTTGGCGCCGTCCGTGGGGAATAAGTTATAGAAGCTTGTTCTCTGCTGCTGACTGCACTTCGAAGACCACTTACGGAGGGAGCCTCGGAGTCTCAGGATTCCGCGCACCCTTCAGTTAAGGGCTTCTTAGTGCAGCCCGAAGGCCTTCACTCGACTTCCCGAGATATTCGAAGTCCTCCGTCTCCAAGACCTCTTCGTGGCTAGCTATGCCTCCGAAGCGGAGTCAAACTTCGGGTCCTCTCCGAAGGTCCCCTCGAACCGCAGGAGCCGGACCCTCAACTACTCCGGCGATTCCCGCCGAGGCCGCTGGGCGTCGAGTACCCAGGGGTCCTCGAGCTCCTCCTACGGTGCTTCAGACTGATTACATCAGCTCCCAAGACCCGGAGCTACCTTCAGAAGAAGACGAAGGCCTTCTTGGAACCGAGGCTACTCAATTATCCAGGCTTCAGGAGGAAGTAGCTAGGTGGAGGCAGGAGGCTGCCGATCGCCTCCGCACTCAAGCCTCCACCGAGACTCCCGAAGTGCCTCAAGACGGTGGTGCTCACAACCCCCCAGAAGTTGTCCAAGTCCCGGAGGAAGCCGAAAACGCATCTTTCGATGAGGAGTCCCCATTGTACCCGGACTTGCAAAGAGTCCCCTTTGATCCCAGGTTCAAGGCTTCGAAGTTACACAAGTACTCCAGGGGGTCGGACCCCGGAGAGTTCGCCCGCTCATATGCCCTGGCAATAGAAGCAAGCGGAGGGGTGCGAAGCACTATGGCAAAATGCTTCCCCCTCGCTCTTGAAGGCGTGGCGCTCCGATGGTTCTGGTCTCTGAAGCCAGGATCGATCAGCTCTTGGGAGCAGCTGAAGAAGAAATTTGTGAGCAATTTCCAAGGCACCTTCGTGGTCCCAATGTCCACAGGAAGTTTGTTCCAGGTGAAACAGCGGGCGGGAGAAACACTCCGGGAGTACTTCACGCGCTTCGCCCACACCAAGTCGCAGATTAACGACCTATCTACCTCTTCGGTAGTCGATGCCACCCGCGAAGGGGTGCTGAACCCCGACCTTCTCAGCAAACTCCATCGGAAGCCGGTGATGTCTGTGGCGCAGCTGATAGCATACTTCGAACAGTATGCCAAGGCGGAGGAAGGCTGTCTTCGACGTGCTAAAGCACCATCGCCCACCCTCCGGGAAGTCAAGAAGGAGCCTGAATCCTCCGCTCCCCTACAGCCTCCTCAAGACAACCGCTTCAGCGAGCACAAGCGGGGAAAGAAGCATTTTCGTTCGGAGGTACTAAACATTGCGCCTTCTACTCCGAGGGCACTTGCCAATTTCCAGCAGGCGAAGAATTTCAAAGCCGGGCCACCGAAGCCTCAAGAAAGGGTGCCTGGCAGGCGTCAGAGTTTTTTCTGTTGCGTGCATGGTGACAATAGGAGCCATGACACGAAGGATTGCAAGGCAGTGTTGGCCCTTCGGGGCGACTACCTTGAGCGAAGTACCGGGCGGGGTGCTTCGGACCAAGCCCCATCATCGACACGGTCGGAGCCTGTGCAAACTGTGGCCCGAGCCGGTGCCCTTGAAGCCCCCATGCGGCTACCGGTGGCCAATATTATGCCACCACCAAAGCAGGAAGACCCGCAAGACCGCGGCAAGCGAGTGGTCCTGCCCATCTCCGGAGGGGGATCCTTGGGAGCATGTCCAAAAGGCAGCGGCGCGAGTACGTCCGCAAGGTCAGGCACATTGGGACCTCGAGTTCCGCCGAAGCAATGCTAGAGTGGTCCCACGTGCCCATCTCGTTTACTGCCAGCGATGCCACGGGGGTGAAGTTCCCCCACGGGGGTGAAGTTCCCCCACGCTGACCCCTTGGTCATTTCTGCTGATATAGCAGGAGTGGAGGTCCGAAGGATCCTAGTAGATGGCGGGAGCTCCATATACATACTCTTCATCTAGGGCTTCGATCAGATGTGCATACCTCGGAAGCATCTACTTCCAACAGCTCGGCCACTTCAAGGGTTCTCAGGACCGCCTCTCGATGCCCTCGGCCAGATAGGCCTCGAGGTTGCCTTCGGAGAGGGGCCTTTGGCTCGGGTAGAAGAGGTGATCTTCGACGTGGTCGACGCCCCATATGCTTACAACGCAATCTTCAGCCGAGGGATGCTGAACCAGTTCGGGGCTATAGCGCATCATAATTACCTTTGTCTCAAAATGCCCACGCAAGGTGGAGTGCTTACCATTTCAGGAGACCAAGCTGTAGCCTAGAGGACGGAGTATGGCCATGTGCAGCCGTTGGATCCCTGGCAAGTACACAACGTGGCGAAAAGCATCGAAGAAGTGCCAGAGGCTTCGAACCCTTCGAAGGGGCCCTCTCTCAAGCCAAGCCCGGGGGGTGATGTTGAGACAAGAATAATTTCGAAAGATGGCAAAGAGTACCCAGTACAGTTCGGCAAAGGGCTATCCCCGGAGATAGTTGCCTCGTTAGAAGAAGTCGTTAGGAAAAATCTGGACGTCTTTGCTTGGACTGACGAAGACATCACCGGGGTCGATCGAAGCATCATCGAGCATAGTCTGCTCGTCAACCCGAAGGCCAGGCCAGTGCGCCAGGGGCTCCGCAAGCTATCAGCAGAAAGAGCAAGCCTCGCCAAAGCCGAAGTAGAAAAATTATTAAGAGCTGGCATCATCAGGGAGGTAGCCCATACCGAGTGGTTGGCTAACCCTATTTTTGTGAGGAAGAAGGACTCGAACAAGTGGCGCATGTGTATTGACTTTACTTCATTAAATAAAGCATGCCCGCGAGATCCCTACCCGATGCCCCGAATAGATCAGCTGGTGGATTCCACAGCCGGCTCCGAATTGCTAAGTTTCCTCGACGCTTATTCCGGGTATCATCAAGTATGGCTAAAACACGAAGACGAAGCCAAGACAAGCTTTATAACTCCTTCCGGAGTATTCTGTTATGTAAGAATGCCTTTTGGTTTGCGGAATGCCGGAGCCACCTTTTCACGTTTAATAGCTAAGGCTCTAGGTCATCAGATAGGCCGGAATGTCGAGGCCTATATGGATGATATTGTAATAAAAAGTGCTCAAAAGCACCAGCATAGCCTAGACCTAGTTGAAACATTTGAGAGCCTCCGAGCATGTGGAGTACGCCTCAACCCGGAAAAATGTATATTCGGGGCACAAGCAGGAAAGCTGCTAGGGTACTTAATTCCGAGTAGGGGAATCGAAGCTAGCCCAACACAGATAAGCGCACTACAAAGCATGGCTCCACCAGAGAATTTGAAGCAAGTGCAGAAGCTAGCAGGAAGGCTCGCAGCACTTAGCAGGTTCCTGGCCAGGTCAGCAGAGCGGAGCCTCCCAATTTTCAAAGCATTAAAGGGGTCCGAAAGCTTTAGTTGGACACCGGAGTGTCA
Organism: Zizania palustris; assembly: GCA_019279435.1. Classification (NCBI taxonomy): domain Eukaryota; kingdom Viridiplantae; phylum Streptophyta; class Magnoliopsida; order Poales; family Poaceae; genus Zizania; species Zizania palustris. The sequence continues at coordinate 59,824,341 of JAAALK010000079.1, read as the reverse complement.
CAAGAGCTTCGATGATATAAAAGCATACCTCGGATGATTATCAACTTTGACCGTTCCCCTTCCAGAAGAAACACTGCTCCTATATCTTGCAGCAACAGGTTCAACAGTAAGTGCAGTATTGGTCCGGGAAGTTGAGCTTAAAGGAAAGCTGGTGCAGAAGCCAGTTTATTTTGTGTCGGAGGCATTGTCCGGAGCTAAAATCAGATACTCCGAGCTCGAGAAGTTTGCTTATGCTCTAGTAATGGCCTCGCGAAAGCTAAGGAATTATTTCTTGGCGCATAACCTGATCGTCCCTACATCGTATCCTTTTGGAGATATGCTCCGAAACAAAGATTCTATAGGCAGGATTGGAAAATGGGTGGTCGAGCTAGCACCCTTCGGAATCTTCTTCACGGCAAGAACAACTATTAAATCTCAAATTATAGCCGATTTCGTAGCAGAGTGGACTCCATCTGCTATTTGGGCCCCGGAAGAACCCTCTGAAGGTTTATGGACAATATTTTCTGACGGAGCTTATCAAGCATCCGGTGCCGGAGCAGGGGCCGTCATTATATCACCATCAGGGCAGAAGGCCATGTATTCTGCGAGGCTCAACTTAAGAATCACTAATAACATCGCCGAGTACGAAGGGATCCTGCTAGGCCTCCGAAAGGCTAAAGCGCTCGGAGCCGCAAGGATAGTGATTAAGACAGATTCCCAAGTCGTCGCAGGGCATGTTGATAAAAACTTTCAAGCAAAGAATCCACATCTAGCACAATACCTTGAAGAAATCCGCAAGGCCGAAGCAACATTCAAAGGATTTACAGTTCAGAGTATCCCTCGTGCAGAGAATCAGCTCACAGATATTCTTGCAAAGGCTGCAGCAGGGGCGGTGGACCTTCCGGAGGGTGCTTTCTATGAAGAACTAGCGCAACCAGCAGCTGTTCAGTTACCCTCTTCGGAAGTACTGTGCATTCCGATTACAGATTGGCGGGCTCCGATTATGAACATGTTGCAAAGTAGCATAGACCCTCTCGAAGGTCCAGAAGCTCGAAGGTTGCAAGCAAGAGCTCGAAATTACAAGCTTATCGACGGAATATTATACAAAGCTGGAGTGTGTTCACCTCTACTTCGATGCATTTCCCAGCCCGAAGGTCAAGACATACTTCGAGACATTGTCGCACCCCGATTTAATAAATCAGGACTTTATTGAAATTCCATAGAAAATCAATAAAACAAGACGTTCATCATGCGACCACGTACAATACGGGCAATCATTCATGGTTCGTAGACCGCATTAATACAAAAGTGAATAAAGATGAAGAGAAACTAATAAAATAAGGGTCCTAGATGAACGCCTCCTTCCAGTCTCGCCTTGACTGGGTCGCTACTCCAAACCTTCATCCTCCTCGTAGTAGACTGGCTCTGATGGTGTAAGTCAACGGGGTGAGTACAGGTGTACTCAGCAAGCCACCGAATGCAAATATAATGCAAGGTAATAACAAGGGAGGTAGTGGCTAGTTTTGCGGAAGCAGCATAATTGTAAAGCTTTAAATGTGAGCAATTTATTAGTACGGAAAAGTAAACAGGTGTGTGTGCATCATCATCTTCTAACTCGAGGGGTACAATCAGCCCCACCTCGCTCAACAGTCCTTACGTGCCATGAATAACTCGACCATTCAAACAATTGTAAACTAACTGCGAGTAGTCACACAACCCGCCCTTGACCGTGGGCTCAGCTTTTCGAAAAGATTGATTTTACTCTGATCAGAGATGTACCACTGTACCCACAAGGCACGCACTCATCACCTACACCGAAGTGTAACGAGATGACCCATTACACGGGAACTCGTGCCAAAACCTTCCATATAGTCCTCCCCGACTCAACAGCACCCTCTTATGGGTTTCATATGGTGTCCCGACGCATCGGAGCCCCACCATACCCCCCCTTGAGCCTCGTCGGTACAAGTCGCCCGCAGGCTAGCCCCTTGCCCCCTCCTATATGGTGCATCGAGCCGGAGTATTCCATACTTCCAGTTAGGACTTACCCATTAGACTTGTGGTTGGTACGGAAGTGCTTTGCAACAGATCCCGCAGACCGGTCCTTATAGTGCCCCGGGTGCGACAAACCAGTGCCCGAGCTTGCACCCGGAACCCACCATACTTATAACTTAGCCAACTCCAACAGAGTCCAGAGACGAGAATAACGGGGAAATTCATATACAGAATCCAGCTATCTACGACTCATTCTTTTTAACCTATAGCAGTTGTGCCGGTACATTGGGCACTAGCTAATATTTTATAGTAGAGTGACAAGGAGTTAAGGCTCAATAAGCATGGCTTGGGTTTGCACACAAGGACGGGGATCTAATAAATATAAGTGTAAGGCTTGATTATTGTACTAATGCAATATTAACCTATGAGTTATAGCGATAATTTATTAAAACATAGGCTCAATTATGATCAACTGTTTCCACAGAAGGGTCGATGACTTGCCTTGATCAGCAAATGGGGATGGAGGAACCTCGGGGTAGAACTCCTGCTCCTCGATGAACTCGTAGTCTTCTCGATACGGAAAAATAAATAATACATTCAATAAACAGATAAAATCCACCAAATAAAAGAACATACATAGTTGTGGGTGTTTTTATGTGAAGTAATATTTTAATATTCTGAGTTTTTTGCATAAAACAGTGAAGTTTAACTTTTTAGGATTTTTCCTAATTTATTTTCTGTATTATTAATTTTAATCCTAAGGGGTTTTTATTCATTTATTTATTAAGAATATTTTGGGTAACAGTAACATACTGTTTTTATGGCATTAATGTGTAGAGAGTAATTTACTGAATTTAACAAAATTTGAATGGTGAAATTTGGAGTTAAATTGAGCAAGATATGAATTTTTGAAGTTTAAACTATTTTCTGAATTTTATTTAAAACCAGAAATCAGCCTCTGGTCCACGGTGAACCAGGTTCACCGTGAACCTGTGACCATGCGCGTGGACCCGAGCGACCTGGACCGTTGGATCTGGATCCAGCGGACAGATGCGAGGCGGGAGGTTTAAATGAGAATGGACGGTCCAGATTAAAACGTGGCGAACGGGTACGCGTGGACGCACGAGATCAAGTCAAGATTTTAAATAACGATCAACGACCCAGATGCCTCGGTACCGGTTTGACCGGATGGACGCCTCGGATTAAACCTGGGTGGGTTATAATCCTAGCCGTTCATCACATATTGAACGGCCGTGAGTGCGTCCGGCACGACACGTGCGTAAGGGGCTTGTACCCCCTTCGTTCTCGGCTCCGGTGGGCTCGGGTGTGGTGGCGACGACGCCAGCGAGGGGGCTAAGCCCTAGCTCTATGCGAAAATGGAAAGAGGAGGCTATGGCGGTCACGTTCGTACCTTTGGCGGTGAAGATGAGCGACGGATGGTGACCGACGTCGAGGGTAGACGAAGGGGATCTTCGGGTGGTCGACGGCGACGGCGATCCGACGACGTCCACGGCCAACGGAGTGGATGCCGAGGTAGGGAGGGCTCTGGCGATCACGATGGTGGCGGCGGCTATGGCGGGGGAGGCCGGAGTCGGCGGTGAGGGCTCGCCGGAGTTGAAACAGAGGGGAAAACCCGAAAGCGTAGGGGGAGCGTGTCGCGCCCCGATTTAATAAATCAGGACTTTATTGAAATTCCATAGAAAATCAATAAAACAAGACGTTCATCAAGCGACCACGTACAATACGGGCAATCATTCACGGTTCGTAGACCGCATTAGTACAAAAGTGAATGAAAGTGAAGAGAAACTAATAAAATCAAGGGTCCTAGATGAACGCCTCCTTCCAGTCTCGCCTTGACTGGGTCGCTACTCCAGACCTTCATCCTCCTCGTAGTAGACTGGCTCTGATGGTGTAAGTCAACGGGGTGAGTACAGATGTACTCAGCAAGCCACCGAATGCAAATATAATGCAAGATAATAACAAGGGAGATAGTGGCTAGTTTAGCGGAAGCAGCACATTTGTAAAGCATTTAATGAGCAATTTTATTAGTACAGAAAATTAAACATGTGAATGCATCATCATCATCTTCTAACTCGAGGAGTACGTTTTACCTCCTCGCACAACAGTCCTTACATGCCATGAATAGCTCATTCATTCAAACCATTGTAAACTAACTGCGAGTAGTCACACAACCCGCCCTTGACCGTGGGCTCGGCTTTTCGAAAAGATTGATTTTACTCTGATCAGAGATGTACCACTGTACCCACAAGGCACGCACTCATCACCTACACCGAAGTGTAACGAGATGACCCATCACACGGGAACTCGTGCCAAAACCTTCCATATGGTCTTCCCCGACTCAACAGCACCCTCTTATAGGTTTCGTACCGTGTCTCGCCATGTCGAGTTTCCACAATACCCCCTCTTGAGCCATCGTCGGTACAAGGCGCCCTGAGGGCTAGCCCCTTGCCCCCTCCACTATGGTGCCGTGAGACGGAGTGTTCCACACTTCCAGTTAGGACTTACCCATTAGACTTGTGGTTGGTACGGAAGTGCTTTGCAACAGATCCCGCAGACCGGTCCTTATAGTGCCCCGGGTGCGACATACCAAACCCGAGCTTGCACCCGGAACCCACCATACTTATAACATACCTAACTCCAACAGAGTCCAGAGACAAGAATAACGGGGTATTTCATATACCAGAATCCATCTATTCTACGACTCATTCTTTATATCCTATAGCAGTTGTGCCGGTACATTGGGCACTAGCTAATATAATATTTGTAGAGTGACAAGGAGTTGAGGCTCAATAAGCATGGCTTGGGTTTGCACACAAGGACGGGGATCTAATAAATATAAGTGTAGGGCTTGATCTTGGTCTAATGCAATATTATCCTATGAGTTATAGCGATAATTTATTAAATCATGGGCTCAATAATGATCAACTGTGTCCACAAAGGTGGTCGATGACTTGCCTTGCTTAGCAAATGGGGATGGAGGAACCTCGGGGTAGAACTCCTGCTCCTCGACGAACTCGTAGTCTTCTCGTTACGGAAAATAAACAATACATTCAATAAACACATAAAACTCACCAAATATTAAACATACACACTTGTGGGTTTTATTATGTGAAGTAATATTTAATATGTCAAGGTTTTGTACAAAACAGTAAAGTTTAATATTTTAGAATTTTTCCCAATTTATTTTCTGTATTATTAATTTTAACCCTAAGGAATTTTTATTCATTTATTCATTAATAATATTTTGGGTAACAGAAACATACTGTTTTTATGGCATTAATGTGTAGAGAATAATATTCTGGTTCTAACAAAATTTGAATGGTGAAATTTGGAGTTAAAATGAGCAAGATATGAATTTTTGAAGTTTAAACTATTTTCTGGAATTTTATTTAAACTAAAAACAGTCCCTGGTCCACGGTGAACCAGGTTCACCGTGAACCCGTGACTATGCGCGTGGACCGGCCGATCCAGAGCCGTAGGATCCAGATCTGGCGGCTGAGTGCGAGGCGGGAGGGTTAAGTGGAAATGGACGGCTGAGATTAAAACGTGGCGAAGAGGTACGCGTGGACGCACCAGGTCGCTCCAGGGATTTAAGTTACGATCAACGTCCGCGATCGCTCCGTACCCCTTTGACCAGATCTACGGGTGAGATTAAATCCCGAAGGGTTTTAATCTGTGCCCTTGGTGCGCGATCGTGCGGCCAGGATCAAATCCGGCATGGCACGCTCGTAAGGGGGCCTCGCACCCTTCGTCTCCGGCGACGGCGGGCTCGGGCGCGGCCATGGCGGCGACGGCGAGGGCCTAGGGGCTTAGCTAGGGCTAAAAATGGAACGCGGGAAGGATGGCGATCACGACGGTACCTCGGGTGGCGACGGAGGGCGACGGACGGTGGCCGGCGGCGAGGGTAGATGACGAGGAGGCCTCGGGTGCTCGTCGGCGTTGATGATCCGGTGGTCTTCACGGCCAACCGAGGGGTGGCCGAGGACGGGTGAGCTCCGGCGGTCACGACGGTGGCGACGATGTGGACGGAGGAGGTCCGAGGCGACGGCGAGAGCTCGCCGGAGTTGAAGCAGGGGAGGAGCTCGCAAAATGGGCAGAGACGCTCTGGAGGGCTAAGGCTCGGGCTACGGCGTTGTGGGGTGAGTGCGGTGACCAGAGGGGTTCTTATAGGGGGTCGCCGGCGTCAGGATGGCAGCGAACCGAGGGGATCCCGAGGGCTCCGGCGATCCCTTACCAAAGCTCCGGGTAGCTTTCCTAAAGCGTAAAAACGCGTTGCTATGGATGGTAAGGTGGCGGCGGCATGCGGGGGAAGTGATCCGAGACGATCCGGGCGATCGCGGGCTGCCGGCGGTGAGAAGCAGAAGGTGATCGCCGGGAGAAAGGAAGGGGGCGATCCCCTTCCATCGGAGACGAAGCACCTGACAGGTGGGCTCCACCTGTCAGTGGGCGAACGGGAAAGGAAAGGGCCGACAGGCGGGGCCGAGCGGTCAGTGGGTGAAGGCACGCGCATGAGGCTGACACGTGGGGCCAAGCGGGCGCGGGAGGGAGAGAGAGGCGGGGGAACGCGCCGACAGGCGGGTCCCGCTTGTCAGTGAGAGGGCGGTGTTGGGCTGGGCCTAAAAGGCTTTAGGAGGGAGGTTTCGGGGTTTCGGCCCGTTTAGGATTTAAAATTGATTTCTGATTTTAAATAATTCCAGTAATTCGAATATTTGATTAGGGGTTGAATCACGGTTGATAAAAATTTGTAAAAATTCCTAAAATTATAGTTTGGTCTCTAGTTCATCTCATAAAATTTTCAAGTCCAGATTTTTAGTATTTCTCCCTGTTTGGATTTATTTGGGTTCTTTTGTGAATTTCCCTTTAATAATTAATCCAAAAATGATTTAAATAATACTTTTCTTTTTATTTTATTTCTTTTAATTTCTGGGGTGTTACAATCCTATCCCCCTTACAGAGAATCTCGTCCTCGAGATTCGGCTCAATCCTCGAATAGCTCCGGATGCTGTGCCTTGAGTTCATCTTCTTTTTCCCATGTAGCTTCCTCTACTGGATGATTGCTCCACTGCACTTTGCAGAAGCGGATGACTCTACTCCTGGTTGTCCTTTCTTTGACCTCCAATATCTTTACCGGTTTTTCCACATAGGTCAGATCCTCTTGGACATCCAACTGCTGAAGGTCCACTTGTTCCGTGGGAACGCGGAGGCACTTCTTGAGTTGAGATACATGGAACACATCATGCACTCCCGTCAACGAAGGTGGTAGTTCCAACTGATAAGCTACTTCGCCTTGGCGTCGAACAACGGGAAATGGTCCAACATATCGAGGGGCCAACTTTCCTCTCATGTTAAACCGTTGAGTTCCACGGAGAGGCGTGACTCATAGATAGACATGATCTCCTTCTTCAAAGGCTAGGTCTCGACGGCGATTGTCTGCGTAGCTCTTCTGTCGTGATTGGGCTGTCTTGAGCCGGTCTCTGATGATCCGTACCTTCTCTTCAGCTTCGCGAAGAATGTCGGTTCCGAATACTTGGGATTCACCAGTTTGGTCCCAAAGTAGAGGCGTTCTGCACTTACGTCCGTATAGGGCTTCAAAAGGAGACATGTGAAGGCTGGCTTGATAGCTGTTGTTGTATGAAAATTCTGCATACGGCAAGCTCTTATCCCAAGTGGCTCCAAAATCCAAAACACATGCTCGAAGCATATCCTCTAGTATCTGATTTACCCTTTCTGTTTGTCCATCTGTCTGAGGATGGTAGGCGGTACTGAAATTTAATCTCGTGCCCATCTCCTCTTGGAGGTTCTTCCAAAAACGAGAGGTAAACTGACTTCCTCGGTCAGATACTATCTTCTTGGGCACTCCATGAAGGCATACTATCCGGGCCATATATAGCTCTGCTAGCTTAGGGCCACTGAAGGTCGTCTTGATGGCTATGAAATGTGCTACTTTTGTAAGCCGATCAATGATCACCCAAATAGAATCATACCCAAGTTGGGTCTTTGGTAATCCGGTGATGAAATCCATTCCGATCTCTTCCCACTTCCATTCCGGCACTTTAAGTGGCTGTAACAATCCTGCAGGTCTCTGATGTTCAGCTTTTACTCTTCTACAGGTGTCACATTTGGCGACAAACTGGGCAATCTCTCTTTTCATGCTAACCCACCAATAGCGTTCCTTCAGATCCTGGTACATCTTGGTACTGCCGGGGTGAATGGAGTACAACGTCTCATGGGCTTCTCTTAGGATAAGGGTCTTTATCTCTGGCTTATCCGGTACACATATCCGGGTTCCAAACCAAATGGTTCCATTTTCGTCCTCTGAAAATCCGGGGGCTTTTCCTTGCCTCATGTTCTTCCTAATGGCAGCTATATCCGGGTCTTCTAACTGAGCTTCACGGATCTGCTCAAACAAGACAGGTTGGGTCTCCAAGGTGGCTAGATATGCTCTGGTGGTCAATCCAAGATTTAGGTTTTCCATCTCCCTACATAACAAGGGTGCGTGTTCTTGAATCATCATGGCTGTGCAATATCCCTTGCGACTCAAGGCATCAGCTACCACATTTGCCTTTTCGGGGTGGTAGTGTATACCTAGGTCGTAGTCTTTAATCAATTCCAGCCATCATCTTTGCCTCAAGTTCAGATCTGGCTGTGTGAAGATATACTTCAAGCTCTTGTGATCCGTAAAGATCTCACAGCGATTCCCGACCAAATAGTGCCTCCAAATCTTGAGGGCGTGTACTACGGCGGCTAATTCCAAATCATGGGTCGGATAATTCAACTCATGGGGTCTCAACTGACGGGAGGCATAAGAGATAACCTTCCCATCTTGCATAAGAACACATCCCAATCCTTGGCGAGATGCGTCGCAATAGACATGGAAGTCTTTGCGGATATCCGGTAGGGTCAGTATAGGTGCAGATACCAAACGAGTCTTGAGGGTGCAGAAACTCTCCTCGCATTCAGGAGTCCATTCAAACTTTTCTCCTTTCTGCAACAACTTGGTCATTGGCTTGGCTATCTTAGAAAAATTCTCGATGAATCTTCGGTAATATCCGGCCAAACCCAGAAAACTTCGTATCTCAGATATGTTTGTGGGTGGCAACCAATCTGTAACTGCTTCTACAGTGGCAGGGTCTACTGCGATTCCTTGCGCAGAGATGATGTGTCCGAGGAACTTTACTTCTGCCGTCCAAAACTTGCATTTGCTGTACTTGGCATACAATTGGTGTTCCCTTAACTTTCCTAAGGTTAACCGGAGATGAGTCTCGTGCTCCTTCTGGTCCTTGGAATAAATGAGGATGTCGTCTATGAAGACCACGATGAACTTATCCAAATATTCCATGAACACTTTATTCATCATATTCATGAAGAATGCAGGGGCGTTGGTCAATCCAAAGGACATAACCGTACACTCGTATAATCCATAACGGGTGGTGAAGGCAGTCTTGGGTATATCTTCTTCTCGAATCCTCAACTGATGGTAACCAGACCGCAGGTCGACCTTCGAGAATACCGTAGCTCCTTTGAGCTGGTCGAAGAGATCATCGATCCGAGGCAATGGATACTTATTCTTGATTGTCACCTCATTCAGGGCGCGGTAATCCACACACATACGCTTTGCCTTGTCTTCTTTCTTCTCGACGAAGATGACAGGGGCACCCCATGGCGATGTGCTAGGTCTGATGTAGCTTTTCTTCTCGAGATCCTCCAGCTGCTGCTTCATCTCAGCTAACTCATTGGCGGCCATCCGGTATGGTCGCTTGTAAATAGGGGTGGTTCCGGGCACCAAGTCAATCCTGAACTCGATGTCCCTCCTGGGTGGCATTCCCGGTAAATCCTCTGGAAACACGTCCGGGTACTCACAGACTATCGGTATTTCTTCCAAGGTAATCTGGTGCAGTCTTGGTCTTCTGATCTTTAGTCTTGGCATCTGAAATGTGACGGCAGTCCCTTCTTCGCTGGTCACAGTCACTTTTCTCTGGGCACATTCTATCACCCCTTGGTACTTATTTAACCAATCCATCCCTAGAATGAGATCTAGGCCTTGGCATTCTATTAGGATGGGGTCGGCCCAGAATATGGTGCCGTGGATATCTATCCATACCTTTGGGCTATATGATAGGGCTAGAGTTTGTTTTCCCGGGGTGGTTATTTGTACGGCTCTGGGTAGATCTTCGGTGTTTAGATTGTTCTTTTCCACAAAATCAGTTGATATGAAGGAGTGCGTAGCTCCAGTGTCAAATAAAACCACTGCAAGTGCTGAATGTACCAAGAACTTACCCATCACGATCTCGGGCGCAGCCTGGGCTTCCTCGGCGGTGACATGGTTGACGCGAGCACGGATGGCGGGGTTCGCGGCAACTCCTTGGACGCGCTTAGGATGGGGGCAAGCATTGGAGTAATGCCCCTCCTGACGGCAGTTGAAACAAACCACGGGCTTGCCGTGCTTGTCGCGCAGGATCTCCGCCTTCTTGGCCGGGGCAGCTGGGGCGGTCGGCGCGGCTGGAGCGGCACGAGGTTGGCTGGCTCCGGCATTGGCAGTTGGTGGCGCCGGGCGATACACCGGCCGGGGGTGGTACTGTGGCGCTGGTGGGGGTGGAGCAAAACGGGGTCTCTAGGCCATACCCTGGTTCTGCCTGAAGGCTATCATCCTCTTCTTCTTCAGGTCAACTTTATTCTGTTGGGTCTCTTGCATAATCGCCTTGTTCACCAACTTTTGGAAGTTGGCGAAATCTCCGGAGATGAGTTGTAGGGACAACTCGTCCTTCAGTCCCCTAAGGAACTTGGCCTGTCTGGCCGCGTCCGTACGGACCTCCTCTGGTGCGTACCGGGCCAGGCGGTTAAACTCATGTAGGTACTCAGTGACAGATCTGCTCCCCTGCTGCAGATCTCGGAACTCTTGTTGCTTCTGGGCAACGATGCCGTCGGGGATGTGGGCGGCACGAAAGGCGGCCGAGAACTCCGCCCAAGTGGGGACGTGGTCCTCGGGCAGAGTCTCGCGGTGGTTGTCCCACCACTCCGCGGCGGGACCATGAAGCTGGTGGGTGGCGAAGGCCACCCTCTCCTGCTCAGTGCAGGTCAGGAGGTCGAGCTTCTTCTCGATCGCCCGCAACCAATCCCCAGCCTCCATGGGGTTGGTGGTGCTCGAGAAGGTCGGCGGGCGGACTCGGAGGAACTCCGAGAGCTGTGTCGCGGGAGCGGGAGCTGGTGTGGCAGGTCGGGGCAGCTCGGGCTGTTGGTGGAGGCGAAAGAAGTGAGCCTGCTGCTCTTGCATCTGCTACTGCTGCTGCTGCATCTGGTGCAGGAGGGCTGAGACCAACTGATTTTGAGTGGCCATCATTTCAGCCAAGGTGGGGTGGTTGGCGACCGGGGCTTGCCTCTGCCCGGTGGCTCCCCATTGTGGCAGGTTGCCACTATCCCCTCCGTTCTGAGGAGCGTCTGATCCCTGGGTGTTGGTCATCCTGGAATTTCCAATGTATACATATTTATTTTGGGTGAACTTCTTTATATTTATTTCAAAATAATACCGTTCTTGCGGTTACATTTATTTATTTTTCTCATTCATGCCTTATATTTTGACATGAATGCTAGTACAAGCAAGCAAATAAAAATAACAATCAATCGTAATACTACGTCTATGGCAGCTCAGGGGACGGCTCAATCTCGGGCTCGTGGGAGACGGGCGGGGTCGAGGAACTGGACGGTCCGGCGGGTGGTGCGCTGCGGGAGATCCTCTTGGGCCTCACTGTGGGAGTCTGAATGGGTTTCTTCCGGCGAGGCGGAAGAGGTGCGATCTCCTCGATGTCCTTCTTCAACTCTCTGAGCTGCTGACGAAGCTGGGTATGGACCATGGCGCCCTGGCGTAGAAGCTCGTTCTGACGTCTCAACTCCTCTACCTCAAGGGTCAACAGAGGGTTCTGCTCAAGCTGTCGACGGAGCTCGGCGTTCTCCCTGGTCAGGTTCTCCGAAGTGTGGCGGTAGAAGTCGATGGTGTCGTGCTGGCTGTCTGCGTCGAGGACGGCCTCCGTGTGGAGGTTGTCCATGGCCTCCAAGAGTCTCATCGTGCGGGTGATGGCGGAGTTGCTCTGGGTGAGGGGACTGATGTAGATGCTGCGGTGACTCCCGGGTGTGCGCATGGGCATGAAGCGGTAGACGGTGTCGCGGAGGTGGCAGTCGTAGACCAGTCGAAGCTCGGCGAGGGACTGGAGAGCGGCTCGCTGGCTGGCCACCACGAAGGAAGGTCCTCCAACTCCATGGGTGTAGAAGGGTGGCTGCGTGGAAGAGGGGCGGATCACAACCGTGACCTCGCAGTAGCTCTCGTTCGCATCGGGAAAAATCCCGTGGAACGCAGGCTCATGGGAAAACCCCAAAAAGTCGACGAGCACGCGAAGCTCGCGGATGAATCCGGCCTCGTCACGAAGAGTCCCGCTCATGGTATGAACCGGCATCTACAAAAGAGAGAAAATTTTGTGAAAATCTTAGAAGATGAGAGGATAAGTAATCTTTTGTAAAATATAATGGATATATATAAGTCCTAAGGTCAGGTCTGTTTGGCTTCCTACAGTCAAGTCGGCTCTGATACCATTTTGTCGCGCCCCGATTTAATAAATCAGGACTTTATTGAAATTCCATAGAAAATCAATAAAACAAGACGTTCATCAAGCGACCACGTACAATACGGGCAATCATTCACGGTTCGTAGACCGCATTAGTACAAAAGTGAATGAAAGTGAAGAGAAACTAATAAAATCAAGGGTCCTAGATGAACGCCTCCTTCCAGTCTCGCCTTGACTGGGTCGCTACTCCAGACCTTCATCCTCCTCGTAGTAGACTGGCTCTGATGGTGTAAGTCAACGGGGTGAGTACAGATGTACTCAGCAAGCCACCGAATGCAAATATAATGCAAGATAATAACAAGGGAGATAGTGGCTAGTTTAGCGGAAGCAGCACATTTGTAAAGCATTTAATGAGCAATTTTATTAGTACGGAAAATTAAACATGTGAATGCATCATCATCATCTTCTAACTCGAGGAGTACGTTTTACCTCCTCGCACAACAGTCCTTACATGCCATGAATAGCTCATTCATTCAAACCATTGTAAACTAACTGCGAGTAGTCACACAACCCGCCCTTGACCGTGGGCTCGACTTTTCGAAAAGATTGATTTTACTCTGATCAGAGATGTACCACTGTACCCACAAGGCACGCACTCATCACCTACACCGAAGTGTAACGAGATGACCCATCACACGGGAACTCGTGCCAAAACCTTCCATATGGTCTTCCCCGACTCAACAGCACCCTCTTATAGGTTTCGTACCGTGTCTCGCCATGTCGAGTTTCCACAATACCCCCTCTTGAGCCATCGTCGGTACAAGGCGCCCTGAGGGCTAGCCCCTTGCCCCCTCCACTATGGTGCCGTGAGACGGAGTGTTCCACACTTCCAGTTAGGACTTACCCATTAGACTTGTGGTTGGTACGGAAGTGCTTTGCAACAGATCCCGCAGACCGGTCTTTATAGTGCCCCGGGTGCGACATACCAAACCCGAGCTTGCACCCGGAACCCACCATACTTATAACATACCTAACTCCAACAGAGTCCAGAGACAAGAATAACGGGGTATTTCATATACCAGAATCCATCTATTCTACGACTCATTCTTTATATCCTATAGCAGTTGTGCCGGTACATTGGGCACTAGCTAATATAATATTTGTAGAGTGACAAGGAGTTGAGGCTCAATAAGCATGGCTTGGGTTTGCACACAAGGACGGGGATCTAATAAATATAAGTGTAGGGCTTGATCTTGGTCTAATGCAATATTATCCTATGAGTTATAGCGATAATTTATTAAATCATGGGCTCAATAATGATCAACTGTGTCCACAAAGGTGGTCGATGACTTGCCTTGCTTAGCAAATGGGGATGGAGGAACCTCGGGGTAGAACTCCTGCTCCTCGACGAACTCGTAGTCTTCTCGTTACGGAAAATAAACAATACATTCAATAAACACATAAAACTCACCAAATATTAAACATACACACTTGTGGGTTTTATTATGTGAAGTAATATTTAATATGTCAAGGTTTTGTACAAAACAGTAAAGTTTAATATTTTAGAATTTTTCCCAATTTATTTTCTGTATTATTAATTTTAACCCTAAGGAATTTTTATTCATTTATTCATTAATAATATTTTGGGTAACAGAAACATACTGTTTTTATGGCATTAATGTGTAGAGAATAATATTCTGGTTCTAACAAAATTTGAATGGTGAAATTTGGAGTTAAAATGAGCAAGATATGAATTTTTGAAGTTTAAACTATTTTCTGGAATTTTATTTAAACTAAAAACAGTCCCTGGTCCACGGTGAACCAGGTTCACCGTGAACCCGTGACTATGCGCGTGGACCGGCCGATCCAGAGCCGTAGGATCCAGATCTGGCGGCTGAGTGCGAGGCGGGAGGGTTAAGTGGAAATGGACGGCTGAGATTAAAACGTGGCGAAGAGGTACGCGTGGACGCACCAGGTCGCTCCAGGGATTTAAGTTACGATCAACGTCCGCGATCGCTCCGTACCCCTTTGACCAGATCTACGGGTGAGATTAAATCCCGAAGGGTTTTAATCTGTGCCCTTGGTGCGCGATCGTGCGGCCAGGATCAAATCCGGCACGGCACGCTCGTAAGGGGGCCTCGCACCCTTCGTCTCCGGCGACGGCGGGCTCGGGCGCGGCCATGGCGGCGACGGCGAGGGCCTAGGGGCTTAGCTAGGGCTAAAAATGGAACGCGGGAAGGATGGCGATCACGACGGTACCTCGGGTGGCGACGGAGGGCGACGGACGGTGGCCGGCGGCGAGGGTAGATGACGAGGAGGCCTCGGGTGCTCGTCGGCGTTGATGATCCGGTGGTCTTCACGGCCAACCGAGGGGTGGCCGAGGACGGGTGAGCTCCGGCGGTCACGACGGTGGCGACGATGTGGACGGAGGAGGTCCGAGGCGACGGCGAGAGCTCGCCGGAGTTGAAGCAGGGGAGGAGCTCGCAAAATGGGCAGAGACGCTCTGGAGGGCTAAGGCTCGGGCTACGGCGTTGTGGGGTGAGTGCGGTGACCAGAGGGGTTCTTATAGGGGGTCGCCGGCGTCAGGATGGCAGCGAACCGAGGGGATCCCGAGGGCTCCGGCGATCCCTTACCAAAGCTCCGGGTAGCTTTCCTAAAGCGTAAAAACGCGTTGCTATGGATGGTAAGGTGGCGGCGGCATGCGGGGGAAGTGATCCGAGACGATCCGGGCGATCGCGGGCTGCCGGCGGTGAGAAGCAGAAGGTGATCGCCGGGAGAAAGGAAGGGGGCGATCCCCTTCCATCGGAGACGAAGCACCTGACAGGTGGGCTCCACCTGTCAATGGGCGAACGGGAAAGGAAAGGGCCGACAAGCGGGGCCGAGCGGTCAGTGGGTGAAGGCACGCGCATGAGGCTGACACGTGGGGCCAAGCGGGCGCGGGAGGGAGAGAGAGGCGGGGGAACGCGCCGACAGGCGGGTCCCGCTTGTCAGTGAGAGGGCGGTGTTGGGCTGGGCCTAAAAGGCTTTAGGAGGGAGGTTTCGGGGTTTCGGCCCGTTTAGGATTTAAAATTGATTTCTGATTTTAAATAATTCCAGTAATTCGAATATTTGATTAGGGGTTGAATCACGGTTGATAAAAATTTGTAAAAATTCCTAAAATTATAGTTTGGTCTCTAGTTCATCTCATAAAATTTTCAAGTCCAGATTTTTAGTATTTCTCCCTGTTTGGATTTATTTGGGTTCTTTTGTGAATTTCCCTTTAATAATTAATCCAAAAATGATTTAAATAATACTTTTCTTTTTATTTTATTTCTTTTAATTTCTGGGGTGTTACAGAGCGCTCTGGTTCACTCGAGGTCGAGCTTTAGGTGGTGTGGCTGAGGGCGGTGGCTGAAGAGGGGTATTTATAGGGGCTCGCCGGCGTCTGGATGGCAGGGAACCGAGGGCTTCCCGAGAGCTCCGGTGATCTCTTTCCAAGCTTCGGGTGGCTTTCCAAAGGCGTGAAAACACGTCGCCATGGATGGAAGGGAGGCGGTGGCATGCGGGGAAGGTGATCCGGGCGATCGCGGGCGGCCGGCGGCGAGGAACAGAAGGTGATCGCCGGGAGAAAGGAAGGGGGCGATCCCCTTCCATCGGAGACGAAGCACCTGATAGGTGGCCCCCACCTGTCAGCGGGCGAAACAGAAAAGGAAGGGCCGACAGGCGGGCCACGGCTGTCAGAGAGAGGGAGGCGGAGGTGTGAGACTGCCATGTGGGGTCAGGCGGGGCGCGGTGGAAGAGAGGGAAGCGGGGGAACGCGCCGATAGGCGGGTCCCACATGTCAGCGGCTCATGGCTTGGATTGGGCCGGGCTCAGGGTGGTTTGGAGGTTGAGGCCTGTTAAGGTTTTAATATCTTTTTCGATTTAAAATAATTCCAGTAATTCATTTATTTGATTAAGGGTTGAATCACTGTTGGTAAAAATTTGTAAAAATTCCTAAAATTATATCTTGGGCACTAGTTCATCTCATAAAATTTTCAGGTCCATATTTTGTATATTTCTCCCTGTTTGGCTTTATTTGGGTTCTTTTATGATTTTTCCTTTAATAAATAAATCTAGAAATGATTTAAATAATATTTTTCTTTTATTTTATTTGTTTTTATTTCTTGGGGTGTTACAGACATCCACGAAGGCTTGTGCGGAAGTCATTTAGCCCCTCGTGCGCTAGCTGGCAAGATGCTTCGGCAAGGGTTTTATTGGCCAACTATAGTAAGAGATGCGGAGGACCTGGTTCGAACATGCCAAGGCTGCCAATGGATGGGTAGACGAAGCCATCGCCCGCCAGCCCAGGTTCAAGTTATTGCCCCAGTATGGTCAATGGCTAGATGGGGCATGGACCTCATAGGCCCTTTTCCAATGGCAAAAGGCGGCTTGAAGTTTGCGGTAGTAGCAATCGAGTATTTCTCAAAGTGGGTTAAAGCGGAGCCATTGACAGCTATCACCTCGAGGAATGTGCAAAAAATTTTCTGGCAGAACATTATATGCAGGTTCGGAGTGCCAAGGGAGTTGACGGTGGATAATAGAACCCAATTCGAAGCTGACACCTTCCAAGCATTTTGTGAAGATCTGGGCATTAAGCTGTGCTTCGCAGCGGTGCGCCATTCACAATCCAACGGAGCCGCTGAATCGCCGAATCGTTGGCTTGGCCAAGGGGCTGTGGGTCAAAGAGCTCCCTAAAATCTTGTGGTCCATTCGAACCACTCAAACCAGGTCCACATGTTTCACCCCATTTAGATTACTATTCGGAGATGAGGCCATGACTCCGACGGAGCTCAGAGGTGGATCCCTTCGAGTAGTTCAACCTAGAGACGAAGGTGACATGAGCACTTCGCTGGATTTGTCAGAAGAAACAAGGCTTCGAGCTGTCGCCAATCTGACTAAGTACTAGGACCACACAAAGACATGGTATGACCCGAAGATAAAGCTAAATGAGCTAAAACCTGGTCATCTAGTGTTGCGAAGTGTAATAGCTCCCAGGAAGCTAGGAAGCAAATGGGAAGGACCATATGTTATCTTACGCTCAGGGCGCCCCGGATCGTTTAAATTAGCTAATTTAGAAGGGGAAGAGTTGAAGCATGCATGGCATGCAGAGCACCTTAAGCATTATTACGCTTAGGGGCTCCTTGTAATCGTTTGTAAAGTTTTCTTTTCTATGAATAAAGATAAGGGTCGAATTTTGTTTGCTCTTCGAATATCCCTTACTCCTGATGGACGCATCGGGAGGACGGGGATGCTTGCAGAGTCAAGCATTTTTCCCAAGACCCAGGCGGCTGCTTGCGAACCATCGGTTCAGAGGCTCCACTGCCACCCTACGGATTCCAGGCTCCGGCTTGTTAGGATCCGTAGAAGAGTCTAAGGACTTTAAAAAGAAACAGACTTTCGGCCTCCGGGTACGAAGTATCTGTAAAAGAGCCGAAGGTGGCCACCCTACGGATTTGTCGCGCCCCGATTTAATAAATCAGGACCTTTATTGAAATTCCAAAGAAAATCAATAAACCAAGACGTTCATAAAGCGACCACGTACAATACGGGCAATCATTCACGGTTCGTAGACCGCATTAATACAAAAGTGAATGAAAGTGAAGAGAAACTAATAAAATCAAGGGTCCTAGATGAACGCCTCCTTCCAGTATCGCCTTGACTGGGTCGCTACTCCAGACCTTCATCCTCCTCGTAGTAGACGGGCTCTGATGGTGTAAGTCAACGGGGTGAGTACAGATGTACTCAGCAAGCCACCGAATGCAAATATAATGCAAGGTAATAACAAGGGAGATAATGGCTAGTTTTGCGGAAGCAGCATATTTGTAAAGCATTTAATGTGAGCAATTTATTAGTACGGAAAGGTAAACATGTGAATGCATCATCATCTTCTAACTCGAGGAGTACGTTTTACCTCCTCGCACAACAGTCCTTACATGCCATGAATAACTCATCCATTCAAACAATTTGTAAACTAACTGCGAGTAGTCACACAACCCGCCCTTGACCGTGGGCTCGGCTTTTCGAAAAGATTGAATTACTCTGATCAGAGATGTACCACTGTACCCACAAGGCACGCACTCATCACCTACACCGAAGTGTAACGAGATGACCCATCACACGGGAACTCGTGCCAAAACCTTCCATATGGTCTTCCCCGACTCAACAGCACCCTCTTATAGGTTTCGTACCGTGTCTCGCCATGTCGAGTTTCCACAATACCCCCTCTTGAGCCATCGTCGGTACAAGGCGCCCTGAGGGCTAGCCCCTTGCCCCCTCCACTATGGTGCCGTGAGACGGAGTGTTCCACACTTCCAGTTAGGACTTACCCATTAGACTTGTGGTTGGTACGGAAGTGCTTTGCAACAGATCCCGCAAACCGGTCCTTATAGTGCCCCGGGTGCGACATACCAAACCCGAGCTTGCACCCGGAACCCACCATACTTATAACATACCTAACTCCAACAGAGTCCAGAGACAAGAATAACGAGGTATTTCATATACCAGAATTCATCTATTCTACGACTCATTCTTTATATCCTATAGCAGTTGTGTCGGTACATTGGGCACTAGCTAATATAATATTTGTAGAGTGACAAGGAGTTGAGGCTCAATAAGCATGGCTTGGGTTTGCACACAAGGACGGGGATCTAATAAATATAAGTGTAGGGCTTGATCTTTATCTAATGCAATATTAACCTATGAGTTATAGCGATAATTTATTAAATCATGGGCTCAATAATGATCAACTGTGTCCACAAAGGTGGTCGATGACTTGCCTTGATCAGCAAAGGGTGAAGGAGGAACCTCGGGGTAGAACTCCTGCTCCTCGACGAACTCGTAGTCTTCTCGTTACGAAAAATAAATAATACATTCAATAAACAGATAAAATTCACCAAATAAAGGAACATACATCATTTGTGGGTGTTTTTATGTGAAGTAGTATTTTAATATTCTGAGTTTTATATAAAACAGTAAATTCTAATATTTTAGGGTTTTTCCCAATTTATTTTCTGCATTATTCATTTTAACCATAAGGGATTTTTATTTATTTATTTATTAATAATATTTTGGGCAACAGAAACATACTGTTTTTATGGCATTAATGTGTGGAGAATAATATTCTGGTTCTAACAAAATTTGAATGGTGAAATTTGGAGTTAAAATGAGCAAGATATGAATTTTTGAAGTTTAAACTATTTTCTGAATTTTATTTTAAAACCATAAATGGGTTCTGGTCCACGGTGAACCAGGCTCACGGTGGACTGGCTACTGTGCGCGTGGACCGGATCAACCAGATCCGTCGGATCCAGATCCGGCGGCCAGGCGCGAGGCGGGAAGGCTTTAATGAAATCGGACGGCTGTGATTAAAACGTGGCGAAGAGGTACGCGTGGATGCACCAGATCGCTCCAGGGACTTAAGTTACGATCAACGGCCGAGATGGCACCGTACCCCTTCGATCAGATCTGAGGGCCCTGATTAAATCCCGAAGGGATTTAATCGTAGCCCTTCGATCACGATCGGACGACCACGATGCCTTCCGGCACGACACGGGCGTAAGGGGTATGTACCCTTCGTCTCCGGCGACGGCGAGGCCTCGGGTGCGGTGGCTGCGGCGGCGGCGAGCGCCTACGTGACGAGCTAGGGCCAGAAATGGAACGCGGGGAGCAAGGGGGTCACGATGGTACCTTCGGTGGCGACGAAGGGGGCCCGGAGGCGACCGGCGGCGAGCGTAGACGGCGGGGAGGTTTCGGGTGCTCGACGGCGACGGCGATCCGGTGGTCTTCACGACCGACGGAGGGGTGGCCGATGATGAGCGGGCTCCGGCGGTCTCGTCGGTGGCGGTGGCTAAGGCGGAGGAGGCCGGAGGCGGCGGCGATGTCTCGCCGGAGGTGGAGCAGAGGAGGGGCTCGCAAAAACCGCAGCGGCGCTCTGGAGGGCGAAGGCTAGGGCTTAGGCGGTGTGGGCAGAGTGCGGTGAGCAGAGGGGTACTTATAGGGGTCACCGGCGGCGCCTAAACGGAAGGAAACCGAAGGTTTCCAAGAACTCCGGCGAGGGTTTCCTAACTCTCGGCCGAGCTCCCATAAACGGCAAAACGCGTCGGGATTACATGGAAAGGGATCATCGGCAGTTGAGGAAAGTGATCCGAGGCAAATCCAGGCGAATGCGGGCGGCCGGCGGCGAAAACAGAAGGTGGGGGTCGCCGGCATGGAAGGGGGGATCCCCTTCCATCGGAGACGAAGCATCTGACAGGTGGCCCCCACCTGTCAGCGGGCGAAACGAAAAAGGAAGGGCCGACAGGCGGGCCACGACTGCCAGAGAGAGGGAGACGGAGGCGAGAGGCTGCCATGTGGGGCCGAGGCGGGCGCGGGCGGGAGAGAGAGGAGGGGAGCGGCGCCGACATCTGGGTCCCACCCGTCAGAGAGAGAGCAGAGATGGGCTGGGCCTAAAAGGCTTTAGGAGGGAGGTTTCGGGGTTGGGGCCCAATAAGCATTTTAAATTCTTTTCTGATTTAAAATAATTCCAGAAATTCATTTATTTGATTAAGAGTTGAACCACTGTTGATAAAAATTTGTAAAAATTCCTAAAATTATAGTTTGGTCTCTAGTTCATCTCATAAAATTTTCAAGTCCAGATTTTTAGTATTTCTCCCAGTTTGGCTTTATTTGGGTTCTTTTGTGAATTTCCCTTTAATAATTAAGCAAAAATAATTTGAATAATATTTTTCTTTTTATTTTATTCCTTTTAATTTCTGGGGTGTTACAGGATTCCAGGCTCCGGCTTGTTAGGATCCGTAGAAGAGTCTAAGGACTTTAAAAAGAAACAGACTTTCGGCCTCCGGGTACGAAGTATCTATAAAAGAGCCGAAGGTGGCCACCCTACGGATTCCAGGCTCCGGCTTGTTAGGATCCGTAGAAGAGTCTAAGGACTTTAAAAAGAAACAGACTTTCGGCCTCCGGGTACGAAGTATCTGTAAAAGAGCCGAAGGTGGCCACCCTACGGATTCCAGGCTCCGGCTTGTTAGGATCCGTAGAAGAGTCTAAGGACTTTAAAAAGAAACAGACTTTTGGCCTCCGGGTACGAAGTATCTGTAAAAGAGCCGAAGGTGGCCAACCTACGGATTCCAGGCTCCGGCTTGTTAGGATCCGTAGAAGAGTCTAAAGACTTTAAAAGCAAAAAAAGAGGGAGTCGCGAGGTAGTAATACCAAAGTACAAATGATAAGTGTAATTCGAAGCATCCGGTTGTTCGGAGCATCATTGTGCCTGGCGAACCCTTTTCTACAGTAAAGGATCCACCACCCACAAGGGGGGGTCGGAGGATAGGAACCACACGACATACTTTCGAAGCATTTCACATTAAATCATTATACTTTTACATCAAGAGAAGTTTTGGTCCAAGACTAGAAAAAATCGAAGACCCTGTCGGCATCTAGAGCTACCTCTCTGGCTACTCTGCCCTTCGGAGCTCGAAGCTGTCGGCTTGGCCCTCTTCGTTCGAACGCTTCTCTTTTTCTTGGTGGCTCGTAGTTTCTTTTGCTCTTCTTGAAGCTCCGCCCACGTCAAGAGCCTTTCGGAGTCAGCCTCCGCAGGGTCTTCGGCCCGGTACTCCGAGTCGGACCAGTCTGTAGGTTCGGAAGACGAGGATACCTTCACCTTCTCCTCCTCTTTAATATAGGCTAAGACGTCTTGGTAGACTTCAAGGGTTATCTCCCCTCCATCTCCGCGAGGAGCAGAGAAGCGAGAGCGACGGTAAGGCCTTAAGCCCTCAAGGTTTGCCCACTTCTTTCGGAGATCGTCAGTAATTTCCAATAGTTTGAGGTCAGGGCTCGAAGGGCATGACAAAACCTAAAAAAGAACAGAACACCCAAGACAAGTTTCTAGTTTATAGCTTTTCCATTAATAAAAAAGGGCTTTACAAGACTTCGCATACATAATAACCCTAAAAAGCTAGACCTGTGGGTCGGTTGGCGGAGCAGGAATGACAGGGGCTGGCGAGGCAGGAAGTGGTGGCCTTGTTTGCGCCTGCTTCTGCCGGCGAGCTTCGTCAATCCAAGCCTTGGCCACAACCTTGTGGTCCGTCTTCCAAATTGATCGGAAGGCTTCCCAGGCCAAGGCCACATCCGAAGATGGGTGCAGCAAGTCGTCGGAGGCGAAGCTTCGTGGGCTCGAACCTCCGATTGAGACGAGGGGGATCTGAAGAGACTCGAGGTGGCTGAGAACCCCGATGCCAGCGCACTGCCCGGAGATTTCTCCGTACCGAATGCCGGAGTTCATCATCAACGACGAAGCCACCTGGATCCTTCTCAGCTTCCGATCGAGGGGTTCGTGGATCGCAGCAGAAGACGAGGGGCACATAGTACCGAAGTACTCCAAGGTACCCTGAAGGGATTCCAAGGTATGGTCCACCATACTAGTGTTCCTCTTCTCTGCCGCTTCTAGCCCTGCAGTAGTTGCAGATACCTCGGCCACCTGGAGTATTAAGGAGCTTTTTTGGGCCATGGCCTGGTTAAGAGCTCCTTGGAGCTCCACCAACTGAGCGCTCGAAGCAGCCGCTTCTCGACGGAGCCTTTCAACCTCCGCCCGAAGGACAACACGCTCAGCTTCGACCTCTTAGGCTGAGGAGCGGAGCGCATCGTTGTCTTGTCTCGCCGTCCGAAGAGCTTCGTCGGCCGCTGCCCTAGCCCTCCGTTCCACCAGGGTTTCCTCCTCCAACCTGATGGATCTCTCGTTGGAGTTGTTAAGAGTGGTCTGGAGGGTAGTGTCGCGCCCCGATTTAATGAATCAGGACTTTATTGAAATTCCATAGAAAATCAATAAAACAAGACGTTCATCATGCGACCACGTACAATACGGGCAATCATTCACGGTTCGTAGACCGCATTAATACAAAAGTGAATAAAGGTGAAGAGAAACTAATAAAATAAGGGTCCTAGATGAACGCCTTCTTCCAGTCTCGCCTTGACTGGGTCGCTACTTCAGACCTGCATCCTCCTCGTAGTAGACGGGCTCTGGTGTTGTAAGTCAACGGGGTGAGTACAGATGTACTCAGCAAGCCACCGAATGCAAATATAATGCAGGATAATAACAAGGGAAATAGTGGCTAGTTTTGCGGAAGCGAATAGTTTGTAAAGCAATTTAATGTGAACAATTTATTAGTACTGAAACATAAACATGTGTATGCATCATCATCTTCTAACTCGAGGGGTACAGTCAGCCCCACCTCGCTCAACAGTCCTTACATGCCATGAATAACTCAACCGTTCACACAATTGTAAACTAACTGCGAGTAGTCACACAACCCGCCCTTGACAGTGGGCTCGGCTTTTCGAAAAGATTGATTTACTCTGATCAGAGATGTACCACTGTACCCACAAGGCACACACTCATCACCTACACCGAAGTGTAACGAGATGACCCATTTCACGGGAACTCGTGCCAAAACCTTCCATATAGTCCTCCCCGACTCAACAGCACCCTCTTATGGGTTTCATATGGTGTCCCGACGCATCGGAGCCCCACCATACCCCCCCTTGAGCCTCGTCGGTACAAGTCGCCTGCAGGCTAGCCCCTTGCCCCCTCCTCTATGGTGCATCGAGCCGGAGTATTCCATACTTCCAGTTAGGACTTACCCATTAGACTTGTGGTTGGTACGGAAGTGCTTTGCAACAGATCCCGTAGACCGGTCCTTATAGTGCCCTGGGTGCGACAAACCAATGCCCGAGCTTGCACCCAGAACCCACCATACTTATAACTTAGCCAACTCCAACAGAGTCCAGAGACGAGAATAACGGGGGAAATTCATATACATAATCCAGCTATCTACGACTCATTCTTTTTATCCTATAGCAGTTGTGCCGGTACATTGGGCACTAGCTAATAATTTTATAGTAGAGTGACAATGAGTTAAGGCTCAATAAGCATGGTTTGGGTTTGCACACAAGGACGGGGATCTAATAAATATAAGTGTAAGGCTTTGATATTTGACTAATGCAATATTAACCTATGAGTTATAGCGATATTTTATTAAAACATGGGCACAAATATGATCAACTGTTTCCACAGAGGTGATCGATGACTTGCCTTGATCAGCAAACGGTGATGGAGGAACCTCGGGGTAGAACTCCTGCTCCTCGATGAACTCGTAGTCTTCTCGATACGGAAAAATAAACAGTACATTCAATAAACAGACAAAAATTCACCAAATACTAAACATACACATTTGTGGGTTTTATTATGTGGAATAAAGTTTTAATATTCTGATGTTTGGTGAATAAACTTAATTTCTTAGGGCTTTCTAATTTATTTTTCTGAATTAATAATTTATCCATAAGGGGTTTTTATTCTTTTATTTGTTAAAAATATTTTGGGTAACAGTAACATACTGTTTTTATGGCATTAATGTGTAGAGAATATTATTCTGGATTTAACAAAATTTGAATGGTGAAATTTGGAGTTAAAATGAGCAAGTTATGAATTTTTGAAGTTTAAACTATTTTTCTGAATTTTATTTAAAACCAGAAAATGGGCTCTGGTCCACGGTGAGCCAGGCCCACGGTGGACCGCGCCACTGTGCGCGTGGACCGGATCAACCAGATCCGTTGGATCCAGATCCGGCGGCCAGGCGTGAGGCGGGATCCCTTAAAGGAAAACGGACGACCAGGATTAGATCCCTCGAAGCGGTACGACGTGGACGCACCAGATTTAGTCAACCTTTTAAGTTGAAACCGACGACCGAGATCACGTGGTACCTCTTTGACCAGATCCGAGGGCCTGGATTAGATCCCGAAGGGATTTAATCTTAGCCCTCCGATCTTGATCGGACGGCCAGGGGTTCGTCCGGCACGGCACGAGCTAAGGGGGCGATTACCCCCTTCGTTCTCGGCTCCGGTGGTCCAACGGCGAGGAATTCTGGCGACGGCGGGGGTTGAACGGTGATGCCAAGGCCAAAAATGGAACCAATGACGTGAGGGGAACTCGGGCGTACCGGCGGTGGTGACAGCGGCGAGCGGACGACGACCGGCGTCGACGAGGGACGGAGGAACCGTTCGGGTTTGTCGGCGGCGAGGCGATCCGGTGGTCCTTTCGACCCACGGAGGCGTGGCCGAGGACGGGCGGACCTCTATGGTCACATAGGTGGTGACGGCGAGGGGCGTGGTGGCCTGGATTGCCGGCGAGCGGTGGCTGGAGGCGGAGCAGAGCTAGGGGCCGAAACTTTGCGTCGGAGCTCTGGAAAGCGAGGGCTTGCACTAAGGCGGTGTGGGTGAAGTGCGGTGAGCCGAGGGGGTCTTTATAGGGTCATCGGCGATGGCCAAATGGAAGGAAACCAAAGGTTTCCTTCCCTCTCCGGCGATGTTTCCTTTCTCCTCGGGTATGCTTCCATAAGCACGAAAACGTGTCGGCTAAGGAAGGAAAGGGGGGTGGCGGCGACCAGGGAAGGTGATCCGGGGCGATCCGGTGGCCGGCGGCGAGGAAACAGAAAGCGATCGCCGGGGAAGGAAAGGGGAGCGATCCCCTTCCATGGGGAAGACGAAGCTGACAGGTGGCCCCCACCTGTCAGTGGGCGAATCAAAAAGGAAGGGGGCCGACAGATGGGCCAGGCTGGTCAGAGGGCGAAGGCGGGCGCCTGTGGCTGCCATGTGGGGCCGAGGCAGGCGCGGGCGGAAGAGAGAGGAGGGGAGCGGCGCCGACACCTGGGTCCCACTGGTTAGTGCCTCACGGTTGGGCTGGGATGGGCTTGAGGGCGAATTCGGGGTTGAGGCCCATTAAGCATTTTTAATTCTTTTCTGATTTAAAATAAATCCAGTAATTCATATATTTGATTAAGGGTTGAATCACTATTGATAAAAATTTGTAAAAATTCCTAAAATTATATTTTGGCCTCTAGTTTATCTCATAAAATTTTCAGGTCCATATTTTGAATATTTCTCCCTGTTTGACTTTATTTGGGTTCTTTTATGATTTTTCTTTAATGAATAAATCCAGAAATGATTAAATAATAATTTTTCTTTTATTTTATTTGTTTTTATTTCTTGGGGTGTTACAATCCTATCCCCCTTACAGAGAATCTCGTCTTCGAGATTCGGATCAATCCTCGAATATCTCAGGATGCTGTGCCTTGAGTTCATCTTCTTTTTCCCAAGTAGCTTCCTCTACCGGATGATTGCTCCACTGTACTTTACAGAAGCGGATGACCCGACTCCTGGTGATCCTTTCCTTAATCTCTAATATCTTAACAGGCTTTTCCACATAGGTCAGATCTTCTTTGAACATCCAACTGCTGTAGGTCCACTTGATCTGTCGGAACACGCAGACACTTCTTGAGTTGGGATACGTGAAATACGTCATGTACTCCAGCCAATGAGGGCGGTAATTCCAACTGATATGCAACTTCGCCTTGGCGTCGAACAATGGGAAATGGTCCAATATATCGAGGGGCCAACTTTCCTCTCATGTTAAACCGTTGAGTACCACGGAGGGGAGTAACTCGAAGGTAAACATGATCTCCTTCTTCAAAGGCTAGGTCTCAGCGATGATTGTCTGCGTAGCTCTTCTGTCGTGATTGGGCTGTCTTGAGTCGGTCTCTGATGATCCGTACCTTCTCTTCAGCTTCACGAAGAATGTCCATTCCGAACACTTGGGATTCACCAGTTTGGTCCCAAAGTAGAGGCGTTCTGCACTTACGTCCATATAGGGCTTCAAAAGGAGACATCTGAAGACTGGCTTGGTAGCTGTTGTTGTACGAAAACTCGGCGTATGGTAAGATTTTGTCCCAAGTGGCTCCAAAATCTAAGACACATGCCCGTAACATATCCTCCAATATCTGGTTTACCCTTTTAGTTTGTCCATCTGTATGAGGGTGGTAGGCCGTACTGAAATTCAATCTTGTGCCCATCTCCTCTTGAAGGTTCTTCTAGAAACGAGAGGTAAACTGACTTCCTCTGTCGGACACTATCTTCTTGGGCACTCCATGAATACACACGATCCGGGCCATGTATAATTCTGCAAGCTTAGGGCCACTAAAGGTTGTCTTGACCGCTATGAAATGCGCTACTTTCGTAAGCCGATCGATGATCACCCAAATAGAATCATACCCTAGTTGGGTCTTTGGTAGTCCGGTGATGAAATCCATACCGATCTCTTCCCACTTCCATTCAGGCACTTTAAGTGGCTGTAACAATCCTGCAGGTCTCTGATGTTTAGCTTTTACTCTTCTGCAGGTGTCACATTCGGCGACGAACTGGGCAATCTCTCTTTTCATGCTGACCCACCAATAACGTTCCTTCAGGTCCTGGTACATCTTGGTACTGCCTGGATGAATGTAGTACAACGTCTCGTGGGCTTCTCTCAGGATAAGGGTCTTTATCTCTGGCTTATCCGGTACACATATCCGGGTTCCAAACCATATGGTGCCATTCTCGTCCTCTGAAAATCCTGGGGCTTTTCCTTGCCTCATGTTCCTTCTAATGGCAGCTATATCTGGGTCTTCCAATTGAGCTTCGCGTATTTGCTCGAACAAGACTGGTTGGGTCTCCAAGGTGGCTAGATATGCTCCTGTGGTTAACCCAAGGTTCAACTTTTCCATCTCTCTACATAACAAGGGTGCGTGTTCTTGAATCATCATGGTTGTGCAATATCCCTTGCGACTTAATGCATCAGCTACCACATTTGCTTTTCCGGGGTGGTAGTGAATACCTAAGTCATAGTCCTTTATTAGTTCCAACCATCGTCTTTGCCTCAGATTGAGGTCTGGCTGTGTGAAGATGTACTTTAAGCTCTTGTGATCCAGAAAGATCTGACAGCGATTTCCAACCAAATAGTGCCTCCAAATCTTAAGGGCGTGCACCACAGCGGCTACTTCCAAATCATGGGTCGGGTAGTTCATCTCATGAGGTCTCAACTGACGGGAGGCATAAGAGATAACTTTTCCATCTTGCATAAGAACACATCCCAATCCTTGGCGAGATGCATCGCAATAGACATGGAAGTCCTTACGGATATCAAGTAGGGTCAGTATGGGTGCGGATACCAAACGGGTCTTGAGAGTGTGGAAACTTCCCTCGCATTCAGGAGTCCATTCGAACTTCTCTCCTTTCTGCAACAACTTGGTCATTGGCTTGGCTATCTTAGAAAAATTCTCAATGAATCTCCGATAATATCCGGCCAAACCCAGAAAACTTCGTATCTCCGATACATTCGTGGGTGGCAGCCAATCCGTAACTGCTTCTACTGTGGCAGGATCTACTGCGATTCCTTGCGCAGAGATGATGTGTCCAAGGAACTTTACGTCCGCCGTCCAAAACTTGCATTTGCTGTACTTGGCATATAATTGGTGTTCCCTTAGCTTCCCTAAGGTTAACCGGAGGTGAGCCTCGTGCTCTTTCTGGTCCTTGGAATAAATGAGGATGTCGTCTATGAAGACTACGATGAATTTATCCAAATATTCCATGAACACCTTATTCATCATGTTCATGAAGAATGCAGGGGCGTTGGTCAATCCAAAGGACATAACCGTACACTCGTACAATCCATAGCGGGTGGTAAAGGCCGTCTTGGGTATATCTTCTTCTCGAATCCTTAACTGATGATATCCGGAACATAGGTCGATCTTCGAGAATACTGTAGCTCCTTTTAGCTGGTCGAAGAGATCGTCGATCCGAGGCAACGGGTACTTATTCTTGATGGTTACTTCATTCAAAGCACGATAATCCACACACATACGCTTTGCCTTGTCTTCTTTCTTCTCGACGAATATGACGGGGGCACCCCATGGCGATGTGCTAGGTCTGATGTAACCTTTCCTTTCGAGATCCTCCAATTGCTGCTTCATTTCAGCTAACTCATTGGCGGCCATCCGGTATGGTCGCTTATAAATAGGGGTGGTTCCGGGCATCAAGTCAATCCTGAACTCGATGTCCCTCTTGGGTGGCATCCCTGGTAGATCCTCTGGGAATACGTCCGGGTATTCGCTGACTACTGGTATCTCCTCCAAGGTAATTTGATGTAGTCTTGTCCTTTCGGCCTTCATGCTTGGCATCTGGAATGTGACGATAGTCCCGTCTTCATTAGTCACAGTCACTTTTCTCTGGGCGCGTTCTATTACTCCTTGTTGTTTATTTAGCCAATCCATCCCTAAAATGAGATCCAAACCTTGACATTCTATTAGAATGGGGTCGGCCCAAAATATCGTGCCTTGGATATCTACCCATACCCTTGGACTAAAAGAATAGGCGAGGGTTTGCTTGCCCGGGGTAGCTATTAACATTGGTCTGGGTAGTTCACTTATGTCCAGGGAATTTCTTTCCACAAAAGCAGTTGACATAAAGGAGTGGGTAGCTCCGGTGTCAAACAATACCACTGCAAGCGATGAATGAACCATAAACTTACCCATGACAATCTCCGGGGCGGCCTGGGTGTAGCGCCCCGATTTAACAAATCGAGACATTATTGAATTTCATAAGAAAAACAATAATACAAGAGGTTCATCATGCGACAATCGTACATACGACAGTGTTCATGGTACGCAGACCATATTTATTACATCATTGTTTTAATAAAAACAGTAAAGTAAAATAATTAGAAAACGGCATGACGAACATCTTCTTCAGGATTTTTCTTCCCGACTGGGTCGCTACTCCAGACCGTCTTCGTAGTAAGCATCCTCTGTGGGGTCCAACGGGTATGAGTACAAAAAGTACTCAACAAGCCACCGCAAATGTAAATAATAATGCAGGATAATAAACAAGGAAGGATAATGGCTAACATTGCGGAAAAGTGCAGTTGCAGTTATTGCATTTAGTGTAATCATATTTTAATCATGCGGAAAGTAAACATGAACATCATCAACATCAACTAACTCGAGGGGTACAGTCAGCCCCACCTCGCTCAACGGTCCTTACATGTCAATCCATCATGCACATTCATACTCAAAGTAAACTAACTGGGGGATGTCACGCAACCCGCCCTTGACCGTGGGCTCGGCTTTTCGAAAAGATTTTAGACTCTGATCAGAGATGTACTACTGTACCCACAAGGCACGCACTCATCCCAAACGAGATGACCCATTTCACGGGAACTCGTGCCAAAACCTCAATATGAGATTTTCCAAGCGATAACCACCCGCTCTAGGTTTCGCCGGCGCGCCGGGCCGCATCCCGGCTAACGTCGCACCCCCTTTTGCGCCACATTGGTACAAGTCACCCGCAGGTGCAACTTGACCCATCTCCAAATGGTGGCCTCGGTTTGGAACAACCCATACCTTAGTTAGGACTTACCCACTAGACTTGTGGTTAGTACGTAAGTGTATTGCAACGGATCCCTCAGACCGGTCCTTATAGTGCCCCGGGTGCTACCGACCAATGCCCTAGCTTGCACCCGGAACCCACCATGCATACACTCACAACCATAACTCATCACCAACAGAATTTCCAAGGATAAGAAGTAACGGGGATCATATAATAGAACCATTTTGCTACGACTCATTTTTATCCTATAGCGATCGTGTCAATACATTGGACACTAGCTAATATCATTGATCATATGGTGACAAGGAGGTTAGGCGAGATAGCATGGCTTGGGTTGCACATCAAGGTCGGGGGATCCTAATTAAATATAATGTAAGGGTTCATTTGACTAATGCATATATAACCTATGTGTTTTAGCGATAGTTTAATCAAACATGGGTTCAATATGCTCAAAAGATTGGTTTGGTGACTTGCCTTGTTCAGCGAAAGGCGAAGGAGGGACTTCCGGGAAGTATTCCGGCTCCTCGGCGACGTCGTAGTCTTTTTAATATAATACAGTAAAACAAGAAGAACACATTCAATCAAATAATATAACAATACATTATAAGCACATAAGTTACAGTTGGTTTGATTAAAAATAAAAATAAAATAATTTCCATCGTTAAGGTTCTGTGGTTTATCTCAAAAATAAATTTTAAAGGAATTTAAAAAGTAGTCCTTTTTAGAAAGGGGTTTTAAAAGGGGTTATCCTCATTTTTAAGTTCTCTAATAAATTTAAAATGAAAGCTTCATAGAAAACTTAGTGTTTTGTTCCTATCAACAGAAAATAAATGAACATAAACTTCACTGGAATTTAAATAATTAAACTTACATTTTTAACCCTAGGGTATTTAAATGTTTATTTAAATAAACATGAAATAGTGAAAGTAACCCTACTGTTTTTATTGCATAAACATGTAGGGAATAATATTATGGATTTTCTGAAATTGGAATGGCAATTTTTAGAGCTCAAATGCGCCAGATATGAATTTTACAAGTTTTAAAACCTTTTTTGGAATTTATTTTCAAATTTTAAATCCCTCGGGTCCACGGTGAGCCAGGCTCACGGTGAACCCGCGCACTGTACGCGTGCACCGGGTCGATCTGGACCGTCGGATCCAGATCCGACGCGCGAGGGCGAGGCGGGGCGCGTAAGTGACCACGAACGGCCAGGATTAAAACGTTCGAAGGGGTACTACGTGGACGCACGAGATCGCACGCTGGTTTTAAATGAAAACGAACGCGTGAGATCGCACCGTACCACTTCACTCAGATCCGACGGCCCGGATTAAACCGAACAGATGATTTAATCCTAAGATTTGGATCTGGATCGCACGGCCAGGATTGAATCTGGCACAGTGCGTGTCGGGGGGGTAAAGTACCCCTTCTTCCCCGACTCCGGCGATGCGTCGGCGAGCGATTCCGGTGAGGTCGAGGGTTATCTAGTCTAGCTAGGACTAAAAACGGAAAGGGGGTACCGAGGGGAACAAAAAGGGTACCCTTGCGGTGGTCCGGGGTCGACGGGGTGAGGCCGGCGACGAGCGGTGGCGGCGAAGGTTCTCGGTTTCTCGGCGGGGACGGCGATCCAGCGAGGTTCGTCGTCGACGAAGTGGTGGCCGAGGTCGGTGAGGTCCGTGCGGTCGCAGTGGTGCGGTCGGCGAGGAGGGAGGGGGACTCCGGCGACGGCGAGCGACGACTGGGGCGAGGGCGACGGTGGTGCGCAAAAATGGGAAATGCAAGGGCTCTGTTGGTTCTCGCAGCGATTGGGCGTAGGGGCATAACGCGGACGACCAGGGGGTTTATATAGGGTCGTCGGCGGGGGCAGAGGGGGCGTAATCGAGGGAGGCCGGGAGTAAAAGCTCTCTTCAACGCCGGCGAGCTCCTGCCGTGCATGCGAGCGCCAATCCGGGGGCGATGACGCGGTGAAATAAAGGGGGAAATGGTCGGGGGAGCGCGGGGAAATCAATGCCGTCGAGTAATTAGGGTGAGGGGGCCGGCGAGAGCGAATCCGAGGAGGGCTAGGGTTTCGGCCGGCGGGGGGGGGGGGATTTGGGGGCGGATCCCGCGGGGAAGACGGGTCCGACAGGTGGGCCAAGGTGGTCAGCGAGTGCGAGCGCGCGAGAGAGGGGACTGACAGGCGGGGTCGAGGCGTCGGGCGCGCGCGCGAAGAGAGGAGTGGTCACTGACAGGTGGGACCCGGTTGTCAGGTGGCGCGCGCGAGGAGGAGTGGGCTGGGCCGGCCGGGAGAGAGTGAAGAGGGGAGGGAGCCCGTTACTGTTTGAAATTATTTTCTGATTAAAAATAATTGCAGAAAATAGATTAAATCATTTGGGGCATTTCCAAAGTGGACAAAAATTTGTAAAAATTCTCAAAAACATTTCTTGGCCTTGGGAGTCTATACAAAATTTTCAGCTACTGGTTTGACCATCTAATCTATGTTGTAGTTCAAAAGGGTATAAAGAGGTATTTAAAGTATTTTCAGAAATATATATTCCAAGAAATTGAATTTAATAATATTTTTATTGTATTGAAAATTTGGGGTGTTACACTAGGCTTCTTCGGTGGTGACGTGGTTGACCTTGGCGCGGACGGCGGGGTTTGAGGTGACGCCTTGAGTACGCTTGAGATGAGGGCACTGATGGGAGTAGTTGTAGCGCCCCGATTTATCAAATCGAGACATTATTGAATTTCCATAGAAAAACAATAATACAAGAGGTTCATCATGCGACAACGTACATACGATAAAATCCATGGTACGCAGACCATATTTATTACAACATTGTTTTAGTGAAAACAGTAATAAAAGCAATTAAACAGCGGCATGACGAACGTCTTCTTCAGGATCTTTCTTCTCGACTGGGTCGCTACTCCAGACCGTCTTCAAGATAAGCATCCTCTGTGGGGTCCAACGGGTATGAGTACAAAAAGTACTCAACAAGCCACCGCAAATGCAGATAATAATGCAGGATGATAAACAAGGAAGGATAAAGGCTAACAATGCGGGATAAAGCAGTTGCAGTTATAGCATTTAGTGTAATCATATTTTAATCCTGCGGAAAGTAAATAT